>OX381607.1:30432400-31767577 GCA_947459985.1 Diloba caeruleocephala
CAACGAACGAAATTTGGGAGATCGTGGAGAACATTATTCTTTGTTATTACTATTTATGTGATTGTGAGCAAATTTCAGGAAGCCTCATAATCTCGGCTTATATCTTTCAATAAGGAAATCTTTTTGAACGTGACACACATAGTTTTTTTTAAACGAGAAGCCAGTTTACTACCTGAAAAAGTTTCCCCACATTCTTTATCGTAAAACCTAGGTCGGGCTTATAAAACAGTGTTTAATCTTTCACGATCTCACAATGGCTGTAGCTAACAAACTTTGAAGAAAGAGACCCTTGTGGCGGAACATAAAACGTTCCAATTACCTACTGAGTTTACTTTTGTGAGCTAAGTTTAAAATAGTGACATCTAGTGCAACGTGGGTGAACTCATTAGTATTTAGTCAACCACTAATGACATACATTCGTGTATGGTGAGCGTGAGTGGAGCTTGAATTACGCTAGTGATAATTACGCAAATATTGACATTACTTTTTCATGTAGGTATCAGGTTCATTGGGCCGATCCCACTCGAAGAAGGAGGAGACGGCACCGGGGTAACAACCGCCCTGGCGTCTAATTCCTATACGCCTGAAACCCCCTGCCGTAGCTACAAGGCGGGGGACCTCTGGGTTCGCGGGTGCGTAGATTGGGGAATCTGCGTGCTCACATCAAGCGACCCAAGAGAAGACGGTAGCACGCATGTGGTCACGCGCTGCCGTGGGATGCCTTGGGGGATCCTTTACAATCCCCCTGGGGGGGTGACCGCTTTACAGTCACCCTCTCCGAGATGTGCCAATAGGCGTGGCACCAGTGGGCGGCTCTAGTGTGATCATACGAGGACCTGGAGCCTCCCTTACGTGCCGAAGATGACCGCTCCAGTGGTTTTAGCCGGTAGGAGTCCGGCATACCCCTTCGCCCTTCCCCGGGGCGAAGGAAGTTCATGAAGAATTTCCACTGGGCACCAATAAAAAAAAAAAAGGGTATCAGGTTCATTAAAACAACTCTTCTTTAACTTCACTTCTTATTGCAGTAAGCTCTTCTTTATCGGAGTATTATAGTAAGTTCCCTAAGAATGAGGCTTATTTATTTATTGATTTGCTTTCAGGCAACGTAGGCTCATACACGTTTATACAAATAATGTTTTATACACCGTCGTACTAGTGACGACGTGCAGCGGGGTAGTGTGACGTCGCGAAGACTTCTGCGAAATACGATATACACTTCGGCCAAAACTCTTCTTATATGAAAGACCTTCTCAAGATGTTGTGTTCGAACCCGCACGACAAACGTGTTATTGTTTGTGTTTTCGCACGATGCCAACTTTTCGACTCTTAAAATTCGGTTCCCAACTTTCGTTGAATGACTTATGTACTGCGTCAAGTGTAGCACGATGCAGTAACATGTTTGGTCTAGTCAGTGCACTACCTCACACACGGCTAGATGGATTTTTCTTTTTATTTATATAGGTTCGTGACGAGACGAGCAAGGCATTCACCTGTTGGTAATCGTAATGCCGGCCCAAAACAATTGTAATGCCACCCAAGGATTTGTGGCTTTGGGACTTTGTGACTTTGTGACTTTGTGACCTTGTGACTTTGTGACTTTGTGACTTTGAGACTTACAAAATCAGTCTAACATGGCTCTAAATGACACAAAACCGTTTTCGTGATATCTGTTAACACATTTAGAGCCACGTTAGACTGAAATGTACAGAGTTTTGAATTAAGATGGCAGTATTCAGATTTTTTTAAATTACTCTACCAAAGAGTCTACTTCACGTACCTCTCATCATTACGCTTGTTAATCTTCCTTTCTTTTATTGTAATACTTATTCTGTAGTTTTTCTTTGGAAATCCATACTAAGATGGGAATGCAATCAAGCGAAATGCCAAACGATTTCTTGCATTTCACCAACAACTCTATTCTATCTCATCTGCCAAAATTTCGCATACGTATTTTATATTTTTAGTAATATCTCGCCAACATAGTTTGCGATTGACATCAAGTTCGTGCCACGTTAAAATTCAACGAGCAAGTTGGAAAATTTTCTGCCGAGTACCCGCTATTGAAAGGAAAAACTTTGACATCTGCCCATGAAACTATGAAAATAGTTTACGCTACTAACAGAGGTGACAGTGTGGAGAAAGTTCGTAGAGCTCAAAAAAAGGATTTCTATAGGTGTGGTCTGTTGCGATTTTGTTCCGGTCACGAATAGGGCTGCCCCATATCATCCCATGGGTGTCGAAGAAGGCGACTAAGGGAGTTCGGAAACCGTATCATTAAGCACTACTAACCCGTAGGAGGTAAAGTTTTAAAGTTATTTAGTATAGATAGACGAAAATTTAAAAAAAGAGACGTGTGGTGCCGGCTCAGAATGCCACAACCCCATCTCCTCCCGTGGGTATCGTAAAACTCTACTAAGGGGTTGGCCGGAGGATGGGCAGCAGCGTCCTTCGAGTACATTAACAACTCAACTGCGATCGCCAACCCGTCTGCCAAGCGTGGTGATTATGGCAAACCCCCTCAGTGAGCCCACAACACACCCATATCGGTTGTTGCGGTGATCTTTGGGGGAGGCCTGTGTTCAGCAGTGGACTTTATTCGGCCAAAATGATGTTATGCGTAAATGTTCCATGTAGGTATAACAATTTTAGGTTTACAATCTTACACAGTACCTTGCACCTTGCATTTTAAATTATTCTAGCCCATGCAATGGTTGTCTGGAAAATATCGCAACATATATGCAAGATTCTTCACCATCTAATTGATGCCATTCAGATACACAAGATAATAAAATATCCCTCCAAATGTAAAAGTCTGAGTAAAAAAAAAAACGGATTGCACTCCGGGAGTGCCGACAGAAATAAAAACTTTATAGCAATAAATGTGTTTCTATTTTATTTATCTAGACGCGTTCGCGGTCTGCTCTATGTACATGCATATATGCACACACTGTAGCTGCGTCTCGTAACGGTGTAGCGAGTCCAGAGATTTTATCTCATCTAAAAATATATATGCGTACCGCGCTAAAAGAAGTTTTCACTTCAAAAAATCGAAAAAACTATACGTTTTTGTCTATTTAACCGTAAGTTCTAGATTCCACGTGAATAAAGAAAGGGCGTATTAAAGTATCCATGACAATGAATGACTTTTTTCTACGAATTTCTTAAAAATCAGCTAAGGTTAATAAATTACTTAGAGAATGCGCCGAGGAAGTAGAAGACCCATGATTAAGCTACTAGCTCCTTCTAAGGCGTATTCAGTATTACAAATCAGTAATGTATATGTTTACATTGTTAAGATACTATCCATCTATACAAATAAATTAAATTGAAGTGTCTGTTTTTAATGTCAAAATAACAGCTTTTTACTAAATGCATATGAAATTATATACGGTACCTATAACAAAAATACTATTTTTAATTTTTTTGTCTGCCTGTCTGTTTGTTCATGTTTATCTCCGAAACGGCTGCACCGATTTCTACGGGACTTTCACTGGCAGATAGCTGATGTTACAAGGAATAACTTATGTTAATTTTATTTTAGAAAAATAATTATGGTTATGCGCAAAAAAATTAAAACCCTAATTCAATATATATACATACTCTATGTCAATTGTCTATGCCGAAGTACTCTTAATTAATTATAAATAGCCCGCTTCTTTTAAATGTAATGGCGGGTGAAACCGTGGGGCCCAGCTAGTTAAGAATAATACGTATAAAATAAACTATAGCGCGTTTTTTTTTTTTTAACGTTGCCCCACACTAGCTTTTCTCCTGTGTCGTGGGTGCGTTTACAGACATGAATTCCACATACAATACACCCAGACCCGGAACAACTACCTGCAGGTCATATACAAATATTTGTTCCGTGTGGGAATCGAACCCACGACCCGGAGCGCAGCAGCCGACTGTATCAGCCACTGCACCAACCGTGCCGTCGAAAATATGCTGTAAACAGTAATTAATAACCCTTTCAATTCCCAGCATCCTAGCGTGACCTCCAGTTCGCCTTTTCGATTAACCCGATATAAATAATGCACAGCTCGTAGACCAGACACACATTCAGAGATTACACTTTCTGCCAAAAAAATTGCTCGATTTGACTCGCAGCTGTCCTTCATATTTCTGTCCCTTTTATCTAGATCAGCGTAGATATAAAAGCGGTAATTTCGTTACATTTTTATGGCACTTTTTATATGTTACGTTTGTTCAATAATGGAAACTGAACAGAGCTATTATTTTATTTTGCACTCACATTTTATTGCCGCCTCGATTACGTCGCAGAAACGTTCGAGATTCATTTAATGAAAGTTAAATTTTCATTTCAAAACTCAGTAAGGACTTTTCTGTTTCTTTGAAGATTATTTTGAAACCAGTTCCGATTGGTAAATCTTATATTTTCTACTTTACATAAAGAAACAGTGTCGCTAGCTAGCGCACGAGTAGTTTCTCATTCTAACCTATAGCTGCATCTTGGTTCCACTGTCTGGTTTATTTTAACCATAATACAATAAATAATGGCAATATCTCATTCTCGACGATTGTTTAGCGTAGAAGTGCGATTATTCTTCGAATATCACCACTCTGACTCTGACTGAAGTGTTAATTTTGGAGTATTATAGAACAGGTGATCTAAAGCGTTCAGTGCTTAGGATCGTGTTTCTCTCAACAGATACTAGTTCCAAGATTGTCCATTTAATTTGCGACTGTAGTTAGCTTGCAGCCAGAGTACAGTTATGATGTTTGTTGGAATTACAAATCGGCTGCACAAACTGTAGGCAGTGTCGATACAACAGCTGGGCTAACTGGTTTTGAACTGCATCTGATCCTCATTGACAATCAGCAGCACTTAGGCTGCAGCCCGCTGAACCACCATTACTGCTTCAATCTTTATAAGCCGATCCAACGAAAACATATCATTTAAAGAATCAACAGCTGTATTTGTTCGATAGGATAACAAATTAGAGGGCCGATTCACGTAATTAAAAAATGTTCATAACATAGTTCCGATCTAGACAGTGTCAGAAATTTCACAAATGGAATTATCGTAAACTAACAAACAACGCCAAACGTGAACTTACACTGTGATGAGATCGAAAATGGATCGAAAGTTGATCGAAGTCAAAACGGTATTCTGCTAACATTTCGAGCTGTCACATGTACTGAATTGTCATTAAATAAACGTCAAAATTGAGATTGAAATGAGATTAGATCGGATTACACTAAAATCCGACTGAACTTTAAGAGTAGCAGAATACCATATTTTCGGTCAATTCAGAATTTAATCTCAGTTCGGTCAAGTTAGTGTAAATGTATACTGAATCTAATCCACTTGAAAAGTTTAAAGTTTACCTTTGAAAATAATGTCATAATATACATATTCCCCTATAAAAAATAACACCATTACAATACTGCACTATATCGAAATCTCTTATAATTCTTTGTGAAGCTTCGGCCGGGCACAGCTGTTACTTACCCCTCTAACTGACCAGTATTAGAGAATAATTCGACATAATCCATGCCTGGGGCAGTATTATTTGCTCTGTTGCAGGAAGCCTCGTCAAATTCAAATGCTATTCTAATCCCTAAGGATTGTGTATCAGTTTGTTCCTATTGATTTCAGAACTCTTTTATAATTCATAAAGTAGTTTAGCAGTTTCATATAAAAAATTACAAAACAGTAAAACAGAGCTTTTTTTTTGTTGGGCTTCTCGCATACATTTTAGGGAAATGTGGTTGCTTAACCGGTCATTTCTGGCGAAGCCAAAAGAGGCCTCCAGCCAGGCTTAAATTTAATATAAAAACTAAGCAACTTTCACTAAGGGCGCCCCCTGCCGGACACGGACCTCGGCTTAGGGCGTTGCTGGGGATAACAAGCTATTGTTTTGGGGACAGCTGGATCGATATTATTTAAATTGTATTAGGGGACATTTAAAGCTACAGGCTCGGCGCGAGCAAAAGACGGGAGGGAGAAGTGCTAACTTGAACGGGAAGGTGACGCGGCGATAGGCCTTCGCGACGTCGGTGAGGAGTAAAACAGAGCGTCAGAAACACTTTATAAGTACTTTTTTATTATAAATATTTAAACATCTCGCAGACAGGTAAGAAATGTTTAATTTGTTGTTTTTTTTTTAATTCAGTAGTTTATAGCAAGCAAACTTTCGTTTCGCCGGCGATATCGTCGCTTTGTACCTTCCGTAGATGAATTGCAACAAACACCCCAAGAACTGAACGTAGCAGGCCTTTTTTTATTGATCCTATGGACATACCTCATGTACTTCCTTCTTGGATTGATTTGAAACTTCGCACACTTATCAAGGACCGATGACAATGCAACTTCGTTGCAAAAAACAAAAACAAACACGTTTTTGTAGTAAGCTGCACTAAAAAATAGAAAATAAATAATTGTTTAAAAAAACACGCTTTTGTACATAACCGAACTAAATAGTAGAAAATAATTTTAATACGTTTATAATAAGAATATAGTGATTACCGAAAAACATATTTAAAAAAGCGTGGGGTGCTTCATGTCAATTGTTATAAATATTTTTGTGAAGATTTGTAAAAGTAACGTCATCATGAAAATCAGATATTTTAAAGCCCCCACGCTTTTTAACAATAAAACATTTGTTTTGGTATTCACTCTATTCTTATTTTACTTAAAATTATTCTTTACTCGCTGAGCAAAAGAAAGTACGTAACACTCCATTATATTATACTATAGGATAACATCTCACAAATAGAGACATCACATGGCCTCCGAACAACACAGTTGACCCATCCCGAATTGACCTTTCAATCCTACCCTTACCCGGGATGTCAAGCGTCTCAATTCACCCCTTCACATCCAAATCAGGATAAAATTCTAGAAACAAATGTTAACACACTTTATTATGCAAAAGGTGAGGTGTGAGATATCGGCCAGTTCACACCTATAATAAATTTTACGCCAATATTTCTTACCTTAGAGCTGACACAGCGTCACATTTTCCCTACTGATTCCTAACACGCGCAGATATTATTCACAAAGATTTTCTTTCTGACCCACATTCTTCCAGGATTAGCTAAAAAGGTCCAAAGAAAAAAAAACCGGACAAGTGCGAGTTAAACTCGCGTGGACAGGGTTCCTTACGATGAATATGTTGTCCACCATCCACGAGGATGGGAAGCAACATCTTCCCGTATTCTAATAACAACATAATGCGATTACTAATCGACTTGTCAATCGATATATTATATGAATATAACCCGCCCGCCATAACTGATAAATAAAAGTGTCTGTTTATAATGTGAAAATAACAGATTTAGCTAAATGCAATGAAAGCTTATACGGTATATATAACAAACAATAAAATTTTAAACTTTTGTCGGTCTGTTTGTTCCGGCTAATCTCCGAAATGGCTCAACCGGTTTGGCGGGACTTTCACGGGCAGATAGCTGATGTTATAAGGAGTAAGTCATTTACATTTTAGAAAAAGAATTAGGGTTCCCTGAATAAAAGAAACCTATGAAATCCAATCCAATATATACACTAACCATACTAGTAAATAATCAATACTAATATTATAAAGACGTTTTGTTTGTTTGTATGTAGGGGGTATTCTCTGGAACTACTGAACTGATTCTAATTTTTTTTTCACTTATAGAAAGCTACATATTCCCTGAGTGATATAGGCTATATTTGTGTCTATATTATTAAAAAAAAACGCGTGGGTGAAACTGCGGGCAACAGCCAGTATATTATATGCATCATTCATTCATTGCAGTATTCATTGGGAGGTCCATATTTCGCAGTGGGTGTTTTTGGACTGTTGTCTGTATCCAATCCGACCGTAAACGGTAGTTCAAGCGCAATAATAAAAAAAAACACACTCTGCTAACCCGGTAACGCGACAACCCGGTCTCGCGACCAACGAGGCATCGCGTAACATACTGTACTCGTACTTACGCGTAAGTGCGCTACATTACAATAATTCTCAGCGAGCGCGAATTTCGAGCCCTTTGAATCCCCTTGGAGCGTGAAGTGCTCTAATTAAATATTGCGTCAATCTCGACACACCTGCCGGGCTCGTTATACCGGCTCGCCGTTCAAAGGGTTGCGTCATAATTTTGAGACAATACATTATTTTGAATGACAACGCCTGAGTTGTAATATGTAGTGTTGTGATGCGTTTGTAGTTTCAATTAGATCGTACTAATTAAATAAACTTATCCATACATATTAATTATCCGTGTGGTGTCCGGATTAAGAATATAGCACCATTCCATCTCCTCCCGTGGATGTCGTAAAAGGCGACTAAGGGAATCTAAACCAGAGGGATGGGCAGCAGCGTCCCTTCTGTGAAACTGTAGCCATACTGCGCTCACCAACCCGCCTGCCAAGCGTGGTGAGTATTGGCAAATACCCCCCCACAATGATGACACTGTTGTGAAAATCTATGGGGGAGGCCTTTGTTCAGCAGTGGACGTATAAATGGCCGATATTATTATACATATTAATGCCGTGTGGTGCCGGCTCAGAATGCCACCACCCCATCTCCTCCCATGGGTGTCGTAAAAGTCGACTAAGGGATTAGTCGGAGGATGGGCAGCAGCGTCCTTCGAGTACATTAACAACTCAACTGCGATCGCCAACCCGCCTGCCAAGCGTGGCGATTATGGCAAAACCCCCCAATGAGCTCAAAACACATCCATATCGGTGGTTGTGATGATCTTTGGGGGAGGCCTGTGTCCAACAGTGGACTTCATTAGGCCGAAATGATACATATTAAAGGGATACGTAGAGCCCGTACACGAATATGATGCACGCATCGGCGTCGCTCAGCTCAACCACATTGCCGGGAACTTAACAACTGGATACACGAAGCCACCATTAGCAAGACATTTAAGTAAATATGACAAGCTCATACTACCAAACAACAATATAGTAAACAATAGTAGTTATAAAACACATTCTCAAAAATATACTAGATGTGACCCGCGGTTTTGGCGCGAATTAAATGGCGGGTCCATTTAATTTGTAAGAAAGTGGATTATTTACTAATAAATAATTTAGAGTAAGTACTTATTTTCGCGTCGTATTAGTATACACTGGTTTCCTTGACATCGGCACGCACAGTTCGGCTTTTCTCGCCGCCCTCGGCCCCCGACCCACCGCGTTGCATCGCCCTCCGGCGCTGTTATTTTGTTTTCACTTAGCGCTCTTTCTGACATTTTTCTTTATACTCGGCTCCTAAGTGTCTTAGCGTGATGTCAAATAGCTAATAACCTTCCACAGAAATTGGGCGATCAAATTCAAAAAGAACTGTCTTAATCCGATTGGCAGTTATAGAGAACAAATAAAAACGCGTTAAAAAAAATTGTATAGATATTTGGAATAAAATTTAATACAAAGTTAGCTAGACGGAGCCACACTTTACTTAATAATAAACTGACAGTGCAGCCGTATCTCAAGCAATCGGTTTGTAAGGCGTGACCGCGGTCGCTGTCTGCACGACGAGGGGACGAAATATTAATTGTGCTAACAAGATTGTCACGTAATTAGACGTGGTTGAGGCTTCAGCACGATTTGGAGGCTTACAAATATTGGGGTTGTGATTTGAAACAGAAACAAATCGTGAAATAGATTTAGTGTTTTTAACTAAAACAAAGTAATAAGTTGCGTCATGAAATTTAAGTTACAAAGCAGTGTAAAGTAATTGGGAATACGAGACTCGTTCACTCCTATTTGCACACACATACATCAGTTAATAAATATCCACTTCAGCAGTGGCCTAATGATCACTACGATGAACAGTCACAGGAGACATTACTTTAATCGGTATGCTTGGCAGCATGGGTGATCGCAGTATATTTTTACTAGCCTACGGGAGAATGCTGCTGCCTTTTCATAGCATATAAAATCTTATCGTATCTTATCGTATCTTATCGTATCGTATTGTAGCTTATTGTATCTTATCGTATCTTATCGTATCTTATCGTATCTTATCGTATCTTATCGTATCATATCGTATCTTATCGTATCTAATCGTATCTTATCGTATCTTATCGCATCTTATCGTACCTTATCGTATCTTATCGTATCTTATTGAAGCTGGCTAAAAAACTACCCAATCAAATGTAATGAAATGTTTATCGGACCAATTCGAAAGCATTTAGCACCTGTTAAAAATAATTGCTCAAATCGGTCTACAAATCTCGGAGTAATCGGCGTACATAAAAAAATACACATTTATTTGAGAACCTCTTTTTGAAGTCGGTTAAAAAGTAATTTAATTTTTGGTTCAACATTTTTTTTTTTGATTATTTTTGTTAGAAAACGTTGCCCCACACTAGGATTTCTCCTGTGTCGTGGGTGCGTTTACAGACATATATTCCACACACAATACACCCAGACCCGGAACAACTACCTGCAGATCATATAAATATTTGTTCCGTGTGGGAACCGAACCCACGACCCAGAGCGCAGCAGTCGACTGTATCAGCCACTGCACCAACTGAATTATGAACACCAACATAGAAATTCCCTCTAAAATGTTACTATGATTTTATTCTAAATTACACGACGTGGCGGTTTATGCCGTCAGCCTGAAGTTTTGAACACACAGAAGGATAATCTCTTGCTGTCGGAAATGTCCGTCACGATGACTTGGACGTGGTTAGTGTAACATTAATTACGACCTTGTTTGAGTAGAAATTCTGTTAATTATGGAAATTTTATCTATACATCTATACAAATAAATAAAATTGAAGAGTCTGTTTGTAATGACAAAATAACAGCTTTTTACTAAATGCATATGAAAGTATATACGACACCTACAACAAAAACACAATTTTTTTATTTTTTTGTCTGTCTGTCTGTCTGTTTGTTCCGGATAATCTCCGAAACGGCTGGACCGATTTTAATGGGACTGGCAGATAGCTGATGTTATAAAGAATAACTTAGGCTACTTTGATTTTAGAAAAATAAATAGGGTTCCGCGCAAAAAAGTAAAACCCTTGAAATCCAATATATATATATATATTTTATATGTCAAGTGTCTATATCGAAGTACTCTAAATTTCTTTTAAATTCAACGCGGGTGAAACCGCGGGCCCCAGCTAGTTTAATTATAAGGACGAATCTTCTATATTTATGTTGAACTCGAAACACGTCGACAATTTTACCAACTTTTGTATTTATATTGTATGTATGTACGATGCGTGTAAAAACGACGTAAACTCCAAAATAGCAAGATTCCAGGTCTAGCAAGAAAAGTAAATCGTTAAAAGTTTTAGCTCAAAAATATTGTTCGGGAATAGAGAAAAACATTTGCACTTATATAAGATTAATTTATGGATGTGACTCTTCTCGTGGATGTCGTAAAAGGCGACTAAGGGACTATAAACCAGAGGGATGTTGCACATTGTCCCACATTGTCCTACATTTTTCTCGGTATATGTTTTACAATAATTTGTATCAATCAAAACTGTAATCTCAATTATTTTTACAGGGTATCCATGGAGTTTTTTGCCGGCTCTTCTCCACGAGATCAACTATTTGGAACCGTGCAACTTAGATTCTGACGTTTCATAAGTGCCAATATTTGGTTTATTTGAAATAAAAAACTTTGACTTTGACTTTGATGGGCAGCAGCAACCTCAGCTCACCAACCCGCCTTCTAAGCGGGGTCAATACTGGCAAACCCCCCACAATGATGACACAATTGTGGAAATCTATGGGGGAGGTCCTTGTTCAGCAGTGGATGTAGTTCGGCTGATCTGATGATAAGTCGGTGTCCTGAAATCAATAGATTCCACTTCTGTCGCGTGTTCTGAGTAACACGCGCTCTAATTTTTTTTAACCTTTCCTTTCATAATATGTAAGCATTCGGAACTGTTATTTCATCATTTCGGCCGAATGAATTCCACTGCTGGACACAGGCCTCCCCCAGAGATGACCACGACCGATTTGGGTGTGTTGTGTGCTCATTGGGAGGTCATGCCATAATCGACACGCTTTGCGACACGGCACGACACGGGTTGGCGATCCCAGTTGAGTTGTTAATTTACTCGAAGGACGCTGCTGCCCATCCTCCGGCTAATCCCTTAGTCGACTTTTACGACACCCATAGGATGGGATGGGGTGGTGGTATTTTGAGCCGGCACCACTCGGCAACTGATATTTAGGTATTCCATCCATCATGTCTTTGACTTCGTTTTTGTAATTGCGAAAAAAAAGTTAACCTATCATGTAAATAGGTTAACTTTTACATTATCAAAAACTACTCTTTTAAAACAGAGATGTTAATTTTACAAGCAAACGAGACCGATTTAAGTCTCTACATTTTCTGTATAGATTAGTCTAATCACACACTTTCAAATTTTAATTGGATGTCATAAAAATTGCGATAGTATTTATTAAACAAGCGAAATTAGCGATAGTGTTAAGTAAACGAAAAGTACTGTTTTGAGTTTGACGTATACGACTTTACAATACAAGCAAGTTCACGTGCGTTTTGGATACAGCAAGTCCCAGCTCACTACCTCAGTCTGATACGAGTCAGGGGTGCAATTCTCTGAGTTCAAACATCTATACATCCTTGTATACAGGGGTGCAATTCCTTAAGCTCAAACATCCATACATCCTTAAATACGGAATCGAAATAACGGTGTAAAACCAATTTGTTATTAGCTAAGACATGATTGTATCTATTCAAGGATACGTTACTGACAGTGAGTCATGAGAACCAGTCTTAGCCAATACCGAATTGGTCACCGTTATTTCGATACTGTATTCAAGGATGTATGGATGTTTGAGCTTAAGGAATTGCACCCCTGATACTGACTATTGTCAACGATGGGCCTGTGTCAGCCGAACTCGCTATCGAACAAAACATCTTGCGAGTAACATTTTGTTATTAAAAATGGGGGGGAAGCTGTAATAGATTCGATACGAATGAAAAACTTGTTTAATTAAAAATGTAAGATATGGTTGGGAAACAATAATTACGTAGCCGCTAATATAATTTTATTATTGTTGTAGCTAGCCGCGTAAGAATGTGAGGGTGAGAGGGGAATTCGGGGCGCGGTGCCCGATTTCGGATTAATTGTTTACTAATGCCTCGCCTTAATACATTAGGCTTGTTTGAGGTTAATATAAGGCACACAGAGTATAGGCAAGTAAAATGCAGAACAGGCTCGTGAACTAGTCTCAAAATTATTACAGAACACACAAAGTTTGGAGTGCTTGATTCACGACATTCGACGTTCCGGAAATATCCCTCCCAACTAACAAACGTGGTTGGCCGCTAGCGTAATTATAGCTGTTTTAGATGGCCTGCTGTTTTGAGACTTAAGCATTGTAATATTCATCACTCTAAGAGCGCTTTTAGATACAAAAATTACAGACTTAATTTATTTATTTTTACTTTTATGCACAATGATGGTGCGTCAAGACGAGGAGTAGTATTTTTATAATAAAACAATTTTAAACTGAGGGCCAATTCTCGTAATTAATTTACACTATGACTGAAACTTGACCGAACTGAGATTAAATTATGATTTGACCGAAAAAATGATATTCTGCTACTCTTAAAGTTCAGTCGGATCTCAGTATAATCTCGATCTAGTCTCATTTCAGTCTCAATTTTGACGTTTGTTTAATGACAATTTAGTACATGTGACAGTTCGAAATGTTAGCAGAATACCGTTTTGACTTCGATCATCTTTCGATCCATTTTCGATCTCATCACAGTGTGAGTTCACGCTTAACGTTATTTGTTAGTTTAGGAGAAAACCGTTTGTGACATTTGTGACACTGAGACTAGATCGGAACTATATTTTGAACATTTTTATATTACGAGAATTGTCCTTCTAATTACATCGCGTATATTATAGATCATTGTTTCTCCTGACGTTTCGAACACTGCGGTGTTATATTAGGGTAGTATTCGTCGTTTCAGCCAAAATAAGTGCATTGCTGGACACAAGCCTCCCCATAGATCGCCACAAAGACCAGTCTGGGTCTGTTGTGTGCTCATTAGAGGATTTTTCCATAATCAGCACGCTTGGCAGGCGGGTTGGCGATCGTAGTTGAGTTGTTAATGTACTCGAAGGCCGCTGCTGCCCTTCCTCCGGATAATTCCATAGTCACCTTTTACGACACCCGCGGGAAGGAATGGGTTGGTGCTATTCGTAGCTGGTAGAGAGACAGTAGTATTGGGTATCTAGAATGAATAGTAAGCTGTTTAGATTAATTTAAATGTTAAGTTATTGGTATGGATACAAACGCTGTGCAACAACCGTCTTCGAAAATAATTGGATGTATGATCAATCATATATTTTTATACACATAGAGTAACAGTTTTTGAGTACATTGTAATTCTACTTACAGATGATAGTACAAGTCAGCTCGAAATTCTTGTATTTCTACGGAACACTCTCTAGCCTTTTCAAACAGTCCCATATTATTTCGGACAAACTTTCCTACTTCTAAAATGTACATGTATGTACGAGTAAGTGGCAATATGTTAAATTTATATATAAACAGAATACGGCATAGACTGGAAGGTGACGTGTTCTATTTATCGTCTACACCCCGTACGGACAAGCCCCCGGGAATGGTCTCTGTGAAATTTGCAAATATATGATGACGCGTTGTACAATTTGTATGACATATCATAAAATGGACAAGGGAAGGACAAAGCGCCCTATTCTTGCCTTGTGTCCATGTTCTGTCTTCTATTTGTAAATTGTGCTTTACCGTACTGTAAAGCGTTCGTTCGTTCGTTCGTGTTTTTTAAGTGAGGTACATTTGGTATATTGTTTCCTTATGTTTTTATACCAAAGAGGGATGAGGCGAGGATGAAATTTGGATGGTATTAAGCGCCACGACCGCCCATCATATCAGCCGAAAATACATCCGTAGCTGAACAAAGCCTCCCCCATAAGACGACCGGTTACATGCGTCGTCATGTTGGGGAGAATTTGCCAGTACTCAAGTACGTTTGGCAGGCGGGTTGGTGAGCGTAGAATGCTGCCCACCCCACTGGTTTAGAGTCCTTTAGTCGCCTTTTACAACATCCACGGGAGGAGATGGAGTGGTGCTATATTCTTAATCCGGACACCACACGGATAACGTAACCATAACAATTGTAATGCTACCCAGGACAAGTACTGCGTGGCACCACATTGTTCTCGTCGTCACCTCGAGATATTCGTTACGTAATCTCTTGTGCCCAGTAATTTCATTAGCTACAGAGTCCTTCAAACTAGATCACAGTAATGTTTAGACAGTACTGCTCAGCGGTAGAATATCTGGGGCTTCTTTCTTCATGAACACGGCATAATAAAAGCTAAGGCGTTAGTTGGTTGTTTGAGTTCGAATCCCACACGTTTTACTACTTTATGTGTACCCTCTCCCCCACTACAAGCATCAGATTAGTTGGAGAGGTTAACAGAAATATTAGCAATTTTCAATTCACATTCCTAGACGAAAAATTCAGATGCGTAATTGTTCCGTAATTTTTTTCCTCTTAATGTTATGTTAATCTTGAATAAACTATTTTAGCTTTCATTCAGTTAATTATTTATATATTTCCTTAATAGTCTTTTATAAACGACTTGTCATGTAAGCTATCATTGCCTATGAATAAATTTATATTATGAGCAATGATGTTTATTATCTAAGTGCATACACACAAGTTCGTTAAAATAAAATTGTATTGTTCTATAGCTTCCTTTAGTAAAATTTATAACAGTAAATCTTATTCTGTACAGAAGGTTTAAGCTTCTATAAACAGCCCAAATTCGCCAACCAATCAAAATCACGGAAATTATCCACGTCACTTTGGTACATCCAGTCCAGACATTTGGCCCACGTAGACCGAAATCAATTAGAGTGGGTTCGTGCCGATCGGAGGCTTAACTGAGAAGTTTGCTGACGTCACTACAGCGGCCTTTATTACCAACCCGTGTTTGACCGTGTTTGAACCAATTGACTTTTAGAATCAGCGGTGGACGAATGACAGGGACGGCAAGTAAGAGGTTTCAAAATTGGTTGCGAGAATGGCATTGTTTGAATGTCCACTATTTTAGTACTCAATCATTTCTGGCATGGTTCGCGAAGCGCTTGCTACACATGTCCCGAGTTCGATCGCCGCAGGGAACATATATTGATGTCTACATTATTATCATCATCATTTCAGTCGAAAAATGTCCACTGCTGGCTATAATCGGACGTTTCGATCGATACGATCAAATTACGGACTCGCTTCTGAAGCAGAAGGTCCCGAGTTCAAAACCTGGCATGACTTTTTCAATGACTTTTGTACTTTTTTATTTCATCTAAGACACATCGTGAGGAAACCTGTATGGTCTGATATCGCCTACACGCAGTGAAAAAGCGTGGTGATCAGTTCTCGTTCCTTCTCTGTATGAGAAGAGACATTTTCCCTGCAGTGGGACAGTTATAGGCTGTTTTTTATTTTCAAATTGTTATTTGTATGTCTGTCTTAACACGGATTAATACCCTCTGCAAAGAAGAACCCAGTCTTTTGATAGGTTTACGCGGGGTCATGGGTCAAACACGCAAAAGGCCTGTAGAATTTTAATATAAAATGTAATGGGTCACTAATTGGGGATTCTCCATGGCTGCACTATAAAATTCAGTCTCGGATTGTCCTCGGAGGCGTAAAGCTATGGTATGAAAACTACAGTGGGTGCTACATGGAAGAAGTACTATTTAAACGATCTGCGGCGTAGCAAATTTGCTACGAGTCCCTCACATAACCCTATTGGATACTTGTGACAACGAAACACACTAAATGCGATCGTGTCGTGGTCGCGTCTCCCGTGGGCCTTTGCTTAGTATTACTCGGTAAGTAAAGCTGTTCTCTATGCACATTTATAGCAAAAATGGAGTGTAAAACTTGTACTTTACATAATATTAGAGTGCAGCGAAGTGTGCAATTTTTGTGGGGGCTGAATAAAAGTATACCTTATAACCTGTGAGCATCGTTGAAGTTTGTTCAGTATGTGAAAACTCTGACGTATAGGTTAGTGCCACAGTGTGGCGGGTGGCTTCGGGGGTCACGGGTACGCATATTTAGGGACACTGCGTGCTCATTCCGAGCAATATCCAGGAAGAGGTGGCACGAACATGGCGATGTGCCGCCATATGCGCAGCACATCGCATCTTCGGGCGACCTTCTCCGTGAAGAGCTCTTTACAGAGGCCTCTCGTCTACTTGAAGGGATGTTTTTTATATCAGTAAGGTGACAAACGAGCTTATGGCCCACTTGATGGTAAGCTATTATTGTAATCTATAAACACTTGCAACACCAAAGGTCTCACACGTGCGTAGCCAATCGTGTAAAAATATTTTCACGCCTTTTTGAAGAGCTCCATGTTATAGTCTCTAGGGAAAACCGAATAGGGAGCTGATTCCACAACTTGAGCGTGCGCGGGAGTAAGTTCCTCTGAATCCATATGATACTAGACCATATTGGGTCTAGGGTATACGGGTAAACTCCCCGCCGATGGCGCGAGATGCGATGGTAGAAAGTAGCAGTTGGCATCATATCGAACAATTCCTTTGAACACTGTCGGTTGTACCAGCTGTAGAACACACACATACACACTTTCGAGACGTCGCCTCCCTGTATGATGTCTAGATCGCTTGTGAACTTGGGATTTATGTTATACGTCAGTGTTTTTTTTTTTTCATTCATTACAGCCGAAAAGCGTCCTCTGCTGGACACAAGCCTCCCTCAAAGATTGCCACAAAGACGACGCCTAACCCGACGCCTAATCCGACGCCTGACCGACACCTTGACCGACGCCTGACCCAACGCCTAACCCGACGCCTGACCCGACGCCTAACCCGACGCCTAACCCGACGCATAACACGACGCCTGACCCGACGCCTGAACCGACGCCTGACCCGACGCCTAACCCGACGCCTAACCCGACGCCTGGCCCGACGCCTTACTAGACGCCTAACCCGCCGCCTGTAACGACACCTTGACCCGACGCCTAACCCGACGCCTGACCCGATGCCTGAACCGACGCCTAACCCGACGCCTGACCCGACGCCTAACCCGACGCATAACACGACGCCTGACCCGACGGCTAACCCTACGCCTAATCCGACGCCTGACCCTACGCCTAACCCGACGCCTGGACGACGCCTGATCCGACGCCTTGACCGACGCCTAACCCGGCGCCTGATCGACGCCTTACCCAACGCCTTTATGATGTATGGCATGTCTATTTAGAGTCTGTGTTTCTACGCGTTTGCCAAGCACTATGATTATGTAAGTGAATTGAGCTTTATATTTTTAGCTAGTAGGTATCTTATTGCAAGAGCCGGAAAGGTAAGGACACACCGCAGTGCCAGGTATTTACAGTAAAGCAGTAGTGTTTAATCTTTTGACATTACCCTTTCCCACAAGAACACAATAATTACGTTCTCACAATAATGTCAATGATGTCAAAAGCCTAATTATTATGCTCAATAATTTCTGAGCATAAAAGACTAAATAACTAATGTCTCGAGTTGATGAGTGTGATACTTACCTCGAGATGAATGACCGGCTCAGATAATCGTTCGTAGTAGTTTAAAACAGGCATCTTTGAGTAGCGTTACATACTTTCGTTTCGTCGATATCTTCAATAAGAGTCGCAATATGGTTCTATATTATGTGCTTTTCTATGAAATGTATTCCTCAAACTAACTCTACCTTCATCGTGATAATGATAATGACAATTATGATGAAATGATATCACTAATACTAGAACAGGCTAGACTGGAAACTCAAACATTTGGACCAATGCAGGAGACTCCATTCATGCCTTTTCCTTTCCAATTTGCCAATCTACTCAGGGTCCACAAATATTAGTCTCAAGCATGAAACTCTTCAGTTCTTAATTTTTTTCCTAATCTATTACATTGGAAGGTTTCTGTTTTAAGTCCCTACTTCATATAGCGCACTTTTATAAGAAACCCAATTTGCCCTTGCAACTTGCAGTTGATATGTAATGAGTAGTCATCAATACTAAAAAGTTGCTAAAGAACCTTATTGACAAAACATCCTAGTCCGCTAAAATAAAGTTCGTGAGTACATGTTGCCATAACCACTCCATCTGGTAGACAGACTACTAAAGGGAATACATTATTAGGCCACAGGACGATGCTGTTGATAATCCTCTTGGGATAATTCCTTAACCGCCTTCAACATAGGAGAGTCCGGGCCCCTTCTTTCCAGGAAACTACACTACTAATGCTGCTGCTCTCAGCTTTAATACTTCCACATATCCAAAGACCACAAAAGGAATAAAACTGGTTATAATATCAATTTTCACTCATACCTGGCTATCTAACTGCGCGTCAATTCCCAACTCAGCATTAAACCAGATAAGTTTCACACGGTATGCACTCGTGAAAGTGTTCATCGCATGCTTGCGGAGCTAATTGGTACTTTGTTTTACCCATTACGAAGTAGCGAGCTGGCAATCCCTTCAGTTAAAACTTATGTATGCATCGCTTTTGAGTTTACAGCCAGAGAAATTTAGAAAGAGGTAGCATACGCGAAGAAATGTATGTTTTTCGTGAACTGTGTGTGAGTGTGTGATAATATCTATGCTATGTGACTTCTGGGACACTGATTTTGAAACGAAACAAGATATTTATAGCATAATACTAGCAGTGTAGAGTTGCAACCTATTGTAGTATGGATGTATTGAATTAGGTGTCCTTTATGACAGGATAGAGATGTCCTGTAGCCGATAAGTACAGAATACGCAATAAAAGAATCCCCTTAGTTACTATCCAATTAAGTAGCTATTAAGGGCGTGGTCTCACTACGTTAATGTACCTCCCCTGCCATCGCCTTATGGCAGGGGGCCTCGGGGGTCACGAGTGCGTAGATTGGGGAGTCTGAGTGCTCATACCAAGCGACCCCCGGGAAGACGGTGCTGCTCACGCGGTCACGTGCCTTCGTGTGCGTAGCATAGTGCACCGCGTCCAGTGTAAATTCTACATGACCTTTCTTCGCCCTGGGGCAGGGCGAAGGGGTATGCCAGATTCCTACATGCTAAAACCACTGGAGTGGTCATCTTCAGCACCGAAGAGGAGCTTTAGGCACGTCTCGGAGGGGATGACTGTAAAGCGGTCACCCCCTCTAGCGTAGGGCAGGCGGCTGTAAAAAGGCCCCAGGCCCATCTCAGGGAGGATTGTAAAGGATCCCCCAAGCCTCGCTGTGCTGTGCGCTACGCACACAACGGGACTTGACCACGTGCGCCCCTTCGTCTACCCGGGAGTCGTTCGGTGTGAGCACGCAGACTACCCAATCTGCGCGCCCATGACCCCCAAGATAGTAATAACACTTACTGAACGTGAAGTTGGCTACATTCCGGCTCTGTGTAAATGCGCAATAAACCATTGTTGACACCTGCATCGCACACACAGATTTATTATATGTCACCGAAAGTCGACATTAAAACAAATTGTTAGTTCAAGTTTATCTGTTCGTATTACTAACTAACTTTGTTGCCATTTTGATGTTTCAGTTTTGTCTGTATGTGTAATAGTGAACTAGTGTGAAAATGTGATAATCTCTGACGAAAACAAAGACACTATACGGATGACATTGTGGCGAGAATGATACAATATAGCCATGGTACTATGACAAACGAAACGGAGAAAACCGATGGAGTTACTCAAAAGACGCGTCTGCTGTGCTAAAATCTAACAAAACAAACTAACAATACATGTAGAGGACTACTATACACCTGACATCCATAATTGTAATTAAAATTTATAACATGTGATCAGCAAATAAATAAATTGAATTGAATTGAATGTTAACAAATGGGGCGTAGACTAAACTTGAACATATTAGCAAAACATAACGGTGTACCACAACTTTATGGACACAATTAAACTGTTTGAGTTTTTTTCATATTGCTCTTGGAATCAGTCACAATAAATAGTTCGCAGAATCATCATTTTGGCCGAATGGAATCCAGTACTGGACAAAAAAAGATCACCACAACGATCGATATGGGTGTGTTGTGTGCTCGTTGGGGGGTTTTGCCATAATTGCCACGCTTGGCAGACGGGTTGGCGATCGCAGTTGAGTTGTTAATGTACTCGAAGGACGCTGCTACCCATCCTCCGGCCAATCCCTTAGTCGACTTTTACGACACCCACGGAAGGAGATGGGGTAGTAATATTCCGAGCCACCACATGGCATGGGAACCATAAATAAATAAATAAAATTAAAACATTTTTGTACCCGGGATGCTTGGCAACTGGCCTTATCCCACTTGTGAACTCCTATTTACAGCGCCTATAGCCTACAGAGCAACCTGTTCTCTCTGTACCTGTTTGCTATGGAGGGAATTGGAACTCCTCTTCTTACCTACTCCTCCTTTTTCTTTTCTGACTAATTTCGTTGCGAACTGTCTTGGAAGTTATTCATTTCTCTGGGACATACTGAGCTTCATTGATCGGTGTTCTTTTCGGTGGTAGCCATTGTAGATCGTGATTTACAGAAGTTGCAGTGGCTGTCCAAAAAACAAACATCAGCATAGTTAGCAATAACCTTTGTTCTTAACCTTTTTTCTAGAATGAACAAACCTTAATAACCAAGTTTATAAAAGTTTTGCGAACACTTTAGTAATTTTCCTCTTTAAGCATATTAACATTTGTAAGTGCTGAGTGCATAATAGCGAGCACATGGACTTGATTCGCGCTACGAACAACGTGGAAGTAATTAGACACAGCTTACTTCTTTTATTAAATACATTTTGTACATACGAATAAGTTTTCTAGTACTTTCTGCTTAAGTATAAACCGTAAAAGTATGATAAAGAGAGGTTGTTTTAGAATAAACTACGATTGTAGTGAATATCCATATCCGCAGATATATGTACAGATATAGATATTATCCACAAGACATTCTAATGTACAACTTTAGTTTTAAAAAAACCGCACTCTTACCCCTGTTATAGTTTTACAATTTTTTTGATAAAATTGTACGTGTGTCATGAGACAGGATTTTTCTTGCCTGCTAATTGAAAATGTAAAGATTAGGTACACTTAAACTAAACGTAGTTTCGCCGTGTGGTGCCGGCTTCGCCGTGTGGTGCCGGCTCAGAATGCCACCACCCCATCTCCTCCCGTGGGTGTCGTAAAAGTCGACTAAGGGATTGGCCGGAGGATGGGCAGCAGCGTCCTTCGCCAACCCGCCTGCCAAGCGTGGCGATTATGGCAAAACCCCCCAATGAGCCCACATCACATCCATATCGGTCGTTGTGGTGATCTTTGGGGGAGGCCTGTGTCCAGCAGTGGACTTCATTCGGCCGTTAGATTAGTTTCATGAAAATATTACTTATATAATTACTATAGTCATCGAGTCATCGTCATCTTCATATCAGTCGAAGGACGTCCACTGCTGAACAAATGCTTCCCCATAGATATCCAAAACGATGGTTACATGCCGCCCGCATCCAGCGACAAATATAATAACACGTTATACCAAAGACTAATATTTCTTTTTTCTGTTTGTACGAAATCGGAAGTCCGCATCCTCTAACGGCCGAAATTAATAATCGATTTAAAACAAATTCTTTGGATTTTGGATTACGGATATGTGTATATGTGTATGTTAATCTGTATAATAATGATTTGTGTAAATCGTAAAACAATAAAATCTTAAATGTGAAAATGTTGGATTAGATTGATTATTAATTTCGGCCATAAAAGGAATTTCCATGGATGCGTAGCTTAATTTGCATCTACAGAACCGATCATCTTAATATTCATCATATCAGCCACAGGATAGGCCTCTCCCTTAGATTTCCACAACGCGCGGTCACATGCCGCTCTCTTCCAACGACTCCCAGCGATCGTCACCAGGTCGTCTGTCTACGTCGTTGGAGGTCATCCCACGCTGCATTTTCCGGTACAAACTAAGATACTCTAAACCGGAGATACGGGCAGAAGCGTCCCTTCTTTGAAACAGCAGCAATACTGCTCTCACCAACAAGCCTGCCAAGGCGTGGTGAGTACTAATAAAGTCCCTCACAAAATGACGGCACAATTGTGGAAATGTATGGGATAGGCCTTCGTTTAGCAGTGAACATATTATGGTTAGTATGATAATGATGAAAACTCATATTAAAACGTATTAATTCACTGATATGAGTTTTTCTTTTTGGTTTAAAAATATAGCAATACTCTTGTCTTGTGGATGTCGTAAAAGGCGACTATGGTACTCAAGACTAACTCAAGTTCACTAAAGTGAACTCCGGGCAATTACCTTGCTTTCATGTGACCATCGTAAAGTATGTTTACTTATAAAAAAACATCTTAGCGTGGCACCAATGGTTGGCTCCAGATGGATGTTTTATAAACTTCCTGGAATCCTTCCTTCTTGGAATTCTTCCTTCGATGCCGAAGATGACCACTCCGGTAGTTTTAGCCGTTAGGAGTCCAGCGTACACTCCACCCTTTCCTGAGGCGGAGGAAGTACATGATGTATTTCCACCGGATCAATAAAATAAATAAAGAAAAATGAAAACCAGAGGATTAGGTATCAGGTTATTTTCCATGGAGTCGTACAGTAACCCACCTGTCAAGTTTAGTGAATACTGGCTAGTATCACGCAAAACGCATTTTTTGGTACCAGTCGTTATAGAAATATATGAGGGGCGCCTTTGTTAAACAGTAAATAATAAATAAATAAATAAAAAATAATTTAAAACTTATTACAAAAATAATACAGATAGTCGCAGTAATAATAATGGTTAAACCTTATATAAAGGTTTTATTAGTTACTAAATTAAAACTAGTGTATAACTAAAATACATTGATTACGATTACAAAAATATTACTTACTTGAAATTATAATTATCTGAAGCGACTTGCCCGAACTAGGTTATTGAAACCTGTGTTTCAGGCCATCACTTTTGGACATTCTGTGGCTAATTTAATTATGATACTCAATAAATTGATTAAGATGTATATTAAATAGGTTAGCAAACACTTGCGAAACATTTGCATGCCGTTGTCGGTTATAATACAGTGTATCTATAATGCTATGTGTAACATCTAACTATTCCTGTGTTATGCAAATAAATATTCGTTTGATTGATTGAGCATGATGATGATGATGAAAACAGTTCTGCAGTGTGCGAACATGCCTTAGACAAACCCAACCATTTTCTTCGTTTCGATCAACCTCAAGTCCTCGCGAAAGAGAACCGATATGTGCCAAGAATGATGTTCGCGACAAACCGGCGCAGGCGCCGGCGGGGGACTGGAAGTCTGAGGGCGGCGAGGCGCTACTCGGGATTCTTCGTCAACGATCGGACAACTTCGGCGATCGGCGCCGAATGCGCCATCGGCTCGCTCACGGCAGCATTCAGCCATTATTCACGGTCCGATACACACATCTTGTACGCGTCGCGCGATCCACCTTTTTATTGTAGTTTCTATCATTTAATATACCAGTTTACAGTTTCTTTGCTATACCTTTCATTTAATACATTCCAGGTATCCCCTTACATACTTAGATAGGGTACTGGAACCTACAATGATTCGTGAGGCTATTGAAATAAAAAACATCCTAATTTTAATAGAGAAGATGTCTGGCAGGTACCACTAGTTTGGAATCCTGTTATTTAAATAATAAAGTACCAAACTAAAAAATATCAAGACACTGTAAGTGATTACTGCGTGCATCGAAATAATTTTTGATTAAAATTGTACGGTAGATAAAATAAAATGACTTTTAAAATCTATAACGACGCCTGTCACCTTAGTCATCCTGCGACCACGAACCCTGCAAAGTGTTAGAAACGTCACGAAAAACAAAAATCTAAAATATACGCGATAGAATCCGTTTAAAAGTGTTTTATTATAATGACAGTTATAATCAAGTGACTCTGAGTACGACTATATCTCATCTACTATCAAACTAGAAATAATGCCAGCTGGATATGTTACATTACTTAAGCATTCCTTGCATAGCAGCGTTTAATCCCGGCCCAATACCTGGTAACAAGGAACGGGAGGTTCCGCAAGGAATCAATTTGGGAAGCCCAGACATACCCGCGGTAAATTATCCTCGAAGCTGCTATCCAAAGGCTTTTGTTTAGAATTTAAGGTATGTCAACTATTTGGTTATCACGAACTAAAGTCAAAGCAGTAGAAAATATTGGCGGTAATGTTTTGTATCCATGTTGACCTGGACCTGAGTAACAGGAGTCACAAAATGATGACGCAATTATATTTTCTTCTTAAAAACTAAGCTCTGCTTGAGTTTCTCCTGTGTTGTGTGTCATCATTTTGGCCGAATGAAGTCCACTGCTGGACACAGGCCTCCCCCAAAGATCACCACAACCACCGATATGGATGTGCTGTGGGCTCATTGGGGGGTTTTGCCAAAATCGCCACGCTTGGCAGGCGGGTTGGCGATCACAGTTGAGTTGTTAATGCACTCGAAGGACGCTGCTGCCCATCCTCCGGCTAATCCCTTAGTCGACTTTTACGACATCCACGGGAGGAGATGGGGTGGTGGCATTCTGAGCCGGCACCACACGGCAAACATAAACCTCACAGGTACAAACACCAAGCTCATAACCAGATGCACTTACTAATCGGTAAACGATCGGTGAGGTTAAGCAATGCTTGGCGCTGTCTGTATATTTTTTTTTTAAACGTTGCCCCACATTAGAATTTCATCTGTGTCGTGGGTACGTTTACAGACACAAATTCCACACACAATACACCCAGACCCGGAACAACTGCCTGCAGATCGTACAAATATTTGTTCCGTGCGGGAATTGAACCCACGACCCGGTGCACAGCAGCCGACTGTATCAGCCACTGCACCAACCGTGCCGTTATTTATATGGATGGTTGACCACTTAGTGGCATGTAAAATAAGCGTCTCTGTGCTTTGCAAGGCACGTATAATCGTTGATCCCAGTTTTTGTCCTTAGAAGGCAGTCACTAAGCTAAGTCGGAGGTCTTTGGGCGGCCTGGACAACTCTGACACAAGTCAACTCTCTGTAGACCAATGCAAATATTTGTTCCATGCGGAAAGTGAACCCGCAGCACGTAGCAAAGAAAGTCAAGCTATTGGCCACAGCGCCAAATGTGCTGTTCCTATGGACAGATGTAAACATTTTATTTCTTCTTCTTTTTCTTGCGGTACGTCTCCCCTAATTAAGGTTGACTGTCAGCTCCACATATTCTACACATTCCTCGCCACATAAAAGAGACCTTTAACGCTGACGTTACCTATCCACTCTTGGTAAAATATATCATCATCATCATCATCATCATTTCGGCCTAATGAAGTCCACTGTTGGACACAGGCCTCCCCCAAAGATCATCACAACCACCGATATGGATGTGTTTTGAGCTCATTGGGGGGTTTTGCCATAATCGCCACGCTTGGCAGGCGGGTTGGCGATCGCAGTTGAGTTGTTAATGTACTCGAAGGACGCTGCTGCCCATCCTCCGACTAATCCCTTAGTCGACTTTTACGACACCCATGGGAGGAGATGGGGTGGTGGCATTCTGAGCCGGCACCACACGGCAAAGCCGGCACCACACGGCAAAGCCGGCACCACACGGCAAAGCCGGCACCACACGGCAAAGCCGGCACCACACGGCAAAGCCGGCACCACACGGTAAAATATATGCAATACCATTATAGCCATTTCGTCTTTATCATCATCATCATATCGGCCGTTTATACGTCCACTGCTGAACAAAGGCCTCCCTCATAGATTTTCACAACCGTGTCTTCATTTTGGGGGGTTTTTGCCAATACTCACTAGGCTTGGCAGGCAGGTTAGTGATCGCAGTTGGGTTTTAATATAATTGAAGGGCACTGCTGCCTCGATAATCACATAGACGCATTTTAAGACACCCACGGCATAATTTAAAAAAGTACCTATTACAAATGCATGACATTTTTAGCGATACCTTCCTGAATATTCTGGAATCATTTCATACAAAAACATTAAAACCCAAATTAAGAGGAGGGTTCCAATTCATCTAAATATATACAGAATATATTTCAGTTTCCTACGGGACTAAATAAAGGAATGTTTTATTTTTCGATGGAAAGTATTTTTCCCGGATCCTTATGTTGGAATCAAAGGAAATTATTGAAAACCTTTCAAAGAAGACAGGACACTTAAAGAAAATTATGTATTTGTTACTGTGGAATTGTTAGAAGTAATTGCATTATACGTGGAACATATCTCCACGTATAATACAATTACTTATGAGATATGTTTAGATTGTGGAGATATCAACTACTGCAGTTGCAATTTATTTTATAGACACCTGGCGTTTGTAACGACAAACATCCTTTGGTGTGATATATTTTATCGGAAAATATTATGTTAGAAACATGTTACCCAAAATATATTCCACCCTTTTGAGTCCGTCCTGCAAGCATGAATCAGTCATTGTGTAGCTCAAAAACTAGACCAGACTGAAGCCGCCAGACAAATATGAAGTCTAAGTGTACGTAATTTGCCTACATAGATATACAAGGTCTTAATTTAATAGTCCACGATATTTTGCATGGCGCTATAGTGAGCGATGAAGATAATGTAGGTATAAAAAAAACTTGTAAATTTGCTGTTTTTTTTATTTTTTATTTAATCACTTATTTCATTACATCCTAGTTCTCTTAGTTGTGATAATATTCACATGCATCTAGTAAGACAGTGGCGGACGGGGCTGGTTGACTAATATAGATAGTCTGTAACGTTAAACAAAACAGACGGCGCACGGTAGCGACATCACACAAAGGAAAGAAATTGATTTTTACCGTGCGATTTTTTTGTGTTCGGTACATCATCTTAAGCATTTACTGAGGCACCATGCAAAATATCGTGGATTATTAAAATAAGACCTTATATATATACATCCCTATCACAAAACCAAAGGCCAAGTTGATCAGGCAGCATACAAACTGCCATACATTTTTCTTTTATATAAGGTGCGGAATTTATCACCTGCATACTTTTAGCAAATGAATCAGTCCACGATTCTCCTTCTGAATCAGTAAATATATGATTTTTTTAACGTTGCTCCACACTAGGATTCCTCCTGTGTCGTGGGTGCGTTTACAAACACAAATTCCACACACTATACACCCAGACCCGGAACAACTACCTGCAGATCATACAAATATTTGTTCCGTGCGGGAATCGAACCCGCGACCCAGAGCGCAGCAGTCGAATGTATCAGCCACTGCTCCAACCGTGCCGTTTATTATCTAATACTGAATAAATCCTAAACAGGCGGCCTTATGTGCCTATCATTTGTTCAGCTGGTAGGTACCAAACATCTTCGTTAGTGCCTGCCTCACTCTATGGTTGTACACACGCCTACATATGAAGCTATACAAAACCAGTTTACGCTGATCTCTCATCATACCGAAAGCCTATACAATGCGAGATCAGCTTATACTAGCTTTGTACAGCTTGATATGTAGTTGTGTGTACAAAACGGTTGCGTAAGCTATACTAGGTTGGATACTAATTACATTAAAGTTTTTATGTTTTATTGGTATGTATTCTATTAATTGTTCTGAATTGCGATGAATGTGGATATAATTCTTGTTAGAATTGATCACTTTTTTTATATATAGGACATATTATACATGTCGTTTTTGACATGTTAATGTTTACAATATGACATTGTTTACAGCTTGATGGCCATATTGCCCTTTATTTTAATATAAATTAGCATCTTCTACATTGTGTAAATGTGAGAACTTCGTTGACTCGTGCCAGTACTACCTGTGCGTTAATAATAGTCAAATTCTGATTGTGTATTACAGAAGCAATCGTGTGTTTATTATTGTGTATGTGTATTTCACGTGTAGTCCACTTTGTTTCCACATAGCTGACGTTAAATTGTAATATAACTTTTTTAAATAGTATCTATGGAGTTTCTTGCCGGCTTAAGTTTTGACTGTTCTTAAGTGCCTATTAGGGCCTATATGAAATAAAAACTTTGACTTCAACTTATGTAATATATAAAATATTATTTATTATTCTAACTGGATCGCATTGAAGTTCTATCGGAATTTCGTGAAAGTGAGACTTCTGTGCGTATCTTCTTATTTTGCGGCCGCATCCAATACTTTATGTTACACCGCCATTGTGAATTATATTAATATTTCCATTTCACCTTTTAACAGTATGGATGCTTTAACAAATATTATTTACGGCATATTGTTTTGTAAAATAAATTCAATTGAACTAACATGAAATGTACATACAAAGAAACAAAAGAAGAAAAGTTATTTTTACGGTAACTATCTTGAGTAAGTGGTCGTGTGGTGCCGGCTCAGAATACCACCACCCCATCTCATCCCCCGGGTGTCGTAAAAGTCGACTAAGGGATTAGCCGAAGGACAGGCAGCAGCGTCCTTCGAGTATATTAACAAGTCAACTGCGTCTGCCAAGCGTGGCGATTATGGCAAAACCCCCCAATTAGCCCACAACACATCCATATCGGTGGTGGTGGTGATATTTGGGGGAGGCCTGTGTCCAGCAGTGGACTTCATTCGGCCGAAATGATGATAAAAATTTAAGTTATAATTAATGTATTGATCCCGAAAATTTTCATTGAGAACCGTTGAGCCGTTACGGCGCCTATTCGAGATAACATTCAGTATAGTAAAATGATAATTGTAAACGTTACTATTACGCTTGATGCATAAATAATAATATAATGGCCGAAAACTGTGGAGGGTGTGAGAGAAGGCTTATTGTGTGAGAGAAACAGGAGACCGAAGCCGGTCTCATCCCTACTCCGTGCTGTTTACTGGGCGAGAATTGACACCGGTAGACCCCTGGGGGGGATAACTTACCAAGTGATAATTGATCAGTTATCGAGCGGGATGAAAAATTACTAAAACAACTATAAAAAATAGGGGTTGGTGATAGAGGGTTAAAATTTAGGGTTGGCGATCGCAGTCGAGTTGTTAATGTACTCGAAGGACGCTGCTGCCCATCTTCCGGCTAATCCCTTAGTCGACTTTTACGACACCCATGGTAGGAGAAGGGGTGGTGGCATACTGAGCCAGCACCACACGGCCAGCCGACACCACAAAAAATTTCATGTGTGTTCCAATTTTATATCTTGCAGCAGGGTCCAGAATACATGAATAGGTGTAAATATAATTTGCGCCTAGCGTAGCAGGCGGGTACGGCTAGTAGATGTATAATATGTCCGTTTTTTTATTGCACAAGTCTTTTAACTGTCATTCCACAGACTAGATAGAGATACAGAGGTGTCATTCACATGTGAAATTTTGTCCTTCGCAATACAGCACGTTCAATAATAAAAACAAAGAAGCCTTTTGAAGACCTGAAACTTTCCGTCTACTGAAACTTAAAATCAAACCACGTCCAATAAGGTTGTCGAACCGAGGTGATCGATCACTTGGTTAATCAGTATGTACGGCAAAACATTTTTCTTCATATATCAATCCATTTTTCCATCCAACCTAGTTCTGGAACTGTGCCGAGCCAGAGCTGCTTGCCCACGGCCTAAAACTGAATTTGCAAGTGAAATTCGCACGAGCCATAACTTTGCCTACGATGTGAGAATATGAGTAATTGTCTTACTGATACAGTGATTGAAGAATCGAGGTTCCAAGAGTGGGATAGTTAAATTATTTTGGGTATAACTTTACGCCATTTACTGTACGGATAGGGCAGAGGTGTATTGTACTTAATTTGTTTGATGACAAATGACTAATATTTTTGTCTATTACACGGGTTTATATCCCCTGTAAGGGGGAACCCGGTTTTTTGATAGGCTTACGCGGAGACATGGGTCCAACGCGCAGAGGCCCTTTAGAGAATTTTAATCTAAACTGTAATGGGACACTAACGGGCGACTCTCCATGGCTGCACTATAAAATGCAGTCTCGAATTGTCCCCGGAGGTATAAAACTATTGTATGAAATGGAAAAATATTATTATTAAGAATCACAATTACAAACTGCAGCTACGAAGAATATCACAGAAAATCTCAGTAATGCTTTGTTTATAATCAGCCCATTACTGTCCCACTGCTGGGCACGGGCCTTTCCTCACGACGAGAAAGGACAGGCCTTAGTCCACACTGGCCAAGTGCGGGTTTGCGGACTACATACACCATTGAGCACATTTTTGAGCCTTCTGAGCCGTGCAGCTTTCTTCACGTTATGTTCCGTCACCGTTAAAGCAAGGGATAATCAAATTCTGATCCGAAATCAAAATGTCTGAGGTGTCTACCGGGATCGAACTCAGACCCTCCTGTATAGGCAAGCATTTAATTCCTAGGCTATCACTCCTTGCTCTAGTGTGATCTTACGAGGACCTGGAGCCCCCTTCGGTGCCTAAGATGACCACTCCAGTGGTTTTAGCTGGTTGGAGTCCCCGGTTGGATACCCCTTCGCTCTTCCCCCGGGGCTAAGAAAGTTCCATGTATAATTTCCACTGGACATCCATAAAAAAAATTCTAAAAGAATTCCTTGCTTCAGCACTATAACAAAGAGGCACTAGTCAGTGACTATCATGCTAAGAAAACTTACTACGCGAGTATGTGTCATGATATTCACTAGAAATTATAGCAAAATATTAGCCAAAATACTCATGTTAATGTTACTTAGAGCTCGGCTAATCCCTCTGAGGATTACCAAGAGAAATACTAATTAACATACGAACTCTGAACCTAGAAACTAAATCTAAGATGAAATATTATAGTAGGTTATAAAATATATTAAATTCTCAATGAAAAATATATTCGCTAGCTGAAATTATATTTTAGTTTCTGACTTTAATTTACATGTTTATGACTTGTAGCAGCATGTTGTATAATGGTCTACATAACAATAATTGTAGCTTTATAAAAGTAATGTTGTTTGATAGGAATATTAAACAATAAATACTAAAACTGTCCGGTAAAAGGATCCGAAACACGAGCAACAGTTCGCTGGAAGAGGATCCGAAACACGAGCAACAGTTCGCTGGAAAAGGATCCGAAACACGAGCAACAGTTCGCTGGAAGAGGATCCGAAACACGAGCAACAGTTCGCTGGAAGAGGATCCGAAACACGAGCAACAGTTTGCTGGAAGAGGATCCGAAACACGAGCAACAGTTCGCTGGAAAAGGATCCGAAACACGAGCAACAGTTCGCTGGAAGAGGATCCGAAACACGAGCAACAGTTCGCTGGAAGAGGATCCGAAACACGAGCAACAGTTCGCTGGAAGAGGATCCGAAACACGAGCAACAGTTCGCTGGAAAAGGATCCGAAACACGAGCAACAGTTCGCTGGAAGAGGATCCGAAACACGAGCAAGAGTTCGCTGGAAGAGGATCCGAAACACGAGCAACAGTTCGCTGGAAAAGGATCCGAAACACGAGCAACAGTTCGCTGGAAGAGGATCCGAAACACGAGCAACAGTTCGCTGGAAGAGGATCCGAAACACGAGCAACAGTTCGCTGGAAAAGGATCCGAAACACGAGCAACAGTTCGCTGGAAGAGGATCCGAAACACGAGCAACAGTTCGCTGGAAGAGGATCCGAAACACGAGCAACAGTTCGCTGGAAGAGGATCCGAAACACGAGCAACAGTTCGCTGGAAAAGGATCCGAAACATAACCCAATGAAACGCTGGGACATAAAATACTATCTAATATATAAAATTCTCGTGTCACAGTGTTAGTTACTATACTCCTCCGAAACGGCTTGACCGATTTTTATGAAATTTTATATGCATATTCAGTAGGTCTGAGAATCGGTTGTCCACCGTTAAACATTTTTTTGAATATTTTGGACATTTTGTCATTAAAATGTGGCATTAAAAAATACATACAACCCTAAATTTTAACCCTACTCTCACCAACCCCTATTTTTTAATAGTCGTTTTAGTAATTTTTCATTCCGCACGATAACTGATCAATTATCACTTGGTAAGTTATCCCCCCAGGCGTCTACCGGTGTCAATTCGGTGCCCAGTTATGCGTCTATATAACAATAATTGTAGCTTTTTAAAAGTAAAGTTGTTTGATAGGAATATTAAACAATAAAAACTAAAACTGTCTGTTCATGGTGGTATTTAGTATCGCTATGAGAAAATGAATCCGTAAAAATTTTCTTAAATTAAGATTATTTATAAAAAAATTAATAATGTTACAATATAATAATAATATATCATTTATTGCAGGCATACACCCATACACAATTATCATAATACAATTGTATTTACAAAAAATAATTGAAATATGCAATTTGATACGTAGTGGGCCGTAAAAAGCAATATGCTCGCCCGGCGCTTTGCGAAATGTAAAAGCAAGTGAAAACTACATTATTTAATGCTTTTTGTCGGTCACTGTACACATGCCACCTTTGGTACGACTACACGCAACGCACTTACTACACGTTGCGTGTACAACAAAACAACGCATTTAGATGGCAATGAACACGCCATGTTCGTGGAGAATATAATGGATGAAATCTTCACTGTTTTACGAAAGGCAAGCGTGTGGTGCCGGCTCAGAATGCCACCACCCCATCTCCTCCCATGGGTGTCGTAAAAGTCAACTAAGGGATTAGTCGGAGGAAGGGCAGTAGCGTCCTTCGAGTACATTAATAACTCAACTGCGATGGCCAACCCGCCTGCCAAGCGTGGCGATTATGGCAAAACCCCCCAACGAGCCCACAACACATCCATATCGGTCGTTGTGGACATCTTTGGGGGAGGCCTGTGTCCAGCAGTGGATTCCATTCTGCCGAAATGATGAAGGGCTTCCTTTATGAGCCGTGTACACGTATCGGACAATGGCATATTGAGTACTATATCTGAAGCTAACTTTTACTTTTATATTCTCCACGAACATGGCGTGTTCATTGCCATCTAAATGCGTTGTTTTGTTGTACACGCAACGTGTAGTAAGTGCGTTGCGTGTAGTCGTACCAAAGGTGGCATGTGTACAGTGACCGACAAAAAGCATTAAATAATGTAGTTTTCACTTGCTTTTACATTTCGCAAAGCGCCGGGCGAGCATATTGCTTTTTACGGCCAACAATATTCTTTGCCTCTCAAGATCTTCGTTATCTTTCAATTTATAATAAAACAAATTTAAACGGATTAGATCGCGTATATTATAGATTAATCGAAAACCTAAGAGATTACTATGAGAACCAGTACGGACACAGGCCTCCCCCAAAGATCACCACAACGACCGATATGAGTGTGTTGCTCATTAGGGTGTCTTGCCATGATCGCCATGCCTGGCAGATGGGTTGGCGATCGCAGTTGAGTTGTTAATGTACTCGAAGAATGCTGCTGCCCATCCTACGGCTGATTCCTTAGTCGACTTTTACGACACCCACGGGATGAGATGAGGTGGTGGTATTCTGAGCCGGCACCACACGGCATAAAAGTGAAGACCTAAGACATAATTCAATTTATTATTACATTTTTGTAGCTTACCACACACCCATTCCGCCACGCGGCTGGCGCGGTGCAAACGTGTTCAAGCAAGTGACGCTTCATTGGAGTCACTGGATTGTGAATGTGTTAAAATATATATTGTAGGTATATTTTCTTGCCGTGTGGTGCCGGCTTAGAATACCACCACTCCATCTCCTCCCGGGGGTGTCGTAAAAGTCGACTAAGGGATTATCCGGAGGATGGGCAGCAGCGTCCTTCGAATACATTAACAACTCAACTGCGATCGCCAACCCGTCTGCCAAGCGTGGTGATTATGGCAAAACCTCCCAACGAGCCCACAACACACCCATATCGGTCGTTGTGGTGTACTTTGGGGGAGGCCTGTGTCCAGCAGTGGATTCCATTCGGCCGAAATGATGATGATATTTTATGAAGACGCCGTAAAATTACTGACATTTCGTCAGAAGACTGTTCCCGTGTTGCTTAACCTGATGATTATATAGTTTGTATACCGAAAAGTAGAAAGTACTGGGTTTTTTTTTCTAAGTCTTATTTATTTATTTATTATTTGGATCTCCAACAGAGGATAAACAATAACAAACTATTTAAGTAACACAGAGGACAGTAACAAGTATGCTCCTCCAATTACAGAAGACCACATCATTCATATATAATCTAGGTAAAAATTAAATTTAATGACGACAAAGTATATTCATGACATTAAAATAAGCAATAGCAAAAAACATTATGTTGAAGGTAAAATTAATATATGATACAATTAAGTGAAATTGGTTATAAGCAAGGATAAATAGGTGCCGTGTGGTGCTGGCTCAGAATGCCACCACCCCATCTCCTCCCGTGGGTGTCGTAAAAGTCGACTAAGGGATTAGCCGGAGGATGGGCAGCAGCGTCCTTCGAGTACATTAACAACTCAACTGCGATCGCCAACCCGCCTGCCCAGCGTGGCGATTATGGCAAAACCCCCCAATGAGCCCACAACACATCCATATCGGTGGTTGTGGTGATCTTTGGGGGAGGCCTGTGTCCGGCAGTGGACTTCACTCGGCCGAAATGATGATGATGAAGGATAAATAACATTTTTTAAGATATTTTGAGGGTAAACCTTAAATGAATGAATGATAATAAAAAATAATCAAAATAATATCATCTGATTAACAAAATGAGTTTGAGCTCTTTTTTATATTTTGTAATTTTGCAAGTGATGTGCAAATCATTCCGTTTAGCTAGTTCATTATATTGCCTGCAAAGTCTTGGAATAGTGGCGAAATGTCCGAGATTCGTTTTGGATCGTGGCACGTTAAAAAGGTTAAAGCTAGATTTACGTGGCAAGCGAGATGGCGCATTTATCTGCAGTTTACCAAGAAGCTCGCTACAGTCAACAACCCCATCGAACAGCTTGTGTACAATTATATTTTATACCATAGATATGTTACGTCCATATTAAATGGCGCGCAAAACTCAGTCTCGCTGCATGTTTATACCTATAAAACTACACACCTATGCTTAAGAAGATACAAAAACGACGAGAGTAAAAGAGATAGCTATCTAAAACCTTATCGCTCGTCATTCATTTATCCGTCATTGATTACAAAATTATTTACATTCCTCAACAGAACGACCACTTAAAAAATTAGGCAGAAACTAAAACAAAACGTGATGTTAATTTGAAATTAAAAGTATAAAATATCATTGCTTGTGTAGAAATACGAGGTCAAGTAATGTCTTTCTATCTTCCAGCGAGGACATTTGATAGTGTTCTAGTCTTAGATTGTAGCTATTGATTTTTCTTGCCAAATTATTTTTATAGTCTTTGCCCCGCACTAGGATTTCTCCTGTGTCGTGGGACGTGGTCGTGGTTGTTTACAAACACAAATTCCACACACAATACACCCAGACCCGGAACAACTACCTGCAGATCGTAGAAATATTTGTTCCGTGCAGGAATCGAACCCACATACCAGCCGACTGTATGAGCCACTGCACCAACCGATATTTGAATACCTAGCTTAAGTTATTAATAAATAGATCGTTCTTTTACAAACGTGAACCGATATTGAAACACAAACTCCCTCAAGATGCTTATTATTTTACCGCTCGAAATCCTTGCATTGCAATATGGCGGTGATTACCTTAGTTATCCCCAGTAGGGTCCCAAGCTAAGTGCAACATTAATAGACTATTGCAGCACTTGCTATGTAATTTTATGATACATTACTAAGCAGTTAAGCAAATGAATTAAAAATGTATATGGTTTAAGTGGAGTGGCGATGGATTCTAACTCTACTTGCATCTTACTTGTTTTTTTGTTTTCATAAAATACTCTGACTTTTGTACATTTTAATTTTATTTAAACACTAGCTGGGACCCGCGGTTTCACCCGCGTTTAATTTAAAAGGAATTTAGAGTACTTCAACATAGACCCTTGACATAGAATACATATATTGGATTTCAAGGGATTTTATTTTTTTGTGCGGAACCCTAATTATTTTTCTTAAATTAAAGTAGCCTAAGTTAGTCCTTATAGCATCAGCTATCTGCCAGTGAAAGTCCCGTCAAAATTGGTCCAGCCGTTTCGGAGATTACCCGGAACAAACAGACAGACAGACTACAGACAAAAAATTTAAAAATTGTTTTTTTGTAATATGTCCCGTATATACTTTCATATGCATTTAGTAAAAAACTGATATTTTGTCATTACAAACAGACACTTCAATTTTATTTATTTGTTTAGATTTTAACGGTAAAGGGAAACATCGTGTGGGAACCTGCACACCTAAGAGGGCTCCAAAAATGTTCTCAATGGTGTATCACCATCATCATATCAGCCACAGGACGTCCACTGCTGAACAAAGGCCTCCCCTTAGATTTCCACAACGAGCGGTCACATGCCGCTCTCATCCAACGACTCCCAGCGACCTTCACCAGGTCGCCTTTCCACCTCGTTGGAGGTCGTCCCACGCTGCGTTTTCCGGTGCGCGGTCTCCATTCGAGAACCTTTGTGCCCCAGCGGCCATCAGTTCTACGAGCAATGTGCCCCGCCCATTGCCACTTCAGTTTACTAATCCTTGCAGTAATGTCGACAATGGTGTATGACTAAACCAGCGTGTTCAACTTAAGCCTAACCTTCTCATCGTGAGAAAAGGCCCATGCCCAACAGTGGGACAGAAATAGGCCGATTTTTTTATGTTAAACTTTTTAGGGTGATTACCTGCCGGGGCGCGGTCTAATTATCTGCATAAAGTGTACACATCACCTCCGGCTAGAGGTAAGAAGAAGGACATCGTGGGGTTTTAGCCGGTTTGAGCGCGGCAGGTAAAAAAAAGCATGACCACATCCAATAGATTTTTGGTAGTTTCGATAATCATATCAATTGTCATATATCTTACAAATAACATCGATACAAGATTTTATTTGTAAACTAGCTGGGACCCGCGTTTAATTTATAAGAAATTAACAGTACTTCGACATAGACACTTGAAGCAACAGCACTTGGAGCAATTTCGACGGGACTTTCACTGGCAGATAGCTGATATTATAAGGAATAACTTAGGTTACTTTTATTTTAGAAAAATAATTGAGGATCCGCGCAAAAAAAACACCCTTGAAATTCTATATATATATATATTCTATGTCAAGTATTGTAAATTGCTTTAAAAAGCTGTTATTTTGACATTACAAACAGACACTTCAATTTTATTTATTTGTATAGATTGTTTGCATGATTTGATTGATTTTGATTTTGACATTTGATTATATGTAAGAGACATTGTTCTTTCAAATTGTTTACCCATCCGCCGCGAATAAGTCTGTCGGCACAATTTAAAGCAAGTTTTCCCGGGATTTTCTTTCATTTTTATGTATTTTAATTATTTCTTAAAATGTCTAATTTTATACGTAATAGATACGTAAATAATAGGGGATGCCTGGCTGAATGAATTCCATACCTTTCGATCAACTAGCTGGCCAGGGAAAGCAAAACAAAGAGCGGTGTCCGACGGCTATGGGTAACTTTACGCATCATTAGAGCATTTGCATCAACCTTTTTTTGCACGGACACGACGCACAAAGTTTATAATTAAATAATCTTGTTTAGCTATAAACTGGTAATGTTGTTTCTCTATCTATTTTTTAATTTTTTTGGAAAAAAAATGTTAGATTTATTGTTTTTGGCCTGGATTTTGAGTCTTTTGGCCATATACCAAAAAATAATTTTATGTTGCCAGTTAATGGAACTTAGGTCGCTTTTGTCAATTTTAAAAATATTGTGCTAGTTTATGTTGTGTGTCGTTAATGGTGTAAAAATTAATTATTTTTCCTTTCTTCTTTCTATATGTTTTTATTTTGGTATTTAAAATAATAATTATGTTGACCGAATATTCCGAATGAAATCATTCATATAAGCTTTTAGTCCATTAGCACTGAAGCTAGATTGGAGCCGCTGAATTCGTGTAGTGTCAATGGAATTTAATATTTCCACACATTGAGAGAGACTACTACTTTTATTTCTGAGTTTAAGATTCTTACATAAATAGCTGAATCTGGCAACCGAGTTGAGGGCGATCTATTTAAAATTCCTTTCTTACCGTGGAGAAATGGAGCTCTAAAAATCACACATGCATTTGCCAGCCACTTCCTGCGAATTGTACTCCAAGTTTGCATACATTTCGTTGCAGGACAGGACGCGGAGGCATTTCGCGCAGAAACATTGAATAATTTTACACTAAGATCTTGGCAGAATGCATTCTTAACAGCAGTAGGTAAGGCGTCAACCTTGGCTTATTTATGAAGTTTTTGACACTTAAGGTTTGTGTTATTATCAACAAACTATCATGAAAATATCGATGATGATTTTACTGACACATCAAACTTGGCACAGAGACGCGGTCACTCACCGTGGGCTTCGGAATTCGTGGATGAAGACCAGAAAGACAGAAGAGTACAATTAAAAGGCCACGCAGTGAATTATTAAATTAATATATAGACAGTAATCATTTTTAAATTCTCTTTATTTAGATATGATACCGTACTTACAGTGCGAGCACCATGATGGTTGTTAATTTTATTTTTTGTTTAATAGACATGTTAGTTGTCTGGTAGATTTGTGATGCTCAATCAAGTGTCTGGCTGATGGTGTCGTCAGTTGTTATGGCAGTTGTGGTCGCTGAAATCCATGTTCTGGGTCTGCGGATAGCGCCTCACAAAAACAAGGTGCTATGGTTCCACAATTTTCAAGTTCGAGTACAAGCGCCTTGTCCCCAGATTCAGAAGGTAGTGCCTTGCACCGACTAATACTGGGAGAGAAAGTTTGCCGTCTCTACGAGAGAGTCGTGCACTCCATGGCCTTCTACAGGGCGCCTGTAATATTATCTCAACTGCCAGGCGTCCAACGCTGCAGAACAACATGCAGAACGGCGAAATCGCGCCCTCAGGCGCGTTTGATAGGCTGAGAAGTCTGGCTCAGTAGCGCTCACTCGAGCCAGTAGCTCGGCTCAGTAGCCCTCGACGGAGGGCAGTTTGCTACATGACAACCTCTGAGAAGAAATGCTGAAAGTCACACAGGGTTGGGTTTTCTAATACATAAATTGTAGTTTAATCACTAGCCACAACTAAGGTCTATCACCTACTAAACTTACCAACACAGAAGATACATAGAATTTACCGTTAAAATGTTACCAGGAGAGAGATGTTAAGGTTAAAGCATTACGTCGGCTGTCAGCTACTACTTAAACTATCGGAGATTATCCAGGAGCTGGCACCTCGCTAAGTGGCTGTCACTGGCCTACAAACGTTGAGGTTACATGCGGGTCTTCGACGTCGAGTAAAATGAATTGTGAGAAATTCTGTAAGTAAGAAAATGTTCAAATCTAGTTTCATCATTTCGGCCGAATGAAGTCCACGGCGGGACACAGGCCTCTCCCAAAGATCGTGTTGTGGGTTCATTGGGGGGTTTTGCCATAATCGCCACGCTTGGCAGACGGGCGATCGCAGTTGAGTTGCTAATGTAATCGAAGGACGCTGCTGCCCATCCTCCGGCCAAATCTAGTTTGTATTAACTTAAATAAAGTGAGAAAAAGAAATAGGATATATTTTCACACCAACAACGATGCACACAAATCAAAATAAACATGGTTTATAAAATAAAAAATCCGGCTTCAAAAAGAATCAAATTATTTATGAGAAACTGTTTAGGAAATAGGCGCCATTATTCGTTGTGTTTTTTTTTATTGCGACGACTTTCTTAACTGTTTCTCACATTTTTTAAATTCTTTTTGAAGTCGGTCTTTACTTTTACTTTTTATTTATTTAGTGTAGCATAAACTACACATAGACAAGCGATTAACAATGGCAATCGTGGGTGATGTGCTGTCATCCACTGAAGAGTTCTCTAGTTCTTTATCCCCGAAGATCTACATCAGATCTTCACCAAATTTAAATAGAACTATCTCGGAAGAATATTCTTAAAAAAATAATCATCCAAATTGGTACATCGGTATACATTAATTAATTATATTATATATAATAATATATTAATTTATTAGTCATGCCCGAACATACATAAAAATAAACATATGAACGACTTAATTTCTTATTTTTGAAAATATACGCGACGTACATAGAATCTCTTCCTTTTATGATGTTGGTTAAAAATAAAGATAACCTTAGCAAAAGAAGTACTTATTACAGCCAAATAACGTCTATTCCTGAACAAAGGCCTTCCCCATAGATTTCCACAACGACCGTCTACATGCCATTATTTTGGGACATTTGCCGATAAATAAATAAATAAAAATATGAAATAACACGATGGTAACCGTAAGAAGAATTATAAAAACCAGCTTTGCAAGAATGGGAATGGGATTCATTGTCGCCTTCGGACACCCACGGGAAGAGATGAGATGGTGTTATTTTTTGCAGGCAGAAAAAAATATTCTTCAGTATCAGAAAATAATTATTATACAACATACAAATGAAATAGCTTACGGAAACATATCGCGTTTATTCCATTAATTATATATACTTAATATATGTATATATATGTAATGAAATGATTACCTACACAGAGTAAAGTAATAATATTAAAAACCTATCATTCCATTGATTTGAATTTGAAGAGAGGTGACAGTGTCATGTTGCGCATGTCATTGTGATAATTGGAGGTTATAAACTATTGTGTTAGATAAAATACTTGAAGATTAAAAGGAGACGATATTCGTGTAATTATAAGCTTTGAATGTTGTTTCTTTATTTAAGGTAACTGACGTTCGTCAATAAACTCAATTGCGTTTCTGTAAATAAAGTATTTTTATTGTATTACAAAAGGGTTGTTTTATAAAGTAAGTAGGTACGTACATGTTTTACAAAATATTGCTTTACCTGTAAATAAAGAAACAACATTCAAAGCTTATAATTACACGAATATCGTCTCCTTTTAATCTTCAAGTATTTTATCTAACACAATAGTTTATAACCTCCAATTATCACAATGACATGCGCAACATGACACTGTCACCTCTCTTCAAATTCAAATCAATGGAATGATAGGTTTTTAATATTATTACTTTACGCTATAGTAAAAACAAAAGAGGTTAAAGAACCATGCAAGATTTGTAAAAAACTAAATAAAGGTATTAGATATCATCCTGAAGACTCATGCTGGTTTAAAACAAATGAAGGCAATAAAGAAAAACCTAACATTATAAATTTTGTTAACAATTCCGAAGTAGAAACTGAATTAAATAATATGGACCAAAAACTAGTAGTGCCACCATTAATCAAAGTCAAATTAACATTAAATAACACATTGGATGTTTTTGGAATATATGATTCCGGATCGAACGTCTCATTAGTTAACTCAAAATTACTTAAGTTAAGAGATGAAGAAATATATAATGCACAGACAGTGAGGTTAACTACGATTAATGGTGTGAAAAAAAGTAATGGAATAGTAAAAATGAAAATAAAAATCTTTGAAATAGAAGAAGAAGTAAATGTGTTTGTAATTAACAAGAACAATTTCAACTATGACTTTTTAATTGGATTGGATATGATAAAACAATTTAAATTGATCCAAAACGAAAAGCTAGAAATAACACAAAAAATACAAGAAATAAATATAAATACAAAAACGGAAGCAGAGAAAAAAAAACAAGCAGAAAGTTTTGACAAGTTTACAGTGAACTTTAATGAACACGTCGAAGAAAAAAAATTTAAAATTTATATAAATCACCTCGAAACTAAACAAGAAGCTCAAATAAATGAACTAATTGAAAAATACAAATCAATCTTCGCAAAAGACAAGTACGATGTTGGAACTGTCAGGGATTATGAAGCTAGAATTGATTTATTAGTCGATAAATATTGCAGTAAAAGACCTTACAGATGCAATATTGAGGACAAGAAGGAAATAGAGAGTCAAGTATCAAAGTTATTGGAGAAAAATCTAATTGAGGAATCATACAGCCCATTTGCTGCTCCGGTAACATTGGCATACAAAAAAGAAGACAATAGAAAATCAAGACTTTGTATAGACTTTCGCGAATTAAATAAACTTATTATTCCACAGTCACAACCTTTTCCGTTAATTGAAGATCTGATGGTAAAAACGAGAAATTGCAAATATTTTTCTACCCTAGATTTGAATTCTGCATTTTGGTCGATACCATTACGAGTCGAAGACAGAAGAAAAACGGCTTTCGTAACACAAGACAGCCATTTTCAGTGGACCTGTCTACCATTTGGACTAAAAACATCTCCAGCAATATTTCAAAGAATATTGAGTAATATTATAAGAAGACATGAACTTACGGAATTCGCGGTAAACTACATAGATGATATATTGATTTTTTCAAAATCCTTTCCCGAACACATAACCCACTTGACAAAATTGTTAGAAGCAATAAAGAAGGAAGGCTTTAGACTAAAATTTTCTAAATGCACTTTCGCATCGGATTTGGTGCAATATTTAGGGCACATTATTCATAATAATTCAGTACGCCCAATAAAAGATAATTTAATATCAATTAAAAAATTTCCCGTACCCCAAAATCAAAAAAATGTGAGACAGATTCTGGGAAAAATTAATTTCTATAATGAATATATACCAAATATTGCAATAACATTGGATCCATTACACAACTTACTACGGAAGAATCAAAAATTCATTTGGACAGAAGAATGCCAAAAATCCTTTGACAAAATGAAACAACTACTATGTTCTCAACCTGTATTAGAGATATTTGACCCAGATTTACCGATACTAATTTATACGGATGCGAGTATACTAGGCGTAGGAGCAGTATTGAAACAGAGACAAAAAAACACAAAAGAAAAACCAGTTGCATATTTTTCTAAGAAATTAAATGAAGTACAGAAAAGGAAAAAAGCAATTTATTTAGAATGCCTAGCGATAAAAGAGGCAATTAAATACTGGCAACACTGGCTGATAGGTAAACGATTTACGGTTATTTCTGATCATAAACCATTGGAAAAAATGAACATTAAATCGAGAACAGATGAAGAACTCGGGGACTTAACATATTACCTTTCTCAATATGACTTTGAGGTAAAATATTCACCTGGAAAAAACAATCTTGAAGCTGACTGTCTAAGCAGAAATCCAGTATTGGAAGCACATGAAAATGAAGATGAACAGTTGAAAGTGGTCAATTGGATAAAACTGGAGAATATTATTGTTGATCAAGAAAATAACGAAGATCTACAAAAAGAAAAAGAAAAATTAATATTAAAGCACTCCATATACTACAAGAAAATCAAGAAAAAGGAAAGAATTGTTTTATCAGAAGACTTCAGTATAAGTTTTATCAAAGACATACATAAAGAATATTGTCACATTGGAATTGAACAAATGCAAAAGAAAATTACACCGTACTACACAGCCAAGAATTTAAGACAGAATATTAAGGAAATTTGCAGAAAATGTGAAATTTGCATTATGAACAAGTCAAGAGGCCAGGATAAAATAGGACTAATGTCTCATCTAGGACCAGCCACACATCCTTTTCAAATAATGTCCATTGACACAATTGGGGGACTCGGAGGCTCTAGATCGACAAAAAAGTACATGCACCTCTTAGTGGATCATTTTACTAGATATGCATACATTGTCAATTCAAAAACACAGAATTCAAATGACTTTATAAAACTTGTCAAAAATGTCACAGAAGATAATAAAATTGGTATGATCTTAACAGATCAATACCCAGGAATAAATTCAAAAGATTTTAAACTATTCCTAGAGGAAAATAATATTCCAATTATTTTCACAGCAATTAATGCACCTTTTTCAAATGGAATCAATGAAAGACTTAACCAAACCCTGGTCAATAAAATAAGGTGCAAAGTAAATGAACAAAAAAAAAAGGTAGCATGGACAACGATAGCACAAAAATGTGTGGAAAAGTATAATGAAACAGAGCACACCGTCACAGGCTTTGCACCTGTGTACTTGTTACAAGGAAAAGATATAACATTTATTCCAAATCAACTAAAAGAAGAAAAATCTGAAAATGATTTGTTGAGAGATAGACAACTGGCTCTGACAAACAGTATAAAATCACACAACTACAATAAAAAACTATCAGATAGAAATAGAAAATTTTATGAGTTCAATGTAGGAGACATGGTATTTGCGGAAAATGGCAATAGATTAAACAGAAGGAAATTAGACGAGTTGAAGATTGGACCTTTCGAAATAATAGAGAAACTGTCAAACTCCATTTATAGAATTAATACAGGACATAAAAAGTCAGAATCAAATCTCTTCCACATCACCAAATTACTCCCAGCTCCTGTATTTGAAGATGCCATTTAATGAAATATTGTGATACAATATTCTCCCCGAAGAGGGGGGGTGTAATGAAATGATTACCTACACAGAGTAAAGTAATAATATTAAAAACCTATCATTCCATTGATTTGAATTTGAAGAGAGGTGACAGTGTCATGTTGCGCATGTCATTGTGATAATTGGAGGTTATAAACTATTGTGTTAGATAAAATACTTGAAGATTAAAAGGAGACGATATTCGTGTAATTATAAGCTTTGAATGTTGTTTCTTTATTTACAGGTAAAGCAATATTTTGTAAAACATGTACGTACCTACTTACTTTATAAAACAACCCTTTTGTAATACAATAAAAATACTTTATTTACAGAAACGCAATTGAGTTTATTGACGAACGTCAGTTACCTTAAATAAGATATCTTATATATATATATATATATACGTGTAGGTATACATATACGTTGCACGTGTGTATACCGCACGTATAGATATGAAATAAACGTGATATATTTCCGTAAGATATTTCGTTTCAATTAATGCTATTTGCGCAAACTTCAGAAAATATTACAACAAATAAAAAACACCATAGTAAGTCCGGCCCACTTCGACATGTCAATGGACAAAAGCAATAATTTAATTAAAATACTGACAAAAATACGCAAATAATTATTAACACTTTAAAATAAAAATTTACTGTGGGAATTCACAGATATTTGAGTGTAAAGATATGGAGTTTGAGGTTATATATTTTGCAACGAGGGTAGATAATGCTAGTGAAAGCTGAGTACGAATAAATAAATATATAACACATTTTAGAACTAAAACTGCTGTTTCAAAAGGTATATTTAATAATCTTCATATCCATAATAATAACCATTTTGACGTGACGTTTGATTTGATTTGGCAGTTAGTCTTTTCGCCAGAGGCAAATTATTTGTATAATATACAAATACTTGCGAAAGTATCTTAGAAAACAAAACTGTGTTTTATAAACCGAAATAGATAATAAATTTCATTTAAAGTCGTGAGTTATTTATTAGTAGAACAATATCATTATATTTTGCATTTGGCAACTCACTCAAATGGAAACATCGTTTTAAACAATTTCCTTTGTAGAGTTTATTTTATTGTGATCTCCACTTTCCCGCCGTTTTGAGCTATTTCCAAATTACTTTTCTTCTCTTTTGAATAACTTTTTTTTTCTCTTTTGTTAAACTACGTTGAAAAAATTACAAAAAATTGAAAAAAATACGTTTTTTTTTTAATACATTGCCCCACACTAAGGTTTCTCCTGTGTCGTGGGTGCGTTTACAAACACAAATTCCACACACAATACACCCAGACCCCGGACAACTACCTGCAGATCGTACAAATATTTATTCCGTGCGGGAATCGAACCCACCACCCGGTGCGCAGCAGCCGACTGTATCATCCACTGCACCAACCGTGCCGTCGGCATATATATACAAAAATATAGGCATTTGTTTCATATACATTTCGTGTTTGTCCGCTGGTGGGCCTATTTTGGCCGATGTCCTTTATAAATCAACCTATTTTAATAATTCCGATACAGAATAAAAAGACTTCTAATGGGCAACATTTTATTTTCTAAATCTGTTTGCGGACATTTTTTTCACAGTATCAAAAATAGTAGTACATAAACATGTTGTTGTATGTTATTCGGGGCCGACGGCTTACCGATTTACGGACGAGGGGTCCCGATTTGTAGAAAACGGTCACTCATCCAACCATCACTGTAAGCTCGGCTTAACCTTGCAGATGAATCGATCTGTGCCTGGCGTTTCCACCTCTTAATTTGTATCGTCAATGACGTCGTGAAATACGTTAATCTATACAAATCAATAACATTTAAGTGTCTGTTTGTGATGACAAAATAACATCTTTTTACTAAATGCTTATGAAAGTATCTACGTTACTTAAAACAAAAAAAAACAATTTTTATATCTCCGTCAAAGCTCTAGCCGATTTCGAGAAGACTTTCACCGGCAGATAGCTGATATTATAAGGAGTAACTCAGGCTTACTCATCTACTTACTTGAGATTGTTATTTTATAAAACAAAATGAATAGGATTCCGTGCAAACAAAATTAAACACATGTAATACAATTTATTCACTTATAATATCTTTTGAATTAAACGGCGGGTGAATCCGCGTGGCACAGCTAGTATATTTATACGCTAAAACACAAGTATTGATTTAAATGATAATAAGTGTGTGGTGCCGGCTACGAATAGCACCAGCCCATCTCATCCCGTGGGTGTCGTAAAAGGCGACTATGGGATTAGCCGGAGGAGGGGCAGCAGCGTCCTTCAAGTACATTAACAACTCAACTGCGACCTCTCCAATTAAGCACACCACACACCCAGACCGGACGTTGTGGCGTTCGTTGGGGGAGGCCTGTGTCCAGGATTTAGTTTATTTGACTGAAATTGTGATGAAGGCATAACAACAGTCAGATCTACAGATCTGTGCCGTAGCCACTTTAAAACCAGTCACTTTATATTTAGACAGTAATAAATTCAATGATTGTCAATTAGAGGTCTTCATCAGCTTAACTTGAGCTAGTCTATAGTTCGAAGAATGCAATACCAATAAATCCTCCTAAGTTATCGTTGGAGAACCAACGAATTACCGCTGCCATTTTGAATTAATATCTTAGATAGATTCAGCCTAGACCATTAAATTTTTGAAACCAAAATATTTTAATTAATTTCATTTCTACGAAATGTTTTTGCTCAATTTCAATTTCTAAGTAGACTATAAACTTTTCAGTCTTGTAATTTTTATGAAGTAAGTTTTAATGAAATATTTAACATATAGTAACATATGTTAAGTGGGAAAACTATATTATTGTCATATTTGGCAAAATTGATTATGTTGCATATATGTATAGTGTATAGGCCAAAGCATTCTGCGACATTTGAAACCACCATTAAAGAGAGGCTCTCTGTTTCTTCCGGATGATTGTAGGTGCATGATTTTTTCAAACTCTCAACGTCCATATATTATGATTCTTTCACATATATCTGAGAGCGTTCTAGTACATACAATATTGAGGTACTATTCTTAGGTACATACCTATTATGCCGTGTGGTGCCGGCTCAGAATACCACCACCCCATCTCCTCCCGTGGGTGTCGTAAAAGGCGACTAAGGGATTAGCCGGAAGATGGGCAGCAGCGCCCTTCGGGTACATTAACAACTCAACTGCGATCGCCAACCCGCCTGCCAAGCGTGGCGATTATGGCAAAACCCCCCAATGAGCTCACAACACACCCATGTCCGTCGTTGTGGTGTACTTTGAGGGAGGCCTGTGTCCAGCAGTGGACTTCATTTGCCGAAATGATGAATAACTACCATTGTCAGCAAATAATACCTTCAGACCTAAACCAATAAATGTTGCCCGTAGAATCAAATTAGTTTTGGCAATAGCTTTTTATATACGTAAAAGGGTCACATAACCAACCTTCAGATTATAATGTATGTAAAGGTGTAGCTAGGGGCGCAGCTCGTATTGCGGGTTTAATGGCCTTCAAGAGAAAAATATATATCTATGACTTACTTTTGAAAATGGTACGAAGGTACTTGTTATACAGATGATTATTATAGAAGGGATTGACCTGTGCGGTTGTTTGTCAGTCACTGTACTATAATATAAATAACAAATCTAATAAAATAAAGTTCCCGCAAATTTTCTAGCATGATTTTACCGGAATTTCTATCGTCGGTCCATAGTACTGCAAATTAACTAGGAAAAATTCTAGAATCCTTACTGGTTGACTTTGAGGTACCGTGTTTGTCTGATGCTATGAACGCCTGGAAAATGGCTTGCCGAAATACGAATTTTCCCGTCAATCCATCTTCCCAGAGACAGTGGGACGAGCCGCTTTGCAGTTTGATACGGAATGAGCTTCAATCAATACAATTACATCAATCAATACTGCTTAGCGTGCTGGTCTGCTTGCTGTGGGTGAATGGGAGCTGGCACTCCGGTCGCCCAACATAGGCACTATGTTGGACGACACTACTTTTCGGCTCGCTACATGTCTTCGTTAAGGTGCTCCTTGTGGTACGTCTCATCGGTGTCATTGTGGTGAAGCTGCCGACTGCCTCGGTCACCATGGCCTGTGTAGTAGGAGCGCGGGTTGCATAGCTCGACACGCAAATATTAATGACATTATTCGTCGAGCTCTTGTCACCTCCGACGAGCTAGCTATATTGGAACCCAGTGGCTTGTCACGTGTTGATGGGAAGAGACCAGATGGTATGTCACTATTGCCATGGAAGTTGGGAAGACCTCTAGTGTGGGATGCAACTTGTGTCGACAACCTTGCTCCATCCCATCTTTCAAGATCAGCGGGCTGTGCTGGCGCTGCCGCTGCTGCTGCAGAGATTCTCAAACAGCGCAAATATAATAACCTTATTGGAAGCTATGTGTTTGAGCCGTTTGGGTTCGAAACGCTTGGGTTATGGGATCCGAGTGCACGTCTGCTTTTTAAAGATATTGCTAGACGTTTGCTCGTCTCTTCGCGTGACCAGAGGGCCGGCCTATTTTTTGGACAAAGAATTAGCGTTGCCATTCAACGTGGTATTTTATTTGTATATATATTGTGTTAGTTTATAAAATAAAGTTATTATTTTATCAGTCCGATACGCCACCTATAAGAATATACCCATTCTTCAGCTCTTACAGTATACAGGTTTTATGGAATCTATTTTATTTTATAAATGACAGTTTTAGTCGTTTTGTCTGTGTGTCGGTCTGAAAGTTTGTCTCGAATAAGCTTCAAAACGGCTCAACAAATCACAATGAATATTTTAGCGAATAAAACAGGAATTTTAACTAAAATATTCGTGCAGAGTTCAGAAGATATCAAAATTAATATGAATATAATTTTCGCCAAGCAAATCGGGCGGGTAGCGGCAAGTTTATAATATAATTCAGAGCTTCCTTTGTGTAGTTTGGGTCATTTAGCTAGTTTTGCCGACCAGTTTAGTGTTCTCCAGATATTTTTAGATATCCTACTGTATTTAAGTTTTCATGCATCCTTATTTATACCCAAAAAACTATAATTATACAACATTATTCTGTATATATATTAAACCTGAATAGAGTCAGGATCAGAAATCGATTGCTGATTAAGTTTTAAATACACACATAATTCATTAATTATTATAAAGTAAAATATGGATTTGAAAAATATAAAATAAATTTTGATAAATCTTCAATATTGGGTGTATCAAAGCCATAATATATTTTATTAGAACAGCGAGTGTATTGTTATATCAAGATGTTGTCTGGAGTGAAAGTGCGCATTCGTGGAATGCAAGATGATAACTGGATAATAAAGGACAAAATCAACCAGTATCGGCAACTGATAAAGTTATATCAACGTATTGGAGAGTATTCACCAAGAGAACTTTAACAAAAAGAAACAACTTGATAGAATCGGATACACGATGAACAAGAAAATGGAAAAATTTCGCTTGGCTCAGGTTATGAAAGAGCAAAATTGGACTTCTGGGATGGAAGACCTGGTGACCTGAGATACAGGTTTCAGCCTAGTTTAGGCACCAGTTTCCCACAGTAAATTTGTCAAATATTATAATACAACTTTTTCATTATTCTGGTGAGAAAAAAAAAAGAAAAAAAGTTTCAAGTTGGATACATATGCAAATCAGCAGCCCGCACTGCCGACATCACATCGGTAGATTAGGCATGATATTCCCTCTGGCGCTGCCCTCTCATGCGTCGGCACCATTGCGGCTTAATTATGCGGGGACAACGGGGGCAATATAACAAGCCTATAACTTTGTGAGTTTCCATCATGCAGGTTGTAAGTGGCAACGTAACGAAATCATTAGGAAGAGCCTACTTAGGCCTATAACAAAGATAGGAAAGCCATTTATCTCGATAACAATAGGTTACAGTTATTTTCATTCATGAGCACGCAATGTATCGTTAACAACACGATCAAAACACTACATGATTATTATAATAAAACACTTTTAGACGGATTACATCGCGTATATCATAGATTTTTGTTTTTTCTGTTATCCGAAACGTCATCCACGCTTATTTTTTATTATTGGTGCCCCGTGGAAATTCTTCATGAACTACCTTTGCCCCGGGGAAGAGCGAAGGTGTATGCCGGACTCCTACCAGCTAAAACCACTGGGACGGTCATCTTCAGCACCTTAGGGAGGCTCCAGGTCCTCGTATGATCACACTTGAGCCGCCCACTGGTGCTACGCCTAAAGGCTCATCTCGGAGAAAGGAAAGGAAAGCGTTCCACGGCAGTGCGTGACCACATGCGTGCTACCGTCTTCTCTTAGGTCGCTCAGTGTGGGCACGTATATTCCCCAATCTACGCACCCGCAAACCCAGAGGTCCCCCGCCATCCATCCTGCGACCATGAACACTGCAGGGTTCGTGATCGCAGGATGAATAAGGTAACAAGCGTCGTTACAGATAAAAAAAAAACATATTTTTGTATAATAGCGCAGGTCCTACATGTTTCTGCAAACCACTCTTCGCATGAAAGCCTAATTCTCGTTTACAATCAATTTACTTTTACAACACTAATATTTGTAATGACAAATCCAATAATCCACACAGCCCATCTCCTCACCAGACCAAGTCAATTTGGATCAACACATGCTCCGGCTTCGAGCCAAATTAATTAACAGCAACATCTATCGAGCCGTCATACTCCTTGACGGCCGTTATGTCAATGATGAGAACGTCAATAATTGATCGGGGTGTCTGAGACGCAGGGACGCAATTGAGGGTGCAAAATTAATTACGATTTTTCATAGGCAGATCTAATGTAGAACATTATTTAAGGTGGTGTTCTAATAAAACATTTTTAAATGGATTACATCGCGTATAGCGGTATATATATATATACCGGCTGATTATAGCGCGATAATCAGCCGGTTCACTGAGCTGCACGTTTATGGCCTAAGTCCAGGACTCGGCCGGGGAATGAGAAATCACTAGAGCTATAGGTTCCGTCACTTAATTAATAAATAAATGTTCTCATTGTTTCTAAATCTTTTATATCTAATGTAATTCGTAATTATTATTGACCGCTTATTAATTTGGTACGATGATTATGCTTATTAGTGATTATTTTACTATAGTTAACTAATCTATGACTGTTATGGACTATATGAATGTCTGAAATAAAGATTTATTTATTTATATTATAGAATTTTGTTTTTCCTGACGTTTCGAACACTTTGTAGCATTCTTTCTCTTTTGGAGTTTACTCCTTAAGAATCGATTTATATATAAGGCGTCATGAAAAATGTATGATAAGTGAAATTTTGTCGAGCGTTAACTAAATGCGTTACGTTTTTCTGCGCACCTTCTGCGTTAAAGTCATGTATGTGTCAAATGTGGTTTGATGCCAAAGTTTTATATTATTTCACTTAATATTGATATTTAATATCACTATTATTAATTATTAATACGCTGCACAGTAAATAAATAAATATAAAATATGGAAAAATCTAGTTTAAGTGACTGTGGAAGAAAATCCGACGAACACGTGGATGCAGTTCCTAGATAGGTTAAAATTGATTTTTGTATATGATATATATCGTATATATAAATATCCGTGCTTTTCATTTTTTAACCCTCATCATTTCGGCAGAATGAAGTCCACTGCGGGACACAGGCCTCCCCTAAAGATCACCACAACGACCGATATGGGTGTGTTGTGGGCTCATTGGGGAGTTTGCCATAATCACCACGCTTGGCAGACGGGTTGGCGATCGCAGTTGAGTTGTTAATGTACTCGAAGGAAGCTGCTGCCCATCCTCCGGCTAATCCCTTAGTCGACTTTTACGACACCCACGGGAGGAGATGGGGTGGTGGTATTCTGAGCCGGCACCACACGCCAACTCCCCTCATTTTTAACCCTCACTGCCTATTAATACCGAGACAATTTTACTTACGGAGTAAACTCCAGGCGTGCGTCGGAGCTGGCTCACAGGCGACAAGAAGCAACACCGGCGTGAGCGGGTTATTACAATTATTGTTATGGGCAGACATGACGCGAATGACGAGCTCAGAATCAAGTTAAGTAAACAACAATAATCAAGAGTAGCCTATTGCTGGCCTGCCAGGCTTCTAACGTAAAAATGTTTCAACTATCTGGAGTAACAAGTAGCCTTATATCCTTTCTTAAATAGCTAATAACAATCATGACTAAATCTAAAATAATAATATATGATTGACGACACATTCTGGCATTCCATAAATCCATATTCCATAATTTTATTACATTTTAGTTTTTTATTTCATTGCATATTTCCGGTATTAACCATTTTTGTAATGTCTCATCTAACTGGTTACTACTAGATTGTCCACATTCACATTCCTCTTATTAGTCAGGTAGTTGATTACCCTTATAATTTGTACGATAACTAAAAATAGATATCATTGTAAATCACACAAGTCTTATTTTCAATCTTAAGACCATGAAATGGAATTAGATTTTCGAGTGACAATACTCGCCGAAAGGGTATCTAAGTTGGTCTTAAATATATAAATCCTATTCATTTTGCGTCTAAGCACAACGGTGTTCTTATTACTTATATACGACAGGTTTCCAACTGTGCCCTGAGGCTTCAGCTGAAAATCAGCGCTACAGTTACCTGTAGCATAGGCTGAGTTGTGGCGTTTTAAACGCACGACTCCACACCAGCCTACCCATATTATATTTATGTGTAGCTACAGTGTGCTGGATTTTGTGTTGTTTAATAAATGTATTTCTTTCTTTCTTTCCGGATTGCAAGTTAAATACACAAATATTGGCCTTCAAACTTGGTATTTCTGGCAAACAATACTGCAAGTAGACAAGTAGATAAGCAGGACAACTAAATAAATAAAATAGACACAAACTTAATGTATGTAGCGAACAGCCAAAGCCATTATTTCTCCGCCATTTAATTGAAGATTCACCGTTGACATCGACGGATTGACATTTAATCTGTAGTCAGAGTTATTAGTTATGTCAGTTACAGACTGATCGCCAGAAGATGTTCGTTCTAAAGAAAATATGTTAGACATGTTGATTGACAAGAATTATCAAGAAATTTAATTTGATATGTTTTAATGCTTATTTACTCATTTATTGAGCATCATCATCATATCAAGCAAAGGACATCCACTGCTGAACAAAGGCCACCCCCATAGATGTCCACGCTTGGCAGGCGGGTTGATGAGCGCAGAATTGTTACTGTTTCACAGAAGGGACGCTGCTGCTCATCCCTCTGGTTTAGTGTCCCTTATTACTCCTTTTACAACGTCCACGGCAGGAGATGAAGTGTTACTATACCGATTCTTAACCCGGACACCACACGGATACTCTTAATATAATTAAAATATAATAACATAATATTTTCTAAAGTTTACGTGAATAGCTTCCATTGAATCGAAATAAATAACATGTTTGCATGCACTTGAAGTTCGTTCATCATTCATCATCATTTCACGCGAAACACGTCCACTGCTGGACAGAAGCCCTCCATAGATTACCACAACGACCGGTATGGTTTTGTGTTGTGGGCCCATTGGGGGATTTTGGCATAATCGCCACGCTTGGCAGATGGGTTGGCAATCGCAGTGGAGTTATATATGTACTTGAAGGACGCTGCTGCCTATCCTCCAGGTAATCTCATAGTCGCCTTTTACGACACCCACGGGATGAGATGGGATGGTGGTATTCTTAGCTGGCACTACACGGCAAGTCCTTTATCTTTATGTTGTTGTAGTAAAATAACATATTTTCTGAGTGATTCTCGGCAAAGAATAGGTCTCTCCAACCATGGCTCTAGTGTGATCATATGAAGACCTGGAGCCCCCCTTAGGTGCTGAAGATGACCGCCCCAGTGATTTTAGCCAGTAAGCATGCCCCTTCGCCCTTCTCCGGGGTGGAGGAAGTTCATGAAGTATTTCCACTGGGACAAATAAAAAATTAAAATTAAGGTCTCTCCAACCATGAGTGACTTATAACGCGATTAAGAGTTGGTATCAAGAGGAGGGGTAGATAAGTCACGACCTTGACAGTATTCTTTCAAAAGCTTTAAACGAGAATGACATAATGTCCACAAATGTGTCCGTGTACTGATTGTTTTACAGATTGATAGCAATACACATTTCAAGACAATTATATTAACATTATGCAGAGAGTGTGACATTGTGTTATCTGTATACTGATGCCGTTAACTAAGTATAACTAACTATACTTCATCACATTTATATATCCAAGATATGTTTATTACGTGAACGATGCAATGGTGCATTGCCAATATTTTATAATTAAAAGACAGCTTTACATTATAATTCTATTAATCAGATAATATTTTTCCAAAAAAAGACAGTCAGATATTAGGTTTTATTCTCAAGTTTTGTTAAGTTCCTTGGAAAAATAAAGTGAACAGTAAAGTTAGCAATATTAAAAGCCACAATGGAACCAGTTTGCGTGCGAACTCGTGACCTGGTGACTATTTTCTTTCAAAGTTCTTTGTAAGTAGTTACGTCTTGCCTGCCACAAGTTTTTGAAAACAGAAGAAATCAGAAGTCATAATTTTGTGGTTCAGTTTATATAACCAACTGGTAACATTATAGGACAATAAATATTCAAACTTTGGGTTGCAGGTTTGTTTAATAGTTTTGAGTTTAGGGGTCCAATGGGTTTGGTACCAAATAAATAAAGTAGTAAATAGAAATAACATGAAACCACATTCCAATGACGATTCAAAAGTACCCGCATCTACATTAAGCGAATAATTTACGTTGTAACAGTCTATCGCCCTCAATCTTATAACTTCAAGGAAAATTTTGATCAATTTCTAGACAGTTTATATAATGTATACACTAAACTTGGAGAGTTCTAGTTCAGTCTATAGCCCTCCGTCTTATAACTCCAAGGAAAATTTTGATCAATTTCTAGACAGTTTATATAATATATACACTAAACTTGGAGAGTTTAGTGTATACATTATATAAACTGGCAGAGTATTGTCTTAATTGGCCACTAAAATATTGACATAAACAGCATGGTAGAAATAATCGCAGCCTTGACTGCCTTATTCTTAACACGTCTCATGGGCTTCTGCCAACTCACCTTTTCCCCACACGACTGGCAAATTGTCTTGACTACACTCTCGTAAAAACTAACTTACCTATCACTGATTCTGGACTCACATGTTACAGATCACAAACCGCTCGTGGTGACAATTGCTAACGGTAATCCTGCACGCAGAAACGTGGAACGTTTCTACTTGCGTAAAATATGATGCAGTTAAGTTAGAACTGGATAATATGGACTTTGCAACTTTTTACAATATTTATGACCCTAACACATTAATGAACACTTTTATAATCATGATAACGTCAGTAATAACCAAGCACACCAGCAGTGGTCACTCACCGTGGGCCTCATAAGAAGGCTCAAGGTCACCGAAAGGGCAATGGAGAGGGCTACGCTCGGAGTTTCACTGCGTAATTAATTAACTTCTTTTTTTTATTGGGCCCAGTGGAAATTCTACGTGAACTTCCTCCGCCTGGGGAAGGACGGAGGGGTATGCAGCGGTCATCTTCGGCACCGAAGGGAGGCTCCACGTCTTCGTGGCATTACAGAGGGAATTATTGTAAAATGGTCACCCTCACTAGCGGAGGGAAAGTGACTGTAAAATGGTTCCCCCCCCCAGGCACTTCTCGGGGAGGATTGGAAAGGATCCCCCAATCCTCGCTTTGCACTGTGCTGCGCACATGGTGGCACGTATCCACGTACGCACCACCATTTTCCCGGGGGTCACTCGTTGTGAGCACGCAGAGCAGACTCCCCAATCTGCGTGCCCCACCATGTAGTAACGGCACGGGCGCAGGCGTGTTGGACTTGGGAGCCGAGATGGATGTTGCCCCGGTGCCGTCTCGTCCTTCTTCGTGCGGGATCGGCCCTCTCCCGATCCCACTCTGCAGCCTCCTGCAGTATGACGCTCTCGCAAAAGGAGACCACTGCACTCCAACTTTCATGCTATAAGATGAGGTGGTAATTACCTAGTCGAAATCTTGCAACATAAGGCATTTCACCAATAAAAAAAATGTGTTTTTATGCAACTGAAAGAGTGCAAGATATAAGTATACTCGTAGAGCGGTTTCGGATTGGTGAATTGTATACTTTATATACATACATAATTGTAAAAGTATTTAGAAAGAACAAGTTGAACTTCTAAAATTACCTTCAGATGACAAGACAATGCACACAAATAATGAAAGAAAAATATTTGCCGTAGGAAACAGGTAGAGAAAACTCGGGAAGTTAGTACGCCGGGGAGCATTTTATACAAGGAAAAATGTATTTAGAAGTGGATAGAATGAGCGTCCTTAAGTGTATGGTGGAGATAAGTTGTTGTAGTTTACTCTCCAGGGTTATGGGTTTATCGTTTGTAGAGGATCCACTACTGTTTGCTTAGGTTGGTAGTACAGTTAAGGGCTTTTTGGTTGATTTTTTGAAGGGCTGAGTGGATACTTATGATTGAAATGCGATCAATTTCTATCTATTAATACTGATTGCAATAACATCAGGCTTCCATTGTCACACTGAAGGTCTTTTTAGGGCTGCGTACGTGCGAATGAAATAACGCGTAATCCTTATAGTATTAGTCGTGTGTTTGTCTTTCTGTCCGTTTGCCACAGGTAATTTTCTTCAGATCTACTGGACCCAAACAGGAACGTGTAACGTTAATAAATCAATTTTGAATGAGGCACTTTGGGAGGCAGACTAGAAAATTTTAAAAAGCTTTGCTATCTGTACCGTGTAACATATAAAATTAAATACATGAAACAACCCTTATCACCTTAAACTCTGAGACTAAAGTTATGAAAAAAAGTACAAAAAGTAGTTCTCTATTTAGAGATTACAGGAAAACCTATAAGAAGTCTATAGTCTTAAAATGGTATAATGACGTGGTAAATCTTTTAAATATAGTCCGTACAAACTTATATTTGCAGGAGCACAAAAAACCAGTGCTCGAATACATTCCGTATTCGAGCACTTGTTTTTCCACTACAATGTTAAGTTTGTTACTGGCATAAATTTTGAGAACAAATAAAAAACGGATTACCATCTATCCCTCGATCTTAGTCTACTTATTCACGAATATACGACAAGACAGAATTCAACGATAAACAACATATTCAGCTATTTTCCTCTACAATCCAGTACCATACATCGTTTTTTGTGACCACAAACAAATTGAGGTCAGATAAAAAAAAAATCGCAAGTATTATATAGATATTCACGTACGGAACCCGCTCCACATTAGTACAAGTCACACTTGTCCGGTTTTATTTTATACAGACAAGGAACTAGTATTATTCACCACGCTAGCTCACTCCGTATTGGCGATATCAGACCATGAGATCCAGGTTTCCTCGCGATGTTTTTGTTTTCACGTTTCTCAACACTAGGATTTCTCCTAAAACTAAGAAAGAACATAAGAAATGAAATTCTAAAAGTCACATTGATGTATGCAGTGTTTTGAACCAGCAACCTAAAAGTTCCAACTGACATTTTCATGTTAATCTTAATTGGACATTTCTTATGTACAACAACAATAATTAACAAGCAAGTATAATCAGTATAATGTATTACATAAATTACTATTTTGGCTTCAAATTTATTTTTATTATTTTGTAATGCATTATTTTATTCGTTTTGCATGCTGCATGTGGCGAATATTGTGATCTTCATATAACTTGACCATCTGTAATCTACAACGATTCTTGTAAATAATTAAGTTCATTTACTTTCATGACGATTTTACGATAGAACGTCCCATCGTGCAAGGTAAAGTGGAGGGCACCAGACCGCGCGAAAGGTCACCCATGCGATGGACCGACCAGATAAAATCTTGCTTGGGCGAACCCTTGAATGAGTGTACCAGAATATGCTCTAACAGAGAGAGATGGCGATGTAACGTCAGGTGAGCTACATCTGCCCCTGGCAGTACTACATGATGACCACGACCGCTCTGTCAAGAGCGAAACGACAAAGAAGAAGAACTTTCAGTTCATCTCACATAAATTTTTTGGAATCTTTTTTAAAGCAGGGATTGTGTTTTAATTCATCATTTCGGCCGAATGAAGTCCATTGCTGGACAAAGGCCTCCCCCAAACTCTCCACCACAATGACCGATATGGGTGTGTTGTGGGCTCATTGGGGGGTTTTGCCATAATCGCCACGCTTGGCAGACGGGTTGGCGATCGCAGTTGAGTTGTTAATGTACTCGAAGGACGCTGCTGTTGTTGAATGTTTTAATTATTATGTATTAATTTTTGTTCCGAGTCCTAAGAATGTTTTAATCACTAACTAGTTCTTTATTTCCTACACATGTAACGCAAGACGCGTTGCTCCATTATTTGTTACTATTACTGTGTGTCGTCTGTCGTGTGAATGATGCGTGTGCTCGCTCAGGCGTGGCGCGGCGGCGAACGGCCCGGCCAATCAAAAGAAAGTGGCGAAGACAATACAAATACTTATAACAGTAACTGATTTAACTCTTTTTTATTACTGTAGCAGTAGTTTATGTATAACATGCCCTTATATATTATAATAATTTATTTATGTGTTTGTATCTGTTTGGCATCCGTGCTTCATTTTATATCGGTCCAGCTGAAAACCAGCATCGGGCATTATTCGTCCGGCTTAAGCTGAGCTGGTTACCCTTTTGGCGCAAACTCGAGACACGATCTGCAGCTCTGTGTATACCTATGTTTAAATTTTAATTGTATATTTAATTTAAAGTTTTCAGTATATTTTGTGTCTCTGTTTGTGGCAAATAAATACATTTCTTTCGTTCTTTCTTTCTTTCTTTCACTAGGCAAAATGAGTACTGTCCGTTATCGTCCAGATGTATTTACCTTTGCAGCCCCATCAAGCAAATCTGCTTATCCTAACTTCAACGAATCTTTACGATACCACGAAGGGGTTCATAAAAAATACATCACCGAACACACTTGCAGCGAGTAATGAAGAGTTACCGCAAGATTGCTCGACCATAAAAAAGTTATAACTTACAGATAACAAGAAAGCTAACAATGGACACATTTTGCGCGTAAGAATGGACGCGGGAAAAAATGGAGACGGTTTGTGGGTTGAGACTCGAGGGTTCCGTCATAGGAAGCAATTTAGAGTTTGAAATGTTGAAATGCCGAATTATATTTTATGTTTATTTTGCAGGCACGGCAAAGCAACTGCTATCTGATGGTATGTAGTAATCGTACCCAAGACCATGAAAAATTTCAGATGGAATACTTTGTCATCATCATTTCCGCCGAATAAGATCCACTGCTGGACACAAGCCTCCCTCAAAGACCACCACAACGACAGATATGGGTGTGTTGTGGGCTCATTGGGGGGTTTTTGCCATAATCGCCACGCTTGACAGACGGGTTGGCGATCGCAGTTGAGTTGTTAATGTACTCGAAGAACGCTGCTGCCCATCCTCCGGCTAATCCCTTAGTTGACTTTTACGACACCCACGGGGGGAGATGGGGTGGTGGTATTCTGAGCCGGCACCACACGGCATAAATTTGGGAATACTTTGTGGTTCCAGTAAACTCTACTTCCATGAACTCATAATTATAAGCTCTAAACCTTCTACAGCTGAAAACAGGCTTTCATTTCCTGCTACCGTGGCTGGCAGGTGGATTAATTATTGGCGGTATGTTGTTTTAATCACACTAAATGCACTGCAGCCCATATCCTGAATTCACCCTTAGTCGACTCTAACGCTACCCATTGGTGGTAAGGGACCTATAGTCTGTTCTATATTGTGAATCACACACATCGGCGGCTGCCAGCTATTGCATTGTTTACTTGTATTTTTATTTTGTGTAGAAAGTGGTTCAAAAATTGTGTTTACACTGACTGTATCAGTTAGCATGTTACGGTCAGTTGTACCAGCTGATTTGTATTTTTTCAATTCTCGACTATTACTGCAATCATCACTATTAAGACATTCAACGAAGTAAATCCAATCCAATCTACCAGTTCTCCTGTCCTTTACTCGGAACCCTAAAATCCCGCCCGTTTGCGAGTGTAACCGTCTCGTTTAGACAGTATTGTGGCCTCAGTCCGCTCCAGAAATTCTCCTTGGTAAATAACTTGCTCGAGCCAAATTTAGGTACTTTCGCCCGGTAGTTCCTAATAAACCAAACAAACAAATCTCCAGAGGCATGGCCTCTGGAGATTTGTTTGTCTAATAATAGTAAGTTATTACTCGGGACAAATGTGAAAGATTGATGTATAGGATGTGAGGTTCATAGATAAGATAAAAATATTTTTATTCATGTAAAACCATATGCAGGCACTTATGAATAGTCAAGACTTCAGTTGCCGCGTTCCAAGATGTTGTTTTCTTATGGAGAAGAACGGGTAAGAAACTCCATGGTTACTGATTTTAAATCATAATAATTGTTACAGTATTTTTACCATTGTTCTCAAAATAAATAATGTGAGGACAATGTAGCAGAAAAAGTAAACTTCTTAAAAAGTCCACACTAAACAAGCCTGTATTTAGAAAAAAATATGATTCAATTGTCATGGCAGCATTAAGCTAACCAATCCCAACAGACAGCACTCGTTCACGAGCATGACGCATGCATCAGCGTCGCTCATGCATGCGTCATGCTCGTGAACGAGTGCTGTCTCCATGGTGATCGCTCAAATTCCTTATTTAAGTATGGTTGCCACGCCATCCTTGTGTCAGAGCTGTTCAAGCAGTGACCAGGACCGATCATTTTTCGTGCCCTCCTAAGCTCGGAGACGTTCAGTTCAAGTACCTCTATTTATTTATTTATTTATTTACAATTCAGTTATAATAGTATTCTTACAGCATACGCCAAAACGCTTACTATCTTAATTTATGACTTAAATATAATTTTACAGAAAGTTCAAAAGTACCTAAATAATCATTGAAAATGTCGGCACGCCGGCCGCCGAGCCGGCACCTCACACAGTTTAATATATACATAAGCTAAATGCATGAAATAAAATATACTACATACAGTACTTATTATATAAATGCGTTTTTAGCAAGTGTATGTGTAAGTTTTTTGTTTCATATCCAATAAGATTGAGTACTCTGATAAATGGGTTTTGATTTACAAACTCAAAGAGTTATTTACTCGATGCCATTGCCAGACATTAAACATTATAAAAATATATATAAAGGAGTTCGAATTAGAAATGTCTAGAGGAAAAAAAACAAGAAATTGGTGTATTCGTTTGGTAGGCGAATGACTCGATCTCAATACAAGTAATAATTATAATAAAACACTTTTACATGGATTCTTTCGCGTATATTTAAGATTTTTGTTTTTCCTGCGACCACGAACCCTGCAAGGTGTTCGAAAATCCGTTTAAAAGTGTTTTATTATAATGTGTGATACTCGCAAAAACATAAGAAATTATCAAGTAATAATTATTTAAATACGAGAATGCCACCACCCCATTTCCTCCTGTGGGTGTCGTAAAAGTCGACTAAGGGATTAGCCGGAAGATGGGCAGTAGCGTTCTTCGAGTACATTAACAACTCAACTGCGATCGCCAACCCGACTGCCAATCGTGGCGATTATGGCAAGACCCCCCACTCAGCACACTACACAACCATGTCGGTCGGTGTGGTGATTTTTGGGGGCGGCCTGTCTAGCAGTGGACTTTATTCGGCCGAAATGATGATGATGATATATTTTACTGTATTTATAATATGTAAATTTATATGTATGTATGTATTATTATTGAAATGTTTGTTTTCTACACCTCTTTCATTGTATTTTTTTACCTAGTTTGAGTGGTAGAGAATGCCACATGGCATTAAGCTCGCCTTGTGTACCACAGTCGTATATGAAAGTATAAATTAATAAATAAATAAATATTATGAGTCAAAATACGAAACAAGATCGGTTATCATTGCTGCAATCGATTTTTAAATCACCTCATAAATTTGATTGGAATCCATAACGCTTACTCTTTCAAAGCCACAAGTTGTGTACGCCAATGTTAGTGGTAATAAATCTAGCAGTATTTCAAACTAGTAAAATTTTGTGTAAACGGTAGTATGGAGTTCCGACGTACGCTGTTTGTGCCGTGACGGGTTTTCGGGTAAAATAGTTTTAGTGACAAATGATGGTTTTCAGTAGCACAAATATTTTGTGCATAAGATTGGTTTCACGCTAGCATTTGCTGGTAAATTTTGTAGAATTGATTTACTTAGTCAAATGAGTCGGTAAGTATTGTAACGACTTTTTAGGTGGCGACCGATATCTTGGTAGGCTGGTACGCAGGAAAGACCCACATGGCTCTAGTGTGATCATAGGAGGACCTGGAGCCTCCCTTAGGTGCCGAAGATGACCGCTCCAGAGGTTTTAGCCGATAGGAGTCTGGCATACCCCTTTGCTCTTCCCCGGAGCGAAGGAAGTTCATGAAGAATATCCACTGGGAAACAATAAAAAAAAGAGGGGGACCCACACATAACTTTGGGATCATAATAAGTAAACTCTAGTTACTTCTTGATATATTTATTGCTCAGAAGGTAATACAATTGCTTTTACCACTACCGACAAACTCGCTGACGGCAGCTCGAATTCTATTCTATTCTTTTATTTTTTAATTTTAAAATATTCTCATCTACTTATTTCAATTTTTTTTTTTATTCTATGTGGCTAGGATTTTCCTCCCAAAGAGTTTGAACCCTATAGTATTCGCTGTTAATAGTTTTGGAAGTATTATGTGTGACACATGGTAAATAATCATTATTTAGCAAGTCGGTTTCAAAAACACTTTCATCGTCATCATCATATGAGCCCAAGGACGTCCACTGCTGAACAAAGGCCTCACCCACCGATTTTCACAGCGACCGGTAACACGCTACCTGTATTCAACAACTCCCAGCGACCTTTACCACTTATAATCTCCCACTGGTCAATAAATCCACTTGCTCGCTATGGAAAATTCTATAAAAGATTTTTAAGAAAAGTGAATATATGTATTCACGGAGAGTGATTAACATCTGGCATCTGCAAGATGCCGTGTGGTGCCGGCTGAGAATATCACCACCCTATCTCATCCCGTGGGTGTCGTAAAAGGCGATTGGGATATGCCGGAGGATGAGCAGCAGCATTGTTTGAGTACATTTTATAACCTAACTGCGATCGCCAACCCGTCTGCCAAACGTGGCGATTACGGCAAAATCACCCAACAGCAAGCAACACAAACTCATACCGGTCATTGTGTCAATCTTTGGGGGAGGCTATTGTCCAGCAGTGGCCGTTTTTCGGCTAAAATGATGGTGGCTGGCAAACTTTTTACTACAAAAAAGGTTGTGCATATGCAAACTATTATCAAGTCTTTAAAAATTAACAGTTTAAAAAACAAAAAAGCACGCTTTTGCAGATAACATGGTAAACAGATATTTTCATGATGACGCTACTTTTACAAATATTCACAAAACCATTTACAACAATTTACATCAAGCACCCCACGCTTTTTTAGATTTTTGTTTTAAAACTTATTGAAAATTATTTTCTACTTTTTAGTTCGGTTATCTGCAAAAGCGTGTTTTATTAGTTTTTTGTAAACTATTATGTATTTTCTATGTTTCAGCGCGGCTAACTACAATTAGGTGTTTTTTTGGAACGAAGTTGCATTATCATCAGTGCTTGATAAGTGTGCGAAGTTTCATATCAATCCGACGTTTTGAAGGGGATGAAAATCGAGTTCAAAAATTCCGTTACATAGATACATAGAAACATGCCAAGCTAATAGCAGAGTGTTAAAATTAAATATGGCACCACAGAAGTCGCTTTTTATTTGTGTTTGTTTACCTAGTATGTTATTAACGTAAGGAGCTCGAAGAATCCAATTTCCTCGGGAATACTGACAAGCACTCTGTTGTAACTCCCCTTTGAAGCTTCTAAGAAGAAACAAGTTAAAGATCTATTGTTAGGACTAACAATGGATCCCTCTAGTATGCTAAATAATTCATCAATTCTTTGATGAATAAACAAATTGTTTATATTTAGTTGCAATACGTTTCTTTCTCCATCACCTAATCAAACCTAATATAGAAGTACCAGACCAAATATTTACCGTATTTACAATGTCTAAATATTAAACCAGTGTGTTCTGCTGGTGGAACCACAATGCCAAGACGTCAACAAATACTATATGGGTAGTCCAATTCAAAGTCACTCAGCGAGTAATGATGCTTCAAAGCTCGGATTTTTTAAGAAGGATGAGATCTAAATATTATTGTTCCAAAAAACAGGAGCCATAGACAACTTGAACAATAAGAAAGCTAAATTGGTAAATGGCGGGCCATGGCTGTACAATGACCGCTCGTCTTTGAGTGGAAACTGGTAACCGGCCAATGTAGGGTCATCAAACCACGGCTTGATGGCTTTAATATGGGCGACTTAACCTCAGAGATCGACTTAATCGAACCGAGTCTATAAACCAGTTTCTATATTCATATTGACACAATTTTTCTTTTACGCAGTGAACTACGAAATATTAATGACACATACAATTACAGAATTAACAAGAACCCTCTTCAGCAATACTTAGAGTAAGTTCTTATTAATCAACACAACTTTTCAGACGGCACTCAATTAAAAATTTATAGAACCAATAGTAGTTCGGAATTCCTAACTTACTTTTAAAAGTTAATTATATATGCTGAGCTGGGTTTTGGCAGAACATCTGCATTAGAGAAATTTGGGATAGGTTTTGAAGCCTATTACTTGTCGGGGTTGTTCAACCGATTATAACACCTTGAAATTATTTACGATTTGTATGAGGCGGAGAATTTGTTTTAAGTTTTGATTAAGCGGTTTCGATCATATTATATTATCAATTTCTTTATTTCATACATAATTTTTCGTCCTGGCCTTTTCCCAGCTACTTTGGTCAGCTTCCAATATATAAGATAGGGCTGAATATCAATATATTACACAGAGTGAGAGCAGAGAGATCCTCCGCGTGATGTCAAGATTAAGAACATAACACCAATCCACCCGCTCCCGTGGATGTGGAAAATAGATGACAAGGGGAGCTTATGCCAGAGGAATGGGCAGCAGCGTCCCTTCCGTGAAACAGCTGCCGTTTTCTACTCACCAACCTACCTGCCAAGCATGAAGTACTGGCAATTTCCCCCCAAAATAACGACACAATTGTGAAAATCTATGGGGGAGGCCTTTGTTTAGCCTTTGGCTGACATCATGATGAGTATTATCCTATACTGATTTTTCTCTTTCCTTTCTTCTGAGGTTATCTTTAAAAGCAGCAAATGGGTTGCGACAAAAGGATAACCAGGAGCGTCCTTCTATGCTCTAAAAATAACAACGACTTTTTAATTATATAATATAATATAATAAACTTTATTTCATATAAGGTGCTGTAGTACAATGTAATAAACAATTATTTACAAGCTAATAGATGAATACACTACACTAATTGGTTGAGGTACTGTTTTCTTAGATAGGCTACATATTAGCCTGTGATAAAGAGAAACAGTGCCGTATCCCTCTGTGGTGAGAGCAATAGTGTTATTTAAAATTTGTCCCAGCCAAAGCGAAATATTGACTACGTAGTAACAGTTAACAATAATAGTTGTAAGAGTTAAATAGTTGTAACATTTTAATTCTTTTCATGGCAGTATTCTTCCTTAATGATACAGAACAAAGCTAGGTCTATTCTTCCCACAATAGCTAAGACCAATCAGACCAAGGCATTACCAATTGAAATATAATTGCACCAATAAAAGTGAAGTTTTTCGCAACGAAGCCTGATTGGTTCATTAGTGTCTATAACGTAGTTTTGGGCCAGTCAAGTGACGGAAATGTCATTGCGAGAGAATTATTGATGCAGTTTTTTACCTAACCATACTGTCTACCAGGAAACTCATGGTAAGTTGGTCTACTAGTTTCTCAATTTAACTCACAAAATCTTAAAAATAAATACAATGAGACACATTTAAAAGAAACAAATGTACAAATAGAAAAAAAAACTGGTAGCTCTAAATTACAATAGTTTCATTTTCTATGGACATCGTGTGGTCCTTGCCTACAAATACAATATTTGCAAATACCAACATCAACAAAACAACAACTAAAAATTAAATTAGATCAAGTTGTAGATGAAGGTGGTGGTTTCATATAGCAAGAAGCTGGCTAGGTAGATCCCATCGCGGCCAAGTCCGCTCAAAGAAGGAGGACACGGAGCCAGGGTAACAACCACCGTGGCGCCCATGTCCAACACGCCTGAGTCTTCTGCCGAAGAAACGAAGCGAAAATAGTAACTTCATCAAGGAAGCAATCATATACAATATGCGAGTGAAGGAATTTTCTTGTATTTGTCTTTAAAAAGAATAAATTTAAATGTATTGTTTTCTTTATTTTGTTACATTTGGATTGATGGAGAAAGAAAGAAAGAAAGAAATTAATTATTTATTTGGTCGAAAATGAGACACACATACAATTAATTACACAATTACAAATCATAACACAAAGAAAGTTGGTATGTAACCCTGAGGGTTCGCCAAAACGGATTTGGTTCAGCATATGTCAGACGGCTGCCTGACGCTGGTTTTCAACCAAACCGTTTGTGATTCACGGATGTGAACCAGTGCATTTATTTATATACGTAGGATTTATTTACATGGAGCAGAACGACATTATTGTTTTTACACAAAATACAATGCTTCTTATCTACCACTTTTAAATAGCCATCGGTCAATAAAAAACGCAGTGAATAGAACAGCGAATGGTACTCGCAGTAAACTTACGCGTTGCGTGGTACGGCTGCGGTTTGCAGTCCGTACGCTCGGTATGATCGACCTACAGACACGTGGGTGTGTTTTAGTATGAGTAGCCAATTATAATGGTGTGTTTATTCAGTTCATTGGATGAGAACTTGTAACTGTGTGCATTAGTGTGCTTTTATGAAGAATGGTAGTGGGAAAATGGATTTCCAGGCCCGCATACATTTTGATCTACATGGCATATCTCCTTTCTTCCAATATCCTTGGTTGTCATTACAATCAAGTATGATTACCATGCCGTTTTTGTACTGTTGGCTAAGAATAGCGCTATCCCATATCATCCCGTGAGTCAACATCCACGACTATGGACTATTCACGACTACAAAGCGACTGTGGGATTATCCGGAGCAGCGTCCTTCGAGTACATTAACCACTCAACTGCGATCGCCAATTCGCCTGCTAAGAGTGATGATTATGCAAAACCCAGTACGCACAACACAATCTCAAACCGGTCATTGTGGCGATCTTTGTGAGAGGCTGTGTCCAGCGGTGGACTTCATTTGGTTTAAATGATGATGATGAAATATCAACCTAAAAACACACAAACACGCTTCTAACTCAGTAATTTTCAGTCACCTGACACTACCGGGAGCTTTGAGCACATTTCCATTATCCCGGCCCTTTTGCCCCAGTTGGCGCCCCACCGGTTTGTAATTAAATATCAACGCGGAAGCTTTTTGCCACTTCCAACAGTATAGTTTTTAATTATTTTAGTGTTGCATGGTTCTTACATAGGCAAAGGTTTTCTCTTACCTACATAACATTGTATTTTAGAGTCAGTGTAACAAAGAAATGTAATGATAAATCTTCATGTAAGAAAGAAAGAAAGAAAGAAAAAGTTTTTATTTCTACGCGCAATTGACACACACAACACTTAACACAAGACTTTCTTCAGCAAAAATAATAATAACATTATAAAAAAAACAGAAATATAAGAAATTGTAGCACGGATTTTAAATAAAACTTCTCAGTCCGTAAGAAATTAGATCTCTGATAATCCAGTTTTTAAAGTCAATGGATCTGTATTATCTGTGGTTGTGGTTATTCGATGTAATAAAAAAAGAAAAAAAGTAGTATGTCTAAGTAATCTGTGCAACCAAACAACAACAAATAGGTTACAGTTATACACAACAAATGAAATAAATTATTGATGTATAAAATTGTGCGTCGTATCTAACCTAACGGCCGAATGAAGTCCACTGCTGGACACAGGCCTCCCCAAAGATCACCACAACGACCGATATGGATGTGATATGGGCTCATTGGGGGGTTTTGCCATAATCGCCACGCTTGGCAGGTGGGTTGGCGATCGCAGTTGAGTTGTTAATGTACTCGAAGGACGCTGCTGCCCATCCTCCGGCCAATCCTCTAGTCGACTTTTACGACACCCATGGGAGGAGATGGGGTGGTGGCATTCTGAGCCGGCACCACACGGCATGTGCCGGCACCACACGGCATAGCCGGCACCACACGGCGTCGTATGTAGACTTGTAATGTTGCCCCGTTCTCCACACATTATTATGCCGCAGGTGTTTGGATGCATGGGGGGAAGTAACATGTCTCATTTATGAATGCGATGTCGCTGGTGCGGTCAGCTGTTAACCTATTGATGTCATATCATCATCATATACGCCAAAGGACGTCCACTGCAGAACAAAGGCCTCTTCCATAGATTCACAACTGTGTCGTCATTTTGGGGGGAGTTTGCCACTACTCAGCACGCTACCGTTCCACAGAAAAGAAGCTGCTGCCTATCCCTCCGGTTAAGAGTCCTTTGGCTGCCTTCCACGACTTTCACGGGAGGGATGGAGTGATGCTATATTCTTAATCCGGACACCAGATGGATTTATTTGGAATCATCGTCTTAATGTGTCCAATTTGAAACATTTTTAGGGTTCCGAACGTCCGAAGGAAAAGACTGCGGAACCCTTATAGGATCACTCATGCGTCTGTCCGTTTTTCTCCGAATCTACCGGACCGATTAAGTTGAAATTTGGTACACATATGGATTTCTGCGATCCAAACACGTATACGTACGTACGTATCACGTAAATAAATGAACATGGGGTCACTTTTGGGGGCAAAATTGAAAATTAAAGAATGAAGATTTTCTAACTGTACCGTGTAACATATGAAATCGAAGGGCTTATTGTGAGGGTCTCAAAATATTTAATATATCATCATTTCGGCCGAATAAAGTCCACTGCTGGAAAGAGGCCTCCCTCAAAGACCACCACAACGACCGATATCGGTGTTGTGTGCTCTTTGGGGGATTTTGCCATAATCGCCACGCTTGGCAGGCGGGTTGGCGATCGCAGTTGAGTTGTTAATGTATTCGAAGGATACTGCTGCCCATCCTCCGTCTAATCCCTTAGTCGTCTTTTACGACACCCACGGGATGAGATGGGTTGGTGCTATTCGTATTCGTTTCATAAAATATACAGTTTTAAGTTATTTAAGAAACTAAATTGAAAATTGACTATTCCATATCCACCCTTATCTCCGAAACTACTGAGCCATCAATTTGGAAAAATATACACAAATAGCACTCTACCTATAGATTACAGGAAAACCTATAAAATAACATGGTAAATCTTTCAATATTGAGCGTACCGTAAGTTGGTTTGCGGTTGGAATGTATGGGCAAACATGTTCGACTACGATGTTAAGTATGTTCATGGTATAAGTTATTGATACAAGGCCGCATAAAACAATAGACAATTTAATCAGCAATTTCGGAACCCTCTCCACGCGAGTTCAATTCGCACTTCTCCGGTTTTTTTTACCAACACGCGATAGTGTCATTAGTATCCGAACAAAATACTTGCAGCTTACATATTATACATGTCTCGTATAATAAACGAGCGTGAGGCAGCCATTGCGTAGATGTTTCGTAGTACGTAGGTAATATTTATAGAATAGAATAGAATAGAATATTCTTTACTGTACACCATTAGAATAGTAATTTGTAGGAAAATAGATCATAATACAAGTAATTGTACAATGGGCGGTCTTATCGCTATAAGCGATTTCTTATAGACAACCTTTGGATGGACAAGAAAACATATGGAAAAATACTATGGTGGTAGTCCGTGGTGTACTTATTATACAAAAAAATAATAATATCAAAAACCTTATCTAGGCAATTTAATATAGATGGTAATAATATATTCCTAAAATACTAATATAATACATACATCAAAATAAAATAAAATATATACAACTATATATTAAACTTTATATAAATAATATAGGATCTATATAAAAATGTATCGTACGTAAATTTAGTGAATAAAAATAAGAGTAAATAGAACAAATATTTAAACAGACCGATAATGTTCCTTTACGAGATTTAAAAAAATAGCTAGTGACTGTGTTCTCCTTATTGACACAGGCAATGCATTCCATAATCGGACAGCCTGGACTATAAAGGATTTGTCAAAAAATGTAGAATGTATTGACATCTCAAGTCTCAGATTCTCCGAAGATCTCAGGAATCTCGAATGTGCGTCAGTAAGGAACTTAAAACGTTCTTTAAGATAAGAGGGGGTTGCAGGATTAAACAAAATATTGAAAAGCAGGTATAGAATATGAGAATTCCGGCGAAGGCGTATTGGATGCCACTTGAGTTTTGTACGAAAATCTGAAACATGATCATATTTGCGTAAGCCAAATATAAATCTAATACAAACATTTTGGAGTCGCTCAAGTTTATCTAATTGTGCCTCAGTAAGATCGAGATAACTGGCAGCAGCATAATCAAGGATAGGAAGAAGGAGGGATTGAGCAAGCGCAGCTTTAGTAGCAGTTGGGAGAAAATTGCGTATTCTCCTCAAAGAACCTGCTGATGCAAATAATTTTCGACTAACCTCTTGTAACTGTGGACCCCAAGAAAGATTTATATCAAAGTGTGTGTTATAGACACCGAGCGACCCCCGGGAAGACGGTGGCGCGCACATTGTCACGTGCCGCTGTGTGCGCAGCACAGCGCTAAGCGAGGCTTGAGGGGATCCTTTACAATCCTCCTCAAGAAGTGCCTGGGGGGGCGACCGTTTTACAGTCGCTTTCCCTCCGCTAGAGGTGGTGACCGCCTTTACAATCATCCCCTCCGTGATGTGCCTAAGGGCGTTGCACCAATGGGCGGCTCTAGTGTGATCTTACGATGACCTGGAGCCCCCCCTGCGGTGCCGAAGATGGCCGCTCCAGTGGTTTTAGCTGGTAGGAGTCCGGCATAACCCGTCGCCCTTCCCCGGGGCCAAGGAAGTTCTATGTAGAATTTCCACTGGACATCAATAAAAAAAGGTAATATTTATAGACGGCCAACTATTTAGTTTTTTTAAACGTCCCTGTATCGAGACGAGCAAGTCATTCCAATGGTGGTTAGCATCATGCCTACCCATAACGATTGTAATGCTAGACAGAACTAGTCCAGCGCGGCACCACACTGCTCCAGTTACCTCGAGCCATTAGTTATTTAGTCTCTTATGCCCAGTTATATCACTAGCTGCAAAGCGGGACACAGTAACGTTCAAAGTTTAAACACTACTGCTTGGCAGCAAATGCCCAGCACTGCGGTGGTACCTTTTTTTATTTTTATTGTTGCCCAGCGGAAATTCTTCATGAACTTCCTTCGCCCCGGAGAAGGGCGAAGGGGTATGCCGGACTCCTACCGGCCAAAACCACTGGAGTGGTCATCTTTAGCATCTAAGGGAGGCTTCAGATTCTCGTATGACACTAGAGCCGCCCACTGGTGCTACGCCTGTAGGCACATCTCGAAGGAGGAGTGTAAAGGTCACTATTGATGGCTTCGGTCTTGGACAATAACTTTCCCATGAGCAAACTTAACATCGTAGTTGAAAAACATTTTTCCCATACATTCCAAACGCAATCGTAAGTTTGTACGCTCAATATTGTAAGATTTACTATGGTAGTTATAGGTTTTCCTGTAATCTATAGGTGAAGAGCTACTACATATTTATATATTTTTCTGAATTTTAGGTTCAGTAGTTTTGTGAGATAACGGGGGGGGGGTGGTCTATTTTCTTAAATAACTTTAAAACTATATGTTTTAAAATAAAAAAATAAATACTTTTGAGACCCTCACAACAAGCCCTTCCATTTCTTATACTACACGGTACAGTTTGCATCACTTTATTCTTTAATTTTCTATATTACCCAAAAAGGACCCCCATATTCAAAATTTCTTTATTTACGTTACACATACGTGTTTGGGTCGTAGAAATCCATATGTGTGCGAAATTTCAACGTAATCAGTTCAGTAGATTCGGAGCAAATTGGCTGTGACAGACGGACAGACAGACACACGAGTGATCTTATAAGGGTTCCGCCGTTTTTTCCTTCGGACGTTCGGAACCCGAAAAATTAATAAAATGAGGAGATTCGTAGAAGAACTGAACTTGCCGACTTCGCTGAAAAAATGAGTAAACTGAAGTGGCAATGGGCAAATGGTTCTCGATTGGAGACAACGAGGTGGACAGATGACCTAGTCGAGGAGGTAGCTAGGAGCGTTGGATGAGGGCGGCATCTACCTGCCCTTGTGGAAATCTATGGGGGAGGTCTTTGTTCAGCAGTTAATGTCCTTTGGCTGACATGATGATGATGATGATGTATACACATTCATTACAAATTACGATACATTCTTACATATTACAATTATTCTTAAAACATAACTATTCAAAACTCTGCATTATATTAACTAGCACTCGAAGCACTATCTTCAAAATTCAAAATGGCAACCAATTAATATACATTAACTTAAAAGATTGCGTTAGATAAATTTTCCTAGACAATTCTCAGACTCAGCTGGGGTTGACGAACTTACAAATTGAGTTTTAGAATTTAAACTATTGCAAAGAATCTGGTTTTCAAATTGTCTACACTTATTCTGGCCTCTAAAGTTGAGAACACACGGATGACTGAATCTTCTGCAGTCGAGCAAGATCAACACGGTGCTTTGAGTATTAGCAGCAGACGCAAATGTTGGATATCTACCTACTATGAACTTATGTTATAAAATGTATTCTGAGGAAGAAAATATAGTTCATAAAAACTAATTATGACACTTACACACTAACATTTAGATCTATATAAATAAATAAAATCGAAGTGTCTGTTTGTAAAGTCAAAATAAACAAAACAAAATAAAACAGCTTTTTACAATACAATAAAATATCTTTATTTGACTGAATATGGTTGTTACAGATCTTAAAATTAGGGGTTACCGTTTCATCATATTCTGCCATTTGTGGCATGCAAATTACTAAATGCATATGAAAGTATATACGGTACCTACAACAAAAAACCTATTCTTATATTTTTTGTCTGTCTGTTGATCTGTCTGTCTGTCTGTATGTCTGTCGTTCTGTCTGTCTGTCTGTCTGTTTGTTACCACTAATCTCCGAAACGGCTGGACCGATTTCTACGCGACTTTCACTTGCAGATAGATGATGTTATAAAGAATAACTAAGGCTACTTTTATATAAGAAAAATAGTTAGGGTTCCGCGCAAAATAATTAAAATCCATGAAATCCAATATTTATACTCTATGTCAGATGTGTATGCCGAAGTACCCTAAACCCCTTTCACCCGCGTATAATTTAAAAGAAATTTAGAGTACTTCGACATAGATACTTGACATAGAATAAATATATTGGATTTCAAGTGTTTTATTTTATTTTCGCGGAACCCTAATTATTTTTCTAAAATAAAAGTAGGCTACGTTATTCCTTATAACATCAGCTATCTGCCAGTGAATGTCCCGTCAAAATCAGTTCAGCCGTTTCGGAGATTACCTGGAACAAACAGACAGACAGACAGACGGACAGACAGACAGACAGACAAAAAAAGTAGTTTTTTTGTTATATGTAACGTACGTACTTTCATATGCATTTAGTAAAAAGCTGTTATTTTGACATTAGAAACAGACACTTCAATTTTATTTATTTGGATAGATTAAACAGCGAGTGAAACCGCGTGTCTCAGCTAGTGTTAAATAAAAGCGAGGGGTGCTGTCTACTTTCTCGTACATTCTCATAATTAATCTTCCTTTGATATCGTGCACCCCACGATTTTATTGTATTTGTAAAAGTGTACTTTTATTTTATTTGTTAAAGTGTATCATATCCCGGTGCCTGGATTAAGAATATAGCACCACTCCATCTCCTCCCGTGGATGTCGTAAAAGGCGACTAGGGGGCTCTAAGCCAGAGGGATGGGTAGTAGCGTCCCTTGTCCGAAACGGTAGCCATACTGCGCTCACCAACCCACCTGCCAAGGGTGGTGAGTATTGGCAAATACCCCCCAAAATGATGACACAGTTGTAAAAATCTATGAGGGAGGCCTTTGTTCAGCAGTGGACGTATAAATGGCCGATATGATGACGACGATATCCGTTTTTATAAACTATAATTTTCATTTAGTTATTTTATTTGAGTAAAATTAGCTTAATTTATAAATTAATTATTTACACATGTCTAGTGTATGATAATAAACTGATATATTTTAGGCATGACCTGATGATCCTTTTTTTCTTGGTGACGGGAGGAGAGCCATGCCGGTCTCCTTATTTTTTTTATTTTTTTTTATTGGTGCCCAGTGGAAACTCATCATGAACTTCCTTCGCCCCGGGGAAGGACGAAGGGGTATGCCGGACTCCTACCGGCTAAAACCACTGGAGCGGTCATCTTCGGCACCGAAGGGGGGGCTCCAGGTCCTCGTAAGATCACACTAGAGCCGCCCATTGGTGCCACGCCTTTAGGCACATCTCGGAAGGGATGACTGTAAAGCGGTCACCCCCTCTAGCGGAGGGAAGGCGACTGTAAAAAGGTCGCCCCCCCAGGCACTTCTCGGGGAGGATTGTAAAAATGGATAATCCTAGTGATAGCACCGGGTCATAGTCATATCAAATTATTGTAGTGTCATAGATTCTGGATAAGTCTGCAAAATTTCAAGTCGATTGCAAGATTTCATTACAGCTATACATAGTCACTTACAGGTCAAGCTAACATAAGTTTGAAAAAATATCATTCTTTTAATAGTTAATGTTCCGAAAATCATCGAGGTTGCTCGGCTGAACTCTACAAATACTTAATGTACTTACATTTAATAAGTAATACAGGTACATATTGCTTCTATATCTGCATTATATTGCTTTATTTTACTTTGGGCAATTTGCAGCCCAATATTCTCCGCAAAAACGTCAAGACTCGACTGCCATGTATTTAAATATGTATTTATTAATATATATTTTCATTTCTCCTCCCGTGGATGTTGTAAGAGGGAACTAACCAGGACTAACTAAGGGACTATAACCAAAGAGGTGGGCAGCAGCGTCTCTTCCGTGGACTAGTAGCCATTCTGCGCTCACCAACCCGCTTGCTAAGCGTGGTGAGTACTGGCAAATTCCCCCCAAAATATTAACAGTAGAGTAGCCGGTTGTTTATGGGGGAGGGATTCGTTAAGTTCGTTCAGACGTTTCTTGATCATATGATAATGATGAAGATTTTTACAGGCACGGAAACGCTGCCCTTTCAGACATAATTGCTTGAATGAACTACAAAAAAGCAGTCTGTGTACTCCCGGCCCAAGTTCTAAAGGGCATACAAGATAGTATAATACTGTTTTCAAACCAAAAGTAAGTAAGGTATCCATATTAAAGTGCCTCTTGTAAAAACGAAGTTACTTCCATTCAAGGGACGGTATTGTAAAAAGTATTAATTAAGAAACTTGTCCTTTGTGCCTCAGACCTTTGTGAAAAGGAATATTTTATGTAATTACGTCATCTTCTTTGATATTGGTAATTTTTAGGGTTCCGAACGGTGGAACCCTTATAAGATCACTCGCGTGACAGCTTGTCCGTCTGTCACATCAATTTAGCTCCGAATCGACTGGACCAATTAAGTTGAAACTTGGTACACATATGGATTTCAGTGACCTAACCACGTACGTGTAACGTAAGTAAATTGATTTTGGATATGGGGGTCACTTTAGGGGGCAAAATAGAAAAATAAAGAATAAAGTTTTGCAAACTGTACCGCATAACATATAAAATGGAATGGCTTATTGTGAGGGTCTCAAATGTATTTTCTTTTTGTTTAAAAATATATTATTGTAAAGTAATTTAAGAAAATTGACCATTCCCCTCCCCTTATCTCCGGAACGAATAAGCCTTAAATTTTGAAAATATATGGTTATAATAGCTCTTTACCTATAGATAACAGGAAAACCTATAAAAAGTCTATGGTCTGGAAATAACATGGTAAATCTTTCAATATGGTGCGTACAAACTTACGTTTGCGGTTGGAATGTATGGGAGAACATGATTTTCAACTACCTTGTTAAGTTTTCCTTGGGATAAGTTATTGGCACAAGACCGAATTCATCAATAGATAATATATTGTCGTTACGACAGTCAATTTTGAGTCAGTTATTTTTTAAAACATGGGTGATAACATACTCATCGTACGGAACCCTCTCTACGCGAGCTCAACTCGCATTTGTCCGGTTTTTTCGATATTTATAATACTTTCTTTAGCTGTTTATTTTTAATTGGTTTGAAATAACTACCAATTATAAAATTTCGACGTCTATACCTTTTTTTTTATTGGTGCACAGTGGAAATTCTTCATGAACTTCCTTCGCCCCGGGGATGGGCGAAGGGGTATGCCGGACTCCTACCGGCTAAAACCACTGGAGCGGTCATCTTCGGCACCTAAGGGAGGCTCCAGGTCCTCGTATGATCACACTAGAGCCGCCCACTGGTGCCACGCCTATAGGCACATCCCTGAGAGGGTGACTGTAAAGCGGTCACCCCCTCGGGGGGATTATAAGGGATCCCCCAAAGCGTCCCACGGCAGCGCGTGACCACATGCGTCTTCTCTTGGGTCGCTTGGTGTGAGCACGCAGATTCCCCAATCTACGCAGCCGCGAACACAGAGGTCCCCCGCCTTATAGCAACGGCAGGGGGTTTCAGGCGTGTGGGAATAAGGCGCCAAATTCCCTCCAAAATGACGACACACGGCATGTCACTGGTCGCCTTACTGGGGAGGCTTGTTCAACAGTGGACGTTTTTGGCTGATATGATAATGAAGGGCTCGACTGGGGTGGAACTTTTTCCTCGCCACAAAAAATTGTAAATATAAAGAAAGATACAGAAAATGTATTACCACACACACGTAATTATAAAATTAAAACAAAAGTAAAGGAACGGACTCAGCAATGTTGGAGTTGCGTTGACCAGTGCGCAGTATTAAACCACGCACTGGTCAACGCTGGTTTTCAGTCCGTCCCCTTTACTACGAATAATAAATTAACAATTAGACTGCAGGTCCTACAAAAAAAGCATAATTTAGTACGGAAAAACTCAAAACGAGAAAAATTGTTTAATAAAATAAATAATTAATACATACATAAAATATTTCTTGCAGTTTGTAATAAATAATTTAGTAGTTTGCCTGCGCATAATAAAATACCCGTTCGCTGTTCGCCGCACACCTGCATGTAGACATAAGAAAGGTGTGGAGGGTCGCGGGCAGGCGGAGTCCTACGCTTCGTCAATCTCAATGTTTCCATCAACAGAATCACAGATATGCCACTTCAATTGTGGTGTCCGTATTATGGTTAGACTATGATTTCGGGACTTTTCGCGTACATATCAATCAAAACAAAATTTTGTCTAACCTCAACGTTTCGGCCAAGTTGCATTGACCGTGGTCACGAGAAGGGTGATCTTCTGTTTTGATTTAACTGTGCGCGAAAAGTCCCGGAATCATCGTCTAATATGTGTGAAATTCGCGACAGTTTAGTAACTTAAAAGGCATTATGATTATAATATCCTGAGCACACCCAAGAACCCGAGTAAGTTACATTACTTACTAATATTCCTCGATTTCCATCAATCAATTGCCATCAAGTTTATAATAGTGACATGTGGCGCCATCTGTTGTTTACTAGCGTAGTGTAACTTATAGAGTGTTCTGGATAATTGAATAGTACAGTTCAGTTTACTCTGCGAAACGACACAATGAAGAACATGTGGAATACTGAACAAATATCCTGAGATTTGTAAGGTGTAATATTGGTAAAGGACATTGAAAAAAAAGCCCACCACCGGACAAAAAACTTCTTTGGGACTGTGTGAACTGGATTTTTTTAAACGAAAATGTGTAACGAAAGAGAGGCAACTATAAATGTATTTAACTTCCAAATATCTTTACACTCAAATATGTTTTTAATTCCCACAGTCAATATTTTTATTAATTAAGTTTTTATGATTATTTTGATTATATTATTGCTCTTGCCCGTCCACGTGTGGAAGTGGGCCGGAATTAATATCGGCTGTGGCCGGTCTCTTTTTAATTTATCCCGAACCCTGGCTCGTATCACTATCATAGTATAAAAAAATAAAAATTATAATTTCTAAATAAATATATAAGTATAAGAAGTCAATGTTCATACCGTCTATAATAATATGTTACGATTTATACCATCCACAAATCATCTGAGTTATGACAGGGGGCAATCTTAAGGGCATTCGTTTACTCCATGGGACATCAAATTTAATGTTTCACTGCTGTTTTTATGGGGCATAAAATTCTAGACGTCTATATATAAGGGAAAATGTAAGTTTATTGCGCTTAATTTAGAAATTGGTCTTTGCACAGTTGTGTATGTGTATTGATCATATGTTGCTTTGAAAGGTAAGTACGACATACATACATATAGATATATTCACATTGTGAATAGTTACTTTACTTTTGAGGTAAAAAAAACGACGGCATCCCACGCGCTCTCGCTCCAGGCGATGGAGTAAACGACGGCCGAAAGTGAAATGTCACCCCCTTCGACCGCCATGACGAGATCACGGCGCAGCGTTGCCCAAGCTGGGCTCCTACGTATGCTGCGCTGTGTCCTCCGGGCAGCCTCCGCAGTGATGACAACCGGACGTCCTTTCTCGGCCTATTCAACGCAGATACTTCCCGAAACATCCATGGTTCGAGAGTACCTGTGTCATCCGGAAGGTGTGGGCGCGGTGGGCCCTACTTTATGTTAGCCTAAGAACGTCTACTGCTGAACGAAGGATTCCCCAATATATTTTCTCTACATTTTCTCAACGACTGGTTACACCTAGGGGCTGTTCGTTTGTTTGTGTCATCATTGGGGAGAATTTTCAGAACTCGCGCGCTTGGCAGGCAAGTTGGTGAGTGCCGTATGGTTACTGCTTCACAGAAGAGGCGTTGCCGGCCATCTCTATGTGACTAAGATATTTTGCGACATCCATGAGGTGACTGAGTAATGCTATATTCAAAATTACACCACACAGAAAAACAACAATAACCAATTACGTTTTTTTGTCGTGGGGAAATCCTCATGGGATTCTTCCACCTTGGGAAGGGTGGCGGGGCATGCCGGACTCTTACTGGCTAAAACTCACGGTGTCCTTCCACTTACCTATGGCTGGAGGTGAGGTGCACGCTTTGTCGGAATTAGACCGCACACCAACAAGAAATTACCTTTTTTTATTGGTATCCAGTGGAAATTCTACATGGAACTTCCTTAGCCCCGGGGAGGGCGGAGGGATATGCTGGACTCATACCGGCTAAAACCACTGGAGTGGTCACCTTCGGCACCTAAGGGAGGCTCCAGGTCCCCGTAAGATCACAATAAAGCAACAAGAAATTACCTAGTATGTGTCATTGTTTATCATGACATAGCAGCCTTCGAGTGGTCTACACGCATTTGATATACGACCTCCCTCCACTAGACCTCCTCAACTTGACTAAGATAGCTGCGAAACAGAACCATAATTAAGAATGTTGTACCGATTATCTGTGTGGCGAAACTACCAAGTAACTTGGGACCAAAAATAAAGCTTAAAAAAAGCAAAGAGGTTCTCATGTAGAGACCGCGCACTGGAAAACGCGGCGTGGGATAGCTGACAACGAAATGAACAAACGACCAGTTGTGCAATCCTCTAAGCTCAAACATCCATACATCCTTAAATACAGAGTTGAAATAACGGTGTAAAACCAATTTCGGTTTTCGCGAAGACTTGATTGAAGCTATTCAAGGACACCATGAGCCATGAGGACCAGTCTTAGAGAATACCAAATCGGGTTATCAGCATTGCAGATGGTGAGCGATAGGGACGAGTCTTAGGAAATACCAAATTGGGTTGTCACCGTTATTTCAATTATGTATTCAAGGATGTATGGATGTTTGAGATTAAGGAATTGCACCCCTGTATTCAAGGATGTATGGATGTTTGAGATTAAGGAATATCACCCCTGTATTCAAGGATGTGTGGATGTTTGAGCTTAGGGAATACCCTAGGCTAGGCCTTGCTGGTGAAATTCGCTGGGAGTCGTTGGATGCGGGCAGCATGTAACCGGTTGTTGTGGAAATAGTCTATGGGGAGGCCTTTATTCAGCAGTGGATATCCTTTGGCCGACATGACGATGATGATGTTGATAAACTTGAGACTGTGCAGGAAGATGATGATGGTATTAATATCCAAAATGCTTACCCAAAATATAATACAATTATTTACTACTTTTCAAAGTCCGCAGGCCTCTCGAAAATGGTAGGTAATAAAACAAAAGGCCATAAAAATCTGCATATTACAACTATATCCCACACAATTTATGGAAAGAGACGTTATTAAACTATAAAAATGAAAATGGGCGTAAAATGAGGTCGGTTAATGGCTCCGCATAATAAAACGCTAAAGTAATTGTGTCGGGTAAGTGTTAATAAAGTTTCATAATTAACGTAAATAGTTTTCATTGTATTACAGCTATGAGTAAAGCTGTTTGGGGAACTTGTTATAAGGTGTTACGCACTTGAAAAGGGAGCATACTCCAACCAAGAGGGAGTTATGCCTGGTGGGCCGAAGCCCGATGTCAACAGTCCTCGAGTTCTTGTACGTGCCCCGTAAGACCCTAATAACCATAAAATATGGAACGGGCGTTAGGTTTCGTAGTATATAAAAAAGCAGCGGGATTATGCATTCCTTGAAACAGTGTGTGTAACCACAGTGTTGTGGTCGTTTCTATATATTTCATAGCAATAAGCAAAGGCGCTCTAATGTTCACACAAACCGTACAATCAGGGGTGCAATTCCTTGAGCTCAGACATCCATACAACCTTGAATACAAAATTGAAATAAAGGTGAAAAACCAATTCGGTATTCGCTAAGACATGATTGAAGCTATTCAAGGACCCGTTGCAGACGGTGAGCCTCGAGAACCAGTCTCAGCGAATACCAAATTGTGTTATGACCGTTGTTTTAATTCTGTATTCAAGCAACCTTGAATACAAAATTGAAATAACGGTGAAAAACCGATTCGGTATTCGCCAAGACATGATTGAAGCTATTCAAGGACCCGTTGCAGACGGTGAGCCTCGAGGACCAGTCTCAGCGAATACCAAATTGTGTTATGACCGTTGTTTTAATGTTTGAGCTTAGAGAATTGCACCCCAGGGCCTACCGTGTGAGACTCACGGTTTCCTGGGTGAGGCCCAGCAGATGGCCGTTCTAGGAACGGCTTGCGACTGCATTTGGCATGACTGTAAAGTAGTCTACCCCTCTAGCAAGCTACAAGATCGCTAGAAGTCGCTGGATTCAGGCGGCATGTGACCGTGCGATGTAGATACCTATAGGGAAGGCTTTTATTCAGCAGTGGCGTCCTTTTTCTGATGTGATGATGATGATAACCGAAACTAAAGCAGGATAAGTTGTCAGCTACTATCGAGCATCTGACTGCACGTGACTATAGTACAAATTCGAATGAAATTGATCTGATAGAGATACTTGTGAGGCACGGAGGAAGTTCAATGTGTTTACTAAGATCCCTCATGGAATCGGCAAGTGCGGTGTATCGCGGTAATCAATTACACTAAGGTCCGTGATTTCAGCCGAATAAAGTCCACTGCTGGACACAGGCCTCCCCCAAAGATCACCACAATGACCGATATGGATGTGTTGTGGGCTCATTGGGGGGTTTTGCCATAATCGCCACGCTTGGCAGGCAGGTTGGCGATCGCAGTTGAGTTGTTAATGTACTCGAAGGACGCCGCTGCCCATCCTCCGGCAAATCCCTTAGTCGACTTTTACGGCACCCACGAGAGGAAATGGGGTTATGGTATTCTGAGCCGGCACCACACGGCAAGCTAAGATCCGTGAGTAGTCCGAAATAAGAATACATCACCACTCCATTTCCTCCCGTGGATGTCATAAAGTCGACTGAGGGTCTAAACTAGAGGGATGGGCAGCAGCGTCCCTTTTATTTGGCATACTAAGCTGACCACCCCCTTTTTTTCTGTTTTTATTGGTGCCCAGTGGAAATTCTTCATGAACTTCCTTCGCCCCGGGGACGGACGAAGGGGTATGCCGGACTCCTACCGGCTAAAACCACTGGAGCGGACATCTTCGGCACCTAAGGGAGGCTGCAAGTCCTCGTATGATCACACTGGAGCCGCCCTCTGGTGCCACGCCTATTGGCACATCTCGGAGAGGGTGACTGTAAAGCGGTCACCCCCCCAAACCTACTACCCCTGCCAAGCGCCGTGAGTATTGACATGCCCCCAAAATGACGACATAGTTATTGTAGAAATCTATGGGGGAGGCCTTTTTTCAGCAGTGGTCGTCCATTGGCTGATATTGTGATGATAAATAATCACGCCATAAACAACATAATATTTAAAATTAAAATCGGAGAAATCATCTATTCAAACATCTCTTAATTTTCATTTAATATAGAATTATAAATAATATTCCCATCCAACTGAACTCTGAGCTCGCTATAACAATCCCCGACCGTAACATCGGCTTTCATTGTTGCAGATCTTATTGTTTGCAGTACAACCCCTGTTCCCCTTCATCTCACAATTCTGATAGCAACGAATGAAGCTGTATATTTTTTATTATTTATGCAAGTAAATTCTTACTTGTCATGCAACTTGCAAGTTGTTAAGTCGACTGAGAGGAAAGGCAACCAAACTTGCAGTCCAGCAAACATACCTTCGCGGGGTTGGACCCCATTGTGCTCATTTTTTTTATTGGTGTCCAGTGGTAATTCTACATGGAACTTCCTTCACCCTGGGGGAAGGGTGAAGGGGTATGCCGGTCTCCTACCGGCTACAACCACTGGAGCGGTCATCTTCGGCACCGAAGGGGGGCTCCAGGTCCTCGTAAGATCACACTAGAGCCGCCGATTGGTGCCACGTCTTTAGGCACATCTTGAAAGGGATGACTGTAAAGCGGTCACCCCCTCTAGCGGAGGGGAGGCGCTGTAGAAAGGTCGCTCCCCCAGGCACTTCTCGTGGAGCATCGTAAAGGATCCCCCCAAGCCTCGCTTTACGCTGTGCTGCGCACACGTGCGCGCCACCGTCTTCCCGAGGGTCGCTCGGTGTGAGCACGCAGACTCCCCAACCTGCGCACCCGCGACCCCCGAGCCCCACTGTGCTCCTACATCTTGTTAACATTATATGTACGATTAAATTCATGTCAACGGCACGTTTGGCGCAGTGGCTGATACAGTCGGCTGCTACGCACCGTGTCGCGGGTTCGATTCCCGCACGGAACAAATATTTGTACGATCTGCAGGTAGTTGTTCCTGGTCTGGGTGTATTGTGTGTGGAATTTGAGTTTGTAAACGCACCCAAGACACAGGAGAGATCCTAGTGTGGGGCAACATTATAAAAACAAAGTGAGTTTAAATATACTACATACAATAGTAAATAGTAATAAGCAAATTAAGAAGTAGTATAATTGTCGACTAGGATTGCAGATATATTAATATAATCACAATCATAAACGAACCATAATTAAACTCACAAACACTCAGTATTCAGCTTTAATTTAACAAAAACTTCACCACAAACCCTAACTGATCCAGTTCTTTATTCAGGTACAACAAAAGATTAACCGAACTGCAAACTATTGTTGGTTTTAAAAATAAAACGTAGGTGCGGCTTAAACTTGTACATTAGTAGATATATTAAATACAGTAAGGTGTTCCGAATACATTGCAGTTCGAATTTATATGCAGTTAAAATTACCTTTCTTTTGTTTAATTAAACCCATCTATCTATACAAATAAATAAAATTGAAGTGTCTGTTTGTAATGTTAAAATAACAGCTTTTTACTAAACGCATATGAAGATTTACACATAAATAAAATTGAAGTTTCTGCTTGTAATGTCAAAATAACAGCTTTTTACTAAATGCATATGAAAGTATGTACGTTACATATAACAAAAAAACTATTTTTTTTATTTGTCTGTCTGTCCGTCTGTCCGTCTGTCCGTCTGTCCGTCTGTCTGTCTGTCTGTCTGTTTGTCTGTTTGTTCCAGGTAATCTCCGAAACGGCTGAACCGATTTTGACGGGACCTTCACTGGCAGATAGCTGATGTCATAAGGTATAACTTAGGCTACTTTTATTTTAGAAAAATAATTAGGGTTCAGCGTAAAAAAAAATACCCTGCGAATCCAATATATTCTATATCAAGTGTCTATGTTGAAGTACTCTAAATTTCTTTTAAATTAAACGCGGGTGAAACTGCGGGTCCCAGCTAGTAGAATATATATGTATATTGGATTTCACGGGTTTTATTTATTTTGCGCGGAGCCCTAATTATTTTTCTAAAATTAAAGTAGCCTAAGTTATACCTCATAACATCAGCTATCTGCCGGTGAAAGTCCCGTCAAAATCGGTCCAGCCGTTTCGAAGATTACCCGGAACAAACAGACAGACAGACAAAAAAATCAAAAATTGTTTTTTTGTTATAGGTACCGTATATAGTTTCATATGCATTTAGTAAAAAGCTGTTATTTTGATATTACAAACAGACACTTCAATTTTATTTATTTGTATAGATAATTGTATGAATATATATAAATTGCAATGTTTCCAAGGCAGTATGTATCAGTTCGAACGTTAGTCTTATAAACACGCTGACTTTGATAAATAACTTCTAAGTTGGTTGCTAGACAAATGTACTAATGTTGTATGTTCATATCGATTTCTACCGTCAATTTATCCAATTCATCAATTTTCGTTCATACGTGTTCGTAATAAGAATATAGTACCACTTCATCTCCATCATCATTTCAGCCGAAAAACGTCCTCTACTGGACAGAACCTTCCCCAAAAATTGCCACAACGACCAGGTTGGCTATGGAACCTATAGGTTTGTGTTGTGTGCTCATTGGGGGATTTTGCCATAATCGCCACGCTTGGCAGATGGGTTGGCGATCGCAGTTCTGTTATAAATGTACTCGAAGGACGCTGCTGCCCATCCTCCGGCTAATCTGAGATGGGGTGGTGGTATTCTTAGCCGGCACCACATGGCCTCCATTTCCTTGAATGTCGTAAAAGGCGACTAAGGGACTCTAAATCAGAGGAATGGGCAGCAGCGACCCTCCTGCGGGACAGCAGCCGTTCTGGGCTCACCAACCCGCCTGCCAAGCGTGGTGAATACTGGCAAATTCTCCCCAAAACTATGACACACGGCATGTAACCGGTCGCCTGTGGGGGAGCCCTTTGTTTAGCAGTGGACTCTTTTGGCTGATCTAATTGTTGGCAACATTAAAAGTAATATTTTTGTGTTGTGGCATCATTATTAACGTAACCGTTTTAAGCTTCTTCTTCCGCTAACCACCTTGGAGAAAAGCACGCATGTCAAATAGATCTTGATAAAATTTGTAATAGTTTGTTTTAAATAAATGTTAACCGGGCGCTTAATAAATAGATAAAAGTGACAGTTTGTATCAATCAACACCGCCAGCCTACCTATGAAATACAGAAAACCGTGGTACACGCAGACAACAACCCACAGCTGCCAAGAAATGTACGGTCGTCTACTATCCTATACACTATGATTATGAAATTTAAAGTGTGTCTTTTAGGTAACGCTTTATGATCTATGTCATCTAGGATCTATCACCAGTTTTGGCGGAGATGGATGCGTGGGTGTATCACCAAACACGCTCCCTCCGCCAGAGCGGTGAAGGCGTGTCTTCAGGGGCGCTCGAAAGTTTGAGGCGGCAGGCTCGGCGGCGTGCACTCGAGCTGTGGCGCGAGCGGCTCATGCTGCCACAGTACGTGGAAAAGCGCGTCGTTGAGGCTGTCTTGCCGCTCTTCGGAGCCTGGCTCCAAAGGAGCGAGCGCGTCACATTCCGCCTGACGCAGGTATTCACCGGACACGGTTGTTTCGGTGCGTACTTGCACAGGATAGGACGCGAGGTCACGGCATAGTGCCACCACTGTGGAGACGATCAGGATACCGCACAGCACACGCTCGGAGAGTGCCCTGCGTGGACTGCCGAGCGGCGGATCCTGGTCGATCAGATCGGGCAAGATCTCTCTTTGCCAGCAGTAGTGTCGGCTATGCTGGCAGAGCATGAAAATTGGAGTGCTGTGGTCTCCTTCTGTGAGAGCGTAATGCTCCAGAAGGAGGTCGCAGAGCGGGATCGGGAGAGGGCCGATCCCGCTCGGAGGAGGAGGACACGGAGCCGGGGTAACAACCGCCGTGGTGTCCGTGTCCAACACGCCTGAGCCCCCTGTCGTCTTATATGGCAGGGGGCCTTGGGGGTCGCGAGCACGCTTATTGGGAAATCTGCGTGCTTATACCGAGCGACCCCCGGGAAGACAGCGGTGTGCATGTGGTCACGCACCGCTGTGTGCGCAGCACAGCGCATAGTGAGGCTTCGGGGGAATCCTTTACAATTCCCTCGAGAGATGCCTGGGGGGGTGGCCTCTTTACAGTCGCCTTCCCTCCACTGGAGGGCGTGACCGTCTTACAGTCATCCCCTCCGAGATGTGCCTAAAGGCGTGGCACCAATGGGTGGCTCCAGATGGAGATCGTTCGAGTTCCTAGAGCCTCCCTACGGTGCCGAAGATGCTTCTTTGGCCTTGATTTTAAATCGAGCATAATAAATATAATTTGGGTTGCGTCCGCACTGACAGATCTTAGGCTAGAGGCTTCACTCATTTCGGCCGAATAAAGTCCACTGCTGGACACAGGCCTCCCCCAAAGATGTCCACAACGACCGATATGGATGTGTTGTGGGCTCATTGGGGGGTTTTGCCATAATCGCCACGCTTGGCAGACGGGTTGGCGATCGCAGTTGAGTTGTTAATGTACTCGAAGGACGCTGCTGCCCATCCTCCGGCTAATCCCTTAGTCGACTTTTACGACACCCATGGGAGGAGATGGGGTGGTGGTATTCTGAGCCGGCACCACACGGCAAAGTCGGCAACACACGGCAAGCTAGAGGCTTAGCGCCTAGTATCTAGCGAAAGCTAAACGTAAAAAAATTGTCATGGGCTGAAATTCCAGATCTTTTATACGGTATTATATCGTTTTTTGGTATGTATCTATGTATCCATGAACGGGATTTTTGAACTCGATTTTTAACCCCTTCAAAACGTCGGATTGATTTGAAACTACGCACACTTATCAAGGACCGATGACAATAAAAAAAATGAACCCGTTTTCGTAAAAAACAAAAAGTAAATAATAGTTTAATAAAACTTAAAAAAAAAAAAACACGCTTTTGTAGATAACCGAACTAAAAAGTAGAAAATAATATTCAATAAGTTTAAAATAAGACTAGACTGATTACCAAAAAAAAATACTTTACGATAAAAAAAGAGTGGGGTGCCTGATGTCAATTGTTATAAATATTTTAGTGAATATTTTTTTACAATATATATTTTTTTCTTTTTTAATTACTATATTCTTATTTTAAACTTATTGAAAATTGTTGTTAAGATTTATTAGATATCCAATCTAGCCCTAGTATATACCTAAGTACTTACACCTGGTAATCTAATAACTTATTATTTTGGAAGTCACTAGATACTGGGCGCTTAGCTAGGCGCCTGCAGTGTGATCTTACGAAGACCTGGAGCCTCCCTTCGGTGTCGAAGCTGGCCGCTCCAGTCCAGTCCAGAGTCCGGCATGCCCCTTCAGCCTTCCCCGGGGTGAAGGAAGTTTACGACGCCTCGATGTTCTTGTTGTCAGCGAAAACAAATTAAAGAAAAGCGTGTACATGACTAAGCAAAATTGAAAGGTGAATTTTAGTACATGTTTAGAAACTACACTAACTTTAAGGTCAATCAATCAAACTGCATGACAATTATATATACAGGAATTAACGCGAAAATTTTCGCCATCTTTCCCATTTCCTATTTGCCAATCTCGTCTGAGCACAACTTCGATTTTTTTTTCGAAAATCTTCTTTTCGCTGGCTCGTTATTAATGAGCCTGTCACATTCCAATGTTGGAAATTCTTTGTTGCGGTCTGATACAGTTGCGGAAATCCACTCGATTTTTCCCCTTCCGCATTTTGTCATTAATAATAAATTAATTTAATGATACCATTATACCGGCTCAGAATACCACCACCCCATCTCCTCTCGTGGGTGTCGTAAAAGTCGACTAAGGGATTAGCCGGAGGATGGGCAGCAGCGTCCTTCGAGTACATTAACAACTCAACTGCGATCGCCAACCCATCTGCCAAGCGTGGCGATTATGTCAAATCCCCCAATTTGCCCACAACACATCCCTATCGGTCGCTGTGGTGATCTTTGGAGAAGGCCTATGTCCAGCAGTGGACTTATTTCAGCCTAAATAATGAAAAAAATGATGATCAGATCAATAACACAGGCTAATTACAGCTTCGAGAAAGTTTTCAAATTTTCTTTAAATTCCAGAGTATAATCTTTCATGTTCGATGCTCCACAGTCCAATTTCCAGGACACTTTTCTCAGGCTTCGAGTAAATCTTATCTGTGAATAGCTGCGGACGCCTCTCATTTTGTATTCATTCTGCCTCGGTCCCAATCTCATCGCGGATTCGTATTAGCATCAGCATAACTGTCTATTTAATGCTGCGAGTTTAATTGGAGATAGTTCTTGTTATGTTTTGGTAGGTAGAAGACAAAGCCGTATAATGCTATACCCGAATTCCCAAACCCAAGAAAACACTTCGTCTGGCTTCATACACGTTTTTTTTTTTTTCTTTGGTGCCTAAAGGCAAAGAGGAAGCTGTCAGCACATTTTTTCACTGCGTACAATCCGGATTTAGTTCTATAAATCAGGTCGTTTTCTGTCGTATTGGTATACTGGCATTTTTGTAATAGGTTCCTGCCATATTTGACACATATTTTGACAGAATTGTATAATAGTAATGTCTTAGGTTTTCGCGATTATTATAGACTATAATAAAACAATTTTAAACGGATTAAATCGCGTGTATTATTGATTTTAGTTTTTCCTGACGTTTCGAACACTTTGCAGGGTTCGTGGTCACAGTATGACTAAGGTGACAAGCGTCATTACAGATTTAAAAAGTTATTTTATCTACCGTACAAAACTATAATTAAAAATATAATTGTATAACTATTAATGAATTTTGAGCAGTAATTATAATGTCTTAGGTTTTCGCGATTATTACTCATTATAATAAAACACTTTTACACGGATTACATCGCATATGTAATAGTTTTCTTTTTGTAACCGACTTCAAAAAGGAGGTGGAGGTTTTTTATGTATGTATGTGTTTTAATATTTTATATCGTGTAGTGTTTTTGAAGTCGGTATATATTTTGTTAATTTCTTTATTGATTTTCCTGACGTTTCGAATACTTTGCAGGGTTCATGGTCGCGGAATGGCTAAGGTGACAGGCGTCGTTACAGATTTTTAAAGTTATTTTCTTTTATCTACCGTACAATTTTGATCAAAAATTAGTTTCGATGCACGCAGTAATCACTCACAGCGTCTTGATGTTTTTTTAGTGCGGTGTGTTATTTGGGACTTTATTACATTCCAAACAGGTGGTACCTGCCAACTCTCTTCTCTATTAAATTAGGATGTTTTTAATTTCAACAGCCTCAAAAGACATTTTAGGTACATATCGGTTTTTCTTTCGCGAAGACTTGAGATTGAACAAAAAATCTATAATATACGCGATGTAATCCATTTTAAAGAAGTGTTTTATTATAATCAGTAATTATAATTACATGATTTTATTTACTTATAATCTTCTCATTGTCAGCGTGAGCTGAGAGAAGACAACAGTCTCCTGTATGTACTTCATTCCTTGTTATAGAATTTTCAACACAATGTAATATTGTTTATGAAATAAATTGCACTGAATTGCGTATCTCACATTTAGAGCATGCACGAATGCTCCAATTATTTCGTTATTACCGCCTGTCTAGTTTCTTTTATAATTACGTATCAGTGTAAAACGCATTATCTCCAGGGACATTGCCATAATCACCATGCTGAAAAAGGTGACATATTCTTTGCCGGAATCAGACGGCCCCAGAGCCTTAACCTTGAATTATTTATATCCTTCATGTATCACTTAAGACCTCTTTGCATCTCAATAACAACAAAACATTTCCGAAATAATCCTCTTACAATTATTTTACCACTCATTTTGATTTCTTACAGAGCTTTGTGAAAATCCAAAAGATTCGGTGCCTTGGCATGGATTAATGTGCGGTGAGATACAGTTCTACGGAGTACCACCACTCGATAAGGAAATACAGAATGTCCATTTCAAGTGGCTCGGTAAAAGAAACCAACTCATAGAATGAGTGAGAAACCAACTGAATGAGTTGGTTTCTCAATAAAGAGGATCTTTGGTGGAGGACCATTTACATGTTTCCAATCTTTAGTAGAGTGCAATTTTCTGAAGAAGAAAGAAAGAAGTGTTTATTTCCACGCCCAATTGAACGCACGCCACCTTTTAAGTAAACACAAGACATCCTCGAAACTAAACATTTAAGTGAAAACTTCCATATTTCGCCATTTGTTAACGATGTTGTGTGATCGTTGACTCGTCGACTGAACTGATTGCTTACACAGCTTGAGTAATTTTCTAGTTACCATATCACGTACTCCACTTAAGTCAAGACTCGGAATCTAAGAGATCGCTGGTTTACCCTCATACAGGACAAAATATTTATCCTACTGCTTTTGCGCCCTCCTCCGGCGCCCGCGCTCGGTGCATTTTCTGCGGCGGGGATAAGAGGTGGTCTCCCATCTCCGCTCTGCCGCCTCCTATGCTTGCATCACGTCCTCGCAAAAGGAGGCAATGGCACCCCATGCCGTCTCGCTAAGGACAATGGACTGAACCAGGGCCGGAAGCGAGAGGTCACCCTCTTCGACCGCCGTGATAGGATCACGGTGCCGTGTTGCACAAGCTGGGCACTCCTCCAACGTGTGCTGCGCCGTGTCTTCTGGGTAGAACAAAGACCTGCCGTCCCTAAAGTTCGCCACAATGACCGATCTGAATTTCTATTGTATGCTCATAGGGGGTTTTGCCATAATCGCCACGCTTTGCTGGCGGGTTGGCGATCGCAGTTAAATGTACTGGATTAACGCTGCTGCCCATCCTCCGGCTAATCCCTTAGATCCCTTAGTCGTCTTTTACTACACCCACGGGATGAGATGGGGTGGTGCTGTTCTTAACCACATGGCAAGTCTGGGTGTTAACGATTGAGTAATTTCCCACAATACAGGGAATCTCAGGCCTGAGTTAAGAAAACGTATAATCAGAATTATCACTTGCATTAGCGGTGAAGGAAACCATCGTGAGAAAACGTGTACACCTGAGAGGGCTCCAAAATGTTCTCAGTGATTTGTAGTGTAGTCCGCCAACCTAGACTAGGCCAGCGTGGTGGACTAAGGCCTAACCTTTCTCATCCTGAGAAAAGGCCCATGCCCATCAGTGGGTCAGTAATGGGCTGATTAATTATAATAATAATAGAACGTAATATGACTTTTGTTCGCAAAAAGAGTATGAGTGACTGAATCGTGCAACCTAACTTTTCTTAAGTTGGTGACGTTTTTAAAAGCCTATTAGACTCTATATCTAATAAAGAAAGAAAGAAAGAAACTATTTATTTCTGCACCACAACAACGCACAACACACATAAAAAACATGAAAATTCGACTTTAGACAATAAAAATGCTTAAATCTACACACTAAAACTATGAATTTAATTAATAAACCTAAACCTTTACATATTATACACGTGCTGGCAACACTGATAATTTTATAATGCCTATGGCCAAAGGACTTAGACTCCAGGCCTTAATAATAATTTTAAAAAAAATGTAATGCCTAGGCGTAGACGCTGTCGCTGTAAAATAGCTGTAGTTGATTACATAATTGAATACATTATGTCATACGTCTTATGTATCCAACTTACCATTTTTTATTATGACAAAGTTTAGGCTCTATAACTGACCTTTGCCTGCCTTTTGGCGAATTTATTACATAAATAAACATATTGTTATGACTATAAAAGTGAGAATTGTGCGTCGCATCTGCGCAAAAACTTGGTTACTGCTCAGCGTAATGCTGTGGCATCGGAACGAGCCAACAGCGCTGATTTTCAGCAACAACCTCGAGTGATTTGGTGACGATTAGCAGGACATAGTAATATCTTTCTTGTTTGGTGCCGTTCCTCCACAGCAAAGAATATAAAAGCTTTGAATTTAAAACCTTCTGTTCTAATCTATTTGAGGTCGCATCCTCCCGGGCATTGCCACCCGACTGTGTTCCGCCCTCTCGGGTGTTCTTAGCGCAGTACACGACTTGCTTAATGACTCGGTATTACGAGTGGCAATGCATATTTACGTTAAGACTATAAACTTTGCAGTTTTTATTGTAATTGTGTTATCTAATGGACTATTGTTTTAGGATACTGAATTCACGTTACCAAAAATATTCTGAAATTTATTCGCCTTCAATACTCCGATGCGGTAATTCACTGATCCCATTAATAATAATAGTAGCTCTAGATAGAAGAGTTCGTACGTTGCTAACCACAAACCGGATCCATCACCCACGTTCATCGGTAATGAAGCTATACATCCCACGAAAGTGTGGGGGTCGAGGCTTTTTAAATGCCAAGACCCTCCACTATCGTGAGGTGTGTAGCCTCAGGGAGTACTTTCTCCGTGCTGAAGTGGGGATGCACCGAGATGTGGTTGCAATAGACAAGGGACTCACCCCGCTCTCCTTGGCTAAAGAGAACTGGCGTATGCCTGTAGTACTGGACACTAATGATCGTAAGGAGGTACGGCAAAGCAAGGAGCTTCACGGACGCTTTTACAGCGCCTTACATGGGCCCGATGTGAACTTTCTAGCGTCCGTATCTTGGCTACGCTTCGGTGACCTCTTTGAGGAAACCGAAGGTTTTATCTGAGCAATTATGGACGAAGTTATCATGACGAATAACTACCGGAAATATATTGTGAAGGACGACACGGTGGACATCTGTCGGGCATGCCACCGTCTGGGTGTGTCTATCCGTCACATTATTTTTGGTTGTTCTCGTCTTGCTAACGGCGAGTACTAGCACAGGCATAACCAAGTGGCCAAGATTATCCACCAGCAACTTGCACTGCAATACAACCTTGTGACTTCAGAAGTACCATACTACAAGTATGTGCCCGACCCAGTTCTAGAAAAGCCAGAAGGCGATCATATCAGTGGTTGGTGCAGTGGCTGATACAATCGGCTGCTGCGCTCCGGGTCGTGGGTTCGATTCCCGCACAGAACAAATATTCACAACAAGTTCCGGGTCTTGGTGTATAGTATGTGGAATTTATGTCTGTAAATAGACGCACGAGACAGGAGAAATCCTAGTGTGGTGCAATGTATAAAAAAATAAATTGCATTTCGGGAGTGCCGACAGAAGTGAAAACTTATTTTGGCGCGTTAGGAGATTTTATCTCATCTAAAAGAAGTTTTCACTTCAAGCGTCTCGTAACGGTGTCGCGAGTCCAGAGAATTTATCTTATCTAAAAATATGCGTACTGCGCTAAAAATAAGTTTTCACTTCAAGCGTCTCGTAACGGTGTCGCGAGTCCAGTGATATTATCTCATCTAAAAATATGCTTACCGCGCTAAAAGAAGCTTTCACTTCAAAAAACCCACTGCTAAAAATGCCTCCACCCATAGATGTCCACACCAACCAGTTACATACCGCCCGCATCCAACGACTCACGTAGAGGATTTAAATAAGAAAGAAACCACAAAGTTTCAACATAAATAGTATATAGTATATATTTTCATACCTCCTATTCAATATATCTTTTCAACCGCACCAACGCATTTGTATCACATTCATGGTTCCATTTTCCATAAGAAAAATAGCGCGACAACGCATAGTCCGTGCATGACACCGAAAGCCTATAAACCCCATCACTCACTGTCTATAGACGCATGTTTTATTTATAGCCGCCATTATATGCCGTGCAGATATATCGGGAGAATTTAAGGCGGGTTCGGTTTCGATTTTATTGTTTTACATCTATGGCGGTCGTTTGGGTTAAGTGGGGATAAATGGAAGATTACAGGGTTGAACATGGTGTTGGAGATAGCTCATATCTCCCCGTGGAAAGCTGATTTTCAGCGGCCACCTGCGAGATACATTTACAGCGGCCTCATATGACGTGTATCTACCAACCACCATCATCATCATTCATCGGCCGAATGAAATCCACTGCTGGACACAGGCCTCCCCCAAAGATCACCACAACGACCGATATAGGTGTGTTGTGGGCTCATTGGGGGGATTTGCCATAATCGCCACGCTCGGCAGACGGGTTGGCGATCCCAGTAAATTGTTAATGTACTCGAAGGACGCTGCTGCCCATCCTCCTGCTAATCCCTAAGTCAACTTTTACGACACCCACGGGAGGAGATGGGGTGGTGGTATTCTGAGCCTATTACTATTATACTACTTTTAGTTTTGAGCTTATTTCATTTGCATCATACTGCGACGATTTATATTCCGCCAGTCATTATCCACTGCTGTTTTCATATAGGGCCTCTCGCATTGCAACAATGACGCGAGGAAAAGGGTCATCTCATTTGCAATCTTTTATTTTATTTATTCATTATTCATTACATTTTGGGTATGACACGATCACAGGTGTTAATATTTGTTCCACCAAAATCTGCCCGAGGAGACATATGAATTAATTATAACAAATATGATTCTTAATATAAATAAGATTAATCTTATCTTATCTTATATCTTTAAATGAGCAATTCTTGTATATATATAATTGGAATCTCGGAATCGGCTCCAACGATTTTCATAAAATTTAGTATATAGGGGGTTTCGGGGGCGATAAATCGATCTAGGTAGGAATCATTTTTAGAAAATGTCATTTTATAGGCGTTTGAGTAGTCTCAACTGAAAAATATGACTCTTCCTGACATCTATTGGCGAATAATAATACTATTTTTTGTGAGCAACTAATTTCTTTAACGACACAACAGCAGATGGCGTTGTTAAGTAACACGAAAATACCGAGCAAAGCTCGGTCATCCAGGTACTTAATTTTTAAAAAAGATAGAAAATAATATTAATGAATAATGGACTAAATTAAAATGTCAATAAAAGAAACATTATAAATTAAATGTCGCATTAAATAGATGTCAAATTATAATCATTTAGAAATTCATTAATACTGTAATAATATTTTTAAGTAAGGAGGCTTTTCAATTTCTTTTTAAATATTATGACATTATGAAGTTTTATGTTATTTGGGATCTTATTGTAAATTTTAGGCGCTATACATAGCAACCTTTTCCCCATAAGACTAGTTTTCGCGCTATGTAGACACAACCTATTACCATTACGCCTATTGGTACAGTGGCTGATAGTCGACTGCTGCGCTCTGGGTCGTGGGGTCGATTCCCACACGGAACAAATATTTGTATGATCTGCAGGTAGTTGTTCCGGGTCTGGGTGTATTGTGTGTGGAATATATGTCTGTAAACGCACCCACGACACAGGAGAAATCCTAGTGTGGGGCAACGTTTTTTTAAAAGAAAGAAAATAATAAAAAATATTTCGCTTCACAACATCAGATATGCGTTGAAACAGTTGAGGATTCTTGTGCACAAACAACGCTACCTCAAAGATGTACAGAGACGGAAGGTCATAACTGCGCAATATTATTAAATTAGACATGTCTCTTACAGAATCGTGTAAAAAGGTCAAGTTTTTTACATGCTTCTATAAGAGACATAATCTACCTTAGCTAAAACTTTCCGCTTTCCGCGATTAAAAATACATAAACGACTACAAAAAATATATTTCAACCATCGAACCCCACATTGAAAGCAATCGTAGCGGTAACAACATAAATATCAGAAAATGGAAAAGTTTTGCAGCCCAAAAGCCCATTTCTTTACCTAAACAAGTAACAGGTAACTCCATAGGATGGATTCTGAATACAAATACGCGCGTATTCTGAGCAGGGTCTGTGTTAATTTGTACCGGATCATTAGGGATGGCTGGGAGAAAGTGTGGCCAAAAGTTAGGTGGGGAGATGGTGATGATAATTAGAGATCAGGATTTAGTCATCATTCCGGCCGAATTAAGTCCACTGCTGGACAAAGACCTCCCCCAAAGATCACCACAACGACCGATATGGATGTGTTGTGGGCTCATTGGAGGGTTTTGCCATAATCGCCACGCTTGGCAGACGGGTTGGCGATCCCAGTTGAGTTGTTAATGTACTCGAAGGACGCTGCTACCCATCCTCCGGTTAACCTCTTAGTCAACTTTTACGACACCCATGGGAGGAGATGGGGTGGTGGCATTCTGAGCCGGCAAATTTTTAATCAAAAAGTAAAATATGCCTATTTAAAGGCACACACACACACACATTCCACATGGTCCGTGTGGTATCCGGATTAAGAATACAGCACCACTCATCTCATCCCGTGGATGTCGTAAAAGGCGACTAAGGGAATCTAGACCAGAGGGATGGGCAGCAGCGTCCCTTCTGTGAAACGGTAGCCATACTGCGCTCACTAGGCCGCCTGTCAAGCGTGGTGAGTATTGGCAAATTCCCCCCAAAATGATTATACAGTTCTGGAAATCTATGGGGTAGGCCTTTGTTCAGCAGTGTCAACGTATAAATAGCCGATTTGATTTTATTCCACATGGATCAGTTTTAGGAAGTTTACTGTTTTAATCAGTATGAATAATATAAATAAACCACTCTGGGGCATTCGTTATCACACCATGGGGTCACGCAATCCCTGAGGGCAGATTCAAGCAGCTTACTGACCCTTTTGACACCAAAAAACTATATCATAAGGACCTACAAAATGCAGGGCTTGTAGCGACCTGTATGTGAGTGACGTCATTGTGTATCCAAATACCCCAAAGAGTCGGTCTAGGTCTCGTGTCCAACTTGTCTTTATTAGTCGGTTGAAGTGGAATCCCATTCATGCCCACAAGACTTTCAACTCTGGCTTACTTTAGAGGGGCCGCCAGAGATAGCTCTTACCCCCAGGGTACAGATGGAGGGTAAAAGTATCTAATGGCGTAATAACGGTAATCCCGCTCTGAGTCTTCGGGATATGGGATGGCAATACTGGTGCCACACTTCAATACCGGTGCCACACTTCAATACTGGTGCCACACTTCAATACTGGTACCACACTTCAATACTGGTGCCACACGTCAATATTGGTGCCACACTTCAATACTGGTGTCACACTTCTCGACACCCAATGCCGCTCTTTGCCAGTATTGCTCATTGACACCTGTAGTATCCATCAGACTCTCGTCACCAAGTGTAATAATGTATGGGACTCGTTAAAGCAAACCAAATGAGCTCATAATCAAGGGGTTTATTAGTAGCCATTGAAGTGTTCTTGAGTAGCGACCGCGTCCCGGAAGACGCAGCGTGCGCAGATCCTCCACAAGGCGAACCGACGACCTGGTGATGCGAGTAGCGCAGAGCCGGTCGTTGTGGCAATCTTTTTGACAGAGCTATATCCAGCAGTGGACGTCTTCCAGCTGAGATGATGATGGTCATTGAAGTATTCCACTATCCACCTCCTGGCTCTATCGCCAATTCAGTTCGATCGTACCAGATTATTGTAGCGGAATGATTAGAAATAGATTAAAATCAACTTCCAAGATCTGTTTACACAGTTAGTTACAAGTGAAGCTAATAAAAGCGTGCCCATTAAAAAAGTGTATTCAATAATACAGTTATTGAATATAATTTTTCAACCGGTACCCTTTGAACGTCAAAGTCAAAGTCAAATATTTTTATTTCAAATAAACACGTAAAGTTAATAAGTAATTATAAATAAGTTGCACGGATCCAATGAGTTGATCCTATGGAGAAGAACCGGCAAGAAACTCTTAAAATACTTCAGATTACAATAATGAACAACATTAATATGGTGACGTGTGACTTTTATGACACCCACGGGATGCGATGAGTTGGTGCTATTCGCAGCACACGGCAAATATATTTTATAAATGATAACATCATTTCGGCCAAATGAAGTCCACTGCTGGACAAAGGCCTCCCCAAAGATCACCACAACCACCGATATAGATGTGTCATAATCGCCACGCTTGGCAGGCGGGTTGGCGATCGCAGTTGAGTTGTTAATGTACTCGAAGGACGCTGCTGCCCATCCTCCGGCTAATCCCTTAGTCGACTTTTACGACACCCATGGGAGAAGATGGGGTGGTGGCATTCTGAGCCGGCACCACACGGCAACATGATAACATAGAATATAATAATTTATTTATTATTTTGGCCTGAACAGACACTTTTAGGCGTCATATTGTCACAAAGGAAACTCACTACATAACAAGCTCTGAGAGGAAATTGAAGAAGTCACGCAATAAAAGACGGCACACACAGCACACATACTTCAAAGCACTGAAATACTTCAAAATATTACACACGTTGACTCCACGACCTTTAAAACAGAATCCCTAAAATTATTATAGCCGGACAAAACACTTCGCCCAACTTTTCATGTACGCATTATTACGCGATCAATCATCGGGTCGCGATAGACGATCAATTGCTGTCGACTCCCTGGGGACACGCGTGAAGGTCGCCGGCGAAATTAATTAAAAAAGCCAATTCCCTTTGTGCGCCAACAATCGAGTAACGTAATAGCCCGCTTTGTTACACCGACACATTTTTATGAGGTTTTCTGACATCTGGTGGAAGGCTTGTTGTGTCTGTTATGGTTAAAGTTTTGACTGTCATACGACATATTCTTGTGGGTCACTGATATTGCAGTGATTTTAGCTTCTACCGTTCCGCCAGATCCAAGATATGGAGCAGCTGTCCTTAGAATAGAATCATCATCGTTTCAGCCGAACAAAATCCACTGCTGGACACAAGCCTCCCCCAAAGATCGCCACAATGTCCGGTCTAGGTGTGTTATGTGCCGACAGGCTAAGGTGGCTGGCTCAGCTGTGCACAGTCGAGACGTGGCGATATCGCCTTCGGTTGAAGTTCACGACCAAACGCGCTGTTGAGGCCATACTGCCGCTCTTGGAGCCTGGCTCAGAAGAAGCGAGCGCGTCACCTACCGTCTGATGCAGGTATTCACCGGTCATGGTTGTTCTGGTGCGTACCTGCACAAAATAGGACGCGAGGTTATGGCACAGTGCCACCATTGTGGAATAGACCAGGAGCACAGCACACACTCGAGGAGTGCCATGCGTGGGCGGCCGAGCGGCGGGCGGGTCCTGGTTGATTGGATCGGGCAAGATGTGCTCTCTGCCGGTAGTAGTGTCGGCTATGTTGGCAGAGCATGAAAATTGCAGTGCAGTGGTCTCCTTCTGCGTGAGCGTCATGCTCTAGAAAGAGACAGCAGAGCGGGATCGGGAAAGGGCCAATCCCGCACGGAGAAGGATGAAACGGCGCCGAGGTAACAACCACCCCGGCGCCCAGGTCCAATACGCCTGAGCCCCCTGCGGTCATGAGGTTCATGGTGGGGGGCCTCGGGGGTCACGGGCGCGCAGATTGGGGAGTCTGCGTACTCATAACGAGTGACCCCCGGGAAGACGGTGGCGCGCACGTGGTACCAGAACTTCCACTGGGACACCTTTAAAAAATAAAATTTAAATAGTTGTGTTATGTGTACTTTTGCCATAATCGCCACGCTTGACATGCTGGTCAGCCATCTCAGTTGAGTTTTTAATGTACTCGAAGGACGCTGCTGCCCATCCTTCCTCCGGCTAATCCCATAGTCACCTTTTACGACACGCACGGGATGAATGAATACATGAATGAATTAAACTTTTATTTGGAAACAGCACATTGAGACACAAAATATACAAAAAAAAAAAGGCAACAGATAAGAAACAGAAAAAAAATAGTATAATAGTTAAAGATATTCCTAAGTATGTGTCTCAAACCTGGGTGAGATGGGTTTTTGCAATTCGTAGCTGGCACACGCGGCAAATATAATATATAAATGATAAAATAGAATATAGTAATTAATTTAATATTTTGGCCACAACAGACACTTTTAGACGTCATATTGAAACAAAGGAATTTCTCTACATAAGAAGAACTGAGAGGAAATTCTGAATTAACTTCAAGCTAGGTATTTTTAGTCTTTTTTAGGGTTCCGAACGTCCGAAGGAAAAAACAGCGGAACCCAAGGATCACTCGTGTGTCTGTCTGTCTGTCTATCACAGTCAATTTGCTCCGAATCTACTGGTCTGATTAGGTGTTATTTGGTACACGTATGGATTTATGGGACCCAATCACGAACGTGTAACATAAATAATTAAATTTTGAATATGGGGGTCACTTTTGGGGGTTAATATAGAACATTTAAAACAAGTTTTTTAAACTGTATCGTGTAACATATTAAATGGAAGGGCTTATTGAGAGTTTCAAATGTATTGGTTTTAAAAAATTTAATTGAATAGTTTTAAAGTTATTTAAGAAAATAGGCAAAAATTTACAGACTTTTTCATCATCATCATTTCGGCCGAATGAAGTCCACTGCTGGACACAGGCCTCCCCCAAAGATCACCACAACCACCGGATATGGATGTGTTGTGGGCTCATTGGGGGGTTTTGCCATAATCGCCACGCTTGCCAGGCGGGTTGGCGATCGCAGTTAAGTTGTTAATGTACTCGAAGGACGCTGCTGCCCATCCTCTGGCCCTTAGTCGACTTTTACGACACCCATTGGAGGAGATGGGGTGGTGGCATTCTGAGCCGGCACCACACGGCAAACACACTTTTTAACGATCCTCAATTGAGAAGTCCAGCAACTTTATCAACTATCGTTGTTGTTAAAATTGACAGATTTTTAACGATTCTCAATTGAGAAGTCCCGCAACTTTATCACCTATCATTGTTGTTAAAATTGACAAACTGTTTAACGATCCTCAATTGAGAAGTCCCGCAACTTTATCAACTATCGTTGTTTTTAAAATTGACGGACATGAACTGTGTGAACAGGCAGTCTAGTCTTTAAGAGAGAGTTGATGTTCCGGAGACATTTTGTTTCGAGTTCCAGACGGGAATTGACTGACATTCTAATCGGTGTGTGATTAATCGTCCGTCTTGTTTCCCTCGGGCAGTTTTATTGTCTGACAAGTCGTGTTAAATGTGCAACATAATAAGCAAAACTACTGAAAACACATAAAAATGAACAAAAGAATGCTTATTTGTTGAAAACAAAAATTAAAATTAGCGATCAAATAAAACCTCTGAACAGTTAAACCAGGCTTTAGTCTGAAAATTCTCCTCGCAATTATCTTACTTAACCTTCATCTTCCGTTAATTTCCGTATAATTAGGGGTCTTAGCAGTGACCCATCCTATTAGAGACCTCTGGGTCGACGCATAACGTAATAGCAGCATTTGGTTTAACCTTAGCGAATCCAGAGTCTAATACGATTATGAAGCGGTGACTGTACTGCGAGAAACTCAGTACCGAAATATCGAATTTTGATCCAGGAGGGCGTATTGCAATTTCATTTCGAGGGTAGGGACACAGAAATGTACGTTGCTTAGCGGCTAACGCATCGGCCTCACGGTCGAGTGTTCAAACCTTAATAGTTTGCAACCCACTCTACAAAAGAATACAAAAACAAAATTCCAGCTAAATTAAATTTGACGCCAATTTTTAGATTCTTCGCAGTCGGAATTGTCGCCTCGAGAATGTCAAAGTCAACATTTTTAATTTCAAATAAACCAATTATATACTTATGAAACGTCAGAATCTAAGTTGCACGGTTCCAAATAGTTGATCTCGTGGAGAAGAGCCGGCAAAAACTCCATGGATGCTCTTTTAAAATAATCAGGATTGTAATGTTTTTTTTGATACAAATGATTGTAAAACAGAGTAACCGTAGGTTAATGTGTAAAGATGGAACATACCACAATAATATTATAATAATGTATTTGCCGTGGCAGTTAACGGCTGATCAGTGCCTACTTGCTATATACATATAACTGGAGTAAAACTTAACTTTGCAGTGCGGTAAGATCAGCAGCTCGATAGAAACTGCTTCTCTATCACACGATGTTGCCACTGTAGTACTTGGTACTAACTTAAATGAGAACTCGGGAACAACTTGTGGGCCTAACTCCGATACGCCTGAAAAACCCTGCCATTGCTATAAGGTGGGGACCTCTGGGTTCGCGGGTGCGTAGATTGGGGAATCTGCGTGCCCACACCAAGCGACCCAAGAGAAGACGGTAGCACGCATGTGGTCACGCGCTGCCGTGGGACGCTTTGGGGGATCCTTTACAATCCCCCCGGGGGGGTGACCGCTTTACAGTCACCCTCTCCGAGATGTGCCAATAGGCGTGGCACCAGTGGGCGGCTCCAGTGTGATCATACGAGGACCTGGAGCCTCCCTTACGTGCCGAAGATGACCGCTCCAGTGGTTTTAGCCGGTAGGAGTCCGGCATACCCCTTCGTCCTTCCCCGGGGCGAAGGAAGTTCATGAAGAATTTCCACTGGGCACCAATAAAAAAAAAATAAAAAAAAGGAACAACTTGTGGAATTCTTATTACTCATATTTTAATTTTGTTGGGCTTCTCGCATACATTTCAGGGAAATGTGGTTGCTTAACCGGTCATTTTCTGGCGAAGCCAAAAGAGGCCTCCAGCCAGGCTTAAATTTAATATTAAAAACTAAGCAACTTTCGCTAAGGGCGGCGCTAGTTGCTGGGGATAACAAGCTATTGTTTTGGGGACAGCTGGATCGATATTATTTCAATTGTATTATGAGACATTTAAAACTACAGGCTCAGCACGGGCCGGCGCGAGCAAGAGACGGGAGGGAGAAGTGCTAACTTGAACGGGAAGGTGACGCGGCGATAGGTCTCCGCGACGTCGGTGAGGCGGACTTATTATTCATACAATTGGTGTCTAACTATATTTACAAAATAAGGGTCTAAAGTAGTGCCTGCCTTAACCTATGCCTATATATTACACATAAAATAATATGAACTAATTAATTCTCGCGGCGCCCGACGGGGGCGTCGTCATCGCTGATACCACGATGCGGCTTCAACTCGAAGCGCGCTTGCACATAAAAAGGTTGGCACCGCACGAGAGACCACCCTGGCTGGAGGCCTCTTTTGGCTTCGCCAGCAAATGACCGGTTAAGCAACCACATTTCCCAGAAATGTATGCGAGAAGCCCAACAAAAAAAAAAAAAAAAAAAACGAGAGACCAGTATGGTGCCCGCCGCTGATGCAAACGGATGTGTGTTCCTTGCAGCTACACCACCTTTAGTTGCATCGAGCAACCCCAACAGTCAGATGTGAAGCCCTGCCACCGACTTCGAACTATCACATATTCGAAAAAAATCCGCTGCCGCTTTTGACATACCTGGGTACCATACGACACAGCTTCCAAGGAGTGTGTGTCCTAACTTAGAGCTTTTTGTCACTAGTCATCATCATTTCGGCCGAATAAAGTCCACTGCTGGACAGGCCTCCCCCAAAGATCACCACAACAACCGATATGGGTGTGTAGTGTGCTTAGTGCCCCCACTTCACACCGTCTTGCCATCATCGCCACGCTTGGCAGACGGGTTGGCGATCGCAGTTGAGTTGTTGTGTGCTCGAAGGACGCTGCTGCCCATCCTCCGGTTAATCCCTTAGTCGACTTGTACGACACCCACGGGATGAAATGGGGTGGTGGCATTCTGAGCCGGCACCCTAGTCACTGTCAACTAATTTATTTTTATTTTTACATACCAGTCTCAGATCACGAAATCTCATTTCTATAATCTTAGCAGTACATGAGAATTCCAATAATATAATTTGCCCTAACGTTAATTACACCTGTCACACATCCAGCTAAGTATCTCTGGCAAGCAGACGGTTACCGCAAGGGAAGGATTGAATATACATAAGTACATAATGTCGCAGACATACATGAAATCTGATGAAATACAATAGTTACAACATAACTTTAATATTACACTACTGAAATTATTATTTATGTAATCACAGTCCAAAATGAAATGGTGATGAAGTTTTTTTTTTAACTTTGCCCCAGACTATTATTTCTCCTGTGTCGTGGGTGCGTTTACAGACATGAATTCCACATACAATAATACACCCAGACCCGGAACAACTACCTGCAGATCAAACTAATATTTGTTCCGTGTGGGAATCGAACCCACGACCCGGAGCGCAGCAGCCGACTCTATCAGCCATTGCACCAACCGTGTATTCAATTGTCTCATCATCATCCGAGAATATATTCAACCGGAAATACATAAAAATTGTTCGTATCCAGGTGCCGGTTACTGGTTATGCTTGGTAAGGGGCAAATAAGGCGACTAAGGGAATCTAAACCAGGGGGATGGGCAGCAGCGTCCCTTCTGTGAAACGGTAGCCATACTGCGCTCACCAACCCGCCTGCCAAGCGTGGTGAGTATTGGCAAATACCCCCCAAAATGATGACACAGTTGTGAAAATCTATGGGGGAGGCCTTTGTTCAGCAGTGGACATATGAATGGCCGATATGATGATGATGATGATGAGTCTAGCCAGATGTTTCAAATGTCAAAGACCGACTGCTCACCATAAGACCAGCGTCCATTTTGTGGAACAGTAGCCATACTTCGCTCTACAACCCGCTTGTCAGGGTGATGAGTACCCGCAAATTCCCCCCAAAATAATGACACAATTGTGACAATCAATAGCAGAGGTATTTCTTCAGCAGTAGACGTCCTTTGGTTTATATTATGATGATGATCACACCTAGGAAAAGACATATAAAGCCCTACTTTTTCAAGAGGAAATCTCACATCTTCCACCTAACTCTTTTTAACATTGCCCCACACCAGGACTTCTGTGTTGTGGATGCGTTTACAGTTACAAATTCCACACACAATACACCCAGACTCAGAACAACTACCTGCAGATCATACAAATGTTGTTCCGTGTAAGAATCAAACCCGTGACCCGGGCTCAGCAGCCGACTGTATCAGCCACTGCACCGACCGTGCCGTCAACTACTGTTTATAATTTTCCACACATTTCTAGTTAAACAACAACATCGCACGATTGCAACCGCCTGTTTAGGCGGTGTCACACCCAACGACTCATTATGCGTTATAAATTCGCAACTAATTAGCGCGCTGTTCACTGACAAAGATTAATGTCGCAGTGCGTGCGATGAGCCTAATGCGTTCTGAAGCTGGCAAGTCGACAGTTTGCCAAATTGTTCTATGTATGGTTGTTTAGATACTTTGTGTTGATTTCGTCGCTGTATAATACACATACTTTCTTACTATTTATTTATTTAATTAAAGCATGGAAGACTTACAGCTAAATAAATCTAAAATAACACAAAATTACTAAAAGGAAAGCCAATAACATCTTCGCTTATAGAAATGGAGTAAAAATTTAAATTTAAGCGTGAGCATACAGAGTAGGTACTGCTACGCTAAATATAGAAATGTACAAATCTTCTAGTTATTCGGACTTTTTTTCTATTATAAAAACAGAATTTGATAAAGTATTTAAATTAAAAGTAAAACAGTTTAATTTTAAATTTCAGTTCAGTGATTGGGCGACGACTGGTATACGCAAAAGTAGGGACCGTTTATTTGAATTGTATGGGTTAAAAAAATATATTAAAACTGAAGATTTCATTAAGTATGTAAATAATTTTTCAAAGATTTTTAGGAAAGTTTGTCAGGTCGCGAAAGGTAATCATATAAGTGATAAAATAAAGTATGCTGATGATAAAATTAAAGCAACCTGGAAAATCATTAACAATGAGACTAATAAATCTAAATCGAACAGAAATTGTTACACAATTCAAACGGCACGTGGTCTTGTATGTAAAGACATTGAAGTAGCTCAGGAATTTGAGGCGTTTTTTACTAAGATTCCCAAAATAACAACTGCATTTTTAAACTCTTCACCCTTGCATTCTCTTGCCTTACTGAAACGGAATGTAGTGGCCTGTACTGTAGATTTTACATTCACGCATATAATGCCCCAGGCTATTACAAAAGCTTTTAAAGAAATAAAAATCAAATCAACTGAAGACTTGTGGGGATTATCGGTAAAAGTATGTAAAGGTATCATTAACACTATAGCACCCTACTTAGCAGTAATATTTAACAGGTGCGTTGACCAGGGTACTTTTCCGGATTTAATGAAATATAGCAAAGTGATACCTTTGTTTAAATCCGGTAACATTCAAGATCCTGGAAATTTTAGACCGGTATCCGTTCTGCCTGTATTTAGCAAAGTATTTGAAAAAATTATGTTAAATCAAATGCTATTGCATTTTAATGTTAACAAGCTTTTTCACGACAAGCAATACGGCTTCACCAAAGGGCGTAATACAACTGACGCAGGTATCTCATTGATCAAGCAAATCTTCGATGCTTGGGAAGGGTCTCAGGATGCGATTGGTATCTTCTGTGACCTTTCAAAGGCATTTGATTGTGTAGATCACGAGACTCTTCTGCTGAAACTAGAGTATTATGGGATTAGGCAAAAGTCTTTAAAAATCTTAAAATCCTATTTGCAAAACAGGCAACAAAAAGTTCAGATAAATGGGGTTAATTCATCTGGCTCTGAAGTGATAATGGGTGTGCCCCAGGGTTCGATACTAGGTCCTTTCTTATTTCTGGTGTACATTAATGACTTGCCTTATGTGATTCAGGATCCATCCAGGATGGTGTTATTTGCTGATGATATTTCTTTGATTTTTAAAATTGATAGACGTTTACGTCTTGACGATGTAAATAACGCTCTTCTTAAGGTCCATGAATGGTTCACAGTTAATAATTTAGTATTAAATGGGCAGAAAACTAAATGCATAAAGTTTACTTTGCCAAATGTAGTAAGTAGGGATTGCGATATCATAATAGATAGCGAGAAACTTGAATTTGTCGATCAAACAGTTTTCTTAGGAATCACGCTTGATTCAAAACTTCAATGGGGTCCCCATATTACATCTCTAGCAGGACGGTTGAGTTCGGCTGCTTATGCTGTGAGAAAAATCAGACACCTTACAGATGTAGCTACTGCAAGACTGGTTTACTTTAGCTACTTTCATAGCATAATGTCCTATGGTATTTTACTTTGGGGTCGGGCTGCCAATATAGAATCAATTTTTATATTGCAGAAGAGAGCTATCAAGGCTATTTACAACCTTGGTAGTCGTGATTCCTTGAGAGAACTGTTTAAAAACATTAACATAATGACAGTGCCTTGTCAGTATATCTATGAAAATATCATGTACGTAAGGAAGAACATTCATCTTTTTACAAAAAAATGTGATCGGCATAACTATAATACAAGATATAAATCTAAACTAGTACAGCCAAAATTTCGCTTAGCTAAAGTCCATACTTCTTTTATGGGTTATAGTATAAAATTTTATAATAAAATACCGGAGACCGTGCTGCAATTACCGCAAAATAAATTTAAAATATTTGTAAAAAATACTCTGTGCAAACAAGCATATTATACGTTAGAGGATTACCTTAGAGATATAAATGTTTGGCAGAGTGCTTGTCCAGCTCCGCAAGACCACTATAAGAAATGATTCAAATTTTTTATTTTTTACTTATTGACATGCCATCTTGTTGTTGCATGTTTTGTGACATCAATTTATTCAGATTTACTTTTCTGACATTTCAATTATTATTTTTTGACATGACATTATTATTATTAATTATTTACACCTGAATTTATTATTGTATAATTTTTCTATATTCAACTGGTTTATGATTTGATATTGACACTTTTAAAAGGTTTAAGAGGTTAGACTTTACTATGTTTAATGTAGGAACATTGTCTTTATATAACCTGAATTTTCGAGAACATTGTACACATAAATATTGTAACATGATTTTAAAAGAGTAACCATGGAGTTTCTTGCCCGTTCTTCTCCATAGGAAATCTACATCTTGGAACGTGGCAACTTAAGTCTTGACGATTCATAAGTGCTATTAATGGTTTAAATGAATAAAAATCTTTTTTATCTTATCTTATCTTATCTGAAAAAGTCAAGGCTTAAGCACCTTCTTCCCGATGACACACTTGTTACAAAGGGGTCGATATCACGCTGTATATTTACTCGTACATATTATATTCTCCGTTCGTTCGTTATCGTTCCGTGTGGTGCCGGATAGGAATACCACCACCCCATCTCATCCCGTGGGTGTCGTAAAAGGCGACTATGGGATTAGCCGGAGGATGGGCAACATCGTCCTTCGAGTACATTTATCTCAACTGCGATCGCCAATCCGTCTGCCAAGCGTGGCGATAATGGCAAAACCCTCCAATGAGTACCCAACACAAACCCATACCGGTCGTTATCACAATCTTTGGGGGAGGCTCCTGTCCTGTAGTGGACGTATTTCGGATGTAATGATGATGATGATTATATTCTCAGCGCTTTGTGAAATAAATATACCTATAAGTAGCTCGTAGTAATAAAGAAATCATACAAAACACTTTTACTTTAACTGACTTTCTTAAGTACACACTTAAGTATAATATACAACTCTTGTGTTTATCAGTTTCCCAAGAAACACATCCATAATTACTAAGCTTGGCAAGCATTGAAGATCGCTGTATGTTGGATGCTGCTGTCCATCTTTATGATATAACCTCGGTCGACGTTTACGGCAACCACGGATGGTAAAAAAAAATCCATGATCCAAACGACAAAGCTTTTGATTAGATGGTGAACATTTATTTTTTATTGATCCCGTGAAATACCTCATGTACTTCTTTCGCCCCGGGAAAGGGCGAAGGGGCATGCCGGACTCCTACCGGCTAAAACCACCGGAGTGATCATCGTCGGCACCGAAGGACGCTCCAAGAACTCGAATAATCTCCATCTAGAGCCACCCGTTGGTGCCACGCCTTTAGGCACATCTCGGAGGGGATGATTGTAAAGTGGTAATCCCCTCTAGCGGTGGAAAGGCGACTGTAAAGAGGCCACCCCCCCAGGCATCTCTCGAGGGAATTGTAAAAGATTCCACCGAGGCCTCATTATGTGCTGTGCAGCGCACACAGCGGTACGTGACCACATGCACACCGCTGACTTCCCGGGGGTTACTCGGTATGAGCAAGCAGATTTCCCAATAAACGCGCTCTCGACCCCCAAGGCCCCCTGCCATATAAAAACGCCAGTTGGCTCAGGCGTGTTAGACACGGCCGCCACGGCGGTTGTTACCCCGGCTCCGTGTCCTCCTCCTCCAAGCGGCATTGGCCCTCTCCCGATCCCGCTCTGCGACCTCCTTCTGGAGCATTACGCTCTCACAGACGGAGACCACAGCACTCCAATTGTCATTCTCTGCCAGCATAGCCACCACTACTGCTGGCAGAGAGAGATCTTGCCCGATCCGATCGACCAGGATCCACCACTAGATGGTGAACCTATGACACATTGAAAGTAATACTGATGGCACTAAATAATATTTGTTTGGTCTACAGCTATGTGAGACTAACGTCTGCATCGTCACAAAAAAGAAAAGTACCGGCCAAGTGCGAATTGAACTCGCGTGGAGAGGGTACTAAAATTGCTGAATATATTGTCTATTGTTGAATTCGGTCTTGTAGCAATAACTTATCCCAAAAATAAACTTAACATCGTAGTTGAAAATTATCGTCTTTTCTTACATAACTTTAAGACTATAAATTTTAAAATAAATACGTTTGAGACCCTCACAATCCATCATCAAATCCATTTCATATGTTACACGGTACAGTTTGCAAAACTATATTCTTTAATTTTCTATATTGCCCCCCAAAAGTGACCCCATAGTCAAAATTCATTTATTTACGTTACAGAACGTGTTTGGGTTGCAGAAATCCATATGTGTACCAAGTTTCATGTTAATCGGTCCAGTAGATTCGAAGCAAATTGGTTGTGACAGACGGACAGACAAACATACGAGTGATCATATGGTTCCGCCGTTTTTTCCTACGGACGTTCGGATCCCTAAAATGCTTTCGTATATAGAATTAATTTCAAATTTTCCAAACCCAGGGCTACATCGTCCCTTTACTGAGCCAAGCTCAATCCATATCCGCATAAATACGAAACTTTTAAACCATTAGCAGGACCAGCGATCACAGTCCGTAATATATCCGTTAGAAATGCGAAGCGATTCCATTTGGAGTTTTTTCTTCTCTTAATTAAAAGTGAGCGGTCGCTGCCGCTTCCTAAATTGACTCTTTAAAACTTGTGATTTGCATTCATTATTTACGTGAGCGAGTTTGAAGGCTTTCTTTGAGCTTTTTCAGGGCGCCGGCTGCAAAGGAATATGGTAAATGTAACTAGCGTAGACAAAGACGAATCGGGAAGAAAGAAAGAAGGACATTTGTGTAAAATTGAGAGCTACTAAGAGTGCCTTTGTTACTGGGACTCTGGTCGATGATGATGACAATCAAACTTTCAAGTGTTTTTGCCATACCTACTATTGGAATCAGTCACAATAGCTCACAACATAGGACCCGTAAATAAAAAAATTGTACCCGTGGTGCTTGGCAACTGGGCTTAACCCTGTTGTAAACTCCCATTTATTGTGCCTATCGTTTTCCTCTGTCTCCTGCTTGCTATGGAGGGAAGTGGAACGTATATTCTTTCCTACTCCTCCTTTTTCTTTTCTGATTAATTTCGGTGCGGGTTCCAAGACAGTTATTAATTTCTCTGGGGCACACCGAGCTTCATTGATCGGTGTTCTTTTCGGTGGTCGCCATTGTAGATCCTGGCTTACAGGAGTTGCAGTGGTTGGGAATGTGTGGCGGGCATGTCCCAAAAAAAAAAAACTTGAGATGTTGATCCAAGAATAATGTTATTTCTTATTATCTGCCTTCTTTAGCATCAGTCAGTTGATTCTAGTCCATCTAGAAAATTATACCTTCCTAATAAGCAAAGAATTTTTATAATTGAGTCAGTGAATTCACATAATTATGAACATACTTATCTTCATAATAATAGCGAAGACACCAACATTTTTCATGAATCGTCATATCAGCCATTTATACGTCCACTGCTGAACAAAGGCCTCCCCCATAGATTTTCACAACAGTGTAACCATTTTTGGGGGTATTTGCTCACCACCACCACGCTTGGCAGACGGGTTGGTGAGCGCAGTATGGCTACCATTTCCCAGAAGGGACGCTGCTGCCCATCTATCTGGTTTAGATTCCCTTAGTCGCATTTTACGACATCCATGGGAGGAGATGGAGTGGTGCTATATTCTTAATCCGGACACCACACGGAACATCCGGACACCACACGGAACGATTCATGAAGCATGAATTAAGCAAATTTTACCTTCTTCCAAGAAAAGGTTAATTACATAGCATAACATTAAAAGCTGATCAGCCGATTTAATCGGAAGATCCGTTAATATTTATTGTTATTATTTGTGTTATAAATCAACAAACTTTTACTTTGTTCAATGGCTCGTTATTATTTTATGGGTAATATTAACTCTCGCCAAAGAAGGCAAATTGTATGACATTTTTACGTTTGATAAGATTTGTTAGTTTTCTTTATAAGGTAAAGACTTACGACGTAATTCTCAGTGTATAAAGTCAAATTACCTATGAACGTAATAACACTTCAATGGTGTATAAAGGCTTTGACTCCAAAATTAACACTACATAATTTGGAAATATCATTTATGAAGACCTGAATACAGCTTGCATCCAAACGCACGCAGAATGTTTATGCAGTTAAAATAATTGTGCTTTAAAAAATGCTTACAATCCTTTGAGCGATAGAGCGATGATGACAAAAACAATAAATGACAAAAAATAACAATGATAAAAGCAAAGTCCAATAAAAAATTACAGCTGATATATGTAGAGAAAATCATGCATGTGTATAAATAAATCTGTAGGACGGCAAGTTGCGTCTAATGATGATAAAAGTCTCAGTGTTCCCGAATACCGCTAAAGTTAGATACAATCTAACATAATGTTCTAAAACATCCCTAAAAATACAACACTGATTCAGGTAGAAACAGATTCTGCTATTGATAGACTGGATTCAGAGAACTATTATTCTAATCGAAATCAATCAATCTATTACATGATGTACAAAAACATAAAAAGGTCTGATAAAAATAGTACCAGTAACGAACCTTTGCTCATTGTTTTCTTTATTGTCCTTTGAAGAAAAGTTGCCTACATTATTCGTAAACTGACCCTGAAGACGGGAAATTATATTTCCTGGAAAAAGACCCCACTTGTATCGTATGCCTAAACTTATTAGGCTAGGGCTTAGGGCTTCAAGTTAGATATAGCTCTTTTAGATCAAAGATACTAGCAATATATTTTAATAAGGTTAACTTCCATCAGAAGAGATGATCCCATGAATGGTGCGTATGGGTTGATAAAACGCCAGACTATGCCACGAGGACTGGCGTCCTCTCGGGTCACTTCCCTGTTTGTTCGCTCCATGCATGTTGGTGCCATTGTCTGAGTATATATCTGTAGAGCATGCTCGGCGCGTTGTTAATCTGTGTCCACTCCATGCAATGGTGGTAATGGCACCACCATTATGTGAGTATATATCTGTAGAGCATGCTCGGTGCATTGCAAATCTGCGCAGAGCTAATGTAGCGGAGTGTACACTGAGGTTGTCAGTGAAGAATCACAATGCCAGCCAAAGGAAGTGCACTGCTAAACAAAGGCCTCTGCAAAAGTCTCTTTTCTTGTTTTAAAAATGTTGCCCCGCCCTAGGATTTCTCCTGTGTCGCGGGTGCGTTTACAGACATAAATTCCACACAACAAAGTTTTCTAATTACCAGCTACATGCCGCCCATATCCGACGAATCCAAGTGACCTCACTATTTTATACGTTGCCCTACACTAGGGTTTCTCCTGTATCGTGGGTATAGTTTGCAGATATAAATCTCACGTGCACTGTACACTAAAACCCGGAATAGTTATAGGCTATAAAAATATTTCTTCCACGCGGGAATCGACACGTAAAACTATGACGTAGACAGCCAAGCAACTAGCCACAGCTCCAAATATACAAATGTAATAAATTATAATATATATGTTATTACTATAACAAAAGCCAAAAACCACAATGGCAGAACAACCCAACCTAACCAAACCTACATTGTTATAAAACATGCCGTTAAAATCTTAGTTGTTAAATAAGTTTTCATGTTCCATAAAACAAAATGAAGATTAATGCTGTATAAGTTGTTGTTTAAACTTTCTTATTACTGATAACGACGCAGTAGAATACTTTTATACCTCTATATTTACATTTTACTAAGTATCGGAGTATTCTTTTCAATTTCTAAAGATAGGGAGTCATAAAATCAATGTTAACGATTGTGTTGTAAACGGATCAGTCGTTTTTACGAGTATCTCGTATATTTGGACGACGTCATTGTATCATCTAAGTATTTTATGGGGACGGAAAAAATGTGCTAATCTTGGATATATTATATAGACGGCACGGTTGGCGCAGTAGCTAAGGATTAGCTTTCTGTGCTACGTTGCGGGTTCGATTTCCACAGTGAACAAATATTTGTATGATTTAGTACTGCAGATAGTTGTTTTTGGTGTATGTGCGTGTGAGATGTACGTCTGTAAACTGTACCCATGATACAGGAGAAATACGAGTGAGTACGAGGTTTGTGGTGCAGTGGCTCATACAGTCGGCTGCTGCGCTCCGGGTCGTGGGTTCGATTCCCGCACGGAACAAATATTTGTATGATCTGCAGGTAGCTGTTCCGGGTCTTGGTGTATTGTGTGTGGAATTCATGTGTGTAAACGCACCCACGACACAGGAGAAATCCTAGTGTGGGGCAATGTGAAAAAAAAATGTGGAATTCTATGGGGAAGGCCTGTGGGCCTTTGAGGCTTTGGCTAATATATGATACGATGATGATCTAAAATTTTGGCAGTTATAACATATGCACGATAAATGAGACACATGAAGCTGTCTAGGCTTTAAATACCTCCCCTCCGTGATGTGCCTAAAGGCGTGGCACCAATGGGCGGCTCTGGTGTGATCTTACGAGGACCTGGAGCCCCCCTTCGTTGCCAAAGATGACCGCTCCAGTGGTTTTAGCCGGTAGGAGTCCGGCATACCCCTTCGCCCTTCCCCGGGGTGAAGGAAGTTCCATGTAGAGTTTCCACTGGACATCAATAAAAAAAAAGGCTTTAAATACCTCAAATCAATAGAAATGTACATTTGAAAATGACTGAGTTATAATCATGATAACGGCAAGGGAAGTTAATTACTTTTGAGTTGAGCAACCGTGTTTAAACGTTCTTAAGTGTTTGTTTTCTTTTTCCTTCTTTCTGTTTTTCTTTCTAAAGTTGTATTTCATTTGTGAGCATAGTATTCTGATTGCATTGCCGTGTAACAAAGTATCAATTTCCAATCTCAATTCAATTTGTGTACTAACGATTGATCACTGGAACACATTATCTAACCTATTCCTCCTCTTAGTTTTCTGGGTGATACGGGTGGCATGTAACCTTTCCGTGTGGCGTCCAGATTAAGAATATAGCACCACTCCATTTCCTCCCATGGATGTCGTACAAGGCGACCAAGAGACTTTAAGCCAGATGGATGGGCAGCAGCGTCCCTTCTGTGGCACAGCAGCCATACTGCTCTCACCAACCCGCCTGCCAAGCGTGGTGACTATTGCAAAATACCTCAAATAGTGTCGTGTTGTTCGGGGATAACATGCAAAAACCGAAGCGAAAATAATAACTTTACCAATGAAGGAATCATATACAATAAGCGAGTGAAAGAATTTTCTTGTATTTTTCGATAAAAATAATTGTTTTCTTTATTATGTTACATTTGGATTGATGGAGCAGAACGACATTATTATTTTGTACAATATACAATACTTCTTATCTACCACTTTTAACTAACAATCGGTGAACAAACGCAGTAAATGAAACAACAATGGTACTTCCAGTAAACTTACGTGTTGCGTACCCTCGGCATGATTGGCTACCTACAAAGTCCCCACTTTGTTTTGGTATAAGTAGCTAATTATAATATTGTGTTTATTCCCGCCTCACCGACGTCGCGGAGGCCTATCGCCGCGCCACCTTCCCGTTCAAGTTAGCACTTCTCCCTCCCGTCTCTTGCTCGCGCCGGCCCGTGCCGGGCCTGTAGCTTTAAATGTCCCTTAATACAATTTAAATAATACCGATCCAGCTGTCCCCAAAACAATAGCTTGTTATCCCCAGCAACGCCCTAAGCCGAGGTTCGTGTCCCGCAGGGGGCGCCCTTAGCGAAAGTTGCTTAGTTTTTAATACTACATTTAAGCCTGGTTGGAGGCCTCTTTTGGCTTCGCCAGAAAATGACCTGTTAAGCAACCACATTTCCCTGAAAGGTATGCGAGAAGACCAACAAAAAAAAAATTGTGTTTATTCAGTTCATTGGATGAGAACTTGTAACTGTGTGCATTAGTGTGTTTTTATGAAGAATGGTAGTGGGAAAACTGGATTTCTAGGCTCGCATAAATGTTGACCTACATAGCATATCTCCTTTCTTCCAATATCTTTGATTTTCCCGTTTTCACCATTATAGACGTGCGAGCGTTACAGTGATTAAAAAAGTGCGGTTAACATCTCTAATAAAATAAACATGTACGGTTGAATAAAACGCCGCTCAAGATCCTATAAGGGTTCCGCCGGTTTATCCTTCGGACGTTCGGAACCCTAAAATATATATATATACGAGTAGACCGAGGCCTGAGTTACTATCGCCATTTCTAAAGGTAAGGACGTGTATAAGTAAACTTGGGATTATTACTGAATAATGATTCAAAAATAAAAAGTTAAATCTTAATGTCTGGTGCCTCTACTATATAAAAATATCCAAAGCAAAACCGCGAGTCTCCACAATATTCCAGTTATAATTAAATCAGTTGTATCAAAGCCAACCTTATGATTTATTTTGCGCATTCATTTGATACAGCTCGCCGACGAATTACCCTCGATATTATTTTAAAAGCACAACGCTCCGCTTGCTTTGTTAACAAACAATTGAATTATGTTTTTGAAACGCATTAACTGTGAATGTGTTGATATGATCCTGTGTAACATAATATATATTTAATTATATTTAATATATGCATGAATTAATTGTGTATTATGCTGACTGTACCAGCTTATGAATATTCAAAGCTCTTAGACACATTGTACTCTAAAAATCTCATAAAATCTGCTTTTGTTTTCTTTTCAGAGACTATGAAAAATCGTAGTCAATTAAAATTGCTATTAAACATACACGAAAAGACGTATGTGACGTTGTATGAGATGGAAACTACAGACTAACTAGGTGTTATAAGGATTAAATACTTCTAAAAACTGAAAAAGAATCAAAAATTATTTTTTTTAAGTTTGCCCCACACTAGGATTTCTCCTGTATCGTGGGTGCGTTTACAAACACAAATTTCACACACAATACACCCAGACCCGGAACAACTACCTGCAGATTATACAAATATTTGTTCCGTGCGGGATCGAACCCGCGACCCGGAGCGCAGCAGTCTACTGTATTAGCCACTGCACCAACCATGCCGTCTAAAATAATTTTCAAAATTCATAGTGAAATTCTACGGCAGATGGTGTCTCGCAACTCACAAGATGGGCCCCCTCAATGGCCACCACTACAGGCGACAGGGAGCAACACCGGTGAGAGCGGTTATTATTATTCAACAGAAAAAGTTTTTTTTTTTTTATCTTTATTTGTTTACAGGACTTTTATCCATGGATATGTCAGTCCTATTGTTACAAAAATTACATATCGATTACATAACTAGTTTTTTACACATTTCATAGATATGTAAAGCTGCCTCTGAGTTTGCAGTAGCTACAATGCTTTGAAATAGACCAATATTTGGTCTGCCTACATTAAACTTCAGAAAAAACTGTTCCCGGCTGATACGATTCCGTTTACATTCCATCAAGTAATGTTGGACATCATGTTATATTCTTGATCAAATATAATCAATTACTTAAAAGTTAATATGGAAGTATATTATGTGGCTGAATAGGACAAAGAACAAGTTCCCTTAAGAGAGACGCGGACAAAGACGTGGGTAACAGCTAGTCATTCATAGAATGATGATGGCATGTTGCATACTGATCGGTAAGTAGCTCAGATTAAGGCCCAGTTCTACGCTGAATCTAATAAGACTGACAATTACCTGACAGAAAAATCCAACCTTGACTTGATAATAGTTTGGGACTTTTTATTTTATTTATTTACTTTATTTCAGATAATAATAATCCATTTCTTATTAAAATTTAACCTATGTTAGTGATCTATAATAAATAAATATATAATTATTTAAAATTAAACAATCCTTAATATATAAAATAACCTATTTAATATTAAACATAGGTGTCCTAGACGCCATATGCACGGCGTTCCAATGGCACACCACGGGACAATCAGTTCTGCACTATGTTATTGTTTTATTTCATCTATTTCACACTGGCAGTACATTATTCTCACATTTTAAAATTATTTTAAAAGGGCGACTATGGAGTTTCTTGCCGGTTCTTCTCCTTAGGACCAACTTCTTGGAACCGTGCAACTACATTCTGATTATTCATAAGCGCCCGTAAATGGTTTATATGAATAAAAATCTTTTGAATTTGAATTTGCACACTATGGTGTTTAGAAGACCGGCGGAGGCACTGTCCCGGACGCAACGCATAAGGGAGGCAACTCTCTTTCTTAGCACTGCTTGAAAGCAGTCTGTATTTGCCACAGCAAACATACCTGATGCGCTACAATATCGAGACATCAGCATCCTAAATCTATTACTATACTTTGATAGTGTTATTATTGCTTGCGACCCCTTGACCAACGCGATAATATTAAAATATTATGTGAAATACCGTGTGGTGCCGGCTCAGAATACCACCACCCCATCTCCTCCCGTGGGTGTCGTAAAAGTCGACTAAGGGATTAGCCGGAGGATGGGCAGCAGCGTCCTTCGAATACATTAACAGCTCAACTGCGATCGCCAACCCGTCTGCCAAGCGTGGCAATTATGGCAAAACCCCCCATTGAGCCCACAGCACAGCCATAACGGTCGTTGTGGAGATCTTTGGGGGAGGCCTGTGTCCAGCAGTGGACTTCATTCGGCCGTGATGATGATGTGAAAATATCAAATTCTGAAATTAAATTATTAGCGGTCGAGGAAGGAACGAACCGCAATAACAGTTCGGTAAACTTCGGGAAAATTTAAATAGGTCTTTACGGCCATAATATCCAGGCGTGTTCATTTTAGGGTCTGGCAGAAATATCTGTGTCATTTATTTAATAGCTAGTTAACGCTACCTGTCCGTATAAACGATAGGTGGGCCCTTTGGGCATGCTAATGACCCGTGAATGTAAAACTAACGGGACATTTTCAGTGTTCTATTTTGAAAGATACTGGGGTTTGATTATGGAAAAATATAATACATGACAACAATTCTGCAAGTATTTTTAGAGAGCTTACGAATCTGTTAGCCATTGCATATTTTAGTAATAGTTTAAATAAATAAACAATTTCTCATTCTCATCGTTCGTGACAAGTTCATCATTTCGGCCGAATGAAGTCCACTGCTGGACACAGGCCTCCCGCAAAGATCACCACAACGACTGATATGGATGTGTTGTGGGTTCATTGGGGGTATTGCCATAATCGCCACGCTTGGCAGACGGGTTGGTGATCACAGTTGAGTTGTTAATGTACTCGAAGGACGCCGCTGCCCATCCTCCGGCTAATCCCTTAGTCAACTTTTACGACACCCACGGGAGGAGGTGGAGTGGTGGTATTCTGACCGGTACCACACGTCTATATAATAATCGAAATCATGACCCTGAACACAGGCACCGACGTCGCGGAGGCCTATCACTGCGTCACCTTCCCGTTCAAGTTAGTAGTACCTACTTCTTCCCCCCGTCTCTTGCTCACGCCTCCCGTGCCGAGCCTGTAGTTTTAAATGTCCCCGAACACAAACAAAACAATAGCTTGTTATCCCCCACAACTCTCTAAGCCGAGGTCCGTGTCCCGCAGGGCACCCTTAGCGCCAGTTGCTTGGTTTTTAACATTAATTTAAAGCCTGGCTGGAGGCCTCTTTTGGGTTCGCCAAAAATGACCGGTTAAGCAACCACATTTCCAAGAAATGTATGCGAGAAGCCCAACAAAAAATAAACCTGAACACAGAAACCACATGCTTCAATAGTGATATATTCTGTTTAAAGAAGATTGTTGGGTTTCCAGCTTCGGTGAAATTATTATCATCCTAAAGCACTGCTTGAATTCACATGACTTGACTGAAAATAAAACTCCATCGTGTCATTCTAATGTACACACACAAATATGTTTCCGCGTTTCCACCTCCAGTCCTCCACACCTTTAGTAAAATTGTCGGGTAATATAAAAATTCAATAACCTTTGTTTCTTCAGCAAAGAAAGTCTCGCTTCCGATTCTTTAAGGGATATGTTTGCGAAGACTTCTGCTCAGTGAATTTGTATTTCTTCTAAAAATACGAATGTATCGTCCAGTTACAAAGGCTTTATTTTGAACGTGCGATTATGTAATTTATATAATGTACTCTGTGTTACTTTTTCTCTTAAGAGGTGTATCCCTTTGAGATGAAGACATGCCATTCTAATTTGATCAAATCTCAAATGAATCCTTTATCGCTTGAGATCTTTATTAACATTTTCTGAGCTATCTGTAGTTCGTTGCTTCAAATGCACAAATAAATAAAGTTGAAGTGTCTGTTTGTAATGTCAAAATATCAATTTTTATATCAGTTAAAAAATACGCAAGATCATCCAATAGGTACTTTAATCATCGGGGGTCGCGGGCGCGCAGATTGGGGAGTCTGCGTGCTCACACCGAGTGACCCCCGGGAAGACGGTGGCGCGCACGTGGTCACGTGCCGCCGTATGCGCAGCACAGCGCAAAGCGAGGCTTGGGGGGATCGTTTACAATCCTCCCCGAGTAGTGCCTGAGGAGGCGACCTTTTTACAGTCGCCTTCCCTCCGCTAGAGGGGGTGACCGCTTTACAGTCATCCCTTCCGAGATGTGCCTAAAGGCGTGGCACCAATGGGCGGCTCTAGTGTAATCTTACGAGGACCTGGAGCCCCCCTTCGGTGCCGAAGATGACCGCTCCAGTGGTTTTAGCTGGTAGGAGTCCGGCATACCCCTTCGCTCTTCCCCGGGGTGAAGGAAGTTCCATGTAGAATTTCCACTGGACATAAATAAAAAATAAAAAAAGGTACTTTAATCATAAATATTCTCTCGTGTCCACATCTACAATTCAACAACGCTATTTTATTATAGCACATTTAAATCAATACCTATACCAATAACATTACGAACTACTAGGACGAGAGTCTGATGTAGCGGCAATTTTGCCGGAAAATTAGATCAGTCTGGATCTAACTGCGGATAGTTTCCACTTGGAAGTTCTGTTCGTGCACCTACTAATTGAACAAGGTTTGGGGTGAGATGCTAATGTGTTTCTAATTTCATCTGGTTGCATAGTTCAAATAAAGATTTTGGAAAGTTTGATGGTACTCTTGCAAATACAAGCAAAAAGGATTTCGTTGGTAGGATTACATCAGGAGACCCACCCACCCCATTTATTTGTTTCTTTTTATTGTAAATAAATGTAAAAACTTTTTCCAATTTTGTATTTAACACTAAAAATAAGAATCACTCAAATCGGTTCTCTAATCTTGGAGGAATCGAAACTATTAAGACATCATCTAGATAAGCGCAGTCAAATTAGACATGTTTATTGAAGCTGGTTAGAAAACTACTTAATCAAATGTAATGAAATGTATATGGGTCTAGTTTGAAAGGATTCTGCATCTACTAAACAAATAATTGCTCAAATCGGTCTACAAATCACATACATAATTTCCTTTTTTAAATAGGCATAAAAATTTTGTCGTTTAAAAATTAAAAACACATTCGTGAAGCATGGGTGTAATTCGCTTTCGAAATGTTTGTTTCTTTCCACGATTTGAGTCTTGAGTTACCTCGGATTAACCAAAAAACAAACCGAAAACAAAAATAGTAATGCCTCGCCCAAGCCTTCACTCACACACCGACATAAACAGGATATCGTTAAGCGGTCAACTTGGCACGACTCGGCCGAACTCACCAACCGCTCACTTCGTTTATTAGTTTCACTGGCTGACAGCAGACTGACAATATGTTGCTGTGAAGTTAAATTGTAACAATACTTAGCTTCGTATATTTAGTTTTGTAGTAAAATGTAACTTGTTCTATACGAATATTCGGTTTACTCGAATCAAATGAATCATCAAAAATCTATCTACTCCTATGGATATCGTAGAAGGCGACTAAGGGATTCTGAACCTGGTGGATAGGCAGCAGCGTCTCTTCTGTGGAACAGCAGCCATACTGCGCTCATCAACTCGCCTGTTAAGCGTAATGAGTACTGGCAATTCGCTCCAAAATGACAGGCAGTGTACCTCCTTCATAATGATGATCAATTACTAGCTTTTATAAAACGTCAGTATTTAAGTTCGGTATTGGTCGTATGGAGAAGAACCGGCAAGAAACTCCTTAGATACTCATTTGCAATGTTGAGATAACATACAAACTAAAAAAATGGTAAAACATATAATATAACGAGAAAAGTGCAGGATGTTGTGTAAAATGGAACATATTATTTCAGACGAAAAACGGCCCACTGCTAAATATAGAGATATCCAACATCCAAAGATCGCCACAACCTCGAAGTACGCTGTTGCACATCCTCCGGCTAACCAATTTCAGAACAAAGGCCCCGCATCCAATGGCTCCCAGTGAACTTCACCAGGTCGTCTGTCCACCTCGTTGGAGGTCGTCCCACGCTGCGTTTTCCAGTGCGTGGCCTCCATTCAAGAACCTTTGTGCCCCAACGGCCATCAGTTCTACGAGCAATGTGCCCGCCCAATATGAATTCCACTTACTAATCCTTTTAGCTATGTCGGAAAGTTTTGTGCTTCTACGGATCTGCTCAATGCCGATTCGATCTCGTAGAAAGATAGCTAACTTAATAGCTCACTGACGACCTATCTTCGCTTTCTTATAAGGCTCATAATGTGTGCCCATGTCTCTGCTCCATGTGTTATTACTGATAAAACCCTCCGGTAAAAGACTTTCGTCTAAAGGCACTGCGGTATTTTGACAAAATTAAGTTGCAAAGTTTCCGAACACTGCTCGGCCGAGTCGGATTCGACGATTGACCTCTTTCTCGAAGTTGGACCTACTTAACTGGACGGTCAGCCCAGGTAGACATACTCTTCAACAAATTTGCGAACAGAGCTCCTAAAAAATGTTGGTATGGACACGACGTGGACATTTGACGACGTTTTCTTTGACGTGTCCGTATTAAAGCACACAAATAAACCAAGAAACCTCAAGCAGATATATCCCCCTTGGGATTACTGCGAGAAGCCCTACATAAAAAAAAAAAAAAAAACCAAGAAACCTGTTGAAAAAAGAAACTGGGATCATCGAGCATTGTATTTGTGCTCTTGCAGCGATTCTGGCATGACTGTGATGGCGTCGGAAAATCGAAGACGAGTGATATACTCACCCTTAATGCTAAATCCTTTACAATCCAGTAGCTTAAACGCATCCTCCATTGCACCGGTGAGCAATTTTGAAAACGAAAACGTCTCACACATCTCTGCAATGAAATTGCCCCCGTACTCTGTTCATGTACTCAGACATGGTGACGTTTTCGTATAAGCACTTCAAAAAGCGATGTATTGACAGTAAAGGTGGCATCGCTGCAGAGATTGCAGCACCGCCAGGTTTAGACCGAATCGAAGGCTGTCTCTTAGTCCACAAATGCTAAGTGTAGTAGCAGATTATATTCCTCCGTCTTCTGTATAACCTGCCGCAGTGTATGGATGTGGTCTGTGGTAGTAAAAACTTTTCGTAAACGAGCTTGTTCAGGACCTGTGACGATTCGTGATGATACTTGCAAGCAGTAGTAGTACTGATAAATATGGCTCAGAAGCGATATGAACCTATAGCACTTAAATAGGTTGTTGTCACCATGTTTCAAGGTGAGCACCACCACGCTAATTTTCCATACTTTCAGTTACTGTAGTAAAAATTGGTAAGAACACTTATATGAGCATTTATTAATAAAAGTAATCAAACGCTTATTTGGCTTGATGGTATTCAGGCCGATAGCAAATAGAAATCTGTTTCAGAACTGGTCAACTCGAACTAGTTAAGAATCTTATTGTGTATTGTACGGCAATCGATTCGTTTGTTATATATTCTAGGTAATATTATTTTCACGTACCTAACATTTGCATTACAAAGGTTTTGATTCCTCCCAAATGGTAATATAAAAGAGATCGCCGAGTGGCGATAACAACTTATCCTGACCTAATAAATATATTATTCTTCTATCAGCATTAATACTCGTTTTCTTTATTTGGTGTGGTTATTTATTTATGACGGCACGGTTGGTGCAGTGGCTGATACAGTCGACTGCTGCGCTCCGGGTCGTGGGTTCGATTCCCACACGGAACAAATATTTGTATGATCTGCAGATAGTTGTTCCGGGTCTGGGTGTATTGTATGTGGAATTCATGTCTGTAAACGCACCCACGACACAGGAGAAATCCTAGTGTGGGGCAACGTTTTTAAAAAAGAAAAAAAAAGAAAAAAAACTTCTTTCAAAATTTCAAGTTTCTAGCCCCAATAGTTTAGGCTGTATGTATGTATATATGTGTGTTGGTATGTCAGTCAGTTTCTCTTTATATATATACAGATTATTTAACTTGTCAGAATGTACTGAGATAATCACTAAAGATAATTAATTTAGTCATGCCACATTTCGTTACCTCGTAAAAAACATATTTTTGTAAAATAAATGTATGAATAAACGATTAATGACATAGAAGATCTAATTTGACGACACGGTTGGTGCAGTGGCTGATACAGTCGGCTGCTGCACTCCGGGTCGTGGGTTTGATTCCCGCACGGAACAAATATTTGTACGATCTGCAGGTAGTTGTTCCGGGTCTGGGTGTATTGTGTGTGAAATTGGTGTCTGTAAACGCACCCACGACACAGGAGAAACCCTAGTGTGGGGCAATGTTTAAAAAAAGTGTCCTATGGAGAAGAACCGGCAAGAGAATCTCATGACTCTTGAAAGTAGTAAGTATTACTTAACACAATGTAACCGTGAAAAGGTATGTGACGATAATGCATGCCAAAGCGTGGGCTAAATACACACATATGGACAATGATAATCAATTGCCTTACAATAAGATTGCTATAGCAGTTAAAAGCTGACCAGTCCTGACAAAGGGCAGCCTTTTACGGGCATAATTAATGCATCAGTATGGCTCACCACGCCTATATTTCAGAGAACTTAACCCCCCAACATTCAAGCCACCAGCAACAGGACATTTTAGTGACCATGTTCAACATTGGGCGGCAAAAACAGCTTTTAATGTCATCATCATTATCATTTCGGCCGAGTGAAGTCCACTGCTGGACACAGGCCTCCCCCAATGATCACCACAACGACCGAAATGGGTGTGTTGTGGGCTCATTGGGGGGTTTTGCCATAATCGCCACACTTGGCAGACGGGTTGGCGATCGCAGTTGAGTTGTTAATGTACTCGAAAGACGCTGCTGCCCATCCTCCGGCTAATCCCTGAGTCGACTTTTACGACACCCACGGGAGGAGATGGGGTGGTGGTATTCTGAGCCGGCAGCACACGGCAAGCGAAAGTATTACTTAAAACAATATAGCCGTGAAAAGTTGTGTGAGGATAATGCATGCCAATGCGCAGGATAAATACACACATATGGACAATGATAATCAATTGCCTTACAATAAGATTGCTATAGCAGTTAAAAGCTAAAAGTCCTGACAAAGGGCAGCCTTTCACGGGCATAATGCATGCATTAGTATGGCTCACCACACCTATATTGCAGAGAACTTAACCCCCCAACATACAACGCCACCGCCATCAACAAGACATTTTAGTGAATATGTTCAATATCGGACGGTAAAAACAGCTTTTAATGTAAATTGAATGCATCAAAAGTTGTATTTCAATAAACTTGACCGTTGATAATTTTCTTTATTAGTTTTATATGTTTCAACTTTGACGGCACGGTTGGTGCAGTAGCTGATACAGTCGGCTGCTGTGCACCGGGGGTTCGATTCCCGCACGGAACAAATATTGGTACGATCTGCAGGTAGTCGTTCCGGGTCTGGGTGTATTGTGTGTGGAATTTGTGTCTGCAAACGCACCCACAACACAGGAGAAATCCTAGGATGGGGCAACGTAAAAAAAAATACTCTCACTATTATAAATTGTAAAATACTTGTGTACATTCGGACGGTTTTATGATCTTCGTTAAAAATAAACGAGTAAACTTCACAATTTCGTAGCTCAGTTGTATTACAGCCATTAACAAAATAACTCTCCATTTGCATAATTAAGACGTTATGTAAAAGTCTAGGTGATTTCTAGATGAAATTCTTTTCTAAACAAATAAGACATAATTTAAGCTTAGAAAATAATGAATGCAAATAATATTGGAACGAGATATTTTACAATATTATTGTTGGATTTGAATATGGATTTATTTTCCATTTGGTGATCGGATTAAGACTATAGCATCACTCCATTTCTTCCCGTGGATATCATATAAGGTGACTGAAAGTGGGATGGGCAGCAGCATCCCTTTTGTGTAACAGCAGCCATTCTGCGGTCACCAACCCGCGCCAAAATTGGTAATTTGTCCCACAAAATTGGTAATTTGTCCCACAACATTGGTAATTTGTCCCACAAAATTGGTAATTTGTCCCACAAAATTGGTAATTTGTCCACCACTCACACTACATGTAACCGGAGAAAAGCCTCTGGTTCATCAGTGGACCTTCTTTGGCTGATATGATGATGATGATGATGATGACAGATTCAGGCTTCTCTCTCCTAATTATTTTCCACTTGCGTTATTCCCGCAACCAAAAGAATTCATCATTTCGGCCGAATGAACTCCACTGCTTGACACAGGCCTCCCCCAAATATCACCACAACGACCGATATGGGTGTGTTCTGGGCACATTGGGGGGTTTTGCCATAATCGCCACGCTTGGCTTGGCGGGTTGGCGATCGCATTTGAGTTGTTAATATTCCAATTCCAACCCTTCGGCTAATCCCTTAGTCGACTTTTACGACACCCACGGGAGCAGATGGGGTGGTGGTATTCTGAGCCGGCACCACACGGGCGGGGCACCAAAGGAATTAAAGATATACCAAGCACCTAGAATATTCCACTATGCGTCCCACGCTTTACATAACAAAACATATAATAGTATGACCAAACACATTCATACAGCGTCCGGGCAATGAATGCGGACCTTTTCATATGTAACACGAAGACGGTGTATTGAAAACGAGCCTGCCCTGAGAGATAGTTGGAATATATTTAAATAAGCGAGAACAGCCTGACTATTGAAGGTGAGTGGCAATAAAATCGCGCTGGCTGTTTTTTTTTCTAAACTATTTCTCTAACGTATTCTAGAAAAATCGTTTCACTCGGTACTAGAACTGTTAAAATAAAAATGTAATTGTGAACTTAACTATTGATTGTTAATTACATTTATTATTATTTGTAGTTATGAATTTTTCTGTTTTGTATATTTGTAAATGATTATTATTCCTACAATATTTGTTAAAAGTGTACTTAGAATATTAATTCTGAGAGATTTTATTGTGTTGATTTTAAGATTTGCACACCGCATTGTGGCAAAACGTATCAGGCACTGTACAATATAAATCACAATGTCTTTTATGTAACCTACATTTTACATGAGGCGCTCATAGGCAGTTGCACTCACTGATCGGTAAACGATTGGCGAGGTTAAGCAACCCTTGGCGCAGTCAGTCTCTGGATGGGTGACCGCATAGTAGTATTTCAACTGAGCGTCTCCGTGCTTCAGAGGGCACGTTAAATCGTCGGTCCCGGTTGTTGTCATTAGACAGCAGTCGTTAAGCCAAGTCGGAGGCCTTTGGGCGGCTTGAACAACTCTAACACAAGGGTGGCCACTCACCATACGAAATATATAATATATATAACCTACATTTTATGCAAGTGAAAAAAGGTTTGAGCTCTGGAAGTTAATAAATATAGCATGGCGTGAAGTTTATGGAAGTCTTCTCATATTGTTTTGAACTACTTTTACTAGTTTGACTTAATTTTTAACTGATAATCAGAAAGATTTTTAATAAAATATTTAAATTAAAAAAGAAAGAAAAGAAAAATGTTTTATTTCTGTCTACACAACGGGTGCAAGTAAAACAGAAGACAGGGTAAAATAATATTTAGTAATATTTTGACTAACTATGACGTTCCGAACAAGTTGCGTTTTTGTGGCCACGAGTATACTGGAGTAGCGGGTGCCAGCGTCTAACAGTGCGGGAGTTGGTACTTGGCCTTGCAGTACACCGTCTCGACACACACTACTGGTAGTATCGTTGCATATACGTAAAGATAAATCGCTACACGAACGCTTCTTGATTCCATGTCGCGATAACCTCCATCCTCCATCCTCCAACCTCCAAAATCCATTTTCTCAATTTAATTACTTCAATCGTTGAATCAAAACTACCATTACAATACAGGACCAAACACCATGTCTAAAACCACAAAATGTCGAAATGAAATGAAATAATCATTTATTCAAATAGACTAAATTATAACTAACTAACGTTACGTTTTTTCTGCGTGGGTAGTTTTGAAGGTTAAACGTTTAAAAACTTCGCTCTTAGAATTAAAAGTTTTATAAATAATTATTCAATATATATACTCGCGTTCATGCTAGCAATTAAAAGCTAAGTACCACTACCTGCCAGTTCTGTGTTTTCTTTATAATCCAACCACATACAACACCAATATGGAGGCCACACTGAAGGGCACACTTTCAAGCATGATGGAGATGTTTCATAATAGGATGACTGAGTTTGAAACTGAGCTACAGAAGGCCCCTAGCACTCCATCCAGCAACGAGAGTTTGGCGGCCGAGTTTGCTGCTTTTAAAGCATTCACACTGCAAGCATTGGGCAGCTTACAAAAGCAAGTTGAGATGCTTGCCCAGGATGTGGATCGTCTTGAGATGCGCGGACGCCGTAAGATGCTGTTACTCCACGGTGTCCCAGAGAAGAAGAAAGAAGATACAGCAGAAGTTCTGACAAGTGTTGTTCAGCAAAAACTGAAGATGGCTGATTTCGCACAAAGTGACATTAGGCGGTGTCACAGAATGGGTAGAGAGGCTTCTATTCATAAACCCAGAGCAATTGTGGTCAAATTCCAAAGCGTTGATGTCCGGGATAAAATCTGGTTCACTAAAACAAACTTAAAGGGGTCCGGGATCACAGTGTCTGAATTTCTTACAAAATCACGGCACAAAACTTTCATGGCCGCACGTGAGAAGTTCGGCGTTACTCAGTGCTGGACCCGAGAAGGCTATGTGTTTGTTCTGGGAGCTGATGGCACGAAGAATCGAGTAACCTCTGTCGCAGACTTCAACAGCATTGAGCAGGGTAACAGTACGCCGAAAACAGAAACTGCGAAGGTAGCGGCATCGAGGCCCAAGCGTGCTGCTAAAAAGTAATCCTTCCTTTCTTCCATATGTTTGCTGTATCCGTCCAGGTAATAGGTGATACTGCATAAATATTTTTTTTTATTTGTTTACACTAATTTACCTCACTTGATTAATGTCACAAACATGACAGCATCTCACATCTGTCAAAAATTGTGTCAAATTCTATTGTCTATTCTTAACGCTGCGTTTCATTACACTTTCGCTACATTTAATAGCATGAATCTATTCATGCCCATTTCCTTCTGTTATATTTTTTGTTTGACACAATCAAAAATCTATCTGTTTCTGATTCTTTCCTCTATTTCCATTTATTACCTGGACTCTCCGTTATTTGTTATGTTCTACTTACTGTAAATTTGGTATTATTTAGTTTTTGTTTTCTTTTTGTTATTATTGTAACACCCAACTGGCAGGTGGACTATAAGTATATTTTGTTTTGTTATTTATTTATTTTATTTTATTCTTTGTATTTTTACTAAGTATATTTAAATTATAAAACGTATTTATTATATTATAATATATCATGTCATTTTCTGATGTTAATGATGACTCTGATAGTTACCACTCAGCAGATAGTGATAATGACAGTTTTATCAGTATTCCTTCTCTTGCTGAAATACTTAATTCTCGGTTTTCTGATGTACCTGAAAATTTCAATGCTGTTCATGTAAATGCCCAGAGTATTCCGGCTCATTTCCCCGATATGCTGGTAAACTTTGACTGTAATAATATACACGCTATTTTAGTTTCTGAGTCATGGCTTAAGCCATGCCTCCCGTCTACCTCCTATTCCTTGCCTGGATTTAATCTCATAAGAAACGATCGCGCTGCTGGTGGTGGTGGCGGTGTTGCCATATACCTACGAACAAATATCCCTTTTTCCATTGTTAGTATGTCAACGCAGCCACCGCCATTGAATGCTGGCGAGCATCTTTTTATTGAGATTGAACTCCAGCATATTAAAGTCTTAGTTGGCGTCTATTACTGTCCCTCATTACGCATAGACTACTTCTCTTCTTTTGAAAATATTCTTGAAATTCTAACTCCGCCTTACAGTCATACCATAATCATGGGTGATTTCAACACTTGCCTTCTCAAAAAAGATTTACGTGCTTCCTCTCTTCATTCTATTATAGAATCTAAGAACTTAATTATTCTACCTCTTAATGCCACTCATCATTTCCCCAACTCTGTTCCTTCACTACTCGACCTCATATTCGTTTCTTCTCGTGAACACGTCGCTAAGCATGGGCAATGCTCAGCAGACGAGTTTTCGTATCACGACTTAATATCCCTCTCATACAAAATTCGTCCTCCAAAGGCTAAGTCGAAAGTTCTTCTGCAACGTAATTTTGGTGGTATGAACCTTGAAAGTCTTCGAGTGGATGCCAGCAACACTGACTGGGGTCCGATATTGAATACGGAATCGGTTGATGTTCAGATAAAGAATTTCACCACTACTCTTGTCCAATTATACGACATACATGCTCCGGTCCGCAGAATAAAGGTCAAACACCTTCCGGCACCCTGGCTAACAAGCGAAATAAAGGTGATAATGCATAAAAAAGCTGCAGCCAAGTGCAAATATAAGCGTAGACCTTCTGCCTTAAATTGGGAACAATTTGTTACCATCCGGAATCTCTGCAATAAGGTATGTAGAAATGCTCAACGCCAACATATCCACAGCTCTGTTGAGAACGGAGATCCAACAAAAGTTTGGAAATTCCTAAGAACATTGGGGGTGGGCAAATCACGTCCAGATATAATTTCTAAAGATTTAAACATTGATTTACTTAATCAACATTTCTCTTCTTCGTCCAGTTGTGATAGGACTGCAAAAGCATCTACCTTAAAATATCTTTCATCCCTACCAACCCCTAACTATTCACCATTTATTTTTAATCAATTCACTGCTTGTGATGTTAAGAAGTGTATTTTGGCTATCACGTCTAATGCGGTTGGGAGCGACTATGTGAGCCGTAATATGATCGTTCCAATCCTTGATGAAGTCCTTCCAATCATTTGTTTTATCCTCAATTCTTCTATATCCAGAGGCTGCTTTCCAACGGCTTGGAAAGATGCTCAAATATTTCCTTTACCTAAAAAAACCAGTCCTACATCCTTTTCTGAATACCGTCCCATTTCCATATTGCCATTCCTATCCAAAGTGCTCGAACGCCTTATTTACAATCAGCTTAGCTCCTTTCTCTGCAAGAACAGCCTCCTTAATCCCCTTCAATCCGGCTTCCGTCCTGGCCATAGTACCGTCACAGCCTTAATCAATATTACGGATGGCATCAGGTCAGCCATGCAGGACGGAAATCTAACGCTACTTTCACTCCTGGACTTCAGTAACGCTTTTAATATGGTAGATTTTGACATCTTGCTTGGAATATTGTGCTCTCTTAACATATCTCCAACGGCGATTGATTGGTTTCGTAGTTACCTGTTTGGCCGTCGGCAGCGTGTTTGCATTGAAGAAACTTTTTCTTCCTGGTGCAATTTGTCTGCTGGCGTACCTCAGGGTGGCGTTTTATCTCCGTTACTCTTCGCCGTATTTATTTATAAATACTATCTCCAATAGACTTCTTTCATCCTACCACCTTTATGCAGATGATCTCCAAATTTATACCCATGCACCGCCTGATAAGTTGTCAGAAGCAGTGGACATCATAAATGGTGATCTGAAACAAATTAGCCAGTGGAGCAAGGCCTATGGACTCTCGGTGAATCCTTTGAAGACCCAAGTCATTGTTGTTGGCAGCTCTAGAATGACTTCAAGAGTTGACTGGACCCGTTTACAACCGGTTCTCTTTGATAGCACCATAATTCCAGTAAGTGACAAAGTTAAGAACCTGGGAATATATATAGACAAAACCTTGTCCTGGGGACCTCAAATACAGGAAGTCAGTCGTAAATTATTCGCATCTGCGGGGTCTTTACGAAGACTACGTAACTTCCTGCCAATTTCCACCAAAATTGCGCTTGCACAATCGCTTCTTCTTCCGATTCTTGACTACGCCGATACCAGCTATCTTGATCTCACAGAGGAACAACTTGATAAACTTGAGCGACTCCAAAATTTCTGTATAAGATTTATATTTGGTTTACGCAAATATGATCATGTGTCAGAGTATCGTATTCAGCTCAAGTGGCTCCCTATACGCCTTCGTCGGAATACTCATATTCTTCATCTTCTATACAGTATCCTGTACAATCCATCCACTCCCTCCTATCTTAAAGAACGTTTCAAGTTCCTTCATAACACACATTCGAGATCCTTAAGGTCATCAGAGAATTTGACGTTGAAAATGCCAATGCATTCCACTAATTACATGGGAAAATCTTTTTCAGTCCAGGCGGCCCGCTTATGGAATGTGTTGCCAGTGGCAATTAGACGTGCTCAATCTCTAGCAATATTTAAAAGACTAGTCAAGGAGCATTATCTATCACTATAGTTTCTCCTTTACTTCTTTTATTTATTTATTACATTTGTATATTTATATGTATTTATTATAATAATATTTATAACAATATTTTTTATTATATATATCATGTTATGTATTAACTTTATTATTGTTACACCGCAAACTACCTTTTTCTTTATCGCTTACAAATCTGTCCATCCCAAGGTTGTCTGGCAGAAATCGCCGTGTGCGATAAGACCGCCCTTTGTACATGTCTTTTTCTACATTGGATCTTATTTTTGTTATTTTTGGTGTACAATAAAGAGTATTGTATTGTATTGTATTGTAACGTCAACATTAGACAGCACCCATTGAGCCCACCCTTCACCGCTTCCTGGTGTTTAAGCTGGGGAGAAGAAACGGCGCAACAAACTCCCCAGCAACACGTTAGTCTGTCATATTCCCTGTTCGTCTTATAGCATCATCTTAGGGTCCCCAGTTTGCATATTTATAGGCATCGGAATAGCGATGAGACGACCTCCAAGAGATTGCAGCCCCATTCACTCAGTGGCTCGCTACCGATGCGCTTCATTGCTTTTGTTAGCACTATGTATAAGATACGGCTACTCTAAGGGTAAGAATAGCGCTGGTCTAACGAATAGGTCTACAAATATGAATTGTAGATTGAATTCAAGTGTCAATATAGATTTCGTAAATTCTTACTTCTTTTGCATGATTATAGTAATGTCTTAGGTTTTCGTGATTATTACTTATCATATCAGGCAAAAATCGTCCACTACTGGACAAAAGCCTGCCCCATAAATTTGGCTGGTTATATTTTGGGGGGAATTTCCAGTACTTACCTCCCTTGGCAGGTGGGTTGACGAGCGCAGTAGGGCTGCTATTTCACAGAAGGGGATGCTGCCGCCCATTTCTCTGGTTTAAAGTCCCTAAATTGCCTTTTACAACATCCACGGGAGGAGATGGAGTGGTGCTATGTTCTTAATTCGGACACCACACGGACTATTACTAATTCTAACAAAAACCTTTTAAACGGATTACATTGCGTATACTACAGGTTATGTTTTCCTGAATTTTGAACACTTTGTAGTCACGTCGTTGATGTCAAACTAAGATACTCCACAAAATCTCCAGTATGTGAACATGCCTTATAAAACTAACCATTTTCGTCATTTTGAGAACTTATATGTACCGAGATTTTTCGTGAGGCTATTGAAATTAAAAATCATCCTAATTTCAATAAGGTAGCAATATCATCATCATCATCATTTCGGCCGAATGAAGTCCACTGCTGGACACAGGCCTCCCCCAAAGATCACCACAACCACCGATATGGATGTGTTGTGGGCTCATTGGGGGGTTTTGCCATAATCGCCACGCTTGGCAGGCGTGTTGGCGATCGCAGTTGAGTTGTTAATGTACTCGAAGGACGCTGCTGCCCATCCTCCGGCTAATCCCTTAGTCGACTTTTACGACACCCATGGGAGGAGATGGGGTAGTGGCATTCTGAGCCGACACCACACGGCTGTAGGTCACAGGTAGCAATAGTTTCGAATCAATAATAAAGTTCTAAACAACATACCACACTAAAAAACATCAAAACACAGAGTGATTACTGCGTGCATCGAAACTTTAATTAGATTTGTACGGTAAACAAAACATATATTAAAATCTGTAACGAAGCCCGTCTCCATAGTCTCCTGCGACCACGAACGCGGCAACGTGTTTGAAACATTAAGAAAAACAAAAATTTATAATATACGCGATGTAATCCGTTTAAATTAATTTAATATAAATATCTTATCGTCCAAAATACCGCAGTGTCTCAAGACGAAGGTCTTTGACCAGTGTGTGTTGCCGGTGATGAGCTACGGTACCGAGACGTGGTCGGTCACTATGGGCCTCATAAGAAAGCTCAAGGTCACCCAAAAGGCAATGAAGAGGGCTATGCTCGGCGTTTCCCTGCGAGATCGAATTAAAAAATGATCCGCAAAAGGACCAAGGTAACCGACATAGCCCGAAGAATTGCTAAACTTAAGTGGCAGTGGGCGGGGCACATTGCTCGTAGAACGGATGGCCGATGGGGCCGAAACTTCTCGTGTGGTGACCGAGTACCGGAAGACGCAGCGTGGGTAGACCCCCCACGAGATGGACCGAGGACCTGGTGAAGGTTGCGGGAATCCGCTGGATGCGAGTAGCGCAGAACCGGTCATTGTGGCGATCTTTGGGGGAGGCCTATGTTCAGCAGTGGACGTCTTTCGGCTGAAATGATGATGATGATGAATCCATTTAAAAGTGATTACCATCTTAATCAAACTGCGCCATTAACTACTTTGTAACTAGTAACTTTTGATTTTGTGTGCATATTATTATTACTTTTAAACTCTCCGACTAATCTAAATATGCTTTCACCAGTATCGGGTTCATATCAATAGTGCAACCAGTTGGATTCAAATTCAAGACCTCTCGATATTTAATCCGACGTTAAAGATTAAGAATATAACACCACTGCATTTCGTCTCTTGGATGGCGTATAACGTTACTAAGGGACTCTAAACCAGAAGGATGGGCAGCAGCATAACTTTTTTTGAACTGCAGCCTTCTGCGCTCATCAACCCGCTTGCCAAGCTTGGTGTGTACTGGCAAATTCCCCCTAAAATGACGATACAACATGTAGTCGGTCGCTTGTAGGCTTTTATTCAGCAGGGGACATGTTTTGGCCGATATGATAATGATGATGAAGGAGGAGTTTACCGGGTATTGCCTGTAAAAATTGAATGCATTCAAAGAAAAATAACTACAAAATCAATAAAAAAAGTAAATCAGAAAAGCAACATTTAATCTGACATAACAAAGTCACAACAACCACTCATTAGAAGCCAACCACAAGATAAAGGCCACGCCATTGCTTCTGCAATACGATATTTGTGACTCTAAAACGAAAAGGAATCGAGAATCCCAATGTACAGTAAACGCGCTATGATTTATACAGCCGCAAGGAATCCAGAGGTTGGCGGCCAGCCAACTTACTAACTGCGACCAAACACGAGATTTAGCAATTTGAGAACGCCAACATATTAACGATAAGTTTTGGCGGTGTTCCGCGAAAATTATCGCGTATGGATTTTATTGGGTTAGGCTTTATGATCGCCTGAGAAGAGTGCAAAATGAAAATATGCAAAATTATTTGGACCGAATGTAACTTTATGAATTTTGGAATAGTAACTATCAATAAGATTTTTTGAAATGGTAATTTTTTTTTCTTTAAAAACGTTGCCCCACACTAGGATTTCTCCTGTGTCGTGGGTGCGTTTACAAACACAAATTCCACACACAATACACCCAGACCCGGAACAACTACCTGCAGATCGTACAAATATTTGTTCCGTGCGGGAATCGAACGCACGACCCGGTGCGCAGCAGCCGACTGTATCAGCCACTGCACCAACCGTGCCGTCACGTTTCAAATTCATATCCAGCTACGCTTATTATTCTACCTACTAGCATCACAAGCGTTTTTAGCATTCTTAAATAGTCACATACATAGAGGTCAAGCTAATATAAAGCATGTAAAAAGGTCTGTAGAGAGGCAAGGTTGCTGGTATACAACCTGGAATATAGAAATGAGACTTTTCCAATGTATGTTGTTTCAAGTAGTAAATCTAGGGCCCGTATTACAGATCGAGAATCAAAACTCAAGTAGAGCTTCAGTCGAGATTGCATCACTTGAATATTAACGCTGGACATATTACGTAAGGTTAATGTATATAATACGGGCCTAAGACTCGACTGACTTTACCGGTGAAGGAAAATCTTGTGTGGAACAATGATAATAAACCTCAGATATGTTACGTCCATATTAAATAGCGCCCAAAACTCAGTCTCGCTGTACGTAGGTATAACGCTATAAAACTACACAACTATGCTGTAAGGAAGAAGATACAAAAACTACGAGATCAAAAAGAGATAGCTATCTAAAATGACAACACGTATAATCGATATCTTTATCGCACCTATGACAGAATATGTGTTGTCTCTTTCCTTTGCTTGGTCTGTGTTTTGTTCGAGAATATTATTCTATAGATAATTTGAATAGTATTTTATTAAAATATTTTATATAGTTTGTTACTCACGGTGGTATGAGATCCTTTGTTCTTTCTATTTTTGCTTGATAGTTTGTGCATTTTCTATACGCACGACGGCATTGTGATTACTTAATTAATAAAACAATACAGATTGTGACAGTGTATGCTCGTTCTCCGGTTTTGGGCGAACTGATTGCGAGGCGCTACAATTGGGGGAGTTTTGGTTCTTACATTTGGCGCGCATCTAACATTTCTACTTCTTTTCATATATAATATCATTGGTGTGGATACTGTGATTTAACGGTCTAAAATCGCCAACAGGTAGTTCCTCCTCTGTATGAGAACATGACTATGCTCTGGAGTGGGTAAGTTACAAGCTGATATTTATATAACTATATAGAGGCATATGTTTCGTAATAGACGACATGCCTAACATGAAATAACCAAAAAATAAAAACAGTTGCATCTTATCCCACAAGGCACCCCGAACTTATAACGAGATACATAATAATACGAGCTAGTTTCTCGCACAACTATTTTATAGTTTCCCCGTTCCTAATGACGCTAATGCGTAGTTCTGTGTACATTAACAATTAGAATACGCTTGAGAGCCCAGTGACTTGCAATTTTCCTACAATTAGACTCCAAACGGGCAATGGAATTACTCTTTACAAATACCGTCGGGTTTATAAGAGAAGTTTTTCAAGTTTCCGCTTTATTACCGAAGTTCTTAATGGCACTTTTATCCTAAGAATAAGCTATTAATGTTATATCTCTATAAGTCGTCTGCAAAATGCAGTCTTTTTATAGAATGTTGGCAGTTTCCAAATTAAAGGTAGTGTGATTTTACATGTATGAGAAGATCCTTACGTTTTCCACTGCATCGCTTAATAGAGACCTATAAAAAACAGTATAATTAAATCAACATACTATATCTCGGTTGGTGCAGTGGTTGATACAGTCGGCTGCTGTGCTCCGGGTCGTGGGTTCGATTCCTACACGGAACAAATATTTGTTTGATCTGTAGGTATTTGTCCCACCCAAGAGAAGAAGGTAGCACGCATGTGGTCACGTGCTGCCGTGGGTCACTTTGGGGTATTTACAATCCCCCGGGGGGGTGACCGCTTTACTATCACCCTCTCCGAGATGTGCCTATAGGCGTGCCACCAGTGGGCGGCTCTAGTGTGATCATACGTGGACCTGGAGCCTCCCTTAGGTGCCAATGATGACCGCTCCAGTGGTTTTAGCTGGTAGGAGTCCGGCATACCCCTTCGCCCTTCCCCGGGGCGAAGGAAGCTCATGAAGAATTCCCACATAAATAAAAAAACTAAAAAAGGTATTTGTCCCAGGTCTGGGTGTATTGTAAGTGGAATTTCTGTCTCACACCATACCTCCCACACCGGAGAAATCCTAGTGCGGGGAAATGATTGTAAAAAAAAGAAAAAAAAAAGATATCTTAATAAGTTATTAAAAAAACATGTTCTTTCAACTTTAAAAGATCAGCAGTAAGAGGAACTTTGTATTTGCCCTAAAGGAGTTGAAGCTTGCCCTTGCTAGCTAGTATACTAATGGTATATAACGTTGTACCAGTGATGACATATGGAACAGAGACGTGGTCACTCACAATGGGCCTCATAAGAAAGCTCAAGGTCACTCAGCGAGCTATGGAGAGAGCTATGCTTGGTATTTCTCTACGAGATCGAATCAGAAATAAGGAGATCCGTAGAAGAACTAAAGTTATCGACATAGCAGCAAGGATTAGTAAACTGAAGTGGCAATGGGCAGGGCACATTGCTCGTAGAACTGATGGCTGTTGGGGCAAAAAGGTTCTCGAATGGAGACCGCGCACCGGAAAACTTATTGCTGACATGTTAGGTTTTATTTTAGAATAAATATTATTGTACTTTATTTAAATATAAATAAATATAAATAATAAATAAAAAGCGTTTATTCGGTGCAACCAAAGACACAAAACATACCAGGTAAACGAAACAAATCATAAACAGGAAACAGATAAAATAATCAGATCACATAATCAGTCTCGGAACGACCAGCGAGCAATGTGTGTCTCAAGATTGCACCAAATGGGTGTCCAGCTCAGCATATGCCAGGTATTATTCCTGACGCTGGTATTCTGCTGGATCCCTGCAGTGACATACGGATGTCGAGCAGACCAGATACACGAACAGTTGGTGGTAATAGTTTTGTGTGTGCTGTGTTATTAAAGTAGGTATACCCACATTCTCATGTATTAAAATTGTATTCAATTTAAAATTAAATTAAAATTGCGAACTGGTAGCTATTGTGTTGATTTGATAATAATATAATAATGTCCACATTTGAATTCTTAATTATAAATTATGTACGTATTTAAATATTTCAATGTAATATAACATATAACATAACGTCTATTTTATCACCCATGAAGACAAAAGGTATTAATTAGTTAATTGGTTACTTATTGATAATAATTTATGATAGTATTTTTCAAGATATATTTTTGTTTCCAGGCTTCACGCATTCCGCTAAGGACATAGCGACTCATGGAGAATACGGCATCTACTGTTGCCTATATTATAGATGTATTGGTAATTATAATACCTAGCTTTTTCTGCGTGTCAGTAAGATACTGTCGCAGCTGACATCTGAAGGTACCAAGTGTGTTAATATTTCTAATAGGCGGCGGAATATTATTCCAGCATTTAGACGCCGCGTATCTGAAACTTCCCCTAAAGGCCGCTGTCCTGTGCGGTCCTATGGACAGTTGCTGTGAACACAGTCTACTTGTGCATTGTCTCCTGCTTGTAACCCAACTCAGTTTACTGTATAGGTATGTCGGCTGCTTGAAATTAATTACTCCAAAGAGTAGGCAAGCCAAATGTAACTTACGGCGAGATTTCATCTTGAGGATGGAGTGTTTGTTAAGAAATGGCGTAACATGACTTTTTGGTGGGATTAAGAAACAGAATCGAGCGCAGGCGTTTTGTACTCTCTGTATCAGCCGATCAGTTCTTGCAAGGAGACGAGGACCACAAACCATGTCTGCATAATTTAATTTGGATAATACCAACGATTCAACCAGCTGTATACGTAACGCTTCACAGAGATAAGGTCTCATTTTATACAAGACCTTAAGTCGGTAGAAACAGTTACGTACTGACTCTGCAACATGTCCTTCGTATCTCAACGCAGTGTCCATTTTCAGTCCCAGATTACGTGCCTCGCTTACTTGACTGACCGACTCACCCATTAGTGTAACATTTGGCGTTACAGGCAGTACGTCAATTTGATGCTTGGTCCCAAATAGCATGTACTTAGTTTTAGAGGGGTTAAGTACCAAACCGTTTTGTTCTGCCCAACATGCTATGCCAGCTAGATCATTGTTTAGGTCCTCCAACATGCTACTACAATCACTTGGTTTAAAAGAGATGTAAACCTGTATATCATCTGCATAGATGTGATATCTACATTGTTTTAGGCAATGGACTATATCTGCGCAATATAAAATGAAGAGGATCGGGCCTAGTATTGAGCCTTGCGGGACTCCTCTAGACACAGGTGTTTGTGGCGAGACGAGAGTAGAGCCATCGCTCAAGCGTACTTTCACTAACTGCTGACGGTTGCTGAGGTAACTGTGGAACCATAGCAATGTGCTGTGGTCAAACCCATAGTAATTCAACTTTGACATGAGTAGATCTGTATTTATGCAGTCAAACGCCCGAGAAAAGTCGAGTAGTACAAGAATTGTACATAGTCCCTTATCCTGGGCACACAGTATATTATCTGTCACGTCCAAGAGAGCAGTAGATGTACCACGAAATCTACGAAAACCCGACTGCAACTCTGGTAACATCTCATTCTTCTCCAAGTACCGTGACAACTGCTGACAAACTGCCTTTTCCGCCACCTTCGACAAACATGGAAGAATACTTATAGGCCGAAGGTCTTTCAGTTCTGTTGGATTAGGTTTTTTTGGCACAGGAATAATGGTTGCAATCTTCCAATTGTCAGGGTACGTTGCAGTGCTGATAGAACGGTTGACTATTTCTGTGATAATTTTTAAAGTTTGTGGAAGGGTTAGGGTCAGCATACTCAATGTTATTTTATCACAGGCTTCAGCATTAGACTTGAGCTGATCAATAAATCGTGAAATCTGGTCGGCACTCACTGTGTGCAGGGTAAAACTAGCATCGCTAAAACGGTTAAATTCAAAGAAAGTGAGAAGTGATAAGCTACATACAGGGTTTCCAGGAACCTTCAGAAAATGATCGCTTAATCTATTTGGATCTCTTAAATAAATAGGAAGGTCACTCTTTTGTTGATCTGGCAAGAGCGTAGTTTTTAGGTTTCTCCACAATATTTTGGCATTTTTAATTTTATTATTTATGTTGTGTTTGAAATATGCAGCTTTCTCATTAAATAGTGAGCTTATGACCAAAGATTTCAGTTGTTTATAGTACGCTTTTTTAGAATCGGATCTCGTTTTACGATACGTGGCTAAGGCGTCATCCCGTAATTGCATCATGTACTTAATTGTATCGGTAATCCATGGATGCGACGGTTCCTTTATCAGACAAGTCTTGACTGGGGCGTGCGCATCATATAGAGTTAAAATGTTACGGTTAAATTCATCTAAAATGTTGTTAACGTTAGGTAGGTAACATAAGTTTTCCCATGGTATATAAGATAAGTCATGCTGGAGACTATCTTTGTTCATGTCCTTTATAGGTCTGTACGTAACCAATCGCGGCTTATACTTATTGCGTTTTATTCCAAATTCACAGACAATTAGCAAGTGACCATTAATTGAGCCAAACGACTCGTTCGATACACATCTAGGGTTAAGGTCAGTGCATACGAGGTCAATTAATGTTTCACTGTGTTCCGTAAAGTGTGTAGGGGAACTTATTAATTGCCTTAGACCAAGACTATTTACAAACTCGTTTATTTTCTTAGTTTTGCCATCATGACAGTTTAACAGGTTTACGTTAAAGTCACCGAGTAGAATGTAGTAATCGCATGCTGCTAAAGAGCTAATGGTATCGGTGATAGCGTCGAGAAAAAGGTCCAAGTCAAAACGTGGCGGGCGATATGCCGTGCCAATGGCAACTTTTTTCCCATTCATATTGATGATTATCCACATTTGTTCAATGGATCCATATCTAGGGTCAACGGGAGTGGTCCACGTACGAGCTGCCAGGCCAAGCTTGACATAAAAGCCCACGCCCCCACCCCGACCCCCATGGACAGTCTGCGGTCGCGGGGTGTGTCGCAGGCGGTAGCCTGGCACAACCGGAGCTCGCGACTCTTCACCCGGACGCAGCCATGTCTCATTCACTGCCATCACATCAAAATAATGTCTTTCGATGGCTGTTACAAAGTCATCATGGTTAGTACCAAGGGATCCCGCATTTAATAAACCAACTTTGAGATATTTGTCAGTCATTTTTTAAATTGTAATTTGTACTCCAACAGTTGGTTATACAAAAGTAATATGACGTATTGACACAGTAGTTAAAAAACAATATAGAACTAGAAATTAATAATATTATCATTAATTGAAAATAATAACTGTCAATAATATTCATTAGTAGGAATTCAGGATTAATCATATTAGATAATAATAATTTATAAGTTTGATTGCAAACATATGGGCATAGTGTATATAGATTATTGTTATATATCTGTGTTTGTATATATATGTAATTGTATGTAAATATTATTCTAATATCATTGTTATGTGTGTAAATTTTTGTAATATGCTGTGTGTGATAGGTATATCGGGTTGCATAATTATGAGGTGTATTGAAATTAAAAATATACCACTTATAGGTGCCCAAATAGTTCAAGAGACACACACCACGCGAGTTAGTTACCGAGACTAGACAAGACCAATAGTTGTTTACGTACCACAAGGAAAGTGATAAGGAAATTAGTTTATGACAACAAATACAAATTAAACCAAAAACTAAAATGTCTGCAATGACTAAATAAGTCGCAATTAAACATGTTTGGTAACGTAAATTATCGTACAAACGGAAAGTCAACCAAAAATTTTGCAGATATCTTCTTCGCATCTGATTCGTGCCACTTTGTGACCATCCTCCCTGCGAGCCAAGATTTTACCCTCTCTTGTCCATACATACTTCCAGTTGTGTTGGGTACCTGCTTGGCGAGCATGATAAAATAGGTAGCGGTTAATACGAGTCAAGCGCTCGTTGATAAAAACACGGCCGGATCGCCCGGCTAACTCAAGGTCATCCGTGCTAAAACTACGACGAACGCGAGCTGCGCGCAGTAATGCGTCGCGCGTCGCGCGCCTCGCAAACCGCACTGATATACTTCGCGGCCGTTCCGCAGCAGCGTCGGCAGAGGCGGAGCCTTCGGAAGTCTCCACTCGATTGCGGCGCGTGGAACCGACGCGCTCCGCGTGGACAATGTCTCTCTCATCAATGATTACTCCGAGCTTTGTTGTAAGAACTTTTACTAGGTGCATAGGACTCTCATTTTTGTTCTCTGGTATTCCAGTAACCTCGACGTCGTTCAACAGTAGGTCTTGATCGCGCTCGTTAAGTTGACATTTCAAATCGGCGATAACACTTTGCAGTGTGTCGTCGTTCTCTGAAGCAACTTTTTCCTCCAGTTTGAGCTCAAGAGCGCCCATTCTCACATCTAGATTATTAATTCGTTCATCGCTGGTCTTAAGAGATGTCCTTAGCTCGACTATTTCCGCACGTAATTCTTGCAGCTCGGAATGCATTATGCGAAATTCCGCACGTAACTCCTCCTTGAATAGCCGCAGCTCATCAGCTACATCTGTGCGGAAATCTACAGCAGCATCTAATGCAGTGCAATTCAATGGGCTTGTCTCCACCTGTTCATCGGAACTGTCACCGTCCGCCTGTATCACGTCCACTTTGCCTCGCACGGGTGTCTCCGCCCGGTTGTCCCTTAATACATTCTTAATGCATTCCGGACAACACCAAGTGGGTTTTATATAACCCGTAGTAGGCAATGCAACGCACGCTCGGTGATACAGCGTATTGCATTTGCTGCATTTTGCAGCTTCCACCGATGCCATGTATTTTGCACACCCACCGCATTTTGCTCTAGGCATGGTGTGGGCGAGGCAAGATACAGGGACTGGGCAAACAAGGTACTGGTTGAATCTATTCGCTTAGATGGAAGTTCTTACGCAAGTTGATAGATATTATATACAGGCACTGCCCAAACAAGGTTCAATCCACTCGGTGCTTCCGTATGTCAATAATAGATGGCGCAGTTTGAAACACAACACTGTACTGTTAACAAGGATTGATGTTTGAGATTTCTGAAGTTGGTAGCAGATGGCGCTGTTCAACTGATTACAGTTACTGCGCTAACAAGGTATCGATTGGATTAGTCCTCCCGCAAGTTGCTGGTAGATGGCGCTATTTGTAAGTTAAACGTTTATGGGTATTTTGTGGAAAGGCAGTGGTATAATAACACCATGGGTTAGTACACTGTTTTCAGTATCAAGCACACACTCGTAGGAGACGTTACACACTTAGTTTTTACTTATTTAAAAATGAAAACAGTTTTTTCTTTAAACTGTTTAGGGTAGATTTTATGTTCACTTTTATAATTTTAAGTTTTTCTGTATTTAGATTTTAGAACACAACACAGGCACTTGATAACGTCTTATAATGGTAATTAGACTAAGTTCAAACTTTTTGTAATACACTGTTTAAAATTGAACAGATTGTTTTATTTACAATAATAGAATAACTGCGAGAAGCTTTTGCTAGCTTTAAAAAGAAGTTTGCTTGTTTGTACGTTTACTCCTATGGGGAACAAGATGTGGTGTTCCTCCATAGAAAAGGGAGGATCCTCCAGCCAGGCGGATGGTATGCCTGGTGGGCCTAAGCCCCACGGTTGATCTTGGACGACTGTATATATGCTGCGTTTCGCGAATACTTTAATAGCGTGATTCAGGATTGTTTGACGTCATCGGAGTGTTGCATTTAATAGTCAAGTAGATGTCGTTGTAAGTTGTAGTTGTGTTGCTGGCGATGTAGGTGTCGTCACACTCCGATGACAGAACATCTTAAATACTGGAGACATTAATAAACTTTGTGTTCGAGTATTACCTGAAATTGTTATTGCTTTTTCTGTAGTAAGGAATACAAATGTATAAGTATAAACAATCGCTGCCACTTGGCGATGCGTTTCTGTTCCTAATCGTTAATCTAGTAGTATTGTTGATCGAAACCTATAACAATAGTTTCTTGGAGTAAGATTACCTCCCTGCACATTATCAATAAACCGGGTGGTGTCCAGATTAAGAATATAACACCACTCCATCACCTCCCGTGGACGTCGTAAAAGGAACTCTAAACCAGATGGAATGGCAGCAGCGTCCCTTCTCTGAACAGCGCCATTCTACGGTCACTAACCTGCCTGCCAAGTGGAGTACTGGCACACAATTGCCGAAATCTGTGGGGTGGAGACCTTTGACCTGCAGAGGACAGGCTTTGGCTGAAATGATAATAGTGAAAGCATAAAAACATAAGCGACCAACCTTTATAATCCGTATTAAACACAAATTCCCGATAACCCACATCGTTTCGCCATAGTTATGCGAATGCTCGTTAAAACCAGCAAGAATTCTCGCCTCATTTACCGCGGAGTGCCGTTTCTGAGTGCGGCCAAATGTATGGAGAAAATATTATACGATCTATTTTAAACGTCCGCATTTTTAATGTGACTTGATAAAGTTGGAACACACAGCCACAAAAGTGTGGTTGAGTGGTGAGTGCAAATTACCGGAACTACAGGACTGTGGTAGACGTAAAATACTTGTTGCATAGTATAAACTAAGCCAACATTCTTGGCCTCACATTAGATCACACAATGGAAAGATAATCCGTAGGAATGACGCTCAGATACATACATCCTTTACAATCCTCCCCGAGAAGTACCTGGGGGGCGGCCTTTTTACAGCCGCCTGCCCTTCGCTAGAGGCGGTGACCCCTTTACAGTCATCTCCTCCGAGTTGTGCCTAAAATCGTGTCACCAATGAGCGGCTCTAGTGTGATCTTACGTGGACCTGAAGCCCCCCTTCGATGCCGAAGATGACCGCTCTAGTGGTTTAGGCGGTAGAAGTCCGGCATACCCCTTCGCCCTACCCTGGAGGGAAGGAAGTTCCATACAGCATTTCCACTGGACATCAATAAAAAAAGGTATGACGTACAGATACACGGTCAGGCAGCCATCTTCGATTCATTTAAATCATTTACAGGCACTTTTGTATAGTCGAAACTTTAGCTGCCACGTACCAAGATGTTGATTTTCTATGGAGATCTATAGGTCAAAGAGGAGAGACATCGCATATACCAAACGTTCTCAACTACACAGGCATTAGTGATAGCTTTTTTTTTAAGTGAAAACTTATTTTAGCGCGGTACGCATATTTTGAGATGAGATAAAATCTCTGGACTTGCGACACCGTTACGAGACGCAGCTATAGTGTAATCGAGATAAATAAAAGAAATTAGTTTTCACTTCTGTCGGCACTCCCGGAGTGCAACCCGTATTTTTTTTTAATAAACTTTCCCCCACACTATAATTTCTCCTGTGTCGTAGGTGCGTTTACAGACATAAATTCCACATATAATACACCCAGACCCGGAAGAACTACCTGCAGATCATACAAATATTTGTACCGTGCGGGAATCGAACCCGCGACCCGGAGCGCAGCAGTAGACTGTATCAGCCACTGCACCAACCGTGCCGTCTCTACTCTTTTGATTAGAACCACAGTTCTTATGGTGTTAGGGTTACGAACCGGTCATGTTCCATGAAGGAAGTTTGAACACATGATTAAAATACGATTCACCAAATTGTGAAATTTGTGGCATTGTTGATGATGTCCCAGATTACTTGATGGAGTGTGAACGGAATCGTAGCAGCCGAGAACAGTTTTTTCTGAAGTTTAATGTAAGCAGACAAAATATTGATCTGTTTCAAAGCATTTTAGCTACTCCAAACTCAGAGGCAGCTTTACATATCTATGAAATGTGTAAAAAATTAGTTATGTAATAAATATGTAATTTTTGTAACAATAGAACTGACATACCCATGGATAAAAGTCCTGTAAATAAACAAAGATTTTAAAAAAAATGTGGTCCTTGTACGTAATTTTTTTTTTTTTTTAAACGTTGCCCCACACTAGGATTTCTCCTGTGTCAAAGGTGCGTTTACAGACATACAATTCACACACAATACACCCAGACCCGGAACAACTACCTGCAGATCATACAAATATTTAGATACAAACGCACGCCTAAATTTGTGTGGTTGTGGTAGGCATAAAATGGTCTGATTGAATTGTCTGAGCACACCTTTAGTAGGTTTTACTCTTAAATATGGGTGGGTTTTAAAATAATGTACATCGGTGTTTTGATTTCGAATAACGCTGCATGCATATAAATGGATGAAGCGGGTGCGGTTATGCATGTTATGGTAGGCATGAGCGATCTTCAATATTTATAATGCTCCGAACAACTTTTTTATAGAGGTTCTGGCGGGAAATAAATGAAATAAAAATGATTTGGCAGAATAAGATCGTCAACAAAAACAAATACCCGGATCAAAACTCTCATGGAAATTACTTCACTATGAAAGTATAAGAAAGAGTAGCAATGAAAAGAGATCTGTAGAGTTTGCTAACTTATTCGTCTCACTGTCTCATCACAAAGTCATTCACAAGGAGCTCAATAAGAAGGTCAACAATTTATTTATTTATTTATATACACTTTATTGTACACTATATAACAAAAATAAGGGAAAAAAAAGAAGAAAAACAATAGTCAATGTACAATGGGCGGTCTTATCGCATACAGCGATCTCTTCCAGACAACCTTTGGATGGATTTGGGAAATAAGAAGGAGATACCGAGCAGTCTAGGTGGACATGTACAAAGTAGGGCATATTTTTAATTACACTTATTGTATAATAAAATCATGCAGAGAAATTTTAGGTGTTTATTTTATAGATTTAAATCACACAATAATTTTACAACGTATTACGTATTATAACAGTCTTATGGCAATGCAGAAAGAGGAAAGAAAAGTTGCAAGACTTAAATAATATTAAAGTTATAAAACAATGTTGCAACTTTTTTTAGTAACAAATTTAAGTCGATATTTAACACTAATCGATCGATACTAAATGTACATGTTTTATGTGAAATTTATTTGAACACATATATAATAATTAAAATACATACTAGTACAATAAAAAAAAAAAAAAACTATATACAAATAAATATTGTATGTGTATATAAATCGTAAATAAGAATAATGAAGAGCGAGTACGGAATAACAAGTTAATGTGACAAATACTGTTCTTTCAATAACTTTTTAAAAACGGGCAGTGATTCTGCACGTCTAACAGGAAGTGGTAATGCATTCCACAGTCGAACAGCTTGAGTGGTGAAAGATTTATCAACGAAATTAGTTGAATGCATATGGATTTTTAATGTCAAATTCTCTGATGATCTCAATAACTTAGAATGTGTATCACTCAGGAACTCAAAACGTTCTTTAAGGTAAAACCCGGTAGAAGGGTTGAAGAGTACATTGTATAGTAGTGAAAGAATATGCGTATTTCGGCGAAGGCGAATAGGTAGCCATTTGAGCTTAGTACGAAATTCAGAAACATGATCATATTTGCGTAGTCCAAATATGAATCTTATACAAAGGTTTTGAAGACGCCCAAGTTTATCAAACTGGCTCTCGGTGAGATCGAGATAGCTAGCATCAGCATAGTTGAGAACTGGAAGGAGGAGAGATTGTGCTAGCGCAATTTTAGTAGTAATAGGGAGGGAATTCATTACGGCCGAATGAAGTCCACTGCTGGACACAGGCCTCCCCCAAAGATAACCACAACCACCGATATGGATGTGTTGTGGGCTCATTGGGGGGTTTTGCCATAATCGCCACGCTTGGCAGGCGGGTTGGCGATAGCAGTTGAGTTGTTAATGTACTCGAAGGACGCTGCTGCCCATCCTCCGGCTAATCCCTTAGTCGACTTTTACGACACCCATGGGAGGAGACGCAGACGCATTCTGAGCCGGCACCACACGGCAGGGAGGGAATTAGATATTAACATTTTGTTAAAAGTATAAGAAAGAGTAGGAAAGGTCCCTGCGTGGTGTCCGGACTAAGAATATAGCACCACTCCACCTCGTCTCGTGGATGTCGTAAAAAGTGATTTAGAGACTAAACCGGAGGGATGGGCAGCAGCGTCAGCGTGAAACAGAACCCACACTGCGCTCACCAAACCCGCCGACCAAGCGTGGTGAGTACCGGCAAATTCCCCCCAAAACTATGGCAGAATTGTAGAAAGGGAATTCATGGAGGAAACCTTTGTTTAGCAGTGGACTACCTTTAGCTGATATGATGAGGATAATGATGATGGTGATGATGATGAGGAGGAAGAGGAAAGTAAGGGATCTGTAGAATTTGCTGACCGAAGTTATTCTAATGGAGCATAATATATCCTGTGTCTGTAGAGTTTGCTAACTTATTCGTCTCACTGTCTCATCACAAAGTCATTCACAAGGAGCTCAATAAGAAGGTCAACAATTTATTTATTTATATACACTTTATTGTACACCATATAACAAAAAAAAGAAAAAAAAAGAGCATAATATACCCTGTGTCTTTAACTATATCTATACCTTAATCAGCTTAATGTCAATTCTATTCACCTAGTGTATTTTCTGATTCTTAGAACGTCCTTAACATATATGAATATAATTAAAAGAACATCTGATGAGAATTTCCCTTCCATAGCAGTAATACGATATAAGAAAGAGTTGCCTGGTAACAAACAACACCTAAATTGTTTTTAATAAAAGGGTACACACCAACAAATGAAGTGATAAATGTAGGAGACCCTCTCCACGGTAGGCATCGGCAATTGTTGAACCAAATTTAATATCATACCCACTTCCTATTAATATCCGTAGGGATGTATTTTGTACATGCTCTATTGAATTAAACGTTCCATTTAATTAATTGAATTGATGGCATGTTAGGTTTTTGCATTTGAATTCGTTTGTGGTGTTACTGGACGTATATGTATCGCTGCCACAATTTGGTGCGGAAATTTCAATACGTTTGTCTAATAGAATTCTGACTTTTTAATTGTGACTGTTTGAAGTGATAATTATTATAAGGTATGACACCTAATCTGTTCATGAACAATTGCTTGACAGATTTAAAAGAGAATGAAAGTGGGTTGAGAATGAATGAGTTACTCGTCAAATGTTTTCTCTATGCTGATGACCAAGTATTACTTGCGTCCTCGGCAGAGGAGTTGCAGGAGATGGTAACTGCTATGAGTGGAGCTCTTGTTAGAAAGGGAATGAAGATAAATGTAAAGAAGACGAAAGTGATGGTGTTTGAAAGAGATGAGGCAGTGACAGACTCCAATATCGTGATTGGAGATGAACAAATTGAACAGGTGAATGAGTTTGTGTATCTGGGTTCAAAGTTTACAAGAGATGGAAAGTGTGAGAGTGATATTGAAAGAAGAGTGAATGCAGGAAACATGGCGAATGGAGCTTTGCACTCCTTTATGAACAGTCGGAAGGTGTCTAACAAGGCTCGTTTGGCTGTGCATGAGGTGGTGTTGGTTCCGACACTCATGTACGGAAGTGAAAGTTGGGTATGGCAGAAGAAACATGAAAGCAGAATAAATGCAGTTGAGATGAGAGCGTTAAGAAGTATGATAGGAGTTAAACTGAGTGACAGGATAAGGAATAGTGAGATAAGAAAACGTTGTGGTCTGAAAGAAGATGTAGTGACAAAAATTGAGAAAGGTATGCTGAGATGGTTTGGCCATGTTGAGAGAATGAATGAAGAACGATTGACGAAAAAAGTGTATAAGGCGAGTGTGAATGAAAGTGCTGGAAGGGGTAGACCTAGGCGGACGTTTCAAGACCAAATCAGGGACGTCTTGGAAAAAGGCCAGGTCAAGATCCGTCGTTATCGATTAAGAATATAACACAAGTCCATCTCCTCCCGTATATAAATCCCACTCCCTCCTGCAATAAAAGTAAAATATTCAGTGATATCTCTGTGATCCATAGGGTAGAAATCGGTAGTGATCACCGAATGGTAAGAGGCACATTGAATATTAATCTGAATGTTGCGAGTCTACCTGGGACAAACTGTCCAGTTAGGTAGGTCCAACTTCGAGAAAGAGGTCAATCGTCGAATCCGACTCGGCTGGGCAGCGTTTCGCAACGTCTTTTCGTCAACAATACCGCAATGCCTCAAGACGAAAGTCTTAAACCAGTGTGTGTTACCAGTGATGACATATGGAACTGAGACGTGGTCACTCACAGTAGGCCTCGTAAGAATGCTCAAGGTACATATGCAGAGAGCTATGCTTGGTATTTCTCTACGAGATCGAATCAGAAATGAGGAGATCCATAGAAGAACTAAAGTTGTCTACATATCTGAAAGGATTAGTAAACTGAAGTGGCAATGGGCAGGGCACATTGCTCGTAGAACTGATGGCCGTTGGGGCACAAAGGTTCTAGAATAGAGACCGCGCACCGGAAAACGCAGCGTGGGACGACCTCCAACGAGGTGGACAGACGACCTGATGAAGGTCGCTGGGAGTCGTTGGATGAGAGCGGCATGTAACCACTTTTTGTGGAGATCCGAGGTGGAGGCCTTTGTTCAGCAGTGGACGTATGATGATCTCCTCCCGTGGATATCGTAAAAAACAATCTAGGGGGCTCTAAACCAGAGGGATCGGCAGCAGCGTCCCGTCTGTAGAACAGCAACTATTCTGCGCTCGCTAACCCGCTTGCCAAGCGTGGAGAGTATTGGGAAGTTCCACCAAAATGACGATGCAGTTGTGGAAATCTATGGGGAGGCCTTAGTTCAGCAGTGGACGACATTTCGCTGATATGATGATGATGATGATGAAATGTTCGTGCAATATGACTCGTGGTCTTACAAATTCTCATGAGTATATTTTTTTATCAAAACAATCCCATTATCATATTTTCACATTTTCATCTTTCATTATCCAGATACAAACCTTTTTATGGTATTTAGAGATGAGAGAGAAAGATGTATGTATATGGATACATCTTTGATGCTATATGCTTACAATTTTAGAGCCACATTTTTAACATTACCTCTAAATGTAATTATGTCTAAAGAAAGGCTGTTTGTAATGATTTTGAACTCATGGCAAATTTTGCTTCATCGTCATCATCATCATTTCATCATTTCGGCCGAATGAAGTCCACTGCTGGACACAGGCCTCCCCAAAGATCACCACAACCACCGATATGGATGTGTTGTGGGCTCATTGGGGGGTTTTGCCATAATCGCCACGCTTGGCAGGCGGGTTGGCGATCGCAGTTGAGTTGTTAATGTACTCGAAGGACGCTGCTGTCCATCCTCCGGCTAATCCCTTAGTCGACTTTTACGACACCCATGGGAGGAGATGGGGTGGTGGCATTCTGAGCCGGCCCCACACGGCGTCATCATATCGGCCAAAGAATGTCCACTGCTGAACGAAGGCCTCCCCCACAGATTTCCAGAATGACCGGTTACATGCCGTATATCGTCATTTTGGGGGGAATTTCTCAGCAGTCACCAAGCTCGGCTGATGGGTTAGTTAGCACAGTATGGATACTGTTCCACATAAAGGACCCTGCTACACAGCCCTCTAGATTAGTGTTAATTTTGTTTAATCTTGCTTCATGACCTTTATAATTGACGGCACGGTTGGTGCAGTAGTTGATACAGTCGACTGCTGCGCTCCGCGTCATGGGTTCGATTCCCGCACGGAACAAATATTTGTATGATTTACAGGTAGTTGTTCCAGGTCTGGGTGTGTTGTGTGTGGAATTCATGTCTGTAAACGCACCCACGACACAGGAGAAATCCTAGTGTGGGGCAAAGTTTAAAAAAAAAAAATATTACTTGTTGAGCTATTTGTATTGCTATGCTCTGAGGTTGCTTCAGGACCAACTTTGTTTTAAACTATTTGATGCACGATGTAGCAATACGGTTAATCTGAATAACAATTGAGAATTTGAAGCAAGCAGCTTTACGACATTTGACATCAAGTCTTAAACCAAATTGTCTGCATGAAATTTATATTCTTAACAATGAAAATGAAGAAAGAAAGAAAGAAAAATATTGTATTGGCTTACAGCAGCAAACACACACACACACCCAGACACAGGAAATATAAAAAACAAAAATAAATGCAATACGGAACGGAAAAAAGAAACTAGGAAGTAAAACAATTACAACAGTTATAGTGGTTAACTTATAAATCGATTATAGTGTACATCGCCGTTGTGCTAATAAGGTCCCTCGCTCAGCATAATGCAGCAGCGCAATATTAGATACTTGTATGTATGAAATCAATAAATAAATCGCTACAGCGCTGGTTTTCAGCGAGAGCCTAGATGACGTAAAATCAAATCCATTGAATAATTAGCGCTCAACAAATTGACACACCACATTTACCAACGCAGACACGAACACAAACATGTTTTTCGTTTACCAAAGCAGCGTTTACGAAGTTTTGATCGTACATAAGACAATTACTTACCAAGAGTAATGATCGCACCGCACTAAGCTACCCAAGATTAATTGTGAGAGAACATAATAAAAAGCCTTTGGGAGCGCTATTTATTCTACTACAGGTGTGACTAATATGATTATGTAATTTGTGGGCGAGAGTTTCCTCGTCATCTTTACTAATAATATAATTAAAGAGACTGAGTCTATCATCTATACAAATAAATAAAATTGAAGTGTCTGTTTGTAATGTCAAAATAACAGCTTTTTACTAAATGCATATGAAAGTATGTAAGTTACATATAACAAAAAAACTATTTTTATTTTTTTTGTCTGTCCGTCTGTCTGTCTTTGTTCCGGGTAATCTCCGAAACGGCTGAACCGATTTTTACGGGGATAACTTAGGCTACTTTTATTTCAGAAAAATAATTATGGTTCCACGTAAAAAAAAAAACCTTGAAATCCTATATATTTATTCTATGTCAAGTGTCTATGTCGAAGTACTCTAAATTTCTTTTAAATTAAACGCGGGTGAAACCGCGGGTCTGGTACCGATAGTTTATAATAAGAACTAGAGGACGAAGCTAACGAGGCCAATTTTGATAAATATATCCGAAGTTAAGATGGACAAATTAGTTTTTCAATAAACTATATCTTGATCTAATCGGTGCCTTTGTTATTGGAGCTATGCCTATGGGTTTGATTTCTTAACAAAACCAGTATTTCCATGACCTATCATGTCTGTGGATATGACATGTGTATTGAAAAATGCACGTGGGCTCAGGCAAAATTATACAATTTAAATCGTTTAAAATTAATTTAGTTTCAAAATGCCTGTGGTAACGGGGCAGAATGTTAGCACCCTTTGAAAAGCCTTTGTAATCCATATTTACTGTAGTGCAGCTGGTATAGGTACCTACTTTCACACCTACTTTTTCACCGCTAGAGGGGTGACCGCTTTACAATCATCCCTTATGAGATGTGCCTAAAGTCGTAGCATCAATGGGTGGCTCTAGAGTGATTGTATCGACGACATGGAGCCCTTTTCAGTGCTGAACATAACCGATGGTCTAAGTCCAGCATGCCCCTTCACTCTTCCACGGGCTGGAGGAAATATGGGACGCATTTCGCAGGGTTAATCAAAAAAATATCCGTGTGGTTCCCAAATTAAGAATATAGCACCACTCCATGGATGTCGTTAAAGGCGACTAAGGGAATGTAAACCAGAGGGATGGCCAGCAGCATACCTTCAGTGGAACTGCTGCCATAATCATTGAATTAAATGATAAAAAATCAACTAAAGGATGTCCACTGCTGAACAAAGGTAGGCGGGTTGGTGAGCGCAGTATTGATAATATTCTATAGAAGGGACGCTGCTGCATCCCTCTGCATTCGAGTCCGTCAGCCTTTTTCGACATCCACGGGAGGTGATGGAGTGGTGCTATATTTTAACCCGGACATCACCCGGTCAAACGATTTTTACTTTAAATTACACAATTCTTGAATACTATTTTGTCTAAAATACCGGAGCGAGTCCGGGCAGGAAGCCAGTACAGAATAAAAGCCTTCAAGGGTTCATATTTATGCTGGTACAGGTGTAGTTAATATGATTAGTCGTCTAATTTGGGTTGAGGTCTCTCAACATATTTATACGAGTATAGACTGTGCTAATACTAATATTTGAATACCTAATATGGCGACTATTCACACGTTTGGAACAGTGGTAAATTGCTTGACTTTCTTCACTTCAGATCGTGATTTCAATTCCTGCACGAAATAAAGATTTGTACGGCCTGAAGATTCGTTTAAAAACATACATTAATAAGACATTTTCACATCTTTGCGAATTATTTAAAACTTTCAGTATCTGATATCGTATATTCTTCGCCTATTGTAAACTAAAAAAATAACTTGAAGGAAGACCATCATGTACTTCCTCCATCCCGGGCAAGAGTGAGCATGCCGAACTTTTACCAGCTAAAAGCACTTGAGTGGTCATCTTTACTGAAGGAGGACTTCAGGTCCTCGATACAATTACACTAGAGCCATCTATTGATGCCGTTAGGCAGTTCTCGGAGGGGATGACTATAGGGCCGTCAGCCCCTCTAGAGGTGGGCAGGTAACTGTAAAAAGAGCCCCCAAAGGCTCGCTTTGCGATGTGCTACGCACTTATTTATACCTATGATTCAGGCCAGGCAAAAATATATTTTTTGTAAGATCTGCAGATAGTTGTTCCGGGTCTGGGTGTATTGTGTGTGGAATTTTGGTCTGTAAACGCACCCACGACACAGGAGATATCGTAGTGTGGGGCAACGTTTAAATAAAGAAAGTTGACTTTTATTGATGGGATGAAATGCAGTGGTGCATATTCTTAATCTGGACACCACACGGATCAAATCCTTTAATATTATAATTTAGTTCCATTAGCAATAGTATTAGTATTGCTATGAAGCCGAAGAACGTCCACTGCTGGTCATACGACTCCCTCAAATATTACCCCAACGACCGGTCTGGTTGTGTTGTGTACTAATTGGGGGGATTTGCCATAATCATTACGGTAGCCATGCAGGTTGGCGATCACAGCTGAGTCCTAAATCTACTCGAAAGACTAGCCATCCTTCGGATAATCCCGTATTTGTCTTTTACTATCATCATTTCGGCCGAATGAAGTCCACTGCTGGACACAGGCCTCCCCCAAAGATCTCCACAATGACGGATTTGGGTGTGTTGTTGGTTCATTGGGGGGTTTGGCCATAATCGCCACGCTTGGCAGACGGGTAGGCGATCGCAGTTGAGTTGTTAATGCACTCGAAGGACGCTGCTGCCCACCCTCCGGCTAATCCCTTAGTCGACTTTTACGACACCCGCGGGAGGAGATGGGGTGGTAGTATTCTGAGCTGGAACTACACGGCGAACTCTTTTACTATACCCATGGGATAAGATGGAGAGACAGAAAAAAGATTTAATAGTATTTTATTTCCTAAACTGCCTATCCCCATTGCTAGGGATAAGTCCTACGGTGGATTATTATATTCTATTTTAAGAAACACACTAGCGAAATCCTTAAAAATGTTGGTTATCTCAGTCACTCAATCAATTTTGTACTATTACTCCCTTATATAAACGAAGAGAAAAACAGTAATTAAATTAAATAATATAAATAATAATATGGAGTTTCTTGCCCGTTCTTCTCCATAGGAAATCTACACCTTGGAACGTGGTAACTAAAGTCTTGACTATTCATAAGTGCCTATAAATGGTTTTACATGAAAACAAACATTTTTATCTTTTATCTTTATCTTTTAAATCTCCATGAACCGCAAAAAGAAGATAAGACACGTTTACACATGTCTACCAACAACTGTTTAGTATTGAAACATGGCACTAGCCAGGGAAGAATAACACAGCCCATTAACCAGCACAAAATATTACTGAAACTAATACACACGACATGAGATAGATGTTGCATTCATAATACTCTGTTGACTTCCTCTGACCTGATTTTGGACATTGCAATAAATGTAAATGCATGCAAAGTAATAATTTTAATATTAAATAATGTGACGTATTATCCAGTAGATGGGATTTATAACCTATAAACATACTACTTTGTTTCATGGAGTCTTAGCTAAGCCTACTTTTGAAGCAGAAAAAATATTATATACATTTTTATTAGATAAGCAAGTTTAAGTTATTTTAGTTTTATTGGCTATGTCTGATTAATATAGTTAAATTATTTAATGAGTATTTATTTATTTATTTATTTGGGACTGAGACTGAGTATGTTACTTTTTGTAAAAGCAAGATGGGATTGACATCGTCACAAATGTGTACATAAATCTCTTAAATAAAAAAAAACTTCACAATGAAAACAAAACATAAAAATATTTACTTCACAGCCCAGTAGACATTTCGTTTCAGCCGAATATAATCCACTGCAGGACACAAGCCTCCCTCAGATAATGCTACAACGAGGGGTGTGGGTGTGTTGTGTGCTCATTGAGGCGTTGGCTGCACGCTTGGTAGGCGGGTTGGCGATCGCAGATGAGGAGATGCCCATCCTCCAGTTAATCCCATAGTCGCCTTTTATGACACCCACGGGATGAGATGAGTTGGTGCTATTAGTAGCCGGCACCACACGGCAATAACATTTGTATATAATATATTAAAATGGGTGTAGGTGACGTCCTAACGAAAACTGATGCCATGGATTCAGTACATGACTCTGGAACCCTCAGCATTAGAATTTTTCGCCGGTCTCTTCATGAATTTTCAGTTTTCTTCCAGTTTACATAACTGATTTCAGTACAAAATATTTGTGTGCGTCTATCCTAACACTATTTTTTATTTCCGTTTGATGCCGGTTAAGGATGCCATCACCCCATCTCATCCCGTGGGTGTCGTAAAAGGTGACTATGCGATTAGCCGGAGGTGGGGCAGCAGCATCCTACGAGTACATTTATAATTAAACTGCGATCGTCAACCCGTCTGCCAAGCGTGGCGATTATGGCAAACCTCCCAATGGGGCCTTTTTTTTTTTTTTTTATTGATCCGGTGGAAATACCTCATGTACTTCCTTCGCCCCGGGAAAAGGCGAAGGGGCATGCCGGACTCCTACCGGCTAAAACCACCGGAGTGATTATCGTCGGCACCGAAGGGAGGCTCCAGGAACTCGAAAGATCTCCATCTAGAGCCACCCATTGGTGCCACGCCTTTAGGCACGTCTCGGAGGGGATGACTGTAAAGTGGTCATCCCCTCTAGTGGAGGGAAGGCGACTGTAAAGAGGCCACCCCCCCAGGCATCTCTCAAGGGGATTGTAAAAGATTCCCCCGAGGCCTCACTATGTGCTGAGCTGCGCACACAGCGGTACGTGACCACATGCGCACCGCTGTCTTCCCGGGGGTCGCTCGGTATGAGCACGCATATTTCCCAATAAGCGCGCTCGCGACCCCCAAGGCCCCCCGCCATATAAAGTCGACAGGGAGCTCAGGCGTGTTGGACACGGGCGCCGCGGTGGTTGTTACCCCGGCCCCGTGTCCTCCTCCTCCGAGCGGGATCGGCCCTCTCCCGATCCCGCTCTGCGACCTCCTTCTGGAGCATTACGCTCTCACAGAAGGAGACCACAGCACTCCAATTTTCATGCTCTGCCAGCATATCCCAATGGGGCCTAACACAAAACCATACCGGCCGGTGTAACAATGAGGAAGGGCTCGTGTCTAGCAGTGGACGTTTAGTGGCTGAAATGATGATGATGATGATAATACTATTTAGATTAAAAACAATAAATTATTCATTTACCTCCAATGTAAATAAAAACTAAATAGCTGTTGTTTCGCTACAATTCACGGATGAGGTCATCGCAGCAATCATGTAGCATTGTGATCGCATTGTTTGCATTGCGTCCATGTAAAGGACATTGATCAGCCACTAAGAGCTAGTGCGCACGGGTGACTTTAGTCACCGTGACGATTTCGTCACTCTACGTATGGAAATGTCACGTCACTTGTTATGAGTGATGTAATTGTCACGGTAACAGAAGTCATACGTGCGTGCTTAGCCTTAGTAAGCCCCAGCTTAATAATACATGTATCTTATATATCACACAAACATCAAAAAATGTACGTATGTAAATGCTTCTATATAATTTGTCATACTTCATTGCATCACAAATACATACCATAACCTCCACCTTAATTTCCTGCTGAAACCAATTTAAAAAGTTGCAACCTCTGTCTCGTGTCGTTCTCAATTTTGGAGTCGTTCCAAATGGCGAAAACATTGTCTTGCCATCGAAACGACCTTACCTAAGTATAATATTGTTCCAGAAAATACGCATCACCTCCATTATCCACAAACTGGCAGAGGTTAAAAACCTATAATGGTAATAAGTACTATGATATACTTATTTTTTATTGGTGCCCAGTATAAATTCTTCATGAAGGATTGTAAAGCGTCCCACGGCAGCGCGTGACCACATGCGTGCTACAGTCTTCTCTTGGGTCGCTTGGTGTGGGCACGCATATTCCCCAATCTACGCACCCGTGAACCCAGAGATCTCCCGGCTTATAACAATGGCAGAGGGTTTCAGGCGTATGAGAATTAGGTGCCAGGGCGGATGTTACCCCGGCGCCGTCTCCTCCTTCTTCGAGCAGGATCGGCCCTGTCCCACTTTGATATACCTAACCAAACTTATTGTCATTGAAGGGCTCAATTCTAAACTCGGGCTTTCACTTCGAATTTAGTACGAAATAAATCACACTTACAAATCATTTATTTTCTTTAACAAGTCTACACAGCATTACCAGAGACAGAAGCTTCCTTTTAAGCAAAAATGCCTGACTCAGGAAACTTCACTGTTCACTCTAGCCGACAGGCCACGTATTATGTAGGTACCTTTTTTTATTGATCGCCTGGTGGAAATATGTCATGTACTTCCTCCACCTCAGGGAAGGGCGGAGGGGCATGCCAGACTTATACCGGCTAAAACCACTGGAGTGGTCATCTTCGGCACCGAAGGGGGACTCCAGGTCCTCGTAAGATCACACTAGAGCCGCCCATTGGTGCCACGCCTTTAGGCACATCACGGAGAGGATGACTGTAAAGCGGTCACCCCCCAGGCTCTTCTCTGGGAGTATTGTAAAGGAGCCCCCTAAGCCTTGCTGTGCGCTGTGCAGTGGCACACGGTTGCACCTGACCGCGTGCGCGCCGCCACTACCTGGGGGTCGCTCGGTAAGATCACGCAGACATATCCTATGAAACAAAGAAAAATAATAGAATATACCGCGTTCTAGTTTGTTGTAGTTATTTATGTTTGACTTGTCTCTTAGAACTCTTGTATCACATTTGTTACAGAAAAAATAACCTATCTACTGAACTCTAGTTCCGCACTCCGTTCCTACCCTTTCTTCCGCAACGAGTCGCGGTTCGTCGCTATCGGCTCATCCAATTTGGTTAATATTCGCCCTAAAATGTTATAGCTCATGGGGTTACATTGTTAAGCGCTATGGGAAACGGGAGACGCATAGGAATGTGCATTTAAGAATGATCGGGGATGATAATTCTGGTTAAATGTCTTGTTATCTGTCATTGTCGTAAATTCGCTATATAAGAATGTTCTGGAATTTCGATACCGCATTCTTTTACCGTGTGGTGTCGGCTCAGAATACCACCACCCCATCTCCTCCCGTGGGTGTCGTAAAAGTCGACTAAGGGAGTAGCCGAAGGATGGGCAGCAGCGTCATCATTTCGGCCGAATGAAGTCCACTGCTGGACACAGGCCTCCCCCAAAGATCACCACAACGACCGATATGGGTGTGTTATGGGCTCATTGGGGGGTTTTGCCATAATCGCCACGCTTGGCAGACGGGTTGGCGATCGCAGTTGATTTGTTAATGTAATCGAAGGAAGCTGCGAGTATATTAACAACTCAACAGCGATCGCCAACCCGTCTGCCAAGCGTGGCGATTATGGCAAGACCCCCCAATGAGCCCACAGCGCATCCATATCGGTCGTTGTGGTGATCTTTGGGGGAGGCCTGTGTCCAGCAGTGGACTTCATTCGGCCGAAATGATGATGATGATGATTCTTTTATGGGTTGACTAGTTGGCTAAGCTTCTAGAAAATCATAAAATGTAACATTGTTTCCCGTTAACCGTTAAACACGACTGAGTTAGAAATAACCGACAACGTATTCAAATATTATGGTCTATACCACTCCGACAATTAAGATGAATCTAACGCCGCCTCATATGTCAATGTGCATCAGGTCGTTTAGGCTATAGAGCATGCCAAAGAAATAGACATACATACATACAATCGAAACACATTACCTGCTTTCTGCAGCAGTCAGGTAACAAGAACCTGTTGACGACACGGTTGGTGCAGTGGTTGATACAGTCGACTGCTGCGCTCGGGGTCGCAGGTTCGATTCCCGCACGGAACAAATATTTGTATGATCTGCAGGTAGTTGCTCCGGGTCTGGGTGTATTGTATATGGAATTCATGTCTGTAAACGCACCCACGACACAAGAGAAATCCTAGTGTGGGGAAATGTTAAAAAAAAAACGTGTTTGAAAAGGAAATATAGCAGCCTAAAACGAAATCTTTCGTAGTTAATAGAATTGATTGTCTAGGACCTAGACCTAGACTCTAGGTTAAGGAAACCAAAGACTAAAGTAGGTGGCACCTAGTTTTTTTTAAGTAACCATGGCCCACAAATTGATTTCTCTCGAGCCGTGGGCGTCAAACTCTGTAAAAAAAATCTAGTTATTTATTTATATACTTTTAGAAGAAAGAAGAAGAAGAAGAAAGTGTGTATACTTTTAATGTATACCATATAACAAAACAAGGAAAAATGAAGAACAACAATGGGTCATAGGCAATGTACAATGGACGGTCTTATCGCATACAGCGATCTCTTCCAGACAACCTTTGGATGGATTTGAGAAATAAGAAAGAGAAAACGAGCAGTCATGCAACGGGCATATTTTAAATTACACAAATATAATAATGTCTTAGGTTTTCGCGAGTAGTACACATTATAATAAAACACTTTTAAACGGATTCTATCGCTTATATTTTAGATTTTTGTTTTAACGTCAGGAAAAACAAAAATCTAAAATATACGCGATAGAATCCGTTTAAAAGTGTTTTATTACACAAATATAATGACTAAAATACATACTAGTACAATAAAAATAAATAAATGCTATATACAAATAAATATTTTAGGTATGTACATAAAAATAAGAATAATGAAGAAGAATGAGTAAGGAATAGCAAGTTAATGTGACAAATAATGTTCTTTTACTAACTTTTTAAAAGCGGGCAGTGATTGTGCACGTCTATTTATTTTACTTTAATGTATTTTCCCACGTAACGAGTGACTGCGAATCTTTATAGGAAAATTTTACAAGAGACCTTATCTACGTAGGCTTTAATATTTATCCAATTTTAAATCGTTTGAGGGTCTCTGCTGCAGACGCAGCAGTGCCAGCACAACCTGCCGTGCTTGGAAGATGGGATGGAGCAAGGGTATCGACACAAGTTGCGTCCCACACCAAAGGCCTACCCATCTTCCATATGACATACCGTCTGGTCTTTTGCCATCGTTACGTGCCAAAATTATCCTAATTATTTCTTTTAAACTAATTTTCTTCCCTAATAGGACCAACGATATATGAACCCAAACTTTCAAACAATTATCTACCAATGTTTAACACAAACCGTTCCTAATTTTTTGTAGTGATCCGTCCAAATCTTGGCTTCCAGTAGATCTAGCTTCTGAACAATTACCCAGATTACAAACGTGACAGTACAGAAACTAGCTAACTGTTACTTGTCCATCTGTAAGTCTCTTTGTACTGACGCAATATTCCGAATCCTCTAAATGTCTATCATATGGAAACCCTGACGGCACCATAAAAGTAAATTACGTGACATACTCATCCCGAAGCTGGTCTTTTGTCGTTTCAGATTTATCTCCAACATTAGCCGAAGACACAAGGAGATAAAACTTAGTTTACGACCATTCGCCACTATATTTGGGCGATATTCCTTTTGATACGCGCTGTTATTTGTCGAGAAATACAGGGAAGTCGTTTTATTGGTGAGCTCAAATTAGGGTAATAAGGTAAGACGTATTATAAGTCAAGTCCTTGTTTGATGTAATTCGCGGTAAATAAAAAGAAATTCTGTGTTCAAAATTTACTCAAGTCAATGGCTAATGAAATGGATTTTGTGATATTACTCAGGATTGCCGTGTGGTGCCGGCTCAGAATGCCACCACCCCATTTCATCCCGTGGGTATCGTAAAAATCGACTAAGGGATCAACCGGAGGATGGGCAGCAGCTTCCTACGAGCACACAACAACTCAACTGCGATCGCCAACCCGTCTGCCAAGCGTGGTGACTATGGCAAGACCCCCCACTGAGCACACTACATACCCATATCGGTTGTTGTGGTGATCTTTGGGGGAGGCCTGTCCAGCAGTGGACTTTATTCGGCCGAAGTGATGACTCAGGAATGCTGCTTTTATTTATTGTTTCAGTGTCAGTGGAAATGGATTCATAAAATTATATTTTATTATTATTATAATTATGTCTGTTAAAGTGAATTCAATTACACATTTTACTTATGCCATCAATATTAAACTGGTCCTTGGAGGCGGAAAACAGTTTCGAGCAAATAATATATCTATAAATGACTATATGTAATATATAATATAATAATATAACTTTTATTAACAACATCCAAATACAACCTTATAAATTTAAAATACAATGTTTCGGTGACTTATTTTAAGTGAATAGTTACATAAACAGTATCTTAGTTAAGCACATATAAGCACCATTAAATTACTATAATGTTATAGCTAAATTCGTTAACAAGAACAAAAGCAATGTATGTAATTGTACACACGGCTAAACATCAAGCTATAATAAATCAGTATAAGCTGATCTCAAATTGTATAGGCTTTTGGTATGATGAGAGATCAGCGTAAACTGGTTTTGTATAGCTTGATATGTAGCTCAAAAAGTAAGGAAGTTAAATTGTGACGAAGTCATCCTTCATCTTCATTCTTCTTCAATCAACCTCTTTCATTACTTCATACCTTTTTTATTTCCATCACTGTCCACCTCACGATTAATTCTTTATTCAAATCAAAATTTAAATTAGTGACGTAGGGTCGCTCTTCATATTTTGATCATCATGATTACACATTGGATTCTGAACGCTAGTGGTTCAACACACAGCTGTCGCTCTGACAAATAGTCTCCTGCAATATAATAATTACTTATTTTTAACTAGCTTAATATCGTGATAATAAGCTATATTTGAAATATATAAACATCACCACGAAGATGAAGTGTTGAAGTTGTGAATATCAATATACCATTATAACAATATATATGCTACGTTTTATTGAATGTCAATAACAGAACTCCGTTACTTGCTGCCGTGGAGAGAGCCTCCCAGTTGAGCTAACCGGGAAGGAACACGGAGGGAGGCACTCCGCGACAAAATGACTCTAGAATCAATGTAACCAATTTAATTCCGATTCATTCGTTCGGTCAAATAGGAAAATTAACTTTCCACCAGCTCAGTTTCAAACTGCAGCCGTTATTCCTCTTCACTCCATATTCGTCAAATGAGGAAGCTGCTCTCGAACAAGCTCAAAACTTGGTCGAATAAGTCAATGAGTGTCGACTGTGCAAGTGAGCACTTACCTCAGCCCACAAGTGGCGCTGCATACGGCTAGGAAAACTTAGTAAAAGACTGATTAACTAAATTAGCTACCGGTGAAGTCATTTACGAAGCTAACGTTCAGAATTTGTATAAACTTTGGTTGTAACAACGTGCAAGTACTTATTACTGTTTTAGTTTGGTTGTGCCATTGTGTGCGGAAGAGGTAAAGTACGAGAAGTTTCCCGCGATATGTGCAAGTTGTGCAGAAAAGTAATACTGTTGAACAGTAAGATGTACATGTTTAGATATGTCACAAAAAATGTAAATGTACTTATATCTTACAACTATTATAAACATGATAGTATATATGTTTAAATATGTTTGAGCGGATAAATAAAACTAAATATGTTTGAGGTTCTCGAATGGCGACCGCGCATCGGAAAACGCAGCATGGGACGACCTCCATCGAGGTGGACAGACGACCTGGTGAGGGTCGCTGGGAGTCGTTGGATGAGGGCGGCATGTAACCGCTCGTTGTGGAAATCTAAGAGGGAGGCCTTTGTTCAGCAGTGGACATCCTGTGGCTGATATGATGATGATGATGATTTATTATTATATTATTAATTTAAACTTTATGCAGCAACAATAATACACAGGCGAACTCAATGCCGTAGTTATTCTCTACCCGCTAACTACAGGGTGATGAAGAGAGAACACGTGCAGGTGCAATATATTCAAAACAACATAAAATTAAAGAAATCTAATCTAATCTAGTCATATCGGCTATTTATACGTCCACTGCTGAACAAAGGCCTCCCCCATAGATTTCACAGCTGTGTCATCATTTTGGGGGTATTTGCCAATACTCACCACGCTTGGCAGGCGGGTTAATGAGCGCATTATGGCTACCGCTTCACAGAAGGGACGCTGCTGCCCATCTCTCTGGTTTAGATTCCCTTAGTCGCCTTTTACGACATCCATGGGAGGAGATTGAGTGGTGCTATATTCTTAATCCGGACACCACTCACCACATCTAATCTAATATATTATATACTTTTCAATTGAAAATACTTGATTCGCACATTTTTTTTTTTATAAATCCTTGCCCCAGACTAGGATTTCTCCTGTGTCGGGGGTGCGTTTACAGACATGAATTCCACATACAATACACCCAGACCCGGAACAACTACCTGCAGATCATAAAAATGTTTGTTCCGTGCGGGAATCGAACCCACGACCCGGAGCGCAGCAGCCGACTGTATCAGCCACTGGACCAACCGTGCCGTCAATTTAAACTGAAGACTTTATTCATACCTATATATGATACGAACTGTGCTTGTCGTATAAATTTAAACTAAAATGCTTTAGGATAGTTGTATTTTCGATCCAAAATTCGCTTACGTTAAGGTTACGATTACGATAATAAACGTCAAAATATTCGTGCTAGGCCCTCAGAATAATGGGAGCCTACTACCTACCGAGTGGCGGTATGACCATTTAATATAGACACGCAAAATATTAAAGGAGCGAACACGATTAGCGAACCGAACACTATAGCGAACGCGGCGACACAACGCACCTCGTTGGTTAATCAACACCAAAGACGTTGTACATTAAAAGAAGTAGATATGTTACATACATGTTTAGAAAAATAATTATGGTTCCGCGCAAAAAAAAAAAAACCCTTGAAATCCAATATATACACTCTATGTCAAGTGTCTATGTCGAAGTATTTACTCTAAATTTCTTTTAAATTAAACGCGGGTGAAACCGCGGGTCCCAGCTAGTATTATATATTAAAAGAAGTAGATATGTTACATGCGCGCCAAAAGTATGAACCAGAACTCCCCCAATTGTAGCACCTCGCAATCAGTTCGCCCAAGACAGGACAACGAGCACACACTGTCACAATCTGTATTGTTTAATTAATTCAGTAATAACAATGCCGTCGTGCGTATAGAAAATGCACAAACTATCAAGCAATAATAAATAAAGAACAAGGGATCTCATACCACACGTGAGTAACAAACTATATAAAATATTTTAATAAAAATACTATTCAAATTGTCTATAGAATTATATTCTCAAACAAAACACAGGCCAAGCAAAGAAAAGAGACAACACATATATTCTATCACAGGTGCGACAAAGACATTGAGTGAACGTGTTGTCATTTTAGATAGGTATCTCTTTTACTCTCGTAGTTTTTGTATCTTCTTTCTTACAGCATAGGTGTGTAGTTTTATAGCTTCATACCTACATACAGCGAGACAGAGTTTTGCGCACCATTACAATGGATGTAACATATCTATGGTATAATATCATTGGTCAGCACATATTGAAACTGCAAAATAAGCTTCGATTCTGTCGGGTGTCCCGCTACACCGCAAGTTTTGTTTTCCTTGCTAGTATTTTACACATACGTTAAAGCACAAATTTAAACTAGTATAATTTTGATGCACTTATACGAACGTATTTTTTACAATGCGAGCCAACAAAACGTATAAAGCTGCCCGATGCAAATTTAATGGACTATCAAGTTTGTAGTCACGCACGTAAAACGCCAACTTTATTGTGGCTTTTACAACGCTTTTGGTGATTTCATCTGCACTCCAGTATATGTGGTTTGCTCGTTTTTATATGTCCAGTTAATGTGAACTAATGTGTACGATTATGTTGACGTTTTCTGCGAGAGTTGTATTATTTTTCGTTTTTCAAGGCTTATCTCTCTTTCGTGTGTCTGACAGCTACCGTTTATACTTAATTTACGCCGAAAAATTGTGCAAATTAAGAGAAATGGAATACCGTACTGCTAGAGAAACGCTTCTCGTGCTACATAAGTTCGGTTAGCCGAGATTAGCCAAAATATTGTTTTGATTTATCTGTGCGCGAAAAGTCCCGACATCAAATATTTTTGTGCGTTGATTTGCGGATTCGATTCCCTCAATGCGGCAAGTATTTGTATTTAATCCCTCTTTTTATACATTCCTACACACAAATCAATAAAATTGAAGTGTCTGTCTGTAATGTCAAAATAACAGCTTTTTATTAAATGCGTATGAAGGTATAACAAAAAAAAACAACTTATTTTTTTGTCTGTCTGTTCCAGCCAATCTCCGAAACAGCTTGACCGATTTTCACGGGACTGTCACTACCAGATAGATGATATTATAAGGAGTAACTTGCTAGCTTTTATTTTAGAAAAACAATTAGAGGTCCGCGCAAAAAAAACACAACATTAAATACTCTATATCAACTGTATATGCCAAAGTTCTCTAAATCGTTTATAAATAAGCCGATTTCTTTTAAATTAAATTAATTAATTGATGCAAGATACCATAATTAATTCTTTTCATTGAATAGATGTAAAGAGTCTGCATAGCAAACTGTTTCTTAGTAAAGTTCAATAATCTTAACGTTTCACTTAACGCTAGAGACTTATATGTCGACTTATTATTTTCGACAGTTGATTTCACACAGTACACTTAGTTATTAATTATTGGTTATTTGTTTCGTATTATTACTTATTATTACCCGCTTGTTAACCGGTACAATTTAATTTATGTCATTTCCGAGGTCGCGATTGTCCGTGACTCCTTATATCCTATCAGAAAATCAGCGCTGTAACTTCGTTGCAGCATGTGCTGAGATAGGGTCCATTTTTGGTCTTGCATGTAATTGAACAATGATTTATTTTAATAATGTTATTGTATTTTTTGTTAATTTATAATGTTAATTTGTAATAAATATTATTTTATGATTTTTTTATTACTTTTTGTTTATATTTTATTATTGATTTATGCCAATTGAATGTAACGCAAAGCCAAAATAATTATTTATCTCTCTCTCTCTCTCATATGTGAACTTAAGCATTAATTAAAACTATTTTTATGTGCGTTTCATTTTCGACCAAATAAATCCTTTCTTTCCTTCTTTCTAATTCTGCTCATAGCCAGTTGCATTCACTAATCGGTAAACGATTGGCGAGCTTAAGCAACGCTTGGCGCGGTCAGTCTCAGGATGGGTGACCGCATAGTGGTATTTCAACTGAGCGTCTCCGTGCTTCGGAGGGCACGTTAAATCGTCGGTCCCGGTTGTTGTCATTAGACAGCAGTCGTTAAGCCAAGTCGGAGGCCTTGGGCGGCTTGAACAACTCTGACACAAGGGTGGCCACTAACCATACGAAATATATATATATATATATTCTGCTTAAAATCTATGTATGCAATATCGTCCACGATGGTGTTCATTATAGCACTGGGTGCGCCACCTTTGTGGCCTTTCGACTTGAGCGTGCTCAACAGCATATAAATTAATTGATGCAAGTTGCCTTGTTTAATTCTTTTCATACAAAAAAATTGGTTGTCTGTAAAGTCGGTTTACTGACGATAGTTGAACGTGACAACGTCTTAAGAAAATACTGATGGAATGGTAGCATTTTTCAAAAGTAACTCAAGTAGGAGAGAGACGGATGTCGAACGCTGCCGAACGCAAAGGCCGATTGTGCTTCTTTGTCGCTCGTTCCGCGCTCTCGCTTGCACTTCAAGCCTTACATGGAACGCCTCAGAGCGAGGTAACGCCGCATGAGTCATGTTTTTTCGTGCATGCAGCCGGCTCTATCGAATTATAAGACGTTGTCACGTCAAAAAATAATCGCATTCTTTGTTTTCTTTTACTGTCATTATTTGTGCTGTCACTATGTCTCGTCCTGAATAAATGTATTTCTTTCATTCTTAAACATAAAAATGACAGCTAACACAAATTTAAGTAAACATCGACTACCGTACAGTCGTGCTCAACCAATGAAGAAATAAATGATATTCGAGCACAAAATGAAACTCCAATTTCAACGTAAAACAAATTTCCTTTAACAAAAATGTCAGTGTAACAAAAGGAATACCTAATTGGTTCAGCGAAGACCAGTCATCGGGCAGTAATAAATTCGGAATTAGGAAATAAAATTTCATAATAAATGATAAGGCGACGGGAACACGAAGGGACCGTGCACACTGAAGATAGCCTATACAGGTTGTCCAGTAAATAGCACGACATACTTCAGGGGGTGAGAGCTTGGGTCAATACCTACCAAAAAATCACAATATATGTTCAGCAAAATCTTACGGATTTACAGTAGTACAAATTTTCCGAAATATCGAAAAATCTCTACCTTGAAACAGATTTTTATGCATCTCATACTGAAAATTTCCTTTTTCTAGTTTTTTTGTGCCTCAAATTATTTGTGAATAGTTACTTTACTCATTGATAACTCTTTATTTTATTAAAAACTAAAATGTTTTCAAGAAATACAATTTTTATTTAAATTTTCATAGTACAATTTTCTTATCTTAAAATTTTGTACTACTGTAAATCCATAAGATTTTGCTGGACATATATTGTTTTTTTGGTAGGTATTAACCCAAGCTCTCACCCCCTGCAGTATGTCGTGCTATTTACTGGACATCCTGTATACACCACTGTCAAAGTTACCTGATATGTATATGTTTTTATGACCCTAGTATATAACAGAATCAGTATGTATCAGTGATGACATAATATGTCTATGATATGGAACAGAGACGTGGTCACTCACAATCGGCCTCATAAGAAAGCTCAAGGTCACTCGAGCTATAGAGAGAGCTATGCTTGTTTCTCTACGAGATCGACTCAGAAATGAGGAGATCCGTAGAAGAACTAAAGTTGCCGACACAGCCGAAGGGATTAGTAAAGTGGCAAAGTCCCTTAGTCGCCTTCTACGATATCCATAGGAGTAGATAGGTGCTATATTCTTAATCCGAACACCACACGGATTAAGTACTTTTTATTTTATTTAATATATTATGGGAAATGCATGTGGAAATACGTATTTTCTCCGCCGGGAAGGGTGATGCCGGTCTCCTACCGGCTAAAACCACTAGAGCGGTCAACTTCGACACCGAAAGGAGACTCCAGGAACTCCCCTCATCTCCATCTAGAGACACCGATTGGTGCCACGCCTTTAGGCACATCTTGGGGGGACGGTGGTAAAGCTGTCACCCCCTCTAGCCGACGGGAGGCGACTTAATGAGTCCGCCCCTTCAGGTACATCTCGAGGATTGCAAAGAATCCCTCTGAAGCCTCGCTGTGTGCTGTGCTGCGCTCACAGCGGCACGTGACCACGTATAAACCGCCACAAAGTTAAGAACACCTAGAGTCAGCAACCGGCTCCGTTTTAGCCGAAAAAAGTACACTGCTGGAGACAAGCTTCCTCCAAAGATCGCCACAACGACCACTCTGAGTATGTTGTGAGTTCATTGGGGAGTATTGCCATAATCGCCACGCTTGGCTTGGCTTGTGTTGTGTTGGAGTGGGTTGGCGATCTAAGTTGAGTTGTTAATGTACTCAAAGGACGCTGCTGCCCATCCTCCGGTTAATCCCATAGTCGCCTTGTATGACACCCATGGGATGAAATGGGTTGGTGCTCTTTAGCTGGCACTACACAATTGGCTTAATTGAAATAAAAATTTGACTATAAATTTTGGAAAACACTTTTTGACGTTCGACTTTATATCTCACCCTATATGCGTCACCATCATTTGTCAGATTAAAAATTTTTGCTTTCTTTAAATCAAGATCTGGTACAAAATGTCATAGTTTAATCATAGCTTAGGTTCATAATATACGCAAACAGACAGTGTAAAAATTTGAATAAAACAAACAATGTCCAAAAAAACGATTTTCAATTAAATGTCGATGTTTATTTCTAAATTACCCATTTTAAGAAGACATCATAATAAAAAGCGTTTAATAACAGCGTTTATTCGACATCAATGTAAACGAATGTAAGACCGGTAAACGTTTCGAGGAGTATTAAATGTTTAAATTAGGCTCCTGCGTCAGTGAACGTCGGCGAAATGAAATTTTAAACAAAAATAGTGGACTTCTATCAGATGATACCGAAGATTGGGTTGAGGTGGTCCAAGAAGAAAGGAGAGAGCGAACTCATCTTTTCCAATCATTCATTTTAGAATCATCTTTGGGCCGTTATAGTTAATACAGATTGCTTCCATTAAATGTTTTGGTTATTATACCCATAACAGTTGTAACGCCACCCAGGACTACTCCTGCATAGCACCACACTGTACTCAGCACCTCGAGGCCATTAAGTTATTTAGGCTCGTAAACCCAGTGTTTTTTTATTTTCACGGGCGCGCAGATTGGGTAGTTTGCGTGCTCATACCGAGTGAACCCCGGGAAGATGGTGGCGCGCACGTGGTCACGCGCCACCGTGTGCGCAACACAGCGCACAGCGAGACTTGGTGGGATCCTTTACAATCCTCCCCGAGAAGTGCCTGGGGGCAGCCTTTTTACAGCCGCCTGCCCTCCGCTAGAGGGGGTGACCGCTTTACAGAGATGTGCCTACAGGCGTGGTGCCAATGGGCGGCTCTAGTGTGATTTACGAGGACCTGGAGCCCCCCTTCGGTGCCGAAGATGACCATTCCAGTGGCGTACCCCTTCGCCCTTCCCCGGTGCGAAGGAAATTCCATGTAGAATTTCCACTGGACACCAATAAAAAAAACAATAAAGGAGTCCGGAATGCACTTTTACCCTTCCCCGGGGCAGAGGAAGTTTATGATGAATTTCCACGGGACATTGTTTTTTTTTATACTTTACGAAATTGTGGACAGAGCCGCAAGTGGAGCTGTATTATTATAATCTATATTAATTATATTTATTTCACATATCTACAGAACACTTTGCGTGGTCCATAAGCCCAGTATTGTGGTGGGAATTAGCAGCTCCGATGATTACTAAATTACACTATCATGGAATGTCAATATCTTTAACAGGCTTGGCATATTCTTCTTCTTCTTCTTCGTTTCGAAGGTATGTACATCAAATTAAATACCATTTTCCCAGAATCTTGCCACCCCTAAGGCATTACTAGTGGCAGAGCATATGTCACTCAAAATGCAGGAGCTAGGGCATGATGGGCAGGACAGTAGATGGGACGTTGTCTGGGGGGCAATGCCACATCTACATCCCGCCGCGGTTTCATCGATATAACCCCACTTGCTCATGTTGGACCTACATCTGCCCACTTGGGTCCGAAGTCGGCTTAGCGACTTCCATACGAGCCAAGGGAGGTCATACTCAGCAGGGAGTTCCTCACTGGGCTTGATGTAGTTATCAGGAGGGTGGTATTTGTCAAGCCATAATTTTCTACGGCCCTCAACTGGGGAACTCGATAGTGCCTCTGCTGTTTTCATGAAACTATGCAGACTTTTAGGCACTGGGTTGGTAATAGGGCGCCGAATAGTGGGTGTCTAGAGTCGGACTCTTGTTTGTATTTTACCACTGCGCACGCCACGTCTCTACGAATTTTCGAAGTGGCATATTGAAGAATAATGATGCCTTTATTAGTACGCTAATGAATGTGGTCCAAAATCCCCCCATTTATGTACGTGGAGAAATCCTCATGGACTAGGAAGGCAGACGAGCGTGTCGGTCTCTACTGGCTAAATCGCCACAATGTTCCTCCGACCTACCTGTCACTGGGGGTGCAGGATTCAGTTGCGAATTAGTCTCTCTGTAAAGAAAGAAATAACAAAAACAGCCCCACACACAAACACACTAAAATGCTTCTTATTTCATGACTTCTGATTATTTGGTTTCACGGTTGATTTAGTGGTTGACATGCTAACATAGTCGGCTGCTGCGCTCCGGGTCGTGGGTTCGATTCTCGCACGGAACAAATATTTGTATGATCTGCAGGTAGTTGTTCCGGGTCTGGGTGTATTGTGTGTGAAATTTATATATTTAAACGCAACTACGACACGGGAGAAATCCTAGTGTGGGGCAACGTTTTAAAAAAAAACTATTTGCCGCTACATCACTACCGTGTAGACCGCCCCCAAACAAAATAAGGGACGTAATAAAAATTTTCTCTATACAACGTAAGCGGTTTATGAGTTTCCTATTTAGCTCTGCTGTTGTATTGGAATTGAATTTTTTCCCTCTCCACCTGAGCATTCAGTTTGCGCCAATTGTTGCCCCCTTGTGCCTCAATTTGTTTTGCCTAAGTACCTGACATAGAGGAAGTAGTAAATGAAGTACTGATATGCTTATTTTTCTATCGAATGTTGGTGGTCTAACATAATCTCTACGTATTTGCCAGTTAGTAGTAGTTCCGTATGGTGTCCGGATTAAGAATAAATGTCGTAAAAGGCAGTTAAGGGACTCTAAACCAGATAAGCAGCGTTTCTCCTGTGGCACAGTAGCCATTCTGCGCTCACCATCCTGCCTGCCAATCGTGGTGAGTACTGGCACTTTCACATCGGCAAATTTCCCCCAATATGGTGACACAGTTGTGGAAATCTGTGGGGGTGGCCTTTGTTCAGTAGTGGACGTTGTATGGCCGATATGATGAGTTAGTAAATTGCTTGTCTTAAGCCGTATTTTTTCATATGTATATTTTGTTTGTTCATGTTACCATGGTTTTTATTACGGTGTCCACTGTGTCGTGGGCACAGTTTACAGAAAAATTCAACATCAACAAACAACGAGACCTGGAAAAACAACATGAATATATACCTATATTTATTTCATGCGGGAATCTAACCATTGACCAGTAAGCGCAGAAAACAATTTACTTAGCCACTGAACCAACTGTGCTGACATAATATTACGTCATGTTGAGGCTCCTGTCACAATTGGTATTGGCTAAGTGCTTTCTTGCCGTGTGGTGCCGGCTCAGAATGCCACCACCCCATCTCCTCCCGTGGGTGTCGTAAAAGTCGACTAAGGGATTAGCCTGAGGATGGGAAGCAGCGTCCTTCGAGTACATTAACAACTCAACTGCGATCGCCAACCCGCCTGCCAAGCGTGACGATTATGGCAAAACCCCCCAATGAGCCCACAACATATCCACATCGGTGGTTGTGGTGATCTTTGGGGGAGGCCTGTGTCCAGCAGTGGACTTCATTCGGCCGAAATGAAGTGCTTTCTGCTAAGTGTATTTTTATAGTTAACATATATTTGACCGACTCTGAGTTTACTTGCGTGTAGTTTGGATATTCACGATACAGGAAATCTTATTTCCTACAGGGATTCGTTTTTTAATAATTCCACTTAACTGATTGCTGAGGTTTCTAGGGAAAAAGAAAATATGTTATCCGTGACCATCACATGACACAGTGTATTCCCAACTAGCGACTATCATGGTGACATAATATCAGCAGTGTATGTCCTATCTCACGCGTCGTTCACCCGCTCATTAACATTCCACGTACACCTTACTCTGTGGTACTTACTGACTTTATTGGATCCGCGATAGAAATGTTGTTTGAGTGTTCTTTAAGCCCGTTCTTATTGGGTTACGTCCTATTGAACGTTTAATATATAGTCCAATGAAATGTAAATATTGGATTTGGCAGAGTATTTTTTCCGGTCATTATAAATTGTTAGAGTATTTACAGACACATTTCCACAGATTGATGAACGAGGACCTCCTGGCTAAAATATGAGAATGTGAACATTAGTATATACAAATCGATTACCTGGAAAAAAATTCACGCTGAATTTTTTTTAGTAAATTGTTAGTAACTTATTATTAGAACTGAAAACGGGATATTTACCATGTTTTTTATTTGCTTTGAGTTCCCGATTTAGTAACTTGCTTGTCTTATGCCGTATTTTTTCATACGTATTTTTTGTTTGTTCAAGCATGGTAACGCTTTTCATAATGGTGTCCACTGTGTCGTGGGCACAGTTCACAGACGAATTCAACATCGATAAACAGCGAGACCTGGAAAAACAACCAGAATGCTATACCTATATATATTCCGTGCGGGAATCTAACCATTGACTAGTAAGCGCAGAAAACAATTTACTTAGCCACTGGACCCACTGTGGAGGAAAAAATTTCAGCGTGAATTCCAATAATGTTTTTCATACATAACTTAAATGTTTCCTCGTATGAACATCATATATTAAATAGAAATACGAAACAATGCTAGAAATTAATAATTTTGAATGAAGAAAGAAGCTTGCATGGGAGTGTTCACTTGTCAGTCATTCATTGACTTACGGCCGAATACTGAAACGCCAGTTATTCTCAAGTCCCGTCCCGCCTGCCGTCGGTAAGAAACCGGGCGTATCAAATGGGGACTTAATATTTACTGGCGTTTCAGTATTTGGCCGTTGAGCTTGTAAATGAACTGTCTCGACCAAGGAAGTACGACGCCGTCACAGAATATCGCGTTGAAGTTGGAAGCAACATTGTTCGTAGCAACATTTTTCGTAGCAATATTGTCCGTAGCAACATTGCTCGTAGCATCATTGTTGGTAGCAACGATGTTCGTAGCTACAATGTTGCTGCGTTTCCTACGGTGAGTGGCGAATAATAGAAGCTCAACCCCATAAAACAAGTCAGACATACGACAAGCCTTGAATAAAACTTCCCTACATATAGGTAACACATCAGCGACTTACGGTTATGTATGTAAATTATCCTACTTGCGAAAGTTTGTGACGATGTTTGGATCTTTGTAACTCAATCACGCTGATACGGCAAAACTGATTTAGATGAAATGTGGCACACAGATAGACTACAACAGCGCGCGCGAAATCGCGGGTAATAGCTGGAACTAAATAAAGCAAGTAAGCAATCACCGCTACCCATGAACATCCACAACCAGAGGTGTAGCTGTAGCTGTTCATTGCCAACCTATTAGGAGTGAAGTGGTAACTCACCTAACGACACCTTTTTTTTTATTGTTGCCCAGTGGAAATTCTTCGTGAACTTCCTTCGCCCCGGGGAAGGGCAAAGGAGTATGTGACTCCTACCGGCTAAAACCACTGGAGCGGTCATCTTCGGCACCTAAGGGAGGCTCCAGGTCCTCGTATGATCACACTAGAGCCGCCCACTGGTGCCACGCCTATAGGCACATCTCGGAGTGGGTGACTGTAAAGCGGTCAAATACATTTTTAATAGTAGATAGTAAGATAAAAAAATAGGAACAATGAATGGTTCGGAACATTGCCATAACCATGAAACAAACTGATGTTCACAGTATATTGTGGTCAGTTCGAAGAAAGATGGCCACACAGCGTGTGTGGTATGTTTCAGAACTTAGAACTCGGAACATTTATTATTATAAACAAGCAATAAATGTACAAAGCAATAAGTGCGCCGTGTGGTGCTGGCTCAGAATACCACCACCCCATCTCCTCCCATGGATGTCGTAAAAGTCGCCTAAGGGATTAGCCGGAGGGTGGGCAGCAGCGTCCTTCGAGTACATTAACAACTCAACTGCGATCGCCAACCCGTCTGCCAAGCGTGGCTAATCCCTTAGTCGACTTTTACGACAGCCATGGGAGGAGATGGGGTGGTGGCATTCTGAGCCGGCACCACACACTTACCTCACCTTAAATAAGAGTAGATCCTAACAACTCTTTTACCTAATTATGTCCGGTAATACTATTTTGGGGCGATAGGTAGCAGCTAATTAAGTATAAACTTAAGAAAAGAACAGTAAACTGTAATTAGTAGACCTAATCTAAGTCCCCGATCTGGGAATGGTTGTATTTCACTATTGGTGCGACACGAGTTAGATGTGACTCCTTACATATAATTTAATTTACAATGCCACGTTTTTTATGTGACAGGCGCCGCAGACAGCCTTCTTCCTACCTGATGGCACGAAGTGTGACCGAAATTCTACGATGTTCGTCAAGTAAAATGGATAACGCATTTCGTTTGTTTTGGATAGTGCTCGCTTGGTCCCAAACCTAAAGATTTCATTACAATTACCAAATATATAGTATTATCTACGTACAGAGCCTATTAAGTTGAACAAATTTCCAGTTACAAAGACCTGTCATCCTAATGCGAGCATTACGTGTGATAAAAAGATAAATCACTAACCGTTCGCGCACGTCTTGAAACGTTGCGCGCCTACAGCTATATTTACCAGAAACCAGCTGGTTAACACACGATGCTAACAGTTTTAATAGAAAGTGAAACTCGCTTTAGTACGAAACGGTGCCATTCGATTATTTTGTTGTGACCAATGCTCTATAGACATCTCTTTCTTTCATATGACGTTGCGCATGTGCTCGTAAACGATGGTAATAGATGTTTTGTTTATTCTTAATACTATCCGTCTATAGATACTTGGTCTTAGACAATTACTACCTTTCTTCAGTCAGATAAATTGGAATTCTCAGTTTCTTATTTAATGGCTCAGCCAGCTAGTCCCATTACTATTAAACCTCCAGCGACTGTGGTATCAGACCTCCTACAGCAGCAACCATAGTATAGACATCAGCAATTTAGTTATTACTGATTCGTCGTCAACCTAAGAAAAAAGTCAAGAAGAGTAATATGATTTCTCTGCTAGTATAGAACCATATCCCGTAAACTGAAAGAAAGAAAGAAAAATTGACAAAATTAAAACGAAGACCCCAGACTAAGATCTGTTGTTACCCCGGTGCCAATGCCCAATACACCTCAACCCCCTGCCATCTTTATAGCGGGGGGGGGGGGGCTCGGGGGTCACACGCACGTGGTCACGTGCCACAGTATGTGCATCATAGCGCACAGCGAGGCTTTGGTCCTTTACTATCGATGTGCCTGGGGGCCTTTACAGTTGCCTACCTTTCCCAACGAAGATCACAGCCACCTTCACCTCGCCATATTGTACTATTATGTTATATTTATACAGATTTACTAAAACGCAACAAGCAAACAAAATATCTTACATTTATGTAACTTACATCTTTTGTCCAATTGTACTATTAACTCACGTAAAAAGTATTTCATACCTACATCCGGCTGGGTCGACGTTCGGCCGGAAACTGTAATCGGCCCCCGGAAGTCGCCCTGCTGTTTATTGTTCGCCTCGACTCCTGCTTACACCAAAATTTCAGCTTACGCCGCAATCATATGACTTGAATTTAGTGTAATAATAGTGCACTTGCAGTTAGTTCGGAGAAGTGGTTATTGTTTAACTTTTGTATAGTTCTTAATATTTTTTTGATTTTGCTTTACTACTGTGTTTAGATCAATATCTAATTAGGCATAAATCTAGAGTAGGTAATGTCTAACACGAGATTCTACTGAAGGCCCGGGCATTAACATTAAGAAAGAAAGAAAAGAAATAATAAATTTAATTTCTGTACACCACTAATAAAAAAACATCAACAACTTCAAAAATAAAATTAAGTATGATTTTGCAAGTTACTTTTTCCTTTGCCGTACTCACGCAGTGCATCCAACAATGCAATACAGCACTGTCAACACGGCCGTAAAAGTCTACTGCTGGACCCAGGCCTCCCCCAATGATCATCACAGCGACCGATATGAGTGTGTTGTGTGCTCACTGGGGGTTTTTTCCATACTCGCCACGCTTGGCAGGCGGGTTGGCGATCGCAGTTGAGTCATTAATGTACCCGAAGGCCGCTGCTGTCCATCCGCCAGCTAATTCCATAGTCGCCTTTTACGACACCCACGGGATGAAATGGGTTGGCGCTATTCGTAGCCGGCACCACACGGCACCAAATAATCTATACTAATATAACAAAGCTGAGGAGTTTGTTTGTTTGATCGCGCTAATCTCTGGAATGACCAGTCAGATTAGAAAAATTCTTTTTGCATTTGATAGCACAGTTTTTAAGGAAGGTTAAGGCTACACACGCTATCATCACGCTACGAGTCTTAGGAAACGAACAAAAAGAAATAACATCAAAGAGAACGCTACGAACGAACTACTAGCACGGGCGGGCGATGCGACGCAGTGGGTCACCGACGAGAACCGAGCATTACCGAAAAGAGCCGAACTGTGCATGCTATGCTGAAGTACTCCAAATTATTTATAAACAAGCTGGGACCCGGGGTTTCACCCGCTTTAAATTTAAAATACATTTAGAGTACTTCGACATAGGCAATGTATATATATTGTATTTCAAGGGTTTTATTTTTTTTGCACGGAACTCTAATTATTTTCCTAAAATAAAAGTAGCCTAAGTTATTCCTTATAACATCAGCTATATGCCAGTGAAAGTCCCGTCAAAATCGGTCCATCCGTTTCGGAGATTACCCGGAACAAACAGACAGACATATTTTTTTGAAATTCATTTTTTGTTATACGTTCCGTATATACTTTCATATGCATTTAGTAAAAGGCTGCTATTTTGACAGTACAAACAGACACTTCAATTTTATTTATTTGTATAGATGATCCGATTTCTTTTTAATTAAACGGCGTGTGGAACCGCGGGGCACAGCTAATATTAAATACAGATAATAACAGATACTTTTCAAACTCAATGCATCACGTTCAACCCAGCCATAGTTGGATTTGTCCAACTCTGCGTGTGATTAAAATGTACCGGCGCAGAAAATGAGGCGCTTCCCCGATGCACTTTTAGCGCTGTCGCCAGCAAATCTGCTTACTGCCTAGCGGAGCGGGGTTGATAGTACCCTGATGTAGGTACTTAATCAATATGTAGGGGCTTAATTAATATGTTTTAATGTGAGAGACGGGCAGAAAATGAGAATGAGTTGCGTAAAAGTAAATTGAAAGCTGTCGCCAATGTTTTTCCTCGTTCTAGAATTTTCCTGTTGGCCAAGACTTCCTTATATTCTCTGAAGCGACCGCTATAACTTTCCTTAGGGAAACCCGATTGCTGTACTTAATTTATAACTTAATACAAGTTTAGAGTGAGCTCGGAAATTAAGCAAATGATTGATAGTGTTGTTAATAAGGAGAGAATATATCAGCGTGGTGTAATAACGAAATACAAACTTTTTAAACGTTGCCCTGCACTAGGATTTCTCCTGTGTCGTGGGTGCGTTTACAGATAAATTTCACACACAATACACCCAGACTCGGAACAACTAACTGTATAGATCATACAAATATTTGTTCAGTGTGGGAATCGAACCACCGACCCGGAGGAGCGCAGCAGTCGACTGTATCAGCCACTGCACCAACCGGGCCGTCAAATTGGTTTTACCGTGGACAATTCGGCTCCATATATATAGTCATACATAGGGCTTCCATCCGTCCGGGATTTCCTGGATTTATCCTAGTTTGGAAGGCGTCCGGGGACCGTCAGGAACAGGTTTTTGAAAAGTGTCCGGACACTTTTTGTTCCAGGGGAATCCCAAATAATTTAAAGAATGAATTAAAACAAATCTAAGCTGAAAATTCATTCGTAATCGTAAACCGCATCCAAGCCAACCCAGGCGCCGCAAAATAGCGGACGAACGAACGCCTCCACTGAGCCGCCACCCGCCAACACGGCCGGTTACTCACTCGATCACATGCAGGTAAGCAAGTAAATTGCGCGAAACTTATTACTTACTTAGTATTAATTACATTAAAAAAATAGTTTAGGGTTTCGGTACCAAAACTACCTTTTTAATAACCGCCGTAAGTTTCGGGGCCAGCCGCTGGAAATGCGGCACGAAGCTGTCCACGGTTCCACGGGCTGTCGAGGACGAATCCCAAGTACTTCATGTAGTCCCAGGTTTTACAACCCTACAACTATCACTTGAAATAATGGTGCCGTATTTTATTCCTCACCATTCAGCCATGGAAAAAAATTAACCATACCCATTTGTCTAATATTGATTTTTATCAGTGTACAGATCAGAATAGATTTGTAAACAACAAAGTAAACAAAGAACGAAACATGACTTAAAACGACCAAACCTTGAGCTTCTTGAGAAGAATTGCCGAAATTCTTCTCAGAGTATGTAATACACCCTTCGTTCATTCAATATGACGTGTAAAAGTGTCTGCTATGAACTACCTAACTACTGAATTATGATTGTGGTCTATTCTATTCAGGCTATTGTTCTATTAATTCACTAGGCTATATATTGAGTATCCTATAATTCATGGACTTCACGTCAAGTTTGGGCTAGAAGTAGTGAGAAGGTTTCTGCCTGGCCAAACCGTAATAACTTAAAATAATTTTGCCGTAACATTGGGCCGTATATACATATGTAGCAATATTAACAATACCCACAATACAACGTTATTAGTCAATTGCCTTATGTAATGCTGACAAGGGTGTTGCGGGAGAGGGGGGTTGAGGTCAGGGTACGACCATTAATTTCCATTTATTCGCACTGACAGAGGATCGCGGGCCTACTCGCTGTGTACGGACCCTGAAAATTTGCTTGTTTGTTGACATGCATGTAGGTAGACGTGTGTAAACCAGGAGATTGATAAATGATGATTTTCATTGTCAATAGCCGAATGACTGACACTCATGAAACGTCAGAATTAAGTTGCGCGGTACCACTAGAGAAGAGCCAGCAAGAAACTCCATAGACACTCTTTTAAAATAATTGAGATTACAATGGTGAATTGTACTCATTATTACGGTAAAAGATTATAATGAGAAAGATGTAAGTTAATGCGTAAAGAAGGAATATACTACATTAATAATATTGTAACACATTTGCCAAGACAGTTACCGACTGACCGGTTCCGACACCCGTCCACGAGCATGACGCGTACATCACCAACGCTTTACACGCCACCAGCAAGGCATTTAACTGAGTATGACAAACCAATAGTGTCGGGCAAAAGACACAAACAATATAAGTACTAAATATATAACATTAATGGCTACTTAATTAGATTACGTTTAAAGAAAGAAAGAAAGAAAGAATTTTGTTAATTGACAGCAAAGTGAGACATCACAAACGGTAATAAAACTTAATATAAAACGATAAAAATTTGGATAGGGTTATAAACAACAAAAAAAAACACAATATTAGGTTAGAGTTTGTTGTGTGCCCCACAGTTGCGCCAAATAGGTAACCAGTTCAGCATTTGCCAGACAAGAGCCTGGCACTGGTTTTCAACTGGACCCTTCGGTGATTCGGTAATTCACGGGTGTAAAAACAGTATATGAAATAAATATTGCATATTATACCTTCTAATAAATCAACAAATACAACTATAAAAATACACTACAGCTACAACTACAAACTACACAAAGCGCAAAAATAAAGAATAAAATCGAATATATTTAACAATAATTTTATAATTGGCATTTAAAAAATGTAATGAGTAGGTAAACGACACCGCCCATCACTAAATAAAAATAATCTTATGGTCTGTCAGTGCTCATGGCGTTTAGAGTTTTGTAATAAAATTGAATATTAAACTTTAATTATAAAAGATTGAGTTTTAGCAAGTCGATTTCAAGAAACACTTGCACTCGTCAATAAACATAAATGAATCCGTAAAGCCCGATAGCTTGATTATTGATCTCCTAATTTATACATGCATTCTAAACCCACGAGTGAGCTGAAACTCTGGAACTATTTTTTCATCATACTGGCCATTTATATGTTCACTGCTAAACAAAGGCCTCCCCCATAGATTTTCACAACTGTGTCATCATTTTGGGGGGGTATTTGCCAATACTCACCACGCTTGGCAGGCGGGTTGGTGAGCGCAGTATGGCTACCGATTCACAGAACGGACGCTGCTGCCCATCTCTCTGGTTTAGATCCCCTTAGTCGCCTTTTACGACATCCACGGGAGGAGATGGAGTAGTGCTATATTCTTAATCCGGACACCACACGGCATCGGTTTTTTTTACCCTTACTAATTGGTGATAAGATGTGCAAGTCATTTGCCTGGTGGTAAGCGTCACGCCTGCCCATAACAATTGTAATGCTATGCAGGACTTTTCCTGCGTGACACCACACTGCGCTTGTCACCGCACCTCTTTGGACCTCCACAAATAAATAAAATTATAGTAATATAATTCATACTATGTACCATGAGTACCATGTGGGCTAATAAATTATTTTGTTTTATTGACGTGATATTTGTCTGGCAGTTTAGCTATGTCATGCTCACTCAAGTGTTCTGCTTATAGTGGCGTCGTGTATCGGGTCGCTTAGTTTCCCTGCAATATGGTTGAGCTGAGCGACGCTGATGCGTGCGTCATGCTCGTGCCGTGTGCCGTCTGTTGGGTCATCTTAATGCTGTCATGACAATGAAATCAAAAACTCTAGTAATTATTAAAATCAGGCTTGTTTAGTGTAGACTTTTTGAGAAGTTTAGACTCTATTCTCCTGCATTGTCCTCGCATTACCGTCATTTCGAGAACATTGTAAGAAAAGAAATATATATTTTACCAATATGATTTTAAAAGAGTAACCATGGAGTTTCTTGCCCGTTCTTTTGCATAGGAAATCTACACCTTGGAACGCGGCTAACTTGGAACTAAAGTCTTGACTATTCATAAGTGCCTATACATGGTTTTACATCATCATCATCATCATCATTTCGGCCGAATGAAGTCCACTTCTGGACACAGGCGTCCCCCAAAGAGCACTACAACGACCGATAAGGGTGTTGTGTGCTCATTGGGGGGTCTTGCCATAATCGCCACGATCGCAGTTGAGTTGTTAATGTACTCGAAGGACGCTGCTGCCCATCCTCCGGTTAATCCCTTAGTCGACTTTTACGACACCCACGGGATAAAATGGGGTGGTGATTCTGATTTTACATGAATAAAAAATATCTTTATCTTTATCATTCGGACATAAAAAAACAATTTCAATATATAAATTGATTACACGTTATCATTCGACATAATTGGGCTCATACCCCACCCCTTTGCAAACACGCAGCTTGTTAATATGCTAATACGTGAACATCAACGTGTTTGAATACTTTCGCGGTCACAGCGCAGAAAAGAACTGTGAAGTCCTGTTAAGTATAGCGGTTGTACAAAACTTGTGATCTCTCAGGAAACCAGTCGCCGTCATTTTGGATAAACTGGACTGGACTGCTTGCTACTGGCAAGTGGCAATTAAAGCTCAAATTAAGGTACTTGAAGATAAAAAATAACATTTTCGGCGAGCGTATGTCGAAAAGATCCAAGGATTTTTTTTTAACGTCCACACTTGGATTTTTCCCGTATCGTGGTTGCATTTACAGCAATGATATTATACCATAGATATGTTACGTCCATATTAAATGGCGTATAAAATACAGTCTCGCCTGCATACCTATGTCGTAAGAAAGAAGATACAAAAACTACAGAAGTAAAGAAGAGATGGACATATGGAACAGTGATGACATATGGAACAGAGACGTGGTCATGATGACATATGGAACAGAGACGTGGTCACTCACAATAGGCCTCATAAGAAAGCTCAAGGTCACTCAGCGAGCTATGGAGAGAGCTATGCTTGGTATTTCTCTACGAGATCGAATCAGAAATGAGGAGATCCGTAGAAGAACTAAAGTTGTCGACATAGCTGAAAGGATTAGTAAACTGAAGTGGCAATGGGCAGGGCACATTGCTCGTAGAACTGATGGCCGTTGGGGCACAAAGGTTCTCGAATGGAGACCGCGCACCGGAAAACGCAGCGTGGGACGACCTCCAACGAGGTGGACATGGATGAGAGCGGCATGTGACCGCTCGTTGTGGAAATCTAAGGGGGAGGCCTTTGTTCAGCAGTGGACGTCCTGTGGCTGATATGATGAAAGAAGAGATAGCTATCTAGGCGAATTGATTACAAGGTGCTACAATTGGGGGGCTTTGGTTCTTACTTTTGACGCGTATATAACATATCTACTTCTTTTAATATATAATATCATTGATTTACAGACATAAATTCCACACACAATACACCCAAACCCGGAACAACTACCTGCAGGTCATACAAATATTTGATCCGTGCGGGGATCGAACCCACGACCGGGAGCGCAGCAACTGTATCAGCTACTGCACCAACCGCGCCGTCACATTAATTACAACATAGCTGTTACCAGCGAATCCTCATCCTCCTTGAGGGATATCCCATGTCCTTCATTTCGTGTGGTGTCTGGACTAAGAATATAGCACCACTCCATCTCCTCCCGAGGATGTAAATGGCGACTGAGGGACTCTAAACCAGAAGGACGGGCAGCATCCTTTTTGTGGAACTGTAGCCATTCTGCGCTCTGCCAAGCGTGGCGAGTGCTGGCAAATTCTCTACCATTATGACGAAATACGGCATGTAACCGGTCATTGTAGAATATGAGGGACGCGTTTGTCCAGCAGTGGACGTGCTTTGGCTGATATGATAATGATGTATCGCTTCAAAGTCTGCCATATTTATACAAAACATAGTAAACATAATGTTATTTATTTACTTATTGGCATACCAACGATTTATTCGCAATATGTCTAATACAATGCCATCTGGTGCCGGCTACGAATAACACCAACCGATCTCTTCTCGTGGGCGTCGTAAGAGGAGACTATGGGATTAGCCGGAGGATGGGCAGCAGCGTCCTTCGAGTACATTAACAACTCAACTGCGATCGCCAACCCACTTGCCAAGCGTGGCGATCATGCAAAAACGCAATGAGCACACAACACACTCAGACAGGTCATTGTGGCGATCTTTGGGGGAGGCCTGAGTCCAGCAGTTGACTTTATTTGGCTGAAATGATGATGAATTATGGGTTCAAATGTCTAGAATAGAGACAATTATACATTTTAAGTGTACTGTGCAAATAAGTCGCCTATAGGTTAGGTGTCATCTAGTCTACTGCCAAACCGCATTGTTCCGATTTGAAGGACCATGTTGCTAGTGAAATTACTGGGCATAAGAGACTAAAGATCTTAATGTCTCGAGGTGACGATGCCAGTGTGGTGACACGCTGAAGTAGGGATGGATAGCATTGAAATGAGTTTGAGCAGGCATAATGCTTACCAGTACCACCCGATGAACCTACGGTTTGTTCATTTTTTCTGATTTATATTTGTTACCAGCTGGGACCCGCGGTTTCACCCGCGTTTAATTTAAAAGAAATTTAGAGTACTGCGACAGAGGCACTTGACATAGAACATATATATTGGATTTCAAGGGTATTTTTTGCGCGGAGCCCTAAATATTTTTCTAAAATTAAAATCACCTATGTTACTCATTACAACTTAAGCTATCTGCCAGTGAAAGTCCCGTCAAAATCGGTCCAGCCGTTTCGGAGATTACTCGGAACAAACAGACAGACAGACAGACAAAAAAATTAAACATTGTTTTTTTGTTATAGGTACCGTATATACTTTCATATGCATTTAGTAAAAAGCTGTTATTTTGACATTACAAACAGACACTTCAATTTTATTTATTTGTATAGATTGTATATTGTCGTTATAACTTGTGTGCGCTACTCTTGTTGCTGTCTTTGTAATTTTGTGCCTAGAAGACAAACCATTAAACCATTTTTCTTTCTTTCTTTCTTTCAACTAATTGCACATCACTGAATAAAAAAGTGCGAATCGAACTCGCGTGGAGAGGGTTCCAAAATTGCTGAATATATTGTCTATTTTTGGATTCGGTCTGGTACCAATAACTTATACCAAGAACAAACTTAGCATCGTAATTGAAAAACATGTTTTCCCATACATTTTAACTGCAAACGTAAGTTTGTACGCACAATATTGAAATATTTACCATGTTATTTTAAGAACATAGACTTCTTTGGTTTTGCTGTAATTTATAAGTAAAGAACTTACTAAGTTTCTATCTTCAAAATTATAGGCCCAGTAGTTTCGGAGATAAGCCCCCGTTGTTAAAATTTCACCTATTTCAACGAATGATTTTAAACCTGTTTATTTTTAAATTGTAAAATAAATATATTTGAGACCCACAATAAGCCTCCCTGACCTTTAATATGTTACATGGTACAGATTCCAAAATGTTATTCAACAAAAATCTATATCACCCTCCAAAAGTGACCCCTATGTTCAAAATTCATTTACGATACACGTCCGTGTTAGGGTCGCAGAAATCCATACGTGTGACAAACAACTTTTTCAACATAATCTATCCAGTAGATTCGAAGCAAATTGGCTGTGACAGACGGACAGACAGACAGACACACGAGTGATACTCTAAGGTACCGGTTTTTCCTTTGGACGTTCGAAATAAAAATAAAACAATATCGAGTTTAGCCATCGCGCATACAGAAGAACATTTTTTAGACTGTGGCTTTCGCCGAATTGGGCAGTTCACCCATATAACGTTTATGGTTTACAAGATTGAATCTAATGGTGTTGTATATGTGCCGAAAGATGTTCCTGTTCATTTTAATACCCATTAATATACATGATATTACCCTGTTTGTATGACATTATTTTAAAGACATCTTTGATGACGAAATAGTGTTTTTTATAGATTGTATACTCGTACTTGTCACTTGTTTTTGTGTTGTTGTGATATTATAATCTTTGTTTATCAAGTACTGCACAGTTCGCCGTTACAAGTCGGGTAGTAGCACTACTTAATGCCCTTATAGCTCAATATCCGGACACTGACATAGTTTTTGACAAGTATGGACCCTTTTTAAATATGTGTACACATTTTTTCCGTGCATTATAAACTAGTTATTATAATTATCTTATATTATTTAGAAGCGTTGGCTCGTTGCACGCTTTGGTAATACTGCAAGCGCAGTGAGTAGTTAAATACAAATAAATAAATAAGTAGTATTCAAAAAACGCGTATTCTTGTCAAAAAAATCTAGTTGAAGCCGACATTTACTGCTGACTGCCTCTGAGAAAAAATGCTGAAACAAACTCAGATCTTTCTGTTTCAAACTCCATATACAGGTTGTCCAGCAAATAGCACGACATACTGCAGGGGGTGAGAGCTTGGGTCAATACCTATCAAAAAAAATACAATAGATGTTCAGCAAAATCTTACGGATTTACAGTAGTACAAAATTTTCCGAAATATCGAAAAATCTCTACCTTGACACAGATGTTTAAGCATCTCGTAATGAAAAATTCCTTTTCTAGTTATTTTATTACCTCAAATTATTTGTGAATAGTTACTTTACTCATTGATAAGGCTTAATTCTATTAAAAACTAAAATGTTTTCAAGAACTACAATTTTTATTTAAATTTTCACAGCACAATTTTCTTATCGGAAAATAACATATATTGTGTTTTTTTGGTAGGTATTGACCCAATCTCTCACCCCCTGCAGTACGTCGTGCTATTTACTGGACAGCCCTTATATTCCACGGTTAAATATAATGTGATAAGAATGTAGGGTAGCGTCTAGAATGGCCTTTTAGGATGAGTAGACATGTGTAGACACATCCTGATAGCCGGTAAGTATGAATCAGTTTTTGTGAAGATCAACCCTATTTTAAGAAGCTCAACGACCCGAATAATACATTAACTCAGTATAGTAAGTAACTCATATGAAGTGGCAATGGGCAGGGCACATTGCTCGTAGAACTAATGGCCGCTGGGGCACAAAGGTTCTAGAATGGAGACCGCGCACCGGAAAACGCAGCGTGGGACGACCTCCAACGAGGTGGACAGACGACCTGGCGAAGGTCGCTGGGAGTCGTTGGATGAGGGCGGCATATGACCGCTCGTTGTGGAAATCTAAGGGGGAGGCCTTTGTTCAGCAGTGGACGTCCTGTGGCTGATATGATGATGTACAATACAACTCAATTACTCAAAGACATAGGTTATAAATTGCTCGAATAACTTTCTTTTGCACCACGCACATAGTTTTAATGTTAGTGGCATTTCCCTTCAACGATATGCCACACGACATAACACTATGAAAATAACTAAAATAATAACTAATCTCGCTGTTTATACATCAGTCAATATTATGGAAACTGCGAACTCCCCAAAGTTCATTCTATTCGACAATTTGTGTATATCTGTACGGGGGCCCTGCTGTAACTTTGTATCTAAAATAATACCCCAAAAATATAATGTCCATAAAGTCCAACAGTCAGGAGTTTCCTCTCTAAAGTCGATAGTTTGGACCAAGTGTCCGAAGCCGTTTGTACACAAGTTTTTATTTGTATTACTTTACCGTAACTAACATTATCATTTATTTTATTTTATAATTTATGCACAAAGAGAAACGGAATTAAATAGAAAGATGAAATTGGACTAGGTATAAAGAAACCGCTTATTTCTTGAGAAATCTCTTCCAGCACAGACCTGCGAGACGAGAGTTTGAACAAGAAATAATGTGGACAGTGTGTATAGGAGTAAATAAATTAAATACGTGACATAAATCATCATCATCATCAGCCAGCCAAAAGATGTCCACCGGTGAACATAGGCCGCCCCATACCGCCCCTCCGAGATGTGCCTAAAGGCGTGGCACCAATGGGTGGCTCTAGATGGAGATCTTTCGAGTTCCTGGAGCCTCCCTTCGGTGCCGATGATCACTCCGGTGGTTTTAGCTGGTAGGAGTCCGGCATGCCCCTTCGCCCTTTCCCGGGGCGAAGGAAGTATATGAGGTATTTCCATAGGATCAAAAAAAAAAGGCCGCCCCATACCGACCGATTACATTCCGTGTGTTATGCCAGTCAATTTGCCAGTACTCACCACGCTTGGCAGGCAGGTTGGTGGGCAAACTGTCTGTCTGAGTTTTCATTAGGGTGTCACTTACACCCGTCATACAAAGAGGCGCATAGGTTATATCTTTAAATAAAACTACGTTTTACGTATAGTACCTACATGGCAATCTGCAACCATACACATAAAAATCATCGAATGCATTATATTATGTAGTCGCGGGATTCTTTATAGGTATGTTTTTAAACATCGTGTAAATGCATTGGAATATCACCAGATGAATACTGGAAGAACCTCCGGGTGACGAAAAAGTTCTACACGTTGCCACTCGGACACTCACACACTAAGTCAGTAAATCAATATTATCAGATATAAGGAGATCGGTAGAAGAACTAAAGTTGTCGACATAGCTGAAAGGATTGGTAAACTGAAGTGGCCATGGGCGGGGACCATAGCTCGTAGCACTGATGGCCGTTGGGTAAAAAAGATTTTCAAGTGGAAACCGCGCACCGGAAAACGCAACGTGGGACGACCTCCAACGACGTGGAAAGATGACCTGGTGAAGGTCCCTGGGAGTCGTTGGATGAGGGTGGTATGTGACCGCTCGTTATGGAAATCTAAGGGGGAGGCCTTTGTTCAGCAGTGGACGTCCTGTGGTGTGGACATATGATAATGATGATGCTGGTCAAGGTTTTATTTCGTATCAATTTCTAGGCTATTTATTTTGCTTGAGAGTGATTTTCTTTTTTAGGTTAACTATTTACTTGCCGTGTGGTGCCGGCTCAGAATGCCACCACCCCATCTCCTCCCATGGGTGTCGTAAAAGTCGACTAAAGGATTAGTCGGAGGATGGGCAGCAGCGTCCTTCGAGTACATTAACAACTCAACTGCGATCGCCAACCCGCCTGCCAAGCGTGGCGATTATGGCAAAACCCCCCAATGAGCTCAAAACACATCCATATCGGTGGTTGTGATGATCTTTGGGGGAGGCCTGTGTCCAACAGTGGACTTCATTAGGCCGAAATGATGATGATGATTTACTTGATTAAATAAAAAAATTACACTCCGGGAGTGCCGACGGAAGTGAAAACTTATTTTGGTGCGTTAGGAGATTTTATCTCATCTAAAAATATGCGTACCGCACTAAAAGAAGTTTTCACTTCAAAATTATTAATTAAAAAAACATTAATTATAAGTTTTTACACATAATTTTCGTATTCTTCTCAACAAACCCATATCATAGGGGTGCATAAAAAATAACTGGTCCGCCATCTTTGGAAGTCCACCATTTTGGATTTAGAATGGCTTCACTTAGCTAACATGCATTGTCATCCAAAGTGTTTATGCAAAATTTCAGTACAACCAGTTAGGGAGAATTATTTTATAATTCAGCTGCAAAATTTGACCCATACTAACAATGCAAGTTAAATGAAATCTTGTAATTAACAGACATATTCCAACTAGTATTAACCGTAGCATAGTTTAACGTGATAACCTATGCTCTAATTTGTATAATGCATATCATGCACATCTTACGAATTTTCAATGTTTATTAGCAATATTCATTAAAACGAAAAATTACTCTCATGATGTTGTTGCCGGTAGCTTCTCTAATCTAATCAGTGAAAGGAGTTTCTAAGCTATCTACATCAGCTGGTTATAGCGTTTTTTTTTGTTTTTTTTTAAACGTTGCCCCACACTAGGATCTCTCCTGTGTTGTGGGTGCGTTTACAGACATGAATTCCACATACAATACACCCAGACCCGGAACAACTACCTGCAGATCATACAAATATTTGTTCCGTGCGGGAATCGAAACCACGACCCGGAGCGCAGCAGCTGACTATATCAGCCCCTGCACCAACCGTGCCGTCCGTGCCTTTAGCTAAACCAATGTAACACTTAACTAAATCATGCACGTCAATATTTATCAGTAGCATCTGTGTGTTAGCAAGAACTGCGTGACAAACAAATTGGTTTGTGGACGCAGAAATAGGAAATAAGGAGAAGTGATATGGTATAGATTTCCACAACGACCTTTTACATACCGCCTGCATCCCATAACCAGACTATGTCCCAAGGTTATAAAAGCATTCGCCTTTGTATTAAACATCATATGAGTAGACCGATAGACCGTAGACCGTAGTCCGATATGACGGATTATATGTTAATTACATAATTATAGTCCCTTACCAACTCGCAATCTCCCGACCCTTATCCCCTCAAATTATTTCTGCCAACTCCTTCAGTAATCCAAAACAATCCTCACGGTAGTCAAGGAAAATCAAGTTTTCGTTAATTGTGTAATAGCCCGTGGCCAAGGTTGGGTTGATCTAATAAAGATTAACTCCTGCGAAGCCCCTCTATACGTTAGTAAATAAAAGCGATAATTACATTTGCACCCCATATGGGCTCGGAGGCTTGTCTGTTGAAAATATTATGAGCTGGATTTATGGAGTAATTAATATGATTGGTAATGAGATTAATAAAAGTGGCATGTGCGACGGATAAAGGGAAACTGATGAATGAGGTTTAATTAATTTGCTGGGTGTTGGAATGATTGCTAAAACTTAGTTAAAATCTGTTGTAAAAGTTAATTTATCATTTTCATCCGCAGCCTTATCTCACTCAGTATTGGGTATAGGACTACCCTAGTTTGTACCATCCTTCTTAATCTTTTGTTCGGCCTGCGTCACTAGCAATGGTGTCAACACATGTTGCTGCTGGCTGCGCAATATTTCTTATCTCGTTTTTCAGACTTAATTCAGATAACGCCCTACTCTACTTGTCTCATCACGCATGACCATATTTCTATTGTTTCAGTAAAGCTACAATAAATACAATATCAACGTAATAAATACAATATTAATCAATAATCAATATCATACAATACGAGTACAATAGTTACAATATCCACTTAGCAGTTTTTTTTTTCATAGTGGTTAACTCCTCATGGATATTTTCGGTAATCCTGGGGAAAGCCCATCTGCCTGCCGTGCCAGTTTCAGCCGGTAACAACCAGCTGAAACCACCACAGTGCTCCTTCAAGTCACCTTGTAATGGAATCGCGGGATACGTGGCTTGGCCAGCAGCACAATCCTCTGAAATCCGCGCGAGGGAATCGATTGGCCTACGGCTCGGACCTTTTTTTATTGATGTCCAGTGAAAATTCTGCCTGGAACTTCCTTCACCCTGGGGAACCCTTCGGGGTATGCCGGTCTCCTATTTGCTAAAACCACTAGAGCGGTTATCTTTGGCACCAAAGGAGGGCTCCAGATCCTCGTAAGATTATACTAGAGCCACCCTTTGGTGCCACGCCTTTAGGCACATCACGGAGGGGATGACTGTAACGCGGTCACCCCCTCTAGCGGAGAGAAAGCGACTGTAAAAAGGTCGCCCCCCAGGCACGTGACCACGTGCGCACCGCCGTCTTCCCGGACGTCTCAGACCTGTGTCTGATCGGGTGATGGACTGACCCAAGTCCGACGCAGACAGGCCACAACTGATAAAGGCTGAAGTTCAACGAATGCCCTCCGGTGACCGGTGCGTCTTCGGAGACGTGATCGCTTCCCTCCCTCATTCCACCGCGCCCTTTGCGTATATCACTTCCCCGCAAAAGAAGGAATGGCTTCCCACACACTCTCACCCCAAACTAGACAGCCGGTACGATACTGCCCAAAATATGCGTGTTCCGAGTGTATCTGTGTCAGCTGAAATGTGAACGGGCCATGCCACCTCTTCAACCAGTCTTTTAAGACGGGTCCTACCCCCTCTCGACAAAGCTTGCTCCTAAAATATTCCAGCAACACCCCGAGTACAATACAATTCTCATTATAGATTATATTTCACCCGGTTTCTTATGTTTTCAAATCTCGACCTTTAATCAAGAGTTTTGCTATCAAATCCCATGTTAGCTGTGATCATTTAGTAAACAAAACGAACAACAACATTTTCTTTCAATATGACTTAGTAGTATATATGTGTTAACACACATACATATAACCCGACGGCGTGGACAACGAGCAAGGGGTGCGCGGGAGAGGGCGACGCGGCGGTCATCGGTTCACCACTTCGCCGAGCGACACCAAGTTGACCATACGCCTAATCACTTAGTACTTTATGTAAACCACGCCTATTATAAGATTCATTAATACAGTCAGTTTTATTTAAATCAAATATAAATATTTCCTCTTTGGAACATGGTCCTTCGAGCCGATTTTTTAATTGCAAAAGATCTAATTCTACCAAAGAGTTTTTACATTTTATTGATTCAAGGTAGTTTTTGAAAATAGTGACCTTTCCTTTATGACTAGCTCGACGTCTTTTATAATTATTGAGCTGTAAATCAGTTTCATCAGGCATATTGATTGCTAAAAGAGATTTTCAATTTAAAAGAAAACTAATAATATTGTTTGTGAAAGAAGGTAGGCGCCGAAATAATCACGCGCTGCTGTCTGCCTGCGCGTGCACTCAGATCAAGGCGAAGACTTTTTTATAAAATATAAATGTAGGTGGACAAGAAAAAAAGTATGCTGATGCAATAATTTGATGGTGAAATAAAGCAGTAGTGCTACACAAAAGATGATGAGAAATTGTTTTTGTTTAAACGAAAATGCGAAAGTTAGGGTATAGGTAAAATATGAGTAGATAAGTAATTGGTCTAGCTTACAACCGCTGCTACCAAACCCTTTTTTGTCCGTCGTGACTGCTGTTGCCGTCGACGATGCAGGCTCGATGATGCTCCTGTAGGCTCCCAGATGTTGGTCGATGCTGCCTTTGCTGCTGCAATGACCGCTGCGTGACCGCCACGTGACCGCCAACTGAATTCTGGGCTCCTTGACTTGCCGTTCGCGACGCGATATTTACCGCCTAGCTTATCCTAGTCTTACTTTAGTTACTGCGGAATCGAAGGACCATGTTCCAAAGAGGAAATATTTATATTTGATTTAAATAAAACTGACTGTATTAATGAATCTTATAATAGGCGTGGTTTACATAAAGTACTAAGTGATTAGGCGTATGGTCAACTTGGTGTCGCTCGGCGAAGTGGTGAACCGATGACCGCCGCGTCGCCCTCTCCCGCGCACCCCTCGCTCGTTGTCCACGCCGTCGGGTTATATGTATGTGTGTTAACAATATGTATTATTAGATATTGGTATATGTATCTATTAATATAATAGTTGTATATTCTATTCTATTCTATTGTGGCTACAACGGGCTCAGCATCAGCTGAACGCACTTCGACCCTATTGGGTCCATTGTGCTGAATAGTTGTATATACTTGTATGTGACTTATTTTCTAAGTATATCTTCATTTATATACCTAATATGTTATGCATTTTAAAGTAATTTTATTTTATAGATATCTGGTCATGCTTCATTCTTGTCGTACACTTAATTAGATCCTCATATTAACATTACCGTGTGGTGCCGGCTCAGAATGCCACCACCCCATTTCCTCCCATGGGTGTCGCAAAAGTCGACTAAGGGATTAGCTGGAGGATGGGCAGCAGCGTCCTTCGAGTACATTAACAGCTCAACTGCGATCGCCAACCCGCCTGCCAAGCGTGGCGATTATGGCAAAACCCCCCAATGTGCTCACAACACATCCATATCGGTGGTTGTGGTGATCTTTGGGGGAGGCCTGTGTCCAGCAGTGGACTTCATTCGGCCGAAATGATGATTAACATTACCTCATCGCTCAAAGGCTTGCTGTAAGAGAACTCAATAGTGAGTTAAGCTCGCCTATGTACATCAACCTTTCTTTAGTATTGTTTTAATCTGTAAATATTGAGTGCAATAAAGAATAAAAAACGAATGCAACGTCGAATAAATGAACATGACAGTTAGTAACAACAGTTGTTTTAATGTTTGGAGATTAGTACTTTGAAATTTGAAGTGTGTGTTATTTTTATTTGCTTTAGCTATTCTTAGTTTATTCTAAGTGAAACAAAATATCTTTGATTGAAATTGGATAGTGATACAATAGTCATCCACACATTTCTATCAATATGATAGTCATAATATTACAAACTCTCACTTGCAAACCTACCTGAACCCTCATCAATGCAACCATTGTTTTAATTAACAAAAAGCAAACAGATTCTGTACTGAAATTAAGTTGGATACAATAGCATTCATTGGCAAGCGACTAATTTGAATTCATATCAAAGCAGACAATGCAACAATTGAATCGCGAACGCATCAATACATTTGTGGGCCGTGAGGGCCAGAGTACAAAGCTACTTGTATTGAGGTGGGATGCGGCAGGTAATAATAGTTACATTGTATTTATCTGTATATTTTTGTGGTACTAGAGTTATACGTAAAAGACTCCACCAGGTACTCCTATCTAATGGGGGGATCCTTTTACAATCCTCCACGAGAAGTGCCGGGGGGGCGACCTTTTTACAGGCGCCTTCCGCTAGAGGGGGTGACCGCTTTACAGTCATCTCCTCCAAGATGTGCCTAAAGGCGTAACACCAATGGGCGGCTCTAGTGTGATCTTACGAGGACCTGGAGCCCCCCTTCGGTGCCGAAGATGACCACTCCAGTGGTTTTAGCCGGTAGGAGTCCGGCCTCTTTGCCCTTCCCCGGGGTGAAGGAAGTTCCATGTAGAATTTCCATTGGACACCAATAAAAAAAGGTACTCCTATTTCCCTGTCAAAACAAGTGCATGTAAGCGTAATTGTATTCCGGGTGAAGGAGGCACAGTAGCTAGTCATTGGGCTTTCTGTACTGCGTGCTCCTTGATCAATTTCCGACTAATTCGACTAAATTAAATATTTTTATGACCTACTTGGAACAACTGTGTTCCAAGTTTAGGCATTTGTATATTTCTGTAAACAGAACACATGCCGTGTGGTGCCGGCTCAGAATACCACCACCCCATCTCCTCCCGTGGGTGTCGTAAAAGTCGACTAAGGGATTAGCCGGAGGATGGGCAGCAGCGTCCTTCGAGTACATTAACAGCTCAACTGCGATCGCCAACCCGTCTGCCAAGCGTGGCGATGATGACAAAACCCCCCAATGAGCCCACAACACACCCATATCGGTCACTGTGGTGATCTTTCGGGGAGGCCTGTGTCCAGCAGTGGACCTCATTCGGCCGAAATGATGATGATGCTGAACACATGAAATAGGAGACATTATAGAGTGGGCAATCAGTTGCTTAGAAAAGAAAATAATTATAATGTTAAGGTTTGACCACATCACCACCCCGCGTCGCCGGGTCGCGGCTGTCGTCCCAGCTGACGGTTGACGCGACTCAGTTGATGTATCATTCTGGAAGTTTTTACTTTGCTTGTTGTGCATAAAAGATGGTCGCAGCCTGTGAAGTGGACGTTTTTCCAGATGATATGATATGATACATCGACGGAACCTCGTCGGCCGTCAGCTGCAGCGACGACTAAGGGTGAGATTCAGAAACGAGTCAGAGCGTGAACTTACGCTTCCATCTGTCAAAATTAGGGGCGTAAGTAGTGCATTTTGACAGATGAAAGCGTAAGTTCACGCTTAGACTCGTTTCTGAATCTCACTCTTAGTACAGTGACGTGCCGCGCACGCCGTGACTACACACAGTTAGACGGTGCCTGCCGCGCCTTGGCTATGTGGCTAGTCTCTTAGCCGTAGAACGTATAAACTGTTTATATTTCTTTCACCTAACTGCGATGAAACGAAATATTTTTACCGACTTCAGAAAGGAGGAGGTTCTCAATTCGATGCGTATATTTCTTTTTTGTTCTATATGTGTACACGGATTGTACAGCGTCCTTCGAGTACATTAACAACTCAACTGCGATCGCCAACCCGTCTGCCAAGCGTGGCGATTACGGCAAAACACCCCAAAGTACCCTCAACACACCCATATCAGTTATGTTGTGGTGATCTTTGGGGAGGCCTTTGTCCAGCAGTGGACTTCATTCGGCCGAAACGATGTACACGGATTGATCCGAGATCTGTATACCGTTTTGAGCGATTATTTATTTAATAGGTGCAGAATGCTATCGAATTGGTCCCATATAAATTTCATTACATTTGATTAAGTAGTATTTTACCAGGTTCAATAAACTGGTTTAATTTGACTGCGCTGACCTAGATGATATCTTAATAGTGACGATTCTTAGAATTATTAATTATTTACACCTGAATTTATTATTGTATAATTTTTTTATATTCAACTGGTTTATGATTTGATATTGACACTTTTAAGAGTTTTAGAATTTACTATGTTTAATGTAGGAACATTGTCTTTATATAACTTAGCTTGACTTTTCGTAAGAGCCTATTAGGGCCTATATGAAATAAAAAATTTGAGTTTGAGTTTGAGTTTGATAACCTGAATTTTCGAGAACATTGTAAACATAAATATTGTAACATGATTTTAAAAGAGTAACCATGGAGTTTCTTGCCCGTTCTTCTCCATAGGAAATCTACATCTTGGAACGTGGCAACTAAAGTCTTGACGATTCATAAGTGCTATTAATGGTTTAAATGAATAAAAATCTTTTTATCTTATCTTATCTTATCTATTTTTAGTGTTAGATACGGATACCAAATTGGGAAAAGTTCTTACAAATATTTACACTTAAAAGATACAAAAAAAAACTTTTTACCAAAAAAAATGCCGACTTTCAAATTCTATACGATATTAAAAGCAATAAATAGAATAAAAAAAAATATGAAGTCGGGCGGGGCCAGGTATGCCCCAGCCATGGTTCATGCAGACCAACGAGTTATATTTATGGGCCCCGCCCGACTTCATAAATTTAGTTTTTCTTTTTAGTACTTTTAATATCGTATAGAATTTTGAAGTCAGTATTATTTTTGTTAAAAGTTTTATTTATTTAGAACTACCTAGAAGTGTTTCGACCCTCGCCGTAGTAACCTGAGTCTATACATTCTAAAGTACATATATCATAACGTTCACTACAGTGCCACTATCCTTATATAAGTAGTCCTCTCACGTCGAGCATGACTCAACAAGGTCTAACAGGATGTTCACACTTGTCCGTACTTAAGAGCTTATGACAAGACTTACAGCTATAGAAAATTCAGCATATTTTTATTTACGAAATAGCCACAAATGCATTTAAAAGTTAATTATTTTATGTGCATATTGTATTACGTTATTTCTAGGAGTCGATAGTTGTCCAGAGTTTATCGCCAGTAATTAACCACCCAAGTCATTTAGTCATTCTATTGACCCGGAGAAATCCTCATTGACTTACTCCGCGCTAGGGAAAGGCAGAGGGGCATGCCTTATCCTTACCCGATAAAACCCTCGGTGTCTACCTCTCGCTAGGGGATTACCTGGTCCATTTGCTACCACAGCCAGCATTTCCCTGCTTAGTAGTTTCGTCTCGTCAAAGCACATTTTACTGAATGCAAAAAACCAGCAAATTACAATATTTTTAAAGGAATTGTTTAGTGTACTTGATTTCAGCCGAAGGAAGTCGACTGTTAAACAAATTATTATGTATATTTATTGTAATACTGTGTATAATTATTTGTATTTGCACGACCGGTTATATAATTGGAGAAATCGTTTTTCAAAATAAACAAAAAATACTTTTGATCGCCAATGTAATAAGAGACAGCCTGCAAAACGCCCACCCTTCACCGCTTCCTGTGGTTTGGGCTAGAGACAAGAAACGGCGCAAAAAAATATGGGTATATTTATTATTTATTTATGATCTAAGGTTTTATCTGTGAAGTAACCACCACTCCGTTTTTTGACCGCTTGGTTGGACGACATTAACTTTTTTTCACCTACAGTGCGGCCTCTGAGAGAATGCGTTTCTGACATCTATTGATTGGTCTATTTTCTGTTATAATAAAGATTTAATTTGGCGCTAAACTATTTTAGTTTATTGTGTGTTGACGTTGCTACTTTAAAATCATATTTATATGAACATAACTTAGTCTTTCATATAAAAGTAACTAGTATAATTAACAGATGTAAGGAACGCATTCTCTCGGCGGCCGCACTTTAATCAAGGTTCAATCAATCGTTTATTTTATTTAGTACTTATTTTGATTGTATCTTTTGCCTGGCTGTATTGCTCTGCCGTGCTCCCTAAAATGTCTTGCTGGCGGTGTCGTTGTGTATCGGGTCGTTCCGCTCCCTACAATATGGTTGAGCTAAGCGATGCTGATGCATGCGTCATGCTCGTGAACGGTTGCCGTCTGTTGGGACTTGTCAGCCGTTAACTGCCACGGCAAATCAATTACTATTACTATATGATGGTATGTTCCATCTTTACACATTGACCTACATTTTTCTCGGTATAATTATGTTTTACAAAAATACAGTATTTTAATATTGGTATGTATGGGAAAACATGTTTTTCAGCTACGATACTAAGTTTGTTCTTGGGATAAGTTATTGGTACAAGATCGAATTCAACAATAGACAATATATTCAGCAAAATAATTTCGGAACCCTTTCCACGCGAGTTTAACTCGCATTTGTCCTGTTTTTTCTTTCTTTCTTTCTTCCATCTGCCCCAATTCTGGTTCTAATAAGCTCACATAATCAAGCCTAGGAAATACTAGCTTAAATGTTCACTAAACTCTTTTTATACAAAAAAAGCAGGTAATATTTTTCACCTGTCTTCACTGCTGAACGTAAATAGTACACTTGGGAAATTGGTTCGTTCGTTCGTTCATTGTTCTCGGCCAACTCCGTCGTATCTCACAATGACATTCAATTAAAGCACTTAATTACCTGTTGCGATTGATAGAATTAAGCTTCCTTTATACTGTGCTTTACAAAATGTTTTTACGTATAAACTGGCTGTTATAATTCTATAGTGATTGGAACAACTTGTCGGTAAACTGGATTCTATTGCTTTGGCTGAAACTAATAACTGTAAGGTTCGATCACTTAAATAGCTAAGCATTTGGATTTGTTTGCGTAGAGCCGCGTGTTCAATCTTCACTGATTTGTAGGACCCACAGATGTCCCCACCGAGATCCCTCGGTTTTTTTCGTGGCGGAGCTTACGTATATGGATGATCTTCGGGGTTATGCCAGGTAAAGTTACTCATAGGACCAAAGAGAGAGACTAAACTAACAGGGATCAGCGGCGGAATCCAATGTGGACTTGAGGACGGGCTGTCCCATTTTGTCGGATGATGCCCGAATATCGCTCCTCGTACCATTCTGGTTCGTGTCTGGTTTAGTCGTGGATACGATTGATGGAATGGCAAAAATTCCAACGTCTCCAAATCGTTATCCTGAAGTATGCTCAATACTTAACACTTTATTGCACTCCATAATGTTTGACAAAGGTGGACTATAAATAGAATTGATCATTATGTACTCTATCGTACTTGATATCCTGACAACTACCTCGTTGTATAAATCTAGACCAATGGGTGCTTTATTTAATTTATTTATTTATTAAATTTTTATTTAAAATTAGAAACATTGCCCCACACTAGGATTTGTCCTGTGTCCTGGATGCGTTTACAGACACACAATACACCCAGACCCGGAACAACTACCTGCAGATCGTACAAATATTTGTTCCGAGCGGGAATCGAACCCACGACCCGGAGCGCAGCAGCCGACTGTATTAGCCACTGCACCAACCATGCCGCTTTGAATCAGTAAGAGTCGGGCATGTCTCTCCGCCCTTTCACGGGGATGTACATGACGTATTTCCACCGAGTGTTCTTCTTCCCGTCATGATTCTAAGTTGGTTGACGCAATATGTTAGTCATATTGCAAAGGTTTTTACATTTACATTACGTATGCGCAGCAAAGCGAGCACCCTAATATAAATGAAACAAAATTGGTTGTGAATCGAAATAAAATATATTTTTTCTTGCTCAAACACCCAGGCCCAGAACTATTTGTCCGTACGAGAATCGAACTCTCGACCCATGTTCTGTGTTCGTACCGTTACGCAGAAAGCTAACCACTTAACCACTGCACCAAATCTCCACGTCTTTTATCATTTCAGCCGAAAAACGTCCACTGCTGGACAAAAGCCTCCCCCAAAGGTTGCCACACCGACCGGTATGGGTTCATGTTGGGTGCTCATTGGAGGGTTTTACCATAATCGCAACGCTTGGCAATCACAGTTGATTTATAAATGTACTCGAAGGCCGCTGCTGCCCACCCTCCGACTAATCCATAGTCGCGTTTTGGGTCACGGGATGAGATGGGGTGGTGGTATTCTTGGCACCAGAGGGCACCACGTCTTTAGGAAAATATAAATCTCTGGGCATAATTTAATAATCTACACAAATAAATAAAATTGAAGTTTCTGTTTGTAATATCAAAAATAACAGCTTTTTACAAAATGCCCAATAAAGTATAGTACCTGGATGACCGAGCTTTGCTCGGTATTTTCGTATTACTTAACAACGCCATCTGCTGTTGTGTCGTTAAAGCAATTAGTTGCTCACAAAAAATAGTATTATTATTCGCCAATAGATGTCAGGAAGAGTCATATTTTTCAGTTGAGACTACTCAAACGCCTATAAAATGACATTTTCTAAAAATGATTCCTAGCTAGATCGATTTATCGCCCCCGAAACCCCCTATATACTAAATTTTATGAAAATCGTTGGAGCCGATTCCGAGATTCCAATTATATATCATCATCATTTCAGCCGAATGAAGTCCACTGCTGGACACACGCCTCCCCCAAAGATCACCACAACCACCGATATGGATGAGTTGTGGGCTTGTTGGGGGGTTTTGCCATAATCGCCACGCTTGGCAGGCGGGTTGGCGATCGCAGTTGAGTTGTTAATGTACTCGAAGAACGCTGCTGCCCATCCTCTGGCTAATCCCTTAGTCGACTTTTACGACACCCATGGGAAGAGATGGGGTGGTGGCATTCTGAGCCGGCACCACACGGCAATTATATATATACAAGAATTGCTCATTTAAAGATATAAGATAAGATACGGTACATATAACAATTTTTCTTTTTATATATTTGCCTGTCTGTCTGTCTGTTAGTTCCAGCTAATCTCCGAAATGGCTGGAAATTTTGATTCTGGACTTTCACTGGCAGATAGCTTAAGTTGTAATGAGTAACTTAGGCCACTTTATTTTAGAAAAAGAAAAATAATTAGTGTTCTACCCAAAAAATTAATAACCATAGAGTATATATACTCTATGTCAACTGTCTATGCAGAAGTAATCCGATTTCTTTTAAATTAAACGGCGGGTGAAACCGCGAGCACAGCTAGTTCTAAATATATCTTACTTTACCACAACATTCATCATAACCAAATTACTTTTACAATGAAGAAAGATTGAATAAACTCAACTACAGGAGTGCTTCGGCGAAATTCAAAGCTGTCATACCCAATATAACATCCCATTAAATATTGTAAACCCTTCTACTGTGTAGAAACATGAGCTGCGTAATTTCGGTAATGTAACTAAGAGTGTTTTCAGACATGTAGGCAAGAGATTACTTTGAAATTAAAGCGAGGTGAATCGAAGTCAGAATATGGGTCTATGTAAAATATTAACACTTATCCATTTTTGGCATTTTTTTTTTTAAAACGTTGGCCAACTCTAGGATTTCTCCTGTATCGTGGGTGCGTTTACAAACACAAACTCCACACACAATACACCCAGACCCGGAACAACTACCTGCAGATCATACAAATATTTGTTCCGTGCGGGAATGGAACCCACGACCCAGAGCGGAGCAGCCGACTGTATCAGCCACTGCACCAACCGTGCCGTCACATACACTGGGCGTCATGATTGGAAAACAATAATAAAAACGAGCAAGTCTTACAGTAGTCGCATAAAATGTGTAACATCTGACACCTCACCTTGGTAATAAACAACATTAATAAAAGATCGAAATTCAGTATAATAAAATGTATATTTTCCGAAATCTAGCACATCACCGTGCATGCGCTAAAGCGGGCGCTGCCACAGATAAATAATAATTATTGGAATCAAAACTGTTTTGTAATGAATAAAAATGGCGACAACCGAATTTGTATTCCATTTGGAAAAAAAAAATGATGTAGTCTCCTTGGTGGTATTAACTTTTTGGGTTCGCCCTGAATCGTAGTGAAAAATAATATGTATTATAACATTATACACTTCCGTCCCTTTTCATGAAATCGCTCCCACAGATTGCAGGAAAGCAGAGAAGGCGAGAGGAAAGATGTTACACATCAATACTAATATTGGCGTATAACAGTCCCACTGAAGCCCTCTTCTCATACACAGAAGGAACGATTACTGATTCTGTGGCGATGCCTACATTGTCACAATATTACTACAACCTACAGCGACATCTACTTTAACATTAAGTGCAACTCTCCGATGTCGTCAAAGAATCCTGAATTGCGCACGTAAAGAGTTCGCACAACGCTGCATATATACACTTATACAAACTAACAGCAATCGTTGAGCTTCGACCCGCCAAGTATAATAACGGCTGTTTTGGAGGATTCAACCTCTCAACAGACCGTCATACTGCCCTCGCCGCCCAGGATACTCGCCTCACCGACGCCGCGGAGGCCTGTCGCCGCGACACGCAAGCCTTTCAATTCCCATCTCCCCCCGTCCCTTGCTCGCGCCGTGTCGAGCCTTAAATATTCCATAAAATATTTAAATATCACCGATTCAGCTGTTCCTAAATAGCTTGTATCCCCCTAAGCCAAGGTTCAAGTTCCACAGGCGAACTTAGTTTATAGTTGCTTAGTTTGCAAAATTAATTTTAAGCCTGGCTGGAAGCCTCTATTGGCTTCGCCAGAAATCACCCGGTTAAGCAGCCACATTTCCAGGAAATGTCAGCGAGAGCAACAAAAACAAACGAAAATGGATTCTCTCTTTTCAACAGAGGCACACCACACACCTAGTGTTTCAAAATTACCACGCTTGCTCACTACATGTTGACGATTTCAGAGTATTAGACCGAGGTTTCCACACGATGTCTTCCTTCACCATTGAAGTCAGTAGTCACAACACATCCATATCGGTGGTTGTGGTGATCTTTGGGGGAGGCCTGTGTCCAGCAGTGGACTTTATTTGGCCCAAATGATGAGGGTTTTTGAAGTCGGTATTTTTTTGCTAAAAAGATTATTTTTTTTCTTTTTAGTGTAAATAAATGTAAGAACTTTTTCCAATTTGGTATTTAACACTAAAAATAAGAATGACTCAAATCGGTTCTCTGATCTGAGAGGAGTCGAAACTATTAAGACATCATCTAGATAAGTCAAATTAACCTGTTTATTGAAGCTGGTTAAAAAACTACTCAATCAAATGGACGGCACGGTTGGTGCAGTGGCTGCGCACCGGGTCATGGGTTCGATTCCCGCACGGAACAAATATTTGTACGATCTGCAGGTAGTTGTTCCGGGTCTGGGTGTATTGTGTGTGGAATTTGTGTCTGTAAACGCACCACGACACAGGAGAAATCCCAGTGTGGGGCAACGATTAAAAAAAAAAAATGTTATGAAATTTATATGGAACCAACTCGAAATCATTCTGCCTCAGTTAAAAACGAATTGCTCAAATCAGTTTACAAATCTCGGAGTAATCGGTGTACATACATACAAGAAATACGCATCGAATTGAGAACCTCCTCCTATTTGAAGTCGGTAAAAAGTACATAGGACAAAAAAAAGAAAAGTCATAGCACATGCCAGGTTTGAACCTACAACCCGGTATTGGGATCCCATAATTGGTAAGGGATTTGGGAAATTATGTCGAGAGTTTTCGTCCTCAATACCACAGAGCCTCAAGACAAAAGTTTTCAATCAGTCCATCCTACCTGTTATGACATACGGTGCCGAAACGTGGATACTGACGGTTTGGCTAGTCCACAAATTTAAAGTTGCTTTGCAAACTATGGAGAGAACTATGCTTGATGTTTCTCGGAAGGATCGAATCCGAAACGAGGTGATCCGACAGAGAACCGACATAGCCCATCTGATTAGCAAGCTGAAGTGGCAATGTGATGGTCATATTAGCCGATGAATCGACGGCCGTTGGGGCAAACGTGTTCTTGAGTGCAGGTAGGACGCCCTCAGGGTCGGTGGAGTGACGATCTTTGCAGGCTGGCATGGCAGGCATGATGATGATGATGAATTGGCAAGAGGCTAGGATAATTATGTGGTGCCGGCTCAAAATACCACCACCTCATTTCCTCCCGTGGTGTAGTAAAAGTCGACTAAGGGATTAGCCGGAGAATGGACAGCAGCGTCCTTCGAGTACATTAACAACTCAACTGCGATCGCCAACCCGTCCAAGCGTGGCGATTATGGCAAAACCCCCCGATGAGCCCACAGCACACCCATATCGGTCGTTGTGGTAATCTTAGGGGGAGGCCTGTGTCAGCAGCGCACTTCATTCGGCCGAAATTATACGATAATTAGAATTTCTCATATTTGACAATAAATAAGCCTTCCTATCGCATAAAGCATCATAGATTCAAATGCCTTTCGTCTATTTCGTCTAGAAACACCCTAAAGTGTGTGTGAGCTCGTAAGTGTAGAGGCGTGTGACTTCATAAGTCGAGACATTAATAATAATCAACGCAACACGTCACCGCTGTCACGTCATGTGTTTCATAACACGCTGCGTGACCTTCACGTTGGAATATCATGTTACTGTTTTTGCGCTTAGGGGCAGTGGTTATTTTTAAGCCAAAGATAACGACTACAATAATATAGTAGGGGAGCCCACGATGCTAAATGGGGATTTACTCGAGCGTCATAGAGACCTATTGGGTTGCAAAGCTTAGATGAAAAGAAGAAAAAATGTTATAGAATGTATACCTTTTCGTCAGTGGGGGGAGCGGCTATGATTTTCAAAAATGTAAAAAAATATTGTTGCGTGGACATACTCGAGCGCATCAGATATTGATAGCATCAATGTCTTACGTATTTTTAATATTGTACGTATGTTAATCTGATCGTTTGCATTAAGCGGGTGGTCGTACGTCAGGGTGGAAAATGAAAAAAAATGTTTTATCGAGCCCGTCAGATTTTCTAAGGGGATGTTAAGTGAACCTAAAAAAAGCTCTCATTCAATAATCTGACGATTTCGATGTGACGCAAACTCGCGGCCATTATTATTATAATGAGCAAAATTTCGCCATTTTTTTTAGTAATCTGATCCTTTATCCTTGACGGGCGGCCTTATATATGGCGCTAATAGTTGGTGGAGGTATTTAATCGGGTGCCAGGTATCCCTTATATATTAATCTGCCACGCTTTATTAAATCCCGAAATCCCCGCTTGAGCTCCCCTACTAATAGAAGATAATTTTGGCATTGTTTTGTCTATAGACAAGAGTAGGTAACGACCGTGGCTGCACTACTCTTGAAGCCCTAAAACCAATTCACTGATGTTATAAACCAGGTCTACATGCATCATTTCGGCCGAATGGAGTCCACTGCTGGACACAGGCCTCCCCCAAAGATCACCACAACCACCGATATGGATGTGTTGTGAGCACATTGGGGGGTTTTGCCATAATCGCCACGCTTGGCAGGCGGGTTGGCGATCGCAGTTGAGTTGTTAATGTACTCGAAGGACGCTGCTGCCCATCCTCCAGCTAATCCCTTAGTCGACTTTTACGACACCCATGGGAGGAAATGGGGTGGTGGCATTCTGAGCCGGCACCACACGGCAGGCGGTCTACATGCATATTGACATGCAAATATAAGAAATATTAGATGAGAACATCTGTATGTCCATCTGTATAAAAAATGATGATGAGCACTTTAATATTTATTTATTTTCTACATGTTTCTCTTTTCACGGGCTTATATCTCCTGTCAGGGGGAACCCGGTCTTTTGATACGCTTACGCGGGGACATGGGTCCAACACGCAGAGGCCCTTTAGAGAATTTTAGTCTAAAATGTAATGGGACACCAACCTGGAACTCTCAATGGCTACACTATAAAATGCAGTCTCGGATTGTTCCCGGAGGTGTAAAGCAGTTGTCGCCACGTTTGACAGGCGGGTTGGTGAGTGCAGTATGGCTACAGTTCCACAGAGGAAACGCTACTGCCCATCCCTCTGCTGTAGAGTCCCTTAGTCGCCTTTTATGACATCCATGGGAGGAGATGGAGTGGTGCTATATTCTTAATCCAGACACCACGCTAGCTAGTGCTAAATATTACTAGAACTCGTTATTTGTAAAGTCACGTCGAAATCATTAATCAATTTTGATAAAAATACGGGTCTGTGTGTTACGGCTTCCAACAGCTGACTGGGCAATCTAATGTTAGCAATTTAGAAACATCGGACAGTGTAATCGATTGAAGCGAACATACTGGACACATAATACTTCGAAATTGGGCATATAAAACTAGTTAAGGATCCTATCATGAATTATAATCAATCATTTCGGCCGAATGAAGTCCACTGCTGGACACAGGCCTCCACCAAAGATCACCACAATGACCGATATCGGTGTGTTGTGGGCTCATTGGGGGGTTTTGCCATAATCGCCACGCTTGGCAGACGGGTTGGCGATCTCAGTTAAGTTGTTAATGTACTCGAAGGACGCTGCTGCCCATCCTCCGGCTAATCCCTTAGTCGACTTTTACGACACCCACGGGAGGAGACGGGGTGGTGGTATTCTGAGCCGGCACCACACGGCATAAATAATAATAAATACGTTTAATTCAGACTCAGTCCATAATGTTACTACTAATTTACTTAATACTAGTGATAAGTAGACATACTTTCAAGCCATTATGCTTAAAACACAGTATGGCGCTGCATCCATTTCCGCAACATCGGGGACTCCCATCGATCCGCGAACACACTGAGGATAGTGTTAGTGCTGCCACGGACACGCGCCATCAGGGAGGCGCACCTTTTTCTCATTATGGCTGCGTACCCGTCAATATGTGGCTCCGCAAACATTCCTGGCGAACTGCACCTCCATGGCAACCCCAGCAGCACCCTAAGTGCGTTATCATACTGGACTCGCAGGTCGCCGTATATCCGCTGACCATAACTAACCCACAGGCTGCACGTGCAGAAAGACTGACAGTAGACTTTGAAAAGCGTGGTCTTAACTGGTTTCGTACATCGTGCTAACCTGCGGGCCAGCATGTTACAACGGACAGCCAGCGACCTACGTTCTCTGTCTATACCCAGGAGTGCAATTCCTTAAGCTCAAACATCGATCAATGCGGAATCGAAATACCGGTGTAAAACCAATTTGTTATTAGCTAAGACGTGATTGAAGCTATTCAAGGATACGTTTGCCGTGTGGTGCCGGCTCAGAATACCACCACCCTATCTCATCCTATGGGTGTCGTAAAAGTCGACTAAGGGATTAGCCGGAGGATGGGAAGCAGCGTCCTTCGAGTACATTAACAACTCAACTGCGATCGCCAACCCGTCTGCCAAGCGCGGCGATTATGGAAAACCCCCCAATGAGCACACAACACGCCCATATCAGTCGTTGTGATCTTTGGGGGAGGCCAGTGTCCAGCAGTGGACTTCATTCGGCCGAAATGATGGAGGATACGTTACTGACAGTGTTTCATGAGGATCAGTCTTAGCGAATACCAAATTGGGTTATCACCGTTATTTCAAGTATGTATTCTAGGATGTATGGATGTTTGAGCTTAGAGAATTGCACCCCAGGTTATCTTTTAAATTATGAAAACAATTACGCGTTGTATTCCTATGGTTATTTATTTCACATAGCTTTGTTTTCACATACCTAACTTGTTACAATGTAGTTACTTACCTCCGTGTAACGTCCGGATTAAAAATATAGCACACTCCATCTCCTCCCGGATACCAGATGGATCGGTAGCAGCGTCACTTCTGTGAAACAGTAGCCATACCACGATCACCTACGCACCTGCCAGGCGTGGTGAGTACTGGCAAATTCCACCCTAAATATTAACACGATTATGAAAATCTATGGGGAGATCTTTGTTCAGCAGTGGACGTCTTTTGGCTGGTATGATGATGAAGAGAAGTTTTATTTTATACTAGCTGGGACCCGCGGTTTCACCCGCGTTTAATATAAAAGAAATTTAGAGTACTTCGACATAGACACTTGACATAGAATATATATATTGGATTTTAAGGGTTTTATTTTTTTGCGCGGAATCCTAATTATTTTTCTAAAATAAAAGTAGCCTAAGTTATTCCTTATAACATCAGCTATCTTACAGTGAAAGTCCCGTCAATATCAGTCCAGCCGTTTCGGAGAATACCCGGAACAAACAGACAGACAGACAGATAGACAAAAAAAAATTGTTTTTTTGTACCGGTACCCGTATATACTTACTATACTACTACTTACTATACCCGTATATGCATTTAGTAAAAAGCTGTTACTTTGACATTACAAACAGACACTTTAATTTTATTTATTTGTATAGATTTATTTTTATCAGTGAATATTCCATGGTGTCTCTCGCCGACCCTTGTCCATACGAACGATTATTTCGAACAATGTAACCATCATTTCTGAAATAAAAAAGTTTAATTTGATGGCCCGGAAGTCATGAATATTGAAATTTTTTATCTGTGCGCGAAAAGTCCCGAAATCATAGTTTACTATGAGTGCAATTCGCGATAGTTTAAAACCTTATATTATGGCTGTAATTTTGCCAATCTTGAATTGATTTTTTTTATTTTAAAACCAGTTGAGAACACGTCTGAAAAGATAAAATTACTGATACTATCAAATCCGTGATCAAATATTTTTGGAGCACTACAGAGAATTAACTGAATTAAATAGGCATTTCTTTTGTCTCCTCTAAAACCAGTTTTTTGCACATAATAGCTATTGACACTTCTATTCTTTCTCTTCTCTTTTCTCTTTTTAAAAAAACGTTTCCCTAGGATTTCTCCTGTCGTGCGTGCGTTTATAGAAATTTCGTCGATGCATTGTTACATTCAATTCTTTCGTTTTCCATGAAAATTTAGTTTACAGCCAAAAAACGTTAGTCGCTAACTGGTCGTCACGAAAACGTGTGAGCAAAAACTTTTAGCACGCAACCCAAAAACATATTGACATGCCAGTTGCACGCTGCAGAACGTGACGCGTTCTGGTATTCAACATGTTTTCGAGCTCTGGTAAAACCTTTCTTTTTACCTTTTCTTTCAATTATAGACTGCAGAATATTGTAAATGCAGTTATCGAATGCCGTGTGGTGCCGGCTAAGAATACCACCAACGCATCTCATCCCGTGGGTGTCGTAAAAGACGACTATGGAATTAGCCGGAGGATGGGCAGCAGCGTTCTTTGAGTACATTTATAACACAACTGCGATCGCTAAACTGTCAGCCAAGCGTGGCGACTATGGCAAAAGGCCCCAATGAACACACAATATAAACCCATACCATCGTTGCGGCAATCTTTGGAGAGGCTTCTTTCCAGCAGTGGACGTTTTTAGGCTTAAATGATGAGTTATATATGATATATATATCCGTGTGTTGTCGGGATTAACAATGGCTGGAGGCCTCTTTTGGCTTCGCCCAGAAATGACTGGTTAAGCAACCACATCTGACGTGACATGACGGCACGGTTGGTGCAGTGGCTGATACAGTCGACTGCTGCGCTCCGGGTCGTGGGTTCGAGTCCCGCACGGAACAAATATTTGTATGATCTGCAGGTAGTTGTTCCGGGTCTGGGTGTATTGTATGTGGAATTCATGTCTGTACAACTGTGGGGCAAAGTTTTTTTTAAAAGTAAAGAAAAAAAACATTTCCTAGAAATGTATGCGAGAAGCCCAACTAAAAAAAAAGGGATTAACAATATACACCGGTCATCTGTTCCCGTGGATGTCGTAAAAGGCAAGTAAGGGACTACAAACGCTTGCCAAGCGTCGTGAGTACTGGCACATTCCCCCCACTATAACGACACATGGTAACCGGCTGACGACGATAGGGGCAGCTTTCATTCAACAGTCTTATGGCTGATACTAGCTGGGACCCGCGGTTTCACCCGCGTTTAATTCAAAAGAAATTTAGAGTACTTCGACATAGACACTTGACATAGAATATATATATTGGATTTCAAGGGTTTGATATTTTTTGCGCGGAACCCTAATTATTTTTCTTAAATAGAAGTAGCCTAAGTTATTCCTTATAACATCAGCTATCTGACTGTGAAAGTCCCGTCAAAATCGGTCAAGCCGTTTAGGAGATTACTCGGAACAAACAGACAGACAAAAAATTTAAAATTTGTTATTTTGTTTTATGTACCGTATATACTTTCATATGCATTTAGTAAAAATCTGTTATTGCGACATTACAAACAGACACTTCAATTTTATTTATTTGTATGTATTTTGACATTACAAACAGACACTTCAATTTTATTTATTTGTATAGATGATGATGATTGAGTGGCAGACAGAGAATTAATTAATAAATGAATTTAAAGTACACATGCAAAACTGGTAAAGCAGGTTCTGATTGTCTTTGCTCAATTAATAAAAAACGCTTCAATTTCAGGTTCATTTTTACCGACTTCGAAAAGGAGGAGGTTCTCAATTAGATGCGTATTTTTTTTTCTATGTAGGCCAGGTATGCCCCAACCATGGTTCATGCAGACCAAGCAGTTATACTTTATACCTGGCCCGCCCGACTTCATAAGTAAAGTTTTTTTTCCTTTTCAGTGGGTTTAATATTTTTATATCGTGTAGGGGTTTTGAAGTCGGTATTTTTTTGTTAAAAAGTTTTTAAGATCTGTTAAACTTTGTGTTTGCGATGATCTCTGGTTATTGGTTTTGTTGATGAGCCCCTTCTTGTCCTTCAAATGTAAATATCGCAACAACCTTATATCAAACTATTCTCGCCAGACACCTCCAACAAATTCAACATCACACGGCTTCACAAAACCACCGCTGCCCAACCAAACAATAAATTCTTCTCCGTAACTAGCTCTCAAGTACCTACAATAAAAACCAGCCAAGTATTCTTCAAAACTTTGGCACAACTCGTTTCGAAGGAAAAACTACGCCGGCGATCCTTCGGCCTTTATTAGAAAAACTTCAAGGAAGGGGAGCCTCAATGAGATTCATTGGTGGCTGTTAGACGGCGTTCTGACAACTTGTCTCGTGAAACCCTGGTAGAGAATCCGTTTTTACGAGAAAACAAGCCTGAATTATTGCCTGCTTTAAATTTTGTGGAGAAAGGTCACGAGTAAATAAGAATTATTAAGACGAGAAATTTATTCAGATGTCGGTTGGCAAGCATCCAATTAGAGTAAAAATATATTAAAGTGTTAAAAAAAAAAATTGAGATAAAGTTTATAATAAGGCTTAATAATTTGCTCCCTCGTCTTTGCAGCGCATCAGGTATGTTTGCTGATGCCAGCACGGCCTGCTTCGGGGCAATAGTGGGGAAAAGAGTAGCCTCCCTGATGCGTCGCGTGCGGGACAGTACCAGCAGCCTTCTAAAGACCATACTAGATAGGGTTGACTGCCCACTGGTGAGGCACTGGAATTCTGTTCATGTAGCCAGAGTTGCCATGTTTAATATTAAATAAAACTAAATTACTAACATAGTTATAAGTGCTACTAACAACATAAGGATGCACATTTCTGTGTGCACTGAAATAAAAATTATTATTATTATTATAATATGAATTTAGTTAATACATACCTACCTACCTACCGTGAGGTGCTTTATCAGAAATTTTCGTGATGACGTTACTTTTACAAATATTAACAAAAATATTTACCACAACTGATATTAAGCACCCCACGCATTTTACAATAAAATATTTTTTTTTGTTAATCACTCTATTGTTATTTTCATCATCATTTCGGCCGAATGAAGTCCACTGCTGGACACAGGCCTCCCCCAAACATGACCACAACGACCGATATAGGTGTGTTGAGGGCTCATTGGGGGGTTTTGCCATAATCGCCACGCTTGGCAGACGGGTTGGCGATCGCAGTTGATTTGTTAATGTACTCGAAGGACGCTGCTGCCCATCCTCCGGCTAATCCTTTAGTCGACTTTTACGACACCCACGGGATGTTATTTTAAACTTTTAGAAAATTATTTCCGACTTTTAGTTCTTTTAGCTATCTACAAAAGCGTCGTTTTTTTATGTTTTTAAACTATAATTTATTTACCAGCCCTTCTGCATCTCTGCAAAATGCGACCCAACACACCTTTACAAAATAGACCAACATATCGTCCATCAAGCCAGCTACACGAAAGTGCGCAAGTAATAACTTGTACAGGTAAGTTACGATCATGATGACCTAAGTTAGATCGAGTTAGAGCAACGACGGAACGAACGCAAAACTTCGGATAGCCAACCTGATGGCTTGCTTATAGTGCATACAGAATGTGAACCAACTTGGCGTTATCGTAACTTGCTGCACAATGTTTGGATTTTAATTTTTCCTTGCAACTGAACCTATACAAATAAATAAAATTGAAGTGTCTGTTTGTAATGTCAAAATAAATGTTTTTTACTAAATGCATATGAAAGTATATACGTTACCTGTAACAAAAAAGTAATTTTTAAATTTTTTGTCTGTCTGTCTGTCTGTTTGTTCCGGGTAATCTCCGAAACGGCTGGACGGATTTTGACGGGACTTTCACTGGCAGATAGCTGATGTTATAAGGAATAACTTAGGCTACTTTTTTTTAGAAATAAAATTAGGGTTCCGCGCAAAAATATAAAACCTTTGAAATCCATTATATATATTCTATGTCTTTATTAAGTGTCTATGTCGAAATACTCTAAATTTCTTTTAAATTAAACGGGGGTGAAACCGCGGGTCTCAGCTAGTGCGTATATAAAAGTACACGAAACTAGTGACTTGAGAGTACTTAGGACGAAAAAATGATAAAACGAACCCAGTGTTTAGGTTTCCTAGTCGTGAAACATGTGGGCTATGTCAATACACTCCAGTGAATTCAAACAATTATGAATAACTACCCCGTTACACCCACCCTGTTATCTGTACCCTAACAGTCGGTACATAAAATTTTACACAACAAAACTTCCTTTTAACTAATTATCGTAATACACAAATACGTTGAATTTGCTTAACAACTGTCTAGCGATGTGTTTTGTTTAAATTTATCCTTCACCAGCATTATCTGGCCTCTAATTTGGCATTATGCACCCCCTTTTGTAAAGAAACCTCTTTGATTCAAGAGCGGCGGGGCGTTCATAATAGTTTGGACGTAGATTCGGTAAGCGGTGTAAATTCGCACAGTTAGAGAGGTACTAGATTATATGGGTGCTTTAGGATACGTGGAAATAATAACAAGTGAAATAAAATGCTTTAATAAAATTTGAGCTGTAGGTGCTTTGGTTACTTTGTTTATTTCTAAGGTACCTACACTTTCTATGTGATTGCCTGTATTATTGAAGCAAATATTTTCATGTTATTCAACTCTCTGAACAGTTTGACTTGAGCTTGCAATTAACTTGACTTTTCATACGAGCCTATTAGGACCTATATGAAATTAAAAAAATGAGTTTAAGTTTGAGCTTTAGAGTTGAAAATATGATTTTTGTAAGTTATTAAGATTATTATTGCGTTCTTGTTCTGATAGCTCCAACATTTTCAATTTCTTTAGATCCTATTTCTGATGATGACGAGGCGACGTGATGATTTTCGAACCTTTAAAAATTGAAATAAATTTGTTTGAAATTTGATGATATTATTATTGACTTATCATTTAAGTTATCCTTAATATTAAATAGTTTTTCTTAATTATTTTAATAACACGATCTCTGGTAAAATTATTGTTTTTCACCGAGGTGGACATCCAACTTGAACCAACCTGAGGAAGGCTGGAGGGATGTGTCCAACTTACTCTCTCTCGGTTAAAACTATCTAGTTAGTCATCTTCGGCACCAAATGATGCTCCAGGCTCTCGAGAACGAATGCCAAGAGCCGTAAAGCACCTTTTTTTATTGATCCGGTGGAAATACATCATGTACTTCCTCCGCCCCGGGAAAGAGCGGAGGGATAAGTCGAACTCCTACCGGCTAAAACCACCGGAGTGGTCATCTTCGGCACCGTAGGGAGGCTCCAGGAACTCGAAAAATCTCCATCTACCCATTGATGCCACGCCTTTAGGCACATCTTGGAGGGGATGACTGTAAAGCGTTCAACCCCTCTATGCTATGCGCTGTGCTGCGCAAAGGGGTAGCCGTGATGTACCTAGTGATACTGGTAAATCTTTCAAATTCGAAGCTTTCAGATATTTCGTAGATTATTAGATATTTTTTTAAATATTTAGATAATGATCTCTGCCGCTAACGTCGCTATAACGTTAAACATATATTAGATATTTTTTATTAATATTTATAATTTGGATTGGCTCGGAGACGCACTCACTATGGGCCTCGTAAGAAATGACGATGATAAAAGCCTTTTGCTTAAACTTTATCTAATTTAGCTTTATTTAACCAATGTTATCGACATAGCTCATAGGATTAGTAAGCTGAAGTGGCAGTGGGCTGGCCATATTAGTCGTAGAACCGACAACCGTTGGGGAAAACGTGTTCTTGAGTGGAGACCGCGTCTTGGTAAACGTAGTGTAGGACGCCCTCAAGCTCGGTGGAGTGATGACCTGCGCAAGGTGGCTGGCAGTAGCTGGATGAGAGTAGCCGAGGATCGCGATCAGTGGCATGCACTTGAAGAGGCCTATGTCCAGCAGTGGACTGCGATAGGCTGATGATGATGATGATGATGATGAACCAATTTCTGTAAAGTTGTAAATAGTAGATCATTTTTCGAAAAATTATGTCAGAGAAGTTTCACTTCTTACGTGTGTACACTTATACACACACATTTTACATTTTTAACTCTATAATTACGAACTTATTACGTTTAACCTGGGCAATAATGTTTATTTGTATTTATGTTTCAATATTTTAGCGAAGTAGACGGACACTTTTATTTTGTGTAATATGTGTTTGCCGCGTATAACTATCTAAGTATCAAAATTATACGTAAAGAACATTCCTCAGACAACCCAACCATTATTTCTTCGTTTCGATCAACCTCAAGTCCTCGCGAAAGAGAACCGATATGTACCAAGAATGTTTCGTGAGGCTATTGAAAATAAAATCATCCTAATTTTAATAGAGAAGATGGCGCGCAGGTACCCCCAGTTTGGAATCCTGTTATTAAAATAATGAAGTCCCAAACTAAATACCACACTAAAAAACATCAAGACACTGTGAGTGATTACTGCGTGCATCGAAATAATTTTTGATTAAAATAGTAACGACGCCTGTCACTTCAGTCATCTTGCTTTGTTTTTTTTTTTAACTTGGGGAAATCCTCTTGGACTTCCTCCGCCTTGGGAAGGGCATGCCGGGCTCACACCGGCTAACACCACGGTGTACTTCCTGAAACACCCATGGTTCGAGAGTACCTGGTAGTTGAGGGCCTCATGCCATTCTTCCATGACGGACCCTACAGCCGCTATCGAGGCGTGCCCTACAATAGGCAGCTCAGTCGCTCCTTCCACTCCGCCACCAGGACATCGAATAACTAATGTTGTCCGTGTGGTGTCCGAATCAAGAATACAGCACCACTCCATCTCCTCCCGTGGTTGTCGTAAATGGTGACTAAGGGATTCTAAACCAGAGGGATGGGCAGCAGCGACCCTTCTGTGAAACAGTAACCATTCTGCGTTCACCTACTCGCCTGCCAAGCGTGGTGAGTACTGGCTAATTCCCCGCAATATGATGACACAGTTGTAGAAATCTATTATATTGATATTGTTAATATTACTAGCTCTGTGACATTAAGTATTTATATTACCAATTAATACAATTTATATATACATAAATAAATACGGTAAATCTGCAGATAGTTGCTCCGGGTCTGGCTGTATTGTGTGTGGAATTTGTGTTTGTAAACGCATGCATGACACAGGAAAAATCCTAGTGTGGGGCAACGTTAAAAAAATGATTTCGATTGAATTGCACTTGTAAAATTATTATCACGTGCTGGACTACTGATTGAGTGGTATGACTCAGCTTCAATTTGATCAAATCTTGGACAAAGAAATGAACCTAACACTACTAATTGCGCTACGGCACGGCATAATTAATGTTTTGGTCGTTTACTTTCGGCGAAAGATATAGCGGTGGAATGCTTTTTGTTTTTTCTTTGACTCATAATTGATGATTTGGATTTAATACAATTTATTTTTGCTGTATTTACACATAATAGGTAAAGTATTTTGCTTTTTACACAAACAAGATTTGAGGCCATGACGTCACTTAGGTTAGTAAACTGATACTGAATACCAGCGCTGTTGGTGTTGATTTTATCTCTATGCTACAGCATTATGCTGAGTGTCGGCCATTTTCTGCATACATGCGGCGAACAATTATTTTAATTTAATCATAGTTTTATACACTATAAATTAATATCATGTTGCTTTATTAGAAATTTAAATCTCTTGCCAACATTCAAGCACTAAACAGAGCAGTACAATGCTGTATTACTTTTTACCGATTTCGAAAAGGAGGAGGTACTCAATTCGATGGCCATTTCTTTTTTAAATGTATGTACACCGATTACACCGAGATTAGTTGACCGAGTTGAGCAATTCATATTTTAACTGATGTCTGTAATATGACTGCGCTTATCTAGATGATGTCTTAATAATTTCGATTCCTCTCAGATCAGAGAACCGATTTGAGTAGTTCTTATTTTTAGTGTTAAATACTGATATCAAATTGAAAAAACTTCTTAGATTTTACTTAAATTTATTTACGCCAAAAAGAAACAAATAAATCTTTTTATCAAAAAAAAATACCGACTTCAAAAACCCTACACGATATAAAAATATTAAAACCACTGAAAAGGAAAAACACTTTATAAAGTCGGGCGGGGCCAGGTATAAAATATAACTTCTCGTTGGTCTGCATGAACCATGGTTGGGGCATACCTGGCATAAAAGTTTTATTGCTTGTTTGTTTGTTAATAATGATAGCCTGGATACCAAATCCTTTGACCAGGTACTGTATTAAATTGCGTGAGTATTGCAAGGGGAAAAACAAAGGTATATATTTACTTTGGTGTTTATTATTATCCGCGTCTCTATGGTGTTCAGAAATAAAATACTTTTGTTTGTTTGTTCCTTTCTTTCAATTGGTAAAAAAACTTTATTTTTTGTTGTATATAAGAACCAGGTGTTTTTAGATTACCATGGTCTTCGTGGGAATGTTAAACCATTACCAGAACACATAACCAAAGTGAGTACTTAAATAATGTACCTATTTTAAAAATGACAACACACTCGATTTAAGCCAAACGGCATATCCTCCACATTGCTCTCACACGGGTGCTATAAAGCAGATCGTCGATGTAGAATCAGCAGTATCTATGTACACGTTATTGGCTGAATACAAGGAAAGTCCATTTGCTGTGAAACGTCGAGACATCGGGACTTAAAATGATTTTGTTAGGAAACGGCGTGTTATTTTGTGTTTCACTGTTGTTTGGGTGATAATGTTGCGCTGTTTTATTTTGTATTGTGTGAAGAATGTGTTATTTTGATGTTCTGTATCTCTTACTCATCCCACATTAAAGACTATTTTAGAATATTTATGAACAAGTAAAGCGGACAGGTCTCATATTACTCACAATGAACGGTCGTAGGATGATTTTGCCATGATGTGATGCCACACTATGTTTTATATATGAATGCTTCTGCCCACCCTCCTTTTTTTTTATTGATGTCCAGTGGAAATTCGAACTTCCTTCACCCCGGGGAAGGGCGAAGTGGTATTCTGGACTCCTACTGGCTAAAACCACAGGAGCGGTCATCTTCGGCACCGAAGGGGGCTCCAAGTCCTCGTAAGATCACACACACATATTGACGGCACGGTTGGTGCAGTGGCTGATACAGTCGACTGCTGCGCCGAGGGTCGTGGGTTCGATTCCCACACGGAACAAATATTTGTATGATCTGTATGATCTGTTGTTCCGGGTCTGGGTGTATTGTATGTGGAATTCATGTCTGTAAACGCACCCACGACACAGGAGAAATAATAGTGTGGGGCAACGTTTTAAAAAAAAAAAAAAAACCTAATCCATTAGTAACATTTCACTGTAATGAAATGCAAGTATTCCTTAAAAGAAGAGGAGCCAACAGGCCTGATAAGGCGGCGCGTGTGTTCAGCGCGCGCCTATCAATAGGATAGGTGCGGCCAGCAAGGTCGCACAGAGAAGAGGGCCGTCAAACAGTGACGGCCTGATACCTGCCGGGGGCACGGTCCAATGCAGACAAAGCGTACACCCCAGAGGTAAGTGGAAGGACACCGTGGGGTTTTAGCCGAAAGTCCAAAAGGATTTCCTCATAGTAAAAAAGGGCTCATCATATATCATCATATCGACCATTTATACGTCCACTGCTGAACAAAGGCCTCCCTCATAGATTTTTGCAACTGTGTCATCATTTTTAGGGGGTTTTGCCAACACTCACTACGCTTGGCAGGCGGGTTGGTGAGCGCAGTATGGCTACCGTTTCACAGAAGGGACGCTGCTGCCCATCCCTCTGGTTTAGATTCCCTTAGTCGCCTTCTACGACATCCACGGGAGTAGATGGAATGGTGCTATTTTCTTTATCCGGACACCACACGAATGAATAAATAGGTGAATACTAATAGAATGGTGTTATGTATTCAGTGGGTAATTGAAAAGGGTTGCCATCTTATAAATTATAAAATCTAAAAGGATTGACACACGCAATGACGCTGTTTGAATGGTAACGGATATGTCACCATTCGAGGAGCAGCCCCTTCGTGCACTGTCATTAATTTTTCAACGTTGCTCCCGAAGTAATGTTATTCTAAGGGTTACCTTGTTCATTGTCCGCATAGTGCAATGATTGTTTTAATCATCATATCATCATTATACCAATGAACAAGGTAACCCTTAGAATAACATTACTTCGGGAGCAACGTTGAAAAATGACTACTCATAAGACGTCTACTGCAGTACAAAGGCCTTCCCCATAAACGACAGGCCACATGCCATAAGTCGCCATTTTGGAGAGAATTTGCCAGTACTCGCCACGGCGGGTAGGTACGGCAGGCCGTGCTCATACCGATATATTTAGAGGGGGTGACCGCTTTACAGTCATCCCCTCCGAGATGTGCGTAAAGACGTGGCACCAATGGGCGGCTCTAGTGTGATTTTACGAGGACATAGAGCCCCCCTTCGGTGCCGAAGATGACCGCTCTAGTGGTTTAAGCCGGTAGGAGTCGCCCTTCCCCGGGGCGAAGGAAGTTCCATGTAGAATGTCCACTGGACACCAATAGAAAAACTAAAAAATAAAGTTGGTAAGCGCAGCATGCCTACTGCAAGCGACGCATTATAATATTCATCATAATTAATAATTACATATGTTTGTTTCTACTTATTAATTGTTTAATACAAAAATATATTAGTCCTACGAACAAACCTACCAAGCTTTATACTAGACGGCTTAATATAAAAACGGACGATACGGAGATTGCAACGCTAGTCTGCGGATGCCTCTCAGAGCAAAAACACGCTGTTTCATTTGTATTTTTTGTTAATATTGAAAATTAGTACCAATAGACGCCTCTCATCAAGCTATCTTCGAGTATTACTCCACGAACGACCCCAGAGTCACTACAGCTACTGTTCCCAGTTAGGACGCAGCTACCCATCTGGTTTAGAGTCCCTTAGTCACTTTTTACGACATCCACGGAAGGAGATGGAGTGGTGCTATATTCTTAATCGAGACATGAATGAGTGATTTAAAAATACCTAATTAATGAATTTTGCACACACATTTCGCTACACAACTCTGCAAATATTACGTTTTCGATAAAAACAATAATACATCATACTCCCAAACAACAAATCACTAAAAGCCCATCGCGAAAACGTAGCTATAAAGCTCACTTAAAATGTCCTTCAAAATATAATACAACAAAATTTATTACGCCTCACACACTTACTTTAATATTACTAGAGTTTAATAGAACTAGTGACGCAGGGGTGTCGTTGATTCGACCTACTTGCTACAGACACAAAGACTAGAAGATTCAGAAGTTACACTCCATACAATACGAGTATCACAATCTATTCCGTTCATATTTGGCTTTTACATCGAGTCTAATACTCAACTGGCTGGCAAAAAGCTGGGCCTCCTATCGAAGGTGAGACAGTACTTCACGCCGAACCAGCTGCTCAATTTACCAAGCGCAAGATTTAACGTTTATGGATTACTTGCTCTCATCTTTCAACACTGGACTGTGAATATGAACAGTCTGCACATCATTTCCCGTGGGAGTGTATTCTTTGGCAAGATGAACGCAATATTATGATTGACAGCTTGCAAGTTACATCCGGGGTTGTTTACTATACAGACCTTGTTGCGACTAGGACACATTTCCGTGCGTTCAAGCCTTTTTGCTGTACCTACTATTGGAATCAGTCACAATAGCTCACAACATAGTACCCGTAAATAAATAAAATGAAAAATTGTACCCGTGGTGCTTGGCAACTCGGCTTAACCCTGTTGTAAGCTCCTATTTATTGTGCATATGGCCTATCGTTTTTCTCTGTCTCCTGCTTGCTACGGAGGGAAGTGGAACGTATATTCTTTCCTACTCCTCCTTTTTCTTTTCTGATTAATTTCGGTGCGGGTTCCAAGACAGTTATTCATTTCTCTGGGACACACCGAGCTTCATTGATCGGTGTTCTTTTCGGTGGTCGCCATTGTAGATTCTGGCTTACAGGAGTTGTAGTGGTTGGGAATGTGTGGCGGGCTTGCTCTCATCTTTGTGATAGTTCGGCTTAATTCCAGCTGGGAACACTGGAGTCGGTTGAGACATGAGATTATTCATTGGTCAATGCAACAGAGTCTTGAACATCATCAACGCAGAGTTGTAAGCCTAACAGCGTATTATAGATGTATTTCGGTGAATGTGCGTTGGAATTACACAACTTAATTCCCCAAGCCCATCCCATGTTTAGACAACCAGACGTAGGACAATGCGCCACCATTATATGGTGGAAATTCGACCTATACACACGAAGGGGTTTACATGTATTATGAGTACGGCTAATGAGGGCAACTGCTTGCTGGACTCTGTTTCCCGACAGTTCCTGGGAATCTCCAAGTCGCAAGAAGAAAGGTTTCTTCCAGCGTGCACCAACATCGACTGCATCTTCGCTTAACATCAGGTTATATACAGGTCAAACACAAGTCTATTCAATATTTAAGTTGTTACATTCACAAATTTATATTACAACAATAAAATCTATTATATTAGTGGTGATAGATCGAGTAGAGCGCCGCACAATGATTGTTGATATAACTATCCCGCATGACGAGAATCTCGTGAAGGCCGAGAAAAATAAGCAAATTAAGTATCTTGACTTGGCGCACGAGGTTGTCGACATGTGGGAGGTAGACTCTGCAATCATTGTGCCGATAGTTGTCACGGCCAATGGCCTTATGGCCAAGAGCCTCGACCAACACCTTAAGAGGCTCTCGTTAGGCAGCTGGGTCAAGGGCTTGATACAGAAAGCGGTACTCCTGGACACGGCTCGTATTGTTAGGAGGTTCCTCTCTCTGGAGCCCTAACCACCGGTAGCTTGGACCTTGTTCCCGATGCCGGTGGGCTACTATTTTTTATATTTTTAAATATATATTGTTTTTTTTATATGTATTTAAAAATGTAATTTATATGTATATATTTAAAATAAAGAAGATAATAAATCTATTACATTTAAAATTAGAACATGCTATTTTAAATTAGATATTCTCTTGGCTCTGCTGTACATGTCGTGTGTTCGAACCCCGCAGATAATGGTTCCAACATGGGAGAAATCCTAGTGCGGGGAAAATCAATGAAACAAAAAATGCTCAAGTTTAATGGTCACTATTTGTCCGTAAACCCTTCACGGCCCTATGCCGAAGCGCTCGCCTTGAATGATCGCTTGAATATAGAGTGTGCTACTTCTTACCTAATCAAAATTGTGGTATTGTTCTTTCTAGGCAAGCCTTCTTGCACTAGTGATGCTTACTACCCCAGGTATTAAGGATAGTCATTTATAAAACCATAATTTATCTCCTGGTGATTACCACATTGAACAGCGGCAGTGTATAAACGCGTATAGTTAAAGCTGACATTTCCTTGTACTATTTTCAGTATAGCCGTCAGTTGAAAAAATATTACAAGCGCATATGGTCATCAACTGTCCTCGTAGTTGTTTGGACTTTCCTATTTTAGTTTTCATCATTTCGGCCGAATGAAGTCCACTGCTGGACACAGACCTCCCCAAAGATCACCACAACGACCGACATGGTTGTGTTGTGGGCTCATTGGGGGGTTTTGCCATAATCGCCACGCTAGGCAGACGGGTTGGCGATCGCAGTCGAGTTGTTAATGTACTCGAAGGACGCTGCTGCCCATCCTCCGGCTAATCCCTTAGTTGAATTTTACACACACCCACGGGAGGAAATAGGGTGGTGGTATTCTGAGCCGGCACCACACGGCAGTTTTACTTTTACCGTAGCATTAACTCCTTTCTTATTTTTTCCAAATCGTTGCCCCCCATTAGGATTCTTCCTGTGTCGTGGGTGCGTTTACAAACACAAATTCCTGTGCTGCTGTGTCTTTAGCGAATTTGCCTTCTAGCTTTCTTGTTTTATGACCCACCACGAATATGAGTACAAATTAATGAACCCTAATACGGTACTGTGTGATTAATTCAATATATTTACATAGCTGAATAGTGTTATACGCACCTGAACGAACTAATTGGGTATATTGTTGCTTTATGTACCTTTGTTTATGTTTGGGGAAAGTTGGGTTGTTGGTTCCAGTGCCCTATCTAAGTGTGTAGACATCTGGAATGTATAAAATGAATACTAAAGCGAACAAACTGTAGAACTGGTATATTAAATAATAGAAAAAAAATATAAACAATAAAAAGGTGGCTCGTGCGACGCGTACAAAATGTGTGTATCGAACCGTGGATATTGACTGAGTGGTGAATGCTGCCGTCAGCAAGCCGGTGGCGTACCTGGTGCCAATCGCCGGAGAGTTGACCGATCGGTGACGAAGAATCCCGAGTAGCGCCTCGCCGACTTGCGACTTCAGATATCCAGTCCCCCGCCGGCGCTTGCGCCGGTTTGTCGCGTGTTGTTGTTCTAGAAAATGCTATGCATGAATAATACAAATAGATTTTGGTGAGTTTTAATAAATTTGCATATTTTCATTTAATGCTGCTTCCTTTTTTGGGCATTTAATAATAATAAATAAAACCCCTCTGGGCAGTCGTTATCTCACCGTAACCGGAACCGTTTCGAATGCTTTGGCTAGGTCGAGGAAAAGTATCTCCTTCTGCGAGAGCGTCATGCTCCAGAAAGAGACTGCAGAGCGGGATCGGGAGAGGGCTGATCCCGCACGGAGAAGGACGAGACGGCGCCGGGGCAACAACCGTCCTGGCTCCCAAGTCCAACACGCCTGAGCCCCCTGCCGTCACTACATGGTGGGGGGCCCCGGGGGTCGCGGGCGCGCAGATTGGGGAGTCTGCGTGCTCACACCGAGCGACCCCCGGGAAGACGGTGGCGCGCACGTGGTCACGTGTGCGCAGTACAGCGCAAAGCGAGGCTTGGGGGGATACTTTACAATCCTCCCCGAGAGGTGCCTGGGGGGGCGACCTTTTTACAGTCGCCTTCCCTCCGCTAGAGGGGGTGACCGCCTTACAGTCATCCCCTCCGTGATGTGCCTAAAGGCGTGGTACCAATGGGCGGCTCTAGTGTGATCTTACGAGGACCTGGAGCCCCCCTTCGGTGCCGAAGATGACCGCTCCAGTGGTTTTAGCCGGTAGGAGTCCGGCATACCCCTTCACCCTTCCCCGGGGCGAAGGAAGTTCCATGTAGAATTTCCACTGGAGATCAATAAAAAAAAATAAAAAAAGGTCGAAGAAAACAGCAACTGTTCGGAGACCATTGTCGAGTTTCCATGCCTAAATCCAAATTCTCGTTCTGAGAACAGGTTGTGTTTTTTCCAGGAAACTAACAAGTCGGTTGTTAGCTAGCTTCTCCAATATTTTTGATGACACACATAGTAGATAAATTGGCCTGTAGTTATCAGAATTTTCTTTGGAGCCATTTTTATAAATAGGGGTGATAACCGCCGTCTTCCAGTAATTGAAGAAAGTTCCAGATTCCATTCTCAGATTGCATATATACGTTAAAGGTTCCAGTATGAATTCCTTGATACGCCTGAGTAGCAAGGGCCGGAAGCCATCAGAGCCTGGTGAACTGTCGTCCTTGAGATCAGTTATGATGCTACCAATTTCTTGGTGGTCAGTTGGGTGAAGAAATAGACAGTTTAGAGAAAGGTTGTTGTAGCTAGTTCCACTACAAAAAATTTCCTGCGATAACATAAGCTTTTGCTGCCATAGAGCCAAAATTATTGCAGTTGGATCAATGGACGACAATCAATTTTTATTGGGATTTAACAGTTCGCGGTTAGCGTTGACTTGTTTAGGAATTTGACATATCTCTTTTAAGAACCGCCAAAGTTTCTTATGCTGCTCAGTACTATTTTCTAATTCCTTTCTTTCATAATCTACTTGGGTTTACGGAGGATATCATTACAAAAAAAAAATTAATGAGTATACAATTTTCAGATCTTCGTGTTGCGGCTGGAGTCTCACTTGATTTTTTGAGTATTTTTCTTTATGATCTCTGTCAAGATTTCATTAAAAAGTAACACTGCGTCGTTAACCTCTATTTTAGATGTAAGTTCTGTCCAATTGGCACGACTTATCGCATCTATTACTTTAGAGTAGTCCGTTTTAAGTGTGAACCGTTGCCTGGTGATCAGATTAATAGCGTTGGAGAAATCTGTACCGAGTAAAAGTCATGGTCTGTTATAGACGACTTACAAATGACTCCCAGTGAGTTTGTGCCTTTGGTTTTGATTAAAGCATGGTCTATGCAAGCTTTACCTCTAGTTGGACTAGTGATAGTAGGCAGGAAACGGTTTTCGGCCAATAGGCATTGGTAAATAGTGTGAGTGGCATTCGGAGATTCATCTAGTAGGTCAATGTTCATGTCACCCATTAAGATTGTGCATGTGTTGGTTTTCAAGCTGCTCAAAGAGATATCCAAGGAATTTAGGAATTTTTCAGTGTTAGTCATTGAGAGTGGGCGGTAAATACCAAGGAGTAATATTATTCTGAAAATGAATTACGAGGCAGTTAGCACCTTCAAATTATGGTTCGACGACAGAAATAGAACAGGTGTCATTCACGTATATGGTTACTCCACCACTTTTACTAATATTCTTTGTTGTGTGGTAGCTGTTGTTCCCAGGTAACTGGTCTATTACATAATTTTCGTTTAGCCAACACTCAGTCAGAACAATGGCGTCAAATTGGCAGTCAATGCCGTGTAGAACTGTTAACAAGTTAAGGAAGTTTTTTAGACTTCTGATGTTACAAGTTGAAGTTAAGCTTTAAAAGTAAATTCTGACATTGTTCGGGTTTATCAACGGTACGGCATGATATGTTCAAAGTTTCGTCTATTTCGTTTAATAAGTCAACGTTTTCCATAGTCTATTATAGGTAATATAATAGAAATAAAAGAAAATTTTCCGCATTGTTTCAGAATAGTATGACTAAGATGTAAAAGGAATGATTGTGGTCGTTTTTGTGATGTGTTCTGAATATGTTTATATTTTTGTGTGTGTGATATAAAAATGACTGTAGTGAGAAACATTTGGCTTTGCCCGGTTAAGCAGATATATCCCCCTTGGGATTACTGCGAGAAGCCCTACATAAAAAAATAAATAAAAATAAAACATTTGGCCAGGAAAAAGAATTGTTTTTTGTGTGTGTAATTTGAAACTAGTCTTGTGTAAGGGACGGTTGCTAACTTACAAGGAGAAATAATCGCTAGGATTGAAAAGTACAAGTAATAGTAATTTAAATAGTAAAATAATTGATTAATACATTCCAATTAAATAATCAAAATTACATGCAACTTATCTAGAAATGAAGTCACGAGAACTTCTTATCTGCGGAATACACTGCATAATATGGAATCGAGAAGTTTGTGTTGTATTTTTCCCAACAGAAGAGTATATTAAGCGTAATATGTCTCAGGAACCAGGTCATCACTGTTCTATTCTGGTTTGAGTTGAGGTAGAGATTCGACACAAGTGAGAAAAAGATCCAAGTCTTGGGTATTCTTGGTGAGTATGGCCAGTTTCCCTCCGATATTGCGGACAAGTATTCGGCCACTGTTAGTCCAACAATATTTGTGTTCGTTTACAAAGAACTTGCGTATAGGTCCTTCGATATCAATATCTTTGGAAGATAGGTTGCTCCTAGTCTTTGATGCTTTAATGAACTCGTCTTTTTTTCCTTCTCAGAAGTTTAACAATGACTGGCCTAAGAAAATTGGAGTCTGAGTCGGATTTCAGGTCTGTTTTTAAACCTGCGCGGGCAGTCCAGTCTATGTCGTCTGCCGTTAGCTGAACGCCAAGTCTAGTCGCCGTAACTAAGAAAGTATGATGAAGGTTTTCAGTGGCAGATTCTTCAATACCCATTATCTCTATCTCATTTCGCATAGCGGTCTGCATCTTCTGATTTAACTGATCCTTTAAGCAGCCTATTGTTTCGTTCAGGGCAGTTACTTGCAAATCGTTTTGCTCAAGAACTTCAGTTTTCTCATCATAGCTGTCAAGGCGTGCGTTACATTTGTTTACTGTGCTTTTAAATTCATCCATATCTGTTCGCATGAGGCGTATTTCAGTTACAAGATCGACGTACGACACCAAGTTCTCAAGGACATCTCTGATGGGTGAACCCGTGTGACGGTGACTAATGTGACGCTTGTGGCCTCGTGATTGTGTATTCACGTTCGAGTCATCCAGCTCAGCGCATGCGGTCACGGTGGTGGGGAGGCGCACAGGAGTGTTACTAATATTAGTACGCGGAACATTGACTGGACATGCGGTGCATTGCCAATTTTCGCTTTACTTTACAAATTTTGTGACAGCTTCACACTTACAGCATTTAATTAATCTATCGGTAGTTATATCTTGTTTACAAGCCTCGCAGGTAGTATTCATAGCGATATAAGCAAAGCAGATTAGGTTTTCTGTCCAATAACTGTTATAGCAATCTAATGTTAACGCATTTTATTAACATTGTGCATAAATATGTGTGTATTTATCCCACACATTGGCATGCATTATCCTCACATAGTTTTTACGATTATATTGAAGACTGTAATACTGTCAGATATTATTTCAAAAGAGTATATCCATGGAGTTTCTTGCCTGTTCTTCTCCATAGGAGAGAATTCTGACTATTCGTAAGTACCAGCAAATGGTTTATATGAATAAAAACAATTTGACTTTGACAATACAGTAAAGTGCGATGACTCACAGAGCTAGTAAAGTCAAGAACATGCGAGGAATGCGTGATATACGGGTAAGCGGCACACCACCACCAACCTGCAACGCCGAAGAGCGATTGCGACAGGTATAGTGTGTGTTGGTTGATGATGACGATGATGATGATGATGATTGATTGATGGATCGACAATGGCTTGCTATGACTCACCCGTACCGGTCGTCTATTCAATTTTAAAGGTCTACTATAACTTAAAACTGCTGTATCGTTACTCATATCAATTTGTTTATGTAAACACTGTCACCGATTTAAACACTATACATTAAACTTTACACTGGTATAGCTTCTAGATGGTTTGTGCACTTTATAGGTACTTGGTTTTAGCAAATAAAACTGGGAGCGTGAAATGAACGTGCGCTAGCATATCGCTAACTTTGAGAACATAATACGCAATAACTGATATGCAAATGCCATCATCATAATAGGATACGAAAAGAACAGAAACCGAAATGTGTAAAATTTTGTTGTCTGAAAGAACTGTAGATATGATTTCATAATTAAACGAAGAACGACATATATAATCTAAGACCATCTCATCCGTTGGGTGTCCTAAAAGGTGACTATGGGTTCTGCCGGAGGATGGGCAGCATCATCTTTCCGAGTACATTAACCACTAAACTGAGAACTACTAACTATCAATCAATATCAGCATCCACGGCGTCCAGCATTGAACTTTATTCGGCTGAAATGATGATGCTGATAATCTAAGAAAAGAACCTAAAATATGCGCACATAAAATAAAGAGTTTTTATTACTAACGCAACAAACTCCCACGCTAAAACCTATTGAACACAATCGCATGATACACTCCTAACTTATGAACCTAAAAAAATATTGATGAATGACCCCAAAATGAAAATCGAAATCTCATTCATAGCTTTGCTGACACGCATTTATTACAGAGTACACATCGGCCATTTTGTAACAAAGCGAGTTACATTTCGGCGGGAACCGCCATGATGGATTGCGCGTTTGACAGCAAGAGGTGCGTTCGTTATTTGCAATTTGTTGTTACTACGTTGATTGAGAGGGGACGCTTGTTTGAAAGTAAAAATATTATTTGTTCTTTTTGATTTTCTGCAATCAAAAACAGGACGATTTTTTAAATTGGTTTGCTGTTGGGAAATAGCGAAAAGTGTGTAACGTGCATTTTATTTTTTAAGTTTAGTCCAAATTACTTTTTCTTGAGTATTGTTTTTTGTTTTCTTTTTTCGTATATTATTCTTGAAATGAGATCAATCAAGCACTAACGCGACTTTTAGTGACACTTATATTATTGCTAACATTCGTATCCCAATCAAACATCTTTATCAATGCCCAAAACCTACCCATACATCTTACGTCCACCCAATATCTTGACCACAACAAAACCACTGGCTCGAATCATTTAATTGACCTAACGCTCAAAGACAGTAAATATCCCCGTTCACTCAACAGGTAATCGCAAAACACCTCCGAGCCAAGCTTTAATACCGCTTCACAAGTTTGCTTTGATAGTTCGGTTTAGATAACTTCACTTGACCATTGCGCTTAACCTGGTTAAGTGATTATGCAGCCAAGTAGCGCAAAGTATATCTAACTCTATGCAGAGCAATTTATGTGGGGCTTACGGGGAAGATATGTGGTGCTGATATTCCAAGCTACCGTATTGCAACTCGAGAAATGTTTGTTGCAGCATCAAATATTTTTTTGCCATATTCTAGGACGATCAATCACTGCGTGGAGAAGGTAGTTGCGCCATGGTAGTCATATAACGGTCAGTGAGATACCACATCCGGTAGTGGGACCTCCATTGGAAGAGTCTGGCTAGACAGATACCACCGTAGGGCCAATTATTTTGTGGCCAAGCAGTAGTGTTTAAACTTCAAACATTACTGTGGTCCAGTTTGAAGGGCACTGCAGTTAATGAAATTACTGGGCAATGTGATGCACGCAGCACTGGTCCGAGGTAGCATTACAAATGTTATATATGATGATTATCGTTGTAGTAATATAATGAACTATTATTAAAAAATGTGTTAGACAGCACCGTCCTTCGAGTACATTAAAAACTCAACTGCGATCGCCAACCCATCTGCCAAGCGTGGCGATTATGGTAAAAGCCCCCCAATGAGACACAAACCACGCAGGACGGTCGTAATGGCGATCTTTGGAGGAGGTTTGTGTCCAGCAGTGGACTTTATTCGGCTGAAACGACGAATAGAAGTCGATATTATATAAAATATTAAGTTTACCTTGCCTATACATACTACAAATTTGCTTATTTGTAAAGAAATATCACAGTTTCTTCACATCAAACCGTGAAATTAATCCACACTATAACAGACGAAATCCAAATAAGCTAACCATACCTTCAACAAATTTACAATCAATGCGGAAAAGTCCTAACTTTAGATTAGTATCAATTTATAATATAATCCCCGAATATTTAAAAACCGAAACGAAATATAACTTGTTTAGTAAAAAGCTAAAATTATATCTTATTAGAAAATGTTATTATTCAGTAGTAGAATTTAAAAATGACAATCACAACATCATAGACAAACATACCACTTATAATTTATTATGATTAGTTAAACAATTATCATTTGACACAACAAGAACTGTAAATAAATATGTACTCGTATGACGCCTAATTATATTAATAAAATACTGTGTAAAATGACGACCAGTTTAATACCTGAAGTAATATATTCTGTCTCTTTTTGTGTACTGACTATAAAATATATATATATATTACAATAAAAACTTAATACTGTAAAATTACACGGGTAAAATGCTCGCACCCAGTTGCAAACACCCTTACGGGGTACATGTACTTACTTGCCTACTTAATATAATTTTACTATAAGACATGTGAATTTATAATTTATATACATTACTGTAACTTTAATGACATAAATAAATAAATAAATATACCGGCTCCTTAATATGTTTAGATTAAAATGTACCGCTGACCACGCACAGTTCGCCAAAACGTTCGAATTATTTTCTATACAAACATCTTGCAACTCCAATACCCAGTTGGGAATTCCAAATGATGACCTCCAAGTCCGCTACGCAAACATTTCTAAAGTCGAGCTATCAATAAAATCCATTTGTGAGATGTGTCACCGCTATTGAGGTCTGTACTTACTAGTATATCTGTATAATCTATGTCTGTACCCGACGACTTTGAAACTCCGTACCGCTCATTGTGGGCGTTCGTCATAGTGACAAAATGTCTGGCGAGATCTAAGTAAGCGCAAATTATTACAGCACTAGCGTAATGCGCACAAAAGTCCAATATAATACTTGGATATGGTGCAAAATAAAAACAATGGCGATAGTGACTTTTTCAAGTATTTGTCATCATCGTCATCATCATTTCAGGTGAAGAACGTCTACTGCCGATCAGAGGCCTTCCCCATAGATTTCTACAAATATTGCCCGCATCCAACGACTCTTTTTTTTATTGGTGTCCAGTGGAAATTCTACATAGAACTTCCTTTGCCCCGGGGAAGGGCGAAGGGGTATGCCGGACTCCTACCGGCTAAAACTACTGGAGCGGCCATCATTGGCACCGAAGGGGGGCTCCAGGTCCTCGTAAGATCACACTAGAAACGCCAATTGGTGCCACGCCTTTAGGCACACTTCGGAGGGTATGACTGTAAAGCGGTCACCCCCTCTTGCGGAGGGCAGACGGCTGTAAAGAGGCCGCCCCCCAGGCACTTCTCGGCGAGGATTTTAAAAGATCCCCCAAGTCTCGCTGTGCGCTATGCTGCGCACACGGCGGCACGTGACCACGTGCGCACCACCGTCTTGCGGAGGTCACTCAGTATGAGCACGCAGACTCCCCAATCTGCTCACCCGTGACCCCCGAGGCCCCCCACCGTGAACTGACGGCAGGGGGCTCAGGCGTGTAGGATCTGGCCGCCGGGGAGGTTGTTACCTCGGCGCCGTCTCATCCTTCTCCGTGCGAGATCGGCCCTCTCCCGATCCCGCTCTGCAGCCTACTTTTAGAGCATGACGCTCTCACAAAAGGAGACCACTGCACTCCAATTTTCATGCTCTGCCAACATAGCCGTCACTACTGCCGGCAGATCTCATTGCCCGATCCGATCGACCAGGACCGGCCACGGCCGCCCACGTAGAGCACTCCTCGAGCGTGTGCTGTGCGGTATCCTGGTCGCTCCCACAATGGTGACATTGCGCCGTAACCTTGCGTCCTATTCAACGACTCCTAGCGATCTCAATGTGCTGGTGTGGTGAAATTTCCACTCGAGAACCTTTCTGCCACAACAACCATCAGTTCTACGAACCATGTGTCACACCCACTACCACGTTAGGTTACTAGCTTGGTGGCACATATGGTCACGCGACGCCGTGTGCGCAGTACAGCAAAGCGCACAGAGACGCTTCGGGGGATCCTTGTCCGGGTCATTCCTTCCGTAATGTGCCTAATGCGTGGCACCTATGGGTGGCTCTAGTGTGATCTTGCGAGGACCTGGAGCCCCCCTTCGGTGCCGAAGATGACCGCTCCAGTGGTTTTGGCCGGTAGGAGGCCGGTCCCTTCGCCCTTCCCCGGGGCGAAGGAAGTTCATGAAGAATTTCCACTGGACACCAATTATGTCGGAAGCTTTAGTTTAGGATGTGTCACTGCATCTCAATATAGATTGTGGCTTTATTAAATAATGAAAAGTATTTACTTACCTATATCGAGCTATGCCAAGGTACTATATTCTTACATAGCCTTCCACGTCTCCTTTTGTGTTGCCGTCACCAACCAAACAGACTTGTGAAACCATATACGTCACCATTCCGCCACTGGTGATAGGACGGGTCTCTTCTTGCAAGAGTCCGCCTAGAATATTCTACTGCCAAGCTGTGGTGTTTTAAACTTTGAAGGCCGAATATCTAGGTTATATATTCAGCTCTTTCCTGCAAGGTTTGGATATAATGTGTATAAAATAGATAACAATTTTAGGATTATATCGCGTATATTGACGGATGACTGTCATCCTGCGATCACGAACCCTGCAAAGTGTTCGAAACGTCAGGAAAAACAAAAAATTTATAATATACGCGATGTAATCCGCTTAAAAGTGTTTTATAATGAGTAATAATCGCGAAAACCTAAGACATTACTAGTAATTAGTATATAATAGTATATAATTACCTAGGTAACAATTGTGAGTTTTAAACATATATATAGGTTGAAAACAGGTTTAACTCAAGACTAAGCATTGTTCAGAGTGTACCAGTTTTATCCTGCGCGTTGAATCGGCATAGAAAAGTAAGACAATTTAAAAATATTGTTATAAGTATCATTATCATCATCAAATCAGCTACGTTGACGACGTCCACTACTAAACAATGGTCTTCCCCAATGATTTCCACAACGAGTGGTTACGGACGTATCTGACAACAACCAGAAGGCCAATTCACGTAATTAAAAATTTTCAAAATATAGTTCCTATCTAGTCTCAGTGTCATAAATGTCACAAATGGTGTTTCTCCTAAACTAACAAACAACGTCAAACGTGAACTTGACTGTGATGAGATCGATAACGGATCGAAAGTTGATCGAAGTCAAAACGGTATTCTGCTGACATTTCAAAGTGTCACATGTACTAAATTTTCATTAAATAAACGTCAAAATTGAAATCGAAATGAGACTAGATCGAGATTATACTGAAATCTGACTGAACTTTAAGAGTAGCAGAATACCATTTTTTCGGCCAATTCATAATTTAATCTCAGTTCGGTCAAGTTTCAGTCATAGTGTAAATTAATTACGAGAATTGGCCCTCAGGTCGTCTGTCCACCTCGTTGGAGGTTGTCCCACGCTGCGTTTTCCGGTGCGCGATCTCCACTTGATAACCTTTTTGCCCCAACGGCCATCTGTTCTACAAACAATGTGCCCCGCCCATTGCCACTTCAGTTTTCTAATCCATTCAGCTGTGTCGGCACTTTAGTTATTCTACGGATCTCTTCATTTCTGATTCGATCTCGTACCAGACATAGCTCTCTCCATAGCTCACTGAGCGACCTTGAGCTTTCTTATGAGGCCCATAATGAGTTACCACGTATCTGGGCTATATGTCATCAGTGGTAACACACACTGGTTAAAGCCTTTTGTCTTGAGGTTTTGCGGTATTGTTGACGAAAAGACAACATAACATCTTCTTCAATCTAAAAATAAATAAAATTGAAGTGTCTGTTTGTAATGTCAAAATAACAGTTTATTACTAAATGCATTTGAAAGTATATATGGTATATTTAACAAAAAAATAATTTTTGTCTGTCTGTCTGTTTGTTCCGGGTAATCTCCGAAACGGCTGGACCGATTTTGACGGGACTTTCACTGGCAGTTAGCTGATGTTATAAGGAATAACTTAGACTACTTTAATTTTAGAAAAATAATTAGGGTTCCGCGCAAAAAAAATAAAACCCTTGAAATCCAATATATACACTCTATGTCAAGTGTCTATGTCGAAGTACTCTAAATTTCTTTTAAATTAAACGCGGGTGAAACCGCGGGTCCCAGCTAGTATTATAATAAAATCAATATTCGCTACAGCTTACATCTCGATCACACACAAGACTGCGAAGCGGCTGCGAACGGCATATAAAGAAAGTTTGCCGAATTCCAAACTTAGCCGAGGATGGATCTCGCCTGGAATTCTTCGCGAAATTGTTTTAGGCACCTAAGACCTACTTGATAGCCTTTCAGTTGAAGTCGCTTGTGTAGGTTTCTTGTCTTTCAATATTGGTGTACAGTGTTCGTAAAGGCTAAAGTTTCGACACGTAATAAATACTGAGGTTATTGGATGGAACGCCGTGTTTAGTAGATAATTAAGGTTTTAGGGTTCCGAACGTCCGAAGGAAAAACAGCGGGACCCTTATAGGATCACTCGTGTGTCTGTCTATATGTCCGTCTGTCACAACCAATTTGCTCCTACTCTACAGGACTGATTAAGTTGAAATTTGGTACACATATGAATTTCTGCAACCCAAACACGGAAGTGTAATGTAAATAAATGAAAATTGAGTTTAAAGGTCACTTTTTGGGGATAGTATATACATTTTAAGAATATAGGCAAACTGTACCGTGTAACATATTAAATGGAAGGGTTTGTTGTGACGGTCTCAAATGTATTTATTTTATAATTTTATAATTTTAAAATATAGTAAGTTATTCTTCGAAACGACTGAGCCTATAACTTTGAAAAAAATATATGTAATAGTTCTTTACTTATAGATTACATGAAAACCTATAAGAAGTCTGTGGTCTTGTTATTATAACATGGTAAATCTTTCAATATTGTGCGCACAAACGTACATTTGCGGTTGAAATGTATGCGAGAACATGTTTTTCAACTACAATGTTCATCATTTCGGCCGAATGTTGTCCACTGCTGGACACAGGCCTCCCCCAAAGATCACCACAACCACCGATGTGGATGTGTTGTGGGCTCATTGGGGGGTCTTGCCATAATCGCCACGCTTGGCAGACGGGTTGGCGATCGCAGTTGAGTTGAAAATGTACCCGGAGGACGCTGCTGCCATCGTCCGGTTAATCCCTTAGTCAACTTTTACGACACCCACGGAAGGAGATGGGGTGGTGGCATTCTGAGCCGGCACCACACGGCTAAATCTATACAAATACAAATAAATAAAATTGAAGTGTCTGTTTGTAATGTCAAAATAACAGCTTTTTACTAAATGCATCTGAAAGTATATACGGTACATATAACAAAAAAACAATTTTTAAATTTTTTGTCTGTCTGTCTGTCTGTCTGTCTGTTTGTTCCGGGTAATCTCCGATACGGCTGGACCGATTTTGACGGGACTTTCTTTGTCAGATAGCTGAAGTTATAAGGAATAACTTAGGCTACTTTTATTTTAGAAAAAAAAATAGTGTTCCGCGCAAAAAATATAAAGCCTTGAAATCCAATATATATATATATATATTCTATGTCAAGTGTCTATGTCGAAGTACTCTAAATTTCTTTTAAATTAAACGCGAGTGAAACCGCGGGTCCCAGCTAGTTATAAATATAACTGATATTTATTGTGTGTATGTATTTCACGTATAGTCCACTTTGATTCCACATACCTGACGTGTTAAATTATAATATCACTTTTTTAATAGTGTCTATAGAGTTTCTTGCTGGCTCTACTCCATAAGATCAACTTTTCCGAACCGTGCCCCTTGACTTTTCTTAAGTGCCTATTAGGGCCTATATGGAATAAAAAGTTTGGGAGATTGCCCACCTGGTCAGAAGATCTACGTTCTACGTACAGATCTACGTACGAAGTTAGAAAGAAAGAAAGTAATTTATTCTTTGCACCATAGGGACAGCAATAGTATTAAAAAATATCAAAGGAACACATTAATAATACATTTGAAAACATAGACAAAAAAGTACCAACAATAGAATCAGCTATATAAAATGTCAGAAGTGGTCGGTGGTACATACAGTAAAAAATACAGTGCAGTTCCACATTGTTGTCACACTGTCTGACACTTCACAATTCTACAAATACGTAGTATCTCTAATAAGTTACTTAAAAGTAGTGTTCGTTCTACAAATTGTTTCCTTCATCATTTCAGCTGATTAAAGTCCACTGCTGGACACAAGTCTCCCCAAAGATCGGTCTGGGTGTGTTGTATACTCATTGGGGGGTTTTGCCATAATCGCTTTGCAGGCGGGTTGGCGATCGCAATTGAGTTGTAACTGTACTCGAAGGATGCTGGGCCCATCCTCCGATTACTCTCATAATTGCCTTTTACGACACCCAAGGGATGAGATGGGTTGGTGCTATTCGTAGCCGGCACCACACGGTTGTTTCCTTACTCAGACTCTAATAGAAAATCCGCTGTTTCTAATATTGAACTTAATTAAAGCCACATACAAATCACGTAGCATCTTACTTACAAGCATATCAACCCAAAACTGCGCAAAGGGCGCTTCATACTTCCGAAACCTGCTTCACCTGTCGCTTGCATCTGAAAACTTGAACAGGATATCAAGCCACAGGACGCCATAAAACAAAGTCGGTGTAAAAGTTGACATTGGTGTCACACACGGAGTAGTAAGCAATGGAATTCATATATCACATAATTTAGAAGTACGTGGAAGATTTTCGAAAATGTTATCACTGACTGTCAGCAGGTGTTTTGACATATGGGTCCCAATGCGTACCTGGCGAACACCGCACTTGGAATGGAAATGGAATGAGCATCCTGGGGATTTAGCCAGTAAGTCTCACTGTATGTAGGTATAAAGCTACAAAACTACACACTTTACACCTATGCTGTAAGAAAGAAGATACAAAAACTACGAGAGTAAAAGAGATAACTATCTAAAACGAAAACACGTGTATTCGATGTCTTTGTCGCACCAGTGATATAAAATATGTGTTGTGTCTTTTCTTTGATTGGCCTGTGTTTTGTTCGAGAATATTATTCTATAGATAATTTGAATAGTATTTTTATAAAATATTTTATATAGTTTGTTACTCACGTGTGGTTATTTATTCATTCTTGCATGACAGTTTGTGCATTTTGTATACGCACGACGGCATTGTTATTACTTAATTAATAAAACAATACAGATTGTGACAGTGTGTGCTCGTTGTCTTGGGCGAACTGATTGCGAGGTGCTACAATTGGGGGAGTTTTGGTTCTTACTTTTGGCACGCATGTGACATATCTACTTCACTTACCCACCACTTTCAAGGCAGAGGATGTTCATGAGAGTATCACACGACAAAAATAAAGGTGTTTTGACATGCGATCGGCAGCTATTGCGGTGATAATGTAATGTTAATGAGACAGAAAAGTTCGAGTGGAGACCACACACAAGGAGTCAAAGTCAAAGCCAAAGTTTTTATTTCATATAGGCCCTAATAGGCACTTAAGAAAAGTCGAAAGTTAAGGTGCACGGTTCGGAAAGTTGATCTTATGGAGAAGAAGCCGGCAAGAAACTCCATAGACACTCTTTTAAAAAAAAGTGATATTACAATTTAACACATTGCTCGCTATGTGGAAACAAAGTGGACTACATATGCACGATAATAAACACACCATTGCTTCTGTAATACACAATCAGAAAATGATAATTATTAACGCACAGGTACGAGTCAACGAAGTTCTCACATTTACAAAATGTAGAAGATGCAAAATTATATTAAAATAAAGGGCAATATGGCCATCAAGCTGTAAACAATGTCATATTGTGTACATTAACATGTCAAAAAGGACATATCTAATATGTCCTATATAAAAAAGTTATCAATTCTAACAAGAATTATATCCTCATTCATCGCAATTCAGAATGATTAATAGATTCAGAATAATTAATAAAAACGCAGATAGCTGGGTGTCGTTGGATGTGGGTAGACCGGTCAGTGCGAAAATCTAGCATGGATACGTTTGTTCAGCAGTGGACGTCATTTAGGTGAAATGATGATGATGTATCTAATTTTATATTAACAGCAGTAGCTAAGATGTAGATGTATGCCAATATTTAATTATAAAATGGATACACAAATTATATAGATATCAAATATTTAATGTTTTTTATTTTTAAACGCACCCAGACCCGGAACAACTACCTGCAGATTATTCATATATTTGTTCCATGCGGGAATCGAACCCGCGACCTGGAGCGCAGCAGCCGACTGTATCAGCCACTGCACCAACCGTACCGTCAATTCTGAATATAATATCACGCAAAAGCAGTAATATCGTATTCCACAACACAGTTTATGTAAAAACTTAATATACATACGCTTTATATCCATACGAGTATAATGTAATGTAATTATATTGTGCACAAATATAAATTAACCTTAGTCTGAATATGTACTTTAAGATACATTCAGTTGCGGCATTGTGGATAGTTTTTTTTGCTGTTGCAGCTTTGTGTAGTTACATTATATCATTCATCATAATAAGTTTTCTACCATATTATGCATACTACGAGATAATGCTGAAAATCAGCGCCGCACCGCTAACTGCGATGCACCTTTAGGCTGACCAATATTTATTTTTGATCAGTATTGCGACGCACACCACTAACCATTAATTTATTTCATATTACGTATATTAGTGTTATATTATTATACAGTTATTCTGCCAGCTACATTCATATTGCATATTGTATTGTTGTATGTTCTCGAAATGTTTGTTAATGGTTTGTTTTGCTTTATCTACTCAATTTATGCTTTCGGTAAGTGGTGTATGTTTTGCGGATGCAATTTGCGACCAAGCGCGTCGTCGAGGCCGTCCTGCCGCTCTTCGGAGCCTGGATCAGAAGGAGCGAGCGCGTCACCTATCGCCTGACGCAGGTGCTCACCGGGTACGGTTGTTTCGGTGCGTTCCTGCACAGGATAGGACGTGACGCCACGGCACAATGCCACCATTGTGATAGCGACCAGGACACCGCACAGCATACGCTAGAGGCGTGCCCTGCGTGGGCCGCCGAGCGGTGGATCCTGGTCGATCGGATCGGGCAGGATCTCTCTCTGCCAGCAGTAGTGTCGGCTATGTTGGCAGAGCACGAAAACTGGAATGCAGTGGTCTCCTTCTGTGAGAGCGTCATGCTCCATAAGGAGACTGCAGAGCGGGATCGGGAGAGGGCCGATCCCGCTCGAAGAAGAAGGAGACGGCGCCAGGGTAACAACCGCCCTGGCGCCTTTTTCCGATACGCCTGAAAACCCCTGCCGTTGCTATAAGGTGGGGGACCTCTGGGTTCGCAGGTGCGTAGATTGGGGAATCTGCGTGCCCACACCAAGCGACCCAAGAGAAGAGGGTAGCACGCATGTGGTCACGCGCTGCCGTGGGAAACTTTGGGGGACCCTTTACAATCCCCCTGGGGGGTGACCGCTTTACAGTCACCCTCTCCGAGATGTGCCAATAGGCGTGGCACCAGTGGGTGGCTCTAGTGTGATCATACGAGGACCTGGAGCCTCCCTTACGTGCCGAAGTTGACCGCTCCAGTGGTTTTAGCCGGTAGGAGACCGGCATACCCCTTCGCCCTTCCCCGGGGCGAAGGAAGTTCATGAAGAATTTCCACTGGGCACCAATAAAAAAAAAGTGGTGTATGTTTATCTAAATAAATTTATTTTCTTTATTTCCTTTTAAGAACTTGGGTATATGCGTTAAGGGTCGCGCGATCGATCCCCTTACAAAACAAATAGATATTTGTATTCAGTAATGTCTCAGGTTTTCGCATTTATTAGTCATCATTTCGGCCGAGTGAAGTCCACTGCTGGACACAGGCCTCCCCCAAAGATCACCACAACCACCGATATGGATTTGTTCTCGCTCATTGGGGGGTTTTGCCATAATCGCCACGCTTGGCAGGCGGGTTGGCGATCGCAGTTGAGTTGTTAATGTACTCGAAGGACGCTGCTGCCCATTCTCCGGCTAATCCCTTAGTCGACTTTTACGACACCCATGGGAGGAGAAGGGGTGGTGGCATTCTGAGCCGGCACCATACGTTTATTAGTAATTATAATAAAACACTTTTAAACGTGTGGTGTCCGGATCATATCCGTGTGGTGTCCGGATCATATCCGTGTGGTGTCCGGATCACGAATATAGCATCACTCCATCTCCTCCCGTGGATGTCGTAAAAGGCGACTAAGGGATTGTAAACCAGAGGGATGGGCAGCAGCGTCCCTTCTGTGCAACTGCGGAGCCATACTGCGCTCATCAACCCGCCTGCCAAGCGTGGTGAGTATTGGCAAATACCCACCAAAATAGTGACACAGTTGTGGAATCTATGGGGGAGGCCTTTGTTCAGCAGTGGACGTATAAATGGCCGATATGATGATGATCATGATGACTTTTAAACGCAGCACATCGCGTATATTACACATTTTGTTTATCCTGACGCTTCGAACACTTTGCAGCATTCGTGGTCGCAGGATGACTGTCTATATATGCGAAGTAATCTGTTTAAAAGAATTGGTACTCCCGTTGCTTACTATTCTTTGGTGTCGAGGTATGCATGGCGGTATAGCGTACGTGACGTAGCTAAATTGGACTTATCGCGGCGGATCCCACGTGACACTTCATTTGCGAGCATCTAGGCAAGTACTAAAACAGTTTACGTGATAGAAATGTGGGGATTTTGTGATATGGATAGAATATTGAATACTTGATGATACAGTACAAAATAGTTGAGTTCGACAAATTAAGATGAGATGGCTATGCGTCTACACCTACATCGCCAGCATACAACTACAACTTACAGCGATATCTACTGGAACATTAATTGCAACTCTCCGGTGAAGTCAAACAATCCTGAATCACACTTGTAAAGTATTCGTACAACGCTGCATATACAGGCTGTCCAGTAAATAGTAATACCTACCAAAAAACACAATATATGTTTAGCAAAATCTTACAGATTTACAGTAATACAAAATTTTCCGAAATATCGAAAAATCTCTACCTTGACACAGATTTTTAAGCATCTCGTAATGAAAAATTCCTTTTCTAGTTTTTTTTTACATCAAATTATTTGTGAATAGTTACTTTACTCATTGATAAGTCTTTATTCTATTAAAAACTAAAATGTTTTCAAGAAACACAATTTTTATTTAAATTTTCACAGTACAATTTTCTTATCGAACATTTTGTACTACTGTAGATCCGTAAGATTTTGCTGAACATATATTGTGTTTTTTTGGTAGGTATTGACCCAAGCTCTCACCCCCGGCAGTATGTCGTGCTATTTACTGGACACCCTGTATATAAATGCCCATCACCAACCGTTGGGCTTCAGCCCGCCAGGCATACCACCCGCCTGGTTTGAGGATCCTCCATTTCTATAGAGGAACACCACACCTTGTTCCTCGTACTTGACATCATTATAATCTATACAAATAAATAAAATTGAAGTGTCCGTTTGTAATGTCAAAATAACAGCTTTTTACTATATGCATATGAAAGTATATACGGTACATATAACAAAAACACATTTTTTTTAAAAATTGTCTGTCTGTTTGTTCCGGGTAATCTCCTAAATGGCTGGACCGATTTTGACGGGATTTTCACTGGCAGATAGCGGATGTTAGAAGAAATAACTTAGGCTACTTTTATTTTAGGAAATAAATAGGGTTCCGCGTAAAAAGAAAAAACCCTTGAAATCAAATATATACATATATATATTCTATGTCAACGTCAATTCTAAATTTCTTTTAAATTAAACGCGGGTGAAACCGCGGGTCCCAGCTAGTTAATACTAAACTCCGAACACCCTTCGCAAAATAATAAGATCCAAATCAAAACACGTTTCATGGAACCGAAATCCAAATGCAGTCGAAGTAGCGGTGACAGTCCAAGTGACACAAATTGGTGGCTGGAGCAAATGTAAATTGTAGAGCTCCCCAAACTTGTCCGTTCAACTGGGCAAGACGTGACGGTAAGACGAAGTAGTTCAAAAGAGCTATGTATTTTAGTTAATATACTTGTGTAATGTTCAATCGTTGCAGAGAAGAGGTACTTATTGTCAACTGTAGAGTTCAGAAGAGAACATTGAACATTGTTTGTTTAAATGACACCAATGACTTGGGTGTTTTTTTTTTATATTCACTTTATTCATACAGGTTGGGCCATTAGGGTGTTGGCGATTTCAATATTCAACTAAAAAAGAACTACGAAACATAACAAAAATATATTTGTATTTTTTAAAAGTAGAAACATACGAATTTTTAAGACCTAAAAATAATGTTGTCCAAGTGACTTCCCTCGGCTGCTTGGCACGCTTGGAACTTTTCCCGGAAAACTCAATTAAAAAAGGGGGGATATTAAATGGCCACCACGTAGCCCCAATCTCTCTCCATGCGATTATTTTCTATGGGGCTACCTCAAATCGGTAGTCTACGAGCATAATCCGACCAATTTACAGCAGCTGAAGAGGAATATTATTCAGGAAAGTAACAAAATACCGAGAAAAACTGTTCAACGAGTTTTCCAAAATTTGCGACTTCGGTTCCAAGAGTGCCAAGCAGCCGAGGGAAGTCATTTGGACAACATTATTTTTAGGTCTTAAAAATTCCTGTTTCTACTTTTAAAAAATACAAATATATTTTTGTTATGTTCCGTAGTTATTTTTTAATTGAATATTGAAACCGCCAACACCCTTATGGCCCACCCTGTATTTGAAACTGTAAGTGCGAGGACCGTGTGGATTAATCATTTATTTTGTTTAATTGACGTGATAGTTGTCTGGCAGTTTAGGTGTGTCATGCTCACTCAAGTATCCCGCTGATGGAGTCGTCGTGTATCGGGTCGCTTAGTTGCCCTACAATATGGTTGAGCTGAGCGACGCTGATGCGTGCGTCATGCTCGTGAACGAGTGTTGTCTGTTGGGATAGGTCGGCTTAATGCTGCCATGACAATTTAATCATATTCTTTTCTAAATATCAGGCTTGTTTAGTGTCGAATTTTTAAGAAGTTTACTTTTTTCTGCTGCATTGTCCTCACATTATTTATTTTGAGAACAATGTAATCAAAAATACTGTAACAATTATTATGATTTAAAAGAGTAACCATGGAGTTTCTTACCCGTTCTTCTCCATAAGAAATCAACATCTTGGAACGCGGCAACTAAAGCCTTGACTATTCATAAGTGCCTGCATATGAAACATTCATGTAAAATGAATAAAAATATTTTTATCTTATCTTAACATAATCAATTGAAGGATAATAACTATGGCATGATGTACCAAGAGAGCTGTGTGGTGCCGGCGACGAATAGCACCAACCCGTCTAGTCCCATGGGTGTCGTAAAAGGCAACTATGGAATTAGCCGGAGGATGGGCAGCAGCGTCCTTCGAGTACATTAACAACTCAACTGCGATCGCCAACCCACCTGCTAAGCGTGGCGATTATTGTAAAACCCCTTTATGAACACAGATCAGTCTTTGTGGTAATCTGTGCGGGAGGTCTGGGTCCTGCAGTGGACTTTATTCGGCTGTAATGATGATGATGATGAGAGATAAAAACCTTTTTTTTATTGATCTGGTGGAAATACATAATGTACGCCCCGCCGTATCTTTTTATCTTATCTTATCTTATCTGTCTTCCCGGGGATCGCTCGGTATGAGCACGCAAATTTCCCAATAGGCGCGCTCACGACCCCCAAGGCCCCCCGCCATATGAAGACGACAGGGGGCTCAGACGTGTTGGACACGGGCGCCTCGGCGGTTGTTGCCCCGGTTCCGTGTCCTCCCGATCCCGCTCAGCGACCTCCTTCTTGAGCATGACGCTCACACAGAAGGAGACCACAGCACTCTAATTTTCATGCTCTGCCAACATAGCCGCTACTACTGCTGGCAGAGAGAGATCTAGCCCGATCCGATCGACCAGGATCTGCCGCTCGGCAGCCCATGCTGGGCACTCTCCGAGCTTGTGGAGAGATAAAAACCTTCGGCAGAAAATAGAGAAGAGTGGCAATAATTCCTCTCAAAAACCTTAGCTCTTAAATTAATAAAGTGGATATTACATTGTTTTGTATTAAGTACCTTTTCTGGCACTGTAATAAAAATGTTGTTGTACACTAGCTTTTATCATGTATAGGTACAGTTTACAGGGGTGCTAGGTTAGGAAACCTCCACGTGCGCTCGGTGGCCGCTGGTCCCTCTTAATACGTCCGGGGGGAAGAGCAGCTCTCGGGCCAGTGCACCCTGGGCACCGGGCAATAACTACTCCACTTTTAGGAGGACCTTGTTGCCCGGTGGCTAATATTCTGACAGGGACGGGCCCAGATTTGGGCTGTAGATAGGCCATAGGGTGCTCCTCGGTTATCGGGGAGCATGAGCGAGCTAGCGGCGGGCTCGGTGGGCACTAACCCTGCCCCAATCAGGTAGTGGGAGGACTCCCAGTTACACCTACAGCCTACAGTTTACAGACATACCTAAATCTCACATGCACGACCGGACTTGAAACAACTGTCTGTGTTCTGCGTGGAACCTCCTTTGTAACCCAAAGGAAGTTTGATTCCTCCTTGAAACCTCATAAATTGCAAAATCAACTATTTTCGAGCTGTAGGTATATGAAATGAAATATATACTCTATCTCTATCCAGTCTTACACTATCAGGGTGCCTAAAAAGGCCGCTTTAGGCGAATACGATATACATTAGAAATCACAAAATGGTCCAAGGGGCCTAAAACCGCTTTATATTTTTTGGCGAATTATAATATGATTTTTTCCAGCTAATCTCCGAAATGGCTGGACTGACTTTGACGCTACTTTCACTGGCAACTGAGTAACTTAGGCTACTTTTATTTTCAAAAAGGATCAGGATATCGTATAAAAAGATTAAAATTCATGAATTCCGAAACATATACCTAAGATAACAACTTACTTTTCACAATCTCTCTTTGAGTCCACGATGCCAAATGACTCCTTTAATCTAAGAATTACACGACCTCATATTGCCTTTGTTTAGGTACACTAAGTACTATTCAATTATCAGTATTAGGTAAATCTTGTGTTATCGACAAGCTGGCAATCGCTCTAGTGTGATCATACGAGGACCTGGAGCCCCCCTTAGGTGCCGAAGATGACCGCCCCAGTGGTTTTAGCCGGTAGGAGGCCGGCATGCCCCTCCGTCCTTCCCCGCGGCGGAAGAAGTTCATGTAGAATTTCCACTGAGCCCAATAAAAAAAGAACAAAAAAAGGGTGAAACCGCGGTGCCCAGCTAGGCAAATATAAAATTTAAACATTCAATAATATATTTATAAAGCTTTTACGCTTTTCATGTTTGTATGTGTATTACGGTTTCATAAAAGGTTGAGTCGGGTCACTAATAAGATAATTAGTCAAACATAATGAGCCGGACTCATAATTCTTCGAGCAATTTACGGCAGCTGTACCTGTTCATGCTAACCTGGCATGTTTATTATACGGAAAATATATATAATAAATATAACATATATACATCAATGGTTCTACCTATTTCACCCACTCTAACAACTACGTGTAAGTAGATGTGTTGCGGGTGAAGGGTAGAGGGTAAAGAGTTTAGTAAGGGTAGTCGCGGGTTCGATTCCCGCACGAAACAAGTATTTGTATGATCTGCAGGTAGTTGTTCCGGGCCTGGGTGTATTCTATGTGAAATTTATGTATGTAAACGCACCCACGACACAGGAGAAATTCTAGTGTGCGGCAACGTTTAAAAAAAAGAACAAAAATAAACACCCACTGAATTCCTCGTCCCTCATAGATTTCGACAATTGTGTTGTCATTTTCGGAGAATTTGCACTACACTTGGTACGCGGGTTGGTGAGCGCACTATAGCTACTGGGGAGCAATTCCTTAAGCTCAAACATCCATACATCCTTGAATACAGAATTGAAATAACGGTGATAACCTGATTTGGTATTTGCTAAGACTGGTCCTCATGGCTTACCTTCTGCAACGTGTCCTTGAATAGCTTTAATCATGTCTTAGCGAATACCAAATTGGTTTTACACCGTTATTTAGATTCTGTCTTCAAGGATGTATGGATTTTTGAGCTTAAGGATCCCCCAGAATCGAAATAACGGTGTAATACCAATTTGGTATTCGTTATGACATGATTAAGCCACGAGGACCAGTCTTAGCGAATACCAAATTGGGTAATCAACGTTATTTCAATTCTGTGTTCTGTAGGCTCAGTAGTTTCGGAGATAAGTGGGGGAATGGTCAATTCTCGTCTATTTTCTAGAATAACTTGAAAACTATATACTTTAAAATTATAAAATAAATACATTTGAAGCCCTCACAACAAGCCCTTTCATTTCATATGTTACCCGGTACAGTCTGCATAACTTTGTTCTTTAATTTTCTATATTGCCCCCAAAAGTGCCACCATATTCAAAATTGATTTATTTACGTTACACGTACGTGATCGGGTTGCAGAAATCCACATGTATACCAAATTTCAACTGAATTCGTTCAGTAGGTTCGAAACAAATTGGTTGTGACGGACTGACGGACAGACAGACAGACACACGAGTGTTCCTATAAGGATTCCGCCATTTTTCCTTCGGACGTTCGGAACCCTAAAAACGCTTCAGTAAAGCTCCACCCCACCATAGTTGTAGCAAAACTAGAGCCTTAAATACAATTAATGTCATAGAGACCAGGTCATGAACTGACCTCTTCCGGTAATGGAATACGGCGCAGAGTTTAATAGTTCCACACACATAATGTATGTGTTGCTCGCTTCTGTCCCTTTTACCAGTTAGGTGCTGTCATAGAATAAGCGGTAGAGGATACACATGACTCGTCGCGTTGTTGCTATAATGCCACATTTACAGGTATTATATGTAGTCGGTAGTTACATACAACCACCGTGTGTTACAAATAGTACCAACCCATCTCATCCCGTGGGTGTCGTAAACGGCGACTATGGGATTAGCCGGAGGATGGACAGACGTCTTTCGAGTACATCAACAAATCAACTGCGATCGCCAACCCGCCTGTCAAGCGAGACGATTATGGCAAAATCCCCCAATGAGCACATAACACACCCAGACCGATTGTTGTGGTCTATGTAGATATGTCCTGCTACAACGAAGCATCAACAGACAGGGGGCACCGGTACATTCCACTGGAAATCCCGGTGCATCGTATGTACTGACGATGGTTACTGTGGGGTTTTATCCAGTAGGAGTGCAGTAGTCAAAGAAGTCCACGTAGACAACTACAGGTACAAATAAAAGTAGATCGATCACTAAATACTGATTATACACATTACCTGTCAAATTACACTAGTTCGTGTGTGTCGCAAGGTACGGTCCCGCACCGAACAAATGTTTGTAAGATCTACAGATAGCTGTTCCGGGTCTGGGTGTTTGGGTATGTGAAATATATGTCTGTAAATAGCTGTACCCACGATACAGGTGAAACCCATTATCGTTTTTTTAAACAAAATAAAACCAGCATGTTTTGTCAGCAGTTAAAAGCAATCACCGACTTATGTGAACACTGCAAAACCAGAGGAATCCTTACATACAATATTAACTACTGCAAATCGGAAAGAGATTGGCCGTAGCAGTTAGATAAGTTAGTTATTAAGAGTAAACAGAATGGCATTAATACAGGCCTCTCGTATCACAGCCACTGACAAGAGAAGAGACGGAGAAGGGCTATATAGATAAGGGGATAAGAGAAGGGAAATAGCTCATCTGCCTAAATATCAATCCAAAATTCTACGAAGATTTACTTTCTTAATTATCTCTAATATTCAATAGAAATAAAAGTTAGGCACCGAACAATTAAAAACATATCAAAGGAGATACACCTCTGCGATTCATTTTCAAATCACCCAACAAAACAGTGTCATCGAAATGAATTTATGTTTGTGCACGTAGCGTTTGTGCTACTTGCGTTATATTGCGCCACTGAATTTGTCAAGTCTGACTAATGCTTGCAAATTATGGGAGCCTCCGAGCTCCAGTATTTTGGGCTAGGCCAGATATTTATGTAGCTGAAGACACTGGATTTGGACTGGCTTTATAGCTGTACGGTGTTGATCCTACGGAGGTAAGTTGATACTTGAGGTATAATTATATTCTAGGGATGTGAAGGTAACCACCAAGTCTAAGCCCGGGTCTAAATTGATTTAAAAAATTGCTGAATGGCGACGCACAACGAAGCATTTTAAATAGAAAATTAGGAAGAAATTAGATTTTTTTTCTCTTATTACAAGAGTCATTAGAGAGAGAGTTGAAATATTAACAAAACTTCGAATGATCATAACCTAATTTTATTTAATATACTTTTTTTTTAATAATTCCATGTAATTGGTATAATATTAATCATTGATAGGTATAATTTCATTTAAACATAAAAAATAACTATGTATATAATAAATATAGAAAAGTATAACATGTACTTAGGCGTCAAAGTATACCTCCTCATCGCTGTCAGCTGATAATGTTCCTAGAAGGCTGGCAGCATTGCCACGTTGAATGGCAATGCTTATTCTTTGGCCAAAGAAAAGGCCGGACCTATGATCACGCGAAGTGTCGACCAACCGTCTAGCTATATCTTTGAAAAGCTGACGTGCACTCGGACCCCATGACCCAAGCGTTTCGACCCCAAACGGCTCAAAACAATAATTGCCAATAAGGTTATTGTATTTGCGCCGTTTGAGGGCTTCTGCTGCAGAAGCGGCAGCGCCAGCACAGCATGCCGTGCTTGGAAGATGGGATTGAGCAAGGGTGTCGACACAAGTTGCATCCCACACCAGAGGCCTACCCATCTTCCATGGCAGTAACGACATACCGTCCGGTCTTTTACCATCGTTACGTGCCAAGCCATTGGGTTTCAAAACAGCTGGCACGCCGCAGTGACAAAAGCACGACGAATAATGTCGGTAATATTGGCATGCCGTGCTATGCGACCTGCACTTTTAATGCAAGACAAGCCATAGTGTCCGAGGCGGTCGACAGCTTCACCGCATTGACACCGATGTAGAGCAACACAAGGAGCACCTTTAGTGTAATCATAAATAGTGTATATATATTTAGTTTTAATGTGCATAAAAGCATAAATTTAAAAAAAATCATTTTACCTCATTTTATATGTTATAATGAACATTTTCTATAATGCACATTTGAATTAATATTCAGTTAGATAATTAATATTCAGTTACTATAATATTCAAAATCTGTAAGTAACGTTTAATATAATTTAGAAACGTAAAAAACTGATCAGATTTTAAACGCCTGCCATTTTCGTGTTAGCAAAAACATCTACTGTTATTGTTTTTTTTTTATTTGGGACATGTTCGCCGCACTTTCCCAACCACTGCAACTCCTGTAAGCCAGGATCTACAATGGAGACCACCGAAAAGAACACCGACCAATGAAGGTCGGTGTGTCCCAGAGAAATGAATAACTATGTTAGAACCCGCAACGAAATTAATCAGAAAAGAAAAAGGAGGAGTAGGAAAGAATATACGTTTACCTTCCCTCCGTAGCAAGCAGGAGACAGAGAAAATACTATAGGCCATAGCCACAATAATGGAGAGTGTACAACTAGGATAAGCCTAGTTGCCAAGCACCACGGGTACAAAAATGTTTATAAGTATTTAATTACGGGTCCTATGTTATGAGCTATTGTGACTGATTCAAATAGTAGGTATGGCAAAGACGCCTGAACGCACGGAAATTCGTCCTAGTTGCAACACTAGGATGAAATTCCGTGCGTTCAGGCGTTTTTTCATCAATCAATTGGGTTAGGTTAAGTTACAGTGGCCATTAACGCGCGAATGTGAGCGAGTGGAGCTAGCACGCCGCGGCCGCCGAGCGCCAGATCCCCTCTATTGTTGGTGAATAAAAAATGAATTCAAAAACGTCAAGTGTAAAAGTAAAACAAAGATATGAAAACTGAAAATATTTTTTTTATAAATTGTCTATATTGTTGTAATATACACATTTTATTAGAACAGTGAGTTTATTGTTATATCAAGATGTTGTCAGCAGTGAAAGGGCCCGTTAAAGTTATATCAACGTATCGGAGAGCGAACATTCATCAAGAGAACATTATCAAGAGGAAACAACTTGATAGAATCAGATACACGAGGAACAAGAAAATGGAAAAAAATCTCATGATACAGTTTATGAAAGAGCTAATTTGGACTTCTAGGGTGGAAGGCCTGGGGACCTGAAATACAGGCTTGAGCCTAGTTTAGGCACCAGTCTCCCACAGCAAATTTGTATAATACTATAACTATTTCATTATTGTGGTGAGATAATAAATAAATAAATAAGAAATCATTTGGGTTAGACGAGCTTATAACAGTATGATGTTTCTTGATATTTACTTATTCATTACAGTATTTTGGCAGAAAATTTGTAAATATGAAAATTAGGTCACATGATAATTAAGTCAACTGAACGTTATATAAAAAGAGCATTAAACAAATTGAAAATTAAATTAATTTTAAAATGCTAAATGTTATTAGAGCAAAAGAAGGTTATATGAAATATAACATGAGATCACATCAAATTAGGTTATTTGTTTTATAGCATTAGAAATTAGTTCAAGTGAACGTTATTTCAAGTGATATTCTACTACCTGTTATTATGCCATATATTATACACCCGCGAGAACTACCGCAGTGCCATTCTGCTGCCGACCTTATGTTTAAACTTACTCCTTACTCTTACTCCAAAGGTAATAAAACTGTATTCTCTTTCTGGTTCTCATCAATAAGATATGTTATATATTTTAATACAACTATAATTTAATATGTTTGGCTTGGATTCCAAGTCTTTTGGCCATGATTTTAGAGTACCTCATATGTTTAGTATTGCCAGCGCGAATACGAGTTTGGTGTCATGCAAGTGCGGATCCAGGGACAGGGGGGCACCCATTCCCAAACTATGGGACATAGTTAACCCTAGACCCAACATCAATCAATCTTTGAAGTTATTGACATGAGACAGCAGCCTGATTAAGAATACAGTACCACTCCATCTCCTACCGGGGATGTCGTAAAAGGCGACTAAGAGATTCTGAATCAAAGCGATGGGCAGCAGCGTCCCTTCTGTGGAACAGTAGCCATACTGCGCTCACCAACCCACCTGCCGTGGGCATGCTGACGTTGGTGGTTTACCAGCCACCTGCGAATAACCCAAGGGGCACTTAATGGTTCGTATTCTTACGCCTGGCTCAGTTAAGATTTCCGTCAAATGGAACAGGTACCGCGAAGGTGTTCTTTAATAGTCCTTAAATCTGTATCTACTTTTACTACTGACATTTTCATCATCATTGGTGGTGAGTGATATGTAACTCATCATCATATCAGCAAAAGGAAGTTCACTACTGAAGAAGGGCCTCCCCCATAGATTTCCACAATTATGCCGTCATTTTGTGGGAAATTTGCCAGTACTCACCATGCTTGGCAGGCGGGCTGGTTACCGCCACAAAAATATCTTCCAATAACTTTGGTTAGCACAGAATGGCTGGTGTTTCACAGAAGAGACGCTACTGCTGATACCTCTGGTTTGGAGTCCCCTACGACATCCACGGGACGAGACGGAGTGGTGCCGGACACCATAAGGTATGGCTTACGTGTTATTAAACAAAAATAAAACAACCGAAAACCGGAGATACCTTACTCTGATGTATTAAATAGGTAGGTAGGTACGGCTCGCGAGGTTACGGCCAGGATACCGCAGAGCACACGCTCGAGGCGTGCCCTGCGTGGGCGGCCGAGCGGCGGATCCTGGTCGATCGGATCGGGCAAGATCTCTCTCTGCCAGCAGTAGTGTCGGCTATGTTGGCAGAGCATGAAAATTGGAGTGCAGTGGTCTCCTTCTGCGGGAGCGTCATGCTCCAGAAGGAGACTGCAGAACGGGATCGGGAGAGGGCTGATCCCGCACCGAGAAGGACGAGACGGCGCCGGGGCAACAACCGTCCCGGCTCCCAAGTCCAACACGCCTGAGCCCCCTGCCGTCAATTCATGGTGGGGGCCTCGGGGGTCGCGGGTGCGCAGATTGGGGAGCCTGCGTGCTCACACAGAGCGACCCCCGGGAAGACGGTGGCGCGCACGTGGTCACGTGCCGCCGTGAGCGCAGCACAGCGCAAAGTGAGGCTTGTGGGGATCCTTTACAATCCTCCCCGAGAAGTGCCTGGGGGGGCGACCTTTTTACAGTCGCCTTCCCTCCGCTAGAGGGGGTGACCGCTTTACAGTCATCCCTTCCGAGATGTGCCTAAAGGCGTGGCACCAATGGGCGGCTCCAGTGTGATCTTACGAAGACCTGGAGCCCCCCTTCGGTGCCGAAGATGACCGCTCCAGTGGTTTTAGCCGGTAGGAGTCCGGCATACCCCTTCGCCCTTCCCCGGGGTGAAGGAAGTTCCATGTAGAATTTCCACTGGACATCAATATAAAAAATATAAAAAAAAGGTAGGTACGGCTTTTTAATAGCTTAAACTATTTCTGAAAACGCTGCCCCACACTAGGATTTCTGCTCTGTCGTGGATGTATTTACAGACATAAATTCCACACACCCCGACCCGGAACAACTACCTGCAGTTCATACAAATATTTGTTCTGTGCGGGAATCGAACCCATGACCTGGAGCGCAGCAGCCGACTGTGTCAGCCACTGCACCAACTGTGCCGTAAAACTTGCTAGATGAAAAGGCGTATGGAATTCTTTGCCTCGAGGAAACAAAGTGGTTTACGATATTTCTGTTGTTTAGGCCCGCAGGAAAGCGTAACTAAATTTTCTGCCTTTGGGGGACGTACTGAATACGAAAAGCCAATGCGTGATTGAAGCCGCACCCTGATTAACTAAAAACAGCGACAGCAGATGCAGCCGCAGCTATCACACAGCCAATGATCCACCGGTGGCAAATCGCCTGAAATTGAAAGGCGAGGATGCATGTTTAGTTCATTGAGCGTCCGACAGATAGTGCGTCAAAGATCTTCGCCTATTTAATCGATATCGACCAATATGTAATACTAAAATTGTGACGAAGTCATCCTTCATCTTCATTCTTCTTCAATCAACCTCTTTCATGACTTCATACCTTTTTATTTCCATCACTGTCCACCTCACGATTCATTCTTTATTCAAATCAAAATTCGAATTTATGTGACGTAGAGTCGCTCTTGATATTTTGATCATCATTAACATTACACATTCGATTCTGAACGCTAGTGGTTCAACACACAGCTATCACTCTGACAAATAGTCTCCTGCAATATAACAATTACTTATTTTTAACTAGCTTAAATATTGTGTTTATAAGCTATATTTCAAATATATAAACATCACCATGAAGATGAAGTGTTGAAATTGTGAATATCAATATACCTATATAACATATATGCTACGTTTCATTGAATCACAATAACTGAACTCCGTTACTTGCTGCCGTGGAGAGAGCCTCCCAGTTGAGCTAACCGGGAAGGAACACGGAGGGAGGCACTCCGCGACAAAATGATGTTTGACAGCGACGTCTGCGCGATTTACACCTGTCGCAAACCCTCTGCGACATACGTAATCAGCCCGCCGGACACAGTTGGAAATGGCTCGGAGAATGACGGATTGCGATTATTATATTATTAGTCATCGTTATAATAAAACACTTTTAAACGGATTCTGTACCGTAAATTTTTGATTTTTGTTTTTCCTGACGTTTCGAACACTTTTCAGGGTTCGTGGTCGCAGAATGACTAAGGTGACAGGCGTCGTTACAGATTTTACAAAGTTGTATTATTTCATCTACCGTACAATTACAATCAAAAATTATTTCGATGCACGCAGTAAGCTCTCACATCCTGATGTTTTTAGTGTGGTATTTAGTTTGGGACTTCATTATGTTAATAACAGGATTCCAAACTGGTGGTACCTGCCAGCCATCTTCTCTATTAAAATTAGGATGTTTTATAATTTCAATAGCCTCACGAAACATTCTTCAACATATCGGTTCTCTTTCGTGAGGACTTGAGTTTGATCGAAACGAAGAAAATGGTTGGGTTTGTCCAAGGCATGTTCGCACACTGCAGACTTTGTGGAGCGGCTATGCTTAACGTCAGCTATGTATTCTTTTAATCTCAAAGTCAAAGTCAAATATTTTTTATTTCAAATAATTGGTTTATTACTTACTGGCACTTATGAAACGTCAAAATTTAAATTGCATCATCTGGTGGCCACAAACCCTGCAAAGCGTTCGAAACGTCAGGAAAAACCAAAATCTAAAATATACGCGATATAATCCGCTTGAAAGTGTTTTCTTATAATGTGTAATACTCGCAAAAACCTATGACATTATTATTAGTCTTCGTCTTGGCATATAAAATTCATTTAATTGAATCCATATCTAACATTCACAACTCCCATTATGTATAGAACAGTACAAATTGGCACTACTATCCATCATTCGAACAAATCAACCAGTGCAAACCTGCCCACCGGTTAATTTGTCATGCCGTGTGTACACACCAACTTCATACAGCTGGGTACGCCGTAACCAATTGCTGAATTGATTATTGTAAGCTTTTGATTTAAAGGTCATTGACGTTTATTTAGTATCACTTTAAATAAGTTCTAGAGGTTCTAGAAAAAATACTTCAAAATTACGATCATCATCCACAGTAAACTGTTACAGGTAAAATTGCCATAAACTTATAGAGTCACATACTCGGCAGGGGAATTTGGTGATGATTCGACTAGTACTCGCTCTGTAGAGTCCAGGTTGGTTATCGTTCTCAAAGGAGTTCCAGATATCCAGCCAGCCAACTAAGGCAACACACAATTTATTTAAGAATGTAGATTTATATAGATTGGAAGTTAGTTTGACAACCACAGTATATCGTCAAGGGCTTTAATTCTACTTTATACTCTTGAATTTGTCAGACCTATCTTTTTTTATTTTTTTTTTCTTTAAAAAACGTTGCCCCACACTAGGATTTCTCCTGTGTCGTGGATGCGTTTACAAACATATATTACACACACAATACATCCAGACCCGGAACAACTACCTGCAGATCATACAAATATTTGTTCCGTACGGGAATCGAACCCACGACCCAGAGCGCAGCAGCCGACTGTATCAGCCACTGCACCAACCGTGCTATGGAAAGTAATCATTATTTTGACCAGTAAGCGAATGAAATAACAGTCTCAGATATTGTTTTATCAACCAAAGAGTATGCCTAAGACTCCAATACCTCATAGTAACCCAATTCCGTGCTCCTTATCCGCTTTCTATTGACTTTCAAGATACAACGCGTGAAAAACACTTGATCGATATATCTCCAATCCCCCGGACTACAAATGAATACAACAATAAATAATACATTAAACCAGTTATCTATCAACATTGGCCGGATAACGCGAATAAACGATAGATTGGGTAAATTCAGAGCGATACCGCCATGTTTTATTGATAAGGCGCGAGTTCTTAAAAGATTTATTGGAGTGAGAACAAAATAGGGTACATTGATTATACTTACCTATATTTTAGTGGGAAGGTGCTTACAAAATACGAGTACTTATTAATAGTAACATAATATACCTATATGTATAATAAGTTAGTATTTACCGTCTTTTATATGCAAGATGCTATGTTAGCTATTTAAATACATCTAGGTAGGTATAATTTATGCAGTTTTCTGCCGACTGAGAATAGCATCACCCATCTCATCCCGTGCGTCAAAGTTACTATGGGATTAGACTGAGAATAACACAACTGCGATCGACAACCCGTCTGCCAAGCGTGGCGGCTATGGCAGAACCTCTCCAAAAAATGTGCTTACACAACACAAACCCATATCATGCATTGTGGTAATCTTTGGGGGAGGCACAGAAGCCTGCAGTAGACGTTTTTCGGCTGAAATGATGATGATATCCGCAAGGCATCCGTCTGGTGGTTTTACTTCGGATTCTTATACGAGTTTGCTTCACTAGCAAGCTCACTTCTGAATCTTCAGTGAAATACTTTGATATCCTCTGTTTTTGCTTTTTTTTACTTCGGATTCTTATATGAGTTTCCTTCACTAGCAAGCTCGCTTCTGAATCCGCAGTGAAATCTTTGATATCGTCTTGTTTTTGCTACTTTTTACTACGGATTCTGATATGAGTTTGCTAGTGAGTTCTTACGGAATAGCACTGCTGGTCCTGTGTCGCACCATACTGCGCTCATCACCTCGATACGTCCTTTCGCGTGTCAATTGCCGGCAGCCGTGTAGACATAATAGATTTTTAACTGTGTCTCGTTTTGCGGCACTCAATGAGTTAATTATTATTATGTTTCTTGTATACAGTGTGTCTCTCAGTAATTTCACTAGCTGCAATGCCTTTCATACCGGAACACATTAATCTTTGAAGTTTAAACGCTACTGCTTAGCAGCAGAATATCTGGCACTGCCATAGTACCTACCTAACCGGACTCTTAAAATAAGAGACCTATCACCAGCGAATAAATGAAATCATCATCATATCAGGCATTTATACGTCCACTGCTGAACAAAGGCCTCCCCCATAGATTTCCACGACTGTGTCATCATTGGAGGGGGTATTTGCCAATACTCACAACGCTTAGCAGGCGGGTTGCTGAGCGCAGTATGGCTACCGTTTCACAGAAAGGACGCTGCAGCCCTTCCCTCTGGTTTAGAAGCCATTAGTCGCCTTTTACACACCACACGGATATAAATAATAAATGAAATGCGATGTAATAAACAGAATGCATTTCAACAATTGCTCCGGGTGTGCTTTTTAAATGTATCCCATGATACGAGTAACAATAATTACTGAGCACTTATTATATATTTATAGACCGTGACACCACCCCATCTCATCCTGTGGGTGTCGTAAAAGGCGACTATGGGATTAGCCGGTGGATGGGCAGCAGCGTCCTTCAACTACATTTATAACTCAACTGCGATCGCCAATCCGTCTGCCAAGCGTGGCAATTATGGCAAAACCCCGCAATAGGCTCGCAACACAAAACCAAACCGGTCGTTGTGGTGATCTTTGGGGGAGGCTTGTGTCCAGCAGTCGACTTTATTTGGCTGTAATGACGACGATGATGACTCACGAACTCCTACCAAGCGTGGTAATTACTGGCAAATTCCTCCCAATATAACACGCGGCGTATAACCGGTCGTTTATGGGGGAAGCCTTTTTTCAGCAGTGGACGTATAAATGGCTGATATGATGATGTTGATGATTTCATTTATTCACCGGTGGCAGGTCAAGCAAAACAAGGCAAACAATTTTATCATTTTAATTTTATCAACGATATAAGAATCTCCACATTGTATCTTTAAGGTACCAAGAGTGAACAATGTAAATATAGTGCTAAATGTAAGTTCAGGAACTTGCATGATATGTCAACGTATTCTGTCTAGCGTGGCTCAAATCCGGTAAGACAAACCTTTGTGGTTACCACTATCATAGGAAAAATATGACTAGAAGTAACCGAGATAGGAAAGTATGTTAGTAAAAATAATATAAAATTGAATAACTCCAATGTTAGTGGTATTATATATGTTATTTGATTTGGCTAGATATAGGATATTACATTGCCTGCAGTTTGGCTTCCCAAAAGGTAGATCGACGTCTGACGCGGGTGCGAAACTAGTCACTCACATTTTAATGGGCTGCGAAGGCTCAAGAGATACTTGTGATATTTCCAAGGCTTTTGATTGCGTGGATCTCAATACGCTCATTTTTAAAGGCTCTACGGTATTTGCGGAAGAGCTCTCGACGTAATTTTATCCTAAATATCAGAAAAAGATTTAAGTTTGTTCAAACAGTGTAAAATGATCAGAATTTCTAGTAATAATGGGCTTGCCTCAAGGCTCAATTATTAGCCCTTTTTCGTTCCTTGCTTACGTAAATGACCTCCCATGCATGGTTTCTAAATTCTAAATCTATTTCCGGACAACATATCCCTTATTTTTATTATTAATAGCAAAGATAGGCAAACTTTCACATGTAACAAAGAGAAAATAATTTATCATTTGACATATCATTGCGCGTTGTACGGCCACCGTGTGCATTTGGTACGCTCGGCATGATTGGCTGCCTACAAATTCGTGGGTGTGTTTTAGTATGAGTAGCCCATTATAATGTTGTGTTTATTCAGTTCATTCGATGAGAACTTGTAACTGTGTGCGTCAATGTGTTTTTTTTTTATGAAGGTAGGGGAAACTGGTCCTAGGCTCGCATACATGCTCCAGTGTGATCTTAAGAGGACCTGGAGCCCCCCTTCAGTGCCGAAGATGACCGCTCCAGCGGTTTTAGCCGGTAGGAGGCCGGCATGCCCCTTCGCCTTTCCCCGGGGCGAATGAAGTTCAATGTAAAGGCTCGCATACATTTTGAACTACATAGCATATCTCCTTTCTTCCAATATCTTTGTTAGGTACCTATATCTGTCTTCTTCGTCTGCCTCCGTGTGATGTCCGTATTGAAAGTATATAGCACCAATCTATATCCTCCTGTGGATGTCATAAAATATGACTAAGGTAGTCTAACCCAGAGGGGTGAGCAGCAGCGTCTCTTCTGTGGGACAGCAGCCATTCTGCGCTCACCAACCCACCTGGCACGTGTAATACTGGCAAGTTTCCCCCGAAATGAAGATACAGTTGTGGAAATCTATGGAGGAGGCCTATGTTCAGCAGTGGACATTATTTGGCTGATATGATGATGATGATGATATCTGTCTATCGACCTATATACCGTTATACTTTAGAATCAGTCTGACTGTCTAACGCAAAACCTGGAAAATTACATTAAAGCTACCGCGTACTTTTCATTAGGCAGCGGCGGGCGCAGCTTACTAGCTGTATATCTACTACTATTGTATGTATTGGTGATGTAACGAATGATAGATTTCTCACATTCGCGAATGCGGATGCGAATATTCATATCCAATAATCGCGAATACGAATGCGAATGTTGACTTTCAAATAAAGCGCGGGCAAAATGTCATACGTGTTTGACATTTCGTGGCATCCATGTTTACACCGAACATGGCCGAGCCGGCCCGAGCTTTGACGATTTTTTTTCTGTAAGAATAAATTAGAAAAGTAATTTAAAATATTAGTTATAATGTGTTAAATAAGTACACTAAATAAGACTTATTAGACCTATTATATTATAAGTATTATTAATATTATAAGTATATAAATCATAACAGTTGTATTATCTTTCCAGATCCATCTAATATATAATTTCATTTTTGTTCGTCAAATACATTTGCAATACATTCGCTTCGTTTCTTGCGAGTGGAAAAAATATGCGAATGCGAATATCAGTATTTAGATTTAGATTTAGATTATCAGTAAGCAAATTCGTAAGTGAAGATATTCGTTATAATAAAACAATTTTAAACGGATTAAATCGCGTGTATTATTGATTTTTGTTTTTCCTGACGTTTCGAACACTTTGCAGGGTTCGTGGTCGCAGGATGACTAAGGTGACAAGCGTCGTTACAGATTTAAAAAGTTATTTTATCTACCGTACAAAACTAATCAAAAATTGTTTCGATGCACGCAGTAATCACTCACAGTGTCTTGATGTTTTTTAGTTTGGTGTGTTGTTTGGGATTTTATTAATTTAATAACCGGATTCCAAACAGGTGGTACCTGCCAACCATCTTCTCTATTAAAATTAGGATGTTTTTTAATTTCAATAGCCTCTCGAAACATTCTTGGTACATAACGGTTTTCTTTCGCGAGGACTTGAGGATGATCAAATCGAAGAAAATGGTTGGGTTTGCCTAAGGCATGTTCACACACTGCGGACTTTGTGATGCGTCTATGCTTGACGTCAGCTATGTGTTCTTTAATTCTGGTGGCTATACTACGCTTTGTTTGCCCTATGTATGACAACCCACAATCACAGTCAATCTTGTAGACCCCTGCATCTTGTAGAGGAATGTGACACTTCACGGGTTTGAGAAGTTGGCTTATCTTTTTATGTGGCTTGAAATAGGTTTTAATAGAAGCACGCTTCAAGATATGACCAATTCTGTCCGTGACTCCCTTGATGAATGGTAAGACTGCAGGTCTCCGATCAACCGTGGTGGGTTTCGGGCGGCTTCTGCGACGGGGATGTGGCGCTCTTAAATTGTTATTTCGAAGAACTTGCTTCACATGGTTAAGCTCCCCTGGCAGGTGGTCGGCGTCGCAGATGCCGTGTGCTCTCTGTAACAAAGATTTAGCCACGGTAGCTAACTGACAAGGGTGGTGGTGAGATTCACCGTTAAGGTACCTGTCTGTATGGGTAGGCTTTCTATACACAGTGTGACTAACTGAATGATCAGGATTGTGGATAAGAAGTATGTCAAGAAAGGCCAAGGATTTGTTTTCCTCCAATTCCATAGTAAACTGAATTTTACTGTGTATTGAATTTAGATGTTGTAAAAATGCAGAGACCCTATTGTGAGGCAAGATGGTAAAAGTATCATCTACATACCGTTTGAACATATTCGGCATAGCCGGGGCTGTCATCAGTGCTCTCTCCTCAAAATCCTCCATGAAAATATCGGCGACTACAGGAGAGACCGGTGAACCCATGGCAACACCGTCAGTTTGAAGGTAAAATTCATTGTCCCACAACAGGTAGCCGTTGGTAAGGCAGTGTTCAAGCAATTCTGCATATTGTTGAGGCATGCTATGCTCACTTAACCGTTTCTTAACAACATCCATACAGTCCTTAATTGGTAAGTTAGTAAATAAGGACTGCACATCAAAACTGACCATCACTTCATTTTCAGCCAGTTGAAGGTCTTTTATTTGGCTGACAAAGTGATAGGAATCCTTCACATATGTGTTAGACTTTCCACGAAGTTTTGAGAGTATCTTCGCTAGGTGTTGCGCCAGTTTGTAGGTTGGTGTATCAATCTGGCTTACTATTGGTCGTAGGGGAACATTGCTTTTGTGTATTTTCGGCAACCCATACAGCTTTGGGGGTTTCGCGCAAGATGGAATGAGTGTTTTCACGTCTAATTCTAAAATATCGGAGTGTTTGGATATTAACTCAGTGGTCTTTTTGAGTATTTTGTTGGTTGGATCTTTGTTTACCTTTTTATATGTGCTGTTATCCGACAAAAGGTCTTGAATTTTCTGTTTGTAATCTGACGTGTCCATTATAACCGTAGCGTTACCCTTATCGGCACGGAGGATAGTCAGGTCTGGGTCTTCATGACCCAGACCTGACTATCCTTAAGACCTTTTGTCGGATAACAGCACATATAAAAAGGTAAACAAAGATCCAACCAACAAAATACTCAAAAAGACCACTGAGTTAATATCCAAACACTCCGATATTTTAGAATTAGACGTGAAAACACTCATTCCATCTTGCGCGAAACCCCCAAAGCTGTATGGGTTGCCGAAAATACACAAAAGCAATGTTCCCCTACGACCAATAGTAAGCCAGATTGATACACCAACCTACAAACTGGCGCAACACCTAGCGAAGATACTCTCAAAACTTCGTGGAAAGTCTAACACATATGTGAAGGATTCCTATCACTTTGTCAGCCAAATAAAAGACCTTCAACTGGCTGAAAATGAAGTGATGGTCAGTTTTGATGTGCAGTCCTTATTTACTAACTTACCAATTAAGGACTGTATGGATGTTGTTAAGAAACGGTTAAGTGAGCATAGCATGCCTCAACAATATGCAGAATTGCTTGAACACTGCCTTACCAACGGCTACCTGTTGTGGGACAATGAATTTTACCTTCAAACTGACGGTGTTGCCATGGGTTCACCGGTCTCTCCTGTAGTCGCCGATATTTTCATGGAGGATTTTGAGGAGAGAGCACTGATGACAGCCCCGGCTATGCCGAATATGTTCAAACGGTATGTAGATGATACTTTTACCATCTTGCCTCACAATAGGGTCTCTGCATTTTTACAACATCTAAATTCAATACACAGTAAAATTCAGTTTACTATGGAATTGGAGGAAAACAAATCCTTGGCCTTTCTTGACATACTTCTTATCCACAATCCTGATCATTCAGTTAGTCACACTGTGTATAGAAAGCCTACCCATACAGACAGGTACCTTAACGGTGAATCTCACCACCACCCTTGTCAGTTAGCTACCGTGGCTAAATCTTTGTTACAGAGAGCACACGGCATCTGCGACGCCGACCACCTGCCAGGGGAGCTTAACCATGTGAAGCAAGTTCTTCGAAATAACAATTTAAGAGCGCCACATCCCCGTCGCAGAAGCCGCCCGAAACCCACCACGGTTGATCGGAGACCTGCAGTCTTACCATTCATCAAGGGAGTCACGGACAGAATTGGTCATATCTTGAAGCGTGCTTCTATTAAAACCTATTTCAAGCCACATAAAAAGATAAGCCAACTTCTCAAACCCGTGAAGTGTCACATTCCTCTACAAGATGCAGGGGTCTACAAGATTGACTGTGATTGTGGGTTGTCATACATAGGGCAAACAAAGCGTAGTATAGCCACCAGAATTAAAGAACACATAGCTGACGTCAAGCATAGACGCATCACAAAGTCCGCAGTGTGTGAACATGCCTTAGGCAAACCCAACCATTTTCTTCGATTTGATCATCCTCAAGTCCTCGCGAAAGAAAACCGTTATGTACCAAGAATGTTTCGAGAGGCTATTGAAATTAAAAAACATCCTAATTTTAATAGAGAAGATGGTTGGCAGGTACCACCTGTTTGGAATCCGGTTATTAAATTAATAAAATCCCAAACAACACACCAAACTAAAAAACATCAAGACACTGTGAGTGATTACTGCGTGCATCGAAACAATTTTTGATTAGTTTTGTACGGTAGATAAAATAACTTTTTAAATCTGTAACGACGCTTGTCACCTTAGTCATCCTGCGACCACGAACCCTGCAAAGTGTTCGAAACGTCAGGAAAAACAAAAATCAATAATACACGCGATTTAATCCGTTTAAAATTGTTTTATTATAATGTGTAATAATCGTGAAAACCTAAGACAATACTATGAAGATATTCGATTCTACCTTTTATTATTTCATGGTGTTTACCCAAGTCTATAGTAAGACCCTAGTTATAATCAACAACACAGCTTAGCTCAGTCACCACTTATTATCAAAAGAGATTTTTTCTGTGTATCTTAACCTAATTTTAGACTTGGTCCCATGCTTCCCGGTGCCCTTCTCCCGTTAACGAGGCAGATAGGAATATAATATTAAATGTAATTGTTCGCGATATTAGGGTGACCCCAGGGCCACTCCAGCCGCAGCTTAACCTATTGTGACAGTTACAGCTTCATCAACAAATGTGCACAGTTCGGCAAAGAGGCTGAAGTTGACGCGGCAACGGCACCGGGGGGATCTCATTACCAATTTTTATATGCATTAATAATACTGGAATACTATGACACAAATGCGAGTTTCATTTGAAAATACATGCTCGAATCCGTAGTAGCAGCCACCACGGACCATTGTGCCCGTAAAGCGGAAACAGAGTAATCGCACGCCCCACAGCGGAAGTCGCGCGTTCATTCCCTGCTTTATTGTTTGAAATGTTTGTTAGCGAGTGGCGACGTGGGACGGTTTTTATTGCAACATTCATTAGGTTTCAGCTTTATGCTTAATCGGGGTTAGCGCTGGAGGGTGAAATAATTTTCGTTATGACGGTTTTAAGGATCCCGTTCGGACAATGCCAGCAAAAGCGGAACAAGCTTTTGCTTATTATATTATTGACTATTAATGTATGACTTATTTACGGCGGCACGGTTGGTGCAGTTGCTGATACAGTCGGCTGCTGCGTTCCGGGTCGCGGGTTCGATTCTCGCACGAAACAAATATTTGTACGATTTACAGGTAGTTGTTCCGGGTCTGGGTGTATTGTGTGTGGAATTTGTGTCTGTAAACGCATCCACTACACAGGAGAAATCCTAGTGTGGGGAAACGTTTAAAACGCTCTGCCTTGTGTATTGCCGTGTGGTGCCACGTAAGCTTAGCACAATCATATCAACCCGTGGATATCGTAAAAGGCGAATATGGGATTAGCCGGAGAACTGGCTGCAGCGTCCTTAGAGTACATTTACAATTCAACTGCGACCGCCAACCCACGTGCCAAGCGTGGCGATTATGTGAAAACTTTCCAATGACCATGCCAGATCCAGACGGGTCGTTGTGGCGACCTTTGGAGCGGCGGGATCTCTGCAGTGGACGGTTATGGCAGGTTAGCTCCTTACGGCAACTAAATTCTCACTATTCAAAAGTGCCTGTAAATGGTTTTACATCAATAAAAAATATTAATATCTTATCTTTCCACTGCGTGTCTGATTTAGGTTTGCTGAACTTTGGACGTCAATATGACCCATTATACTAGTTACGCTAATTTATCATCATTTCGGCCGAATGAAGTCCACTGCTGGACACAGGCCTCCCTCAAGGATCACCACAACCACCGATATGGATGTGTTGTGGGCTCATTGGGGGGTTTTGCCATAATCGCCACGTTTGGCAGGCGGGTTGGCGATCGCAGTTGAGTTGTTAATGTACTCTAAGGACGCTGCTGCCCATCCTCCGGCTAATCCCTTAGTCGACTTTTACGACACCCATGGGAAGAGATGGGGTGGTGGCATTCTGAGCCGGCACCACACAAATTTATAATGTGTGCATTAAGACTTCTACCTTTGAGAAAAGAGAAATCTCGGCTTTCAGTTCTGATTTCATACTATTTCTTTGTATTTTTTTTTTGTTGGGTCAAGCCTGCCGCACATTCCCAACCACTGCATCTCCTGTAAGCCAGGATCTACAATGGCGACCACCGAAAAGAACACCGATCAATGAAGCTCGGTGTGTCCCAGAGAAATGAATAACTGTCATGGAACCCGCAACGAAATTAATCAGAAAAGAAAAAGGAGGAGTTTATTTGTATGTAATCATTTGTAATCTGTGCTTATCAAGATAAATATAATTTGATTTATAATAATAAAAAAATCTCAACATAAAGGTTGATGCCACCCACCTTTATGCTGTATGCTTAAGCCTTTAAAGAAGTAGTAAGTGGGGAAAAGCGGCCAATGATGATAATCCAATTTTAAATGAAAGTCATTGATCTTCACAATGAGATGTCCACATAGTATATTTCATACAGTGCTCCTAGTGTATCTATCGGTAGACCTTGGACATTTTTATTGGATGTAATATGATACTACTAGCCCCCGCCCTGCCCATTGCCACTTCAGTTTTCTAATACTTTCAGCTATGTCGACAACTTTAGTTCTTCTACGGATCTCCGCATTTCTGATTCGATCTCGTAGAGAAATACCAAGCATAGCTCTCTCCATAGCTCGCTGAGTGAACTTGAGCTTTCTTATGAGGCCCATTGTGACTGACCACGTCTCTGTTCCATATGTCATCACTGGTAACACACGCTGGTTGAAGACTTTCGTCTTTAGGCAGTGCGGTATCGTTGACGAAAAGATGTTGTGAAGTTTCCCGAACGCTGTCCATTGCTCGTAGAACTGATGGCCGTTGGGGCAAAAAGGTTCTCGAATGGAGACCGCGCACCGGAAAACGCAGCGTGGGACGACCTCCAACGAGGTGGACAGATGACCTGGTGAAGGTCGCTGGGAGTCGTTGCATGAGAGCGGCATCAACCACTCGTTGTGAAAATCTTAGGGGGAGGCCTTTGTTCAGCAGTGGACGACCTGTGGCTGATATGATGATAATATGATACTACAAATAAATTAAATGTAAGCTTCGGTCGTCTGTATTCAAAACCAGAACGCGCTAGTCCAAATCTTATGTTCTAAGCTGTAGTAATGTAGCTCTGGATTTAGATCACACTCATTTAACCTACAAACCCCGCACGATCATTTTGTGAATACAAGAATTAGGATCTGGGGTGCAGTTCTCTAAGCTCAAACAGCCATACATCTTTGAATACAGAATTGAAATAACGGTGATAACCCAATTTGGTATTCGCTAAGACTAGTCCTCATGGCTTATCGTCCGTAACGTGTCCTTGAATAGCTTCAATCATGTCTTAGTGTATACTGCGTTGGTTTTATACCGTTATTATGATTCTGTATTCAAGGATGTATGGATGTTTGAGCTTAAGGAATGGCACCCCTGTAGTAATGTAGCTTTGGATTTAGATCATCATCATCATTATATCGGCCATTCATACGTCCACAGCTGAACAAAGGCCTCTCCCATAGATTTTCACAACTGTGTCATCATTTTGGGGGGTATTTGCCAATACTCAACACGCTTGGCAGGCGGGTTGGTGGGCGCAGTATGGCTACCGTTTCATAGAAGAGACACACGGATCACACTCATTTAATCTGCAAACCCCGCACGATCATTTTGTGAATACAATAATAAGGATCTGCGGTATTGATAATGGGCGACCCTATCGGGGAACATCTGATCTATTTCTTATCTCTCCATAACACATCTAAACGTAGGCCCATCTATCAGGCGTTAAGTGCAAGTGCAGGTGAACAAGGCTATTAGATTGGACGTAATTGTATGTCACTGTTAACAAGATTGAGCGCGTCTCGAGGGACCAGTGGACCGACTATGGTACAGGGAAATACTAATAGTGCGATTAGACGTAATATTTTATATTTATCTTTCTTTATTGGACACGGTTTAAAGTAACATGTTACATAGACAATATGTTTATAGTTAAAACAAGAGGGTCTGGGTAAAGACGGCGGAGTCTGTACTAGTATAAACTGTATCATTTGAGCGTTATGCTTAGTTTATAACTATTATTGCGCACGCTGTGGCCTCCTTTAATTGTGGGAGTACACGTGTCTAAAACTTTTTTTATTTATTTATTCCTCAATCTTACCACTATCATTACAGGTTTAAAAAAAAAAACCTAATGCGATAGTGTAGCATACAATATTTTCATCTACTTCTTATTTAATCTTGTAACAAATAATAAACAGTGCTATCTACTATGTAGTTGTGATGTGTGATTTCTTGTGTATATCTTGCAGTGTAATAATTTTGAATTTAATGATTTCAGAATAATGGACGACACATATTTTCTTTTTTTTTTTTTTTAAATGTTGCCCCACTAGGATTTCTCCTGTGTCGTGGGTGCGTTTACAGACACAAATCCCACACACAATACACCGAGACCCGGAACAACTGCCGATGTAGATTTTCTAGCGTCCGTGTCCTGACTAAGTTTAGGTGACCTTTTCGGGGAAACCTAAGGTTTTCAAATCATCATTTCGGCCTAATGAAGTCCACTGTTGGACACAGGCCTCCCACAAAGATCATCACAACCACCGATATGGATGTGTTTTGAGCTCATTGGGGGGTTTTGCCATAATCGCCACGCTTGGCAGGCGGGTTGGCGATCGCAGTTGAGTTGTTAATGTACTCGAAGGACGCTGCTGCCCATCCTCCGACTAATCCCTTAGTCGACTTTTACGACACCCATGGGGGGAGATGGGGTGGTGGCATTCTGAGCCGGCACCACAAGGTTTTGCTTGTGCTTTAATGGACGAAATTATCATGACGAACAACTACCGGAAATATACTGTTAAGGATGTACTTCTCTCTCTTCTCGTCTTGCTAATGGCTTGACGGCACGGTTGGTGCAGTGGCACAAATGTTTGTATAATCTGCAGATCATACAAATATTTGTTTCGTGCGGGAATCGAACCCGCGACCCGGTGCGCAGCAGCCAACTGCATAAGCCACTGCACCTATATACACTATAAAAAATCACACATACTTTAATAATGGAAAATATTTTAGGAGGTAAATCTATAGGCAGCAATGATGCGTTATAGCAAAATAAATAAACGTAACATCAACCTTTATTTTATCAAGTACAGAGTAAGTATATCTTTCACTAGTCGAATGTTAGAATATTGATTTATTTATTATCAGTAAAACCGATACTTGATATTTGAAATGAATTCTATACCATTCATAGAGCCTAGCCTTAAAATATTTTCCATTATTAATGTAAGACCCTATATATACAAATAAATAAAATTGAAGTGTCTGTTTGTAATATCAAAATAACAGCTTTTTATTAAATGCATATTCAAGTATATACGGTACATATAACATAAAATCAATTTTTTTGTCTGTCTGTCTGTCGGTCTGTCTGTCTGTTTGTTCCGGGTAATCCCCGAAACGGCTGGACCGATTTTGACGGGATTTTCACTGGCAGATAGCTGATGTTATAAGGAATAAATTAGGCTACTTTAATTTTAGAAAAGTTATTAGGGATCCGCGCAGAAAATATAAAACCCTTGAAATCCAATATACATATTCTATGTCAAGTGTCTATGTCGAAGTACTCCAAATATGTTTTAAATTAAACGCGGGTGAAACCGCGGGTCCCAGCTAGTATACAATAAAAAATCTTATACCATTCATAACAAGTTTTGACTGTTTGGTGTATCTACTGTTTTTGTGTATAAAAATGCTGTATATATTAACTTGTTTTTGTTATTGCTCTGTGATATAAAGATTCTACGGAAACGAAATGCAATAAAATATTTATTAGAACTACGCGCAAGTTTTTATCGAACATGACGTAGATTGTTACATGTTGACAAGTTGCGGAAATAGCATCGAGATGTCATAGACAATACAATCATTGGAGCAGAAACGGAGACAATCAGGGCTGGCAACAAATTATAAATACTAGTAGACAGTCTCCCAGAGGTCGAAGTTCGACTGTAATTTAATTAATTTTTAAATTTGATTTTATGTATATTAGGAAATGGGAATTAGCGCGAAATGGACTTTGAATAGCGGGCTGATTAGCTAAAAACAGCAACAGCAGACGCGATTTGCCGTGTGGTGCCGGCTACGAATAGCACCAACCCATCTCATCCCGTGGGTGTCGTAAAAGGCGGCTAAGGGATTAGCCGGAGGATGGGCAGCAGCGTCCTTCGAGTATATTGACAACTCAACTGCGATCGCCAACCCGCCTGCCAAGCGTGGCGATTATGGCAAAACTCCTCAATGAGCACACAACATGTGCATACAGTGGATGAACATAAATCTACCTCAGATTTATGTTCCGTTTTATCTCTTTTTAAGGCCATAACGCACTACACTGACTGATTCCTTATTATTAACCGACTGCGTGGTGCCTGTGGTAACTTACCGTGTGGTGCCGGTTAAGAATACCACCACCCCATTTCATCCCGTGGGTGTCGTAAAAAGCGACTATGGGATTAGCTGGAGGATGGGCAGCAGCGTCCTTCGAGTACATTCATAACTCAACTGTGATCGCCAACCCGCCTGCCAAGCTTGGCGATTATGACAGAACCCCCCAATGAGCACACAACACACCTATATCGGTCATTGTGGTGATCTTTGGGGGAGGCCTGTGTTCAGCAGTGGACTTAATTCGGCCGAAATGATGATGATGAACCGACTGCGAATAGCGAGGTTGTGTTATTTAAATCACTGGATTCAATGACCATGATAACTCGAAACCGTCTTCACGAATGGAGTGATTGATATAGAATGGGCGTAAGTGGCCGAGCGGCGGATCGTGGTTGATCGGCGGGCTGATTACCTAAGTCGAAGATGCTTTACAACAGGCGTAAATTGCTCCAGCGCCGCTGTCAAACGTCAATTTGCTATAACCTATTTGCCGATAGCAACTAAACAAGCGAAGATCTCCGACGCGCCTCTGTCGGACAATCAATGAATTAAAAACATTCATTCTTTTTAGTTCCACTGGTGGCTACTGGCGCTAGTAACTATGCATTTTCCACAATAGCGACTGGCGGGCGATGCCTTGCGGAGTACACATTTTTTTGACGCTTTGCCACCGGTGGATCCTTGGCTGCGCGATAGCTGCTATCGCGTCTGCTGTTGCTGTTTTTAGCTAGTCAGCCCGCCGACCGGGCAAGATCTCTCTCTGCCAGCAGTAGTCTACTATTTAATGTCTATTACTAGATATATTTTTGGCATGATAATCGCTTTTTACACTAATTGATTTGTGATTTTTACGATCAAACATTACTTATACGAAGATATGAACTTGACGACAGCGTGAGAAGATATATCGATTACTTTTTTAAAAACTCTAAGCGGCTCGCGCGGGCTCGTGGTCGCAGATAGCGCGATAGCCCTTTTTTATTGGTGTCCAGTGGAAATTCTTCATAAACTTCCTTCGCCCCAGGGAAGGGCGAAGGGGTATGCCGGGCTCCTACCGGCTAAAACCACTGGAGCGGTCATCTTCGGTACCGAAGAGGGGCCCCAGGTCCTCGTAAGATCACACTAGAGCCCCCCAGTGATGCCACGCTTTAGGCACATTTCGAAGGGGATGAATGTAAAGCGGTCACCCCCTCTAGTAGCGCGATAGACCTAATAACTAATAGCCTAGACTATTTTAGTAATGTGAATCATCATCATCATATCAGCCACAAGATGTCCACTGCTGAACAAAGGCGTAGATTTCCACAATGAGCGGTCACATGCCGCTCTCATCCAACGACTCCCAGCGACCCTCACCAGGTCGTATGTCCACCTCGTTGGAGGTCGTCCCACGCTGCGTTTTCCGGTGCGCGGCCACCACTCAAGAACCTTTTTACCCCAACGGCTATCAGTTCTACGAGCTATGCACCCTGCCCATTGCCACTTCAGGTTACTAATCCTTTCAGCTATGTCGACAACTTTAGTTCTTCTACGGATCTGCTCATTTCTGATTCGACCTCGTAGAGAAATACTAAGCATATCTCTCTCCATAGCTCGCTGAGAGACCTTGAGCTTTCTTATGAGGCCCATTGTGAGTGACCACGTCGCTGTTCCATAAGTATGTCATCACTGGTAAAGTAAATAATTTTACTAAATAGCTTTCCATTATAATGTCCTAATTGGGGCAGGAAGAACTGTGACAACAAGAACATTATTATTAACAATTTAAAACTTAATTATCTCTTGTTGGTGCCGGCGCAGAATACCACCACCCCATGTCCTCCCGTGGGTGCCGTAAAAGTCGACTAAGGGATTAGCCGGAGGATGGGCAGCAGCGTCCTTCGAGTACATTAACAACTCAACTGCGATCGCCAACCCGTCTGCCAAGCGTGGCGATTATGGCAAAACCCTCCAATGAGCCAACAACACCCGTATCGATCGTTGTGGTGATCTTTGGAGGAGGCCTGTGTCCAGCAGTGGACTTCATTCGGCTGAAATGATGATATCTCTTGTTTCCTAAACCCTGAATTTGTACAAGTTATATGTCTAATACAATGGAAGCAACAACCATATATACGAACATCCGGAACAAACACACTTGTCACGGTGTGCGAAACAGACTCCCTCCGCTTGCCAAGGAACCCACCTTTACACTATAAATTGTTCAAGTTTATTGCCTTCTGTAATAAGAACTAAGTAACATGACCATTTTGGCTCAGTCTCAAACGGAAAAAATGGCACAAATTCTAGCGCTGTTTTTATTAAATTTTGTATAAGAAGGGTTGTGACAATGTAATGCTGAAGCTGAACAACGAACGCCTGTGCTTTTGCAGTTGTAATCTTCTGATGGTGGAATTTAACGAGGATTAATTGATATAATTCTGATACAAACTGTTTAAGAAACTCAAATATATCTAGCAATATTTTAAATTATATATATGGGGTCTTACTTTAATAATGGAAAATATTTTAAAGCTAGGCTCTAAGGGTGATTCAGAAACGAGTCGAAGCGTGAACTTACGCTTCCATCTGTCAAAATCCACTACTTACGCCCATACTTGTATTCACAGACACGACTTAAAGCAAAAATCAACTACTTTGGGCGAATCTAGCACCACTAAGCCGGCAAAGGTGTGCTTGCAACAGGAACTATGAATGATGGATATATGAGAAGTTGTTTACTTTGATTGGCATAATTCTAATTAGCTTGTGCCAATATGTTCAACTATTTAACAAAATATCGTCCTTACTTACTCGAAGTAATACAGCATGTGAGAATAATTACGTATAGAATAAATAATAAACTTATCTGATTATTATATGACCTTGCTATTTCAGTCCACATCCCCAAATTTATTTATAATCAAGTCTGCGTCAGTAATTTTATTTCCAGTATTGTGGATGTGGAGTTTCTAATAGTCATTTTTACTCGTAAAATATTAATATATTCCTATGGTTTAAAAAGATGTTACAACATAATTATATAGGTTTATGTGTCATATATTTTGTTTCATCCACTCCAATAGCATTTTGTGTATTGCTATTCTTTTTTTATTTATGCCTAACTACAGAGTTTTGTAACAACCAGATCTCACCAGTAAACATTCTCGTATTAAAAATGGCCATAAAGAATATTGTTCAAACTTAGCCAATACCGACGTAAGTTTGAGAGGGACTGTATCTCTGAATACGAAATTTGAAGTTGCGCTTAGCCACTACTTGGCTTAGAGCGTTCTTCGTCCCATTTTCGTTCATGTCTCTGAATCTCACCCTACGAATGCTATAGAATTCATTTCAAGTATCAACACACATTGGTGGGCTACTAAACAACCACATTGCTGTGTGACCGGACCATTCTCAAACACGTTTTAGTGTTATTGTGTGTGCGTGTTCGGTGACAGTACCACAGTATTTTTATAAAGGCATAATAGAATACCTACAGTTGTTACGTGGTGAATTGTGCTTTTTATGCAAACAGAAACATGAATTTTTTGGGTTCACAGGTGTAGTATGAATGAAACTACTGATGGTAGTATCCTTAATCCTTTTCCTCCATTGAAAAGGGAGTATCCTCCAGCCAGGCGGATGGTATGCCTGGCGGGCCGAAGCCCAACGGTTGATGTTGAGCGACTGTATATATTCTGTGTTGCGCGAATACTTTAATAGCGTGATTCAGGATTCTTTGACGTCATCGGAGAGTTGCATATGATAGTCAAGTAGATGTCGTTGTAAGTTGTAGTTGTATTGCTGGTGATGCAGGTGTCGCCACAAATTATTAAAATTAATTTTGCATATGTATAAAATAAAGGTTGATGTTATTTTTTTTGTGGTATAACACTTCATTTCTAGCAATAGATTTACCTCCTAAAATATGTTCCATTAATATAGTAAGACGTTATATAGGCACACTAGAATAATGATACTTTTTGTTCGGAAACTTACCATCATTTGTACCCTCTATGTAAATATGAATGTAAAAGAAAAGTATTAACTTTTCTTTTTCTAGTTGGCTACTGTCGCTAAACTATGATGAGATAGAAAACTTAATCAAAATTTCAACCCTTTAAAATAGTGTACAAGTATAACCACACGATCATATATTCTCACACTTTCACTCACGCACCCGGCACCACAGAAATCAATGGTCACACACCTTCAGACACACCCTCTTCTCACAAACATACACACTCACGACCAAATACACTGGCGTGCATGCTACGAGGCTTCCATTATAAATTTATAACTTATTTTACTGAATTATTTTTATTTTTACTTACCTTATGTACCTAACTGCGCTTACCTGCTGATATTATCGATAAAACTCCTTGTGATGTCAATTAATGAGAGCGCTGGTACCCATAACACAAGTTGGTGGTGCAGTGGCTGATACAGTCGACTGCTGCGCTCCGGGTCGTGGGTTCGATTCCCACACGGAACAAATATTTGTATGATCTGCAGATAGTTGTTCCGGGTCTGGGTGTATTGTATGTGGAATTTATGTCTGTAAACACACCCACGACACAGGAGAAATCCTAGTGTGGGGCAACGTTCTTATTATAAAAAAAAATAAAAAAACATTGAGTACCAGAATTCAAACAAACACTTTATCCCTACCTGAGAGATTCTATACTTAAAGTGCCATATGTAAGTGTTTATTATACACCATGTATGTCGAATAGAAAACTTAATATTATCTTCAATTTCCACATTTACGTACTAGATATATTCAAAAGGATCTTCAAAGTTATTAATTGTACAGATTATGTTATGATGATATGATATGATTATGTTAGCAATGAATAAGTAGATAATTTAAAAGCGGTTTTAATTGGCATATCTTTACTTTTATGCATTTCAAAAGCAATCTGGAACGTAGCCTATAAATCGGAAACTGCTAGTGTGCCAATTAGGTCATCATTTACTATATCCACTTGAATATTTTTTGTTGCTGGAAGCTTCGAAGGAAGACTTAATTATTCATGAAAGAAAAGAAAGAAAAATGTTTTTATTGGCACAAGCAGTTTACCCAATCAAAATAAACTTAAATATAAAAACCATAAAACTAAATGTGCAACACATATCGTATCGTGCACAGTGTTAACATTAAAGTGCCAAAGGGCCAACAGCTCAGCATAATGCGGCATAGGCGGCAGTGATACTGACCACCAAACGCTGGTTTTCAGCTGTAACCCACACTTTCCATGCGCTCGAAACTAAAACCAATACATTTGAATGCACTTAAATAAATAAACAATATTTTTTTTCTTGAAACTTGTACACACACATTTGACACCACAACATTATTTAAGTGTGTGCAACGAAATGAAATAAACAACAAAAAATGATTTCGTCATGAATGGTAAACAGAACAGGAACAGAAAAGGAAAAGTAGAAACATCTTCATCGTCATTACAATGCTCGGCAAACGTATTCAATAGCCAGTTTTTTATTCCATTAAACCAGTCTTTCCCAACGTGGGCGATAACGCCCCCTTGTGGGCGCTGCAGGCCTAAAGGGGGGCGGTAAGAGACCCAGAAAAAAAAGGGGGCATTGTGTAGGGCTTTGGGGTCGATTTATAATTTCATCTACCTAGCTAGGAAGACTATTAGACACCGACTGAGCTCTCGACTCTCGACTACATCTTGTGAACATCAACTAATATTAATTAAGATATAGCTCAAACTCGGTTCAATATAAAAGACCGCGGGCAATCATATTTTAACAAGTTTTTGTTAAATAATCCGAATTGTACATTCCTATACCAATCGGCTGGTTCTATAATACTTGTTCTTGCTTGTCGAGTACGATTGGGCGTCGAATGAGATAAACGAGTTTATGCACGTTTGTCTTATTCCTGTTGGTGCGTGCTGCTTATGCAATCCTATATAAACGACGTAAATTTATTTTATTTTCATTTGCGGTTTCGCGCATAATAGATAAGCAGTACTTGATTTCAACACTTACGTATTTCTTAAAACAAAACAATGTCGGAAGTAAAAAAGGAGAGACGGCAATACTCTGCGGAATATATTAAATTCGGATTTATTGAAAATCCCACAAACCCGTCGTCGCCTTTGTGCTTCTATGTCTAAACTCATTTTCGAACGAAGCAATGAAGCCTTCAAGACTGCAAGATCATTTGAATAAAAGATAAGACAGAAAAAAATGTAGCATATTTTCAAGACCTAGAGAAGAAGCATAATACTCAGCCAAGTGTATCAAAACTATTTTCGGCCGCTGCTAAGCAAGATGACGACGGACTTCGAGCTTCGTACAATATCTCTTTGTTAATTGCTCAAAAAGGCAAACCACACAACATCGGAGAAGAGTTAATTTTGCCAGCAATAAAGGAAGTAATAACTACTGTGCTTCATAAACCGGCCGCAGATATTATCCGAAAAATTCCTTTGAGTAATAATTCTGTGCAAAGACTTGAAGAATCATTGTGCAATCATCTGAGGACTAGTCAATTCTCAATTCAGCTCGATGAGTCCACTTTACCAACTAATGAAGCGTTGTTGCTATCTTACGTGAGGTTTATTAAAGATGAGAAAATACGTGAAGAACTATTGTTTGCCAGAAATTTGGAGACAGATACAAAAGGCGAAACCATATTCAATACATTGGAAAAGTTTTGTGAAGAGAAAGAGATTCCTTTGAAAAATATTATATCAGTTGCTACGGATGGCGCTCCGGCTATGACAGGGCGCCATAAAGGCTTCATAGCATACTTAAAGAATAAAATTCCAGATGTCCTTGCTATACATTGCGTTATTCATAGACAACATTTGGTTGCTAGAAACTTAAGTGAACGACTATTTCAATTACTGCAATATGTCATCAAAGCAGTCAATAAAACCCGTAGTAGCTCTTTGAATGATAGATTATTTCATCAGCTTTGTGTTACTAATGACGAAGATTTCAACCGTTTGTTGCTTCATACTGAAGTTCGTTGGCTGTCAAGAGGCAATTGTCTGATTCGATTTTACAACCTGTTTGACTCTATGATAGAGTTCTTGGAAACTAAAGATACAGAACTGCGCAACAAGCTCATAACATCAAAGAATGATATAGCTTCCATGACAGACCTGTATAAAATGTTCAACGACATGAACCTCCAACTGCAAGGCGATGAACTAAATTTAATTAAAACAAAAAATGTCGTTGCTGCTTTCGCAGCCAAACTGCTTCTGCACAAAAAGAATATGGGCAGACGTGAGTTTCACAATTTTCCGAATTTATCAGTATACTGCAGTAACGACGACTTGTTTGCCTACTGCCAACATTTGGAAAACCTCCACATTGACTTCACCGAACGATACCAGGACATTTTAAACTTGGAAATACCAGACTGGGTGTTGGATCCGTTTTCAAATGTCAACACAGCAATGTCAGTCAAGTTCAAAAATGGATATCAAGAATTTTGGCTACAAAAACCGATCCCGCAATTGTACCCTGGATTGTGGTCAATTGTTCAACGATTTTTGATAGCATTCCCATCGTCATATTTGTGTGAACGTGGATTTAGTGCTGTGGCAACGCTGCTTACTAAAAAGAGAAATCGTTTGCGTGTTACCGAACGTGGCGACTTGCGGCTGTTTTTGAGTAAATTGGAACCTGATATCAACAAACTTATTGAACAGCATCAGATTCAACCTTCACATTAGTTTTTATATAAGAATTGATTATGTTTGTTTTATTTTCAATAAAAGATACTCTGTCCGAATACTATAAATTTGCGTTTCAATAATCAGATAAAAGTACTTAGCGGTTTTTAAGTATGTTTAAAAAGGGGGGCGTTAAAAAATAATTTATTCTTAAAGTGGGCAGTAGACAAAAAAAGGTTGGGAACCCCTGCATTAAACCCATTACTACTACATACATATGAAACACGGTTCTAATTGGTTCGTCCTATGGAGGAGAGCCGACAAGAAACTCCATGGATCTTGTTTAAAATAACTAAGATTAGAATGTTGATTGATACAAATGATATTATGTTTTAATATTTATTGTAAATAAATAAATAAATATTAAAACATAATGAGAAAGGAATTGGTTAATATGTAGAGATGAAATAGGTAGTGAAATTACATTCAACATGACAGCTAAAGGAGTTACACTGCTGAACAAAGGCCTCTCCCACTAATTTCCACATTTGTGGCATCATTTTGGGGGGACTGGACTACTTGGCAAACGGGTTGATAAGAGAGCTGTTGCCCATCCCCTGGTTTCCCCCTAGTCACTTTTTACGACATCCACGAGAGGAGATGGAGCCACATTCTTAATCCCGACACTAGATGGAATCCTATAATGTTATTAAATAGACAAATTATTAGGTAGTAACTATGATTATTAATATTATTTGTTGGCTTTTGTTTATGGGGTTAGATATTATGTAATTTGAGTAGGTAACTATAGTATTGTAAGTTTGTCTAAATTACCGTATACACATTTTATGTTGTTTATTTTATATCGTTGCACACACACACACTTAAATAATGTTATCCAATGGACGTTCAATGTACTTATACTGTGTACATTATTAACAACTTCGATTGATGCCTTATCTATACAAATAAATAAAATTGAAGTGTCTGTTTGTAATGTCAAAATAACAGCTTTTTACAAAATGCAGATGAAAGTATGTACGTTACATATAACAAAAACACTATTTTAAAAATTTTTGTCTGTCTGTTTGTTTGTTCCGGGTAATCTCCGAAACGGCTGGACCGATTTTGACGGGACCTTCACTGGCAGATAGCTGATGTTATAAGGAATAACGTAGGCTACTTTTATTTTAGAAAAATAATTAGGGTTCCGCGTAAAAAAATAAAACCCTTGAAATCCAATATATATATATTCTATGTCAAGTGTCTATGTCGAAGTACTCTAAATTTCTTTTAAATTAAATGCGGGTGAAACCGCGGGTTCCAGCTAGTAAGTTATAAGTGACAAAGCAAGGAACACAGCTAGCCTACAAGACCCATAGCGATGCTTTTCCTCATTCCCGCTATTTATTTTTACGCAATTTTTTCTCGAAGAACAATGGAGATCAAAATAATATGGGGTAGGGTAATAAACCGTTCTGCTCCAAATCAGTTAGCGGTCAAGTGGTCACATTAGGTGCAGATTTATGGCCTCCTCCCGGCGGGACCCGAAATACATGCCTATATACTATACTTTTCATTTTCTCGCAAGTACAATGGCCTTCAGTCTGTAACAGGGAATACTAACCTTTTAACGTCCGCGTGCGTAATATTTTAGCCAATATGGGCGTTGACAATAGAAAAATAACAGATGGCGGGATTATTTGGACCGAAAAAACTAAAGTACCCCAGGCATTTAACGCTCATTTCATTTTTTATCCTATTTATCCTGCAAATACTATTTAAATAGAACAAATAATTCGATAAAAAGATTAAAAATACTTTTCTGAATTGGAAAAAGTAGTGGTTAGGTGAAACATTTAAATATTTCCATGTTGTACAACATATTATATAGTTAGTAGTACTAGTAGTTTATACAGGATGTCCAGTAAATAGCACGACATACTGCAGGGGGTGAGAGTTTGGGTCAATACCTACCAAAAAACAATATATGTTCAGCAAAATCTTACCGATTTACAGTAGTACAAATTTTTCCGAAAAATCTCTACCTTGTAATGAAAAATTCCTTTTCTAGTTTTTTTTTACCTCAAATTATTTGTGAATAGTTACTTTAATTATTGATAAGTCTTTATTCTATTAAAAACTAAAATGTTTTCAACAAATACAATTTTTATTTAAATTTTCACAGTAGAAAGAAAGAAAGAAAGAAACAATTTATTCCTGCGGCAAGTCGACGCACAAACACACAGTAAGGAAAATATTCAGTACAATTTGCTTATCGAAAATTTTGTACTACTGTAAATCTGTAAGATTTTGCTGAACATATATTGTGTTTTTTGGTAGGTATTGACCCAAGGTCTCACCCCCTGCAGTATGTCGTGCTATTTACTGGACACCCTGTATAATTTACGTGTGGTATGAGATACCTTGTTCTTTATTTATTTTTGCTTGATAGTTTGTGCATTTTCTAAACGTACGACGGCATTGTTATTACTTAATTAATAAAACAATACAGATTGTGACAGTGTGTGCTCGTTGTCCTGTCTTGGGCGAACTGATTGCGAGGTGCTACTATTGGGGGAGATTTGGTGCTTACTTTTGGCGCGCATGTAACATATCTACTTCTTTTAATATATAATATCATTGTTCTACATAATAATATTCTCGAACAAAACAGGTCAAACAAAGAAAAGAGACAACACATGTACACGTGCTGTCAGTTTAGATAGCTATCTCTTTTACTCTCGTAGTTTTTGTATCTTCTTTCTTACAGCATAGGTATGTAGTTTTATAGCTTTATACCTACATACAGCGAGACAGAGTTTTGCGGTTTGCGCGTCATTTAATATGGACGTAACATATCTATGGTATAATATCATTGGCTAGCAGATACGAAAATGTGTTCGCGACAATGCGTCACACATCCATAAGTTAATAACAGTAAATACAGTAGAATCATAATTATAAGTAGAATCATTAATTGATAATGAAACACTTTTAGACGGATTACATCGCGTAGGTACCTATATTATAGAGTTTTGTTTCGCGAAATTGTCAATACCCAGAGCTTGCAAACATTACATTACTTTGATTCATAAGCTTAGATTTTTGAGATTGCTGTTTCACCTGCTCCATATTTTACACGGACACAAACATTCGTAACAAACGACAGTGACGCCTTTAATCCCCGAGAGGTAGCCGCATACTTATTACCAGCGTCTTCTTTTAATCTAAAAGTAGACAATATTAGTTGCTAATAGATGTATGTACAAAGGAAACCGCAGGAACGCCAAGAATAATTCATTGCTTATAAGGTAGATGTGAGCAACTCTTGTTGCTGCTCTTGTTGTTGTTGTTCTTGGGTAGGTATCATAATCGCGTAGGTTACCGGCGTGTTTTTCTATCCTCCTACAATAAGTACGTTACAGCAATTCAAACAACACTTGGGCACAAATAAATAAACAATTGCTAAATATTTTTCTGATAATATATACGTATTGTAAATAGCGCCATCTATCGATAATACTTAAAATTACTTGACTTAATCAGACGGCTACCAGTACCAATAAATACTGTTTACTAGTTCGTAGGGATGACGCAAGGATTGCTTTTTATCCCTGTCATTTATTATTACAATTTTTTATGACCAAGACAATACGACAATTTGTATTATAATATCCGCCATAATTTATGAGAAGAAGAACAATAACACTGGCAAGTGAAATACTGCCGTCGCGGCATCAACATCTTTTGACTAACTTCATGGTGGCAAACGACAATAGTCAATACCAAACAAAGCATTTCTCTGTGCATTTCTCAATAAATTCCCACATAACTACGAAATTCACTTTTTGTTTGTAATATTTTAACGGCCCTGGATTCTAGTATTTTAGAGCCTATACGAAATTCCCATGCGCCCAGTGTTGCCAACTGTACCATTTACTTTGTAGCTCGTAGATTTTTAACAAAGTTACCAGTTTAACAGACTTTACCCTAAAAAGTTGCTAGAATTGCTAACGTTAATATTTTACCAGATATAGGAAAATTATCTAACTTTGCACTCATCTAAACTCTTAACTCGGTTCTAAATTGTTGGGAATACGTTATTTAATTCATTTGTAGATCCTTTTTCTACACACAGAGCACAACAGATGATCAGCAATAGATGGGCAGATGGCTTAGTAGAAGTTTTGAGGAAGCACACGATCGAAATACTTAATTGAACCGGACTGTAAACGTGACACGGAAAACCAACACGCAGAACTAAGGAAATTTTATTTCTTTTTGTTTTAAAAAAACGCTAGGATTTCTCCTGTGTCGTGGGTGCGTTTACATACACAAATTCTACACACATTACACCCAGACCCGGAACAACTACCTGCAGATCGTACAAATATTTGTTCCGTGCGGGAATCGAACCCACGACCCGGGGCCTAGCAGCCGACTGTATCAATAACTGCACCAACTGTGCCGTGCTGTCAATTATGAATCATTTTATTTATTTATTTTATTTTATAGCAACCCGCACCTCTACTCGCCCGATGCGAGCGTCCCGCGGTCGTATACCGCCGCGTTACGTAGATAGTGCGTCCTTCTCTTGTCACCGACGCGAGAGCTGCGATCGCGTCACGTAGACAGTCCGCCTCCGATTTCATGCGATACGCACGCGCAAACGCTCGCTCCGCGCTAACCGCCGCGACGTCCACAAATTGTTACGCGAAAGTATTTTATAAGATTTTAGGCATCGTACCTTTTGTTATACAATAAACTTTTAAACTCAGTGATACTATTATTCTATCCCCTGAAGATGTATCCCTCATATGTGGCGCCCAACGTATTCTTCGTGTGACAATATTGTAACATACAGTGGTTTATACAGTGAAAGTATTGCAGTGATTAACTATATAGAAAATGCCAGTGACCAGAAGCAGAGCAGCCAGTTTAAATCGCAGGGAAGATGCAAACGATGCATTACCCGACCCCTCGCGATCAAACACGCCGACCGCGGCGTCTACCTACGAACATGGCGGCGACGCGTCCTCTTCGCCGCGCACCGATGCAAACGCTACGTTTTCCGGAGAAAACGTGGCGACCATAATCGCTTCTCTCCAACGCTCACAAACAGAAGCGTTCAAAGAACTGCTCGATTCGGTGACGCGGGCGAATGCATCTACTCCGGAGTCACTCTCTCTACTAGGGCACAATACCCTGGCTCGCTGCAAAGCCATCTTCTCCGGCAAACCGAAGGAATCGGTAGAAGCGTTTATTGATGCCATTGAAGCATATAGCGAATGTGCGCAAGTGACGGACTCGAATATTCTGCGCGGTCTAGCGTACCTCTTCAAAGATGACGCGGCCACGTGGTGGCAAGGAATTAAACATTCAGTGTCGTCATGGCGCCAAGCCAAAGAAAACTTAATAAGTGCCTATGGTGACCGCCGTCCACCTCACCGTATTTACTTGGAAATATTTTCGACGCCGCAACAAAAGGAAAACACGGATATATTCGTTGCGCGCATTCGCGCCCTCTTGGCGCGATTACCAAACGGTGACGTAACAGAGTCAGCACAGCTCGATATGACTTACGGCCTGCTCCATAGCAGAATAAGAAAAAGGCTGCGGAGAGAAGAATGCAAAAACTTCTCTGAACTACTCCGCTTGGCACGGAACCTTGAAGATTCTTTCGACGAGGAAAAAAATACGACGACGACGAGTGAGCGCCGAATGCAAGTAAATACGCGCTCGCCATCCACATCGAGTTCTTTTACACAAGCCGCCGCTCGCGCGCCGATCTCGTCCGATAACGCATCCGCACCAGCCGTACGCGCCCCGGCCTGCGGCGCCCCTGCGCCCGTCATGGCGGCTCAGCGGCCGCCGCTAGCGCAATCTCCTCCGACTCGGGACTCCACTGCTACTGCAAAAAAGCAACGACCTACCTGTACCTACTGTAAACGGTATGGACACACGAGGGACCAGTGTCGTAAGTTGCAAAATAAAGGTGAGTTCCAACTTCATAATGACTCTGCGGAAGTGCGTGATAACGGTGATAGCGATAAAAAACGAAGTGATCAAAGTCAATCATTTTATTGTGTTCAATCTCGTGCAGTACGTAAACAAAGTCGATATCTATCGCCCATTACTAAATCAAATCAGTGTTTTTCATCGAAAAACAGTGCGTCAGTGAAAGACTATAGTTATAAACACGCTAGTCGTTTCCATATTTTGACAAATGGTGATGCATGCAATAATCTTTCACAGCAAAATTATAATTTTACTCCCTTCCAGTCGAATTCCATTTCGCAAATTAATGATAATAATCAAAACATATCTTCTGATCCCGGTGTTTCACGTAATAATAATAATGTTACTGCATACAACACCATGAACACGAAATGTCCGTGTTTTGAAGAATCTACTCAAAGTGATAACAATGTTGCACATTATGATAAGAAGTCGACCAAATGTTTTAACCGTCACAGTGTGAACCGCGAACATTTTCGCCTTCGGGAAGATAACCATAACTTTTGTCAAACTGTAACGTGTTCAAATACGGATAATATTGTTTATAATTATAATCCTGTATCGCAAAAATGTTCGCGTAGTAACAATCTGAAACGAACCGACTGCCAAAAGCAAAATGGTAAAAACCCAGAATTTTCAAAAAATACGTGTACCAGTTTTCATATGCAAAAGGGTCATAACCCACAATTTTCAACTGATATGTGTGTAGACTCTCATAATGAAAACTGGTATAGGTCACAAACTGTGAAAAATGAAAATGTTTGCTTAGATGTATTATGTGATAATTGTATTTATAGCGGAGAAGTTTTACCACGCGGTAACGATCTTGCGGGACCCTCTATTGGTAGCGAATTACGGCCTATTTTCAAAATTTATATTATGGGTTTTAACGGCACCGCGTTGATAGATACAGCTGCCAAGCACTGTATTGCCGGTCATACGCTATATGCTCTCCTTCTAAGTCAAGGTCATCCCCTCAGCCCTTCCTCACGAGAAGTTAAGCTTGCTGACGGTGTAATCCGTACGATGGATGTACTTACCACTACGTTAGAAGTGTGCTTAGAAACGACGGTTATCACGATTCCATTTTTAATTTTTCCTGATTCTACTAATAACGAGACGTTATTAGGCATCGATTTTATTACCACAGCTGGAGTAGTTATTGATTTTCATAAGCAAATCTGGTACTTCAGTAATAATGATACACTAAAGTATAACTTATGCTTCGAACCTACCTCACGTAGCGTGTCCTGCGCCTCTACAGATATACTTAGGGAAGATGAAGGTACTCACCTTAAACCAGTTGAGCGGCAAGCGCTCGCTGACGTCCTCACCAAGCACGCGCACATCTTTAGAGCAGGGGGAGGCCCAACACCGTATGCGGAACACCGCATCGACACAGGTGAGCACCCACCAATTGCGGTACCTCCTTACCGTTTAAATCCTTCGAAGAAAGAGCTGATGAAAGCTGAAATAGGTAAGATGTTACAAGATAATATAATAGAGGAGTGTGAATCGGCTTGGTGTTCACCGGCGCTGATGGTGCCGAAGTCCAACGGTGGTATCCGTTTCTGCGTCGACTACAGGCGCTTAAACGCAGTCACCAAGGCCGACTCGTATCCTATGCCACGCATCGATGAGCTGCTACAGAGCACAAAACGGGACTGCTACATGAGTACGCTTGACCTTCGATCTTCATACTGGCAGGTGATGGTAAGGGAAGCTGATAGGGATAAAACGGCTTTTATCTGTCCTCTAGGTACATTTAGATTTAAAAGAATGCCGTTTGGTCTTCGGAACGCGCCAGCGACATTCCAGCGCCTTATTGATCGTCTCCGCTCCTGTTCTGCTTTACAAGATGTAACTATATTAGCCTATTTAGATGACTTATTGGTTATATCGCAAGGGTACCAACAACATCTACAAGACCTTGAGGCAGTTTTTAAACGTCTTGCTGAGTTCAACCTCCATGTAAATAGAGAAAAATGCGTTTTTGCTAAGGAAAGCGTTAAATATCTCGGCCACGTCATTACACAAGAAGGTGTTTCCACCGACCCAGGGAAGATGAGTGCTGTTCTCGAGATGAAGGAACCGTGTAATTTAAAGCATCTCAGAACTTTTTTACAAACATGTTCATGGTTCAGAAAATTTATACCTAACTTCTCAAAGGTTGCCGAACCTTTAACACGTTTGACTAGGAAGAGCCAAGTATGGTCTTGGGGCTCAGAACAGACCCAAGCATTTCAAGAGCTGAAGAACCTACTGACCTCAGCCCCAATACTGGTACAAGCTGATTTTAGTCGTCCCTTCATTCTGCGTACAGACGCAAGTAACTATGCCTTAGGCGCAGTTTTATTACAGGGCGACAATAACCAGGAAAGGCCAATCGAATATGCCAGCCGACTCCTCAACGCAGCTGAGCGCAATTACTCCACAACGGAGCGTGAAGCTCTAGCTGTAGTGTGGGCGGTGGAGCGTTTTCGACCTTACCTTGACGGCCAGCCCGTTGTGATTGGCAGTGATCATCAACCCCTCCGTTGGCTGCTATCACTCAAGTCACCAGCAGGCAGGTTAGTCCGTTGGGCTCTAAAGCTCCAATCTTTTGATATCCAATTCCAATATACCCCAGGGAAGGCGAATGTCCTAGCAGACACGCTGAGTAGACCGATTTGCTCTAGTGACTCTCGTGACAACTGCGGTATTTGTTCCGTAATCTGTGATCTGCCTACGAAGACACCTAGTCAACTTCGCTTGGAACAGACTTCCGACCCTGAAGTGGAAAAGGTAATTAAAGAACTTGAGGGCTCTGATGATGTCGCAGTCCAAAGGTGGCTAGAAAGGGGTTACCTCATGGATCAAGGCGTCCTGTACCGGTTTAATCCAGATTCCGAAAGTGAATCCCCGCAGTTAGTTATACCTGCCGGTCAAGTTGCAGATATTTTAAAGGAGTTACACGACTCTCCAACAGCCGGCCACCCAGGTATCGATAGAACCTACCAGAAGATAGCACAGGTATATTATTTCACAGGGATGCGGAGAATAATCACCGATTATGTTAAAGCCTGCATCCAATGCCAACGTTATAAGGCCAACCACACCAAACCCCCAGGTTTACTCCAGACACCAATTATGAATCAGCGTAACGAGGTGTTGGCCGTAGACTTATTTGGCCCACTACCGGAAGGAGACCAGGGGGAGCGATGGGTCTTACTCATTGAAGACACAGCCACCCGATGGACGGAGCTATTTGCTCTGAAAGAAGCCACAGCAGAAGCCTGTGCTCAACTCCTAATCGAGGAATATTTTATGCGGTTTGGTCTGCCTCGCAGGATTATTTCAGATAACGGTGTTCAGTTCGTTTCCAAAGTAATGCGCCAATGTATGTCAGCCTTAGATATCAAACAAAACTTTATCCCACTTTATCATCCAGAAGCTAATCCTGCGGAGCGAAAAAACCGCGATCTAAAAGCAATGCTAGCACATCTCGTTGAAGACAACCACACTTCATGGCCAAAGAAGTTGCCGGTGATTCGGTTTGCCCTAAATAGCGCAAAATGTCGTACAACGGGTACGTCACCGGCTTATCTGTCCTTCGGCAGGGAAATGCGATCCCCCACAGAGGTTGTTCATGACCTTCGTGCAATCCTAGGCAAAGAAAACTTTGTCCCACAAATAACTCCTTATCTCAGAAACTTCCTGAATTCACTATCAGCTGTTCGAGAACGCGTAGAAATCCAACAGGATAAGACAAAGCGGTATGCCGACGCTTCGCGCCGATCTTCTGACACATTCGAGGTAGGCGATTTGGTTATGCTTAAGTCGCACCTGTTGAGCAAAGGTTCGAAAGACCTCACTTCCAAGTTTTACCCACGCCGTGATGGACCTTACCGAATTGCAGAAAAGGTTAGTCCCACAACTTACACTATAGCAAGTACCGAACAACCTGATGTTATAGGGAGATATCATACTCAGGACCTTACCCGTTACCAAGGTAGCAAAGACTCCTTACCGAAACCCGTCATTCCTAAGAGGAAGCGCGGACGTCCAGCTAAGGCTGTTACACTACCAGTCCAGGAGCGAGGGCGTTCTCCAGGACTGGAGGGGGAGTATATAGCAACCCGCACCTCTACTCGCCCGATGCGAGCGTCCCGCGGTCGTATACCGCCGCGTTACGTAGATAGTGCGTCCTTCTCTTGTCACCGACGCGAGAGCTGCGATCGCGTCACGTAGACAGTCCGCCTCCGATTTCATGCGATACGCACGCGCAAACGCTCGCTCCGCGCTAACCGCCGCGACGTCCACAAATTGTTACGCGAAAGTATTTTATAAGATTTTAGGCATCGTACCTTTTGTTATACAATAAACTTTTAAACTCAGTGATACTATTATTCTATCCCCTGAAGATGTATCCCTCATAATTTTATTTTTTATTTTATTTATTTATCTCAAACACAACTATCATTACAGGAATATCCCAATACGGTAGTGTGGTCCTTAATTTTATTTTAAGTAACATAACACATACAAAGCAACTTTAGTAAACTCATTCAGAGAGCAGAAAAATAAATCTATCCTATCAGCAATGTCATTGAGTGTATGCAAGGCGCGCGTCATTGGCGCTTTGCCTAACATGTTAGTTCGTCCGCGCGGTACCGCGAGTAACCGCGGCCGCCGCCGCCTCAACACGTAATTGTCTGGCACATACAAGCAAACCCCCTTAATCATCTTACAATATCGGCCATACAAGGTCCATTACTGAACAAAGGCCTCCCCCATAGATTTCCACAACTGTGTAGTCATATTGGGGGGAATTTGCCAGTGCCTAGTTTTAGTTCTTCTAATTTAATCCTTCATATAATTATGAATATGATGGATAAAATTAGAAGAACTAAACTATTGTGTTTGCCTGCTCCAACTCACAAAGCTGTGCACAGCTAAGGATGGGAATACCTTTGCTTGGAATAGTCTTGTCTATATTGCAAGATAATATACAATCTTGCCGTCAGTGTCTGAAGACAATGTATCTAAATATTGACATAAATATGTTTATTGAAGGTACCACCGACCATATCTTCTTTTCCTGTCCTAAATATCCTATATCCCTTTATGAAATTCTCCCTCCTTACATTCCTCGCCCTATTAATTTCCTCTCCCTTCTTATGTTAGTTGATTCTCCCTTTGTAATTATGCTGCTTATATATATTACTCGTCTTGGCATTAGGTTGTAATTAATAATACTAACTCTTTATGTTCTGCTAACTATTAAGAGTTAAATGTAGTTATACTTTCTCGCTGCTATAATATAATGTAAAAAATGAGTTAAAGCTCTAAAGCTGCTATAAAAAGTAGCTAAACATTTTAGCTACTAATTTATGTAAGTTATAGCTGGTGGAAAAGCAAAAGTTGCTAGATCTAGCCATAAAGCTGCTAAGTTATCATCATTGCATACGACATTCTTTTTACAGTTTTCAGTGTAGCCAGATAAGGATATTCCCCTAAAATTTAAAAGGTAAAATATTATCTATGGGCGATGGCCAGTAGCTAGTGTGTGTTGATAACATATTCCTACTTAATTGATGATTTATTCATATTTATATAAGTATTTTAGTTCAAAACTTAATTTCATAACTCATAATAAAAAATTAAAATATATAATGTAGGGCTTTTAAATCACAGTCACCTAGCGAAATCGAGCGCTTTTCTTGGGCTGAGTTAGCACCCAACACTCGAACGCGCCTAGCAGGACTGCCTATGGGCTTTGACACTCGGCAAGGAGTATAATACTCCCTACCTACCACGGATTTGAGGGAATTCCGATTTGTACATCTTGCAACACTGGCTCACAAAAGTCGCAATTCCAATTTGATAAAGATGGGCTAAAGTGTTATAATTTTTCAATGAATTATACTGCTGTATTATATTTTTTAAACTGTTGTTTTAAAGTGTTATAATATTTATTAAAATGTTATTTGAAATAATGTTATATCTTAGAGTGTTATAACGTATATGCGTCGTTGTATTATAATTAAAGTGTTGTTTATTATAATTATAATGAGTTGTATTTTATTTTTGGTTAAAGCGTTGTTTGTTATAATTATAATGAGTTGTATGTTATTTAGTGTTACATTGTATTGAAAGAGTTGTATTACATTATAAAAGTTAATATTACGGTTTGATTTTATTTAGTCTTTTGAGTTGTATTTGGTACAAAATAAGTTGTGTTCATATCTAGAACACTTAAATCATTTACACTTTACACTAGACCTATATTTACACCCGGAGGATGGGCTGCAGCGTCCATCGAATACATTAGCAGCTCAACTGCGATCGCCAACCCGCCTGCCAAGCGTGGTGATTATGGCAAAACCCCCCAATGAGCATACAACATACCGATGTCGGTCGTTGTGGTGATCTTTGAGAGAGGCCTTTGTTCGGCCGAAATGATGATATTTACATCTTATAGCATACGTAATCGAACTACGATGATGATGATGATGAAAACGAAATTAAAATATTTACTAAACTACCTACTTGTTCCAAAATTTTGCAAAACCTAAACATTATGTAGTTTGTCGGTAGCAACTGCAAATAAATATTCGCAATTTAAAACCAACGAAATATGTTCGGTGCAATGAACTCTAAAACTGTTAAAATGTAATTCTTGGAGTTCATTATAAATTAATCATGCTATCTCATTATTTTTGGTTGTAGCAAGTCAAAGTAGCTCTTATTTCTAAGTAGAGAGTGCTCATTTAACCTTGAATAAGTAAAACAACCGCCATCTATTATAAGTTAGATTGAATTACTTAGTTCTTCGATATCGTACGTACATGTACTGTGATCTAAACGAAGCTAGATGGCGCTGTAACCAAAATATCGAAATTAAAATTAAAACAATGGCTATAATATATATTATAACAGTCTTGTTAGATTTCTAATAATTTGTTATACTGCTATAAAAATATATTTGAATATTTAATGTGTTATGTGTTATAACGCCCAACTTTACAATTTGACAATTTTATTTTCACAATTTCAATTCAACCGGAACCGGTTGTTTGTTGAGTAATCTTAGTTCGTCCGTTTGTCTACTACGTTTTAATTCAAGTAAGTACGCTTATTTAGTATTTAAATAATATACATTCAATCACAGAAAGTATTGAATGTTTCATTAATAATCGTTTAAAAAACAAGGTATTGTCCGCAAGTGATTCATGGGTATATTTCAGATTGAAAAGATTCGGTTAAAAAAGGTTGTACTACTTTTTGTGTTCACGACACGCTTGCAGAACAGTATGATGCAACGAAACCTTATCTTAATTTCTATGGAAGGTAGAAAAACAAAACAAATTTATTTGAATGAAAACTGCCGGTAGTCTAAATCCACGATGTTCGGTTGAAGGTAGTAAAAGTGTAAAGGTTATTTTTTTTCAATCAAAGGTCATGCAAGACGGAGGCAAAATTAGGAAAAGACCACGCTGTGAGTCTGAGAACGATCTCTCTGGGAATGTAGCAAAAAAATATATGGGAGAGAGGTAGGCGGTTTGGTATAGTTCCACGAAACAAAAAGGTTATGTTTTGTAATCAATCATGCTGTTATCCAATTTCAGGAAATGAAATCATAATATATTATTATTATGTTCATATTTTATTAAAATTAACTTGGATTTTTCGGATTCTAAATGGTGACAGGTTTGGCATGGTATGATGCTTGGTTATTTGCCATTAGCCAATAAAAAAGATGCCCTAAGAAGCCCAATATTTATTACAAGTGATTATAATAAGAAAGGCTACCTACATTACAGTTTAAGTATTAAGTTTTTGATAAACAGAAATACTTAAGCAATGCCAATGGTGGGGGTCTAATTAAATGTTTAAGCATGATATAAATTCACAATTCTGTGCATCATAAATTTGTTAATAAACTAAAGTAATCGACAATAAATATTGTGTAATAATTTTGCAATTCCTTCATACAAAAGTAAGGTGCATGACTAATACAATCAATAGATAATTTATCAATTGCTTATTGTTATGCAATGTGTTCCTCCCAGGTGATGCATTTGTTTTATTTTGTAAAGAAAATGTTGAGTCTCACACTCAACAATGAACTTCACACATGGTAGACGTGAAACTGTATTTTGGTTAATTAGTAAGAGAGATGAACACACTATGGAGGTGATAAACAGAGAGAGAGAGCTATTGATTGACAACAGGGAATAGGGAAACTATATAGAAATGTGTTTTATCTGATTCTCTCACAGCCTAAACCCTAGAAATACATTTATAGCTGTGTCTCTTTCATTACACATTTTCATTTCTTAAAATCCAATTTACACTGCCCCAAAAGAAGTTTCACTTTAATAATTCACTGTTCTTGGGTGAAACTATTTCACATGGCATAGCAAATGCAGGCCCGAGCGTCATATATCAAAACAATTTCATAAAACATTTCTGTTTAAATGACCAAAGTCTATTTTTACTTACCATCTTGTCACTACAGTATTCTGTCCACAGTAATTGTTACTGAATGCATATTTTAGTAACAAAGGATTATGGCGAATCATATACATAGATTTTTACAAAAAAAAAAAAGAATTCCAAAGAAATTCGAATGGTGCTATAATTAATCTTAGGTGTCTCGAGTCTTATTTTTTTTACCTATCCCCCAGTAAAAATATAATTCGCTCGCCCTAGCTTCGCACAGGCCCATATAAACCCAATTTTCTGTAAAAATTCTGCACCTTAGCACTGCTAAAATTGAAATAAGCAATTATTATTTAATTATATAGTTCACCTCCAAATTGTCAAGTGTAAGCTGACCAGATGTCCATGGAGCACAAGTGTTATTGCAGAGGCGATGAGGTCTCAGGCATGGATCTCGACAAGCCAGAACACTTATTGCCCATGATGAGGCCTTTCTCTATGAGGTGCTTGCTTTTACGCTGCTAATTAAAAAGTATCCAAGTAGTGAATACAATTGTTATTTTAGCTGTGGTATAAACATTTTGAATTTAGAATTGATAGTGTATTTTAGAGGATTTTTTTTGTCATAATTGTCATAGATTATCCATGTAAAGAATTTATAACTTATTGTTCATAATTACATGAATGTTTGCTTACCGAATACTGAATTTATCATAACAATGGCATTCCAATTTAAGTGTAAGGTCGGCAATGCATCGTTAATCACAAGATTGCAGGTATCTATGATGCTGTAGCTACTTACCATCAGGTCACCGTAATCATTTTGTAATTACTGTTAATTGGATACAGCAATGTCTTTACTATTTTGTTTGTAATTACTGTATGAATCAAAAACGGTTTAAAAATGTCAAGGTAAACTGGTTTCATTAGCAGTAATTTGAAAGTACTATGAACCTATTGTAGTTTAGTTAAGTTCTTAGTATTAGAACAATGACTTATTTGACTACTTGATTTAAAGTAAATGAGAATCTTAAACAATAGTAGTTTTTAGTAATTTCTAGAATGTGTGTGAGTATTAGTTTGTGGGCTTCCTTCCAGTTTAAACATTAGGAAGCAGTAAAGGGTGGGTATTTGGGGACAGATTATATGATCAAGTATAAACTATTTATGGTCCATTTTTAGGGTTCCGAACGCCCGAAGGAAAAAACGGCGGAACCCTTATACACTCGTGTGTCTGCCTGCCCCTCTGTCACAGCCAATTTGCTCCGAATCTACTGACGGCACGGTTGGAGCAGTGGCTGATACAGTCGGCTGCTGCGCTTCGGGTCGTGGGTTCGATTCCCGCACGGAATAAATATTTGTATGATCTGCAGGTAGTCGTTCCGAGTCTGGGTGGAATTTATGTCTGTAAACGCATCCCCCCCTCAAACTACAGAGATTGATATTTTGAAAAAATAAATAGATAATAGCTCTTTACCTATATATTACAGGAAAACTTATAAGATATCTTAAAATAACATGGTAAATCTTTCAATATTGTGCGTACAAACTTACGTTTGCTGTTGGAATGTATGGGAAAACATGTTTCAACTACGATAAGTTTGTTCTCGGAATAAGTTATTGGTACCAGACCGAATCCAACAACAGACAATATATTCAGCAATTTCGGAAACCCCCTCCATGCGAGTTGATCGCATTTGTCCGGTTTTTTTTATCAACTATATTTCTAAAAGGCAGATCATATTTTACTATACTACCTTTAAATATGCTGATCTTGTTTCATCCGCTGATTGTCTACCAGCTGATTAAACTGTTTATGTATAATTAAATACATAAGTATGTATGTATACCTACTGTTATATAATTACTTCTAATTATACAAGTATGTAGTTACCTTTTTAAAGTTATATTAAAGTTCATGTGTGTCTGGTGTCCGGACTAAGAATACACCACCACTTCAACTCCTGTAGATGTCGTAAAAAGTGACTAGAGGACTCCAAACCAGGCAGGATGGGTAGGTAGCAGCGTTCCCTCTGTGGAATAGTAGCCATACTGCGCTCACCAACCCTTCTGCTAAGCGCGGTGAGTACTGGCAACATCCCCCCAAAATGATTACACAATTGTAGAAATCTATGGGGGAGGCCTTTGTTCAGCAGTGGACGTCTTTGACATGATGATGATGATTCGTAAAACAAGTTATCGACCATTGTTTGTATATTTGTTATAACGTTTTCCTGTATTTATTTGACGCATGCAAGTGTCCTTCCTTACCCACGACCTCGTCATGGCATTAACTAAGAAGACGGTTACAAACGTGTCACACTAAAGCGATAAGTGAAATCTTTTCGGTTATAGAACTAGTTTTTATGATGAAAAATATTTTGTTTTATTACATTTCTGAAGTTAAGGTACACCGAATGCCAATATAAGCAGCAATATTTTTTGTGTTTGTCGATGTAAACCTCAAAAAGTGATGCAATTGTTGAAGTCAGAATTACTTATTTCAACCAACTAACTCTCCACGCAAAGGCAATTAATTACAATGAATACGCTGTAATAAGACGATTCATAAAATGTCAATGGAGTGAACTCTGCGAGTGAATGAAATTAAACCCTTAGGACTCAATATCGCAATACAACTTATCCCTATGTCTCATTTAAATCCGTTTAGCTGTTCCTTCGTGATAGGGCAACAAATATGGAAACTTCCACATTTTTTATAACTAATGGCCGTGTGGTGCCGGCTCAGAATGCCACCACCTCATCTCCTTCCGTGGGTGTCGTAAAAGTCGATTAAGGGATTGGCCGGAGGATGGGCAGCAGCGTCCTTCGAGTACATTAACAACTCAACTGCGATCGCCAACCCGCTTGCCAAGCGTGGCGATTATGGCAAAACCCCCCAATGAGCCCACATCAAATCCATATCGGTCGTTGTGGTGATCTTTGGGGGAGGCCTGTGTCCAGCAGTGGACTTCATTCGGCCGTTAGATTAGAATGGCCGGTCAGTGTTCGTAGTTTGCTTCCCTCCATATGAACTTTAACTATGCAAAGTCTCACAGTCTTCCGCGCGCGCAATGTGCTTTAAAAGGCATACAAAGTTTTTACTTCACGTATTAATATACTACCTGGGACCCGCGGTTTAATTTAAAATAAATTGGATTATTTATAAATAATTTAGAGTACTTCGACATAGACACTTGCCATAGAATATGTATATTGGATACCAAGGGTTTTATTTTTTATGCGCGGATCCCTATTATTTTTCTAAAATAAAAGTAGCCTAAGTTATTCCTTATAACATCAGCTATCTGCCAGTGAAAGTCCCGTCAAAATCGGCCCAGCCGTTTCGGAGATTACCCGGAACACACACACAGACAAAAAAATAAAAATTGTTTTTTTGTTATATGTACCGTATATACTTTCATATGCATTAAGTAAAAAGCTGTTCCGTGTGGTGACCGGATTAAGAATATAGCACCACTCCATCCCCTCTCGTGGATGTCGTAAAAGGCGACTAAGGGAATCTAACCAGAGGGATGGGCAGCAGCGTCCCTTCTGTGGAGCGGTAGCCATGCTGCGCTCACCAACCCGCTTGCCAAGCGTGGTGAGTATTGGAATATACCCCCCAAAATGATGACACAGTTGTTGAATATATGGAGGCCTTTGTTCAGCAGTGGACGTATAAATGGCCGATATGATGAAAAAGCTGTTATTTTGATATTACTAACAGACACTTCAATTTTATTTATTTGTATCGATAGATTATATGTAGTGGGTGGTGTTGTTAGCTGTGTGTAGCTTAGCAAGCAGGTTGGCTATCGCAGATAAGTTGTTAAGGTTCTAGAGGGACGCTGCTGTCCATCCTCCGGCTCCCATAGTCTCCTTTTACTACACCAACAGGATGAGATGGGTTGGTGCAATTCGTAGCCGGCACCGAATAGCTAATGCTTTTAACGCGCTTTAATTAGCTTGGTATGTATCTATGTAACGGAAGTTTTTAACTCGATTTTCATCCCTTTCAAAACGTCGGATTGATTTGAAACTTCGCACACTTATCAAGGACCGATGACAATGCGATAATTTAAATAGTGTCCCATTATCCTTGCCAGGATCCTCAGGATTAGCGATTTTTTCATCTCTGATACACGGAAAAAATGACAAATTTATTAACATAACCAAACTTGCACAAAGAATAAACTTAAATTATAAATATAACATAATAATAATATAACATAACTTAAATTTTTGGCTGACCGAAATTAATAATTTATGAAGGGAAACCTTCTTTTTAGCATATTTTTAGATGAGATAAAGTCTCCTAACGCGCCAAAATAAGTTTTCACTTCCGTCGGCACTCCCCGAGTGCAATTTTTTTAATTTTATAAACATATTTAAACTATACGGAGTCAACTATATCTAGTGCTATGATGTAAGAAGTACGACCTCGTGAGTTATGGGTCGTATTGCTTAAAGAGTAGCACTACAGTTCGTTCAACTTTGAGATTGCCAAGGCCAATTTATTTGGTTGGCGGGCAACGCTTTTAACTGCATCGATATTTAGTTTTCAGCGCATGTTCTTGTAATTAGACGTTATCCTTCCTGGTTGTATCAGCGATTACATATCGAATTCAAGGCCGCTAATTGATAACTACAATAAGGCGATTGAATCATGTGGATATCATTAGGATATTTTTTGTCTAGACAAATTTTTGGTATTAACTGATAAAGGCAATCATCAGGCACATTGTCTATCGTTGACGTCATAAGCCAATTTATCTTTATAAAAAGTGCTGCAAGGAGTAACATTTAGCGATCTTTTTACAAAACTAGTATACGTACTGTACTGTACATACTGTATGTAGGTAAAGATAATAAATATATTATCTCAGCTCTACCCAGTAATATACTAAAAGCAATCAAAAACAATTTCGATTTCGAGAGTGACCAGGCTAAGAAAGGACACCACACGGCTAACGGATGGTGTATCAAAGTAGGTCAATATTCCATATTTTCAAGTAGGAAAATGTTGATTCATTTTTTATTATACACTCCAATGATATTTTGTATTAAAATAAGATACATCCTGTCGCCGGCGATCGAAGTGTTGACCACCCCTGGAGTAGACTACCTACGTTTAAAGTTGATTCCATCGCAGTAGCAGCAGTCAGCGGTCTAGTATCTAGCTCTCTCGCTCAAGATGCGCAAATAACACACCTAGTAAACTCTTCAGTCGGTTTTACTTCACCCTCCATTGTCTTATCTTCTGCATATGTAACTATACTCAGCTCAGATGCGCAAGTTATTTTATGTTTTGTACGTACCGTTTAGTGTAAATTAGCTTGATACTTCGTTCGGAAATTGCAACGCGCACTTAAGAACTATTAGGTTTAAGATATCTTTATTTCTCAAAAGAATTGACATTCACTTACATGAGAAGTTGAAATATAAGTAGCTAAGAATGTTGGCGGTAAGTACTAAAAACGCAATTATTATAAGTCTATGATAATAACAAGTAACAAGTTTAAAACATAAAAGGTAAGTTAATTTAAACAAAATCAACTAAGTATAATCCATATTTGTAAACTCGTAACTAGTGGGTAGTTTCAAATATTTTCGATAATTGTAACTCAACCCAGCAACAAGTTGTATTATTGTTATCACTTAATCTATCGCTCGCAAAACAACATGGAACAAGCGTACCTATATGTGGCATTGATTCGTGTCAGCTGTCAAGTAGAAACATTATGCACTTATAACAACAGTCGTGCAAAATCCCACGACGAACTCTCCAGAACTTTCTTTTACTAGACCATGCGAAACCTTCATAACGGACACTTGCCCTGCTTCCCAGGATCACCAACTTGGAGGCCATTTTAAAAAACATGTTCACGTGTGGGATACTCGGTGATTATCTGTACAATGGAAACGGAAGCCTGCTAGTTGGGCTGTGGAGGAAAACTAGTACGATTACCGAAAATGTCCACATTTGGATACCTCGGCATTTGCCACGTTACCTTGCGAACAGTCATAGGTTGGTCACTGTTTTCTTTAGAAAGTTTTGTAGTTCAGTTAACAAGCTTAACAGGATGGGGAAGGCCCATAAAGAATCCTGGCCCACCCCAGAATTGTATTGAATAATTTATTAAAAAGAACCTTTTTGAAGTGAAAACTTCTTTTAGCGCGGTACGCATATTTTTAGATGGGATAAAATCTCTGGACTCGCGACACCGTTACGAGACGCAGCTATGGTGTGTACATATAGCAGACCACGAACGCGTCTAGATAAATAAAAGAATATTAAATGTATTTTAAAGTTTCTAGTAATTAATAAAATACAATTCATAAATAAAATGCAGTTCATAACCCAATAACCCTTGTACCCATCTAAAAAATGTCTAACGCGCCAAAATTAGTTTTCACTTCTGTCGGCACTCACGGAGTGCAACCCGTATCTTTTTTTATTTATTGGTGCCCAGTTGAAATTCTTCGTGAACTTCCTTCGCCCCGGGGAAGAGCGAAGGGGTATGCCGGACTCCTACCGGCTAAAACCACTGGAGCGGTCATCTTCGGCACCTAAAGGAGGCTCCAGGTCCTCGTAAGATCACACTGGAGCCGCCCTCTGGTGCCACGCCTATAGGCTCATCTCGGAGAGGGTGACTGTAAAGCGGTCACCCCCCGGGGGATATAAAAAAAACCTAGTATTGATCTCCAGCAATGGGTCCAATCTGCCACGACCCAGAAATAAATAATTACTATGCCCTTGAAAAGCCTGTGATAAAGGCGATAAGTGGGTCATCTGAAGCCCGTGCCGGAACCTACTTGCAGGAGATGGTCTGGCTACCCATCCTCGCGTAAAACCAACTTTAAACTTTAACCTTTCGAGCAGCTTCCGAGTTGATGCTTGAAGAGTTATATGATGAAACTTCCAAATTGACTGTCCCATCATGCGACATTTACATCAGTATTATTTGATAGCAACCATTATAAACCGTTTTGTCCATAGTTATAACTGTGAACAAAAGTTATGAAATTAAGATATCTTGAAAACTAGAACGCTGACGCATATACACTGAATATGTTAATCTTTCAGAAGTGACCAAGTCTGTATTAGGCGTAAAGCAAACGACCGTCTATTCGAGAACGTTCCAAGAAGTTTCAAAATAGAACATAAACCTCTCAACTATTTGAGACCCATCTACATTTTCGGCAGTATAACGATTAATGGGCGTCTCAAATAATGAAAGGTATTAAAACATTCAGTGGCGTTTCAGTCTTCGGGCGAAAGACATTACTTTCAGGGCGTTTCTCCACTATTCCGTTCCGTCACCCGATCGTTATCGGTCCGAAGTAGAAATCCATAGTTAATATGCACGTTTGTCTACTACTCCGATAATTCTTGATCGGATTTACACTTTGACTGAAACTTGACCGAACTGAGATTAAATTATGAATTGACCGAAAAAATTGGTATTCTGCTACTCTTAAAGTTAAGTCGGATTTCAGTATAATCTCGATCTAGTCTCATTTCAATCTCAATTTTGACGTTTATTTAATGACAATTCAGTACGTGTGACAGTTCGAAATGTTAGCAGAATACCGTTTTGACTTCGATCAACTTTCGATCCATTTTCGATCTCATTACAGTGTAAGTTCACGTTTGACGTTGTTTGTAGTTTACGAGAATACCATTTATGATACTGAGACTAGATCGGAACTATATTTTGAACATTTTTAAATGACGAGAATTGGCCCTCTGTTGTCTTCTTCGCCTTTGAACGTATAATAACATGGCTTGACGTTGTTGATGATTAAAGAGACTCATGTACGAATGTAGGTACGTCCGAATTACTATACTCTTAATGCGTTAATATAATGAAGTTTCCAGAAAGAGTAATATCGAACGAATAAATGGAGAAGCGGTCGGTCTTTTGATATGTTTTGTTGATGGAGAGTTCCGACACCCGAAGTAGGATCGGAGTCCTGGAGAAACACCCTTACGCCAACGTCTTACTATAAATCGGTACTGCAAACATCGGAGCCAGTACGACAGAGTCAACCCCATCCTATTTTTGTCCGTCGTATGTCAGAGAGAAGGATGAAACATGAGAGAACACGCGCTAACGCACACCACAGAACATATTATCGTTGCAATTTCATAAAAGGTTATTCATATTAGGTGCCGTTACACAGTCGTCAAGTCTTGCTATGCCTTTTTTATCTTTGGGAAATCCTCGCGTATTTCCTCCGCCTGGGGAAGGCCGGAGGGGCATGCCGGACTCAAACCGGCTAAAACCCCGCGGGGTCTTTCCTCTTACTCTTGCCGGAGGTGATGTGTACTAGAGATGAGTCGCTCGCGAGCGAGATATATAAAATATATATATATCTTTCTCAAAGAGCTCTCACTCGCTCACTTTCATTGCAACTATATCTTTGAACTTTTACGGCACGGTTGGTGCAGTGGCTGATGTAGTCGGCTGCTGCGCTCCGGGTCGTGGGTTCGATTCCCACACGGAACAAATATTTGTATGATCTGCAGGTAGTTGTTCCGGGTCTGGGTGTATTGTGTGTGGAATTCATGTCTGTAAACGCACCCACGACACAGGAGAAATCCTAGTGTGGGGCAACGTTTTTAAAAACAAAAATATCTTGTGTATCTGTGTCTGGGCTAATTATTAGAAAGAGCGACTGGGTGGAAAGGTTATTGTTATCTACATAAAATAAGTCGTACTAACGTCGCTATAATCTAGCCACGTTTTAAAATCTTGAATTAGGTAATTGTGCATACAGAATACTGTGACACGGTGAACAATTTTTTTTTTCAATTCATTTCTTCGCTTAATTCGCCTCTGAACGAGAGAGCGATAGATTCGAATTTTACTCACTCAATAGTTCGTATCTTCGTCACCCGCTCTTCGTTCTCCGCGAAGTGACAGAGTGACTGAGCGGCTCTGATTTACTCAGCGAGTTAGGATCTAGATATAAAAGAGTGATATATATCTTTAGGACTAAAGATATATAGGGTCTTACTTTAATAATGGAAAATATTTTAAGGCTAGGCTCTGAATGATTTAGAATTCATTTCAAATATCAAGTATCGGTTTTACTGATAATAAATTAACTAATATTCAAATACTCGACTAGCGAAAGGAAATTTACTGACATGTTTATTTTTTTTGCTAAATCCATCATTGTAACCAATGATATTATACCATAGATATGTTACGTCCATATTAAATGGCGCGCAAAAATCAGTGTCGCCTGCAGACCTATGTCGTAAGAAAGAAGATACAAAAACTATAGGAGTAAAAGAGATAGCTATCTAGGCGAACTGATTGCGAGGTCCTACAATTGGGGGAGTTTTGGTTCCTACTTTTGGCGCGCATGTGACATATCTACTTCTTTATAATATGTAATATCAATTATTGCAACCTATAGATTTACTTCCTAAAATATTTTCCATTATTAAAGTAAGACCCTATGGGCCGAATACTGAAACGCCATTCAACTCAGTCTGTCAGCGGAGTTCCCTTTAGTTTGGTACAGCCCCCAAATTAAAATGGAATTCTCAAACGCTACTCAAACGTTTTAAGACCATAATCAGCTCAGCGTCTCTTACATGTTTCTAATAGGGCAACATTATCTAGAAACAGTTTGTTCTCGATTACAATTTAATTACTTTTCAGTTTCACGCAGTATTTACTTAAATAGTAACAATTTTAAATTACGCAAATGAATAGAAAAATTAGATAAATCAGTTAAGAATATATTTTGAGACTGAGCTTTACATTTTTTTTTAAGTTATAGCTGCAGCATTACCTGTTCTGTCTGTTTTACTAAAGAAATAAATTAAACTGGGATCGTCAGTAACTTTACGTATAATGTAACGATTTTGTAACAGCTGGCAGTAGTTATGTACCTATCACCAGTTTTACAACTAAGCAAATATATTTTTTATAAACATACATACATGATTGTGTTGATGAAAATAACGCGATGAACTAATCAAAAGATGCCAAATTAAACGTGCGCTTTTAATTTAATGGAATCGTACGACGTTGCCGACATATTTATTAGATATGTTACATTTTTGGGAAATATTTTATGAATATTTAAAGATTGATTCATCTGAGCACCGTACAACGTTGCCTTATACTTGACATTGGCGAAATTGTGAAAGATACTTACAGAAGCCATGATCTAAGAAAAGAAGAAGATTGTGTTGAATGAAAACTTGTGATAATCTTAACATTATCAAGCAAGATGCCTCTCAGGCCCTGTCTAATTACTTTTACAGTTCTTGACTTTAGTGAAGTGTTGTGTGTGTATACACTTTCAATCAATGGTTAATGTTAATAAATGTAATTATTAATTGAATCTAAATAAACCTTTACATAAGTACATAACTTAATGATATGATATGTATCATTTCTTGTGACATTAAAGTACAATATTACACAGATATATACAGAACTGTAAATGTGTGAGCAGCATGTAGCCATTAATGTACATAAATTGCTCACTAAAATGTGTTACTGGTGGTGGCATTGTGTCAGGTCATTGGATTCCCTACAATATGGTTGAGCTAAGCGATGCAGTTGTGTGAATGGGTATCATCTGTTGGGACTGGTCAGCTGTTAACTGCCATGGCAAATAAATTATAATAATGTAATAGTATGTTCTACCTTTAATTCTTTACACATCAAACAATTTTTTCTCATTATATACTTTAACATAATTTGTATCCATCAACACTAATATCAATTATTAGACATGAATTCGCTTTGTACTGACTCTTCTCCATAGGACTAACCAATTGGCATCATTCAGCTTAAAGGTTTAATAATTGCATGTCCTATTTGAAATAAAAACTGACTTGACTATGCATTACTAATTCTTATTTATTATTATTTGTATATTAAATAAAGACTGGTGGTATTGTAAACATTACTGTGATTATTGCTATTTCTAGTTTATTCTTTTTTATATAAATCCTATATTGAATAGAAATTGTGATATTGATAACATTAGGTTGACTATTGTTAATTATTGTTAAACAATATAAGCTAGCTATCATTTTAAGCTTTTATATTAAAATAAAACAATCGTTAATTAGAAAAATGTGTTTTAATTAATATTGTCCTGACAATAAAAAAAACGAATTTCCTTGATGGGTCTGTTATTCAATAAGTTCCTCCTCGGCAATGTCTGAAGGAATGTTCAACCTCTAGAGATGTATCCTGATTAGAAAGTGCACCATAAGTTTATAAGCTTCTTCAGCAGGAGTCCTTGTATTTAATAAAGGTGTTACTAAATAGCAGCGGCATGGATAATCACTATCACCAAAAAGCATCATGTTTTCGAAGTCGCAGCACTCTAGTTGTGCACACAAAGGTGAATCATTAAAACTTGTACTGTCATGTACAGAGCCTGGCCATCTTGGAATCACATTTTTAATGTGCAGTCTTGCTTCACACACCATTTGGACATTCAAAGAAAAGTAACCCTTTGTTATGAAAGGTTTCAGCTTGAACTCCTCCTGCAAACAATTTTTTGTTTCTATTAAGACCTTTCAGTTTTTACTTACTTTCATTATAGAACAAGTAACTTGGTTATAAGATGGAACATACCTGGTGAATTTATTTTAATATGGGTACAGTCCACAGCACCCAATACTCTTGGAAATCCAGCTATTGTGTAAAATCATGTGCAACTTCCAAGCATTCGCTAGGAGTTGGCATGTGAAGATGTACACATTTTAATTCAGCTATTTTAGCTGTAACTCTGTGCACGATTCGGTGAACAGTTGGTTGTTCCACACTAAATACATCTGGTATAAATGTTTGATAAATGCCTGTTGCATAAAACCGCAGAATTATCAGAAGCTGATTGATCTATTGACTGTAAAGCTCGATTGCGCTTAGTCAGAGGCTTGATAGCATCACAGATTACTATATTAGTAGTAGATAGCATTGCCTATCACTGAATCCAAGTCCAACACAGTTTCCTTGGAGATTCGGAACCGCATTCGAAACGATATCGTTGTATTTTTCACAGGCGTTAACCCTTTTCACGTTTCTACGACTTCTTCTGGTAGTTTCTTCATCAGAAAGTGATGATAAGGACATTTTAATTTCTATTTATAACTTTTTACTGTACTTAAAACTATTTAAGATAGCTCTCGACCACTCTTAAATTCGACAGGTACTCAAGTTATATAAGACCTCGATTTGACAGCTGTCACGGCTTAAGTAACGTTTCAGTATACGAATTTTACATTGAGTGGCATTTTAAGCGCAAGTTTAATTGGATCCCAAATTTATTTAAATGATGCTCTTAATAGACGTTTGAGTATACGAAAAACTGAGATAACGGCGCGCCAAACAGTAGAGCAGTGCTTAACGAGTTGAATGTCGTTTGAGTATTCGGCCGTATATATCACTCTTTTCTTGTCACTGATATACTTCGCGCATCTCTAATGTGTACGCTTTGTCTGCATAAGACTGCGCCCCCGGCCGGTAGTATTCCTGCACCTGCGCTTGCGTTGATTCGGGCGGAAAATCGGCCGTATGTTACAAGCCTTAGATAAACATTTAGAATAATAAGTTAAACAGTGTATTTCAGTAAATATTTTACCTATTCTGTTTACAGTAAAAACAATGAAGCTTCGCGAATATTCATTAAACAGCCTTGAGTTTGAAGTGGTATGAAATTAAAATTCTAATTGGCACCAATTTACCGTCAGTTTTATAACGAATGTACTTAAATTTCTGAACTGTCGTTTTAAATTCACGGTAAGGTAGGATACCTTTACCGCAGTAGATTTAAAAACTGAAGTAGCTTTGATCTTTGGCCTTTATTGCACGGCTTATGACATAGTTTCGTACATATCGAAAGGCTCCGCTTGGTCAGGGTAACTTTAAATATTCTGTTTTGTACACCATTCACCATAACCTAAATTTTCGTCTTCTGCAGCCGGAGTTCAAACCAGGCGAATACTACACTGTCTGTTGTAAAATATTTTAACCTTTGTTTCTATCTCGTTGTATTCGGAATTCTCTCGAAGCTCCTGTAAATGCCAAGGATTCGTTGTATGTCTTGTGTTTCATACTCGTTCTACTGTTTTGGTACATTGTTAAGGCCATCTTTGCTTAGGTATGACAATATTTAAGTACCTACGTTAAAAGTACATACGCAACTAAAATTTTATAGATGGCACTGTCAGTACAATTATTGCTTGCATACCTACTTTATCTATCCTCAACCTCTGACATTCACCAGATAATTAATTGCGCAATTGCGCCCCATAGAATATTCTCGACTTGCTTTTCCAGACGCGGGATTTTTAATTCACAAGTCTGTATGCATACTTGCTTGTAACTTAATTTGTTTCTTTGTTAAAACTTATTGTCGTAATTTGTTTTGTCTGCATAATTTCCGTTGTTAATGTTGTCTGGAGCAAATTACAGTAAAATGTAATAATAGCATAGCTGTGGTAGCTTAGTGGTTGAACACTTACATTCCATACAGGAGGGTCTGAGTTCGATCCCGGCCCGTACCTCTGACATCAGTTGCGTTAACGGTGAAGGAAAGCATCGCGTGGAAATCTGCACACCTGAGAGGACTCCAAAATGTTCTCAATGGTGTGTGTAGTCCGCCAACCCGCACTAGGCCAGCGTGTGGACTAAGGCCTAACCTTTCTCATCGTGAGAAAAGGCCCGTGCCCAGCAGTGGGACAGTAATGGACTGATTATGTTTATATATAATAATACATATTCATCATATCGGCCGAAGAACGTCCACTGCTGAACAAAGGCCTCCTCCATAGATTCCAACAATTGTGTCGTCATTTTGAAGGGAATTTGCCAGTCCTCACCACGGTTGGTGAGCGCAAAATGGCTGCTCTTGGCTGCTCTTCCACGGAAAGGACACTATTATATCTGAATAATAATTAAGTTAAAATAATCTTATCAATAACTTCTATGATCCTCTACTACGATATAGCTTTTACCCGCAAGTGCGTCCGTGAGTGAACTAATTTAAGCTTAGGTCAAAGTCAAAGTTTTTTATTTCAAGTAAACAAAATATTGGCACTTACGAAACGTCAGAATCTAAGTTGAACGGTTCCTAATAGTTGATCTCGTGGAGAAGAGCCGGCAAGAAACTCCATGGATACTCTTTTAAAATAATTGAGATTACAATGTTGATTGATAGAAATTATTGTAAAACATATACCGAGAAAAATTACAATAATATAATCATAATAAATTATTTGCCGTGGCAGTTAAAGGCTGACCAGTCCCGACAGAGTAACTTGATAACCCAACAAAATGTATAATCCTATATCCTATTCCGTGTGGTGTCCGGATTATGAATATAGCACCACTACATCTCCTCCCGTGGATGTCGTAAAAGGCGACTAAGGGAATCTAAACCAGAGGGATGGGCAGCAGCGTCCCTTCTGGGGTACAATTCCTTAAACTCAAACATCCATACATCTTTAAATGTAGAATCGAAATAACGGTATAATACCAATTTGGTATTTGCTAAGATATGATTGAAGCTATTCAAGGACACGTTGCAGAAGGACAGCCATGAGGATCAGACTTAGCGATTATCAAATTGGGTTATCACTGTTATTTCAATTTTGTATTCAAGGATGTATGGATGTTCGAGCTTCGAGAATTGCACCCCTGTGAAACGGTAGCCATACTGCGCTCACCAACCCGCCTGCCAAGCGTGGTGAGTATTGGCAAATACCCCCCAAAATTATGATACAGTTGTGAAAATCTATGGAGGAGCCCTTTGTTCAGCAGTGGACGTATAAATGGCCAATATGATGATATCCTATTCCACAACATAATCTATCCCTAGTTCAGCTTTCACTTGTTTTTAACACATGTCTTTTTATTGACAATATCAAGTACCACTTACAATTCCATATCTTATCTACGTGAGACGTTATCAACAATTCCTTCGTAAAAATGACGTTCAATTCAATTGAGTGTTGGTGTTCCAAGTGATAAGACGTCTCGGAAGTGAGTTCTGCTTTGTATTTAATTTCATTTTGTGATTCATGTGCCCTGGATGTTTGTTGGTTGATTTTAATTCTGTGTAGTTGCGGTTATACAATTTTATCATTATAAAGGTCGATTCACACAATTCAGTGACGACACAGTGTCGTCATCGTGTCCACACATTTCCGTGTCAGTGCTTTCAGTGATTTCATTTCACACATGTCAATGAAGTCTCAGTACTTTGCGGATCTTCATACACAAACGTGTTTATTATTCATATCGGCCATTAATTCCGCTGCTGAACAAAGGCCTTACCCACAGATTCCACAACTGCGTTATCATTTTGGGGGGCACTTGCCAAAACTCACCACGCTTGGCAGGCAGGTTGGTGAGCGCAGTATGGCTACCGCTTCACAGAAAGGACCCTGCTGTCCATCCCTCTGGTTTAGATTCCCTTTGTCGCCTTTTACGACATCCACGGAGGAGATGGAATGGTGTTATATTCCTAATCCGGACACCACACGAACTTTATTGTTACGGAGGCTCAATTTTCGCGATATTCGATTATTGTAATTGTTGCTATGGCTGTATTTGATAACGCGGAACTGTCAACGATCGCAACTATTCGCTTCCGTGCTCGCCGGCGCCGGCACCGACACAATATATGTTCAGCAAAATCTTACGGATTTACAGTAGTACAACATTTTGCGTAAAGAAAATTGTACTGTGAAAATTTTAATAAAAATTGTATTTCTTGAAAACATTTCAGTTTTTAATAGAATAAAGACTTATCAATGAGTAAACTATTAACAAATAATTTGAGGTACAAAAAGAACTAGAAAAGGAATTTTTCATTACGAGATGCTTAAAAATCTGTGTCAAGGTAGAGATTTTTCGATATTTCGGAACATTTTGTACTGTACTGTAAATCCGTAAGATTTTGTTGACCATATATTGTTTTTTGGTAGGTATTGACCCAAGCTCTCACCCCCTGCAGTATGTCGTGCTATTTACTGGACACCCTGTAGATATAATGTATGAAACAATTCTGTCACGGTGCCGGTGTTGTGTCGTCACGGAAATGTGTGAATCGGCCTTGAATAGTCTTCTCGTCTTAGGTCATCGTTATGCTCTAAAATATTAGTTTTTGAGGAAATTCTCAATTGGGTGTGATAGTCGATTTAAAAACATTTGTGCTATGCGGCAGCCTTTTGTCATAAAACAAGATTATCATCATATAAGCCAAAGATCCACAAACTGCCTTGCTGAACAAAGGCGTCCCCATTTATTCCCACAGCAATTGTGTCGTCATTTTTGGGGGAATTTGCCACTACCTACTCGCCACGCTTGGCAGGGGTTTTTGTTCTTCTGTTATACAAAAGGAGCGCTGCTGCCCATCCCCCTGGCTTAGGGTCCCTCTATTGCCTTTTACGACATCCACGGGAGATGGAGTAGTTCTTATATTCTTAAACCGGACACCAAACGGAAACAAGATTTACGGCCGAAATAATAAATCGGTTGTGCAGTGGCTGATACAGTCGACTGCTGCGCTCCGGGTCGTGGGTTCGATTCCCACACGGAACAAATATTTGTATGATCTGCAGATAGTTGTTCCGGGTCTGGGTGTATTGTATGTGGAATTCATGTCTGTAAACGCACCCACGACACAGGAGAAATCCTAGTGTGGGAAAGGTTTAAAAAAAAAAACAATGTAATCCGAAATCTTTGGATGTGTCACAAAAACGGATATATTACAAAATCATAAATCAAAGATTTTGTATTAGATAGATTATTAATTTCAGCCGTTAGTGTAGCTTAAATCCTGAGCTTGTGAGTCAACCATGCTCTTTGATCCCAATTACTTTTTAAACGTGATTCCTAGTTGCTATACATAAATAACGGTACCTGCACTTCGTGAAGGTACAGTTACATTCCACAATAGACGCAAAGATGTCGTGTATTCTCGCTCATCTTACTAACTCGCTCACAATACAAATGTGAAAGGTGTGTTTGAATGTTTGAAGCTCCGTTACACTCGGGTCACAGATCGAGTATCAAAACTCAAATAAAACTCAAGACTAGATTGCGTTAATCAAATTTAAACCCTAGCGGCCTTATTCCAAAACACCAACTAAATATAGTTCTGGGATTAGTACTAGGTTTAATCCATGAACTAAATAAAACGTTATTGCAAAACAAAGATTATCACGAATGGATTGGATTATCTCTGGTACTAAAGTTAAACCCGAGCGACCCCTAGTTTATCTATAGGACTAACTTTGGTACTACTATATTTGAGGTTGTCGTTATTTTTACTTTACGTCTTTTATTTACAAATCATGTAAAAAATGGATAAATGCATTTTAACATGATTGACTTGATGCATTTGGAAGATTTGGACTTGCTGGAGACCTCTCGGCTCTGATTACTGAATAATGCCTACAGCCTTTTTTTTATTGGTGTCCAGTGGATATTCTACATGAAATTCCTTCGCCCCGGGGAAGGGCGAAGGGGTATGGATGGACTCCTACCGGTTAAAACCACTGGAGCGGTCATCTTCGGCACTGAAAGGTGGGGGGCTCCAGGTCCTCGTAAGATCACACTAGAGCATTGCCTACAGCCTACCTCGGAATTCAGAAGTGGACATTTACCCCACATAACTTTTTCTTAAGAAGCATTATATAATATTTCGAATTAGCCATCAGCTATCAGTGTGATATGAATTTTATCGTTTTGATATAAATTTGTCACGACACGGATACGATAACGATCTTAATCGTGTGCGTGCAATGTAAAAACGAGATAAGTCGCACGAAATTGATTTTTAATTGCATTGTGTAAATATCACAAATACTTCTATAGATAAGTCTCAGTACCGTGGAATTCATGTCTTTGGTAATGCCATCATAATGTAAGACCTCCTAGATTCAGTTTTGACTTTAATCACTTGGCATATAAACGATATAATCATTAAATATGACTAATAAATTACATATTTCGAACATATACGTATTGATTATCTGACATAGATTAGTCCGGAATACCCCATTTGAGGTCCATAAAGCTAAACTTTAATAGTAATTTGTTTTCATCATTTTGGCCGAATGTTGTCCACTGCTGGACACAGGCCTCCCCCAAAGATCACCACAACGACCGATATGGGTGTGTTGTGGGCTCATTGAGGGGTTTTGCCATAATCGCCACCTAATGTACTCGAAGGACGCTGCTGCCCATCCTCCGGCTAATCCCTTAGTCGACTTTTACGACACCCACGGGAGGAGATGGGGTGGTGGTATTCTGCGCCGGCACCGTACATACTTGCATTTAGTAAAAAGCTGGTATTTTGACATTACAAACACACTTCGATTTTATTAATTTTTTATAGATGAGTGCACAATTACTATATGTGCGCTCTTTTTATTCGGAAGTTTTAGTCGCTGATTGTTTCTATCAATGCCTAAATTCTAACACAGTGACTTGAGACGTTATCAACAACAAATCCCTAACAGATTTGGAGTGTTTCTTCGTTTTCTAAAACATCAAAACATCGGCAATTTTTATCAAAATTTAGAGTCGTTTAGAGGGTAGATTTATAGGTAATTCTTTACGAATTAGGGAATTAATCACTATTTTTCCCTTCTCCCTATTCCCTTACAAGCCCACAGCACAATTTCAGTCATACCTCGAAACTGACAAGGTTCTAATTTATATTCCAGTTTCAACAAAATGCCTCTCCAGCTGACCAAACCCGCGCCCCAGTTCAAGACGACCGCTGTCATCAATGGCGAGTTCAAGGATATCGCGCTCTCGGACTACAAAGGCAAATACGTCGTGTTGTTCTTCTATCCTCTTGACTTGTAAGTATATTAAATTATTATCATCTCCATAGACGATCACTGGGCCTTTATTGGGTCATTGGACTACGATTATAATCGGTCACAGAGAATACTGCCATAATAAACATATCTGGCAGGCGGTTATCTAAGTCTTAGAATATGAGCACAGTCAATGATATTATATATTAAAAGAAGTAGATATGTTACATGCGCGCCAACAGTAAGAACCAAAACTCCCCCAATTGTAGCACCTCGCAATCAGTTCGCCCAAGACAGGACAACGAGCATACACTGTCACAATCTGTATTGTTTTATTAATTAAGTAATAACAATGCCGTCGTGCGTATAGAAAATGCACAAACTATCAAGCAAAAATGAATAAAGAACAAGGGATCTCATACCACCGTAAGTAACAAACTATATAAAATATTTTAATAAAAATACTATTCAAATGATCCATAGAATAATATTCTCGAAGAAAACACAGGCCAAGCAGAGAAAAGAGACAACATATATTCTATCGCAGGTGCGACAAAGACATCGAGTACCCGTGTTGTCATTTTAGATAGCTATCTCTTTTACTCTCGTAGATTTTGTATCTTCTTTCTTACAGCATAGGAGTGTAGTTTTATAGCTTTATACCTACATACCTACAGAGAGACTGAGTTTTGCGCGCCATTTAATATGGACGTAACATATCTATGGTATAATATCATTGTATAGTGTAGTAGTGTAGTTTTTTATTTTTTATTTCCCTTATATTGTAGTATAGTAGGCTTGCCTTTGACCACTATCTCATCTGGGGGCCAATTCTCGTAATTAATTTACACTATACCTGATAGTTGACTCGTTGTTGAATAAATTAAAAATAAGTGTACTGCTCCACCTGATTTCAAGTATGATCTCAATTCAGTTTCATTTCAATGTAAATTTACATGTGTTTAATGAAAATTTTATTATCTGTATTAGTTCAAAATGTTAGCAGAATACCGTTTTGACTTCGATCGACTTTCAATCCATAGTCGATCTCATCACAGTATACGTTGACGTTTGACGTTTTAGTTTAGGAGAATACCATTTACGACGCTGAGCCGGGATTGGATCGAACTATATTTTGAACATTTTTATTTACGAGAATTGGCCCTGTGATGTTAAGTGAAGATGTCGTCGACGATGGGACACGCTTGTCTAGAAGATACCTCTCCACTCGTGACTTAAGATTCCCTGATTATAACGGCCGGGAAACAGCTAGTTAGGCTAGCAGCTAGCTAGGAATTCCATTCCTTAGCGAAACGCATGAGAAACCCGGACGCAGAGGCTTCGTGCATATGGCTGGTCCACCACTATATAAGGGTGGCGCAATGCCGTTGGCTTGGTTCACCGACGTCGCGGAGGCCTTTTTTTAAATTTTTTATTGGTGTCCAGTGGAAATTCTTCATGGAACTTCCTTCGCCCCGGGGAAGGGCGAAGGGGTATGCCGGACTCCAACCGGCTAAAACCACTGGAGCGGTCAGCGTCGGCACCGAAGGGGGCTCCAGGTTCTCGTAAGATCACACTAGAGGCGCCCATTGGTGCCACGCCTTTAGGCACATCTCGGAGGGGATGACTGTAAAGCGGTCACCCCCTCTAGACGTCGCGGAGGCCTATCACCGCGTCACCATCCCGCTCAAGTTAGCACTTCTGAACCCCGTCTCTCTTTACTCCGTGCCGAGCCTTTTAAATGTCCCTTAATACATTCTAAATAATACCGATCTAGCTGTCTCCAAAACAGTAGCTTGTTATCCCCAGCAACGCCCTATTAATTAATGTATTTTTTAAATTTATTAAGCCTGGCTGACGGCCTCTTTAAGCAACCACATTTCCCAGAAATGTATGCTTGAAGGCCAACAAAAAAAAAACGTTTGCTTGGTTGTTCGACGATGGAGAGTTAAACCAAATGCTGCATATTAATATTTTACACGGTTGGGTTATCCGACGACCGACGCGTCATAATTACCAGTACAGATGAACTTTGCTTTATTACGAATGTTGGTGCGCACGCGCAGTTTACCGGTTTGAGCAAGATCCCGGTAAGCGAAGCGCGTCTGTACTTCTGCGATATGTCAAACAGAGACAAGGCGTGTCTCGTTGCCAGGACTACTATGATATTTTCAAAATAATACCTATTTGAAAATTAGACCAGAGAGGGCACGAATATTTTGTACGTATTTGCACGTACAGTATCGTAACCTAAGATGTTTCTATAAGCGTTGCCCGCGCTTTACGATGGTCACCTGAAAGCAAGGTAATTGCCCGGAGTTTACTTACTCATGCACCGAACAGTGTCGCGGTTGGACGTGAATCATAAGCGTAATTCAGCAACACATTGCGAAAAAATAATGCCATCCTGTTTATAGACGAAGTATGCTACAACTGTGAGTGAAAAAAACGTTTTATTTCATAAACAAATAAATACGGAACGTAAATAGATATTGTAATTTAAAAAATGTATCTTATTTTATATATTGTTACGCGGACTAATGGCGGCCGGCGCGCCTTTTTGTAGTGTAATAATGTTCGTGTATGGCGCGTCTATTTGAAAAACGTCTTTGATCGTAATTGTAACCTTAATGTGAGCTAATTTTGAATTGAAAATACAACTGTCCTATAGCATTTTCGTTTAAGTTTATACGACAAACACAATTCGTATCATATATAGGTATGAATAAAGTCTTCAGCTTAAATTAAAAATATGTACGAATCGAGTATTTTCAATTCACAATTGACTCATATTAACGTTACGATCGTTAAGTCGTGTGGTGCCGGCTCAGAATACCACCACCCCATCTCCTCCCGTGGGTGTCGTAAATTCGACTAAGGGATTAGCCGGAGGATGGGCAGCAGCGTCCTTCGAGTACATTAACAACTCAACTGCGATCGCCAACCCAAGGCAAGCGTGGCGATTATGCCCAATGAGCCACAACACATCCATATCGGTCAATGTGTTGATCTTTGTGGGAGGCCTGTGTCCAGCAGTGGACTTCATTCGGCCGAAATGATGAACGTTACGATTATGATACTATACGGCAAAATATTCGTGCTATTTCTGTTTAAAGACCTTGCAAATAGATGTGGACTTTGCTTGCAAACGGACGAGGCCGATAAAATAGAGAGCTCCTTTAAATACACCCTGCTTGTAACTTCGCATGTTTGCCGAGGCAAATGAGTCTGAGGAACAATCTTTATCTTTTAATCTGTTAATGCTTTGTGTTGCTCTCTGAGCAAGTATTTGTATTGTGCAGAAACTCCACACAAGCCATCTATACAAATAAATAAAATTGAAGTGTCTGTTTATAATGTCAAAATAATAGCTTTTTACTAAATGCATACGGAAGTATATACGGTACCTTGTTTGTTCCTGCTAAAAACAATTAGGGTTCCGCGCAAAAAAAACCCTTGAAATCTAATATATATAAGGTCTTACTTTAATAGTCCACGATATTTTGCATGGCACCTTAATGAATGATGAAGATAATGTAGGAATCACAAAACAATCATTAATTGTATATTTGCTTTTTTTCATAATATTTTTATAAATCAATATAATTATAACTTACTGGTTCTCTTAGTTGTAATAATATCCACATGTACCTAGTAAGAACATGGCAGACGCGGCCGGTGGACGGATTTAGGTAGTCGGCAGCAACGTCAAACAAAACAAGCGGCGCACAAAAGAAATAAACGAATTTATACCATCAGATTAATTTCTTTATGGGATGTACGTCGTCTTTAACATTTACTAATGCGCCATGCAAAATATCGTGGATTAATAAAATAAGACCTCATATATTCTATGTCAAGTGTATATGTCGAAGTACTCTAAATTTCTTTTAAATTAAACGCGGGTGAAACCGCGGGTCCCAGCTAGTAATAGTAATCCATAAGAATATAGGATATCACAACATACCAAATCGTTGTATTAAAAAAAATGTCAATATCGTAAAACTTCGCGTGAACAATAATATGTATAACCACGAATGTATGTACTGTGTACTTTGAACTGGCCGCACTACGTCGGCTAGTACCCGGTTCCATTCATTATCATACAATCTAACCCACTCATTGCGTTATGGTTGTCAACGTAGTTACCGGGCAAGACCGAAGTTGGCTTGCTTGAATGAAGGTCAATTAAACGACTTCAAGAAATGTATGCACAGGAATATTCATAAGCTATCAAACTTTTTTTCGAGGGTGTATTATTTAATTATTGATGTGTTTCACTGCTGTGATATCATTAAAAATATATCAGAAATGTTGACCGTGATAATTGAAGACTGGATTTTGCATATTTTTGCTGTTATTGTATACTAGCTGGAACCCCCGGTTTCACCCGCGTTTAATTTAAAAGAAATTTAAAGGACTTCGACATAGACACTTAAAATAAATAAATAAATAAAACCCTTGAATATATATATATTAATATATTCAAGGGATTTTTTGCGCGGAACCCTAATTATTTTTCAAAAGTAAAAGTCTAAGTTATTCCTTATAACATCAGCTATCTGCCAGTGAAAGTCCCGTCAAAATCGGTCCAGCCGTTTCGGAGATTACCCGGAACAAACAGACAGACAAAAAAAAATTAAAAAATTGTTTTTTTTGGTTATAGCTACCGTATATACTTTCATATGCATTTAGTAAAAAGCTGTTATTTTGACATTACAAACAGACACTTCAATTTTATTTATTTGTATATATATTTCGGCATGGTTTCTAGAATTTTAAGTGGTAACTAGAAAGATACGAAAAGTTACTACATTTAGCACGTAGATATACTTACTTATTTTTGCGGTATAATATAATAATAGGTATAATCTTATTACTGAACATTGGGAACGGTACAGAATGTTAACTTTTTCAAAAGCATGAATTTATTAAAATCATAACCCGTCGAAAATGTAGTGCTTATATAAATTAATTTATTAGGTTTTCGCGATTTTTTATCACTATAATAAAACACTTTTTAAATGTTTACGCGTCTATTGTAGATGTTTGTTCTACCTGACGTTTTTCAGTCGCAGGATGAAAGAAAATCGTATGTAAGGTCTTACCTTCATAATGGAAAATATTTTAGGACGAAAATCTATAGGTTGCAATGGTGCGTTTTAGCAAAAAAGTAAACATAATTCTTTATTTTATAAAATAATACAGTCGGTAAATCTTTCGCTAGTCGAGTATTAAATTTATTGTTTATTTATTACTAGCTGTGCCCCCCGGGTTATGTTAGGTTAGTTTTTCTTGCGACGGACCCTCATTCATCTCATTCCTTTTCTTTTTTTAAGTTACTCCTTATAATATCAGCTATCTGCCAGTGAAAGTCTCGTCAAAATCGGTGCAGCCGTTTCGGAGTTTAGCTAGAACAAGTCTCAGTCTACTCTCTAGTAATGTATTAATTTTATTGTCACAACCCTAATTCTAATGAAATTTGACTTACAATTAAACAGCGCAACTATTTATGGATATGTGTTAATTGTTCTATTTTTACGAACCAATTGGTTCTATTACGAGTTATTGAACAAGTTAGTAGATTTTATTCTTACAAATGTATACAAGCCTTTATGATATGAGCACGTGGAGTCGCCCTCTGCATACCGTCCCATTTGCCTGCTCGACGAGGCTTCGAAGCTGTTAGAAAGAATAATTACCCGAAGAATCGTTGAGCAATTGCGTGCAATGCGTTATTAAGTATTTATTAAGATTTTTGACTTATATGTCATGGCAACATTGAGCTGATCATTCCCGTCTGACGGCATCCGTTCAAGTAGAAATACGCGAGTTTAAATATTTACAACCATACAATAACTAAGAGTGTGTTAACACAATCTGATTACTTTGAGGCATCGGTGGTGGGAGCTTCGACACACTTGTGGATAACCAATCTTCAAAATATGGGTAAGTAATTTATACAAAATATAGTAATTTGCCGTGTGGTGCCAGCTCAGAATACCACCACTCCATCTCCTCCCGTGGGTGTCGTAAAAGTCGACTAAGGGATTAGCCGGAGGATGGGCAGGAGCGTCCTTCGAGTACATTAACAACTCAACTGCGATCGCCAACCCGTCTGCCAAGCGTGGCGATTATGGCAATACCCCCCAATAAGCCCACAACTCACCCATATCGGTCGTTGCGGTGATCTTTGCGGGAGGCCTATGTCCAGCAGTGCAGCATTTGCCCCAAACGAAAATTATGGTATTTATTTGCGAATATATTCATAATTTTTGTAAGAAAAGTATCTGATTGTGAATCCAAACAACTATTTTCACGACGTGACGAGCGCAGTGTGGAGTTGTTATGGACAGGAGGTAAGCTTACCTCCAAGCGAACGACTTGCCCGTCTCGACAGAGACTCCAGATCCTCGTATGATCACACTAGAGCCGAATCATGACATACCGACCCTGAATTATTTGTCCATATACCGTGTTGTCCTAACATCTGCAGCATAGTTTGTAATGACATCTTCAAAATCAACCCATTAGCTACGTCCTTCGTCTTCCGTCTCTGTCTTCTATTTCGAATGATCATTTCAATTTCGTCGATTTCGATACCATCATCACTCATAACAGCGTACGCTGCAGACGAAGAAAGGAGATATTATGCTGTGTAGTACAAAATGTATGCGAGCCTAGAAATCCAGTTTTCCCCTACCATTCTTCAAAAACACACTAATGCACACAGTTACAAGTTCTCATCCAATTAACTGAATAAAGAACATTATAATTGGCTTCTCATACTAAAACACACCCACGTCTATGTAGGTAGCCAATCATACCGAGCGTACAGACCGCAAACGACAGCCGTACCACGCAACGCGTAAGTTTATTGGGAGCACCATTCACTGTTCTATTCATTGCGTTTGTTATTCACCGATTGCTAATTAAAAGTGGTAGGTAAGAAGCATTGTATTTTGTATAAAAATAATAATGTCGTTCGTTGCTCCATCAATCCAAATGTAACAATAAAGAAAATAGTTTTTTTTGTAGACAAATACGAGAAAAAAATTCAATTGCATATTGTATATGATTCCTTCATTGTTAAAGTAATTATTTCCGCTTCAGTTTTTGCATGTTATCCCCGAACAACACGACACTTTAACAAAGATTTTTTTCACCGACGCGATCGAATCTCAATTGATGATATAAAACGGTCATTTTTTCCGAATTTCCCGGACTGTGCATGTCGCGGTGGCGCGGTTCCGCCCCCGTACTACTTCTCCTTATTTCCTATTTTTGTGCTGCAGATACACTGTCAAGCGCCTGCAGCTGTTGATTTGTGTTCTATTCTTGTCTTTTGGCCATCAGAGACTCATACCTTCTATGTAAGTGGGATTTGGAATCCTTGTCCATTTTATAGACTTAAAACGTCTACAAATTGTCCACCGTCTGTAATGTGATTAATTAGTTTCGCAGATTCTGCCATCCTAATTGTATAATAACGACAGAGTTCAGATCTTTAGTGCTATTCTCTTAGCAACACAACCTCCAACTCGAAGCGGCAGCGGCGAATTACATTTTCTTATTCACTTACTTTGCCCACGCAGCAGTGCCATGGATTCTGGTGATTAACTACTCAAGGTTGAATAGTTTGATTTTTTTTTGCTGTCAAATTACTGCGTAAGCAAAGCAAGTGAATACGAAAATGCAACTCGCCGTTGCCGCAGCGTCGAGTTGAATGTCGTGTTGCTTAGAGCACTACTGACCACTATGACCGTGTCCTTTCACTGTCGTTGTAATACTAGTGTGGTACTTCCACACTATATAGCCTTCACAATCTGGAGATTTTACTGCACCCGTCAAAGGGGAGCAAAGCGACAATACGCAGAGTCCACTAGCCATGGAGATACAGAGCTCTAAAGTACATATAGCGTCAACTCAAGACTCAACGGACTGCGAAATGTTCAGATATGAACGGACTTTAAAATTGATAACTGTATTCGAAGAAACGAGAGGTTGCTTTCGAAAGGATTTATTTCCAACTAAATTAATCATCATATCAGCCAAATGACGTCCACTGCTGAACAGAAGGTTCCCCCATAGATTTCTATAACGATAGGTTACATATCGAGCGTCATTCTGAGGGAAATTGCCAGTGCTTACCACGTTTGGCAGGCGGATTGGTGAGCGCTGAATGGCTGCTGTTCCATGGAAGTGGCGCTGCTCCCTATCCCTCTGGTTTAAAGAACTAATCGCCTTTACTACATCCACGGAAGGAGATGTCCGGACCCCACATGGAATACTCACTAAATGAATAGAATTTATCTTTTACTATGTACAGGAGATTCGAAGGTGATATAGAAGCGATTGAAGAAATTCCGAATACTGCAAGCTCTCCGTCGCATTTCCGGGCCTTGATACGGAAGGTGACTTGCTGTACCGCGTGTCGGACGACTCGGGCCACCTCAACCAACAAACGTGGGAGCTTTAGAAAAGGGAGTGAAACTGGGTAATGCAGGAAGGAGTTGTGTGCGGCATCTGTTGGTGATGGAGTGATGGTTCGTGTAGCTTTTACAAGAATGTTTACCGTGCTGTGATCTATACCGTGTTTGTGTACCTCTCCATCGTGGTTAGGGTTGCCGGATCAAAAAATGGAAATCCAGAGAAAATACTAGATTTTTGTAAGGTACGTACCTACATTAGGTACGGTATTTAAACACATCTATTCAGGTGTTGATTGTTGACATTAAATTTTATTTTAAAACGTTTATATAATTTGATAATAAATCCGGATATTTTATAGCATTCTCCTCGCATTTCGGACCAAAAGACAATTTTCCGGATGTGTCCCGAAAATTTCTGGCGTATGGCAACCCTAATCCTGATTAGGTTATATTAAATATGATTCACAAACACATTCAAAATGGTGATGGCGACAAAAATTGTGTTGTTAAAAATACTTCAAAAATAAATAATAATATCAAATATTCAAGCTTTTTCATTTCAAATTATTTGTAATCATAGTTTGATAAGACAATGCATCGTATTGTGGTGTCTATATTTATGTCAAGCCGTATTCCAATCGCGGTATGAATAAACAACAATACGGTGTGAAAATTCTTAAACATTCCACGCATTTGCTTATGTGATCTTCGGAACAACCCGCGTCAATGTTGTACGCGTCTCTGTTCAACAAACATTGTCTGTCATAAACTATTTAATTTCGGCCGTAAATCTACATCTACGAATGTTTTGCCGAAGACCTCAGCCGCGTGATCCGTTCGCTGCATACCCTCTATGATATATATGGCTTTCCTTACAATGAGAGATCAGCATAAACTATATTTGTATAGCTTGATATGTAGCCGAGCCGTGTATGCACCAGTTGACAATTTCAATACGCGGGAGATTTGTCAACCAGCCAACCACTGCGCCGCCATACGAAAATACTTCAAAGCCATCGTTTTTTACACCTTAAGGTGCATAATATAAGGTTGATTATAATTTATTTAATATTTCGGGTGTTTCCGTCGATCCTCTTTTCGTGTACGAACGGAGAATGACGACGCCTCTTATTTTTGGATACATTAATGCCATGACCAACATGAGAGTAAAGACTAAGCCAATATACAACCTTTAATAAATCGTGTCCGTGCCCTATAACTTAAGGCTCTTAAGAGGAGGCTGCTTCCTCAGCCTCTTCTCCGTACGCCACTCGCGGCTGACAGGACGCTGTCGGCGCAGGCTGCCCAGGCAGTTACGGCCCAGGCACTGGGATGCAGTTGGCCTAATAGCAACAAAAGTCTTGAGCCCCTGGGCTTACGCTGACCAGTCATGACTGTAGACACCACGACCATGCCTGTTATCTATCTTGGTTCCTACTCCTACCCGCCGATATGTAATCTACATAGTTACTTAACTGTTAGTCGTAAACATTATCTAAATTGCTTCGGTCTTACTTAAGAACTCTCCATCAGCAGCAAATTGAAAAAAAAAATCGGTTAATTCGAGTTGAGCTTCAGTGGAGAGGGTTCCGTACGATGAATATGTTATCTACCATGTTTTATTAATTTCACCAATTAATTCCATTTCGTATGTTACACGCAAAGATATTGAAAGAAACAAAGGAGATTTGCCATGTAGTTCAAAATGTATGAGAGCCTAGAATTCCAGTTTTCCCACTACATTCTTCATAAAAACACACTAAAGCACACAGTTACAAGTTCTCATCCAATGAACTGAATAAACACAACATTATAATGGGCTACTCATACTAAAACACACCCACGACTTTGTAGGTAGCCTATCATACCGAGCGTACAGACCGCAAACGACAGCCGTACCACGCAACGCGTAAGTTTATTGGGAGTACCATTCGCTGTTCTATTCACTGCGATTGTTATTCACCGATTGCTAGTTAAAAGTGGTACATAAGAAGCAATACAATGCTTTGTACAAAAATAATAATGTCGTTCTGCTCCATCAATCCAAATATAACATAATAAAGAAAACAATAAAATTAATTTATTGTTTTCAACTTAATCGGTCCCCAGTAGATTCTGAACAAATTGGCTGTGACTGATGGGCATACAGACACACAACACCTATAAGGGATCCGCCGTTTTTTCATTCGGACGTTGTGAACCCTAAAAGTAATAATTACCAGTCATTTATCTCTGCTCGTATAATTTAATTTGGGGATCCTTGACCTTCGTACTCGGTATATGATTGAACATTGATAAGATGTAGGTAAAATAAAATAATAAGTGGCAGAGATACACTCAGTAATTAAAACAAAATACATAATCATTCTGACGAAAATGAATAAACTGAATATCTTTTTAAATTATTTAATTGGATAAATCTGCCGTTGTATATGAGACGGTGAATCAAGTTTTATTTATGCCTACTACGTTTCGATTTTATTACACTTATGGCCAAATACATGATCGCCACTCAAATTAAGACCCTCTCAAGTATTTGAGACTTCCACTATCTTACTGAAACCATATCAAATAGTTAAATATTGAGTGGTGTTTAAGTATTCGGTCGTTAATTTTGCAGTAAAAGGCAATAATAAAATCCAAATTAATTTTCAATCTTAATTAACTCTCACTGTCGTCTTCATTTACTCGAAGATCACAAACTGGAACTTAAACGGCTTTCTCGATGTTTTTCTTTCTTTTCCAGCACGTTCGTGTGCCCCACCGAGATCATCGCGTTTTCGGAACGCGCGGATGACTTCCGCAAGATAGGGTGCGAGCTGATCGCAGCCTCCACCGACTCGCACTTCACACATCTTGCCTGGATCAACACGCCGCGCAAACAGGGTGAGTACATTACGTCATATATCCCATTGATATTCCTTCTGCGTAGTGGGTAAGGAAATCAAAGAAAGAAGAAAGAAAGAAAGAAAAATGATTTATTTTTGCGACAAACGTGGACGCACACGGTAGATATACACATAGGCTATAGTTTCTTTTTGGAGGACACTCTATCCTTTGAATTCCAACGGCAGAAATTAAAAATCAATTTAATCCAAAATCTATAGATTAAATATTTTAAACTTGAATCAGTCTTATTACAAAAATCTTGTTAGACTCAGGTTTAAACCAGAACTATGAAGTCTGGACTTAGTACGGAACTAACGTTAGTACCGTGGTTTAAACCCGTCCGTATTACAAATATCAAAATAAGTAAGGACTAGATAGTACCTGACTTTAGTTCAGGCTTAAATTATTTCCACAGATTATACACGGAATTCCTTGGAAACATTCATTCAATCAGATAGCATTCGGTTACATCGTTCCGTTTACCCAAATGCTGAACATTTATGTAATTTTTTTATAATAATGGTATTGATATTTTAACATATATAATAGGGTATTTAATGACGTTAACTATTAGAAACTAATGGTTGTTCTTGTTTCAATAAATGGCATTTATTTTCTTTCTGAGGAATACTTTTATGACATTTATTTCATGTCCGAAATATGTACTTTCAAACAACACTAATCCGTAACGGAATGTCTATATCGCGCGGAAATCTTTAAACATAGGTACAACTATTCTGAGATTTGGACGTTTCTTCGTACTTATTATTGATAAGAAGTTAGGGAATAATATTAATAAAATAGAACAACAGAAAAATCGAAGGAGTGAAAACTGGAATTCTGAAGAATCGGTACTTGCCTACAATTATTGTAATTACGGCACATTACTATCTTTAGGACGACGCAAATTTAAACTATTTCAGGAAATATTACAATACAACACACAAAAATAAACCAAATCTAACCTCAAAACAATGAATTTGACGTATATTTGTGACTTAGACCAAAGGTTTATAGAGTTAAACTAGGTCCCCATTAGGTTTATCTTTAGTACCATAGATAGTCTAAGACTAAGAGTTAAACCACTTTTTGTAATAAGAAATTTGATTAAACCACACTTTTAGTCCGAGACTATCGATAAACCATGTTTTGTAATAAGACGGAATCTGTTTTTGTGATCATACTTAACACAAAATGAGACAAATCTTCAATCACAAATCTAATAATTTTGGAGTAGATTGATTATTAATTTCGGCCACAAGTCGAATAGCATACCTGAGGCTCCATCCTTGGACATCCTAAATGTCGAGGCTAGGATCCTTTGCCTCGGACACAATCACGAGTTATTAACCACATATTTTAGAAAATAACCAAAGATAACCACAAATAATTGCCGTGTGGTGCCGGCTCAGAATGCCACCACCCCATCTCCTCCCATGGGTGTCGTAAAAGTCGACTAAGGGATTAGTCGGAGGATGGGCAGCAGCGTCCTTCGAGTACATTAACAACTCAACTGCGATCGCCAACCCGCCTGCCAAGCGTGGCGATTATGGCAAAACCCCCCAATGAGCTCAAAACACATCCATATCGGTGGTTGTGATGATATTTGGGGGAGGCCTGTGTCCAACAGTGGACTTCATTAGGTATGATGATGAAAAAATGAACCACAAATTATAACTGTTGTTGTTCCAGGTGGACTCGGCCCCATGAACATCCCGATCCTCAGCGACAAGTCGCACCGCATTGCCCGCGACTACGGCATCCTGAACGAGGAGACCGGCATCCCCTTCAGAGGCTTGTTCGTCATCGACGACAAACAGAACCTGCGGCAGATCACCGTCAACGACCTGCCAGTTGGACGGTCAGTATTGTGTATTACCAACGCGGCTGCGAATCAGCAGCTTTAAATGCTTAACATGGGCATCCCAAGACTGCTATAATGAACGGTCTTCTGTTTCCATCCGTTCGTGAGCGGCTGGCAAGTGCATGGTTGGAAGTCGATCATTGAGTGGCTAAGCTCACCAGTCATGGTAACTTTAAGAGTAAATTATTTAGCTTCAAGCTTGTTACCTCACCATTCTGCAAATGTTCAACACTGGACTGTGAATATGAACAGTCTGCACGTCATATTCTGTGGGAGTGTGTTCTTTGGCAAGATGAAGAAAGAATGAAATAGATTTATTTTCATTTTTTTCATTCATTCATTTTTAATTTTTTTTTATAGATAGATTTATTAAACAACACAAAAACCAGCACATTGTAGGTACACATAAATACAATATTGCTAGGCTATTGTGGAGTCGTGCTTTTAAAAGGTCACAGCTCAGCTAATGCAACAGGTTACTGTAGCGCTGATTTTCAGCCGAAGCCTCAGGGCTCAAGTGCCAACCTGTCGTATATAAGTAATAAGAACACCGTTGTGCTTGGACGCAGAATTAATAGGAGTTATATTCATCATCATCATTTCGGCCGTCATAAAGTCCACTGCTGGACACAGGCCTCCCTCAAAGATCACCACAACGACCGACATCGGTGTGTTGTGTGCTCGTTGGGGGGTTTTGCCATAATCGCCACGCTTGGCAGCCGGGTTGGCGATCGCAGTTGAGTTGTTAATGTATTCGAAGGACGCTGCTGCCCATCCTCCGGCTAATCCCTTAGTCGCCTTTCACGACACCCACGGGATGAGACGGGTTGGTGCTATTCGTAGCCGGCACACCACCACAGTTATATATTTAAGACAAATCAAAATAACAACCTAGATACACTTTCGGCGATTTTCGTCACTCGAAAATCGAATTCCATTTTATGGTGGTCTTAAGGTTGGCAATAAGACTTACATATATATAAGATTTACAATTATATCTATTTATATTTTTAGTTTTCGTGCAAATTATAAGGGTAATCAAGTACCTGACTAATGAGAGCAATGTGAAATGATGATTGAATGAACGCAATATTATGTTTGACAGCATACAAGTTACATCCGGAGTGGTTTACTATACGGACCTTGTACACCACATATGTGTGTGTGTACATGTGAACACTGTAATTGAAAGGTTTTATAAAACATTCCTGCCTAAAATATTAGAATAATTAAGGCATTGTGTGTTCATTTGGACTTTCTAGGATGATTGAAGAGAATAAAGATGCTAAGTCTATCATCTCAGAATAGTTCATTAGTAACATATAACTTTATCCCCTAATGTCTTCAGTTATTGTGAAACAATTTGAAGTATGTATGTGGACATATGAACAAAAAAATGTCTCATAATAAAATTCTGAATCGTTTGTGAACAGACAGATGTCTTTTGAAGTTTTACTTCAGTGGTAATTTTATATTAAAATATTCTCTAATAATGCCTTGTAGCCCCAACCATATCCGTGGCATGATGTCTTCAGTAATTGTAAAACATTTTTAAGTATGTACTCATCATTTCGGCCGATGAAGTCCACTGCTGGACACAGGCCTCCCCCAAAGACGTCCACAACGACCGATATGGATGTGTTGTGGGCTCATTGGGGGGTTTTGCCATAATCGCCACGCTTGGCAGACGGGTTGGCGATCGCAGTTGAGTTGTTAATGTATTCGAAGGACGCTGCTGCCCATCCTCCGGCTAATCCCTTAGTCGCCTTTCACGACACCCATGGGAGGAGATGGGGTGGTGGCATTCTGAGCCGGTACCACACGGCAAAGCCGGCACCACACGTACTCATACATACTTAAAACGTCTCTTTAAATTCTGAACCGTTTGTGGACAAATGTCTTTTGAAGATTTACTTCAGTGGTAATTTTATATTAAAATATTCTGTAATGATGCCGTGTAGCCCCAACCATATGCGTGACAATAGCGTATGATTGATTCACACAGGTACTTACGCTCTAAATGGGCGACGTTCAATTTATTTACATGACGAATTAATGCTGCATACTATAGTACTAGCTGGGATCCGCTGTTTCACCCGCGTTTAATTTAAAAGAAATTTAGAGTACTTCGACATAGACACTTGACATAGAATATATATATTAGATTTCAAGGGTTTTATTTTTTTTACGCGGAACCCTAATTATTTTTCCAAAATGAAAGTAGCCTAAGTTATTCCTTATAACATCAGCTATCTGCCAGTGAAGGTCCTGTCAAAATCGGTCCAACCGTTTCGGAGATTACCCGGAACAAACAGACAGACAGACAGACAAAAAATTTAAAAATAGTGTTTTTGGTATATGTAACGTACATACTTTCATATGCATTTAGTAAAAAGCTGTTATTTTGACATTACTTCAATTTTATTTATTTGTATAGATTTGTTACGTTGACCCTTCCCCGGGGAGGAGAAAGTTGATGTAGTATTTCCACTTAGTCCAGTAAAAAAAGTAATGTTGCTATAAGTAAAGAATTTTATTTTAGCTGTTTAATTAACTTTTTGACCAATAACAGCTACCTAATTTTCTCCTAGATTATGGATTTCTTCCCCTGTATTACTCCATTTTGTCTTTATTTCAGCCAAAGTATGTCCACTGCTGAACAAAAGCCTCCCCCAGAACTAACACAGTTGTGTCATCATTTTGGGGGGAATTTGCCAATACTCACAACTGTGCAGGCTGGTTACTGAGCGCAGTATAGCTACTGTTCCACAGAAGGGACGCTACTGGCCATCCCTCTGGTTTAGAGTCCCTTAGTCACACGGATAATCTTCTTATCACATCATATATTCATAACTATCTGGGACCCGCGGTTTCACCCGCCGTTTAATTTAAGAGAAAGTGAATTCTTTATATATAATTTAAGTACTTCGAGATGACACTTCACATAGAGTATGTAGTTATATATAGGGTCTTACTTTATTAATGGAAAATATTTTAAGGCTAGGCTCCATGAATGGTATAGAGTTCATTTCAAATATCAAGTATCGGTTTTCCGATAATAATTTCATTCATATTCAAAAACTCGACTAGCGAAAGATGTACTGACTCAGTATTATTTTATAAAATAAAGGTGGATGTTATGTTTATTTTTATTGCTAAAACGCATCATTGCAACCTATAGATTTACCTCCTAAATATTATTTTTTTATTTTCCATTATTAAAGTAAGACCCTATATATTGGATTTCAAGGGTTTTTTTTTCACGAAACCCCTATATATTTTTCTAAAATAAAAGTAGCCTAAGCTATTCCTTATAACAACAGATATCTTCCAGTAAAAGTCCCGTAGAAATTGGTCCAGCCGTTTCAGAGATTAGCGGGAACAAACAGACAGACAAAAACATTACAAATAGCTTTTTTGCTGTAGGCACCGTATATCATATGCATTTAGTAAAAAGCTGTTATTTTGACATTACAAACCGACACTTCAATTTTATTTATTTGTATAGACAAGTGTATATATTTCCAATACAAATAAGAAGTAGAGTCATATACAAACAAATTGTTACAGATCTGTCGAGGAGACCCTCCGCCTGGTCCAGGCATTCCAGTTCACAGACAAGAATGGTGAGGTGTGCCCTGCCAACTGGCAACCGGGTTCCAAGACCATCAAACCAGATACCAAAGCCGCTCAGGAGTACTTCATTGATGCCAACTAAACCGCCACACTGCACATATCGTACTCACATGATAATATTACTAGCTAAATACAATTATGGCGCTTTTATCAGCTCAGCCTATCGCAGTCCACTGCTGGAGATAGACTCTTCCAAGCTGCGTTGTCATCATTTCGGGCAAATTAAGTCCACTGCTGTACACAGGCCTCCCCCAAAGATCACCACAATCACCGATATGGGTGTGTTGTGGGCTCATTGGGGGGTTTTGCCATAATCACCACGCTTGGCAGGCGGGTTGGCGATCGCAGTTGAGTTTTTAATGTACTCGAAGGGCGCTGCTGCCCATCCTCCGGCTAATTCCTTAGTCGACTTTTACGACACCCATGGGAGGAGATGGGGTGGTGGCATTCTGAGCACCACACGCTTTTATGGCTAGTAATGTTAACAAGAAAATTGTGAGTATCCGCTTCTCTAATTGCACTCATGATTGAATCCAAACAAGTTTTTGAAATTTCTGTTAACATATAAGTAGGCTCTATCGGTGTCTGTTGTTTGTCACTCATGAGTGCAATTTCTTTAATTTTTACACTAACACACGAATGTTGAAAATTGGAGTCAGCTACGAAATAGGACATGTCTGAATCTCAAGCGCTTGGGCCTGTCGACACCTGAGGGCCAATTCTCGTAATTAATTGACACTGTGACTGAAACTTGACCGAACTGAGATTAAATTATGAATTGACCGAAAAAATGGCATTCTGCTACTCTTAAAGTTCAGTCAGATTTCAGTATAATCTCGATCTAGTCTCATTTCAATCTCAGTTTTGACGTTTATTCAATGACAATTTAGTACATGTGACAGTTCAAAATGTTAGCAGAATACCATTTTGACTTCGATCAACTTTCGATCCATTTTCGATCTCATCACAGTGTAAGTTCACGTTTGACGTTGTTTGTTAGTTTACGAGAATACCATTTGTGACATTTATGACACTGAGACTAGATCGGAACTATATTTTGAACGTTTTTAAATTACGAGAATTGGCCCTCTGTTCACGTCATTATCTTTACGGAAGTTCCAACTTTTATAATTATAAACTACGTTGGACAGTGTAAAAGCAGGCGCAAACTCCGATTTTCCGAAGTTGGACAATAATGTAATGTAGGAAGCACAAGTGTTTAGCTTTCCTCATACAACACAATCAGTATTCAGCGGAGATCGTATGTTATGGTACTCTAGAACCAAGGCTGTAATAAAACCTATGTTCAAATTACACATTTTGTTTTATTTTGTTATATACCTACATACTTATTATAATCCTCTTTCCTATATTCAATTCAGTTCCTTCAATTTTAGTGTAGTAACTAGCTGGAACCTGCCGTTTCATCCGCTGTTTAATTTAAAAGAAATTGGATTATTCATAAATAATTTAGAGTACTTTGGCATAGACACTTGACATATAAAAAAGTTATTCCTTATAACATCAGCTCTCAGCCAGTGAAACTCCCGTAGAAATCGGTCCAGCTGTTTCAGAGATTAGCGGGAACAAACAGACAGCAGACAAAAATATTTAAAAAAAATTTAGGGTACTGTACTGTATGTACTTTCATATGCATTTAGTAAAAAACTGTTATTTTGACATACAAACGGACACTTCAATTAAATTTTTTGTATAGATCAGTTCAATTCAATCATTTATTCAGGAATTTGGTCTGGATAAGAATATAGCACCACTTCATCTCCTGTGGATGTCGTAAAAGGCGACTAAGGAATTCTTCACCAGAGGGATGGGCAGCAGCGTCCCTTCTGTGAAACGGTAGCCATAATGCGCTCACCAACCCGCCTGCCAATCGTGGTGAGTATTGGCAAATACCCCCCAAAATGGTGACACAGTTGTGAAAATCTATGGGGGAGGTCTTTGTTCAGCAGTGGACGTATAAATGGCCGATATGAGGTCGTAACAGACAAGTCATATTGAAACAACGGGGCGTATTTCGATACATGACAAGCTCAGAAGAAATGCCGAATGAAAGTCAAGGCTAGGTGTTTGGATATTTTTATTTTCCTTATACATTGTTTTACAGCAAGCAAATTGCACGCATTGCAAGAACTACTTAACGTCATACGCATATCCATATCAGCCATACATAGCCTTTGATTTCTTAAAAGGCTTTAACAAAAATGCTTGTTTTGAACTTCCAATCAGTAAGATCAATTTGTTTTGGTGACTTAGAATAGGACACAAATCCTGTCCTGGATATAGCAGGGTACCACTATTTTACGTCTATTTCGAGTATATTTGTCATGATTGTCGCCATTTTCATTAAGAGCCTAGGTTTTCACAGATGTACAAGTGACGACAGCGGTGTGAGAGTATATTTATTGGCCCATGTCGACGATAGCCCGGATAGTCGTTTTCTGCAATATGAAAATCGATTCAACGTCAGCTGCTGCTCAAAACAGGATGCTGTGGAATTACGAAATAGACACTGGCAGTGGCTACATCAGTGACCTGCCTTATCTTTGTTACAGCATATGCAGCAGAATTTAACGTGTTTGTCAAAGCTGTGATGAGATCTTCCTATTGTAATGTAATGATACGTCGCCGGTATAATATATAAGGTTTTATTTTAATAATCCACGATATTTTGCATGGCACCGTAGTAAATGCTAAAGATGATGTACCTACCACATAAAATTAATTTGACGGTGAAAAATTTGTTTCCTTCTTTTGTGCGACGCTGACAGGCGCCTCCTTTCGCCTGTTTTGTTAGACGTTGCCGACTACCTAAATAGGTCGGCAGGCCACGACCACCATTTTCTCACTAGATGCAAGTGGATATTATTATAACTTACTAGAAGAACCAATAAGTAATGAAATGAGTGATTTATAAAAAATGCTGAAAAAAGTACAACAGTTTTTTTTTTTGGTGATACCTACATTATCGTCAGCATTCACATAGGCTGCATGCAAAATATCGTGGACTATTAAAGTAAGACCTTGTATATTTAAAAAACAATTTTAATAGATATTTTAATCATCACGTATGGCCCGAATAATTGTGAGCACGGACCAAAAAAGGGCCCGGAATTGAGCCTTGCCATATGTATCACAGACTAGGTAGAAAGATTCTTCGTATATATGTATTGTTGGGAGTACCACTGCTATCTATGTACAAAACAAACAACCAATTCGCTAAATACTAGAATTATGCAAAACTAGATAATGCGCCATCTATGGTTTATAAGTGCAACGCTAAACTATCAATTACGTTCTACTTCTGCTAGTCTATGAGAAGTTCAATAGATGTCACTAAACTATCTATTTCACACAAAAAATACCTATTGTCTGTTTTCATTCTCATTTTTAGTACTACTGTACTAGTAGTGGTTAGCAGAGTTATTCAAGGCGCCAAAGGCCTCCATAATAATTGGCTTAACGAGTGCCCTTTGCCAACAACCGGGACCGACTATTACATCTCGTGCCGTCTGATGCACGAATACGCTCGGTTCAATTCAAATGCCAATATGCGTTCACCTATCCTAAGACTGCCCGCGCAGAACGTTGCTTAACCTCACCGATCGTTTACCTTGCAGTGAGTGCAAGACGGCACAGTTGGTGCAGTGAATTCATGTCTGTAAACCCACGACACAGGAGAAATACTAGAGTGGGGGAAAGTTTAAAAAAAAAAATACAGTGGCTGCTGCGCTCTGGGTCGCGGATCCGATTCCCGCACGGAACAAATATTCGTATGATCTGCAGGTAGTTGTTCCGGGTCTGATCCGGTTCCCCCCCAAACTGTTGGATATATCTGACCCTAGACCTTTTTTTTTTTATTGATGTCCAGTGGAAATTCTACATGGAATTTCCTTCACCCCGGGGAAGGGCGAAGGGGTATGCCGGACTCCTACCGGCTAAAACCACTGGAGCGGTCATCTTCGGCACCGAAGGGGGGCTCCAGGTCCTCGTAAGATCACACTAGAGCCGCCCATTGGTGCCACGCCCTTAGGCACATCTCGGAAGGGATGACCGCAAAGCGGTCACCCCCTCTAGCGGAGGGAAGGCGACTGTAAAAAGGTCACCCCCCCAGGCACTTCTCGGGGAGGATTGTAAAGGATCCCCCCAAGCCTCGCTTTGCGCTGTGCTGCGCACACGGCGGCACGTGACCACGTGCGCGCCACCGTCTTCCCGGGGGTCGCTCGGTGTGAGCACGTAGATTCCCCAATCTGCGCGCCCGCGACCCCGAGGCCCCCCACCATGAAGTGACGGCAGGGGGCTCAGGCGTGTTGGACTTGGGAGCCGGGACGGTTGTTGCCCCGGCGCCGTCTAGTCCTTCTCCGTGCGGGATCAGCCCTCTCCCGATCCCGCTCTGCAGTCTCCTTCTGGAGCATGACGCTCTCGCAGAAAGAGACCACTGCACTCCAATTTTCATGCTCTGCCAACATAGCCGACACTACTGCCGGCAGAGAGAGATCTTGCCCGATCCGAGCGACCAGGATCCGCCGCTCGGCCGCAAACGCAGGGCACTCCTATCTGACCCTAGACCTAATATCAACAATGATCTCTGAAATTCTTAACACGAGACACCAAGGGAAAAGGGTTTCAGATTAAAATCCTAGACTGGGGCTGCCAGATTGAAATCCTGGATCCCTTGGCCACTTTGTCACGACATGGTTAAAGGGCAATGAAGGAATCTTGCTTAATCCAGATGAGGCAGCGTCTGGGTTGTAGGAGTCGATGAGTTGGATTTGCAATGCATCCATGCCCTGAGCCAGTTGCTCCTGGCCTACAGCAGTGCACTGGTTGTAGGAGTAGATCGCGCAGCTGCACACGGTCTGCCTGGCATTCCACCACACTACACTGGGTGCCGACGCCGGCGTGGTGCTCCAACCGGAGGGACTGCTGAGTCCTATCGGGAGACTACCGTATGGTTGTTAGGCAGTTGCACCTGTGGGTCCCCCAGGACGACTGAGACCATGGAACCAGATTTGCTGGAGAGAGTTCTTCTATGATATTTCCGGCGGTCCGTGACCATCTTGATCGCTCCATCCTCGACGCCTTGGACTGGGCCGAGGAGTTGGGGGTTTTGGAAGGAGAGTTGGCCGCCTGAAATCTTGCAACACCACACCCAGCCCGTATGGCGTGCCAGCCCGCGCCGTAGTGTGTGCACTGCAGTCTCCTTGGGGGCCGCTTGAGGCGGCTGTTAACCAGCTGTGTCCGTCACAGCGTGTTGCCGCCTGGCTGGAAGGAGACCGTTTGGTTCTTCTGAGGAAATAAGGGGCGCAGTCTCCCTCTGCGTACCTTTGTCTGCTCGACGAGGCTTCATAGCAATTCGAGAGCATAATTGCTCGAGGACTCGTTGATCACCTGTCGCGAATTGGTCCCGACCTGGTCGACAGCCAATATGATATCCGGCAGCGGCGATGCACTATCAACGCGACTCTTTGCGTCAGCTTGCTGTCAGACCCGGCGAGGTGGGAGTGGAGTTGGCTGTTGGCCTTAACGTAGTCAACGCTTTCAACTCCATCCCGTGGGTGCGATGGAAGTCGGCACTAGTCTGACCATACAGGCGCCCTGTAGACCTCGGCTGTCAGGCATCTAGCAGAAACTCCAAGATTTGCAGGACAGATTGGCTACACGGAACGCGCGAGGATAAAGGACTGTGTCCTACGAGGTAGCAACTCTCCTGGCGGGGTTTCCGGCTTTACACATACACATCCTTTTTTTTTTTTATTGATGTCCAGTGGACTTTCTACATGGAACTTCCTTCACCCCGGGGAAGGGTGAAGGGGTATGCCGGACTCCTACACATAGCTACACATTAAGCTATATAAACCCAGTATAAGCTGACCTCGCATTGTATAGGCTTTCCGTATGATGAGAGTTCAGCGTAAACTGGATTTTTATAGCTTGACTAGCTGGGACCCGCGGTTTCACCCGCGTTTAATTTAAAATACATTTAGAGTACTTCGATATAGGCACTTGAGATAGAATACTCGTGTATATATTGAATTTTAAGGGTTTTATATTTTTGCGCGGAACCCTAAATATTTTTCTAAAATAAAAGTAGCCTAAGTTATTCCTTATAACATTAGCTATCTGCCAGTTAAAATCCCTTCAAAAACGGTCCAGCCGTTTCAAAAAGTGAATCTATTAAATATAATACAAATAGGTATTTATTCCATAAATTACTTAAATAATATGCACACATATACAACAATATATAATACTTTATACAATACATTATAAATAATCCATATATACAACCATATACTATACTTTATCCAATACAATATAAATAATCCATAAGAATATTGGATACATACATAAACATAATAAATATATGGTAAATACACAATCAGAAGAAAGTACTATGTTGGAAAATACAACAAACAATTAAACAGACAAGTAATATTCTTTTACTAGTTTTTTAAAAGTAACCAATGACTGGGCACGCTTGATTGACACAGGCAGTGCATTCCATAATCGGACAGCCTGAATGGTGAAGGATTTATCACAAAATTTGGTAGAATGCATTGGCATCTCAAGTCTCAGATTCTCTGACGATCTCAAGAATCTCGAATGTGCGTCATTAAGGAACTTAAAACGTTCTTTAAGGTAAAAAGCGGTTTTAGGATTAAACAGAATACTATAAAGCAAGGAAAGTATATGAGAATTCCGGCGAAGACGTATTGGAAGCCACTTGAGATTTTTCACGAAATTCTGAAACATGATCATATTTGCGTAAACCAAATATGAATCGAATACAAAAGATATGGAAAAACTTTAGTCACTTACTTCTTTGTCTCTACCTACCTAGTTACATTTCTACTTGCATAGTATAGTACTAGGAAACAAATTCACATTTGTGCACTTCAACATAATTTATCTATATATAGCTATGGATCTAGCTTAACAAAATATAATTTGAACCGTATGGCTTTGTTTAGAAAATCTCACATTCCACTGACTGTGTCACTACCTTCGCTTTTGCCTTTGCCATTTGCCGACCGAGGCATTATCCAATGATCGACACGCAATTAAATAAGTTAATAGTTTACTCTGTTTACGATTCCCCCACATTCCCGCTCTAGTAGTCTCGCAAGGAACACGCTTGTCTAAATTCGAAATTTTAAAATATCAAATTTGGAACAATGAGCACTGGCCAAAATTATTACAGCGATTATGGCAGCGGCAGTTCGTCTAATTCTGTAAGTTTTTCCTATTATATTTTGTACCTTCATGTTTTATTTTCGTAATGAAGAATAACGAAAGTTGCTTGGCTCGCGACATTAAAGAAACAAGTACGAACTTGTTTCATTAATGCTTAAATTCTCGGCTCTTTTGAATGTTACTGGAAGACATGATTCATTCTATTTTTTGTGTAATTTCTGCCGAATATTTATAGTTATTATGTAAATAAATGCGATGTTGATATTATCTGAGGGTAGACAAAAATAGTTTAGTTCGCAAATTCTTCTGCGCTATTGTCGCGTGCATGTGATTTTTACCTGCGCTTTACCAATTCAGTAACTAGGCTTAGTTACTGAATTGGCATCCCAATCTCTATCTAAGAGGCGACGTATTGTATTTTTTTATGAATTGATAGATAGGTACCGTAGTCCGTGTGATGCAGCTACGAATAGCACCAACCCATCTCATTCTGTGATTGTCGTAAAAGGCAACTGAGATTAGCCAGAGGATGGGCAGCAGCGGCCTTTGACTACATAAACAACTCAACAGCGATCGCCAACCCGTCTGCCAAGCGTGGTGGTTATGGCACAACACCCGGTTGTTGCGGCGATCTTTGGAGGTGCCGTGTCCAGCAGTGCACTTTATTTGGCTGAAGTAATGAGATACGTATTAGTTTGTGGCCGGTAATTTGCTAATGCAATTGAGTTACTGTACCGCGATGTTATCAGTTTTTATTTTAAGTAGACAAATAGTATGGTTTATATGAGCGTCATTTGACCTTTTTTTACTATTTTAATATTGTTATGTTTCACTCGTCGCCAAGGTATCAAAACTAAATGAGGCCAATTGTTTTAACCCTTCACCGGTTAGCTTACTAAGTAACGAATTACCTACGATAGTGGACCTTATTGATAACAGTTCTTAGTAATTAGCAAATAATAGAATCATCATTTCGACCGAATGAAGTCCACTGCAGGGCACAGGCCTCCCCCAAAGATCACCACAACGACCGATATGGGTGTGATTCATTGGGGGATTTGCCATAATCGCCACGCTTGGCAGACGGGTTGGCAATTGCAGTTGAGTTGTTAATGTACTCGAACGACTGCTGCCCATCCTCCGGCTAATCCCTTAGTCGACTTTTACGACACCTACAGGAGGAGATGGGGTGGTGGTATTCTAATATACCCCGGCACCACACGGCTAAGCTAAGCATATAAAGACGTTTTTTTTTATTGATGTCCAGTGGAGATTCTACTTAAACTTCCTTCGCCCCGGGGAAGGGCGAAGGGGTATGCCGGACTCCTACCGGTTAAAACCACTGGAGCGGTCATCTTCGGCACCGAAGAGGGGCTCCAGGTCGTCGTAAGATCACACTAGAGCCCCCAGTGATGCCACGCCTTAGGCACATCTCGGAGGGGATGAATGTAAAGCGGTCATCCCCTCTAGCGGAGGGATGGCGACTGTAAAAAGGCCCCCAGGCACTTCTCGGGAAACATATAAAGACCTACCATACAAATACCTACCATATAATTCCTACCATATAAAGACCTACGTGAGTAGATGTACGTGGCCGCGAATGCTTATTGTTTTGAGGTATCAGCCTGTTAACTTTTTGTAACATGGTCTTTTCAGTCAGCATCATGGCCGACCCAGGAGACTTGGTCACACCAGACACACCCTCGTAGCCTGGATAGATCCAGCGAACAGAAGTCAACTAGCTACCAAGATTGTAAGTTAACAAATCTGTACTATCCGCTAGAAGGTTCAATTAAAATTGTTTTGACATCCATCAATTCAATTTAATTCCATTCAATTTATTTAAAAACTGTATTGAGCTTAGTGATTGAATTGTAACAATATTAGAAGACACAAAGGAAAGGAAGGAAAGGAAATTCTACATAAACTTCCTCCGCCGCGGGGAAGGATGGCGGGGCATGCCGTTTGTTATTTCATTATATATCTGTGTGCACCATCAACTGCCGCATATATAATCAAGTTAAGTATTTTTCCATCCTAAGGTTGCCTGGAAGAAATCGCCGAGCGCGATAAGGCCGCCCATTGTACTCTAAAATATACTTATAAGCACTACTGTTTTTATTACCTTTAACGATTGGTGTACAATAAAGAGAGATAAATAATTCGAGATCCAATACGTGCGTCGCAGGTAGTTTTTATAACTTCTTCATCATAATTTCGTGTGCTGTCCTGATTAAGAATAAGCACCGCTTCAGTTCTTCCCGCGGAAGTCGTGAAGTGCGCCTAAGGGATTCTAACATCCCTCTGATGGGTAGCAGCGGAGATTTCGAGGAACAGAAGAGATTCTGCGCTCACTACTAAAATTACCACACCATTGTTAGTGGTAGGAGGAATTACTGAATAAATGATTGAATTGAACTGAACTAGCTCGGGTCTCCATAAAATAGTTATTATTAGTCTACCATCACCAACGATGCTGATAAATCACATTATATTGTCTGCTTACAGTGGTGACGGGGAAGTGTACACTGGAGGACATCATGAAGGAGTTCAAGATGAACGGCTTGGATTCACCCTATACTCCAGATGAAGAAAGGATTTGGAGCAACCAAGCAGGTAAAAAAACCTTTTAAGCGTGGTTCTCCTTCAAAACTGGCGAGGCGCTTGGCAAGGGTAGTTCGTGAATTACTAACAGGAGATACTATAAAAATCACTTCATCATCATCATCATCATTTCGGCCGAATGAAGTCCACTGCTGGACACAGGCATCCCCCAAAGATCACCACAACCACCGATATGGATGTGTTGTGGGCTCATTGGGGGGTTTTGCCATAATCGCCACGCTTGGCAGGCGGGTTGGCGATCGCAGTTGAGTTGTTAATGTACTCGAAGGACGCTGCTGCCCATCCTCCGGCTAATCCCTTAGTCGACTTTTACGACACCCATGGGAGGACATGGGGTGGTGGCATTCTGAGCCGGCACCACACGGCATCACTTATATTCCTGTAAACCAGGGATTCCCAAACTATTTTGGGCAAGATAACCCTTTTCCAAAATGAACTGATACCTGATACCCCCCATAGCCAGTTACTTAAAAAAATCTACCTCTAGTTTTTTTCCTATTGATACAAAATACTTACCAATTCGGAATCCTTCTATTGCTACTATACACTATATAAATGGCCATACATGATAAACGATAATATATCGAATAGTCTTGTTTGCTGATGACACGTCACTTATATTTAAAGTTAGAATGGATAGCCATCTTATGAACCCAGTGTTATACTTCCATATCTGATTGGTTTTCGGCGAATAATCTTCTATTAAACGCAATTCCGTGTGGTGTCCGGATTAAGAATATAGCACCACTCCATCTCCTCCCGTGGATGTCGTAAAAGGCGACTAAGGGAATCTAAAGCAGAGGGATGGGCAGCAGCGTCGCTTTTGTGAAACGGTAGCCATACTGCGCTCACCAACCCGCCTGCCAAGCGTGGTGAGTATTGGCAAATACCCCTCAAATTGATGGCACAGTTGTGAAAATCTATGGGGGAGGCCTTTGTTCAGCAGTGGACGTATAAATGGCCGATACGACGAAACGCAAAAAAACCAAATGTCTGAGATTCTCTACCGCAAATGTGACCCACGTAAGGTCACAAGTAAAACTTGACGAAAAAGAATTAGATCTGGTCTCCTCGACTGTGTTTTTGGGTTTACTTTAGACTCAAAATTGCAATGGGGACCCCATATAAAGGCACTTTCAGGCAAACTAAGCTCTGCTGCTTTTGCTGCCGTTTCCGTCACCCATGGGAGGAGAGGCGTGATCTAATCTTTGCCGAAAACAAAATATATTTTTATTTTATTTTGCAAATATGGGTAATAACATGTGGTGGTTTTATATAAAAATAATTCAAGCTTGGCTATATTTTACCAACAAAATTCTCAGAATTTGAGAGCTAAATGATGTTATAACTATTAGCATACGAAGGTTAGATTACTAACTTAAAATATTAAATGAATTTAAAAAAAATAAGTTTTTTAATCATGTCAACATGTAAATCAATCAAACATGGAATTTTATTTGTACTGACCTTTTAAATATATATAATCTGTTCTCTTAACTAGAAAACCTGGTGGGCATGGGTCCAGCAAGCGCATACTTGCGTCAGAAGTCGTGGCCCGAACCAGACCGCAGCCCTGCGCAACGTCTGCCGCGCCCGAAGTCGGAATGGATCCCTTCGGCTTCTGCGCCAGAGTTCAACGCACAGGAGTTCACGACATCTACTCCTGTCAATGGTAACATTTGTTCTTTATTACCATTTCGGCAACTTTTTCTACTCTCTGCTGTGTAGCTAATGTAGTTTTTATTTCTTGTACGAGGGCGGCACTGAAAAATTCGGGAATCAAGGAAGTGACACAACATTACTATTTAAAAATGTATTTATTGCTTTTCGAAGTATTCTCCGCGAAATTTGACACATTTTTCCATACGATGGAACCAATTATTGAAGCAACCATTCCATTCGGAAGTTGGGGTCTCCAAAATGGCCGTTTTGTAGGTGTCCACAGCTTCTTTAGGTGATGAAAATCTCTGTCCACGCAATTTATTCTTTATTTTAGGGAAAGTATAGAAATCATTAGGGCTTAGGCCGGGCTGTACGGCGGATGGTCTAATAATTCTATCTTTTCTTGCTCTAAAAACTCTTTTGTTCTGTGCGCGGTGTGAGAACTCGCATTGTCGTGATGGAGGATGATGCGGCGGTTGCAGTTCTCTCTACGGAGTTTAGAAACGACCTGTGGCAAACAAATGCTAGCATACCATTCTGCATTAACCGTTCTTTGTCCCTCAAGAGGAATAGTCGTAACATGGCCGGTTTTGGAGACAAACGTGGCCACCATTTTTTTTGCAACACTCCGTGAACGAACAATTTTTGTTGGCTTTAACTCATTTTCGAACACCCAAACTCGTGACTGGTTTTTTGTTTCGGGTTCGTACGCATATATCCAAGATTCGTCACCTGATACGATGTTGTATACAGCATTTGAGGATCCTGCGTGGAATCTTTCGAGAGTTCTGACGCACCAAGTAACGCGAGCCGCTTTTTGCTCTTCGCATAGCAAATGCGGTATCCATCGGGAAAACAACTTTTTTACACCTAATTGTCCATGCAAGATTATTTGTATTTGACTCATGCCAATGTCTAAGGTTGCCTGAATTTCGCGGTATGTCACATGTCGATCTTCCTCAATCAGCTTACGCACAGCATCAACGTTTTCTTGGGTGACTGCAGTTTTTGGACGACCTTGACGAGGATCATCACTGAGCTTGACACGTCCACGTTGAAATTCAGCAAACCAGCGATAAATTGTGGTTTTGGATGGGGCTTCATCACCAAATGCAGAAATCATCCGGTCAACACACTGTTTTTGTGTTAAACCACTTCGAAAGTCATAATAAATCATCGCTCTTGAATTTTCTCGCTCAATTCCATTTTCTCAACGACTAAACAAGTTTGACAAAACCTTGTGACAAGACCGTGAATCTTTTTTTAAATAAATAAATGGTATTCGATTTGTAAAACCAAGGAGTTTTCAATTAAAAAGATTTTAATATGACAGGAACAGTGGAAATATTCCATTCCCGATACTTTTAGTGCAGCCTATGTAATGTTAGCTATATCTTCGTATTGAGCAGGCTATATTTAAACTGATACGACATAAGAGAGACACACTTAATGTTTTTAAAACTGGCCAGGAAGAAAAGCCACCGATGAAAAATTGATTTAAATTTGGAATAAATAACACTTTGTGAAGCTGGAATGAATGTACAATGAATTCATATGTAGTTCGTTTTAACAAATTAAAGACAAATAAAAAATTGCATCGTGCGTCGAAATGAATTTGACTAGCGAAAAAATATCGCTCCATGATTTATTAGGACTTTTGTTGTTGTGTTCAAAATCAACCACTATTTTATGGTAGACTTCGCTTGGTTCATCAAAAGTTCATAATGAAGCCCAACTTATGCCACTGTTTAATGAGTTGAAACGTGTTCGAAGCAATTTCACTTATGATTTGCGCTAAGGACATCCTGAAGAATTATCTTAATTAGTTTACACTATAACTGAAAGCTGACTGAACTGAGATTAAATTATGAATTGACAAACTAAATGGTATTCCGCTCCTGTTAATGTTCAGTCCAGTTTCAGTATAATGTCATTTCAATCTAAATTTTGACATTTATATAAGATTTTTTTTATCACATGTGTCTTTCAGAATGTTATCAGAATGCCGTTTTGGCTTCGCTAAAATTTCGAAACTCATAGTGACCTCCGTACTGTTTTAGTCATTGAAATAAGGAAAACAAAGGCAAAATAAAAAGTTGCTTCCAATAATTCATTGACTAGTATGTTGTACATAAAAATATATAGATATCTTTTGGTTTACTATATGCAACTTAATAATAATTGTTGTATTAATTATAGTTTGTTACGAGATTACAATAAAAAATCTTTTAAGGTTTCATACACACGAACAAAGTTGCAATTGCAAGATTTAATATTTTAACCAGGGTACTACGGTTGTGGACAATTACACTTCCACTTAAAACACCAACAATAAAATAGTAACGACGTCTTCATATTATAGCGTCAGTGGCGGTTTGACATTACGAACTGTTTTACGATAATTTATTGCTGCAGTGATGCGATCTATTATTTTCATTAAGCAATATGCTATGGTCAGTAATCTAGAGATGGCGCTATATTCAAAACCCGATAATAACATATAATATTTAGTTGCAATTTGCTATAGATCCGGTGCACCTTTTATAAGTGGCTTCTCAGTTCTGTTCCAAGTTCAGATTACCATTAAACTCGAGCAAACTTTTCTAGAAATTATGTCGGAGGAAATTGAGTCATCTTTGTCACAGAAACCACCGGTGCTCATAATCGAGATAGTATATCTCTATCTACTATAGTTGCGGAAATGCTGAAGCAAACAGACTAATGAATGAATGCTGAAGACACTTTCTGTTAACTTGAGTTGTGTGTTTTTTAGTATATAATAATAATAATGTATTTAACTCTTCTAGAAATCACGTCGGTTTCAGTGCCTTCTGTGAATCAGCCACAGTTGACGGATGACCAGTTACGTGTCCTTCATTCTCTGCCGAATGCCGTGGTGTTTTCATTGTTACATGGGCTAGAACAGAGTCGGGGGGACATTTACAAGCGTTCTAGACGGGTAGGTGCAAGTATATTAATGTTTTTTGGTAAGGGAATATGGATTCGGTTGATATTTAGATTGGGAGAGATAAAAGAAAATAAAAATGTATTGAAGACCACTTAACTTCTCAATGATCATTAAAACTGTTGTCACATGGTTCAAGGATTGCTTATTTTAGAGGTAGATATTTAAATGAAGAACTTGTAAGATACTCATTGGTCAGCCATATTTTATTATCATATTAGCCAAAGGACAAAAAGGACTGCCCCATAGATTTCCACAATGACCGATATGTCGCCCGCATTCAACGATTTATAGTAACCTTCATCAGGTCGTTTGTCCATTGTCGAGGCTATCCCATGCTGCGTTTTCTGGCATCATACACCTGTATCTATTTATTGCTAAGTATACCACCACCCCATCTCATCCTGTGGGTGTCGTTAAAGGCGACTATGGGATTAGCCGAAGGATGGGCAGTAGCGTCCTTCGAGTACAATTATAACAAAACTGCGATCGCCAACCCGTCTGCCAAGCGTGGCGATTATGGCAAAACCCCCAATGAGCACATGATCTTTGGGGGAGGTTTCTGTCTAGCAGTGAACGTTTTTCGGCTAAAATGATGATGATGATACCCTGCTTGTTTTTGGTGGTCACCGGAAATGTACCCTGTGTAGTAAAAGGGGGCTAAGGGTTACTATAGGGCAGCAGTACCTTCCTATGCGCAATAATAATACTGCGATAACCAATCCGCCTGTTAAATTCTCATCGTAGTGATCATGGGGAAGCCAGCAGGGGACTGTTTCGGGCTGATGTTTGTGTGTGAGTACATCCTTGGTGCCGGCTCAGATCACCGTGTGGTGCCGGCTCAGAATACCACCACCCCATCTCCTCCCGTGGGTGTCGTAAAAGTCGACTAAGGGATTAGCTGGAGGATGGGCAGCAGCGTCCTTCGAGTACCTACATTAACAACTCTTCTGCGATCGCCAATCCACCTGCCAAGCGTGGCGATTATGGCAAAACCCCCCAATGAGCCCACAACACACCCATAACGGTCATTGTGGTGATCTTTGGGGAGGCCTGTGTCCAGCAGTGGACTTCATTCGGCCGAAATGATGATGATGAACCAATTCGTCTGTTAAATTCTCATCGTAGTGATCATGGGGAAGCCAGTGTTCAGCGGGGGACGTATTCGGGCTGATGTTTGTGTGTAAGTACACCCTTTCGCTTTGCGCCAACTTTGTGGATGTGGAGCTGGCCTCCAATGTGATACCGCGTGGCGCAGCAGGAGTGCCGCTTCTGCAAGAACAACGGCGAGCGCGAGGCGTACTACCGCGGGCACGCGCTCAAGGACGGCGGCGGGCGAGTGGCGTGCCCCGTGCTGCGGGCCTTCCGCTGCGCACGCTGCGGCGCCAGCGGGGACGCCGCGCACACCATCAAGTACTGCCCGCTCAGCACGCCCGACGGTACGCGAGGCCCTACACTAATCCTTTTTACATACATACATACATATAATCACGCCTCTCTCCCGTAGGGGTAGGCAGAGACCACTTCTCTCCACTTGCTACGATCCTTACATACTTGTTTCGCTTCGTCCACTTTCATTATTCCCTTCATACATGCTCTTCGGTTTAGGGTACTCTTGACCTGGCCTTTTTCCAAGACGTCCCTGATTTGGTCTTGAAACGTCCGCCTAGGTCTACCCCTTCCAGCACTTTCATTCACACTCGCCTTATACACTTTTTTCGTCAATCGTTCTTCATTCATTCTCTCAACATGGCCAAACCATCTCAGCATACCTTTCTCAATTTTTGTCACTACATCTTCTTTCAGACCACAACGTTTTCTTATCTCACTATTCCTCCTGTCACTCAGTTTAACTCCTATCATACTTCTTAACGCTCTCATCTCAACTGCATTTATTCTGCTTTCATGTTTCTTCTGCCATACCCAACTTTCACTTCCGTACATGAGTGTCGGAACCAACACCCCCTCATGCACAGCCAAACGAGCAATCCTTTTTAACACGCTTTTATTAGCTTCACCTGTATGTATGTATGTTTGTTTGTAACCGACTCCTTTGAGCTCGATTTTGCCCTACTTTCAACGATCAGATTTGATTCAAACTTTGCACACCTGTCAAAGGTCGATGACAATGCAATAATCCGATCAAAATATCCGATTATCCTAATTAGATTCGCCAGGATTAATTAATTTCTTTCCGCATCCTTTGCATGCGAGTAAGAGAGACAGAGCTAGTGCGCGAACTACGCATGCATGCAGTTCCAGACTTGCTCTTTCGGGCACTCAGTTCAGCACAACCTAGCGTGTTTTTTTAGTTTTTTTAAACTAATTTTAGAATTATTGAAGTGAAAACTTCTTTTAGCGCGGTACGCATATTTTTAGATGAGATAAAATCTCTGGACTCGCGACACCGTTACGAGACGCTAGACGTTTGGCGTTTCGCCGTCGGAATCGCATTAACCCTAGTACCCATCTAAAAATGTCTAACGCGCCAAAATAAGTTTTCACTTCTGTCGGCACTCCCGGAGTGCAACCCGTATTTTTTTTTATTGGCGGTTCGCCGTCGGGATCGCATTAACCCTAGTACCCATCTAAAAAATTTCTAACGCGCCAAAATAAGTTTTCTCTTCTGTCGGCACTCCCGGAGTGCAACCCGTATTTTTTTTAAATTTTTATTTTTGTCCTGTGAAAATTTTACATGGAACTTCCTTCACCCCGGGGAAGGGCGAAGGGGTATGCCGGAATCCTACCGGCTAAAATCACTGGAACGGTCATCTTCGGCAGAAATCTACCGAAGGGCCCCCCTTCCAGGTCCTCGTAAGATCACACTAGTGCCGCCTATTGGTGCCACGCATTTAGGTACATCACGGAGGGAAGGCGACTGTAAAAAGGTCGCCCCTCCAAGGCCATTCACTAATCCTAGTCGAAGTGTTATTTGTATATAACCTGCTGACCAAACGAACATGTCATTCGCCTGGTGATAAGCGTCACGCCTACCCATAACAATTGTAATCATATTCAGCACTAGTCTAGTCTAGCGTCACACCACACCATGCTCATATCCTGGGACATTCGTTATTTAGCCTCTTATGCACAGAATTTCACTAGTTTCAGTGCTTAATGTGTAATGTTTAAACACGACTGCTCGGTGTCAAATATCTCGCGGTGGTACTCTCGCAGTCAGTGTCAAATGAGTCAAATAAAAGTGAAACTTTATATTTTGATTAATTTGTAAGAGAATGAAATGAATACACAATGGAGGTGGTAAACACAGAGAGAGATAGAGACTGAAGTGAAAGCGATTGATTGATAATAAGGAAAATATATATAAACGTGTTTTATCTCATTCTCTCACAGCCTAAACCTATAGTATAACAATATATAGTTTTACTTGTTATAAAACTATATATTGTTATACTACAGTTGTACACTTTCGTTACACATTTTCGTTTCATAAAATCCAATTCCAACCCACGGACTAGAAAAAAAAGATGAACTCCGCGCCACTCATATCGAAAATGAAGCACCCTAAGTATGCCGATTCGCTTGTACATACGTGCCTTACGCACACACATGCATCATAGTATGCCGGTCGACCGCCATTACGCGGCACGACAGCGCCCGTGTAGTTACTATTTACAATAATTGAAACAAAAAACAAATAATGCCGTCTTGTGTCGTGAAATGGTGTAAAAATAACTCTACATCGCAAAAAAAGTGTCAAGGAATAACTTATCACAGGTAAGACACTAATTTAAATATCATTTTTGATATTTTTGGAGATTTAAATTATCGGTACTATTCGGAACACAAAACCTCAACTACACGTGCCTGTGTTATTAGAAAATAAATGGGTAATTTTCCCGAAAAAATGGGTAATATGTTTTTTATTGAAGTGAAACTTCTTTAGCAACGTTGTGATTAGAAAATTAGGTGAAACGAAAAAGTGACAAACATATTCATATATAGGATTTAGCCTGCGAGAGAATGAGATCGTCCTATAATCTTCGTCTCCTATCTGAAGACTTGTATCAAATATGTTGCATTTGCGAAATGGTGGTCAGGAAGCTTATAAAAGAAAAAATTATAATATATAACGAAAGACAACATTCGTACATGTTAACCAAAATATTAGACAAATTTATTGCAATTGACAATCTTTTTTTAAATTTAGAAGTCGACCATCCCGTCGCCGGGGTAGAACACAAAATCAGTTTAATTAAATGTATTGCAGAAAAATATTTGACTATTAGATTTCACCATATCTCCAAATTAGAAGGTATTGCAAGATCAGTAAATAGTAAAAGGATTTTAGCCTATAATTTTTCGAAGTATTCGTCTGGATATCTTCATACACTACTTATGTTAATAAGAAATAACGAAGAATATGATTAAATATTTCGAGTCAATGTTTGTGTTTTTATCTTTATTTCAGTTGACAGCTATCTAATTTTTTTCCGCACAGCTTGATATGCACGTCTCATTTCACAAAAAAAATTTTTTCCAACTGTTGGACAATTTACTTACTATCTTATCTTTGATGAAAGTATTACTACTATATGCAATATTACTATTAAAAAATGTGGGAAAATTTCATTCCATCTGGTATTCCCAAAAATCACGCACACATGTTCGATACCGTGCTTCACTTTCGATATCAGTGGCGCGGAGTCCATCTTTTTTTTCTAGTCCGTGTTCAAACCGTCCCAAAAGAAGTTTCACTTCAAAAAGGACGAATAATAATCAAAAAATACCAGCCTTAAGCTTCGTTGGACATTGCTAGTCAGAGATTGGTATGTAGTAAAATGCCCTACATTGTTTGGATATAACATTTTCACACGTGTTTGTTAAAATCTAATTATTGAATACTTAAACTTTTCTTTTGTATTCTGAGAGATATCATACTAACTATACTTTTAATTTCGAGACTTTAAGTATGTCCTAATTCGTTTTGAAACACTAATTACGACAGGCTTACGTCCAGCCTTAATCCGACTTGATGATGATGCTGAAGATGATGATGATGATTACACTCTCTTTCCTTCTCAGAACGTTTGAAGTCCGCTGCTATGATGCGTAGTGTCCGCATGGCATCTGGACGTCGTCGCACAAACTCCCTCACGCCATCTGTGAATCCTAATGAGCACTACATGGTCTTCGGTGAAACACCGCCATCTGTTATTTCAGATAACAACATATACACGTCTTACGCTATAGCATCGCCGCTTGATCCCTTATGGGCGGCTCTCGAACAAAAATTAATGTTATAGGTTTATTTAATAAAGCTTTAACGTTTTGATTACAAAAATAAATTGAATTTTATTTAACTGTTATCAAAACGTCACAGATTAGTTAGTTAAAAGTTGATTTATTCGCGTATAGATGGCGCTGTTTTCAATAAATGTGGGGAATTAATATATTTTATTTGTGTTCTCGTTAGAAAATCATTCATTTAATGTTGACTGATACATTATAAGTGTTTATAATATGTTGACCCCTCTTAAATCGTGATGTTTGATACATTATATTATATTGTTTTAGTACTAAGGATTAATAAATAATGTTGATGTTACTATCTTTAGATAAAGATAGTGAATTTAGTTAATCGTTGATAAATACCAGTTTATAGTATTAGATATAATGGAGAAATCTTAAACTGCAGACAATGTAAGACTGCTAATATTTAATTATCTAATCCTTTGCAAACCCTTTACGACTTATGTAATTGATCAAGTGAAGTTGCGAATTAACTTGTTTGTTAGATCTTTTAAGAATGACAACTATTCCCATGTTTATACACGGTAAAAACTGCATACTAGATTTGCACAATTTTTATTACCTGAACTATGTTTTATAAGTCTATACTAATCCACAATAATGTCAATATGATCAGTAATAAACCAGAAATTGGTCATACATGCGGATATTTTTAGAATTACAATGAATTTAATCACCTTTTTATAAAAATTAAATACTGTAATACATTTTTTTTAATCAATGCTAATGTATTGATAATAAAATGTTAAATTATGCATTTGTTACACTGAACTGATTTAAAATTACTTTGTCCGTTATCTTGAATTTTGAAACTTGAACCAATCTACACTTTGCTTAATAAAGATTTGTATAATTTAATTTTATTTGCTAGCAATTAAAATGTAAATTTTAAGCTATATGTAAAGTAGAGAGTAAATGAAAAAATGTAACGGCCATATTTAAAGAGTAAACATTTAAGTACTATTAGACTTTCATACTTGTATAATCTGTGTTTTCTAAGGCTTTTATTTAAAACCAATAAATTAACTCACCGTTAACATTAATATAAAATATGAGGTATTTTAACAATATCGAAATAAGTTGTTAATTATTTTGAATAAATTATGCCTACAACTTATTTATTGAGGCCTCCTTTTGAAATTGATTTATTGGTATTTGCAACTAATGATTACTAGATACCTAATAATACATTTTGTGTCCGCATGTCATATAATTAAAGTGAACAAGCTAATTCATTTCTGACTTATAAATGAGGTTGACCATAATTTGTCATAGGCTTCTATGATATATTTTTCGCTAGATAATCTAGAATTTTATATAGTTGATTAATTTTTATAAGACGATTTATCTTGTTATATCATTTGTCCTTATTAATTGGTGGAGGTGTCTTTTGGGGATTATTTAAATAAAATAAATCAGATACAGAATTTTCTTTTAATAATAGCCTTTTCTCTGATCCTAACTTTGGCGATTAGCTAGTTACGGGGTACGATATTGTACAGATTAGTCAAATCTCGTAAAAAAGATTCGCCGTGTGGTGCCGGCTAAGAATACCACCACCCCATCTCATCCCGTGGGTGTCGTAAAAGGCGACTATGGGATTAGCTAGAGGATGGGCAGCTGCATCCTTCGAGTCCATTTATAACTTAACTGCGATCGCAAATCCCACTGCCAAGCGTGGCGATTATGGCAATACCCTCCAATGAGCACACAACACAAACCCATAGCGGTCGTTGTGGCAATCTTTGAGGGAGGCTTCTGTCCAGCAGTGGACGTTTTTCGGCTAAAATTATGAATGATGATCATAAAAAAGATAAGTAAGAAGAGAACATTTTTATTTTTTTATTTTTGCTCTAGTATTTCTCCTGTGGCGTGGGTGCGTTTACAGATTTATTCCACACACAATACACCCAAACCTGGAACAACTACCTGCAGAACATTCAAATATTAGTTCCGCGCGGTAATCGAACCCGCGACCCGGAGCGCACCAGCCGACTGTATCAGGCACTGCACCAATCGTGCGATCAAATCTAAATAAAAAATAGTTTAAAAAAGCTAAAATACACGCTTTTCTAGATAACCGAACTAAAAAGTAGGAAATCATTTTCAATAAGTTTAAAATAACAACAGAGTGATTAACAAAAAAAAGTATTTTTATTGTAAAAAAGCGTGGGGTGCTTTATCAGATATTTTCTTAACTATATTTATTATTATTATCAACTTCCTTTGGACGTTTAGGTTAACAAATTCTCCCTCCATTACGGATAAAACCATCTAAAGAGTGAGACACTATTCGAGTCTCATCGCACTTTTGCCGTGGAAAATTGAATCGACATCTTAAAGAATCTTCGCCGTGTAGTGCCAGCTCAGAATACCACCACCCCATCTCCTCCCGCGGGTGTCGTAAAAGTCGACTAAGGGATTAGCCGGGAGATGGGCAGCAGCGTCCTTCGAGTACATTAACAACTTAACTGAGATCGCCAACCCGTCTGCCAAGCGTGGCGATTATGGCAAAACCCCCCAATGAGCTCACAACACATCGATATCGGTCATTGTGGTGATCTTTGGTGGAGACCTGTGTCCAGCAGTGGACTTCATTCGACCGAAATGATTGAATAGGAGGAGAGGGAGTCGTACTATATTTTTAATCCGGACACCACACGGACATGACATTTAACAATTAACTATTGAGCTCAGCGTTTGCATATCTTTCGACGAATCACGCTTTACTGCAGCTTTATCCACTATAAGCCAATAGTTCCTGCCAAAGCACTATTTCTATTGTAATGATGAACAATTAATTATTCGAATAACACTTGAAATGATAGTAAAAGTTGCGTAAAGTATGTCAAACATCGCGCCAAGATCTAAAAACATTATCGTTGCGATTTAAAAAAGTCGCACGATACTACACTCGGATGTGCCAGCTGAGTGTACTCCAAAACCTAGAAAACTAAGCATTTAATATAAAATCTTATATCACTTACAATAAAGTGGTTTTTAAATTGAGCGAGTTCTCAGAAGCCGTTTAAAAATCATACGAATTTGAACTCACGCGCCGAAACGCCGCGTACCGTTTTGAATTCATTGATCATTCGTCTTCAACGCCTTAATCGACCTTAAAATCAAAATAACAAGTCATACTTTCCTTTAAAACGAAACCGTCAATCCATACCCAACCCTAACTTAACGTATGAAAGTTCAGATTTGTTTGAAGGCAGTGTCCAAAATATCTAGGTTTCAATCCGGTTGATTTGGGAATGTGTGTCGCGGAAGTGGGCTACGAAGACCTGAGGGCAGGTGAAAGGGGTGAGGGGGGAAGCATGCTGAGATTATGCACATCTGTATAATGGTCGCTGGCTGTTAAAATTGGCACACTTTGACCACTAAACGTAGGTACCTTAGCCTTTTCTAGGCTTTAAGCTATGTTTATTCAATTTTCTGGGATTGAAGACCATTGCATGTATGGACTGTGGATCTGGGTTATTGTGTTCTTCCATTTTAATTAGGCTATTTTATGCTTTATTCTATTCTATTCTACTCACAATATTAACTGAGATTATCCGAAGCATATTTGAAGTGATTCTTCTGTTAATACCGGTTTGTATAGTGTCAAAGTCACTATACCAATCCAGTTTTGTTCTCAAATTGGCGAAAGACTTGACCTCATTTCTTAGATCTTCGCAGTGGTCATCTCCTCTGAAGCCTTACATTCATTGCTCACGTGGAAATAGTAGGTACATTAAGTCGCATACTGGAATACTACTATAAAGATAATAAATTATGACAGACTCCTTCCCTGTCTAGAGTAAAAACTTGCCGCCACAAACACCGTTGTCAGAAATGCACCAACGTACACAAAACCTGTGCTAACCCTATGGACATCAACATCGGCCTTCAACAAGATGGACAGACGACCAGTTGATACATTGCAGGTCAGATGTAATTGTTCATGGTACAAATAGAAAACCTGTCAGGTTAACTTGTTATGTTGACCTGAACTTGGCAAATATTTTAAATGTTCATGGTAGACCTCCTGGTAAAGATAGGTGGAAGTCTTTGGATGCGCTGGTATGGAGCGGGTGGCATAAAGAGGCAATTTTTCACCTGTGCACCTACGATCCTTCGATCTAGATCTCTTTTATATGGTTTATATGAAAATAAATATTTTGAATTTGAATTTATCGCCGGAATAGCTGACAGACAAAATCTCACATTCATGCTCACCCAGACCTTAAGGCAAATATCAATATTTATTCTGTAACCACTACTATACTCCACTTTACTTCTACCACAGACAATATAATACTCTACTACTAACTTTTTTTTTTTATGTACGCAGGCAAATTCTTCACCAACTATACAGGAAACCGTCTTAGGTTTTCGCGATTATTACACATAATAATAAAACAATTTTAAACGGATTAATTCGCGTGTATTATTGATTTTAGTTTTTCCTGACGTTTCGAACACTTTGCAGGGTTCGTGGTCGCAGGATGACTAAGGTGACAAGCGTCCTTACAGATTCCAAAAAGTTATTTTATCTACCGTACAAAACTTTTCGAACACTTTGCAGGGTTCGTGGTCGCAGGATGACTAAGTTTTGTACGGTAGATACAAATTTTTTCTATTTATTAATTTATCCTAAGGCTTACAGAACGCAGGGCAGCTTGTGGCGAGCTGTATGTAAGTGGCGACACTGCATACCTGAATGCCCCAGAGAGTCGATCAGGGCATCGTCTCCGGTTTACCTTCATTGGTCAGCCTGGTCCTGCCTGGTATGGAGTGGAACCCCATAAATGCCCGCAGGACTTTCAACACCGGCTTGCCTTGGTCAGCCGATCAGAGGGGGGCCGCTAGAGCTATATGCGGGGGGTAGAAGTGTCTAATGGCGTAATAACGGGGAAACCCGCTCCGAGTCTTCGAGACGCGCGATGGTGGAGCCGGTGCAACAACACCTGTCGCCACACCGAACCGTTTACCGTGTCGCTTCTTATCGAGGGTAGTGGTGGCCGTCCTTCTTGTGATTGGCGAATCACCATCTGCCACAATAACTCATTTTATAGGCTGAAGGTAGACGCCGTTGTTCCCGTTTTACTTCAAGTTTTCTTCCATAGTATACCCATTGCAATAGACCCTATCGTTACAGTTTACATCTCATACCATAGTCCTCACAACCGGGGAAAATATGTGACTTCATTTTATAGTGAAGCCATAGAGAGTCCTTGGTTAGTGTCCCATTACATTTCAGGGCCTCTGCATGTTGGACCCATGTCCCTCGGGCCTATCAAAAGACCGGGTTCCTCTTTACAGAAGCTATTAACCCGTGAATAGAGAAAACTATACTACTACTAAACTGCTGGGCTAGGGCTTTTTCTCACGATCAGTCCACCACGCTGGCCTAGTGCTGATGGTGGACTACACACAGCATTGAGAACATTTTGGAGCCCTCTTAGGTGTGCAGGTTTCCTCACGATGTTTTCTTTCACCGTTTACGCAATTGATAATCAAATTCCCAAATGTATTCGAAAAGTCAGAGCTGAGAGCCGGAATGGAACTCAGACCTTATGGAAGGCAAGCGTTCAACCAATAGGCACTGCTTCTATATTATTTATTGAACATATTTGCAAAGTGATGGTGTTTGAAAGAGATGAGGCAGTGACAGACTGCAATATCGTGATTGGAGATGAACAAATTGAACAGGTGAATGAGTTTGTGTATCTGGGTTCAAAGTTTACAAGAGATGGAAAGTGTGAGAGTGATATTGAAAGAAGAGTGAATGCAGGAAACATGGTGAATGGGGCTTTGCACTCCTTTATGAACAGTCGGAAGGTGTCTAACAAGGCTCGTTTGGCTGTGCATGAGGGGGTGTTGGTTCCGACGCTCATGTACGGAAGTGAAAGTAGGATAAGGCAGAAGAAACATGAAAGCAGAATAAATGCAGTTGAGATGAGAGTGTTAAGAAGTATGATAGGAGTTAAACTGAGTGACAGGATAAGAAATAGTGAGATAAGAAAACGTTGTGGTCTGAAAGAAGATGTGGTGACAAAAATTGAGAAAGGTATGCTGAGATGATTTGGCCATGTCGAGAGAATGAATGAAGAACGATTGACGAAAAAAGTGTTTAAGGCGAGTGTGAATGAAAGTGTTGGAAGGGGTAGACCTAGGCGGAAGTTTCGAGACCAAATCGGGGACGTCTTGGAAAAAGGCCAGGTCAAGAGTACCCTGACCCCCGAAGAGCATGTATGAAGGGAATAATGAAAGTGGACGAAGCGAAACAAGTATGTTAGGATCGGAGCAAGTGGAAAGAAGTGGTCTATCCCTACGGGAGTAAGGCGTGATTATATGTATGTATGTATAATTACAAAGTAAAAACTACTGTTTGACGCTCGTAACCTATAGCCCACAGCAGTATCGCAACCCCATTCTGTCACCAGCGTGGGAAGATCTGGTACTTGTGTCATTATACCTTGTTGTTTAACTCCAAGATCTACAGGAAGCACGATTGATTGATATTGAATAAATTATGATTATAATCTGTTGTAATCCGGAGGTGATCCAAATGGATGAAATATAACGAGCGAGTTTGCTTAGTTCAAGTTCTATGTCGGATACTATGTATAGCAAATTATTAATAGATTATCTCGTCCTTACCACAGCTTACAGGCTTTTCGCAAGTCTTATTATGAAGGGTTCTGGCTTTACATGAAGCGTATCTTACAAACAATTGTTTCGCAGAATGGATGACTTTTTTCTTATTATAACTTGCGCTGACAAGAGATTGGGGTGGATCATTACTTTACCTCATTACATTGCCTTAGGGGGCTTTTACGACACCCATGGGGGTGAGAGGGTGGTCTATTCTTTACAGGAAACCACACGGCATGGTGCCGGCTACGAATAGCACCAACCCATCTCATACCTTGGGTGTCGTAAAAGGCGACTATGGGATTAGCCGGAGGATGGGCAGCAGCGTCCTTCGAGTACATTAACAACTAAACTGCGATCGCCAACCCGCCTGCCAAGCGTGGCGATTATGGCAAAACCCCCCAGTGAGCACCCAACACACCCATATCGGTCGATGTAGTGATCTTTTGGGGAGGCCTGTGTCCAGCAGTGGACGTTATTTGGCCGAAATGATGACACGGCATAACTAATGGTTCAAGCCATTACCGTAGCCTTTTTATATTTTGAGGTAGATACCGTCCGACGAATATCAATAGGTAGGCAACTCGCACGAAGTTTGACTTTTCATCATCATCATCATATCAGCTATTTATACGCCCACTGCTGGACAATAGTCTCCCCCGTAGATTACCTCAATTTTGTCATAATTTTGGGGGGTATTTTTCAATACTCACCACGCTTGACAGGCGGGTTGGTGAGTGCAGTATGGCTACCGGTTCACAGAAAGGACTCCACTGCTCAACCCTCTGGTTTCAAGTCCCTTAGTCGCCTTTTACGACATCCAACGGGAGGAGACGGAGTGGTGCTATATTCTTAATCCGAACACTACACGGACTCAAGGACGGTTTGATTTTTATACAAGTTTTAAGCAAAGGAAAATAACATTCTTCTTCTTCTTCTTCTCTTAGATTATGGCTTCTGTAGATTATCTTCCACGATTTCGCCAATGTCAAGTATAAGGCAACGTTGTACGGTGTTTAGATTAATTAATCTTTACATATTGAATCTAATATTGCTCTAAAATTAAAAAAATCTATAAAATATGTCGCCAACGTAGTACGGTTCAATTGTTTATTTTTTCAAAATAACATTCTAATATTGATGTTTTGTCCATCAATCCAATTTAACGTCTTCAAAAGTTGCAATGTACTGGGTGTCAAAGACATTATTGAGCTGAAATCTACGCATTCTGTACATCGAACTTACGGCCGAAATTAATAATCAATCTAATCCGAAATCTTTGGATTTGGGATTGAGGATTTGTGTTAAATGTGAGCTTAATACAAAAACAGATCAAGTTCAGAATTTTCATTGATTGATTGATTGATAACTTCGGCCTTAAGTAACATTGAGCAAAAATAATTGCTGAGCAACGACTTTTATTTTTATGTATTATTATCATATCGGCCATTTATACGTCCACTGCTGAACAAAGGCCTCCCCCATAGATTTTCACAACCGTGTCATCATTTTGGGGGATATTTTCCAATACTCACCACGCTTGGCAGGCGGGTTGGTGAGCGCAGTATGGCTACTGTTTCACAGAAAGGACTCCACTGCTCAACTCTCTGGTTTCAAGTCCCTTAGTCGCCTTTACGACATCCAACGGGAGGAGACGGAGTGGTGCTATATTCTTAATCCGGACACCATTACATATTGTATTATTATTTATTGTTATTTGTATATATTATTATAAATACAGCTATTTTTTCTAGCGCGCAATGTAATGCATAAAAACATACTGTGTGTACAATAGTACGGGACGGGGGACGTGAAGTATGAATATGTTTATTGAGAAAAAAGCTTTGCAATAACACGAGGCGCACACTGCTATAGTCACTTGTCGGTTAACGATCGGCAAATCTTTATATTTTTTTAAACATTTCCCTATTTTTGGATTTCTCCTATATCGTGGGTTTGTTTAGAGACATAAATTCCACACACAATACACCCAGACCCGGAACAACTACCTGCAGATCATACAAATATTAGTTCCGTGCGGGATCGAACTCGCGACCCGGAGCGCAGCAGTCGGCTATTAGCCACTGCTCCAACCATGCCGTCAGTTTGAGCAACGTTTGCCGCAGTCGGTCTATGGATGGGTGACCGCATAGTGGTATTTGAACTGAGCGTCTCCGTGCTTATGAGGGCACTTAATTCGTCGGTCCCGGTTTTTGTCATTAGACGGCAATCGTTAAGCCAATTTGGAGGCTTTTAGGCGGCTTGCACAACTTGTGACAATACATGAAGATTAAAGAAAATATTGCCATGAAAACGTAGATTATATGAGACTGACCAGATATATCCATATCCAGTCAGTCCCCAAAAATGGTGTAATCAATTATATTATATATTAAAAGAAGTAGATATGTTACATGCGCGCCAAAAGTAAGAATCTAAACTCCCCCAGTTGTAGCACCTCGCAATCAGTTCGCCCAAGACAGGACAACGAACATACACTGTCACAATCTGTATTGTTTTATTAATTAAGTAATAACAATGCCGTCGTGCGTGTAGAAAATGCACAAACTATCAAGCTAAAATAAATAAAGATCAAGGGATCTCATACCACACGTGAGTAACAAACTATATAAAATATTTTATGTAGTTTTATAAAAAAATTACAAAAATACTATTCAAATAATCTATAGAATAGTATTCTCGAACAAAACACAGGCCAAGCAAAAAAAGAGACAACACATATATTCTATCACAGGTGCGACAAAGTCATCGCCTACATTGTCATTTTAGATAGCTATCTCTTTTACTCTCGTAGTTTTTGTATCTTCTTTCTTACAGCATAGGTGTGTAGTTTTATAACTTTATACCTACATATAGCGAGACTGAGTTTTGCGCGTCATTTAATATGGACGTAACATATCTATCTATACAAATAAATAAAATTGAAGTGTCTGTTTGTAATGTCAAAATAACAGCAACACTAAATGCATATGAAAGTTCATAACGGCCATTTATACGTCCACTGCTGAACAAAGGCCTCCCCGATAGATTTTCACAACTGTGTCATCATTTTGGGGGGTATTTGCCAATACTCACCACGCTTGGCAGGCGGGTTGGTGAGCGCAGTATTGCTACCGTTTCACAGAAGGGACGCTGCTGCCCATCCCTCTGGTTTAGATTCCCTTAGTCGCCTTTTACGACATCCACGGGAGGAGATGGAGTGGTGCTATATTCTTAATCCGGACACCACACGGAATATATGAAAGTTACATATAACAAAATCACTATTTAAAAAATAAAAATCTGTCTGTCTGTCCGTCTGTCTGTCTGTCTGTCTGTCTGTTTGTTCCGGGTAATCTCCGAAACGGCTGGACCTATTTTGACGGGACCTTCACTGGCAGATAGCTGATGTTATATGGTATTACTTAGGCTACTTTTATTTTAGAAAAATAATCAGGGTTCCGCGTAAAAAATAAAACCCTTGACACCCAATATATATATTCTATGTCAAGTGTCTATGTCGAAGTAGTCTAAATTTATTTTAAATTAAACGCGGGTGAAACCGCGGGTCCCAGCTAGTGGTATAATAAAATTGGGTGTAATACAAGAAAACCATTGCAATGATCTGTAGAATAGTTTACATTTGTTTTCGTTAAGGATTTTTTTTACAGCCCATAGATATATTAGGCTCTTAGTTGGCTAGCTTAGATATATATGGCTCCTCCAGGTAGATGACAGACGGATAGTGATCAAATTGTGAAACGTAACAAACACTAAACGCAATGCTAATTATATCGCATACATATTTATCAATCATAATGAAATGTAAATGTTCTAACAGTTCAGTATCTGTGGGAGGGCCTAATTAAACTATTGACCTCAATATTATATTCATTGTAGTCGCACGATTTTTGTGTGGAGATGTTTGTAGACGAATGGTGGGTGGGATTCATTCATGACAGGCGTTGCATTAAAGTAGGTTCAGTTACGGAATTTGTTTAAGACTGCAAAGTTCACAGCCTGATTGACGTATTTCCTAAGCGATAGGATTTTCACACGACTAATTGCAAGTTGATCGACAATTATTTTAATAGAGTTTCTTGCCCTCACCGACGTGGCGGAGGCCCATCGCGACAATACCATTCCGTTCAAGTAGGAAATAATTCTCTACTCTACTGCTACGCTTACGGCGGAACATGACCGCGTAGCCGTCTGCCCGGTATTCGCTCAATATGAGTACACAGACTTCCTAATCGGCACGCAGGTGACCCTCGCGATTCCCCACCATTTTACGATGACTCAGGCGTGTTAAGACTGGGCGCCTGGGGCGGTTGCTGGTTGTGGCGGAATCTCGTCCGTCACTGTGTGGGATGCCCTCACCCGATCTCGCTCTGCCAACATAGATACTACAGCCCGCAGAGAGAGATCTTGCCCGATCCGTTTGTCTTCGAGCGATTCCCGAGCGTGTGCTGTGCGGTATCCTGGTCGTTTCCACAATGGTTTTTCACTCGATCAAGGTAAATGTGTAACATTTTAGCATCAACAAAGAAACGTTGCTACGCTAGGAGACCTTCTGAATCGTGGGTTCAGTTTACGGAAATATACCTATTCCCAATACCCACATCCGAAACAACTATCTGTAGATAATAAATAATTGTTCTGTGCGGGGATCAAACCAGTGACATGTAGCGCAGAAACCAATCGCTTAGCAACTGTGCCAACCAGGCGGTTGCCCGTGCCTGTAATTTTTGTCTACTGTTCTATTTAGCTTGCCTCGCTGCTTTTTCACAATCATCAATATTTAAAAAAAGACTATGTTGTGAACTACTCAGTCCTCGGTTCCTGTCTCTCCAGGCGCTTCTGGAATCATTATAGATCATAACAGATAAAGATAGAGAAAGTAATTCGTTACTATCTGCTTAGTGCGCTTGCAACAACAGAAAAACCCACCATATTTGCGAGGAGAACAATGAAGTTAGGCGGCCTCATGTAAGTACGTGTGTCAGTAGCACAGATAACCCTTAGCGAGTACTATATGGTTTTTTAAATAACGCGTAGTTTGCTTTTCCTCCGTTCTGTATAATTTCCTTAAAGTCATATTAGTACATGCCAGATCATAAAGTACTTTCTTAGTCAATCTAAGACTTCACTGACTTAACGGTGAAGGATAATATCGTGAGGAAACTGGTCTGAAATCACCAACACGCAGTGAGGAAGCGTAATGTATGAGAGGAGACATTTGCCCTGAATGTGGGAATTACAGGTCAATATTTGTCTCTCTCTTCACGGGTTTATATCCCCTGTGAGGGGGAACCCGGTCTTTTGATAGGCTTACGCGGAGACTTCTAGTCTGGTCTAACACGCACAGGACCTTTAGAGAATTATAATCTAAAATATAATGGGACACTAACCAGGGACTCTCCATGGCTGCCCAATAAAAATGCAGTCTCGGATAGTTCCCGGAGCTGTAAAACTATTGTATGAAATGGAAACTACAATTATAAGGTATACTCGTATTGCAATGGGTACAAATGGATCAAATACTTCAATAAACGGAGAAAACGGCGTCTGTCTTTCCAGCTTTAAATGAAATTCTGTGGCTTGCGGTGACTCGCCACTCACAAGATGGGTCCCCAATATAACCACACCAACTGGCAGCAGGGCAGAACACCGGCGTCAATAACTCGAGGGTGTAGCGAGGTGCGGCACCGGTTTCAGCATCGCGCGTCTCGAGGACTCGAAGCGAGTTTCCCTGTTATTACGCCATTAAACACCTCTACCTCCAAGCATATAGCTCCGGTGATCCCTCTGATCGGCCAACTAAGGCAAGCTAGAGCTGAAAGTCCTGCAGGCATTCATGGGGTTCCACTCCAGCCGACCAATAAAGGTAAGCCGGAGCCGTGATCGACTCACTGGAGCATTCGGGTACGCAGTGTAAGCTTCTTAAAAGATCTCTTATGAATTATGATATACCTTTTTTTGTGCCAAAAGTGAGGAAGAAGTGAACAAGTTGCTTTAAAGTTAAAGTTGCCCTCCGGGGTTGCGTTATCCTATGGTGAGATAACGATTGCCTAGGGTGTGCAGGTTAAAATTGTTATTACCTTTGCTTATATTATTATTACATATATATTTATCAAGCATAAATTCTGCAAACCCTCACGTAGATATAATCCAGCTCAATTTCTGCGAGTCCATCGCCTATCTTCTCTTACCCCCCCTGCTCCTCCCGCTAAGAGAACTGGCATAACTCTAATGTTATCTACATAAATAATAAACAATACACAACATAGTTCTAAATTAAATCTGTGTAAAATGCCTAGGTACCTGATTGGTGGGACCAAATGCGCAAGTCCCATTAAACTCGTACATACAATTCCTCGTACGTCCCAGCTACTTATCCAGCTCAAATTCTGCGCGTCTCGTCTATCTGCGCCTACGCATAGCCCTTCCCCCTCCCCGCCAAGAGAAATGGCGTGACCTTGTTTCTTGACCCACTGCCGACGTCGCGGCCGAGCACCGACGCACACCTGCGCGAGCTCTCTCACACACATACAGAAACTTTGGCCGAAGCTTGAAGTTGTTTGTTGATGTTGGATGGTTTTTGATGAAGATGATTAAAGGGTTATTTTTGATATTAAAACAATATGTTTTAGTGATTACTTAAGGTAACATTTCAGTTTATTGCTATGTCTGGTCGGAGCCTCCCCGGGGGGGTGACCGCTTTACAGTCACCCTCTTCGAGATGTGCCAATAGGCGTGGCACCAGTGGGCGGCTCTAGTGTGATCATACGAGGACCTGGAGCCTCGGGATACGTGCCTAAGATGACCGCTCCAGTGGTTTTAGCCGGTAGGAGTCCGGCATACCCCTTCGTCCTTCCCCAGGGCGAAGGAGGTTCATGAAGAATTTCCACTGGGTACCAATAATTTTTTTTTTTAATGTCTGGTCGGTGCCTGGTGTTCCTGGTTTGGTTTATAACAAATTTAAAAAGAAACCTGTCACGGATGAGCAGTTATGTCTAGTTTACGAGTAATATTTGTCCAACATGTATGTGTGTAGTTGCGTATCAAAGTAAAAACAAAAAATTACTTTTACTCATTACTTGACTGCAAAATTAACATTGTACTTTAAAATAAATTCTTGGAAAATGGCGAAGAAGCCTAAGGCCCGTATCACAAGATCGAGAATCAAAACTGAAGTAGAACTTGAGTCGAGATCGCATCAATTGCATATAAATGCTGGAGTGCAATCCCTTAGCTCAAACATCCATACATCCTTGAAAACAGAATCGAAATAACGGTGTAAAACGAATTCGGTATTCGCTAAGACATGATTGAAGCTATTCAAGGACAGGTTACGGACGGTAAGCCATGAAGACTAGTCTTAGCGAATACCAAATTAGGTTATCATCGTTATTTCAATTCTGTATTCAAGGGTGTATGGATTTTTGAGCTTAGAGAATTGCATCCCTGAGCCTGTTACGTAGCGTTCATATTTGATTAAGGCAATCTTGACTCAAGTTCTACTTGAATTTTGATTCTCGACCTGTAATACGGGCCTATGTCTATGGTTGAATTCATCATTTCATCATTTCGGCCGAATGAAGTCCACTGCTGGACACAGGCCTCCCCCAAAGATCACCACAACCACCGATATGGATGTGTTGTGGGCTCATTGGGGGGTTTTGCCATAATCGCCACGCTTGGCAGGCGGGTTGGCGATCGCAGTTGAGTTGTTAATGTACTCGAAGGACGCTGCTGCCCATCCTCCGGCTAATCCCTTAGTCGACTTTTACGACACCCATGGGAGGACATGGGGTGGTGGCATTCTGAGCCGGCACCACACGGCAAGGAATTGAATTCGTTCTTGTACAAATAGTTTTTCCCAAAAACAAACTTAACATCGTAGTTGAATAACATGTTCTACCATACATTCCAACTGCCAACGTAAGTTTGTAAGCACAATATTGAAAGATTTACTATGATATTTTAGAACCATAGACTTCTTATAAGTTTTCCTGCAATCTGTAAGGTAAAGTATTATCTATATCATTCCAAAAATGTTGGCTCCGGAGTTTCGGAGATAATGGGCGGATCGTAAATTATCTTAAATAACTTTAAAACTGATTTTAAATATCGATAACTGATCTTTAAATATATAATATCGTTGAACCGCGATAGTTAGCGCATAAAGACAATCGGTTAGCCACTCCGCCACCGAAATAGGAAATAAGGATAAGTGGTACGGGATCGTAACCGCGCCACCGCGACATGCCCAATTTGAGCCATCCGGGAAAAATGGCCGTTTTATAACATCAGTTTAAGATTCGATCGCGTAAGTGACACTTTGTGATATTGTCGTGTTGTTCGGGACAACATGCAAAAACCAAAGCGAAAATAATAACTTTATCAAGGAAGGAATCATATGCAATTGAAGGAACTTTCTTGTATTTGTCTATAAAAAGAATAAATAAAAAAAATATTGTTTTCTTTATTATGTTACATTTGGATTGATGGAGCAGAACGACATTATTATTTTGTACAAAATATAATGCTTCTTATCTACTACCACTTTTAACTAGCAATCGCAATGAATAGAACAGCGAATAGTACTCCCAATAAACTTACGCGTTGCGTGGTACGGCTGTCGTTTGCGGTCTGCACGCTCGGTATGATTGGCTACCTACAAAGTCGTGGGTGTGTATGTATGACAAGCCAATTATAATGTTGTGTTTATTCAGTTCATTGGATGAGACCTTGTAACTGTGTGCATTAGTGTGCTTTTATGAAGAATGGTAGTGGGAAAATGGATTTCCAAGCTCTCATACATTTTGATCTACATGGCATATCTCCTGTCTTCCAATATCTTTGCACTCCGCTTACCGCGTCGTCAAACATGAACCTTCGCCTAGCCCTTGAGTTATTAACTTTACAGCCAGCTCCGACAAGCACTGTCAGCTACCAAGCATACCAGCCCACGACACATAATTACGCGCAGTCGGTTAATAAAATGTCGTTATGTGTTTATCGTACGAGCGATCCACCGGTTTGTGCCACATACCTATATTTCGCTAACACGCTGCAAAGAGGCATTGTTTATTGATTTTCGTACAACGCCGACTGTACCGGTATTTCACTCAAATTGCACGGTAATACATGGTTATGAGGGTAACGTATTTTGCGATGTGTTAAGTGTTGCCAGCTTTTACTTCAAAAATGTTACGGTTATCTATGCAGATGTTTTTTTTTATACGATTTGGTGACTAGAGCATGTCATTCACCTGGTAGTGAGCGACATGACTGCCCATAACAACTGTAATGCTACTCAGGACTAATCGCGCGAGGTACAAAATTATAACAATAGCCGTGTGATGCCGGCTCAGAATACCACCAACCCATCTCCTCCCGTGGGTGTCGTAAAACTCGACTAAGGGATTAGCCGGAGGATGGGTAGCAGCGTCCTTCGAGTACATTAGCAATTCAACTGCGATCGCCAACCCGTCTGCCAAGCGTGGCGATTATGGCAAAACCCCCCAATGAGCACACAACACACTCATATCGGTCGTTGTGGTGGTCTTTGGAGGAGGCCTGTATCCAGCAGTGAACTTAATTCGGCCGAAATGATAAAAAAAAATGATGTCAAAATTTAGTTAATGTTATAATAAAGCACTTTTAAACGGATTCTATCGCGTACATTTTAGATTTTTGTTTTTCCTGACGTTTCGAATACTTTGCAGCATTGGTCGCAGGTTGACTGTGTTAAAAGTGTTTTATTATAATGTGTAATACTCGCGAAAACCTAAGACTTTAATTAATGTTATATGTTTAATACTTATTTTGATTGTGTCTTTTGCTTGGCAGTATTGGTCTGTCATGCTCACTAAAATGTCTTGCTGATGGTGGCGTTGTGTATCGGGTCGTTCGGTTCCCTTCAACATAGTAGAGCTAAGCGATGCTGATGCATGCGTTATGCTCGTGAACGGGTGCCGTCAGTTGGGACTGGTCAGTCATTAAATGCCACGGCAAAAAAATTATTATTATGGTACGTTCCATCTTTAGACACTGACCTACATTTTTCTCGGTATATGTTGTACAATCATTTTTGTATCAATCAGCATTGTAATCTCAATTATTTTAAAAGAGTATCCATGGAGTTTCTTGCGAGCTCTTCTCCACGAGATCGACTTAAACTTAGATTCTGACGTTTCATAAGTGCTAAGATTTGGTTTACATCATATCAGCCACAGGACGTCCACTGCTGAACAAAGGCCTCCCCCTTAGATTTCCACAACGAGCGGTCACATGCCGCTCTCATCCAACGACTCCCAGCGGCCTTCACCAGATCGTCTGTCCACCTCGTTGGAGGTCGTCCGACGCTGCGTTTTCCGGTGCGCGGTCTCCATTCGAGAACCTTTGTGCCCCAACGGCCATCAGTTCTACGAGCAATGTGCCTTGTGATTTGGTTTACATGAAATAAAAAACTTTAACTTTGTACCATAATGCGCTCGTCACCTCGAGACATTTGTTTACGTTTGTAATTTGTTTGTCTGACTTTGACTCAATGAAAATTGAGTTTTACCATCAGGTTTTTTTAAGAATCGCTGCCCCACACATTTCCCTTGTGTCGTGGATGCGTTTACAGACACAAACTCCACACACAATACACACAGACCCGGAACCTGCAGATTATACAAATATTTGTTCCATACGAGAATCGTACCCATAACCCGGAGTACAGTAGCCGACTGTATCAGCCTCTACACCAACCATGCCGTCAATGTATGTTAGACGGACACTCTATAATTAAAAGATGTCATTAACTGAAACATAACTCGCCTTTAGTTTGGTAGTCACTCATAATATTCGAAACGACAGGAACTTCAACCGGATACATACAGTTCAGCCCAATTCTAGCTTATTTGAAACACAGACTAAACCGACAAAGGACCAACCTCACGCAATACAAATGACTTGGACATCTGTTGGCCATTCACATATTCATTGCAATTCCTAGGCGATACCCAGCGCGTGTAAACTGTGGACACACCTAGCAGGGCTCACGAACCTATGGTTAGAAGCATTTATTAAACTATGGCCCAAACTATTTTTTGTCCTGGATCGTAAGTACAGTTTTCGGACATAAATCTCGCATTCACAAAATATCACATCGGTACGTAATTACATTTATTGGAACGAAGTTCTTTTACGCGACTTACAGTAGAGTGAACTGGTAGAAATCGTCACGTTAGGAAAAAGCGTTATGTCTCCTCCAGGCGACCTTTCCATCTCTTTTTCTTTATCCGTGTCTCTTTCTATTATATACAGCTGTAAGTGTGTGTGTGCGAGCGATTATCGAGATTCGAGCAGAAAACATTGCGCTGTTAGCTGTTTAACCTCAATTCTAAACACGTGTGAATATTATATCAACTTATTTTTGTTATTGTTTTAATTCACCCAGAATTTATATTGGGTGTGTGCAATAAGCAAGTAAGGAACTTTATTCCTGACGGGTCCCCAACCACATATTCTTTAAATTATTTATTTATATTGCCAACATCGTTGCAATCGAGCTGCAAAAAACGTATGGATTTGTCAAATTAATGCGGTGAGCTGCTAACGCACCTGTCGCTCAGTTGTCGCGCTGCAATCTGTCGCAAAATTGGAACGTAATGTAAAGAAAATGTAAGTACGTCAAGATATATTGTATCGTAGGTAAAACTGTTTAAAATAGATATTATAATAGATATTTATTCATTGTTATATTATTCATGGGTAGATTAATATATTTTATAATAATTGTTTTATGAACTGTTTTTAAAATCGTCAGTCACAGAAGGGTCCAGTTGAAAACCAGCGCCATTCTCTTGTCTGGCAAATGTAGAACTAGGCACCTATTTGGCGCAATTGCGGGCATTCAATAATTGAATAATTACCTACTAGGTTTCTTGTTTTTATAATCCTTGTTCTTTAACTTTAATTTAAGGGTTAACTTATTATTATATTTTCTTTATGTTGTGTTTATTTACTTTTTATAATGTCTCGCTTTGCTGCCAAATAAATAATTTATTGTTTTCTTTCTTTATTTTCATTCTGTGTACCGGCAAGCGTAGTGATTATGACAATTTCCACTATGACCCTTCATTATAACGATCATTGGAAGACCCATGTTCAGCAGTGGACAATTACGCGCTGATGCGTGTGTGAGTATAAACTCGTACTTACTATAAAATATTAGTAGTAAAAATATGTAACATGTGTTTATCACCGCTGATCTAGACTCCGGCGCACGTGTCCTTTAGATGTGTGTGTTTGTTCGAATGCAAGTGCATGTGTGCATCATGAAAGCTGTCAGTCTTTGTGTGTATAGAGAGACATTATCTACAGCCTAATAACAGATCTGCCATCGTATGTAGGTGAATGAGAGCTGACAGTTTGTAAGCTAGATAATTAGTAGCAGTTTTTTTTGATGTATTGGATATGAGTGGTGATAGGTCCTTGCTTTTCACGCATCACGTATTGCATAATTCAATCAATGAACTAAAAACGTTCATTCTTTTTAGTTCCACTGGTGGCTACTGGCGCTAGTAGCTATGCATCTTCCACAATAGCGACAGGCGGGCGATGCCTTACGTAATACTAATTGTTTTGTCGCTTTGCCACCAATGGATCCTTGTCTGCGCGATAGCTGCTATCGCGTCTGCTGTTGCTGTTTTTAGCTAGTCAGCTCGCCGGTCGTTTATTGGGGAGGCGTTTGTTCAGCAATTTAATTCATTGGTTGATTAATTTGAAATATTGGACGTCCCCAATAGTCTTAATAGAAATCTAAATCTAAGCCTTACTTAACGTCTATTAGATTGTGTAGTATCATTTGTAGGTATTTCGTTCTTTCTTTCCCAGAATATAAGTAAGCGCTACATGATACGAGCTATATAGTGGAAAGGAAAGTTAAATATAGCGTATCACAGACTCATTATAGCGAGCGATCTAATTAAAGTGTAGGCTCAATCAGGCTCGAAGATTGCAACAAAGTAGTAAAGTTGTTGCCGAGCTTGATCTATAAGTTGTTACAATAATTATTCCCCGATGTCGACTTGTTCGTTGCCTATATAATCTTTTTTTTTTTTTTTTTTTTATAACTTTGCCCCACACTAGGATTTCTCCTGTGTCGTGGGTGCGTTTACAGACACAAATTTCACACACAATACACCCAGACCCGGAACAACTACCTGCAGATCATACAAATATTTGTTCCGTGCGGGAATCGAACCCACGACCCGCAGCAGCAGGCAGCAGCAGTCGACTGTATCAGCCACTGCACCAACCGTGCCGTCCAATCTTAATATCTTATCTTATTATACTTAACCTCAATTCGAAAGATAAATCTGCATTGACTCGACCATCCTGACCGGCGCGGTCAGTATATTTGTCACCATTTTCTCGTACGGACATCCTCATAGCCCTCCTCCGCTGTGGAATCGGTGGAGGGATAAGCGGACTCTTACCGGCTAAAACTCCACGTTGTGCCTTCCAATCGCCTATGGTTGGAAGTGAGGTTAGGCTGTGTAGGCATTGGACCACACCCCCGGAAGGTATTGGTCCGACGGGACCCGTCTGTGTGCGACCGGACCATTCTATCTAAAAGACTGAATCATCTTATAGCGTAGACAGATGTAGTCAGCCAGTGATTTAGTAAGACAGTCAGTCAGTGAATCAGTGATAAGCGTAAATATAGATTTTAATATGGGTAACTGCAAATAGATATGGAAATTACAAGATTTTTATTATTATTTAATAAACGTGTTCTCTATTAGCTCCTGATTGTCCCCTTAAAATAAATTTCACTATTTATGTAGGCCCTATATCTATATATAAATAAATAATATCGACACAGAGTGGCGCAACAATCATTGTTAATAAATTGACAGATGGCGGCGTAACATTGTGTACACCGGAATTATTTTAGCACTGCAGTGGATGAACATACTTAATTATATACCTCCAACCTAACTCTAATTACACTAACTTTCAAATAAGAATTATTAAATTGACTTTATAACAAGATATTACACAACTTAATTAAAATTATTTTTAACTCATATTTAGACATACTTGGTTTTTGACATAGTTTGAATAATAAGATCTCGACAAATAGCCATAATTGTAATTTGATCAATCATTTTATTGACACTATAATTTACTAATTGGTTTTTATTGACATTTTAATATATATTTTTAACATGTAATTACTGACATCATAATAATAATTATTCTTTATCAAAGTAAATTTATAAATAGTTCACATAATTATGGATTTGATATTATTTAAATGATCAGCAATACCTAATATGTCATAAGTAATGGCAAATAGATAGTACAACACTGTTATGAATTGGACTTATCTTCTGGTTGCACACCATTATAATGGCGGATGTACGATCGAATAATTAATCACTAAGACCACAATGTACGCACACATTCTTGCAATAAATATATCTTTATCTGAACCTAGCATGGCTCCGTATAGTAGTGTTGCTTAAAAATCGATAGGCTATCGATAGTCAATCGATAGTGTCATATAACCAAATCACTCATACTATCGATTGCCCTAACGATAGTATCGATATTATCAATAGTATCGATAGTATTGATTGGGAGCTTTGCAACAATAATATCGATAGTATCGATAGTGTCGATACTATTGAACTGGGTGGGTCGATGGTATCGATAGTCAAAAATCATGTAATACTATCGATAGTATCAATTCTATTGTATAATTTCAACTATCGATACTATCGATAGTATTGTTCAATAAAATCGATAGTATCGATCTATTGATAATATCGATACTATCGATTGGCCAATCGATAGTATGAATGTTTTAGGGGTAGTCCTATCAATAGATCGATAGCCGATTTTTAAGCAACAACCGTATAGAACTAGCTGTCACCTGTGGTTTAACCCACGTTACAATAATTACGGATACTGCACACAAACTTTGACCCCCTTAAGGGTACAATTTATAAAAAAACCTAATACTTGTATTTCTTTATTTTGAACCAAAAAGCCAAATACCAATTTTCATAGATCCAACTTATAAAAAGAGGGAATTTCATAAAACCTTTCAACCCCTATTTTACAAAATTAGGGGTGGAGTTTCTAAAATTCCTATATTGAGGTTGCCTACGTTATTAAAGGCATCAACTGCCAACAGGTAATTGCTCAGTATGTTAGGGTGCTTTGGCTAAAAGTGGACAGAAACTGTAATATAAATGACATGCTTTTTTAATATTTCATAACATATTTATCTGAGAGAAACAAAATCTATACAAATAAATAAAATTGAAGTGTCTGTTTGTAATGTCAAAATAACAGATTTTTACTTAACGCATATGAAAGTATATACGGTACCTACAGCAAAAAATAAATTTTTTGTCTGTCTGTTTGTTCCGGGTAATCTCTGAAACAGCTAGACCGATTTTGACGGGACTTTCACTGGCAGATAGCTGATGTTATAAGGAATAACTTAGGCTACTTATATTTAAAAAATAATAATTAGTGTTCCACGCAAAAAAATACCCTTGAAATCCAAAATATATATTCTATGTCAAGTGTTTATGTCGAAGTACTCTAAATTTCTTTTAAATTAAACGCGGGTGAAACCAGAGATTTTTCGATACTTCGGGAAATTTTGTACTACTGTAAATCCGTAAGATTTTGCTGAACATATATTGTTTTTTGGTAGGTATTGACCCAAGCTCTCACCCCTTGAAGTATGTAAGTATGTCGTGCTATTTACTGGACATCCTGTATGTGCGGTATAATATATCATATCTAATAAATGAATTATAATTATAACCTACCTAGTAACTGCATCCACGTGTTCGTCGGATTTACTTCCACCGTCAATTAAATTAGATTTTCCATATAGTTATATTTTTTTATTAATTTATTTAATCACTCCACTGTGTATTAATAATTAATAATAATGATATTAAATATCAATATTTATATATATTAAATGAAATAATATAAAACTTTGACATCAAACGACATTTGACACATACATGACTTTAACGCAGAAGGTGCGCAAGGTAGGTGCGCAGAAAAACGTAACGCATTTTAGTTAACGCTCGACAAAATTTCACTGCTCATACATTTTTTCTTATATCTTCATATATAAATCAATCCTTAAGGAGTAAACTTCAACAAGAAAATGGATTCCTGACCTTTATCGTCATGATATTACCATAATTATTTATGTATTAATTACACATTATGAGCGTCTCATCATATCGGCCATACAACCACTATTGAACAAAGGCCTCCCCCATAGATTTCCACAACTGTGTCATCAACCATCATATTGGGGGGAATTAGCCAGTACTCACCACGCTTGGCAAGCGGGTTGGTGAGCGCAGTATGGCTTCTGTTTCACAGAAGGGACGCTGCTGCCCGCTCCGGCTTAGTGTCCCTTAGTCACCTTTTACGACATCCACGGGAGAAGATGGAGTGGTGCCATATTCTTAATCCGGACACCACACGGACAATATGAGCTTATATTATAAGATGTAAACATATAAAAAGCCTACATTAATAAAAATGACCGCTGATTTCTAGGCGCAATTTTTTTTACATATACTTTCCGGCAACGGGGTTCGCCAAAGTATTTAATATTAGAATTGATTAAATTCTTTTGCCAAAATATTTTTTTACTGAAGGACTTGTCCACGTTTAGCCGAGATTGGGGATTGCCTTTCAAGTTTGTAGCCCCCACGGTTTAGGCTCTGCGTTGATGAATCAGTCAGTCAGGACAAGTAATTATATATGTATAGATAGATTTGTAATTATTTAACTGCTCCAGGCGCTCCCGTCGTCTAACTTAGGCACTATGTTGGACGACGGCACTTTTCGGCTAGCTGCATGCCTACGTTTAGGTGCTCCTGTGTTGCTCCTCATCCATGTCACTCACTCACAATAGGCCTCATAAGAAAGCTCAGGGTCACTCAGCGAGCTATGGAGAGAGCTATGCTTGGTATTTCTCTACGAGATCCAATCAGAAATGAGGAGATCCGTAGAAGAACTAAAGTAGTCGACATAGCTGAAAGGACTAGTAAACTGATGTGGCAATGGGCAGGGCACATTGCTCGTAGAACTGATGGCCGTTGGGGCAAAAAGGTTCTCGAATGGAGACCGTGCACCGGAAAACGCAGCGTGGGACTACCTCCAATGGGGCGGACAGACGACCTGGTGAAGATCGCTGGGATTAGTTGCATGAGAGCGGCATTCGACCGCTCGTTGTGTAAATCTAAGGGGGAGGCCTTTGTTCAGCATTGGACATCCTGTGGCTAATATGATGATGATGATGTCACTGTAGTGAAGCTGTTAACCGCCTCGGGCACCATGGCTTGTCTTGCAGTAAAGTCCAGTCGCATCGCACGGTATGCCAATATTAACGAAATTATTTGTCGTGCTCTTGTCACCGGCGTGCCAGCTGTTTTGGAATCCAATGGCTTGGCACGTAACGATGGCAAAAGACTGGACGGTATGTCGTCAAGCTTGATCTTTATTATATTTCCCATAAAAAAAATTGTCTGTGGAGGCTGCGGGCTCTTTGTGGGTCCCGGCTAAGAATAGACCATCCCTCTCGACCCACGGATGATTTAAAAAGCGACTAAGGATTGATATCAATATACTCTGTGTGTTAATAATACAGTTGGCTGCTGCGCTCCGGGTCGTGGGTTCAATTCCCGCACGAAACAAATATTTGTATGGTCTGCAGCTAGTTGTGCTGGGTCTGGGTGTATTGTATGTGGAATCCATGTCTGAAAACGCACCCGCGACACAGGAGAAAAATTAGGGTGGGGCACGTTTAAAAAAAAACAACAATGCGATTGCGATGCGACCAAATCGCCTGCCAAGCGTGGTGATTATAGCAATACCCCTATGGCCTCTCATTGTAGTGATCATTTAGAGACCCATGTGCATCAGTGTACAATTACATGCAGATGTATGTGTGGAGGCTGCGGATAAGTATAGAACTATTGTAGTTCCTTTAATTGAGGGACTACACGTGTCTGAAGTTTTTGCCGTTGGAGCAAAAGGATTCTCGAGTGGAGACCGCGTACCGAAAAACGCAGCGTGGGATGACCTCCAACGACATGGACGGATGGCCTGGTGAAGATTGCTGGAAGTCATTGGATGCGGACAGCATTCTCGAGTGGGGACCGCGCACCGATAAACGCAGCGTGGGACGACCTCCAACGACATGGACGGATGGCCTGCTGAAGATTGCTGGAAGTCATTGGATGCGGACAGCATTCTCGAGTGGAGACCGCGCACCGATAAACGCAGCGTGGGACGACCTCCAACGACATGGACGGATGGCCTGGTGAAGATTGCTGGAAGTCATTGGATGCGGACAGCATTCTCGAGTGGAGACCGCGCACCGATAAACGCAGCGTGGGACGACCTCCAACGACATGGACGGATGGCCTGGTGAAGATTGCTGGAAGTCATTGGATACGGACAGCATGTAACCAGGAATTGTGTGCAATCTATGGGGGAGGCCAATTTTCAGTAGTGGACGGCCTTTAGTATGATGATAAGTGCTTTCTTGTGTATATCCTTGGTTGAAAGAAAGCAGAAAGAAAGAAAAAACATTTATTTGGCAACGAAAATGAGAAAACACAATTAAAGAATATATAACAATAATTATTATAACAAAAGAAAACCACCCTATGTATGTCTCACATCTGCGCCAAAAAGGTTTAGTTCAGCAATATGCTAGACATTTGGTGCCTAGCGCTGGTTTTCAACTGAACCAGTTTGTGTAGCACCCACGGATGTCAATCAGACCAAATATGATTAAAAGAACAATAAAAAAATATATCTTTTTACTTATACCTAAAACATACATTTTTTTGCAAATAAAGAATAGAATAAAATATAATATATGTTATATGCATTATATTCGTTCGTTATCGTTTATTATTTTAAGTTATATGTGATTCATCCACAGAATAGACACATACATGCTATGGCGCGCCCAATGTTGGTTGGAGGTCTAATAATTAAATTTGGTACCTGCTTCATGCCCCATTGGCTTAAACATTGTGTAGATAAAAACAAGGTAGAAAGAATACAGTCAGTAAATAGGGGCCCGCATATTTGAGTTCACAACAGCTCAGTTCAGGTTTATGATAATAAAAGTCATGAAACTTTCACATTATCTTTAATTATATTGGAATTTCCTGTGGCAATCATATGTATGTCACTATGCCTGACTTTTACCATGGGTTATGCATGGGTGTCCGTATTAGGAATAAGCACCACTCCATCTCCTCTCGTAGATATCGTAAACGGCGCCAAAGACTCTAAACCAGAGGGAGCAGCGTCTCTTATGTTAGAACAGTAGCCATTCTGCGCTCACAAGCCCACCTGCCAAGCGTGGTGAGTACTGGAAAATTTCTCTCAAAACGAGGACACAGTTGCAGAAATCTTTGTGGAGGCCTTTGTTCAGCAATGGATGTCTTTTGGCTGATATGATGATGATGATCAGGCTGTGTAGTGTTGTTTAGTAGTCGGCACTGATCTTGAGCGCTGGTCTTTCCTTGCAGTGGATAAGTGAATGTTTGAGTCTGGGGGTATGTAGTTGGGTAAACCAATCCCCAGTCTTTCACTAAGCGCTCAATATCTGTGCCGGGCTGTCTACACCCGCAGTTCACCTATCATCATTTCGGCCGAATGAAGTCCACTGCTGGACACAGGCCTCCCCCAAAGATCACCACAACCACAGATATGGATGTGTTGTGGGTTCATTGGGGGGTTTTGCCATAATCGCCACGCTTGGCAGGCGGGTTGGCGATCGCAGTTGAGTTGTTAATGTACTCGAAGGACGCTGCTGCCCATCCTCCGGCTAATCCCTTAGTCGACTTTTACGACACCCATGGGAGGAGATGGGGTGGTGGCATTCTGAGCCGGCACCACACGGCCAAGTTCACCTATATCGGTATTAGTTTCCCTGTAATAGTAATATAGTGGTCCAGAGGTTCCTGGACTCGCTTTTCAGTTCATAAGCCCTGGGTTCAAAACCTTTTTTGTAATGTTTATCTCAGTGGAAATTCATTCATTCATCAATCTTTCTTTCTTCTATCTATATTCATCATGAACTTCCTCCGCCCTGGGGAAAGCGCGAAGAGCCAGACTCCTACCGGCTAAAACCACTAACCACCGAAAATAAGTGTATTAAACACAATACCGCATAGAAGAGCAAAAACAACATTAAGTAAGCGAAGACTGTGCCGTGTGGTGCCGGCTACGAAAAGCACCAGCCCATATCATCCCGTGAGTGTCGTAAAAGGCGAGTATGGGATTAACCGGAGGATGGACAGCAGCGTCCTTCGAGTATATTATCTAGACAACTTAACTGCGGTCCCCAACTCGCCTGCCAACCGTAGCGATTATGGCAAAACTCCCCAATGGGCACACAACGCACCCAGACCGGTCATTGTGGTGATCTTTGGGGGAGACTTATTTGGCTTCAACGACGAACCGAAGATTCTTCTACCATAACATTGCGTAGTAAGCGTGTACCTAAAAACTTTTTTTTACTTTTTTTAAAAAACGTTGCCCCGCACTAGGCTTTCTCCTGTGTCGTGGGTGTGTTTACAGACATTAATTCCACACACAATACACCCAGACCCGGAACAACTACCTGCAGATCATACAAATATTTGTTCCGCGCGGGAATCGAACCCACGACCCGGAGCGCAGCAGTCAACTGCCAGCCATTGCACCAACCGTGCCGTCAAACAAAACACAACAACCCCACATCGCTCCCCCAACTTGATTCTCGCGAAGAGCCCCGCATCCTGCAGTGGAACAGCTACAGGCTCATATTATATTTAATAGGCGGCAAGCCTTTTTTTTAGTACTAGTGGAAATTCTACATGGAACTTCCTTCGCCCCGGGGAAGGGCGAAGGGGTATGGTATCCTACCGGCTAAAACCACTGGAGCGGGTCATCTTCGGCACCGAAGGGGGGCTCCAGGTCCTCGTAAGATCACTTTAGAGCCGCCCATTAGTGCCACGCCTTTCGGCACATCTCGGAGGGGATGACTGTAAATGGTCACCCCCTCTAGCGGAGGGAAGGCGACTGTAAAAAGGTCGCCCCCCCAGGCACCTCTCGGGGAGGATTGTAAAGTATCCCCCCAAGCCTCGCTTTGCGCTGTACTACGCACACGGCGGCACGTGACCACGTGCGCGCCACCGTCTTCCCGGGGGTCACTCGGTATGAGCACGCAGACTCCCCAATCTGCGCGCCCGTGACCCCCAAAGGCGGCGAGCCTATTGCCACTTATTAGTCACAGTTCCGAACTCCGGGCTATTAATGAGAAATTATTAACATACACACACACAAACATCAGTCCTTATATGTCCACTGCTGAACATGGGTTGCCCAATGATCATTACAGTTAACAGTCACAGGAGATTTTGCCATAATCACCACGCTTGGCAGGCGGATTGGTGATTGTAATAGGTTATTAGCACACGGGAGGATGCTGCATGCTGCTGTCCATCCTTCTGATATCAACCCATAGTCACTTCTTGTGATACAGGTGGATGGAGTAAGGTGGTAGCAATTCTTTGCCGGGAATAAAATCGTCAATTTTCATGGTTTTATATTCATAAAATATTTATCCGGTGTGGGAAGCGCAGCGTGGGACGACCTCTAAGGAGGTGGACAGAGCACCTGGTGAAGGTCGCTGGGAGTCGTTGGATGAGAGCGGCATGTGACCACTCGTTGTGTAAATCTAAGGGAGAGGCCTTTGTTCAGCAGTGGACGTCCTGTGGCTGATATGATGATGATGATGAAATATTTATATTATCAGTTATAAATATATTAAGTCAAAACTCATATACTCATAATCAGCCCATTACTGTCCCACTGCTGGACACGGGCCTTTTCTCACATTGAAAAAGGTTAGGCCTTAGTCCACCACGCTGGCCTAGTGCAGATTGGTGGACTACACACACCATTGAGAACATTTTGGAGCCCTCTCAGGTGTGCAGGTTTCCTCACGATGTTTTCCCTCACCGTTAGCGCAACCGATAATCAAATTCTGATCCGCACATGAATCCGAGAAGTAAGAGGTGTGGGCAAGGATCGAAATAAGATCAAAGGCAAGCGTTCAACCACTAGTCTATCGTTTACTCATAGCTATTTTATAAGTTAATAACTAATTCTAACTCTCAAAGAGTTAATTATTTTAAAATACGTTGCCCTCCACTAGGATTTCTCCTGTGTCGTGAGTGCGATTACAGACATGAATTCCACACACAATACACCCAGACCCGGAACAACTACCTGCAGATCATACAAATATTTGTTCCGTGCGGGAATCGAAACCCGGAGTGCAGCAGCTAACTGTATCAGCCACTGCACCAACCGTGCCGTCAAAATCAATATAAATTGTCTTTTGTAGAGATCTTCTGTGATGTACTATTTACTAGGGGGTTGAAAAAGATGTGGTGCAACCGTGACGAACGGGGAGGGTGGGGTCAGCAGGATGGATTTTGCTTAACCCCCCCAAACTAGGTAGATTGTAGATCAAGAAATTTATTAATATTAGGTATATCCCATGAACAAATATACCTCCAAACAAGTTTGGAACAACTTTTAGTCATTCACAAAATTAGTTATAAAACTGATGAATCTATATTTAGTGATCGCGAATTTGATCACCGTTGTGGGTACCGTTGCTTTCGTAATATGTGACCACGTAGGTGATAATTTTGGGCCGCAGCGTCACACGGTGATATCAGTTCTGATGTAAAAATAGCGGTGTATTTATGTTTCATTGTTATCTATACAAATAAATAAAATTAAAGTGTCTATTTGTAATGTCAAAATAACAGCTTTTTATTAAAGGCACCTGAAAAAAAACACTTTTTAAACTTTTTGTCTGTTTGTCTGTTTGTTTCGGGGAATCTTCGAAACGGCTAGACCGATTTTGACGGGACTTTCACTGGCAGATAGCTGATGTTATAAGGAATAACTAAGGCTACTTTTATTTTAGAGAAATAATTAGGGTTCCGCGCAAAAAACAATCCTTGAAATCCAATATATATATTCTATGTCAAGCGTCTATGTCGAAGTACTCTAAATTTATTTTCAATTAACCGCGGGTGAAACTGCGGGTCCCAGCTAGTTCGAAATAAACTATCTGTGCCAAACTAGATAATGTGATGTCCATCCTAGATTAGGCCGCCATATTTATTCTGTGGGTGTTACATGAGGCTACTGTAGCTAATAAATGAGATTAACGAGAAAATATATCATAGAATCATAGCATGCGACTATGGGTTTAATTCTTTTTGCTTTTGGAAATGCAAATAAGAGAGAAATAAAGCAATATTCATTGCATACATAAGATATATTACCCGTTTGGTGTCGAAATTTAGAATATAGCACCACTCCATCTCCTTCCGTGGATGTTATAAATGGTGTACGAAAGACTCTAAGCCAAAGGGATGGGCAGTAGAGGCCCTTCTATAGAACAGTAACCATTCTGCGCTAACTAACTCGCCTGCTAACCGTGGTGTGATGTGTGCTGGCAAATTCCGCCCCAAAATGACGTCACACAGCATTTAATCAGTCATTTATGGGCGAGGCGTCTTTTGGCCGATATGATGACGATGATAATTTCATCATCATCATATCAGCCACAGGACGTCCACTGCTGAACAAAGCCCTCTCCCTTAGATTTCCACAATGAGCGGTCACATGCCGCTCTCATCCAACGACTCCCAGCGACCTTCACCAGGTCGTCTGTCCACCTCGTTGGAGGTCGTCCCACGCTGCGTTTTCCGGTGCGCGGTCTCCATTCGAGAACCTTTGTGCCCCAACGGCCATCAGTTCTACGAGCAATGAGCCCTGCCCATTGCCAGTTCAGTTTACTAATCCTTTCAGCTATGTCGACAACTTTACGAATCTTTACGGATCTCCTCATTTCTGATTCGATCTCGTAGAGAAATACCAAGCATAGCTCTCTCCATAGCTCGCTGAGTGACATTGAGCTTTCTTATGAGGCCCATTGTGAGTGACCACGTCTCTGTTCCATATGTCATCACTGGTAACACACACTGGTTAAAGAAGAGAAGTGATAATTTAACATACATAAAATACAGAACAAAAAATAGAAGTATAAAAACGGTGTGTCAACATGAACGGTCTCAGCGAAGGTTCCTAGTGTATGGCATATCTGCTACATTATCACTGCTGTTTTCAAACAACCCCTTAGCTTAGGTAATTAGATCATTTTTAATTTAAGACTTTCACGGGTTCCTCCTTGTGGTGTCCGGATTAAGAATATAGCACCACTCCATCTCCTCCCGTGGATGTCGTAAGAGGCGACTAAGGGAATACAAAACAGAGGGATGGGCAGCAGCGTCCCTTCTGTGAAACTGTAGCCATACTGCGCTCACCAACCCGCCTGCCAAGCGTGGTGAGTATCAGCAAATACCCCCCAAAATGATGTGGAAATCTATGGTGGTGGCTTAGTTCAGCAGTGGACAAATAAATGGCCGATATGATGATGATATGACGGGTATACGGGGCCGCAATTATTATTGAGTTTAGGAAGGGCTTAAAAATTATGAAATCAGTCGAGGGGTTCTTAATATTCAAATAAAAACAAGAATCAAAAGAATAAGAAGTTTCTTTACGTAAAGAACAAGTTAGCAACAAAACTCATCTCATCTAGTCTCAGTGTCATAAATGTCACAAATGGTATTCTCGTAAACTAACAAACAACGTCAAACGTGAACTTACACTGTGATGAGATCGAAAATGGATCGAAGTCAAAACGGTAATATGCTAACATTTCCAACTGTCACATGTACTGAATTGTCATTAAATAAACGTCAAAATTGCGATTGAAATGAGACTAGATCGAGATTATACTGAAATCCGACTGAACTTTAAGAATAGCAGAATATCAATTTTTTCGGTCAATTCATAATTTAATCTCAGTTCGGTCAAGTTTCAGTCAAAGTGTAAATTAATTACGAGAATTGGCCCTCTGGACAGGATATTTACCATGTTTTTGTTTCGAGTTGCAGATATTTCGGCGCCGTTGCAAGCGCCATGTTCACGGATGATCTGACTCCAGTTTATCCGTGAACATACTAAAGTACCCGTAATAACTCTATTACGGGTACTTTAGTACTTTAACCGGGACGATGGGTTTTAGCTGTCGAATGTCGATTGTTTAAAGACCGAAAAATTGCCGTACACAGTGTTTCGTCTGTCGGGAACAAAGTCGAGTTATGACGGTTGTGAGAGACAGTTAGTTGTGGCACTCAGCGCACGAAACGCTTAAGGAAGAGGGTAGATCGATTCATCTGCTCATTAACACCCACCTGCAATAACTTCAGTTCATCCGTGAACATGGCGCTTACAACAGCGCCAAAATATCGGAAACTCGAAACCAATATAAAACGGGGTATCCGTTTTCAGTTCTAATAACAGTGTAAGTGACCTTCAAACATTAGAACGCAGTGAAGGGTGGGCGTTTTGGGGGCTGTCTTTTATTATGTTGACGTTAAACAGGTAGGTACTATTCATTCTATTTTGAATTATCATATCAGCCACAGGTCGTCCACTGCTGAACAAAGGCCTCCCCCTTAGATCTCCACAACGAGCGGTCACATGCCGCTCTCATCCAACGACTCCCAGCGACCTTCACCAGGTCGTCTGTCCACCTCGTTGGAGGTCGTCCCACGCTGCGTTTTCCGGTGCGCGGTCTCCATTCGAGAACCTTTTTGCCCCAACGACCATCAGTTCTACGAGCAATGTGCCCTGCCCATTGCCACTTCAGCTTACTAATCCTTGCAGCTATGTCGATAACTTTAGTTCTTCTACGGATCTCCTCATTTCTGATTCGATCTCGTAGAGAAATACCAAGCATAGCTCTCTCCATAGCTCGCTGAGTGACCTTGAGCTTTCTTATGAGGCCCATTGTGAGTGACCACGTCTCTGTTCCATATGTCATCACTGGTAACACACACTGGTTAAAGACTTTCGTCTTTAGGCATTGCGGTATTGTTGACGAAAAGACGTTGCGAAGTTTCCCGAACGCTGCCCAGCCGAGTCGGATTCGACGATTGACCTCTTTCTCGAAGTTGGACCTACCTAACTGGACAGTTTGTCCCAGGTAGACATACTCGTCAACAACTTCGAGAACAGAGCTCCCAGCTTTTGAATTATGCGATTTTGGAATTGAGAATTTTGAATTTTTGTCCGTTTAAAAACTCACTACCATTAGTAAAACGATTAGTTTTTGAGCTTATAATGTCAAAATGTAAACTGGGTTCAGCCTAATTCCGGATTCATGCCAATTCGTGTACCCATTTTACGACCGGCTTACAACGGTCATGACCACGTGCATAATGAATATTCCACATCTGTATGTATGTTACGCCCTGATAACAATAGGCAATGTCAACTGTCACTACGAAAAACCACAGCGTGGTCTGTGGGACACAAATTCGGTGTTTGACAGTCAGTAAGTAGTTAACGGATGTTTAGTTTTAGACTATGGGCAATGATATTATACTATAGAATCGTTACGTCCATATTAAATGGCGCGCAAAACTAAGGCCCGTATTACAGATCGAGAATCAAAGCTCAAGTAGAATTTGAGTCGAGATAACGTTTATTAAATATGAACCCTACGTAATAGGTCCAGTATTTATATTCAATTGATGCAATCTCGACTCAAGTTCTGCTTGAGATTTGATGCTCGATCTGTAATACGGGGCTAAGTCCCACTCTATGTAGGTATAAAGCTATAAAACTACACACCTATGCTGTAAGAAAGAAGATACAAAAACTACGAGAGTAAAAGATATCTAGAAGGCTATCTAAAATGACAACACGTGTACTGGATGTCTTTGTCGCACCTGTGATAGAATATATGTGTTTCTCTTTGTTTTGCTTGGCCTGTGTTTTCTTCGAGAATATTATTCTATAGATCATTTGAATAGTATTTTTATTAAAATATTTTATATAGTTTGTTACTCGCGTGTGGTATGACATCCCTTGTTCTGTATTTATTTTTGCTTAATAGTTTGTGCATTTTCTATACGCACGACGGCATTGTTATTACTTTTACTTAGTTAATAAAACAATACAGATTGTGACAGTGTGTGCTCGTTGTCTTGGACGAACTGATTGCGAAGTGCTACAATTGGGGGAGTTTTGGTTTTTGCGATTGGCGTGCATGTAACATATCTACTTCTTTTAATATATAATATCATTGGCAATAATAAGTGGAATCTTTGGGTACTTATGAATGAGCTTATATTTTCCGTTGATGTCACAGATATATTGTGGAATATACTACAAAACATAGCTAGCTGTGATAGCCCTGTGATTGAAAGCTTGCCTTTCATACAGGAGGGTCTTAGTTCGATCCCGGTCAACACCTCTGATATTTTCGGATTCATGTGCGGATCAGAACTTGATTTTCACTTGTGTACTGCACATCATTCATTATCATTATATTAGCCATCAAACGTCCACTGCTATACAACATTTTGGGGGTAATTTGCCAGTACTCAGCACGCTTGGCAGGTGAGTTGGTGAGCGCAGTATGGCTGCTGTTCCAAAGAAGGGATGTTACTGCCCATCCTTCTGGTTAAGAGACCCTTAGTCGCCTTTTACGACATCTACGGGAGGAGATGGAGTGGTGCTATATTATTAATCTGGACACCACATGGACAACCTTTTATTGGTGTCCAGTGGAAATTCTACATGAACTCCCTTCGCCCCGCGGAAAGGCGAAGGGGCATGCCGGACTCCTACAAGCTAAAATCACTGGAGCGGTCATCTTCGACAGCGAAGGGAGCCTCCCTCCGCATGTCCTCGTAAGATCACACTAGAGCCACCCATTGGTGCCACACCTTTAGACACATCTCGGAGGGGATGACAGTAAAGCGGTCATCCTCTCGAGCGATGGGCAGGCGGCTGTAAAAAGGCCGCCCCCAGACACTTCTCGGGGAGGATTGTAAATGATCCCCCTAAGCCTCGCTGTACGCTGTGCTACACATACACGTGACCACGTGCGCGCCACCGTCATAATTTCGGCCAAATGGAGACCACTGCTGGACACAGGCCTCCGCCATAGATCACCACAACGACTGATATGGGTATGTCGTGTGCTCATTAGGGGGGGTCTTGCCATAATCGCCACGCTTCGCAGGCGGGTTGGCGATCGCAGTTGAGTTGTTAATGTACTCGAAGGACGCTGCTGCCCATCCTCCAGCCAATCCCTTAGTCGACTTTTACGACACCCACGAGATGAAATGGGGTGGTGGCATTCTGAGCCGGCACCACACGGCAATGCATATCAAGCTTTCTATATTTATTTTATCAACATCACCCTCATCGTTAACCGATGTACTACGCCACTGTATGCTTACGCGAAATTCTTTCCCAAATTTCTTTGGCGGCATTAACATTTAATGTCCCAAACCTGTTGCCAGGCAGTGGCTCGGACGTGATTTGCCGTTCAACACTGCTATCGCTAAGTGTGCCGAGTCGAGAGTGAACGCCGGTACTGTTATATGACGGACCGACTTTTACTTTTGACGCCCCTCCCTCCCCCCCGCTCGTGGGAGAAGAAAATGCTTTAGGAATGGCTTTGTGTGTAAACATAGTAATATGTTTGACTTTGATACTTGGAATCATAAATTCTTTGAACATTACTGATTCAAGACTGACTGACTGACATCAATAGTGAGTCCCAAGAGTTTTTAGACGATGTTATTGTTAGGTTTGGTTGGAAATCTAGATGTTCACCGTCTGATGGTCTCATAATCAATTGAACTCACTGATCGGTAAACGATCGATGAGGTTAAGCAACACTTGGCGCGGTCAGTCTATGGATGGGTAACCACTTAGTGGTATTTGAACTGAACGTCCCCGTGCTTCCGTGTGCAGTCTGTGTGGTGTCCGGATAAAGAATATAGGAATAGGATAGGAAATGGAGTGGCATTTCCTCCCGTGGATGTCATAAAAGGCAAATAAGGGAATCTAAACCAGAGGGATGGGCAGCAGCGTCCCTTCTGTGGAGCGGTACCCATACTGCGCTCACCAACCCGCCTGCCAAGCGGGGTGAGTATTGGCAAATAACACACAAAATGATGACACAGTTGTGGAATCTATGGGGGAGGCCTTTGTTCAGCAGTGGACGTATAAATGGCCGATATGAATGTCCCCGTGCTTCGGAGGGCACGTAAAATCATTGATCTCGGTTGTTGTCATCAGACGGCAGTCGATAAGCTAAGTCGGAGGCTTTTGGTTGACTTGAACAACTATGACACAAGGCTACCCCTAACCACGTAAAAAAAAGAAAAAGTTGTGTTTTATTTAAGTGAAATTCCTTTAAGCCAGGCAATAATGACGAAAATGACGAAAAACACGGAGCAGTGAAGCTTGGTGTTTTCCAGGGAAATGAATTGTGTTTGAACACGCAATGAGATAAACAGAAAAGAAAAGGGGTAGTAGGAAAGAAGATACGTTCCACTTGCATCCGTAGCAAGCACGAGACAGAAAAGTACCCCTTCCCTTCCCTTCTATAGATCTATTGCATGTAACTCTGAAAATTATTGAAACTGGTCCAGTCCATTACAATAACCCATTTGGCTGTCTGTTTCCTGAACGAGAATTGGATATCACCCCCGCATTTGTGGCTGGGTATTCTAAAAATACACGAGGGCGGCACTGAAAATTTCGGGAATCAAGGAAGTGACACAACATTACTATTTAAAAATGTATTTATTGCTTTTCGAAGTATTCTCCGCGAAATTTGACACATTTTTCCATACGATGGAACCAATCATTGAAGCAACCATTCCATTCGGAAGTTGGGGTCTCCAAAATGGCCGTTTTGTAGGCGTCCACAGCTTCTTTAGGTGATGAAAATCTCTGTCCACGCAATTTATTCTTTATTTTAGGGAAAGTATAGAAATCATTAGGGCTTAGGTCGGGGCTGTACGGCGGATGGTCTAATAATTCTATGTTTTCTTGCTCTAAAAACTCTTTTGTTCTGTGCGCGGTGTGAGAACTCGCATTGTCGTGATGGAGGATGATGCGGCGGTTGCAGTTCTCTCTACGGAGTTCAGAAACGACCTGTGGCAAACAAATGCTTGCATTAACCGTTCTTTGTCACTCAAGAGGAATAGTCGTAACATGGCCGGTTTTGGAGACAAACGCGGCCATCTTTTTTTTTGCAACACTCCGTGAACGAACAGTTTTTGTTGGCTTTAACTCATTTTCGAACACCCAAACTCGTGACTGGTTTTTTGTTTCGGGTTCGTACGCATATATCCAGGATTCGTCACCTGATACGATGCTGTATACAGCATTTGACGATCCTGCGTGGAATCTTTCGAGAGTTCTGACGCACCAAGTAACGCGAGCCGCTTTTTGCTCTTCACATAGCAAATGCGGTATCCATCGGGAAAACAACTTTTTTACACCTAATTGTTCATACAAGATTATTTGTATTTGACTCATGCCAATGTCTAAAGTTGCCTGAATTTCGCGGTATGTCACATGTCGATCTTCCTCAATCAGCTTACGCACAGCATCAACGTTTTCTTGGGTGACTGCAGTTTGTGGACGACCTTGACGAGGATCATCACTGAGCTTGACACGTCCACGTTGAAATTCAGCAAACCAGCGATAAATTGTGGTTTTGGATGGGGCTTCATCACCAAATGCAGAAATCATCCGGTCAACACACTGTTTTTGTGTTAAACCACTTCGAAAGTCATAATAAATCATCGCTCTTGAATTTTCTCGAGTCAATTCCATTTTCTCAACGACTAAACAAGTTTGACAAAACCTTGTGACAAGACCGTGAATCTTTTTTTAAATAAATAAATGGTATTCGATTTGTAAAACCAAGGAGTTTTCAATTAAAAAGATTTTAATATGACAGGAACAGTGGAAATATTCCATTACCGATACTTTTAGTGCAGCCTATGTATTCCTCTGAAAACTATTAAAACTGATTTTTAAATATTTTTCATAAGTGAGTCCATCACGATAACCCATTTGTCTGTCTGTTTCCTGAACGAGAATTGGATATCACCCCCGCATTTGTGGGTGGGTATTCTAAAAATACAACTAAGGGTTATTATAGAGGATGAGCAGCAGCGTGTTTCTGTTTGTTAAAACATGCGATTACCAACCTGATTGACCAGCGTGGCAATTATGGAAACTCCATACGACCGATTATAATAGCAGTCATTGGAAGAAGTGAGAAGTGAACCTTAGAAGTGAACTTTCAAGGGTATCTCATAGTGATAACCCATTTCCCTATTCATCATCATATCAGCCACAGGACATCCACTGCTGAACAAAGGCCTCCCCTTTAGATTTCCACAAGCACATTTTGTGCAGCTGTGACGCTCTGGGAAGACGTAGGGCAAAACATCTAGGAATAGCTTATCCATTGCCTGATGATTTTGCACGGCTCCAGGCAGTTATGATTGCGAAGTACCTACACGGACTTCTTGATTTGCCAGCGGAGGAATAGTGCAGGGCTTTGGGCAGCACAATGGACCCAATAGGGTCGAAGTGCGTTCAGCTGATGCTGAGCCCGTGGTAGCCACAATAGAATAGAATAGAATAGATTTCCACAATGAGCGGTTACATGCCACCCTCATCCAACGACTCCCAGCGACCCTCACCAGGTCGTCTGTCCACCTCGTTGGAGATCGTCCCACGTTGCGCTTTCCGGTGCGCGGTCTCTCTCTCTCTCTGAACTTCCTTCGCCCGGGAAGGGCGAAGGGGTATGCCGGACTCCTACCGGCCAAAACCACTGGAGCAGTCATCTTCGGCACCTAAGGGAGGCCCCAGGTCCTCGTATGATCACACTAGAGCCGCCCACTGGTGCCACGCCTATAGGCACATCTCGGAGAGGGTGACTGTAAAGCGGTCACCCCCCGGGGATGTTAGTTTATCTAGCGTAGAATTCGAATCAAAAATTTGTATCGATGCACGCAGTCAGTCAGTTGATCACTTTTTTTTTTCTTTTTTTTTTTAAAAAACGTTGCCCCACACTAGGATTTCTCCTGTGACGTGGGTGCGTTTACAGACACAAATCCCACACACAATACACCCAGACCCGGAACAACTACCTGCAGATCGTACAAATATTTGTTCCGTGCGGGAATCGAACCCACGACCCGGTGCGCAGCAGCCGACTGTATCAGCCACTGCACCAACTCACAGTGTCTTGATGTTTTCAGTGTGGTATGCTAGATATTTAATATCTATAATACTCATTTAAAAGTGTTTTATTATAATGAGTAATGATCGCGAAAATACGATGAATAAAATAATTGTAATTTTATAACTGTGCCTATTAATACCAATTCGTTGTGTATCAGATAAATTTATTTATTTTAATGAGAACTTTATTTTTATATTACGTACTCACGGTTTGACGGCACGGTTGATGCAGTGGTTGACACCGTCGGCTGCTGCGCTGCGGGTCGCGGGTTCGATTCCCGCACAGAACAAATATTTGTATGATCTACAGGTAGTTGCTCCGGGTCTGGGTGTATTGTATGTGGAATTCATGTCTGTAAACGCACCCACGACACAGGAGAAATCCTAGTGTGTGGCAATGTTTTTCTAAAAAAATAATAAAATAAAAAATCTATAATATACACGATTAACCCGTTTAAAAGTGTTTTATTATCATCATTTCGGCCGAATGAAGTCCACTGCTGGACACAGGCCTCCCCCAAAAATCATCACAACGACCGATATGGGTGTATTGTGGGCTCATTGGGGGGTTTTGCCATAATCGCCACGCTTGGCAGGCGGGTTGGCGATCGCAGTTGAGTTGTTAATTTACTCGAAGGACGCTGCTGCCCATCCTCCGGCTAATCTCTTAGTCGACTTTTACGACACCCACGAGAGGAGATGGGGTGGTGGTATTCTGTGCCGGCAACACACGGCAAATTTTATTAATAGCTATTATTACTCGTATCCACCAAGTTTTTTTTTTATCTGAATAAAACCTTGAAAAAGGCTTGACCCGTGATTGATGCCGTGTGGTGCCGGCTCAGAATTCTACCACCCCATCTCCTCCCATGGGTGTCGTAAAAGTCGACTCAGGGATAAGCCGGAGGATGGGCAGCAGCGTCCTTCGAGTACATTAAAAACTCAACTGCGATCGCCAACCTGTCTGCCAAGCGTGGCGATTATGGCAAAACCCCCCAATGAGCCCACAACACATCCATATCGGTGGTAGTGGTGATCTTTGGGGGAGGCCTGTGTCCAGCAGTGGACTTCATTCGGGCGAAATGATGATGATGATTGACCCGATAAAGAATTCCTTATTCAAGTAATAATTACGAAAATACGATGAAAAAAATAATTTCATAAATAATTGTAATTTTGTAACTGTGCCTATTATATACCAATATTATATATTAATACCAATTCGTTGTGTATCAGATAAATTTATTTATTTTAATGAAAACCATATTTTTGTTTGTATTACGTACTCATGTTTTCCGCCTAATAAATAAACACCGATCACCATAGGCCACGTACGGACCCATCATAGTTCAGCTGCGTGTTCGCGGTTCGCGGATGCAGTGCCCAGTGAAACGGGGTCACTGGCACACTTTCACGCGGCGGGCCAAAGCCGGGGCTTGTCCCCCCGCACAGCTTCCGGAAACGGCGTTTAAGGTCGCATGGTCAAGGTTATGGTTCGCCTTTTTAGATGCATCATGTCGGGGATTTGGTGTTTATTGTTATTATGTACAAGTCGTTAATATTGTGGCACTATTTGACCTGTACCGTTTCAGTTCGCCTAGAAATATATGCAAAACTGAGCGTGTAATAGGAGCTATTACCATAATCACCATCCTTGGCAGGCGGGTTGGTGATCTCAGTATGCTGTTAGCTTACGGAAGGAAGCTAGGCTAGGCTAGCTAGAACAATCTTTTACGAAACCGATGGGAGAGGGATGGCCTATTCATTACCGGCAACCACAGGCTAGGCACGGAACAAATATTTGTACGAAATGCGGGTAGTTGTTTCGGGTCTGGGTATATTGTGTGTGGAATTTGTGTTTGTAAACGCACCCACGACACAGGAGAAACACTAGTGTGGGGCAACGTTTTTTTAAATAACAAATAACAATAAACTCAAAGTTTCCAAGTTTTGAGTTGACGTGGTGAATATTCCGTGCTATGCAAGTTTAAGCAATAAATATAAAAGCTTGTCACGAAATGTCATGTACCTAAGTGAGTCGAGTCTTTCAGAGCGTGTCGTATTTATATACGCTCCAAAATAGATTTGGGTTGCCAAATTTTTTAAGCAATTGAGGGAATTGGGTTGCTATGGTGCTTACTTTTATCTTGTTTTTAATTTCACTCGTAGTGATGTGTGACCGTCGTTCACTATGGTTACATATCAGTGTCGTGAAAGACAACTGACGGTTGATATCAAGAGCATGATGCAAAAAATGCTATCAGACATTAGCATTGATTGACGGCACGGTTGGTGCAGTGGCTGATACAGTCAGCTGCTGCGCTCCGGGTCGCGGGTTCGATTCCCGCACGGAACAAATATTTGTATGATCTGCAGGTAGTTGCTCCGGGTCTGGGTGTATTGTACGTGGAATTCATGTCTGTAAACGCACCCACGACACAGGAGAAAATCTAGTGTGGGGCAAAGCTAAATAATAAATGGTAATACCATCCACGGAAGAACTTCGCACGATACCTTGTTTTTATGGATATAAGGTCAAATAGGCTCCCGCTGAAAATCAGCGCTGCAGCGATTTATACGCTGCTGCATTATGCTGAGCGAGGGACCTTATTGGCACAGCGGCGATGTACACTATAATCGATTTATAAGTTAACCACTATAACTGTAGTAATTGTTTTACTTCCTAGTTTCTTTTTTTTCCGTTACCTAACGGCATTCATTTTTGTTATTTTATGTTTTTTATATTTCCTGTGTCTATGTGTACGCTGCTGTAAGCCAATAAAATATTTTTCTTTCTTTCTTTCTTTCAAATACCCATTGTATTCCTTTAACTATATTAGTAAAAGTCCTTCTTACTCTATACGCTTATAATATTTACACATTTGACACATATATACATTTAATTCTTTATACTCGTACAATATAATCTGATAGTTTATGCATAACACAGAACTTAAAAAAACTTGTTTGGTGTATTCGACCGTAGGCACTTGGGGGTTGCAGCTGAAAACCAGCGTTATGTGGCTATTGCTACTGTACTAATACCTTTCTTTTAATTGATGTCCAGTGGAAATTCTACATGGAACTTCTTTCGCCCCGGGGAAGGGCGAAGGGGTATGCCGGTTTCCTATCGGCTAAAACCACTGAAGCGGTCATCTTCGGCACCGAAGGGGGGCTCCAGGTCCTAGCAGTATGTTGTTATTAGAAATAAAAAATAAAAATCGTGTATTGGCACATAGAAACTATTTAAACAAATAATTAAAAACATTTTATAGATAGTAAAAATAAACTTTGATTTCTTACATTTTATGCCTCAGTGCCAAAGGGGCGACCAGTTCAGCATTATGTTAGGTATCAGTACAGTCCCCCGACCCCGGGAAGATGGCGGTGCGCACGTGGACACGTGCCGCCGTGTGCGCAGCACAGCGCAAAGCGAGACTTGGGGGGCTCCTTTACAATCCTCCCCGAGAAGTGCCTGGGGGGCGGCCTTTTTACAGTCTTCTTCCCTCTGCTAGAGGGGTGACCGCTTTACAGTCATCCCCTCCGAGATGTACATAAAAGCGTGGCACCAATGGACCGCTCTAGTGTGATCTTACGAGGACCTGGAGCGCAGTGGTTTAAGCAGGTAGGAGTCCCGCATGCCGTTACACCCTTCTCCTGGGTGGAGAATGTTCATGACTAATTTCCACTGGGGACCAATAAAAAAAAAGTTATTAAGAATGTTGTCTACTTGTATTTTACAGATATGTGGTGGATAAGTCGTTGAGCGTCAAGTCCACGGAAATACGCCAAAACTATCGGTGTCAAGCACTTGACATGAATCTCTAAAATTCGTTCAAAAGCCAATTTGAATTGCAAATTCTTGTGGCTTTCCCGGTTTGGACTGCAAACAGTCATAATTAATTAATTATTTTATGTTGTGAACTCAAATTTTATCTTTCATAAACCAGAACTCGAATTCAGAAACTTTTATCACGCACTTTAAATTAAGGAATATAAATTACTTATTTATTGAAATATCTTCATTAGTTTGTATTAATATAGAATGGTCATACTCGTAATCAAACGGAAATATAAATAGGTATATAACTGTTTTTCAACATTACCTTACACTACAATTTCTCCTGTATTGTGGGTACAGCACACAGACGCGGCCGGCAGACCTAGTGACTGGCCGAAAGCCAGCCATAGGTAAATGGAAGGGAGACCTAGGGGATGTAGCCGCTAAGAGTCCGACATAGCCCTCCCAAGGCGGAGGCCGACCAGGATTTCTCCATGACAAACAAAAGGTATAGTTTACAGATCAATCTCACATAAACAAACGCGGAGTAGCTGTAAACAATACACACTGGATAACAGTAACACTAATGTTCTTACCGCATTGGGCACCCTATGTTTTTTTTAATAACCTTATTGCAACTCCCATTTATTGTGCCTATGGCCTATCGTTTTTCTCTGTCTCCTGCTTGCTACGGAGGGAAGTGGAACGTATATTCTTTCCTACTCCTCCTTTTTCTTTTCTGATTAATTTCGGTGCGGGTTCCAAGACAGTTATTCATTTCTCTGGGACACACTTGAGCTTCATTGATCGGTGTTCTTTTCGGTGGTCGCCATTGTAGATCCTGGCTTACAGGAGTTGCAGTGGTTGGGAGTGTGTGGAGGGCTTGTCACAAATAAGAAAAAAAAATCCTTTTGCAATTGCGGGTGATATCATCATTTCAGCCGAAAGATGTCCACTGCTGGCAGAAGCCTCGCCCAAAAGTTAGCCCCAATGATTGTTCTGGGTTTGTGTTCTCATTGGGGGGTTTGGTCTAGGCAGTCGGATTGGCGATCGCATTTGAGTTAGAAATGTACTTGAAAGATGCTGCTACCTATCCTCCGCTTTAGCTAGCTAATAAGCTGAAATGGCAATTGGTCTGGCAACATAGCTCGTAGAACTGATAGCAGTTGGGGCAGAAAGGATCGCACAACTGAAAACGCAGCATAGGGCGGTGACAGCAATATAGAACGACGACCTGGTGAAGGTCACTGGGAGTCTTTGTATGTGGGCAGCATGGACAGAAAGAAAGAAAGAAAGAAATAGATTTATTAAACAACACAAAGACCAGCACATTGTAGGTACACATAAATATAAAGTTGCTAGGCTATTGTGGAGTCGTGCGTTTAAAAGGCCACAGCTCAGCTAATACAACAGGTAACTGTAGCGCTGATTTTCAGCTGAAGCCTCAGGGCACCTGTCGTATGTAAGTAATAGAAACACCGTTGTGCTTGGACGCAAAATTAATAGGAGATATATATTTAAGACACAACAAAATAACAAGCCAGAGATACCCTTTCGGCGATTATTGTCACTCGAAAATCTAATTCGATTTTATGGTCGTCTTAAGGTCGACAATAAGACTTACATATATATAAGATTTACAATTACATCTATTTTTTGTTTTCGTGCAAGTTATAAGGGAAATCAAGTACCTGACTAATGAGAGCAATGTAAAAGAGAAAGAGGCCTTTTACAGCAGTTGACTTCCTTCGGCTGATATGATGATGATGATGATGATCTTTTAGTCTTTACCTGGTTACAAAATTAAAGATAATATACCAGCCTGTTAACATCCACGGCTACACATGGGTCTAACATCTGATGCCTTCTTTAATCACATAACGCAGAAAATAAACCCAACTACTTTTTAAACCAAAGAAATATTATTTTCTAATCGATACCAAAGCTATTATAAAGTTGTTACCTACAAAGGTGATTAAACACAAATTAAGTGGACTAACGTACACTTCACGGAGCTCAACGACGCATGCGCAACTCAAATCACTGTAATTAATCATTTTAACCCAAAATCTCTTAGGCGTCTTGTAAAGGTCATGCGTTTTAAAGCATAAGCGGCGCGTCTTTTTTAGTATTTTTTTCCTGATGCTATCATAGATAGGTTTCTTAGTTAGCTGAAGGCGATTTTGGTGAGAAATGTGACACTGAGGAATAACTCCAGGGCCAACTAGTTTAGACATGTAATGTAATTATGTAACGCGGGATTCAAACCAAACGTAGTCATTCCATACTAATGATATTTTACAAATAGATGCGCAATACACATACATTATGACTCTACAGAACGTTGGAAACTTTACTATACCTACTACCAGTACAGCTTTCAAACATGCGCGAAGGAACGGAGAGAAAATTAAAGCCACCATGCGGTATACGCGTTCTTAGAAAGAGATGGATATACACCTTTAGTTACGTCAGGTAGCAGCTATGCGCATGCTCGTTCGATGTCGTCCTGGCGCCGGCCGCCATCAGACCGCGTAATAAAACAAAATACTGTAATTTTATTTACAGTACAGATTCTACACATGGAATGATGTCTTTTTCTCACAGTTGTACTATTCGTACATAAACCTTATATAAACGCAGGAAGGCATTTTTTCCGCAACATGTTGCAAGAATTACGTATAAGAATGACGTTTAGTTGTGACCAGCCGCAACACTGGTCGGTGCGCGACAAAGTGAACTGCAGGCAATTACCTCGCTTTCATGTGACCATCGTAGAGCGCGGGCAATGCATCTACACTTATAAAAATATCTTAGTTCCGTACTGCCTTTATTGAGTGTTCATGTCACCGCGTTGCAAACATCCTGCATACAACAAAATCTTTGTGTTCCTCAAGATACAGACCGTACCCATCCAAAGTATAACCGTGGATGTCGATCTTCATGGCCATTTGTGTAGCGAATATCGCATTACTTTATAACCTTCAGTCATGCTGCGACCACGAATGCTGCAAAGCATTCGAAACGTCAGGAAAAACAAAAATCTAAAATATACGCGATAGAATCCGTTTAAAAGTGTTTTATTATAATTTATAACTTTCTTTTAGAAAAGGCATATTATTCGGTAAGGGAATCTCTTGAAGATAAATTTTAAGATGTGGTATAAAGACCCTGTCATTTTTTACAATTTAAATTGTTTCATTGCGATATTTTGTTACTTAATTTGACATTATTTATTCAATGGTAATCTTACTCGATCTCAGTTTCATATATTATTTTGACATTGTTATTTAATATTTGCATGGCATGAGCCTGATTATGGCGATCTATATTATAATACAACTATTGTAACACCATTTTGTACCTTTTTTTATTGATGTCCAGTGGAAATTCTACATGGAACTTCCTTCACCCCGGGGAAGGGCGAAGGGGTATGCCGGACTCCTACCGGCTAAAACCACTGGAGCGGTCATCTTCGGCACCGAAGGGGGGCTCCAGGTCCTCGTAAGATCACACTAGAGCCGCGCCGCCCATTGGTGCCACGCCTTTAGGCACATCTCGGAAGGGACGACTGTAAAGTGGTCACCCCCTCTAGCGGAGGGAAGGCAATTGTAAAAAGGTCGCTCCCCCAGGCACTTCTCGGGGAGGATTGTAAAGGATCCCCCCAAGCCTCGCTTTGCGCTGTGCTGCGCACACGGTGGCACGTGACCACGTGCCCGCCACCGTCTCCCCGGGGGTCGCTCGGTGTGAGCACGCAGACTCCCCAATCGCTCGCACCCGCGACCCCCGAGACCCCCCACCATGAAGTGACGGCAGGGAGCTCAGGCGTGTTGTACTTGGGAGCCGGGACGGTTGTTGCTCCGGCGCCGTCTCGTCCTTCTCCGTGCGGGATCGGCCCTCTCCCGATCCCGCTACCATTTTGTACCTACTCATATTGCGCAAAAAAAAAAGAATGTTGAATTGAATTAAGCTAAATAACATTCTCGATATGTTCTCCTTGTCACAATCACGCAAACACTATAGAACTAATATAAATATAAAAAATGGTTTTAGGATATTCTGTGGTCGCTCATAACTTGCGCCGCTTGCAGGTCGCGTAGAAGTTCAAGTATGAAGGGCAACGAGCGGCGCGAGCGCACATTCGCAAGCATTTCACTCCAAGGCAAAGGTTGCGCTGACCTTTCGCTCACATTTGCTTTACATTGGGGGTGTGACCGGCTAGGAAGAGGATGGGTGGAATGTTACGGAGTATTGTGGAGAGTAGTGAATGAGGTTTTGAGTATAAGTGTTTTTCCGCAAGGCAAAGTTTTTGATCGCGCTTGAATTTGATATAATCGGAAGATATTTTCGCTATTAATAACCGATTGAATTACATTATACTAGATTCTAATAGAGGTTAATCTGAATTTGATTGAAGCCCATTTTATTTTAGCGAAGCTTGAAGATTGGAGCCGGTTCACTATTATAATGTATCGATTGTGCGTGGTCGATAATTCTTTCCGTATACGACTTTTGGCGAACAGGAGTGGAGGTCAGAAGTTAGAAGCGCGGCTGATACTTCGTAGTCCAAGGGACCTTAATTCTGTAATGTATATTATTATGTGTGTGTTAATCTATAAGTATAAAAAAATTGAATATTGTTGCCTAAATATTTTTTTTAAAACATTGCCCCACACTACGGTGTCTCCTGGGTCGTGGGTGTGTTTACAGACATGAATTCCACATACAATATATAAATATTTGTTCCGTGCGGGAATCGAACCCACAACCCGGAGCGCAGCAGCCGACTGTATCAACCACTGCAACAACCGTACCGTCAAAAATATTATTTAATCTTTATTTATTTAATCATTTTTCGATTATCTTATCAGATATCTATAAGGACGTCGACTGCTGAACAAAGGCCTCCATAGATTTCTACAAATGTGTCGTCATGTTGTAGGGAATTTGCCAGTAATCACCAAGCTTGGCAGGCGAGTTGGTGAGCGCAGTATGTCTGTTGTTCCACAGGAGGGACGCTGCCCATCACTCTGGTTTAGAGTTCCTTAGTCGTCTTTAGGACATCCATGGGAGGAGATGGAGTGGTTCTATATTCTTAATATACAATTATAAAAGATTAAATGGATTTTATGCATTTAAATTAAATCATATACATGCACTTATGAATAGTCAAGGCTTTATCAAGGCTTTGCCGCGTTCCAAGATGAGGTTTTCCTATGGAGACAAAACGGACAAGAAACTCCATGGTTACTTTTTTTAAATCACAATAAATGTTACAATATTTATGAGTATACTAGCTGTTGCCCACGGTTTCACCCGCGGTTTTATTTTAAATAATATACTGAGATGGAAATATATAAGTATAATTAGTATAAATATTGGATTGCATTTCATGGGTTTTAATTTTTTTCGTGGACCCTTAACATTTTTCCTTAATTAAAGTAGCCTGTTTGTTTGTTCCGACTAATCTCCGAAACGGCAGGACCGTATATGACGGGACTTTCACTGGTAGATAGCTGATGTTATAAAGAAATAACTTAGACTACTCTTATATTCGAATAATAATTAGGGTTACGCGAAAAATTGCCGTGTGGTGCCGGCTCAGAATGCCACCACCCCATCTCCTCCCATGGGTGTCGTAAAAGTCGACTAAGGGATTAGTCGGAGGATAGGCAGCAGCGTCCTTCGAGTACATTAACAACTCAACTGCGATCGCCAACCCGCCTGCCAAGCGTGGCGATTATGGCAAAAACCCCCCAATGAGCTCAAAACACATCCATATCGGTGGTTGTGATGATCTTTGGGGGAGGCCTGTGTCCAACAGTGGACTTCATTAGGCCGAAATGATTACGCGAAAAAATTAAAATCCAGTATATATACACAAAATCCATGAAATCCAGTATATATACACTAGAGCGGGGACGGAGGGATATCTTTGATCCCCGCCGCAGAAGACGCACTGGGCGTGGGCGCCGGGGTTGCGCTGAACGATCTTCGGCCACCATGAGGAGCGGATCAATCGCAGGCAGCCGGCAGGTATCGGCCCGTCAATGATTGACGGGGATACCTGCCGGGGGCGCGGTCTAATGCAGACAAAGCGTACACCTCAGCCCCGGCTAAAGGTAAGAAGAAGGACACCGTGGGGTTTTAGCCAGTTTGAGCCCGGCACACCCCTCCGCCCTTCCTAAGGCGGAGGAAGTCCAAGAAGGTTTCCCCACGAGAGTAAAAAAAAAGTATATATACACTAATCATATAATAATTATTCATAAATAATCTGATTTCTTTTAAATTAAACGGCGGGTAAAACCGCGGGAACCAGCTAGTAATTATTATTATAAATTATCAGGCAGGCAGTTGAAACAACTGATAGGTGCCTGTATGCTCCTAATCTAGATTATATTCTTTGCAGTTGAGAAGATGTTTGTCAAGTCGGTTTTTGAACTGATTCACATTTTGGGCTGAGACTGCTTCTACAGGGAGTTTCATCATATCGGCCATTTATACGTCCACTGCTGAACAAAGACCTCCCCCATAGATTTTCACAACTGTGTCATCATTTTGGGGGGTATTTGCCAATACTCACCACGCTTGGCAGGCGGGTTGGTGAGCGCAGTATGGCTACCGTTTCACAGAAAGGATGCTGCTGCCCATCCCTCTGGTTTAGATTCCCTTAGTCGCCTTCTACGACATCCATGGGAGGAGATGGAGTGGTGCTATATTCTTAATCCGGACACCACACGGAATGTCCGGATACCACACGGAATGTCCGGACACCACACGGAATGTCCGGACACCACACGGAATTTATTCTACAATTTATTCCACAGGGAGATTATTCTACGCTAAAAAATAAAATTGACCCGATTCCTTACCGTGGCACTTTTTCCTCATAAGCTTCGTAACCGGAATATCTATTAATCGTGCCTTTATTTACCAATCTGTGTTGACATACAGCTCACAGATTCACAATACTTACGTGAGGTCGTCAATCCTGCCGATGTCTCGTGCGCCCGCGCCGTGATGATCATTCTCGTCGCGTGGAGTAAACAATGCATGCGCCGCATTTGTATTGAGTACCACTAAAGGTGTAGACTTGGGCTTTTTTATTTATTCTACCTTGTTATATTCTACTCTGTAGTACTTATAATTATTTTGATAACTCAAAATATTTGTATGATCTACAGGTAGTTGTTCCGGGTCTGGATGTTTCTCCATGTGAGATTTATGTCTGCAAATGGGTCCAGTTCCCTTAATCACAAAAAATGGTCCTCTGTACCACAATATAAACAAGAGGAACAGTAGAATGTATCTGTACACCCCCAACCGTTTTACCGCCCTCGCCGCCGAGGATGCCCGCCTCACCGAAGTCGCGGAGGCCTATCGCCGCGTCACCTTCCCGTTCAAGTTAGTACTTCTCCCTCCCGTCTCTTGCTCGCGCCGGCCCGTTCCGAGCCTGTAGTTTTATGTCCCCTAATACATTTTAAATAATACCGATCCAGCTGTCCCCAAAACAATAGCTTGTTACCCCCAGCAACGCTCTAAGCTGAGGTCCGTGTCCTGCAGGGGGCGCCCTTAGGCTTAAGCAACCACACTTCCCAGAAGTATATGCGAGAAACCTAACAAAAAAAAAAACAAGAACGTCTCAGACTAAGATGTTTTTATGAGTGAGATGCGTTGCCCGCTCTCTATGATGTGTGACTGGAAAGCAAGGTAATGGCCTGGAGTTCACTTTGTCGCGCACCAACCAGTGTCACGGCTAGTCACTGATACTTTTGGCTGCTGCGCTCCGGGTCGCGGGTTCGATTCCTGCTCGGAAATAAATAAAACAAATACTTGTATGATCTGATGATGATGTCTGGGTGTATTGTGTGTGGAATTTGTGTCTGTAAATGCACCCACGAATCAGAAGAAATACTAGTGTGGGGCAAAACATAAAAAAGTCTCAATCTTTAAATATGATTGTATTTCGAACTGTGCATATAACATGAAATAATTTAATTTTAATGCCCCCGTTACAAATTTTAACTATAGATTTAAAAAAAATTGATTAATTAGGTCAACATAATGTAACTTAATTATTTGATTATTGCAGATAGTAGATCTACTTGAAACATATATTACGTATTATGTTTTAAATAAAACAGCTCTGGAAGGTATTGAAGAATACGCGGCTATCTTTAATAAATTATTTAAGACAATTTCAACGAAAACCTACGACGCCTTAGATCACAGGTCGGGCTTGGATTAAATATATTTTATTTAATATCTAATTATTTAATCTATTGTGTGTGAGTTCAAACGTAGTCGAACTGCAACTCTGTATTTTGGTTAATTTGTAAGAGAATGAGATGAATACAGGAGGTGGTAAACAAAGAGAGAGAAAGAGAGAAAGATCGATAGGGAAACTATATAGAAATGTGTTTTATCTCATTCTCTCACAGCCTAAACCCCATAAATACGTTTACAGTTGTGTCTCTTTCGTTACACGTTTTCGTTTCATAAAATCCAATTCACACCGTCCCAAAAGAAGTATCACTTCAATAAGTAATTCATATTGTATACTTGTGATCTGAATCACTTATTTCATGTTCCTCAGTAGCGACTTTATTTTTTGAGTACTTCCAAAGGCTACTTAAAAATTAAAATAAAACACTTTTAAACGGATTCTATCGCTATTTTAGATTTCGATTTTCCTGACGTTTCGAACACTCAGGGTTCGTGGTAAGTAAAAATAAGTACCTAATTCATATTGCATACTTATGATCTGAATCACTTATTTCATGTTCCTCAGTAGCGACTTTATTTTTTGAGTACTTCCAAAGGCTACTTAAAATGTTAACACCCAAATTGTCTCAAGTTCACAGTATAGTGTACACGTAGTAGTAGCTTGTGGCGGGCGACGCGCGGCGGTGAAATCAAGCCTCGCTATGTAAGTGGGTTGGTGAAAGAATCTCTCCGGCGCGCGCAGCGTACCGACAGCAAGTGACGCCGACCTTGAATTGCTAATGTTTTAGCCAAAAACATTTTCTGGTATGGGTTTGACAGTATTATTTATTTTGTAGTAATATATTTCATGTGGACTGGTCTACATTATCGCTTCATTTCGGCCGAATGGAGGCCACTACTGGATACAGGCCTCCCCCAAATGTCGCTACACCGACCGATATGGGTGTGTTGTGTTCTCATTGGTGGGTCTTGCCATAATCGCCACGCTTGGCGGAGACGGGTTGGCGATCGCAGTTGAGTTGTTAATGTACTCGAAGGACGCTGCTGCCCATCCTCCGGTTAATCCCTTAGTCGACTTTTACGACACCCACGGAATGAAATGGGGTGGTGGCATTCTGAGCCGGCACCACACGGCAATTATCGCTTGTGGAGATCTAATTTTATTTTAGTATTTGTTGACTTATATTAAGTAATTTCTAAAGGATAGAATCCGATACGAGGATATCCGGAAGAGAACCAAAGTGATCACAGTCACCTTATGCAAGCTAGCTTCGGTTTAAATATACAGTTTATAGTTTAAATTCTGTTTCCCTTTCTGAAATTTAAGAATAATTGTAAGTTCCTATATAGTTCCGTGTGGTGCCGGCTACGAATAGCACCACCCCATCTCCTCCCGTTGGTAGTGTCGACTAAGGGATTAGCCGGAGGATGGACAGCAGTGTCCTTCGCGAACATTAACAGCTCAACTGCGATTATCAACCCGTCTACCAAGCGTGGCGATTATGGCAAAACCCAGTGAGCCCATAACACACCCATATGGGTCGTTGTGGGATCTTTGGAGGAGGCCTGTGTCCAGCAGTGGACTTCGTTCGGCCGAAATGAAAAAAAAATGCAGCATTTCGGAAACGGCCTTTTTCTTTTGTTTTATAAGTGTAATTTAAATTCGTGGTTAGCTGGTGTAGCTATTCAGTATATTTTACTATGAAACTATTAGAGTGACAAGTGCATGCATATTTGTAATATTATTAACGCGCTGTATGGGGCGCGTACAATTACGACCATCATTAAGTCTTCAACTTAGGTCACAAAAGTATTTGTTAGGTAATTAGGATTGTATAATTAAATACTAAAATGACCTATTACTAGATTTATTCGGTGTTGTAACTTGTTACCATTGACTGATTATTTGAGACCACAGTATAAGCATCGATTTGGTTTTTTATTACGTTGAGCAAGATTAATGCTGATAATTAGTAATTATAAAACAATGTTGATTGATGTCAAATAAACGGTAAAATAAACTAAATTGCATAATCTTTGCATCCCACGACACCTACAGTTATTGCCATAAAAATAAACATTTAATATGAAACAGATCGATCTAGTGTGACAGACATATAAATAAAACGTAAAATGTTGACATAAATTTTGACACTCAAATAACAAGCATTTTAGAATTGCAACTGGCGATTATATAAAACATCGATTTGTTACAGAACCGACACTAATAATCTCATTACGCTGCAATATGAAAAAACAAATTAAGCGTTTTGGTAACTCGTTTTTTTGCTCTCTGTACTTTACGTGTGTGTTTGTTCGGCGACACGGTGCTACGTTGACATTTCGCGCGCATGTGTGCGTTATATTCGCACGACTTTTTTACGTGCGTGTGCGTGTTTTCTCTTGTGTGCCCTGCGCAAGAGCACTTGTTGACGCAAAAAGGCAATTTGTCGTTTGTGTGTGCATTATGACAATTTTCACATCCGACTTTCTTCCGAGACGCACGGGAACATTACGTGTGTTGTGTGAACTAAACTTTTAGTTGAATCTTTCACTTCGTGTGTTCACACCTTTGTTTGCTCTATAGATGTCTAATGTGACCCACTTGTGTCTACTAAGTGTATTTTTAGAAAATTGTTGTGATTCTCTTTTACTGTGAGATTATTATTTTGTATTCATAGTCTAAAGTACCTTTGATCATTAAAAGATGTAATCATATTTTCAGTATCGTTTGATAAGAAAATTATAGGACACTTACCTAGAAATATACCTTTTAGGATTCCACACTTAAAGGAAGATGAAAGTAAACAAAAGTTATCGTTAACAAAAAATTCTTCATTTATTTTACATTAATTTACAAATTTACTTAAACATCTATTGGAAAACCTCTTGAAAAATAACATTCGCCGCTTAAAAAGTACGCATAATATTTAATTGTTTTCGTCAACTGTAATGATTTACAATTAATTAATAATTACAAAAATTATATTGAAAAATAAATACTTAACGCTAACAATTTATATTCTAACAAAAAGGTACTTTTATTAAGTTCTATTTACACACGTCGCGGGAAACGCTGTGGTCAAAACGGGCGGCCATAAAACGTTTTACAGCAATATCAACATTTTATGTGAGTTTTATTGTTTCATTACCATATGGAATCATCGAGCCAATTGCTACCAGCACTTAAGTTCTGTAAACAAATCAAGTCTACACTATCATATATTTAGTAGTATAGGATACAATAGACTGGTAAAAATATTAGTTAAGGCTGCATTTAATAAGTTACACATACGGAGTGCAGCAAAATAAAATGATTTTCATCTATAAGTGCAGCGTCCCAATGATATTTATTTTATTAGAGAAAGCAAATAATTAAATATAATACAACGGAAAGGAGTAGTCATATTTGCTTTCTTTTTACGATGTCTTTCTAAAAGTGACCATTCATTTAATGATTCATCAGTTTAAGTAATATAAGTCTAGACAGAGAGGTATTATTTCTAAATATATTAATTTTTATGATATTTCACCGAGATAAACTTAATTCATACAGCCTACATTTAATAAATATAAACTTTATTATGTTATATCCACATTATGCTATTGCAAATATCTTTTCCTCCGCTTATAAGCAAAGATATACTGAAATGTGCCTCTGACGAATTTAGATCACTAAAATAAATTACCAACCTTTGTCTCCCCTGACTTTTATTATTAATCTTTTTTTTTTCCTAAGCACCAATAATAATTCATTTAAGTCACAACCGCTTGTTAAAAACGCTTACTACAGCAGGTTTATAAGCATTTCGACCGCGCGTTTCCCTCGCACCGTGTGGTATACTCTAACGGGCAACCGCTCGTCTGCATCGACAAGCGTTTTAACGCCTCATACAGTCAAAGATAACCCTACGATAACGTAGGTACCTAATGGAATGTTAGTTAGTGTGTATCGTATACACTAAAGATGAAAGATGATATTATAGCAGATAGGAATGGTATGAAAATGGAATGTACAGTGTAGATGTAGCTTTATGTCAAAGTTCACAGTAAAGCATATTGACTAATTAATACCACGTTTGTGATACGAGACTTTAAATTCATGACTCTGAACTTAATGATGATACATTTTCATTAGGAATTCATTTTGATCAGTTTATCCGTTTGTTCTTTATTATAAAAAAAATAATCATTAATGATTTGCGATATTGTGAGTGAGAAAGTAAATGAAAGCGACTTTCATGACGGTGATGAGGTCAGCTAATTTATCTGATTTATGAGATTTTGGAAAATGTGATGTTGATGGTGATTTATGATTGCGAATTGTAATGATCATGATTTAATCTACAAACATTTTTCGTTGGCAGTAATTTAACAAAAAACATTTAATTCTTTCAACGAATAAAAAAATAAGTCTTCATATTTTCGCCGCGCTACGATTGAAGCCAATAAATTCTCATAATAAACAACCTAATTGGCTGATCAGAACCGAATCACGCAGTCCTAGCCTCGCGAAGAGGTAAATGCCCCAAATACCATATGCCGTAACAACAATTATAAACTGCCAACGAATAGCAATCTTACGCAACAACGGATCGGTATTATTAGTATGAATTTTATTTTTTTTCCGTCCGCTTCCCGGACGCGGCGAGTTCCGTTCGCGTGCGTTCGCACATCTATGTTCTACGTATAATGAATTGCATTGCGCGCTTTGCTTGGCAAAATTCGACCAATAAAATAAGTTTATGGTCTCAATATGGTTTGCCGTGTGGTGCCGGCTCAGAATGCCACCACCCCATTTCATCTCGTGGGTGTCGTAAAAGTCGACTAAGGGATTAACCGGAGGATGGGCAGCAGCGTCCTTCGAGTACATTAACAACTCAACTGCGATCGCCAACCCGTCTGTCAAGTGGCGATTATGGCAAGAACCCCCAATGAGCGCACAACACACCCATCGGTCGTTGTGGTGATCTTTGGGGGAGGCCTGTGTCCAGCAGTGGACTCTATTCGGCCGAAATGTCGATGGTCTCAATTTATTTTGTTGTTTTTTTTGAAAGCGGTAATTTTGTTTATATGACGGCCAATGAACTTTTCAATTTAAATAGACATATTTGTAATGCCCTATTGTAGCCTTGAACTGTCAAAGAAAAGCGAAAACAAGGCCAAAAGTGTCATGTCGGAAACAGTGCACCGTATTTGTAAAGCACGCGATATTGCAAACATTGGTAAATATTACAATGTCTGTAATGACTTTGTATGAATTAATGATTTCAGAGTTAAATGGTTTATGAATGGAAATGATGATAACAATAATTATGAATCGGTATATGATATAAATGTTAAATAAGAAGGATCAGTACCTATGTGAATTGATGAAAAAGGAAATGGTCCTTCAAAGTATACACCTACCTACGATTTGATTTGATTGTAATGTTACAAATGATATTACCATGACAATGAACGATTACTTTGACAATAACATTAAAAATCTTTGCAAGTCAAACATTATTTTTAAATTTAAATATTTTGGTGCCCCATTTAATTATTATAATGTTATGATAAAAGTTAAATATAACATGTTAGTACAATGTACATAAGTCGCAAAGATTTTTATTTATTTACATTTTGTGACCAATGTATTACTGTGAGGTATGTTATGTTATTAATACTTGTTGCTTCAAGCAGAAAGTTAATTAGAAGAGGGGCGAGAAATAATAAATAACTAATCAATATTACTTATAAGTAATATGAAAAATAGCATAAACTTACTCATAAACGATGCCCATCAAATGATAAAAACACTTCACTTCTAATTTTAAAGAGTATTTTTTACAAAGTTTTTAAGTACAAAAGGTTTAAAACTGGCAGTATCATGTTAGCCTCGTGTGCTTTGTCATTTGATTCTTAAATTAATTAAGTACTCATTTAAACATATAAAAAAAACGAATAAAAATAATCTGACTAACAAAAGGTAATCGGAGTAACCATTCACACGTAAAAGTATTACTTTTTTCTACATTACAAAATAATTTTCGTTTATGTATTGTCCGTTCTAAAGAGGCACACTTTTTGAGCGCGCGTGCCATGCCATGGCATGTCAAATATTAATGCTAGACGTCAAGACATAACCAAAATAATAAACTAATGAGACGGATAGCTCAGAAAATAAAATTAAAGAGCGGAGCGAAAACCTTCGAGAACTTAAGAGTAATAATATAATACAGAATATAAATCACTTAAAACTAGTTAACATTGCACTTGTCCTTAGGAATGTTATGCTAATGGGTTAAATTAATTATACGTGATACCACGTAACTGCGTTAGAAGACGTAAAGGGTGACATTGGAACGCTGGTTCGACGACATCAATTTGCAATGGGCGCCAATGTTCCAAGCCGTGCGCCAGCGTTGCAACGTCACAGTTCTAACGAAATAAATTTACAATAGCCTAACATGAGATTCAGCGCAGACTGCTTCGACCACGCTCACTGACACTGTCACAGACACACTATATTACAAACTACAAAATGCTTCATTTTGAGCTAGAACCTATATCCGCTAGTCCCTTCCAATCCGTTTGTGGATCTGCTGGTGCTTGATCAGGTGCGCCTTCTGACGGAACGCCTTCGCGCACACGTCGCATCTGAAAGGTTTCTCTCCCGTGTGTGTTCGGAGATGGACCTTTATGTTGGACTTATTCAGAAAACCCCTATTGCATATCCCGCACCGGTGGACCGGTTTCTCCTTGCCGAGCAAGCCACTAAGCTCCGCCGCTGTTGCCGACTGGAACGCGAGCGAGCTGCCATGCATATTCCCGCTGTTTGCCTGTTTCGCTTTAGCTCGACTCCTTTTGCTTTTACTCGCTGGTGTGGAAGTCGTGGTGTGAGCGTGCGGGTAGCCGAGAAGCCTTTCTGGACTGCAGAGCCCATCAGACTTTAGACCAAGCGCGTAGTGAGGTGCGTATCGGCCGTTTAATAAGCCGCCAACACCGTCAGTCGTGGACACAGCGTTTCCCGGTGGAGACGACGTGGATATCACGTCCATGCCATAACTCGTTGAGCTCGGCGCCTCTTGCTTCACTGGAGGTCCGTTTTGAAGCCGGTTTTGTAGTAATGGCATGTAGCCGTGCGTCAGCAAGGATTGCAGAGTAGACCCCGCTTGCCCTAAATTTTTCTGAAGGAACTCCGTGCTTTTTGAATACTCTTGATTCTTGCAGGGGTAGTCGAGACTGGAGTGATGGTTCGGCCCCGATGGAGGTGAATTAGGCAGGCCAAACTCCGCAAGATCTTGTTGCACAATTTTGTCACCCGGTTGAGTGCATGCGCCTGTGATCCAGGCGTCAATGTCCATCCAACTATCCCTCGAGTCATTGCGTTCGGGGTCTTCTGGTTGCGATGGGACAGTCGTATCGGCGATGGCTGAACCGATGATAGCTGCGATATCCTCTATCGAACTGATGTCGTACATGTCCTGCTTGTGCCCGTCCTCAAACATTTTGGCGGGCGGTGAGCAGGACGCAGCGCAAGAGTCCGCGGCGGATGTATCTGCGAACGGTTTGGTGTCGGGCCCATCTAGAAACGGTTTAACGTCCTCTAAATCGGGAGGCTCGGCGTCGGCGGCACACGTCGAAGATGAAACCACGTCGTGGTCAGCGCCATAGCCGCTTTGGGTAGGGTAATTATTGTTTTCTTCTGGAAGTCGTTGCGCGATAGCGTGGTAGTGATGTCCAGATATGCCATTGATGGATAAGTGCCCGGTGTAACCAGTGAAGGGAGGCAGAGGCTTGAGTTCTGCGAGAGGGGTAGGGGCCAAGAGGGAGTCGAGTAGTTCATGGCAGGTGGGCGGGGGTGAAGAGTTGTCGAGCTTGGGGTCGAGCCAGCAGCTCCCGAGCAGCAGCTCGTCACCGCTGGCGCCCGCCACACCGGCGCACTTCATGCCGCGTCTCACCGTGACGCCGGAGCCCAGTGAGAGCCCTCCACTGCCATACTTGGAAGCCGCCACCCTGCTGCGCTATCTGTAACAAACACATACGATGATAAGTACATTGTATTTTTAAATATGAATTTCGAAGGGAATAAGGAATTGTTTATCGGGTCAATCATCGTCATCATTTCGGGCGAATGAAGTCCACTGCTGGACACAGGCCTCCCCCAAAGATCACCACTACCACCGATATGGATGTATTGTGGGCTCATTGGGGGGTTTTGCCATAATTGCCACGCTTGGCAGGTGTGTTGGCGATCGCAGTTGAGTTGTTAATGTACTCGAAGGACGCTGCTGCCCATCCTCCGGCTTATCCCTGAGTCGACTTTTACGACACCCATTAGAGGAGATGGGGTGGTAGAATTCTGAGCCGGCACCACACGGCATCAATCACGGGTCAAGCCTTTTTCAAGGTTTTATTCAGATAAAAAAAAAACTTGGTCGAAACGAGTAATAATAGCTATTAATAAAATTTGCCGTGTGGTGCCGGCTCAGAATGCCACCACCCCATCTCCTCCCATGGGTGTCGTAAAAGTCGACTAAGGGATTAGCCGGAGGATGGGCAGCAGCGTCCTTCGAGTACATTAACAACACAACTGCGATCGCCAACCCGCCTGCCAAGCGTGGCGATTATGGCAAAACCCCCCAATGAGCCCACAACACATCCATATCGGTGGTTGTGGTGATCTTTGGGGGAGGCCTGTGTCCAGCAGTGGACTTCATTCGGCCGAAGTGATGAATAAAATTCAAGACAAAATTGTGAATCGACCGTAGTGTAACATTGGTATGTTCTTCATAGTCTACTCTAAGTCACAAAACACTACCCCTGCCTATAGTAAAATTGTTCAAGGGACTAAAACCTAGGCGAACTCACTTTGATATCAGTACCCAGGTATTAGTGTTGAACTAGTACGCAATCAGAGATGCAGGCGGTAATCGCAAGCGCAGCCCGATACGCCTCACTAGCTAACCGTGCTGCGGCTCATAGTGGCTTCTGTTTTATTTCTAGACAAGCATTTCATACATTTTTGTTCTATTTTTACTCAAAACTCAAAGCACTGGCTTCGATTTTTGAAGTAGGTCAGACTTAAACGTAGTCTGTGCAGTTAAAAGACGATATGGCGAGGCCTTCATCATTCGGCTGATAATGAAACGCGCTATCCAGTGTGATATACGGTTGGTTTGTGGCTGATACAGTCGGGTGCTGCGCTCCGAGTCGTCGGTTCGATACCCACACGGAACAAATATTTGTAGCAATGATCTGCAGGTTGTTCCGGGTCTGGGTGTCTGGTGTGAGGAATTTGTGTCTATAGGAGAAATCCTAGACATCTATAGATAAATAAAAGTGGGAAACTAAGGAAGGTTGGATCAGATCCAGCATTCTTGGTCATCATCATCATAATTTTAGCCAAAAATCGTCCACCGCTGGACAGAAGCCTCCCCCAAAAATTTTCTACATGATTGGTATGGGATTGGGTGTGTGATTATTAGGGGGGCTTTGCCATTATGGCAGACGGGTTGGCGATCGCAGTTTTGTTATGAATATACTCGAAGGACGCTGTTGCCCGTCTTCCGGCTAATCCCATAGTCGCTTTTTACGACACCCAAGGGATGAGAGAGCCATACGGCACATTCACATTCTGGGTAGGAAATACAATTGAAATCTGAATCCGAAGATTTGTCTCTAAATTTCTATCCAAAGGCTACTCTCAAACCTTTGTTGTGTCTTAAATGGCTAAGAATATCACCACCCCATATCATCCCGTGGGTGTCGTAAAAGGCGAATATGGGATTAGCTGTGGATGGATTCGCTGTGGCCATTTTTGGGGAGGCTTCTGTCAGTGGGCGTTTTTCGGCTGAAATGATGATGATGATGAAATTTTCCTTAACAATTTACTTGCTCGAATTTTGAAATGCACATTGTTACTTGAAGACATACAAAGCGCAGCGTTGATATAAGCCGCAGATAGCGCCAGGCACGGATCCGCCACAATTATCGGAGGCAGCCTCGATTCCTGACCGTGTTCCAAGTTACAATGCTGCTAACGAAATCATACCAAGTAGTCTTTATAATTATGTGTTAGCGTTTAGGTTAGAGGTAATTACTTAGTGGCGGTAAATGGGTTTCATACACTAAAATAATAAACATCAAATTTTCTAAAAATGTCGAGAATACAAGGAAATAATTGTTTTGAAAAATAATATGTCGATAAATTGTTATACGCCTTGTGGTCCCGGCTCAGAATACCACCAACCCATCTCCTCCCGTGGGTATCGCAAAAGTCGACTAAGGGATTAGCCGGAGGGATGGGCAGCAGCGTCCCTCGAGTACATTAACAACTCAACTGCGGTCGCCAACCCGTCTGCCAAGCGTGGCGATTAACCCCTCCAATGAGCCCACAACACACCCATATTGGTCGTAGTGGTGATCTTCGGGGGAGGCCTGTGTCCAGCAGTGGACTTCATTCAGCCGAAATGATGATGATGAAATTGTTATAAAAATCAATACGGAAAAATAATTTTTGAAAATTTGAAAAGTCGTTTATTGTAAAAATAGCTTAGCGGGTTTTAATTATAAGTTTCTGGGAGAGTATAAAATAATCTATTGAGCTTCAGGTTCAGCAATTGATGGTTTTACCATTTAATCATTCGATGAAATTAGCTTATAATCCTACTAGCTGCCCACCCCGGCTTCGAACGGGCACATGCAAACCCGATGGCAGTGACACCTAGCGGGTCCAATCAATCCAGTCAATTAATCACCTTATACCGCCATCTGTTAGAATCTTATCGAACTAACAGATAATTATGACTCTTTGTCAGACAATAAACAAATAATTCGCAATAAAATAAAATTGCGATTATAGAGTTAGGTATAAACTATCCTATCTTTTAAGTTGGATAAAACTGCACACAGTGTGCAAATTTTATTTAAATCGGTTCAGTAGTTTAGGAGTCCATAGCGGACATGTTTGTCCGTGACACGTAATTTATATACATTAAAAAGATATAATCCTACACATAAACCTGCAATATTCTATTCGCTCTTCTTGTTGGTCTGTACCCGCGATTTTCTTCTGGTCTTTTATAGGCATGGAAACATGATCTCGACCCTGAAGGAGTACGCGGAAGTATGCTATAACGCCCACCATAGGACACACCTCATCATTTCAGCCGAATTAAGTCCACTGCTGGACACAAGCCTCCCCAAAGATCTGCACAACGACCGATATGGGTGTGTTGTGTGCTCATTGGGGGGTTGTACCATAATCTCCACGCTTGGCAGGTGGGTTGGCGATCGCAGTTGAGTGGTTGATGTAGGATGCTGCTGCCCCTCCGCCAGCTAATCCCATAGTCGCCTTTTACGATACCCACGGGATGAGATGGGCTGGTGCTATTCGTAGCTGTCACCGCACGGCAGGACACATCTATGATATTGCTACTAACAGCATGAGGTCTTCTCCACTATCCTGGCTCGTTTATTATCCATTTTGATTAGATATGGTTATGATTTTAAGTGGGTCTGCAATGTTTTGTTAACTTTAGATATTAGTAAAACTTTTCCTCAATAGTTGATTGCTACATTGCTACGAGTGACTGGAGCATTTCAATGTCAAAGGTGCAGTTCATTCAACTTATGAAAAAATTTGGACACTGAGCGCGCATTATATGAACACTTTGGAACAATTAATTCTGCCATTTAAATGATATCGAATTTCTTCACAACTACATTTCCTAATAAACAACTATCCTTTGATTCTCGTAACGTACTATTTTCATAACGTTTCGTTTTGTTACTGACGAAAACTCTCGTACCTATGACAACACGCACCGTTGGCAAACGACTGCACGCAACGGATTGCGATAGTTTCACGAAAAAATACTATTAAAATATAGATTTGTCTCGGCTGCCAAGTACGCGGCCTTGATTGGGTTTTTCGCAAAATATTGTAGTGTGGATAAAAGGTTGATTGCGCCTGCGCCGCCGCCGGGCCGTGGCGACCGCTGTCGCAACCCGCTGCAGAAAAAATGAATTACCAAGAAACCCGATTGCATACTGTACGTGACTTTAATTGGGGACAAAACTGTTATTGAACTTTTGGATTTTTGTGGTTATTAAAGGGTCTCATCCGCCAAAAGAATTGCGACAGAATAAACGCCTCCCCAAAGACAATCAGTTACATGCCGGATGTCATCATTTTGGGGGGAATTTGCCAGTACTCTCACTCACGTTTGGCAGTCGGTTAGCGCAGAATGGCTGCTATCCATTCTGGTTTAAACTAACGTACTCGGGTCTTACGACATCCACTATAGCCTATTTAGCTTGGGGCGTCAGCTTTACGTGTTACGTAGATCCTTAAATTTTCTTATGGTGTCCGGATTAAGAATATAGCATCTCCTCTCATGCATGTCGGGAAAGGCTATGGATCTCTTTACTAGAGGGGTGGGCAGTAGCGTCCATTCTGAAGAACAGTATTCTATGCTCATCAACCCGCCTACCAAGCGTGGTGTGTACTGACAAATTCCCCCCAAAATGATGACACGCGGCATGTATCTGGTCGTCCTGGAGATAGGTGAGGCTTTGGTTCAGCAGCGAACGTTATTTGGTTGATAAGAATCTTCGAATCTCTCCATTACCAAATGCTTTGCTACTTTGACTATAATACGAATAAAAATAATGGTCCAAAATATAAATCCTTATCATAACTTTTACATGACTATGAATTTATTTTGTACTAGCTGGGATCCGCGGTTTCAACCGCGTTTAATTAAAAAAAAAATTAGAGTACTTTGACATAAACACTTGACATAGAATATATATGTTGGATTTCAAGGGTTTTATTGCGCGGAACCCTAATTATTTTTCTAAAATAAAAGTAGCCTAAGGTATTGCTTATAACGTCAGCTATCTGCCAGTGAAAGTCCCGTCAAAATAGGTCCAGCCGTTTCAGAGATTACCCGGAACAAACAGACAGACGGACAGACAAAAACATTTGAAATTGTTTTTTTGTTATAGGTACCGTATATACTTTCATATGCATTTAGTAAAAAGCTGTTATTTTGACATTACAAACAGACACTTCAATTTTATTTATTTGTATAGATTATAAAAGTGACGGCGCTGCCAATTGGTATCGGATTTCCAAAGAATTTGGGAATCACGGTGTTTGTATTCAAAGGAATGCTATAGTGACAATAATAATTATCAAAAATGCAGACATTTTTCCGAAAGGCTTGCTGAATCAGGTAGGCATTTAGCTTGAATACCTTTAGTAGCGGGCACGTTTGCTATACGAAGATATTTATTGAAGTTTTTTAACCAAGTAATAAACATTTGAGTTAATTGTGCGCAAGCAAGCGAAGCGAACGGTTCAGGATGTTTGGATGCAGTGGTTGCAACTTGGGCTGTATTAACTAAGATTAACACTGAATATGAACGTATTAATAAACGATTAAATATTTGCCAGAGATTGAATTATCGTGTCAGTCAAAGGACGTCCACTACTGAACAACGGCCTCCCGCTTTTTTCCACAATTGTGTCGTCATTTTGGGGAGAGCTTGCCCGCACTCACCACGCTTGGCAGGCAGGTTGGTAAGCTACTAAGCTCAGTATTCTATGCAAGGAAGCTGCTATCCATTCCTCCGGTTTACAGTCCCTTATTCGCTTTTTGCGAAATCCACGGGAGGAGATGGATCGGTGCTATATTCTTCTTTACATTTTTTAAAATTCTACTTACAATGCGCGTTTGTGGAACGTATTACCAGAAACAATGAGATATGCTAAGTTTTTAAAAGATTGCTAAAAAGAATTGGGGGGTTGTTGCCAATACACACCACGCTTGGCAGATGGGTTGTTGAGCGCACAGTGGCTGCTTTCACAGAAGAGACGCTGCTGCCCATCCCTCTAGTTTATACTCTCTTAGTCACCTTTTACGACATCCACGAGAAGAGATAGAGTACTATATTCTATATCCAAATACAACACGGTAAGTGACATGATATCAATTGAAGTTTTTCGCCGGTTCTTCTCCATAGGACCAATTAAAAGAAATTTAGAGTACTTCGATAAAGACATACTTGACAAAGAATACCTATATACATATTGGATTTCAAGGGTTTTATTTTTTTGCGCGGAACCCTAATTACTTTTCTAAAATAAAAGTAGCCTAAGTTATTCCTTATAATACCAGCTATCTGCCGGTGAAATTCCCGTCAAAATCGGTCCAGCCGTTTCGGAGATTACCCGGAACAAACAGACAGACAGACAGATGGACAGACAGACAGACAAAAAAAATAAAAATAGTGTTTTTGTTATATGTAATGTATATACTTTCATATGCATTTAGTAAAAAGCTATTATTTTGATATTACAAACAGACACTTCAATTTTATTTATTTGTATGTATAGATTAACAAATACTAGAGGTCACCCAGAAGTCGAAATTCGATTGAAAGATTTGATTTAATGTGTTTGCAACAATTATTATTACATCAGTTTTAACTTTCTGCACTCCTTCATATGAACTTTAACTATGCCAAATCTCACACTCCTTCACGTATATATAGATAAGCGTAGTTTTGTCGCCCACCGTCCCTGGGCCACTGGTCTTAGTGGCCAATTCTGAGTCTCCAAAACAATAATTTTACATCTCTCGTCCCAATTCCGTAGAAATTGTCACAGTTCCATAGATTATCCGCTCCGATGGTCTGTCCGAGTGAAAGTAGAAACACGTCTGCCTTTTGTGAATCAAAACGATCTTCTATAAAATATTGGTTATGATTGACGGCGGGGAGCAATGAAAGTATGAAATTTTTGATTTACTAACGTTTTCTGTGAAGTTAATGTAGGGTAATCCATTGTTGGCGGAAAGTAGACTGTATCAATTGCTTATTAATTTTGGAAGCCGAAGTTGCCGAAGTTTGAGGCCTTGTAGCGTCATGGAATTTTAAATCTTTGACTTTGGTGGCCATCCTTTATTCATCTAGAGACATCTATAGACCCAGCAGTCCCTTTGTATTGTTGTACCCCAGTTACGACCCTGAGCCGAGGTCCATGCCCCACAGGGGACGCCCTCAGGATCATTTACTTAGTTTATAGTTTTTGCCTGGCTGGAAGCGCTTCAAGCTTCGCCAATAGCCCATTAGAAAAAAAAATACCTTTACCAGTACATAGTGAGCTTTAGAAGTGGATAACAAGCTTTTTCTATGAACCAAACCGAAACCATGTATTGGTATCTGATAATAACGGGTATACCTTCCAATAACTAGTTATTGAAATACATATTTTTATACAAATCTTTATGAAATGGTAAATATTTTTACATCGTTTTATTTGATTCACGTTTGCTAACAGGTAAATGCTTAACTATTTTATCTCTACTTATGTCGAGTAAGGTTTAGGCAGTTACCTATATAAAATACCAAACGAACCCGGGCCAGGTTCGGTTGCTATACATATAATCATAGAAATTATCTATCTCTCATCTTTGCTCGACCATTTTACCGCCTTCGCTGCCGAGGGTGCCCGCCTCACCACGGTCGTGGAGGCCTATCGCCGCGTCACCTTCCCGTTCAAGTTACTACTTCTCCCCCTGTCTCTTGCTCGCGAGCCTGTAGTTTTAAATGTCCCCTAATACATTTTAAATAACACCGATCTCGCTGTCCCCAAAACAATAGCTTGTTACTCCCAGCAACGCTCTAAGCCGAGGTCCATGTCCCGCAGGGGGCGGGGCGCCCTTAGCGTAAGTTTCTTAGATATTAAAATTAATTTTAAGCCTGGCTGGAGGCCTATTTTGGCTTCTCCAGAAACTATCGGTTAAGCAACCACACTTCCCAAAAGTGTATGCGAGAAGCCCTACAAAAAAAAACTCTCATCTGTTCCATAATGCAATAACATACCGATATCAGTACAAACAATCATTGAAAGTGCGAAAAATCTACCTCCCATTGTATAAAGATGCCTCAATAATAGCTAACCTCAAATCTCAAAAGCATTCGGAACAAAACGTAACTTCAAACAAATTGGCGCCAAATACCGCTAGCTACTATGTTTGTCTATCTCGTTATCTCCTCAGTAACCGCTGCTAATGTATCGACATTGTTTCTAGGCGTTCCTAGGCAATATTTTGTGTACATTCGGTTAAACTGGACTGTTGGCAATGTTATGAGAATTGAGTTGTTTTGGTGTTGGAGAAATATGACATTTCTGAGGCCAAATGTTCATGCATCGTCCAACGGTAAAGGGCATGCCACGGACTAGAAAAAAAAGATGGACTCCGCGCCACTCATTCCGAAAGTGAAGCACGGTATCGAACATGCGTGCGTGATTTGAGGGATAACTACAAGGCCGCTGTCGTGCCGCGTAATGGCGGCCGACTGGCATACTATGATGCATGTGTGTGCGTAAGGCACGTGTGTACAAGCGAATCGGCATACTTAGGGTGCTTCACTTTCGATATGAGTGGCGCGGAGTCCATCTTTTTTTTCTAGTCCGTGGGGCATGCCTTACTGTTACCAGCTAAATATGAGACATTCAGAATACCTAGTTGCAGTCACTGATCGGTAAATGATCGACGCTTGGCGCGATGAGCATTTCCGTGCTTCGGAGGGTACGCAAAGTCGTCCCGGTTGTCATCAGACGGCAGTTGTTAAATCAAAGTTGGAGGGTATCAAAGGGGAGGGAGGCGGCTTGAACAACTGTGACACATGTTTACAACTAAACGAATAAAGGAGGAACCCAATTCCTTAGCCACTGCGTTAACTGTGCCTTCAAAAGATAGATCAGTAAAGCACATTCATAGATATTTAGGCCACAAAGTAAAGTAGTAGGTTCTGGCTGGATACCTCTTTTGGCCTCGCCAGGAACGAAAGAAAGAAAGAAAGAAAATATTTTTATTTCGGTATCGCAAAACAAAATAAAGTATGAATTAAATAAGATTGTACAAGGTAAACATTGCTTTCCGAAACCAAAAATGGACCCTATCTCAGCACATGCTACAACACAAAGTGTTGCAACGCTGATTTTCAGAATGTTATTTAAAATTAAACTAAAATTTCACTTAAAATAATTCATCATTTACACAAACATATATATGTAATAAAAACAAAAAATATCAAACATAAAATTAGATTGCAATTAAAATAAGTATTGTGTGCATATCAATAAAAACGAACGAAATGTTAAGCAACCACATTCCTAGGAAAGGTTTTCGAGAAGCCCAACAAAAACAACACAAGTTGTCGGTAGGTACCTATCTTATTCCATTTACTGTCCATAAACCTTTCTCCGCTAAACGAAAAGCTGGATTTATGTTCCAAAAGCCGATACAGCTAAATGCTAATCCCAAATCCTAAGTCGGTCCAAATCCCAAACACTAAGAACATAGACGTGCCAACCTAACATAAAGCACGCGGCACACTGACCGACAAACGGCTATCCCCACCGCGACAAGCGGATTCTTAAAAAAAATCGTATCACGAAATTAATTTTTAGGCCAACCAACACGAGGCGCCCGCATCGAAAATTTGTCGCGCGCGGAAAGAGACAAAACATGCGCTACAAACGAGAGTGAAAGAAACGGGTGTAAGTGAAACAGGGCCGCCTAACGGTACGCACACGGAAGTATGTCAGTGGCGTAAACACTACTTTATTATACACAGGTCGTAACAAACAACTATTGGACATTCAAAACGCAACCTTGACCGCAGGTAGTAAAGTCGGAAATTGGGAAGCATGCGAACTGGTTTTCGATTTTCACGGTGCTGATTCACTACAATAGAGCTATGTCCGTTTCTGTTTGATGATTACTTACGAGAATCCAGTTTTTAAACCTACCTCAAGGCTAGACTCGTCGCGAGCCTATTGATAGCCTAGACAGGCGATAAGGTCTCGAAGAGTTGGACGTACAAAGTTACTGTAATTTAACGAACATTTTTGCATTACGACATCGTAATGAAAAGTTTTTTAAAAACCAAATTTAACTTCATATATGTTAATTTAATGTTTAACCTACTTTACTAAAGGTTGCTTTTTCTGTGCAGTGGCATATTGAATTTCAGTACTTAAAGCATAATTCACCTACCATGGTAGGTATCTCTCCACTTCCATTCATTTGTGTTCCGATAAGATCTCAAAGAGAAACGATACAAGACTTATTGCACATTACCGATACCGATCTGATACCCATCTCTACAATATCGGTATTCTTTTAAGAGAGAAACGATTCAGGTAATTATAAACGGTTTTTTTGTAATACAAATTAATATAATTGAAGTGTCTGTTTGTAATGTCAACATAACAGATTTGTACTAAATGCATATGAAAGTATATACGGTACATACAACAAAAAAAACAATTTTTTATTTTTTTGCCTTTCTGTCTGTCTGTTTGTTCCGGGTAATCTCCGAAACGGCTGGACCGATTTTGACGGGACTTTCACTGGCAGATAGCTGATATTATAAGGAATAACTTGGGCTACTTATATTTTAGAAAAATAATTAGGGTTCCGCGCAAAATAAATAAAACCCTTGAAATCCAATATATATAAGTGTCTGTGTCGAAGTACTCTAAATTTCTTTTAAATTAAACGCGGGTGAAACCGCGGGTCCCAGCTAGTTAATCAATAATTTTGTATTCAGACTGGTTTTACTTATTATGTTACCCGTAATTCATAAATTTAAATAATAATAAAACTTACCAAAACAGATTCTCACTTAGCAACACGTTCACAATTTTTGCCTCAAAGCAAAAATGCAAATTCGCCGACAAAATAAACTTAACAAATAAAAGTTCAACAATTTACATAGGCCAGACATTTATTATGTTAACTGTAATTTTAACATCAATTGTTTCCTAGTAAAATACTAGTACAGTCGGCGTATTTGATCCCTACATCCTAATTGCCTAATATACTTGTTTGTTCGTTTGACAAGGCAACGGTTACCGTTATAGGCCCAACGGGTTTTTTAGGAGTGGACGGTGGTATGCGCTTGCGCACCACAACGAGGTTGAGTGGATTTTGGGTGGCCCACTGTGGGAACGCGTGGTGATTTTGTATGGTGCTTGGTGTGAGTTGGATGGGCTTTGTCCTCATCATTAATTTGATATGTGTATTAACTCAGACACGCTTCTTAAGCACAAGGTAGCGAGTTCAAAACCTGGCCTGTTTGGTGGTTATGACATTATGATTTGACTACACAGACACTATTAGCATAAGCTGCTATTATTTCGAAAACAAATCCCGCATTAGCGGCATTACAAACATTAAAGAGAGACAAGGGGTGCAATTCCTTAAGCTCAAACATTCATACATCCTTGAATATAGAATCGAAATAACGGTGATAACCCAATTGAGGACCAGTCTTTGCGAATACTAAATTGGGTTATCACCGTTATTTCAATTTTGTATTCAAGGATGTATGGATGTTTGAGCTTAGAGAATTGCACCCAAGGTCCCATAGATAAGCTGTATACCAATAGCACCAACCCATCTCATCCCGTGGGTATCGTAAAAGGTGACTCTGAGATGAGACGGAGGATGGGCAGTAGCGTCCTTCGAGTACATTAACAACTTATCTGGGACCCCCAACCAGCATGCCAAGCGTAACGAATATAGCAAAACCTATGAGCACACAACACACCCTGACCGGTCGTTATGGCGATCTTTGAGTGAGGCCTGTGTCCAGCAGTGGACTTTGGACGAAGGTCCCATATTAATAAGCTACAGGCAAAAACCTTCTTTTTTTTATTGGTGCCTAGTGGAAATTCTTCATGAAATTCCTTCGCCCCGGGGAAGGGCGAAGGGGTATGCCGGACTCCTACCGGCTAAAACCACTGGAGCGGTCATCTTCGGCACCTAAGGGAGGCTCCAGGTCCTCGTATGATCACACTAGAGCCGCCCACTGGTGCCACGCCTATAGGCACATCCCTGAGAGGGTGACTGTAAAGCGGTCACCCCCTCGGGGGGATTGTAAAGGATCCCCCAAAGCGTCCCACGGCAGCGCGTGACCACATGCGTGCTACCGTCTTCTCTTGGGTCGCTCGGTGTGGGCACGCAGATTCCCCAATCTACGCAGCCACGAACCCAGAGGTCCCCTGCCTCACAGGAACGGTAGGGGGCAGGCAAAATACCTACTTAACAGATACATTCAATACGTGAAGTGTGTCAACAGTACTTAAAAAGTGTATAAATCAGTCGAGAAAACACGACAGCTCTATTTCGACAATCAGGCACGAATTGTTGGGAAATAAAGTAGTTTACAAAACATTTATTCTGTGTTATAAAATTACGTTCAAAAGCTCTGGTCATAAAGAGACTGATATCGCAATATCCTATATTGTAAACAAATATTATAATGTTGATTACGTTGATTGGCAACACTTATAAAGTATGTTTATTTAAACGTCCAATGCTGAAACTCAGGTCCCCAAAATATATAGCTTGTCATCCCCAGCAACGCCCTAAGCCGAAGTCCGTGTCGGCGCGCCGTTAGCGTATGTTGCTTAGTATATAATATTAATTTTAAGCCTGGCTGGAGGCCTCTTATGGCTTCGCCAGAAACGACCGGTTAAGCAACCACATTTCTAAGAAAAGTCTGTGAGAAGCCCAAAAAAATATGTCCCTGTGCGCTGTACTATGCGCGCCACCGTCTTCTCGTGGGTCGCTCGGTGTGGGCACGCAGATTCCCCAATCTACGCACCCGCGAACCCAGAGAGCGCTCAGTTTTACTCCTAGCTATCAAAATTCGACACGGGAGTTTTGTTGCCTCGTATTATATTTGAGAATACAAAGCAATATAATAAATATAATTCTTAGAAAATAAAGTAGTTTCATACACCGATATCCATTGGGATCTTTCTTTTAAGTATTATGCAGATGAGTAATAAATAAAGACATTGTTTTGAAAGCAGCACAATGAATTATGTTAATATAAATTGTAAAAGGGTTGATTAGCATTTCAATTTGTCTTCGAGGAATGTATGTTTATTTGAATAGGATTAATTTATTGTTTCTTTTATGGGAATTTTTTGTTTGTATGAGACAGCAGTGGCTGGGTCTATCTACATCCCGAATTTTAGGTTCTTACCAGCTCTCTTTGAAATCGGTCATTGCTTTGTAATATAAAACTGAAATCACGTCAACAAAAGGAAATGAGGTTTGACCTCTCACGGTGTCTTTCGGACAATTAACAAACTTAACAAACGTTAAACTCATACATTATCAAACAGCGCTTAGCAGTATTGGGTAACTGACATAATAGGAAGACCATTTAGAAGAGTTTGACTTGCGAGGTTTGGCATTTCTTCTCAGAGGTAGATAGGAAAGGCCAGCGCCAAGCCAGGTAGTTTAAATAAAATAAAAATCTGACATCTAAAAGTGGTTCAGTAGGTAATCAATATGAACGGAAACCCTCTGTCGGGACTGGTCAGCATGACGACCTTATTGTAAGGCAAATAAGTCTGAAATTTTATTTTATTTTACCCATTGCCTGCATTATCCTCACATACCTCTTTTCATAATTATATTGTAATGATTCTGTTCATGAACTTAGCACCACTTTATCTCCTACCTTGGACGTGGTAAACGGTGACTAAGGGACTCTTAATTAGAGCGATGGGCAGCAGTGTCCCTTCTGTTCTTCTTCTGTTGACCAGTAGCAATTCTGCGCTCACTAACCCGCCTACCAAGCGTGGTAGCAATTTACCCCCAAAACGACGACACGGCAAGTACCTGACGGGTCGTCTATTTTCAGCAGTATTTTTTTTACAAAAACGTTCCCCCACACTAGAATTTCTCTCGTGTTGTGGGTGCGTTTATAGACATATTCCACACACACAATATACCCAGACCCGAAACAACCACCTACAGATCATACAAATGTTTGTTCCGTGCGGGGATCGAACCCACGATCCAATAAGGGATTAGACGGTGGATGGGCAACAGCGTCCGTCGAATACGTTAACAACTCAACTGCGATCGCCAACCCGCCTGCGAATATGGCAAAATCCCCCCCCAATGAGCACACAACGCACTGATACCGGTCGTGGTGTTGATCTTTGAGGGAGGCCTGTGTCCAGCAGTGGACTTTATACGGCCGAAATGATGAAAATTACATGATATCAATACATAACCTAAACATAACCAACCCATTGCTGTCCCACTGCTGGGCACGAACGAGCCTTTTCTCGTGATGAGAAAGGTTAGGCTATTTTTACTTCTTTTTTATCCGTATTGGGTGTGCAAGGTGTCTCGCAATGTTTTCCTTGACCGTTAACGCAAGTGATAATTAAAATTCTGATCCGCACACAAATCCCAAAAGTCAGAGGTGTGGCGGGGATCGAACTCAGAACCTCCTGTATGGATGGCAAGCGTTCCAATAGGCTATTACTGCTACATATATAATTTCCGTGTGGTGCCGGCTCAGAATGCCACCACCCCATTTCATCTCGTGGGTGTCGTAAAAGTCGACTAAGGGATTAACCGGAGGATGGGCAGCAGCGTCCTTCGAGTACATTAACAACTCAACTGCGATCGCCAACCCGTCTGCCAAGCGTGGCGATTATAGCAAGACCCCCCGATGAGCACACAACACACCCATATCGGTCGTTGTGGTGATCTTTGAGGACTGTGTCCAGCAGCGGATTTCATTCGGCCGAAATGATGATGATATAATTACATCATTCAAAAATACTTAGCCGAACAGCACCCAAGAAAACTCTTCCCACATAAAGCTACCACCATACTCACAAAAAACAGTTAACCACCCAAACTTACACAATCAAACCAAAACTGTAGAGCTCAAATCCCGTTGCGGCCACAAAAACCCCTCGCCTCGGGTTAAGGTCGTCGTCCTGCCTGGGATAGCCCTTTACAGTTACCGGGTCGTCGCCCGGGATGGCTGGCCTTGGGGATCCTCCCGTGAATATGAATAGGACAGGTGAACTCTGGGGGTATAGACTGGAGGATTATTGGGGTTTTTGAGGTTGATTATTAAGAGAAAAGAACTTTATGTAATACGCGGATGTTTTGTTTATATAAATCTATACAAATAAATAAAATTGAAGTGTCTCTTTGTCATGTCAAAATAACAACTTTTTACTAAATGTATATACGGTACCTACAACAAAAAAAACTCTTTTTTTTGTCTGTATGTCTGTTTGTTCCCTTTTATACTATTCTATGGACATTACCTTCCCGTTTCCCGTATCCAATAATGATTTGCGATGGGCTATGTGAAGGAAATTTCAACTTACCTATCGAGAAGGTAAGGGTGATAATGATGAAACATGGAACACTATTTATTGTACCTTTCTCTTTACTTTTTTTTTTTATGGTTATTAATATGTATGTACTATAATGGTATTGTAAAAATATCATGTTAAACGTATATCGAATGAAGTAAATGTTAGTTTTACTGATCTCCCAATGTTATCAAAAGCTGTCAAAGCATGCCCTTTTGATAGAAGGCGACAGAGGAATTCCTCATTAGAGCGCAGCGAGGATTGGGAAGATCCTTTACAATCCTCCCCGAGGAGTGCCTGGGGGGCGACCGTTTTAGAGTCGCCTTCCCTCCGCTAGACGGGGTGAACGCTTTACAATCATCTCCTCTGAGATATAACTAAAGGCGTGGCATTAATGGGCGGCTCTAGTGTGATCTTACGAAGACGTAGAGCCCCCCTTCGGTACCTATTTAAACTTAAGTTCTACTTCTGTAATACAGGCCTTAGACTGGACTTCCGATTTTCGGCAACGATGGTCACTGCGTGGGTTTCTGAGTCTCGATTTTAATGAACGTTAATCCATGTAGGCATGACCACAGCAACTGCAGCTTAACCTCGTAGATCGATCGATCTTATGGTAACTAATTATCTACGAACCCTGCTATATATACCAAGGCCCATCGATAAGCTATGTGAAGTAATTCCTCGCATGGAACGCTAAATTTTATATAGTTATTGCTATTGTCACTATCGCGTTCCGTGCGTGAAATTATTTCACATTGCACAGCGCTACATGAGGTTCAAATAAGGAATAGTACAAACGTCTTATCGCAAATGAACTGTATCACCTTACGCCTTACACAGCTGTGTTACAGACTTACAAGCAATGTAAGTTATAAGGGCAATGGGTTAGCGAGGTGACCGTAAGAGATTAGATTCAATTATGGTCTTGGAAGCCAACATAAGGAAGACGTGTTAGTAATAATATGTCAAGACAGTTTTCGTTTTATCTGATTAATACTTGTGTCATTGTGGTGCCGGCTAAGAATAGCACCACCCCATCTCATCCCGTGGGTGTCGAAAAAGGTAACTATGGGATGAGCCGAAAGATGGGCAACAGCGTCTTTCGAGTACCTACATATACAACTGGTGGTGATTATGGCCAAACCCCCGAATAAGCACGTAATACAAACCTAGACCACTCGTTGTTCATTTTGGCGGAGGACTATGTCCAGCAGTGGACACCTTTCAGCTGAAATAATGATAATGATGATAAGACTTAACATCGACTAAGAGTAATTTTTTTATTCGGCATACGAAAAAACGTTTTAATAATCCCACTTTCCGGATAAGGACTACTTTAAATGCTGATAGCCCATAGCCCACGCACTGATCAGTAAGCGATCGGCGAGGTTAAGCAACGCTTGGTGCGGTCAGTCTGTGGATGGTTGACCGTGCTTCAGAGGGTACATTAAATAGTCAGTCCCGGTTGTTGTCATTAGGCGGCAGCCGCCTCTGAGTTGCTTGAACAACTCTGACACAAGCTTGACCACTAACCACACGAAGAGAAAGAGGAATAACTACTTTAAAATCAAGCAACAAAAAATAAATTCCAAAGTAACATCCCAATACTATGACGATACTTTACAATAACCCGTTTTTACTTCTCTTCTAAATTCAAATCTTCATTGTTCACAAAAGTTTAATAACTTACATTACACTAACACATCCACACGTAAAGCTTGTGCGTGGCTGTGTGTGAATGTGTCGACGCGTATGACGCATGCGCACGCCGCTAGACCAGTTGTGACGTAGTGACACTCCCGCGCCGCATACAGGCTGATCCAAAACATACGGATATTTAACGTCCTAGCCTATTCACAAGTATGTGTCTTGGAATCACCTGCTATGTAGTCTGACCGTGGGGCTGACCACCAGAATGGTGATGATTCACATAGTTTAATGAAAACAAACCGCGATCACCAATCCTTTTGCCAAGCGTGGTGATCATAATAATATTTCCTAAGACTGCTCATCGTACTGATCATTGGGAGGTCCTCGTTGAGCTCTGAACATTTAGGGACTGTTGTATTTGGGTAAATTTTTTAATTGTACTCATAAAAACAAATGTGGCATTCATTCTATTTAAAATTATTATATGTAATGAAAAGGTCTAAAAAAACAGACTAATTCATAAAAAAATTGGTGCTTGAATATATTTTACATCCGAGTGGCACTGCGTGCCATCTTATCTTTTTTGGCTTCTCGCATACTCTTGTGTCAAGTTGTGTTGCTTAACCGGTCGTTTCTGGCAAAGCTAAAATAGGTCTCCAACCAGGCTTAAAATTATAATTAAAAACTAAGCAACTTGTGCTAAGGGCGCCCCCTGCGGGACACGGACCTCGGCTTAGTTTTGCTGGGGATAACGAGCTATTGTTTTGGGGACAGCTGGATCGATATTGCGTGCCATCTCTTCTATCCTCTACATAATTTGCTGAACGGTAGCCTGAAAACGTGCCACGCTACTGCTAAAAATGTAATAACTTTTTCTGATATGAAAATATCACCGATTTACAATATTTGCTATGTTTATTACAGAGCTACTTTATACTATCTATAAAGCAAAAAAATATTTCTGATTTCTAACTTAATAAAATATTCAAGCCCCTTAAAGTTATACAATTATATTAGTGCAGTTAATATTTATTTAAAAAAAGTAAGATGTTTGATTTGATTGCTTATTAAGTCAGCAGGTTCATAACGTAGAGATTACACAGGTTTTTCTTTTTTGGACAATGGACACTGCATACCATTTCTTTTAGCTTTAGCTATAAATCCGCTACTTCTTAGATTATCTGGCGTTCCCTCAGGGGCAGCCGTTAGCAGCAGTTGCTTAGTTTATAAAAGTTATTTTAAGCCTGGCTGGAGGCCTCTTTTGGCTTCACCAGAAATTGTCCGGTTAAGCCGCCATATTTCCAGGATATATGTGCGAAAAATCGAATATAAAAAAAAAACTTATAACATATTTTATAGCGTAGGACTTCATTTTGATGTGGCTACAGGGGACCGCATTTACTTAATCTCAAAAACTGTAACTTGAACTTATGGAACATAATTTGTTTTGTTATTAAGGTCTAAAAGTTAAATAACCTTTTGATTCTGTTTTTGTCGTCATATTATTAGCGTAGCGGTTCACCGCATAGTTATAATTCGAGCTAATTTGAATAGTTACCTAGTTTGCACATCTAGTACAATTCGAATGTTGGCCAATCAGTTGTTATAAAACCTATTGCGGTACTGTTTGGTATATAGCTTAATAATAATGGCTTATTATTACTTAATTTTATTGAAGTTTGTGGCTTGTATCTAATAGAAAATATCGTCATTAGTATCTCATTAAAAAAAGCTATACTATCTCCTATAGTGTCTTACAGCCGAAATAAATATTCAATCTAATTGGAAATCTTTGGATTTGGGATTGAGGATTTGTCTGTTTTTATGCCAAGTGTTGTCTTAACACAAAAACTGATTAAGTTTTAAATCTTAAATCTAAAGATTTTGGATTAGATTGATTATTAATTTCGGTCGTAAAAGTACAATTAAAACTAATCGATGTAAAAATGTAAGATATACAGAGATCACGAAAAACGGATTCTGCCGTTTGATACTAATGTTTTTAACAAACAATAGTAAAATAAATATGAATTCAGTACATAAGTTGTAATATCGGCCTCTTACATGTCCTACAAAATAGGTAATTTTATTTGTCTGTAAGCAGTAGTGTAGTGTAGTTTACTAAAAAAAACAAACGAAAATAAAAATTGACAAAAATAAAAAGAAAAGTAGCTAGGCCCGCACTAAAACGCAGATTGGGGAGTCTGCGTGCTCACACCGAGCGACCCCCGGGAAGACGGCGGCGCGCACGTGGTTACGTGCCGCCGTGTGCGCAGCACAGCGCAAAGCGAGGCTTGGGGGGATTCTTTACAATCCTCCCCGAGAAGTGCCTGGGAGGGCGACCTTTTTACAGTCGCCTTCCCTCCGCTAGAGGGGGTGACCGATTTACAGTCATCCCTTCCGAGATGTGCCTAAAGGCGTGGCATCAATGGACGGCTCTAGTGTGATCTTACGAGGACCTGGAGCCCCCCTTCGGTGCCGAAGATGACCGCTCCAGTGGTTTTAGCCGGTAGGAGTTCGGCATACCCCTTCGCCCTTCCCCAGGGTGAAGGAAGTTCCATGTAGAATGTCCACTGGACATCAATAAAAAAAAAGGCCCGCACTAAAATAAAAGTCGCTAATATTATTACAGCGGCGTGCGTTCTTTGTCTTGGGCGTTTCCGTAATAAAATAGAAGCAAAATAACTGTTTAGTGCTTAAATTCCAAATGAATAATTGAAATGAATTGTAGAAAAAAAGTTTTGAATATGCACGGCTACATATCAAGCTATACACTTCCAGTATAAGTTGATCTTGCGTTGTACGGACTTTTCGTACGTTGAGAGATCAGCGTAAACTGAATAATAATATCTTGATGTGTATTCACGTGTACATAATTTTAACTACTAACTGGCTCCTTAAAATATAGTTCACTATTTCAGGGCCTTATATAATTAAATAATTTCATTAAATATTAATAATATAGCAAAATAAAATAAAATATACCTCTACATTTGGAGCACCCCGTACCTCCCCTACACGAGAATATTTACACGACGGCGGCCAACTCGTTGTCCGAGTCAAGGTGCCGGTACAGTTAGGCATTGTTTACATATGCGTATGCGCTCGACTGTACATTGTTATGTACGACTGCGCCCGGTAACCTACGCTCACGACCATTCCTCTGTATGTGGTAATGTTGACTGATTTATTTAGAGAAAAATTAAGAACAAATCAGCTCGTTAAAAGTTTATTGTAGAATATACAAATTCAGTGCTTCTCCGTGTGGCGGCTGCGAATAGCACCACCCCATCTCATCCCGTGGGTGTGATAAAATATTACTATGGGATTGCCGGGAGGATATGCAAGAGCGTCCTTCGAATACATTTGTGATCGCCTTGTCGTAGAGATTATGGCTAAACTCCTACATGAGCACAGAAACCGAACCAAGACACCGGTCTTGGTTCGGTACTACCGAGTTGTGTCGATATTTGGGGGAGAACCGTGTCCAATAGTGGAGGCCTTTCGGCTGAAATGATGCTGATGAGATGGGATAATTGCTGTATAATTCAGCCTAACGATATCTTAACCCATACAGTCGATCAATACCTGGCAGTTTGCAGAGCAATCTAAGGGGACCTTAGGAGGCTGTGCGGGCCTGAGTTCCGCAACGGGCGCCTTTAGGTGCAGCTGTCAAGTTTTAATTTTAATTAGAAGCCTGGCTGGTGGGACCTTGCGCCTTCGCTAGATTAGCCAAAAAAAGTATACATCAAATTATGTTGTTTTTGGGTTCTGGTGTACGAAAGAATTCACTAGCAATTGTTGTGTAATGCAGCCATTTATTTTAGTATAACAGGCTACAATGCCAGCTGTCTGCTTTGCGTGCATTGAATCAATTGACAGCAACTAATGGGAAACGACGATAACCTGCCATACCCTATTGAAATATGAAGCGCAATGTTTTGTAACAATAACAGACAGGTGTCGCGTGCTGGAACTTCAGCCACAACTCACGTATGATAGTATATGATAAGGTGGTACCTATAACATATTTACTGGAGGTGTTGACAGGTTTGTTGTTAAAGAAAGATTTATTCTTCTTCTATTTAGTCTTCTAGATACTGCATACTTCTAGATACCAGGATGTGATGTATATAAAAATTAAAATTAAGCGAGAACTCATAACTAAAAAGCCCGGCAGCAGCGGGATTCGAACCCACGCCTCTGAAGAAACTGATGCCTTAAACCAGCGCATTAAACCTCTATGCTTCGGAACTAGTGTTTATGCTCGAGAATTCTCGCCTCGGGAATTCTCGAGAAATTTGTCTTTGGTCGAGACGGGAAAAGAAAATTCAGTTGCCTCAAGAACTCGAGAAATCAATCCGTGCGCTTAGTAACTAAAACAATGGCACCAGTGGGCAGCTCTAGTGTGATCATACGAGGACCTGGAGCGTCCCTTAGGTGCCGAAGATGACCGCTCCAGTGGTTTTAGCCGGTAGGAGGTCTTCGCAATTTGCAATAAAGCAAAAATTCGAAAATTACATCGTGATTTATTAAAAAATTCAAAATTTCTCGAGATACTCGAGAAATCCTGGTCGAAAATTCTCGTGCCTCAAGAAATAAAAAGTTCGAGAAACCAGAAACCCTATTCGGAACGCACGTCAGGGCTACAGACTATGATACGAGTAACTATGATAGTTGCTATGGCCAGTTATAAGTCCGAAAGCTGACAACTCGACACATTTGAAGCGCGCAGTAGCTAAACGATTCGCATCCTAACGCTTTGGACCGGAGCTAAAGTATCGGCAAGGATCGAATAAAAAGACAGTGCATGCGAGATTAATATTTTAAAATTACAATCAAAAAGTGAACACGATACAGAAGAAATCGGTCCACCTCGAATTTTATTTACATCTTAACATCTATATGATACAGCACTCAAGACATGCCTATTTTTCATAGGCGTAGTTTGATCTTCAGCTTAATTTTCAACGCGTTTTATTTCAAACTTTTATTAGGCAAAGACAAGGCTCCATACATCCAACTACACTCTTCACACACCAACTATTCCAATAATAAGCAAAAACTTTTTAACGGAACTTTGTCGGTATTATTATTTTTTATAGCAATACTATTATTAAAGTCTACGTCATAGGTCGTTCACCGAAATATGAGGCTGTAATTAATTTCTGTTCGGTACTACATTGTTGCAGGTGGAGTTTGTTCTGTGGTGTAAGGGAGAGAAGGTTGGCGGGAGATGTAGAAGTTGGTATACAGACTCGTACGTATTACCAGAGACATTGTCTATTATATCTTATAGTCTTTAAGAATTTCAGGCAATTTAGGGCCCAAACTCAAACTCGAAGTTTTTATTTCATTTAGCACTTTAAAAAAAAAAAAATTGATCCGGTGGAAATACCTCATGTACTTCCTTCGCCCCGGGAAAAGGCGAAGGGGCATGCCGGACTCCTACCGGCTAAAACCACCAAAGTGATCATCGTCGGCACCGAAGGGAGGCTCCAGAAACTCGAAAGATCTTCATCTAGAGCCACCCATTGGTGCCACGCCTTTAGGCACGTCTCAGAGGGGATGACTGTAGGGCGGTCATCCCCTCCTAGCGGAGGGAAGGCGACTGTAAAGAGGCCACCCCCCCAGGCATCTCTCGAGGGATTTCAAATAAGCCCTAATAGGCACTTCGGAAAAGTCAACGGATGTCAGAAAAGTCGATCTTATTAAGAACAGACCAAAAGTAACCTCAAATACACTCTATAAGAAAAGTGATACTAGACTGTTGACTATGACATTTTGATCAGGTAGGCACGTGAAAACAAAGTCAACTATATGTGAATTCAATTGACGCACAAGAATAAAACACACGATTGATTCTGTAATACATAATCAGATATTGAGAATTATAACGCACAGTTCACAATAGAGCCAATGAAGTTGGAATGGTACTGGAAAGGACATAAAACACTGAGTATCGCTCCATCAACGTTTTCTTTTACGAAAAATTGTTGGCTGGTTAATGTACAGTGGTTATTAATTTAATAATAAAAACATAATACGAACATCGGCCTATCTTCCCATATTTAAAAAGCGAGTCTTTGCTGGTCCGTACAACATAAACTTTTATAATCGTATTTAATAGGTGCTCGCTTATAACTTGAGCGGTGAAGTTAACCGCCTCCCAACCCAAAATGAAATAGTTACTGCACTAACAAAATGTTACTGAATTGAAAAGAAAACGGAACAGTCGTTGCGCGAATTTGTCAGTTCGATAACGTCTTTTTTTTTTATTACGTAACCAAATGTGTTAATATTTAAATGATTTTTTTCCAATATTATTCCGTATGGCGTCTGTTAAGAATATACCACTCCATCTCCTTCCGTAGATATCATAAAAGACGACAAAGGGACTCTAAATCAGAGAGATAAGCTGCAGCATCCCTTTTGAGGAACAAGCGTAGTGAGTACTGGCAAATTTCCACCAAAATTACGACACACTGCTTGTAACCGATCGTTAAAGGGAGACGCCTTTCTTCAGCAGTGAAGTCCTTTGGTTGAAGGATAGTGATACCAAGCAGAGGATAATGATTTTCAATTAAAATATAAATCTCGCTACTAATAAAAGTCAAAGCGTAGTGACTTATCTAATCTGTGGTTTTATTAATGTAAAGAAGGTTAATGGACTCGCTTCTTAAACACTGGGTTGTAGGTTCAAAACCTACCATGTACTTTTTTTCCAATTTCCAGTACTTGCTTATTTAATACACCACTGAATACGACGAAGGAAAACGTCGTGAAGATACACCTAAACCTAATGGTATCAATAAAGAATGAAATAATGAAACGGAGAAAATTACTATAACTAAGTAACTCAATCCACAAACTTCCAATCTCAATCTACAGGCATCCGATAAATAAGGAGTTTGCGCATGAGGATATCAAAGTTTAACTGAGAACAGTTCTATTTATTAATACTGATCCAGCTTGCAATGCTTAGTTTTTAAAAAATGGCTGGAGGCCTATTTTGGCTTCACCAGATTTCTATTTGATTAAGCAGCCATATCTCTCGTAAATGTCTGCGAGAAGCCCCCCAAGAAAAAGAAGTTCCATTTATTAGAAGAGATTGTTTGTATATATCAATATGCCACGGTTGGCGCAGCGGCTAAGTGATTGGCTTTCTGTGCTACGTACGTGTTGTGGGTTCGATCCCCGCAGAGAACAAATATCTGTATGATCTACAAATGACGATTTCGGGGCTTGACGTTAGTGCATTTAAGATTTATGCCTGTAATATTTTCCCACGATACAGGAGAATTCTACGTCATCTCGCATCAGGCATCTTTGAAAACACTTTAATGTTGGATCATTTTCCAATAACTTTTTGATGAGTATCCGAACTCCATACAGATGGAATTCTAGGTGTAACTAATAGTAGCGCTGATATTTGCGGTGGTAAATAGCATGACAAAGCAGTTTGTTTGCCAACATGTTTCGCTGCTTTTTGGCGATAAAGTGGTACCGACTTTAGCGTCAAAAAAGCGGCGACTTTCGTGACTTCTTCCAATACAGAATATTAGAAGTATAACAAAACTTTTACTTGGTAAATAGAAAATACGATGTTCCCCCATTCTTATTGTATAAGCAGGAAGGTTGAAAATCACTCAATGGTTCATTGTTTACAAACATGACTTGACAACTTTTACAATTCACGAAACTCCGCTAATACGGTTTCCATAGTTTAGGCATTTCGTTTTGTTATTGCTTTAAGAATTTTACACTAAATAAAGCCTTTTCTTATGCACACAACTTACAATACGACGGCACGGTTGGTGCAGTGGCTGATACAGTCGGCTGCTGCGCTCCGGGTCGTGGGTTCGATTCCCACACGGAACAAATATTTGTATGATCTGCAAGTAGTTGTTCCGGGTCTGGGTGTATTGTATGTGGAATTCATGTCTGTAAACGCACCCACGACACAGGAGAAATCCTAGAGTGGGGCAACGGTTTTTATAAAAAAAAAAAATGATGCAATTTTTTAAAGGAGCTTTGTTAAGTTTTCCTTAGTTGTGTAAACTAGAAGTTAGTATGTAGTGACTGTATTCTGCTTATTATTAATTATTGTGAAATTCTTATCCGAAAAATGCCTTGTATTTGCCGGCAACAAGGTAGAGGGTCGGACCCTCTGAGGGGTGTGGTAAAAGGCGACTAAAGTCTTATGTGTGCTCTTCAATTACAGTATAATGCGATCGCCTGACCACAATGATATTATATATTAAAAGAAGTAGATATGTTACATGCGCTCCAAAAGTAAGAACCAAAGCTCCCCCAATTGTAGCACCTCGCAATCAGTTCGCCCAAGACAGGACAACGAGCACACACTGTCACAATCTGTATTGTTTTATTAATTAAGTAATAACAATGCCGTCGTGCGTATAGAAAATGCACAAACTATCAAGCAAAAATAAATAACGAACAAGGTATGTCATGTATTTTAGTAAAAGTACTGTTCAAATTGTTTATAATATAATCTTCTCCTATAGCAAAGAAAAGAGACAACACATATATTCTATCACAGGTGCGACAAAGACATCGAGTACACGTGTTGTCAATTTACATAACTATCTCTTTTACTCCCGTAGTTTTTGTATCTTCTTTCTTACAGCATAGGTGTGTAGTTTTATAGCTTTATACCTACATACAGCGGGACTGAGTTTTGCGCGCCATTTTAATATGGACGTAACATATCTATGGTATAATATCATTGCCTGTCCACCATGCAAGCATCGTGATAATACAACGACAATAGAATGAAATATTCAATCATTTTGTATATTAAATATCCAAGTGAAGGAGGATATTCACGAGGAAACCTAGATTGAATGGTCTGAAATCGCTATTGGATTAGCCGGAGGATGGGCAGCAGCGTCCTTCAAGTACATTTATAACTTAACTGCGATCGCCAACCCGTCTGCCAAGCATGGCGATTATGGCAAAATTCCGCAATGTGCCTACAGCATAAAATCACGCCAGCACGCAGTTAGTAAACGAAGTGATCAACGTTCGTTTCTCCTTTGTATGAGAAGCTGCATCTTCTCTGTATAAACACAGTCACGGCAAGAATTTTTTATTTATTTTAATCACAATTAACTAATTTCATACTCTGAGAGTTTTCTCCCTAATATAAATTGACAAGCTTGAATGAATAATTAGCGAAAACGTAAAATATTCTCTAATGAACGATAAATCACAAAGATTTCGGTCCTATAAATATATTAAAATTCATAATCAAAATCAATTCCCGCGCCCAAGCGCTTATCCAAAGAAAAGACATAAACGCGCGGTACAGTGACCTACTGACGGTTTCTATGTGTGACCGAGCGTGTGTCCACGATGTTTACGTTTGTGTGAGTATCTAAGCGTCGATGTTTGAGTAAAGTTGTAACGCACACGCACGCAATGTAAGTACTTGATAATGATTTGAAAAATAAGTTATGACTAAGCAATTTTGCGAGTGAAAGTGTAATGTTTTTATGTGTCAGAATTGATGTTAACAAGACGTGGTCTTTGAAGTTTAGTGTTTAATGTTGTGTGAAAAGAAAGATACCATGTTTGTGATATGTATCAATCACTAAACAGTTCATATATTTTTTGTATCCTTAGAACTATTGCATTGACTGCAGATATGGGGGTTCTTTCTCGAGTGTTCATATTTAGGTTTATAAGCCTATTTTTAGAATAAACTCTAATTTTTTTAACATCGACTTGTATCCTTTTTAAACTAAAATTGTACAATCTTTTCAATAAAATTACGTGATTTTAATAAAATCTATACAAATAAATAAAATTGAAGTATCTGTTTGTAATGTCAAAATAACAGCTTTTTACGAAATGCATATGAAAGTATAAACTGTACATATAACAAACAAAACATTTTTAAAATTTTTGTCTGTCTGTCTCTTGTTCCGGGTAATCTCCGAAATGGCTGGGCCGATTTTGGGGACTTTCACTGGCAGATAGCTGATGTTATAAGGAATAACTTAGGCTACTTCTATTTTAGAAAAATAATAAGGGGTTCCGCGCAAAAAAAAAAAAACGCTCGAAATCCAATATATATATTCTATGTCAAGTGTCTATGTCGGAGTAATCTAAATTTCTTTTAAATAAAACGCGTGTGAAACCGCGGTTCCCAGCTAATTGGTATCCTTCAATCAGACGAAAACATTGTTAATCTTCAAACACATGCAAACACACAAGCCCCTCCCACACTGTCGCATTCACAGCACCAGCGCATACATAAACATGTCACTTACACACGTATTGTAAGTTAGTGTGCGTCGTCAACTTTCTTTCGCAGTCGCAGGCGCACCTCGTTTCTTGCAACCGTGACATTGTAACTACTACGAGCAGGTCTGTGAAACTTAGCGCGAACTTGAAGACATTTAGTTGATAAGAGTTTGAAGAATGGATAACGGAAGATTTCATGTACAGTTTTAAAGGGAAAATGCCAGAGGTAGTCACGAGAAATAATTATTATGGTTAGGACAAACTTCGAATGACTTTAATTTTTTTTTTTAAACTTTGCCCCACACTATGATTTTCCCTGTGTCGTGGGTACGTTTACAGACATGGATTTCACATACAATACACCCAGACCCGGAACAACTACCTGCAGATCATACAAATATTTGTTCCGTGCGGGAATCGAACCCACGACCCGGAGCGCAGCAGCCGACCGTATCAGCCACTGCACCAACCGTGCCGTCAATTAGGCTGCACGATTGGCTTACTACGCTTGACAGGCGGGTTGGTGAGCGCTGTATGGCTACGGTTTCACAAAATAGAAGCTGCCCTCCATCCCTCGGCCCCTTAAACGCCTTTTACGACATTCACGGGAGGAAATGGAATAGTGCTATATTTTGTATTATTTTACTATCTATCTTTTACAATGTACACGAACGAAAGAAAGCCGTGTGGTGCCGGCTAAGAATACCACCACCCCATCTCATCCCATGGGTCTCATAAAAGGCGACCATGGACTTCGCCGGAGGATGTGCAGCGGCATCCTTCGAGTACATTTATAACTTAACTGCGATCGGCAACCATGGAGTTTCTTGCCCATTCTTCTCCATAGGAAATCTACATCTTGGAACGCGGCAACTAAAGTCTTGACGATTCGTAAGTGCTATTAGTGGTTTAAATGAATAAAAATCTTTTTATCTCTTTTATCAACCCGTCTGCTGGTGCCGAAGATGACCGCTCCAGTGGTTTTAACTGGTAGGAGTCATACCCTTCCTCAGGGCGAAGGATGTTCATGTAAAATTTCCACTGGACATCAATAAAAATAAAATGGGTAGAGCTATTCTAAGCCGGCGCCACACGCATCAATTTAATCATCATTTCGGCCGAATGAAGTCCACTGCTGGACACAAGCCTCCCCCAATGATCACCACAACGACCGATATGGGTGTATTGTGGGCTCATTGGAGGCTTTTGCCATAATCGCCACGCTTGGCAGGCGGCTTGGCGATCGCAGTTGAGTTGTTAATGTATTCGAAGGACGCTGCTGCCCATCCTCCGGCTAATCCCTTAGTCAAATTTTACGACACCCACGGGAGGAGATGGGGTGGTGGTATTCTGAGCCCGCACCACACGGCATTATGAAATGATTATGATCATCTCTATAGAAATGATTTTAGTAGTTCAATTTAATATTTAAACGTTATTTCTTTTCTATTCTTTACGATAAATTGCTTTATTAATACTTGTGATTCATAATTCGATTTTGAACTTCGACCGTTCTCGTGTTACGATCACATTTAACAGAAAAACAGCCATATCCTTAATCCCAAGTCCAAAGATTTTGGATTAGAAAGAATATTAATTTCGGCGGTAAATGACTCTTGTACAAAAACTAATAATAATTCGAGAGCCCACTTATCAATCAAACGAAATAAAACTATAAAGTTATTAAAGGATATCTCAATATTGTACCATTGTCCATATTTCTGTAGATTATCCAACATTCACGCATATAACGCCGTGTGGTGCCGGCTCAGAATACCACCACCCCATCTCCTTCCGTGGGTGTCGTAAAAGTCGACTAAGGGATTAGCCGGAGGATGGGCAGCAGCGTCCTTCCAGTACATTAACAACTCAACTGCGATCGCCAACCCGTCTGCCAAGCGTGGCGATTATGGCAAAACCCCCCAATGAGCCCACAACACACCCATATCGGTCATTGTGGTGGAAGGTTTGGGGGAGGCCTGTGTCCAGCAGTGGACTCCATTCGGCCGAAATGATGACGCATATAAGTATCATCGCCTTGATCTATTATCAAACCTATTGATCTTATACATCATTATTGTGTGAGTTACGCAATAAAGATAAACTTGTACCCGATCAAGAATCCAAGCGGCTACACGTGAATGAAGTTGTATAGTTTAAGTAGCAATAAGTAACTGTTGTTCAATAAGTAGCAGTAAGTGATTGATGATGTGTGTAATAAGGTGATCAAGTATTTGATGATTTAATATAAATTAAATCTGTATATTCTGTTATACAGCTTTAAAAGCTATTTACATGCTGGAAGCAAAGAAGTCTTTGGTAAAAAATGAGTCGAACTGTGCGAGCAATTTCTCGACCTATTACTAAAATGTTTGATGGTAGAGTCTGGCCAAGCAATTTTGCTTAGGAATCGTGGAAACAGCTCACACAATAACTATACCAAAATCTTTGCAATATTCTTATTATGCTCATGCAGAGTCCCTTTTAATTCTTTTTTATTTAGTGTGGTTTTCAGATTAAGAATAAAGCACAACTCCATCTTCTCCCGTGGGTGTCATAAAAAGCAACTAAGGCATTTTGAACCAGAGGGATAGGATAGCATTCCTTCTATGGAACAGCAACGTTCTGCGCTCACAAACTGGCCTGCCAAGCGTGGTGAGTACTGGCGAATTTCCCCCCAAAATGACGACACATGGCATGTATCCGGTTGACTTTGAGGGAGGCTTTTCATCAGCAGCAGACGTCTTTTGACTTTAATATGATGATTACGATAAGAGTTTGTTTAGTCAGCTTAGTGTGACAAAAGTCAGTATAGACTGGTCTGTGTTCACCTGGGTAAAGGCATTAAAATAGAAGAAGAGAACACCGGAGAGATTTTGGTAGTTCTTGTTTGAGTGATGCCACCATTCCTATGTAGAGTTATCTTGACCAGACTCTACTAATGCCAGTCTCAAAAATTGTGTTATTATAACATGCACTCGAATAAATATTCGTGTCAGCCGAAAATCGTCCACTGCTGGACAGAAGCCATATATTGCCACAACGACTGGTATGGTATGGGTTTGTGTTGCTTGCTCATTGGGGGGTTTTGCCATAATCTCCACGCTTGGCATACGGGTTGGCGATCACAGTTAAGTTATGAATGTAGTCTAATGACGCTGCTGCCCATCCTCCGGTTAATCCCATAGTCGCTTTTCACGGCACCCACGGGATGAGTTAGCGTGGTAGTATTCTTAGCCAGCACCACACAGCTGGAATTGGAGACGTAAAATTAATTTTAGTGTATGTCAATTCCTTAGTAGCTTAGAAAAATGGAACTCTTAGAACCGCCTATAGTATTTTCGCTAATGTATCATGAAAAGACAATTAAAGCACATTAATATAATGAGTAATATAGAAACAGCCGTTTTTCTTTTAAGCTACGTAAACGCTTTAATTTACAATTAATCGGGTAAAAGATTTTCTACTATCTCTAAACGAAGTCGCTCTGTTCACACTGACACACATAAGCACGTCGATGATAAATAAATTAGACGTACACGCACACATACAGTGTAATTAATGCGGACAAAGTCATAATTTAACGGTTCCCGCCAAATAACCTCCATCAGTTCTGTAAAACTAGTTTGAATTTTGAAAAAAGAACTAGATTTGTTTACCGTTAGTGACGTCACGATGGTAAAGCACATTGTTAAGGCGGTAATTGGAGCATTTTGGTAACAATTAAGGTAATTTTTTATTGTTTCACACGATTCTTCGAGGTGTGAATATTTTTTATGATATTAATTAGTGTGAATAATTATTTATTTTGTATAAAATTCAATGGTACAGTGAGCTTATTATGCTTTATTTTGCGGGTTCGATCTCGTACTAAGAAGTATATTTGTATCACCTGCAGAAACATTTTTGAAAACAAGTTTCTAAATCTTAATAACGTTATCAAAATCTTTTCGGATTTATCTAATCTGCGACAATTTTATAACGATTTCTTGGTATCAAAACCAGATTTACTTATCGCGAAGAAAATCTAAGGAGACACCACAAAACAAAAAAAACATACAGAAGGCGTACTCACAATAACATCACATGATATATTTAAAACGGACGTCATTTAAAACTGATTGGTGCCACAGATTTAATGGATTTTCATCATCAGCCAGAGCTGCTGTTAGCAAAAGGGAGCTATTACCGGTAGGCTCCTCGCAAGCGGGTATGTTCAGCCAGCCCTCACATACAAGCGACATAGCTGCTCGTTACAATACTGAGCTAGAAGAAGAAAGAAGAAATAAAGATAACTGGGCCAGTTTTATATGCTGTCTATGCGGTTATTTGCCGCTGTTTAAAAGATTTTTTTCAACGTAGTGGATATCCGCCCCGTGGAGGCAGCAGTGGAGTCCCTCTAAACGGCTAAATCTATCAAGGCGGTTCCCTTCGACACGAAGGTGTAGATCCAGAATTTTGAGAATGAAGGAGGATTTTGAGGATGAAAGAATTGAATCTTTTTTCTTCAAAAAAGAACGTTTCCCACACTAGGATTTCTCCTGTATCGTGTACAAACGTTCTTTTTAACGTGCGTTTACAGACACAAATAATCAAATCCGCGACCCGGAACGCAGCAGTCGTCTGTATCAGTCACTGTACCAACCGTGCCGTCAAGTCTAGTCAGCTAGAACCAGCTTTTGGCAGAAACAATGAGATTGCACGTACTAGCGACATTTTTGAAGTGAAATCTTCTGTTAGTGCGGTACGCATATTTCTAGATGAGATAAAATCTCTGGACTCGCGACACCGTTACGAGACGCAGCTATAGTGTGTGCATAATGCATGTACATGTAGCAGACCGCAAACGCGTCTAGATAAATAAAAAAAATAAGTTTTCAATTCCGTCGTCGGCACTCCCGGAGTGCATTGACTTTTTTATTTATCCTGCTTTTTCATGGCGGTATTTCAAGTGTACCTTCTGCAACCACTTTTTTATCGCTTAACTTGTATCATATCTCATATCATCAACATTCATTCATTAAAATACTGTCCGACTGCTTTTCGTCCGTATAAACACACAGTGAATGATAATATTTAATAGTCTGGTAACGGAGCTCGGCTAAATCTCATGTAATGAGGTGTTCGTGGAGTGAATGGACACGCGGTATACTGTTAGTATTGGTGGCCGAGAGTTGAGAGACGAGCGGAATAAGTTTGATGACAAAAATCTTAAAAATCCAACACAGCGCAAAGCGAGGCTTCGAGGGGATCCTTTACAATCCTCCCCGAGAAGTGCCTGGGGGCGACCTTTTTTTCAGGTGCCTTCCCTCCGCTAGAGGGGGTGACGCTTTACAGTCATCCCTTCCGAGATGTGCCTAAAGGCGTGGCACCAATGGGCGGCTCTAGTGTGATCTTACGAGGACCTGGAGCCTCCCTTAGGTGCCGAAGATGACCGCTCCAGTGGTTTTAGCCGGTAGGAGTCCGGCATACCCCTTCGCCCTTCCCCGGGGCGAAGGATATTCATGAAGAATTTCCACTGGGCACCAATAAAAAAAGGTAATTTCATGCAAAATTCGAACTAGTATGATCTGATATAAATAAAACCTACTCAATGCTGTTTGGGGCAGTGGTAGTTGTAACTAATTACAGAAGAAACAGACTGGACATTTTGAGCAGATCAGGACAACGTGAAAGTGGAAGGCGGGCTCTTAGGCAAAGCATTAAAGAGCAGCCTAGATAAAGTTCTGTGATTACTGAAACTTATGCAGCTTAAGCTTGTATTTTTTTCCCATAAGTACAATCAAGATTTCCATTTGTAAAGCTGATGTCAGAGTTACGCTAATCTAAGCGATTATTAGCACGCCCACATCCAATGTGCTGCTGATAATCAGCGCTGAAAATCAGTGCTAAAAATCAGCGCTGACCAACAGCGTTTTAATAAAACAAAGTATCCAATAATTTATTTTTACTCTAAAATTTGCCCAAGAGCTTTTCTTATATCACTTAAAATGATGTAAATCATTTATTTATTTAAAAGGTATTAATTATGTTTGAGTGATGGACAGATGTTGATATTTCGTCGAAAATCGTGTATTTTATATTTGTAAAACGACAGACAGACCGTACCGACAGATAACGGTAAAAACATTGTTGTTAAGATGTTAGTGCTAATTGCGTATCACCTACAAATGGTAAAAAACAAAACTCATGTTCCCGTCGATGTAAATGATTTGGGCCTTGTATAGGATCGATTATATGTACGCCTTTGAATTTAAATTGATGTATTAATTGCTTTCGATGTTACGGGCTATGGCTTCGATTCCACGGCCTGCCATTAGTTAATTTGGGTGTTTGAGCATGTGAGATTTATTTTTGTAACCTATATAAAATACTAGATAGGAGGAGAAATGTTTAGGACTGTGTAGAGGCATTTAAAAAAGCAAAGCATTTCTTTTTTTTTTGTTGGTGCCCAGTGGAAATTCTTCATGAACTTCCTTCGCCCCGGGGAAGGGCGAAGGGGTATGCCGGACTCGTACCGGCTAAAACTGGAGCGGTCATCTTCGGCACCCAAGGGAGGCTTCAGGTACTCGTATGATCACACTAGAGCCGCCCACTGGTATCACACTTATAGGCACATCTCGGAGAGGGTGACTGTAAAGCGGTCACCCCCTCGGGGGGATTATAAAGGATCCCCCAAAGCGTCCCACGGCAGCGCGTGACCACATGCGTGCATCCGCCTTCTCTTGGGTCGCTCGGTGTGGGCACGCAGATTCCCCAATCTAAGCAAAGCATTCCTACGAACAGACTTTGCCAAAACATACCAATAAACTACAGAGTACAACTATAAAGAGACACACATTTATACATAACCTCAACACGACATTTGGCTTCAAAACCCAGTTAAACTTGAGACTGATTATATTCTATTGTCGATGACCACTTGATCACTACAAGCACCTATGCCCCACACCGTTAGGACCTCGTGATATGTCATTACCATCGGTATCACAAAACGCCGCAATTAGAATGGGTCAGTTTCACATGTCATTGTTAGTAACGGATAAATGAGATAGGCTTTTTTGGGTCAAATTGTTCTTGTTTTTTTCCAACTCGTGTAATATTTTTCAAGTGTGTAGGTATGACAATTTTTTTGGGCATGCTCTGTAGCTTAAACGGCTATAAGGTGGCGTTAGGTTCGTCTTGGTGACGATATGGTTGGTGCAGTGGCTGATACAGTCGGCTGCTGTGCACCGGGTCGTGGGTTCGATTCCCGCACGGAACAAATATTTGTACGATTTGCAGGTAGTTGTTCCGGGTCTGGGTATATTGTTGTGTGTGTAATTTATGTCTGTAAATGCACCCACGACTTAGGAGAAACCCTAGTGTGAAGCAACGAGTTTTCAAAAAAAAACATTGTGAGTGACATCAATACAAATAAATAAAATTGAAGTGTCTGTTTGTAATGTCAAAATAACAGCTTTTTACTTAATGCATTTTCATATTTCATATATACGATACCTACAACAAAAAACAATTTTTAAAATTGTTGTCTGTGTCTCTGTCTGTCTGTTTGTTCCGGGTAATCTCCGAAACGGCTGGACCGATTTTGACGGGACTTTCACTGGCAGATAGCTGATGTTATAAGGAATAACTTAAGCTATTTTAGAAAAATAATTAGGGTTCCGCGCAAAAAAAATAAAACCCTTGAAATCCAATATATTTATTCTATGTCAAGTGTCTATGCCGAAGTACTCTAAATTTCTTTTAAATTACACGCGGGTGAAACCGCGGGTCTCAGCTAGTATTTAAATATGGCGCGTATTATTTTTTACGCACTTGACGTTTATTTGTTTTTCGGCAATCGGGTTTTACTTATTTAATACCTCTTTGTAATCGTACCTACATCATGGATATCAGGAATCTAGTTATTACCGATGCTGACCATAGGTTTAAGTTGGAATTCTTGTGTTCAGATAACTTCACCTGGAATACAACTACGCTCACACCTAGTTCTTATAGCGGGTGAAATAGGTAGAACTGTAGTACTGCCCCAGTAGAGACCTTCACATATAAATCTACTACTAAAAAAAGCTAATGAAAATTCATATTCAGAAACAAATATTTGTACCTCATGCAAAATCCAGCACATGGATGTGTGCGTCATTCTGTATACTGAAAACGAAGTACCTTTGATCGCCAGTTCGCCAAGTGTGATTAAGGCAATATTCACTAATGCCCGATCATTATGAGTGGTCACTGGGAGGACCATGTTAAAAGTAACGATAAATATATGATGCAAAAATTGTACCTGATGCAAGAATCAATGCCTTTAAATGGAGCATATAGTAACTTGCGGCAGATGGTCGTTAAAGCAGACGAGTGGAGTGAATGTAGACCATAAATCGGAAAACGAGATGTGTATCACCCCGAGCCAGATGGACCAACGACCTGGAGAAGGCTGCTGGACAGATCGAATGTGGAAGGCGTAGAGAACCAGATGTTGTGACGTAGCTTGAGAGGCTGCAGCAGTAGCACGATAGGCTGAGACGATCAATTTGCGGTCATAGAACTGCTTGAGTATAATCAGTGAAAATAGTAAATCATCGGTATCTATACAAATAAATAAAATTGAAGTGTCTGTTTGTAATGTCAAAATAACAGCTTTTTACTTAATGCATTTTCATATTTCATATATACGATACCTACAACAAAAAACAATTTTTAAATTTTTTGTCTGTCTGTCTGTCTGTTTGTTCCGGGTAATCTCCGAAACGGCTGGACTGATTTTGACGGGACGTTCACTGGCAGATAGCTGCTTGCCTAAGGAATAACTTAGGCTACTTTAATTTTAGAAAAATAATTAGGGTTCCGCGCAAAAAAAAACCTTGAAATCCAAAATATATATACTATGTCAAGTGTCTATGTCGAAGTACTCTAAATTCCTTTTAACTTAAATGCGGGTGAAACCGCGGATCCCAGCTAGTTACAAATAAAATAAAATATGAATACATCAAAAACTATCATCACTCAGGCTTTATAAACCAACAAATTTAAAAACCGCTACCAATGAAGAATCGCGCAAAACCACACTTAAAAAAAAGCGTTAGAAGAGAAGAACAGCCAAAATCACCGAATTAAAAAACCAACTGTATTTTTGGCCACAAAAATGCGAGTATGTGACCACTATGTAGGTTTACGAGCGGGCCGCGTAGTTCGTATGTGGGACGCGTTCGACTACTATTTAGAACGGTTTGAGATGGATTTGTGTAAGCAAGTGTACCTGTAACGAGGAAATTTGGTAGTATTGTTCATTGTGTACCTCGTACCTCGTATCTGCGTCATTTAAATCGAGGTCCAAATTTAGATGTTTTTCCTTTTTTTTAAATGGAATATTTTCCTATGTCTAATCGTTTTTTTTATATTTTTGGCAAGCAAATTAAAATTGGTAGTTTCTAAAAAATATGATCTTAATTTAAAAAAAACATTATCTTTTAATAAATCCAGCAATCGATCCGCGGTCGCCATTTTAGTGACAATTTTATTTCTGCCGATTGACAATCATCATATCGGCCATTTATATGTCCACTGCTGAACAAAGGCCTCCCTCATAGATTTCCACAACTATGTCATCATTTTGGGGGGTATTCGCCAATACTCACCACGCTTGGCAAGCGGGTTGGTGAGCGCAGTATGGGTACCGTTTCACAGAAGGGACGCGATTGACAATAAAAAGAAAATCTCTATAAAATTAATATACATATAAATAATAAGTTTAAAAATTTATAAACAAATGTAATTGAATTATTAGAAATATGTATTTACCGACTGTATATTTGAGATCACCCGGACGTTAATGAGACATGATTCCAGCTCAATTGCGGCGCCTATATCTACATAACGACAGACATCTGTATTGAAATCCGATCAGCATTAATGAATAAACCAACATAGTCTAAAATTAACCAAAACAGTAAATTAACTGTATGACGGAGCTTAAATAAGTTTTCTTATATCATTCGTAAAAACTTAAAAGCCAACCCAAAACTTAAATTTCACAATAATTTCAATATTTTCGTACAAAAATGACTTCGAAGTAAATACATTATTTCGGCGGCTAATAAGCGGTTCTCAGTCAGCAGGTACTGGGAGCTGGGAACTGGTTCCCTGAGATAACGGGACCCGAATGACCTCAATAAGGTTTTCGGAACCTGTGGCCAGTGGAATCGATAAAGGACATGCGAGATTTAGTGGTTTAACATTCTGATGTGATAATATACTAGATTTTTTTATTATTTGGTAGTTAATTTAATTAATCTTTGGACAGAAGGAAATACCAAGAGCCTTATTTGCGGACCTAGTGCATTACTTTCCTAATATAGTGAACAAGAATATTTGACGGCACGGTTGGTGCAGTGGCTGATACAGTCGGCTGCTGCGCTCTGGGTAGTGGGTTCGATTCCCGCACGGAAAAAAAAATGTACAATCTACAGGTAGTTGTTCCAGGTCTGGGTATATTGTATGTGAAATTCATGTCTATAAACGCACCCACGACACAGGAGAAATACTAGTGTGGGGCAACGTTTCAAAAGTGGTCCAAGGGACTTTTTTTACAGGGTTATCGATCGTTGTCCGGATTAAGAATACAGCACTTCTACATCTCCTCCCGTGGATGTCGTAAAATGCGACTAAGGGTATCTAAACCAGAGGGATGGGCAGCAGCGTCCCTTCTGTGAAACGATAGCCATACTGCGCTCACCAACCCGCCTGCCAAGCTTGGTGAATATTGGCAAATACGCCCCAAAATGATGACACAGTTGTGAAAATCTACGGGGGAGGCCTTTGTTCAGCAGTGGACGTATAAATGGCCGATATGATGATGATGATGACTTCTACATCTCCTGCCTCTCTTGCCAGAAATAAAGGGCAAAGGCGAAAGAATAAGTTCAAACTCATCATCACCCTAGAGACGTCCAACTGAACAAAGGCTTACTCCATCGATTTCCACAACTGGCATTATTCTGTGGGAATGTGCCAGCACTCCGCTTGGCAGGTGCGTTGGTTAACGTAAAATGCTTACTGTTCTGCAGAAGAGACGCTGCTGCCCATCCCTCTGGTTTAGAGTCCCTTAGTCGCCCTTTACGACATTCACGGGAGGAGATGGAGTGGTGCTATATTCTTAATCCGGCACCACACGTGTAGCATATATTACGTTTACATAACTCCTGAAAAGCCATAAATAAAAACCCATTTAAAAGAACGCGCCAATAATGCAACGCCGTTGGAAATAAACAAGACAAAAAGCCTTCTTCGTACGTTACGACGTTGTATTTAAATTCCAAAGAAGCCTGTTTTGTGCTTTATCATCGCTTGACCCAAATGTTGTGCCACATACGAGAACCATCTCACGGATGTAAGGTGGATCTCGTGACGTAATTGCCAAATGAAAGTTATTATTTTCCTTGAGCAAAAAAAAACCGTATATCTTATAATACCTGCTGCATTTTTGGGTGGGGATTTCCAACGGTTAATATATTTTTTACCACTGCTGAACATGGGCCTCCTAATGACCACGATAATAAGCGGTTATGAGGGATGTTGCCATAATCACCACGCTTGGCAGGTGGATTGGTGATTGCAGTGTTTTTAGTAGCACACAGAAAGATGGTGCTGCCCATGCTCCTGTTATCAACTATCGGTTTTAACGACATCTATGGTTGCAGAGGGGTGGTTTATTCGTTGCTAGCAACCACATCTAACTTTGATTCGTATACTATCATCATTTCGGCCGAAAAACGTCCACTGCTGGACAGAAGCCTCCCCCAAAGATTATGTGCTCATTGGGGGGTTTTGCCGTAATCGCCACGTTCGGCAGACGGGTTGGCGATCACAATTGTGTTATAATTGTACGCGAAGGACGCTGCTGCCCATCCTTCGGCTAATCCCATAGTCGCCTTTTACGACACCCATGGGATGAGATGGGGTGGTGGTATTCTTAGCCGGCCCCACACGGCTAATTCGTATAGTGCTAAATATAATAATCATTGAGCGCATTTGAGTTAACTTAGTAAGTAATAGTTTATTGAGTATAGTTGTGCTTTCTATGAGAATCATCACTCATAAATACCGGATACTATGTTAAAATAACATAATTAGTATTATAGTTTTCCTTATAGAAAGTATTTCTAAAGAAATGATTCACATACATATATTGCGACTTTCTCGACGTGTTCTGTGCCCTTAATGCTTATTATAAAATGTTTAAGTTTTATCGAACAAGACGGTACCAGTAGGCCCATATGTTGCTTACATATGGGCCTACTGGTAAACGACACGCCTGCTCAATAAAACTGTAATGCTACCCAGGATTGGTCCTGCACGGCATTACATTGTGCTCGTCACCTGGCGACACAAGCTATTTAATCTCTTAGCCCAATAATTTCACTAACTCTTCGTCCGTTTTACCACCGTCGCCACCGAGGATGCCGACGTCGCGGAGGCCTATCGCCGCGTCATCTTCCCGTTCAAGTTACTATTTCTCCCCCCGTCTTTTGCTTGCGCCGGCACGTGCCGAGCCTGTTTTAAATGCCCATTAATACATTCTAAATTATACCGATCCAACTGTCCCCAAAACAATAGCTTGTTATCCCCAGCAACGCCCTAAGCCGAGATCCGAGTCCCGCAGGGGGTGCTCTAAGCGCAAGTTCCTTAGTTTTAATACTAATTTTAAGCCTGGCTGGAGGCCCGTTTTGGCTTTGTCAGAAATGACCGGTTAAGCAACCACATTTAAAAGAAAAACAAAACACTATCTAGAGTGAGCTTCAAACTGGAACGCAGCAATTAAAAATACTACTGCTTGACGGCAGAATATCATACTAAACTTCTGTTAGCAATATCATAATTGCCGAAACTAACGACTGCCAACCAGAACTAACAGAACATGAAGATACTTAATTCTCAAATAAAAGTCATTACAGACTGTAAGTGTGATTGCCGTCAAGTTCTACCTGCTCTGACACCATTAATCTGCAATCAGCATCTAGCAGATTTTTATAAGCGATTGTTAAGTCCATAAGTATTTGGCAATTTTTTGTTCAACAAAAAGACAATACATGTAATTTAAACTTTAACTGGCTTTGAATTTGTAGATGTATAATTTACTGTCAAACTGTAATTTGACGATTCAACCGAGATTAAAATTGGTTTGCTATTATATTATAACACTTTTAAGCGGATTATATCGCGTATATTATAGATTTTGGTTTTTCCTGACGTTTCGAACACTTCGCAGGGTTCGTGGTAGCAAGATGACTAAGGTGACAGGCGTCGTTACAGATTTTAAAAGTTAATTTATTTTATCTACCGTACAATTCTAATCAAGAGTTATTTTGATGCACGCAGTAATCACTCACAGTGTCTTGATGTTTTTAGTGTGGTATTTGGTTTGGGACTTTATTATTTTAATAACAGGATTCCAAACTGGTGGCACCTGCCAGCCATCTTCTCTATTAAAATTAGGGTGTATTTAAATTTCAATAGCTTCACAAAACATTCTCGGTACATATTGGTTTTCTTTCGCGAGGACTTGTGGGTTGATCGAAACAAAGAAAATGGTAGGTAGGTAAATTTTGCAATTATTGGCCTTTCATTATTGCTTCATTTTTTTAAAGTGTGCTGTTTTCACGCATCACCAAGTAAACCTCCACTGCTGACCATGGCCTCCCAATGATCGCTACAAGAGTGGTCATAATTTGCTATAATCACCACGCTTGGCAGGCGGATTGGTGATGGCAGTATGTTGTTATTAACACACGGGAGCATGGTGCTGCTCATATTCTTCATGTCAACCCTTAGTCGCCTTTTACGATGGGTGGAGCCTTTAACCGTTTTACACAGAAATGTAACGATGCGATAAATGAAAAAAATCATCATCATCATTTCAGCCGAGTAAAGTCCACTGCTGGACATAGCCTCCTCCAAAGATCGCCACAATGACCGGTCTACGTGTGATGTGTGGTCGTTGCGGGGTTTTTCCATAATCGCCGCGCTTCGTAGACGGGTTGGCAATCGCAGTGTAGTTATAAATTCACTTGAGGACGCTGCTGCCCGCCCTCCAGCTAATCCTATAGTCGCCGTTTACGACACCCACGGGATGAGATGAGGTGGTGGTATTATTAGCCGGCACCACACGGCCACGGACACTGACAAATACATTCTGTTACAAATTTAACAAACACAACCCTTTCAATGCTTTAATCTGTAGAAGGTTTAGTCCCCACCGCTGAACTAAGATTCTACAGATTAAATTAAAGCATTAATAACAATCTACCAGCAGTATTTGAAAAAGAAAAAGTATATTTAAGAAAACGTTTGATTGTCAAACTTCACGACTTCGTGTACGGTCGTGGAGACAATAAACCAACTTTAATAACTCTCGCAAAACAAATCCGACAATTAACCTGGCTTTACAGTTAGACACGTTTCACTTTTTGAGACGAAAGTCCCCCTCTCCCCTCTCACCTCCATCTTATCGTACTCCCCCGCCATGGCCTCGAAACCCCGATCCAAAGTCAAGTACAGAACACGTGACCACGCCGAAGTTTTGCCGAAAAATGAGGTTTGACGTATGACATTTGATACTCACGACTATTATTTGTTATGGAGTAAGTAGGCGAGACCTTGATCTTAGCAGGCCAGGCAACCTTGAACATACTCGGAAATACGAGAAAGGTTGGTTTTTAATGATATAGGATGAACTGCATTTTGACGAGACTCTCAATAGGATAAATGGGTCACCATCTTCGTCATATCAGCCAAATGAAGTCCACTGCTGAAAAAAGGCCTCCCCCATAGATTTCCATAATGACCGGTTACATGGGCAGTATCAGCATCCAACGACTTCCAGCTATCTTTACCAGGTCGTCTGTCCAACTCGCTAGAGACCGCGGTCTCCACTCGAAAATCTTTCCACAGCCATCAGTTCTATGCGCTGTGTGCCCCATCCATTGCCACTTCAGCTTACTCATCGTTTTAGTTATGTCGGCAACATTAGTTCTTGTACGGATCTCCTGATTTCTGATTCGATCCCGAACTTTACTTATTCAGATTAAAGCAACAAAAAAATGTAAAATACATCGTCGTAAGAAGTCTCTAGGTCATCTAGCCGAAAGGGATATAAGGATGGCGTTTATAAAAAAATCAAGTATTAATTTAGATTTTTTATAATTAAATTTAGAGTCCTAAATCAGAGGGATGGACAGCAGCGTCCCTTCTGTGGAACAATAGCCATTCTGCACTCACCAACTGCCAAGCGTAGGGAGTACTGGTAAATTCCCCCCAAAATAACGACTCAAATCGATGGGGGAGGCCTATGTCCAACAGTGAAGGTCTTTCTGGCTGAAGTGATGATGACGATATATTTTCCTTATTTCTTTTATGTTCAACGTATTAGGACATTTCGTTTAAGTTATTCATGAATACAATCGACTTATGACTAAATTATATTATAACGGGTAACGGAGACCACGGCCGTTTCTATGATAATTCTACAAATAAGAATTTTTAATTAGTTTACTTATCTTGTGACCTGTTTGACTAATGCAGATGTGGTTTTCTATTAAAAAGTTTATGTAAATGATTTCTACTTAAATTGGATCTTAAGATCCTTAGTTTTTCGGTACAGCAGTGTGATGAGAACGTGCATATTTCCCCCATAATGACGAGACTGTTGTGCAAATCTCTGAGGGCGGCTAGCAGGGACGTCCTTTGTCCGATATGACTGCGGACCTTTGGCCATGTGATATTATAAAAAATATAGAAATGAACATCATAGAACGACACAAAAGCGTATGGTCTTGATACTTATATGAATTTCGCGATTAAATAAAGCAAGATCCAAGAGATACAGTAGCTTTCTTCTATATATAGTCGGATTACGAACCATTGCTTTTATAAGTAAAGCTCAAACCCTCTATCATAAAATAATAATAAATTTATGGGCAAAACTTTAGCCATAATTTTTATATGAATTGATAACGAGACTAGTTTTTTTTTCTTTTCTTTTTTTAGTTTTTTTTCTTTTTTTAAAAACGTTGCCCCACACTAGGATTTCTCCTGTGTCGTGGGTGCGACTACAGACATGAATTACCTAAGTCATTCACCTGGTGGCAAGTCATGCCTACCCATAACAATTAGAGTGCTACCCAGGACAAGTGCTGCGCAGCATCACACTGTACTCGTCACATCGTGATATTAGTTATTTAGTCGCTTAGTACTGGACAGTAATGTCACTAGCTACAGTGCCCTTCTCACCAGAGCACAGTAATGTCTTAAGATAGAAACTATAAATATACTAGCTGTAAATAAGCCCTACCATACTTGGGGGGATCCTTTACAATCCTCCCCGGGAAGTGCCTGGGGGGCGGCCTTTTTTGCAGCCACCTGCCCGCCGCTAGAGAGGGTGACCGCTTTACAGTCGTCCCCTCCGAGATGTGCCTAAGGGTACCAATGAGTGGCTCTAGTGTGATCTTACGAGGACCTGGAGCCCTCCTTCGGTGCCGAAGATGACCGCTCCAGCGGATTTAGCCGGTAGGAGTCCGGCATACCATTCGCCCTTCCCCGGGGCGAAGGAAGTTCATGAAGAATTTTCACTGGAGAACAATAAAGAAAAGGTACTGTCAGCTAAGAAATTGAAAGCTACTATTCTTCTCTCCAGTAATAACAATAGAAGGAGAGAAAGGGTGTAAGAGACCTGTCAGTTTAAAAAAAAACAACCTAGCTACGGTAAATCGCTTTTTTAAATTACTTTTTTGTTGCTAGACTAGCCAAGTTAAACAAAGTTACTCGCGGTATTGGCGAGCACGTGTGGTACAGTTAGCGTACGGGCTGCGCCGCCCGGTGACGTAGCGGCTAACTGCGCGCGCGCACGCTCCGGCGCCCGCGAACAAGGCCGTTCGACGCCCGCGCCACGTGGCGGCATTAACATATCGTAGGGACAACCGGACCGCTGCGACGCGCTACGGTTTATAACGAGGAAGATTTTTGAGGTGATCAACCCGTACTAACAGACCACAACTATTTGAAATTGATCTTAAGTATACTGATTTCATTAGATGACGTTTACATTTTGATGACGACTCTCGGGAATTTCGTCCAATGTCATGCTGACAGCGTTATAAAAACAGGCTTCATATGTTTATACGTAGAGTTTGTGTAATTTCGGGACGGGATATAAAGTCGTCGGTAGTTGGACTAGAAATGTAGCAGACAGGTTTACAAGAGGCAGATATAAAATAACTATAATAACTGTAGATATGCAAAATACACGAGTTTTAGGCCCAAGTGTGAGTTCGAAGGCCTTACTCCTGTCTATAGCAACTGAAATATTAGTGTAGTAATTTATAATATCGGAGTATAATGTTGAGCGCCATTCCTTGTTTGCGGATATGAGACTCACTAATCATTATCTATTTACTTTTTGTCATTATTTTATATTATGTGCTAGCTGGAACCCGCGGTTTCACCCACGTATGATTTAAAAGAAATTTAGCATACTTTTTGGATTTCAAGGGTTTAATTTTTTTACGCGGAAGCCTAATTATTTTTTAAATTAAAAGTAGCCTAAGTCATTCCTTATAACATCAGCTATCAGCCAGTGAAGGTCCCGTCAAAATCGGTCCAGCCGTTTCGGAGATTACCCGGAACAAACAGACAGACAGACAGACGGACAGACAGACAAAAAATTAAAAAATAGTGTTTTTGTTATATGTAACGTACATACTTTCATATGCATTTAGTAAAAATCTGTCATTTTGACATTACAAACAGACACTTCAATTTTATTTATTTGTATAGATTGTGATTTAACTTCAGATAGTAATAAATTAGGTTTATTGTCTTCTGTAACTGTATTTGGCTTCTTTCTACAAACTATTGTTACTCTTAATCAACGATCTGGGTCTTAAAGTCATGGAATTCAGATTAAAACTGTATTTTAATAAAAAAGTGAGGTAAATCTAGGATACTAACAAATCAATTAAAGCATGGGATTATGGCCTCTTATTTGGCTTATTTGCGTCTCTCTCGCACACACGCTCAATGTGCTGTGTGATTAGTAACGTTTCGTTTAATCGATCATGTAAACAACTGGTTTTAGTGCCTAAGATTTAACAGTTGTTAAAACCCCGTTTTCCTAGCCAGAGTATTTAGTTACTAAAATCAATCGGGCATAGCTTATACCAATCACATTAGGTATAACCAGATGCGGTGTAACCAGTCCTATTTTACGTGTATTTAGCGCCTATCTAGGTATAAGTAACTCATAATTTACATGTATAGTGCTAGTGGCCCTGGTATGGTCGAAGGCCCGCGAGCGGGCGCCATCGCCCGAAACCGACGCACCGTTATAAGGGACAAGGACCCCGAGTAAAACCGCGTGCACAACAAGACTAAAAGAGTACAATATTGATACATTTACACCTAAATACAGAACTCGTTGTTTATGGTTACTCTTTTTAAATCATATTGGTCTATGATATTATATACCATAGATCGGTTACGTCCATATTAAATGGCGCGCAAAATACAGTCTCGCTTGCACAACTATGTCGTGAGAAAGAAGATACAAAAACAACAAGAGTAAAAGAGATAGCTATCTAGGCGAATCAATTGCGAGGTGCTTCAATTGGGGGAGCTTTGGTTCTTACTTTTGGCACGCATGTAACATATCTACTTCTTTTTAATATATAATATCATTGATATTGGTACAATGTTTTCGAAATGATAGTGAGTACAATGCAGGAGAAAAGAGTCTAAGGTTCTTAAAAAGTCTACACTAAACAAGCTTGATTTTAATATTTACCAGAGTTTGTGATTCAATTGTCATGACAGCATTAAGATGACCAATCCCAACAGACGGCACTCGTCCACGAGCATGACGCATGCATCAGAGTCGCTCAGCTGAAGGTTTTCAGTTTGCAGATAATGAATCCGTGATGTTATTTTACTAAACAGATATCATTATATGGATATGGCAAAGAAATTTTAAATTTATGATTTGTCAAAATGTCTGTATGTATAACATGTACACAGAATTGGACATAGTTAAATATGTGACTCAACCCACATTTTAGACTAAAATATTAGTGTAGCTATATATGCCGAAGTTGCCATAGACTTAATTTCTTTACTTACTCAGAAATAAACAAAGGTCATTATTTAAAAAAGGAAAAAAAAAGGATATTGAATAATATGAATTCTGAAGAACACCGGTTTTAACGTTAAACTTTAATATCTCGAAAGTCACTTATTGTGGTTATCGTTCTAGACTTAGGTCCAATTTGGAGATCATATTTGTGAATATTGTATGTTTCTAAGTGGAAACCGCAGATCCCGTCACGAATAGGGCTACCTTATCTCATCCCGTGGGTGTTGTAGAAGATGGCTAAGGGAGTTTGGAACCCGATGCGTACCATTAAGCACTTGGGTAACCCGCAGGTGGCGGGTACACCGCCAACATTAGCACACCCAAGGGGGGTTGGGTCAGGCAGGCAGCCGACTGTAAAACTACATATTTCCAAATCCTTTGCAATATGACTAACATCCGACCCTAAGAACCTTAGGACTAGGGCAGGAAGAAGAAAAGTGTATATTTCTTAGTACTAGTTTGTAGATTATCGAATACCGTAATAATCGTACCTATATTTGTTCCTACAGTATATAAATGTGTACAACACTAAAGCTAAAGTTATATAAGACTACAATGTTTCTAAGCTCTTTATAACCGCGTCTTTACCTACGAAGCCTTCCAGACTCGCTCTCAATGAAATGTGGGTCAAGTTTATTGACAAATCAGGACGTTGCCCGTGCGCTGTCCCTCTCGCTCGTACAGCGACGTCTCTTTCGCACGCAGGCTGCGGAACAACTCTTTTAGGATGATGGAACCAATAGGATTCGTGTTCGGAGATGTAAAAATAACTGTATTATGGAGCTTTTGGTAATGAAGAGAAATATAGAGACTCAAATCAGCTGGTTTCGATTAATAAGGTAGTCCATTGCATATATTACCGGTGGTAGGTATCTTATTGCAAGAGCCCGGCTAGGTAGGTACCACCCCAGACACGGGGGTCGCGGGCGCGCAGATTGGAAGTCTGCGTGCCCACACCGAGCACTCCAAGAGAAGACGGTAGCACGCTTGTGGTCACGCGCTGCCGTGGGACGCTTTGAGGGGTCCTTTACAATGCCTCCGGGACGGTGACCTCTTTACAGTCACCCTCTACGAGATGTGCATGGCACCAGTGGGCGGCTCTAGTGTGATCATACGAGGACCTAGAGCCTACACCGAGCGACCCCCGGAAAGACGGCGGTGCGCACGTGATTACATGCCGCCTTGTGAGTAGCACAGCGTAAAGCCAGGTTTGGGGGCACCCTTTACAATCCTCTCCTAGAAGTGCCTGGGGGGCGACCTGTTTAGAGTCGCCTTCCCTCCGCTAGAGGGGATCTATATCTATATGCTTTACAGTCATCCCCTCCGTGATGTGCCTAAAGGCGTGGCACCAATAGGCGGCTCTAGTATGATTATCGGTGCCGAAGATGACCGCTCCAGTGGTTTTAGCCGGTAAAAAATTAAGGTACCACCCCAGTGCCAAATATTCACCGCCAAGCAGTAGTGTTGAAACTTTAGACATTACTGTGCTCCAGTTAGAAGGGCACTGTAGCAAGGAAACTTACTGGGCTTAAGGGACTAAAAAACTACGTCTCGAGGTGACGAGCGCAGTGTAATGCCTCGCTCGACTTGTCCTGGGTAACATTCTAGCTTTAATGGGCAGGTAACTTACCACCAGGCGAATGACCAGCTCGCCAACAAATAGTATAGACCAAATAGCACAATATATTCTATCATAGGATCCAAAAAGCCCAGACAGCTTAAAGATATATAAAATTAACAAAAGAGATGCACGCCTATAAGATGGACTATCGTAAGTGGCGAACGAGAAGCGAAGCACGCACACTGTATGCCGTGCGGTGCCAGGTGCTCAGAATACCACCACCCCATTTCTTCCCGTGGGCGTCATTAAAGTCAGTTAAGGGATTAGCCGGAGGATGGGCAGGAGCGTCCTTCGAGCACATTAACAACTCAACTGCGATCGTCCACCCACCCGTCTGCCAAGCGTGGCTATTATGGCGAAACCCCCCAATGAGCCCACAACACAACTATATCGGTCGTTGTGGTGATCTTTGGAGAAGGCCTGTGTCCAGCATTGAACTTCATTCGGCCGAAATGATGAAAATGACACCTGTGCTCAAACCCTTGTACTCTATTTGAATTACACATCATGAAGATATTTAAATATATAAATATACCTGTTGCAGACTACATATTATAATTATTTTTCTTACAAAGGAAGATCGGTAGAACAGCAAAAAATCTCAAAAACCTCCAGCGCCCATTAACCTAGTGAAGGATGTGCGGCGTCATGTTACATGACGTCATTTCCGGCGCTTATTGAAACGATATCCGGTTCGTTCCGGATCTTAGGGGCGATGTAAATAAAGGGTTGTTTGCTATCACATTGTTAGGGGTAGTAATGATGGGTCTCTATAACACTATTAAGTATTTTTGTTTTGCTAAATTTAAAAGCCTTTGTGATCGGATAAGAATGTGGAGGTCATAGTTTTTTTAGCTAAAATATGGTATCATTAAGTTTTTTCCGTAAACAAGGACCAATAAATGCTAACGATACCCCTTCAAACCGCGCATAATATCAGCCTTAAATGTTTTTATAGCATAACTATTATATGAAAAGAGTAACCATGGAGTGTCTTGCCCGTTTTCTTCATAGGAAATCAACATCTTGGAACGCGGCAACTAAAGTGTGACTTACAAATGCCAATATATGGTTTACAACTGTACATGAGTAATCTTTTAATTTATCTGAATAAAATTAAAGTTTCCCTTTTCCTGTCTGTAAAAGGCACTTGCGAAAGATCAAATTCTATACAGCCACATGAAATAAAAGTCATAGATATTCTTTAAAATAACTAAATTATATTAAAATACATCGCGCCGACCCCAAGTGACTTGGGACAAGGACTGGAAGAAGATGATGGTTCATCTGTCTCACAATGCACATTAGGCCTTCTCGTATTTTGTGAATACACATACTTAACATCTTTTCTTATTCTTACAATTTTTTTTAAAATCACTAGGATTTCTCCTGTGTCGTGGGTGCGTTTTACATACACAAATTCCCCACACAATACACCCAGACCCGGAACAACTACCTGCACATCATACAAATATTTGTTCCGTGCGGGAATCAGACCCACGACCCGGAGCGCAGCAGCAGACTGTATCAGCCACTGTACCAACCGTGCCGTCAAATAACATAAAATCAAAGGTCAAATGGTGGTCATTTACTATGTTGCCAATAAAAAGAGGTTTTTTGAAGTAATATTTTACTATATCTGGTGGTCAGCTTATAATAAACCCTAAGTGATTCGTATAAGCTGTATCTGACACAGCAAGTTAAGGTGCGGCCGAGGTATCCCTGGCCGCCCCAATGCAGCGAACATGTATACACACAGCTTGTGTCGATTATCCTAAATAACTGCAAAATATTTATTTATTTATACTTTCATGCACACATACCACAAGGACAATGTACTGTCGATTAGGAATGCAGTGATTTCAAGTGGTATTCCCGAACTTTGCCTTTGAATGAAAATTTACTTGTAGATTTTTTAATATCAAGGGGAACTACCTTCCAATGTTTGGTTGCTGAGATGGCAAAGGAATTAGAAATTAAACCTCTGGAGAAGGGGAAGGGAATCTAAAGCATAATTTTTTTGGAAGCAAGTAGGTTACGGTTATGTGAAGTACTCAAAACTTGGAAATAACTTTTGAGATAATCTCCTCATTACTGGCACAAGGATCGTTAATGACCGGTTAAGCAACCACTTTTCCCAGAAACGTATGCGACAATCCCAATAAATTAAATTTTCCGTTTCCTGGCTGGAAGCATCTTTTGGCTTCGCCAGAAATGACCGGTTAAGCAACCACATTTCCCAGAAATGTATGCGAGAAGCCCAACAAAAAAAAAACGGATTGTACTCCAGGAGTGCCGACAGAAGTGAAAACTCATTATTTCTCTATATAAAATATGCGTACCGCGCTAAAAGAAGTTTTCACTTAAAGCGTCTCGTAATGGTGTCGCGAGTCCAGAGATTTTATCTCATCTAAAAATATGCGTACCGTGCTAAAGAAAACAAGTATATTAACATAACCTTCGTTATGTTAATATACTTGTTTTCTTTAGCATGGTACGCATATTTTAGGGATAATATTTAATAGGATAAATTTTATAGTCGATGTTTTGATTCAATGAGCATACATACATATTTAAATAGGACGCAAAGAGCATGAACGTAGATCTTCGATATCGGCACATCTTCCATAATTCCCACAGTACGCACATGTTCAATTTTTTCTGTTACCTGCCGTCCCAATTCAAATATTGACTGATTGAAGGGTTCGCGGGACATCTGTCGCAGACTCTATAGAGTGAAAGCATCACGCGAGAAAGCCTTAACATGTGGACATAAAGAACCTTATTGTTCAACACCATGTGTTCTTTTGAAACGCCGAATTGGAAATATTTCGTCATTTACAAGTTGTTATTTTATATGAAATGTCATTATGGGTTATTTTCAAACTATAATTACAATTGGATTTTTAAATGTATTGAACACTTTCAATGTTGTTTCTTCTGACAGGCAAAGATTTATTGCGGGTAAAGAAGACACACCGACTCTCGTTGTGATCTGAGAGCCGCTATCAAATCACAGACTAAGTATCTGTATCTACAGGTCTACAGCAGAGTGTGGTGCTGGCTACGAATACCACCACCCCATCTCATCCCGTGGATGTCGCAAAAGGCGACTATGGAATTAGCCGGAGGATGGGCAACAGCGTCCTTCAAGTACATTAAAACTCAACAGCGATCGCCAACCCGCCTGCCAAGCGCGGCGATTATGGCAAAATCCCCCAATGAGCACACAACACACCATATCGGTCGTTGTGGGATCTTTGGGGGAGGCCTGTGTCCAGTGATGGACTTTATTCGGCCGAAATGATGATCTACAGATGTTATATTTAGATGAACAAAAATCATTATTTTAGTACAGAAAGGGTTAAGCAACGCTCGGCGCGGTCAGTCTATGGATGGGTTACCGATCCGGTCATAAAATCGTCGGTCTTGCTTGTTGTCAATCGGTAGTCGTGGAGCCAAGTCAGGTGCCTTCGGCGGCGTGAACAACTCTTATACTAGGTTCCCACAAATCAATTGATAATAGTAATGAAAACATTATATACTTTAAGTTCCAGAGGCGTCATCGTCACCGTTTGCCCAGCATAGGGACTTCTATTTTTTTCTCCTTTTTTTAAAAAAAACGTTGCCCCTCCCTTGTATTTCTCCTGTGGGTGCGTTTAAAGACGTAAATTACACACAATACACCCAGACCCGGAACAACTACCTGCAGATCATATAAATATTTGTTCCGTGTGGGAATCGAACCCACGACCCGGATTGCAGCTGCCAACTGTATCAGCCACTGCACCAACCGACTATGGCCACCACCAAGTGATTATTATCATTTCGGCCGAATGAAGTCCACTGCTGGACACAGGCCTCCCCCAAAGATCACCACAACGACCAATATGGGTGTGTTGTGGGCTCATTGGGGGGCTTTTCCATAATCGCCACGCTTGGCAGACGGGTTGGCGATTGCAGTTGAGTTGTTAAGCAACCATATTTCGTCCGTGTTAATGTACTCGAAGGACGCCGCTGCCCATCCTCCGTCTAATCCCTTAGTACACTTTTACGACACCCACGGGAGGAGATGGTGTGGTGGTATTCCGAGCCGGCAGCACACGGCAAAGTGACTATGGGCACACCTTTATTTTGGGAGAAACCCTCGCCCAGAAGTGGACTGCGGAACATTTTAAATGGTAGAAGAGGTACTATTACTGTTGTGGGACTGTAATCCCATTTATTAGACCTGTACTGGAGTCAAAAACTACACAGTCATTCATTGCGCATAATTCGAGGTCTAAATCGTGGGATACCGTCCATCCCAAGTAGGTCACAGCAACATGTTCTAGACTAGAACATTGCCAGACCAGTCCTCGACCAGATGAGCGGCTTTCTCCTGCTGACAACTACGCACTCCACACTTGACTGACCGCATACTTAATATTTATGGCAAGTAAGGTAGGCAGAATCCACTGTTCACTAGCTGGACATGAATATAGTTAAAAAAAACTGGTCAAGGCACGTACAAACTTCCGTAATCCAACGAAAAAAATATCCTGAGAAAGTTCTGCAGTCATATGAGACTGATAAATTGGTACGCCATCATTGAAACAAATCCGAAGCAGCTCCACATTCAAAGCTAAACTTAAAGTGTACTTGTTACAGTATACAATACAATACTCTTTATTGTACACCAAAAATAACAAAAATAAGATCCAATTTAGAAAAAGACACGTACAAAGGGCGGTCTTATCGCACACGGCGATTTTAGCCAGACAACCTTGGGATGGACAGATTTGTAAGCGATAAAGAAAAGGATAGTTCGCGGTGTAACAATAATTTTAAGTTAATACATAACATGATAGATATATAATAAAAAATATTATTATAATAGATAAAAAAATATTATTATAATAGATACATATAAATATACAAATTTAATAAATAAATAAAAGAAGTAAAGGAGAAACTACAGTGATAGATAATGTTCCTTGACTAGTCTTTTAAAAATTGCTAGGGATTGAGCACGTCTAATTGCCACTGGCAACACATTCCATAAGCGGGCAGCCTGGACTGTAAAAGATTTTCCCATGTAATTAGTGGAATGCATTGGCATTTTCAACGTTCAATTCTCTGATGACCTTAAGGATCTCGAATGCGTGTTATGAAGGAACATGAAACGTTCTTTAAGATAGCAGGGGGTTGATGGATTGTACAGGATACTGTATAGAAGATGAAGAATATGAGTATTCCGACGAAGGCGTATAGGGAGCCACTTGAGCTGAGTACGATACTCTGACACATGATCATATTTGCGTAAACCAAATATAAATCTTATACAGAAATTTTGGAGTCGCTCAAGTTTATCAAGTTGTTCCTCTGTGAGTATCAAAAACAGTACGAAAATATTCAAGGTAATTCATATGTTATTTGATTGTTTAATATATATTTACTTATAACGAAGTCACTGCGTACAACCGACTGCTGATGACCAGCATTGCCGATGATAATATCATTCATGGAAGATCGCATGATACCTTACTTTTATGATATAAAGTCATATACACATTATACTCTATGACTATATTAGTAAAACTCTTTCTTACTTTCATCATTTCGGCCGAATAAAGTCCACTGCTAGGGACAGACCTCAAAGATCATCACAACAACCGATATCAGTGTGTTGTGTGCTCTTTGTGCTTTTGCCATAATCGCCACGCTTGGGGCAGGCGGGTTGGCGATCGCAGTTGAGGTGTTAATGTATTCGAAGGCACTGCTGCCCATCCTCCGTCTAATCCCTTAGTCGCCTTTTACGACACCCACGGGATGAGATGGGTTGGTGCTATTCGTAGCATACACGACATTTCTTACTTTACACACTTACAATATTTACACATTTACCACATGTATACATTTAATTCTTTATACGATAGTACAAATACAAATATTCAAACGAAAGTGTTTGGTGTATCGAGCGTAGATTCTCGTGGGTTGCAGCTGAAAACCAGCGTTAGGTGGCCAGTGCTCTGTACTGACACCTAGCATAATGCTGAGCTGTTCGCCCCTTTGGTACCGAGGTATAAAATGTAAGACTTCAAAGTTTTAACTTATTGTTTAGTGTTTTGTATGTGCCAATAAACGATTTTCCTTTCCATGTATTTTTGTCAAAACAGCTTTATCAAATCAATCGCCTGTGTTTTTTACAGTTTTTTTAAAACGCAATTGGATTGATATTTTGCTAACGACGGACCTGCTGACGGATACTGTGTAATACTTAACCCGAAAAAATAATGGGAATTTAAAGTCTTATCTGCATGCAATTGAATGTTCTCCTCAAAAATTTTTCAGCCGAAAGACGTCCACAGGTCTACCACAAAGATCTCCACAATGACCCTCATCGGGAAGTATTGCTCACTTGGCAGGCGGGTTGGCGATAAGTTGAGATATAGATAGAAGATATAGAGCTCGAAGGACGCTCCTGGCCATCCTCGGCTAATCCCATAGTCGCCTTTTACGACACCCACGGGACGAGATGGGATACTCATGCTTACTGAATAAGATATATGAATGGTTTAAGGTTCTAACGAGGCCAAGCCTAGCATTAGCTGGTTCGCTTTCACTTCACTGGCCGATGTCCAATAGCATGATACTGTATTAACAACATTGCCATTGGTGATTACTCTACACATGCATGCCTGCCTAATCTAATCTAACGGCCGAATGAAGTCCACTGTTGGACACGAGCCTCCCCCAAAGATCACCACAACGACCGATATGGATGCGATGTGGGCTCATAGGGGGGTTTTGCCATAATCGCCACGCTTGGCAGGCGGGTTGGCGATCGCAGTTGAGTTGTTAATGTACTCGAAGGGCGCTGCTGCCCATCTGCATGCCTGCCTACCCTCCGTTAAAGTGCCTAAGGTTAATATAGTGTTTAAACTTTAGACATTACTGTGCTCCGGGTTGACGGGCAATATAGCTTTTTTTTTAATTTTTATTGGTGTCCAGTGGGAATTCTTCATGAACTTCCTTCGCCCCGGGGAAGAGCGAAGGGGTATGCCGGACCCCTACCGGCTAAAACCACTGAAGCGGTTATCTTCGGCACCTAAGGGGGGCTCTAGGTCCCGTATGATCACACTAGAGCCACCCACTGGTGCCACGCCTGTAGGCACATCCCTGAGAGGGTAACTGTAAAGCGGTGCGGGGGGGTGGGGTCACTGTAGCTAGTCGAGATCACGAGCGCTGTGTGGTGCCTGCAGGACCAGTCCTGGGTAGCATGACAACAAAGCGTACACCTCACCCTCGGCTAGAGGTAAGAGGAAGGACACCATGGGGTTTTAGGCGGTTTGAGCCGGACTCCCCTACGCCCTTACGCCCCTTCACCCTTCCCAAGGTGGAGGAAGCCCATGAGGATTTCCTAACGATAAGGAAAAAGAGGCGAATACGTGACGCTCTCCATCAAGCGGCTTACGGCCGACATAATTTAGACACACCATCTAGATATGTTCATGAAGGAGACCTTCTGGCCGGAGGGTGTCATGTACCGGAAGTTCCGTGGAAGACTACGGGACACCTCGCTGCAGTGCAACACGTTACCGCCTATACGTGTGGAATAGTGGTTGTTTTATTTTATTGATTTTTATGTATTTGTGTATTTTTTTTATGGGCCTTAGCCGCCTGACAATAAATAAATAAAAAATATTAAAAAAAAAAACAATCTAATCCAAAATCTTTTGAGTTAAGATTGTGTACCTCATCCGTTTTTGTGTTATGATGACATTTAACACAGCAAAATACAAATCCTTAATCCTAAATCCAAAGAATCGCAGAATAAACGACTGATTGATTGATTGAGAATTTGGATTCGATTTATTATTTATTATGGCCGCCATTCGTCGCGTCAATCAGATCCAATAAAGAAAAAGACATTGAGTGGTATAAGTTAGTAACTTTAATTAAGATATTTATTTTTTAAGCTGTGGATTATTATGTAAACAGGTATGATGAGGTTGACATGTCCTTAATGGTTAAAATCCCATAAAAAAAAGATTAAAAATAACTACACGCTGTAATAATATTATACAATATAAAGCTAAATATTTTATTATTTAGCTTTATATTGTACCTATTTTTTTACTGGTTGGCATCCGTATGTCACCATGGGCTCCAGCTGAAAATCAGCGCCGGGCATTACTGCTGCTTGGCATTATGCTGAGCTGGATACCAGTTTGACACGGACATGAGACACACAATGATAGTATGTATTCTTAAGATATAGTTGCATAATTAAATCATAAGGCAAGTCATATTTATTTATATTTAGAACTATGTTAATGTAAACAACATCCTAATGGTGTCACATGTATCTGTAGTCAAATAAATGTATTTTCTTTCTTTCTTTCTTTCTTTCTTTCTAATGATTGACAACTTAGAAATAGTGGAATTTATTTGCATTACATGATATTACATCACTGATTCAATACATTTTAGTTTCACATGAGGTTCCACCCACCATCACGCAAGATTCCACAAAATCCGCAAGTGTTGTGTCGTCCACGCTAGGCGTGTCAAATCGCTTTCACCGCGGTAACCAATTTGTTTCTTTTGAGTTAAAAACAGCGGTAAACACTTCATACACGAAACAGTACATATAGAAACCCAACAACCTACCTCACCGCCTACCCCTCTAGACCTAAGTACCTAAAGGATCAGCTGATTCGCTTTCACCCGGCTGGCCAATGTCCGCGCGTCGTTATCGATGCGGCGCGCGTCGCGTGCGCATGCACTCCGTTCAACTTGTAAGGTTATGCGTGTGTGTGTACGGGATTATATTGATGCACTTTATAGTGCATAGGTCTAAATACTTTGAGGGATCGGGAGAGAGCCGATCTCACACGGAGAAGGACGAGACGGCGCCGGGGTAACAACCGCCCCGGCGGCCAAGTCCAACACGCCTGAGCCCCCCTGCCGTCACTACATGTTGGGAGACCACAGGGGTCACGGGTGCCCAGATTGGGAAGTCTGCGTGCTCACACCGAGCTACCCCCGGGAAGACGGTGGTGCGCACGTAGTCACGTGCCGCCGTGTGCGCAGCACAGCGCAAAGCGAGGCTTGGAGGGATCCTTTACAATCCTCCCCAAGAAAAGGAAATAATTATATTGCCGGTACTCACCACGCTTGGCAGGTGGGTTAGTTAGCGCAGTATAGCTACTGTTCCACAGAAGAGACGCTGCAGCCCATCCCTCTGGTTTAGAGTCCCTTTGTCGCTTATTACGACATCCACGGGAGGAGATGGAGTGGTTACTCCGGCCACCACAAGGACAAATAAATTGACATAAATCCGTAATAAGCAAGTCTTAGTAATATTTCAGACTTTTGATTTTCGATTTGATTCCTTCTCAAGCTTAAGTTTAATAGAAATATTGTCCTCCCGGAAATATTAATACTTCTGAAGTATAAAACAAAGTAACATCATCAGTGATCAACCTTCAGCATTTTACTGACCATCAACATCACTGATCAACCGATGCAAAGCTAACACTTTCGACACTTCGCTAACTTGACTGAGTCCCACTTCTGGCTACTTGTGTTGACACCACATCTGCAATCATCTCAGTTTATTGGGAAGTCCAACATTAGCTGGCCATTGAAACTCCTACGATGTGTTGTAATATCCTGAAACGTTCTAGGAATTTTCAGTAATATTTGTGTATATGTCATCTACGTTAAAAACTTTTACTGTTACAGGGCCATTGGAAATTGAGGTGTATTTTTTTATATTATTTCATAGAATGAGATTTAAATCCAGTTACTCAATTATATTAAAAATAATTATTTATCCGTGTGGTGTCCGGATTAAGAATATAGCACCACTCCGACTCCTCCCGTGGAGGTCGTAAAACCGTACCTTAGTTGCCTTTTACGACATCCACAGATGAAGTTCATAATCCGAACACCACACGGAATTAGTTAATCTTATATCTTTAAATGAGCAATTCTTGTATATATATAATTGGAATCTCGGAATCGGCTCCAACGATTTTCATAAAATTTAGTATATAGGAGGTTTCGGGGGCGATAAATCGATCTAGCTAGGAATCATTTTTAGAAAATGTCATTTAATAGGCGTTTGAGTAGTCTCAACTGAAAAATATGACTCTTCCTGACATCTATTGGCGAATAATAATACTATTTTTTGTGAGCAACTAATTGCTTTAACGACACAACAGCAGGTGGCGTTGTTAAGTAACACGAAAATACCGAGCAAAGCTCGGTCATCCAGGTACTTAAAATTTATAAAAGACAAGTGCGAGTTGAACTTGCAATGAATTAAATGGAGAGGGTACCAAAATAGCTGAATATATTGTCTACTAGCTGGGACCCGCGGTTTCACCCGCGTTTAATTTAAAAGAAATTGAGAGCATTCGACTTAGACACTTGCCATAGAATATATATTGGATTTCAAGGATTTTCTTTTTTTGTGCGGATCCCTAATTATTTTTGTTAAATAAAAGTAGCTTAAGTTATTCCTTATAACATCAGCTATCTGCCAGTGAAAGTCCAGTCAAAATCGGTCCAGCCGTTTCGGAGATTAACCGGAACAAACAGACAGACAGACAAAACAAAAAAAAAATGTTATAGGTACCGTATATACTTTCATATGCATTAAGTAAAAAGCTGTTATTTTGACATTACAAACAGACACTTCAATTTTATTTATTTGTATAGATTGTTAAATTCGGTCTTGTACCAACAGCTTATCCCAAGAACAAAGTTAACATCCTAGTTGAAAAACATGTTTTCCCATACATTCCAACCGCAAACGTAAGTTTGTACGCACAATATTGAAAGATTTACCATGTTATTTTAAGAACATAAATAAGACTTCTGATAGGTTTTCCTGTAATATATAGGTAAAGTACTGTTTTTTTTTTAATTTAGGCTAGGTAGTTTCGGTGTCAACTTGGTCAATTTTCGTCTACTTTCTTAAATAATTTCAAAACGATATATTTTAAAATTATAAAATAAATACATTTGAAACCCTCACAATAAGTCCTTCCATTCCATATGTTACACGGTACAGTTTGCAAAACTTTATTCTTTAATTTTCTATATTGCCCCCCAAAAGTGACCCCCATATTCAAAATTAATTTATTTACGTTACACATACATGTTTGGATCACAGAAATCCATGTGTACCAAATTTCACCTTATAAGGGTTCCGCCGTTTTTTCCTATGGACGTCCGAAACCCTAAAACAACGCTAGTTCCTTTTTTTTTTGGGCATCTCGCAGACATTTCCAAGATATGTAGCCGCTCAACCGGACATTTCTGGCGAAGCCAAAAGAGGCCTCCAGCCAGTACGCTAGTTCTTGAGTATTGCACGTGTAAAAGTAAAAAGTTTTTATAGAAGTAAGACTGCTTTTCGGATCTGATAATCTTTCTATCAATCGATTGAGCCTATCTAGCCATCTGCAGCTTCCTCAGTCTATGGCCTCAACTTTTCCTTGAACCTCTATTGACTTCAGAAAAATATAGCTGATAAATGCTATATTTTCCTCAACCGCTACTTTCCAAATGTCTGCAGCCATTGAGCCGGCATTATTATCTTGCACTTGACATTAAGTCTGGCATGGTCATTGCCGCTTGCCGTGGATCCGCGCATCTCCGGCGCGCGAGTGAAAGTTGCTGCGCGCGCGCACCTCCCCCCCCTACCGTATATGTGTCACTGTTAGACCTCGTTGTGCCGATATAGTTTGTGCTGCTTTGTATGTTAGATTGAACAGTGCGATTATAATATTGTATGCATTGCACTGAATGAAGAGGGTAACGATGAGTACAAATTCATGAAGTTATTTTGATGTTATGATTTTTGTTTGTTTGTTTTTGTTTGTTTTTTTAAAACGTTGCCCCACACTAGGATTTCTCCTGTGTCGTGGGTGCGTTTACAGACATACATTTCACACACAATACACCCAGACCCGGAACAACTACCTGCAGATCATACAAATATTTGTTCCGTGCGGGAATCGAACCCGCGACCCGGAGCGCAGCAGTCGACTGTATCAACCACTGCACCAACCATGTCGTGTCTGGTTGTGTGCAAGGATATTATACAGGCAGAAATATCTATAATAAATATCTATTGCTGCCAGATGCGACAAATACTTTAATAAGACAACCTTTTCCCGCGAAAAACTTGAGTTTGTCGATGAAGTCTCGGCGGGCGTTAGTTGAACATCGTGAACAGAGACAAAGTTTGGAAGAAATTGTTATGTTAATACTTTCTACATTATATTAATTTAAATAAATAATACTGTGCTGTAAACAAAGTATATATCATGAGAGCGGCACTCTATTATAATGTCTCTTTTTGGTATTTAGCTGTCATATATCCAACACATCATAATCGGCATCATCCACAGCATGTATCGACCCACTGCTGGGTATAAGCCTCCTCTCCTTTGTGCCATTCTATTCTGTTTTGTCCTGATCGCATCCAGGTCTTTCCTAGAACCACTTCTATATCATCGACCCATCGGGCAACTGGTCTGCAAATGGCTCGCTATACTGAACTCATTTTAACATTTAATTTTAGCTGATTTAAATAAACAAAATTTTGTTTCACTCAAAATTCATTTTGTGCGACAGTTTCCCAGAGTGCATACGACTCATTTAAACCTAATTCTATAAAAGTACCCCACAGTTTACATTTGTGCAATTCTTCGTGGTTAAGTTGGTATAAAATGTATTTCAAAAAGATCCGTGGCATATTTGCGACAATTTAATATGTCTATTCTACAAATGCCTCACGTGTGGGTTCATATTTTTTATGACGACACCTATAATAAAGGTTCGTTACAAATTTGCAAACTTGTACTAGGCTGTCATAAACGCGAACAGTCAACGCTTCGATTCGAACTCCTAAATATTTTTGTTATCCAAATAACAGGTCTACGGGTACACCATTTAAAAACATACATACACATGTTTTTGTCAATAGTTCACCACCGTTCAAAGATTAATAATAATTGTTATTTAATCTATAACAAATAAAAATAACCAACTCTTACTCTGACAGGTATCTTAAGCTAAAAGCTCCTGTATATAGCATATAAAGTACCAGGCTGCCATAAACACCATATGATATTTATAAAAACATTCTGATGAAAAACGGCCTGTGAGTATCATCGCCCATAATTTGTTACGTTTTCTGGGACTGGAATCGAGATGAACTTGTATCGGCGACACCAAATCTGTCCAGTCAAATCAACCTATCAAAAGCTCCTACATTTTCACAAATAAAGTACTAGGAAAACATAAAACATAGAATCTTATTATCATTGCATCCTTAGCGCTTAGTCTTTCTCCAGTATGACGATATCACTTTGACGAGACTTTGATCAGGAACTCACATTTATGATTAGCCAAAGGATATTGGCCAACTAAGTACTAGGCTAACATAAACACTTAGTATCATCGCATCCTTGCCAGTGAGTCAGTGCGGTGGCGCGTCGTGAGCCAACGCTTGTGGGCGGTATACGGAACAAACTATGTAGGTCAGGTTTTACGAAGGTAGCCGAATTGTAACGAATGAGGAGTTAGATTAACATATTTGATGAACAATAAATCTTTTAGTGATCTTATCGTGGATTCTGTGAACCATTTGGCTGAATAACGTAAATGTTAATTATGTGAACGATTGAAAATGAACTCGCAAGCGAATATTTGATTGATTGATGGTGGAGAAAATAACTATGTCTTGTTGCGGTTTGAAAAGCTACGAAAATTTGCAACGGTAATACAAAATCTTATCTCTCTCGGTGAAGGATTACACGGACAGAAAGTCCCCGAATAAAGTCAGCACACGAGTACAATTTACTTACAACAAGAAAACAATCTAGAAAGGAAAAGGTCCTTGCCATGGCTTGGTTTTCGTAAGTAGTAACAACAATAATAAATCTATTGAAGGATGTAAAAAGCGCAAGTGACACACAAAGTGTAAACATATCAAAATTCTTATAAATTCGACCGCAATACATTCTAAGAATGAATGACATGATTTTATGTTTACATAAAAATTTACTCTTTTGCACTATGAAAGGTATATAAAACTATTCTAAAATCTAGCCTAGATTGTTCTAGGAAGATTGCCAGCTGAATAAATGGATGTTTTAGTTTTAGTTACGCTGAACCTTCTGAATTAATCATGGCGCAGATTATGTTTACACATAAATAAGGAATAAGTCATCCAATGTAAATTGTCAATAGATGTTATCGTAACAGTGGTTTTAAATATGTATTTAATGTGTGATATCTTCGTCTTCATTTTCCAGCCGTATTTCTAGATTATATCTACATAACACGGATTGACTATAATACATAAAGTATTGGTAGTTATGTATCTACTTACATGTATAATCTGTAGCAAGATCGTTGCTGCGTAGTTGATGTCAAATCCTTAACATGATCATGTCCACTTTTTGTTTATCAATCTATCAATCGTAGTCAGTCTCTTGCGCCTTCGACAATGTTCAGAGGACAACTCGGGGGTCAGACAGTGGGGGACAAAGAAGGACTAGAACAAGATTAGAAATTACTACTGACGCCTAGGGATGTTATCTAGGGGGTCACTGTTGCCTATAGCCCATTCTATTGCCATATAGCCTTTAACTTATTTGCTACAAATATAAGACTGTCTATAGCAAACTAACAGAATTTGCCTACGGATTAAGAATGTCTAAATTTTTAAGATTGCTTACTGCCCAATAAATAGCCAAAATTATGTTTGGCCTATATAATTAAATAAATTACCTGAAACCTAATAGTTAAATAGTTTAACTTAATGCAATTAGTTGAGTGTTACGCGAAAAGGGTAATGACCTCAATCTATACTTGATTGATAATTATTTAATTTTCAGAATCAAATTAAGGTAATTAATTTAAACATAATACTTAAGTGAATCGGTTTATTAATTGCAAGGAAAAAGACGAACTAGGTATTTATATTTATAATTATGCGATAATAATATTTTTTTTATTTTATATCCAAAACTAAATTAATTTAAAGGTTTAAATACTTAAGTGTATTAGTTTAGTTAATACACGAAAAATATGTTTTGATAACTAGATTTTAATTGTATGGAATTTTTACTTAATAATTTAGACTGTTAAAATAGCGTTTCCAAATATAAGTATTAGTAAAATACGTTAAAAAAATAAGAAATCAAACAATGCTGTAAATAATAATTGGTGTCGCAACGGGCCGGCTGCGCCGTTAAAACTGTAAAAGAACCAGTCAAGCGACCTTCGGGCTATCAGCCGAAAACCGAACCAGTTTCCGATAGCCCCGCACCGGAAAATGTACATTTTCCGATTACGGTTAACTACTAAACATTGTCCTATACAACAATAACAAGTACCTCTCTAAATATTCTAAATAAAATGTCTACTCTTAAGAATGTTTCATGCAGTTAGTACAGAACGATCGTTAGTAAAAATAGAGGATGGAAAAAAGAAAAAAATAGGAAAAGATGTGATTGGCATAATAATATAAAAAAATACAAAAAATAAAAATAATCTCTCGAATATTTACAAGGAGGGTAGAAATTGGAAAGATTATGATTATTAATTATTGAATAAAAATTCAAATAATAAAAAAACTGCGTCCGAAGTATAAGGCATCCACTGTGTGATCCACAAATCGGCGGCACTGTCACGTCACTATCAAAATGCCAATTACAAACATTTCCCAAAACGCTTCGCATTCGCTGGGCGTGTTTAGATTTTTTTCCTTTTTTTTTATTAACGTACACTGAATTTTTTATGTTTTTTCTCCCCGTTGTTTAGCGTCACTGTGGGTATTGTTGGGTTGTCCGCACTACACTTCACTCACTAACCGGTACGGGCGCAGCGCGCGCGTGTTGTCGTCAGACTGACGGCGCGGGCGCACCCCACTCACTTCCCACCAAAAATTTTCTACCACCGTACAAGCGCAGGGCGGGCGAACCGCGGCCCGCTACGCCGCGTAGCACGTAGTCGCGGGTTATTACATTCACTAATTAGTAAAAATTTTGTGATTCACTATGGTAATTGATGTTGTGTTAGAACCGTAAGATTTGTGATGTATGCCCGAACCAATTACTTTTTAATTCGTTGGTTATCAATTGTATCACCGTTAGATAAACCAGGAAAAACTATGCGACCCACAAATAAACATCGACTTTAAAAAAAAACATTGGGTATAATCTAAAAAATATCTTATATCCAGAATAAAGTGAGCCTTGAGTTACCTAAAAAAAAAAAATATGTACCCGTTTTTTAACAAATTAAACACTGTAGAATATAGATTAAATATTATATATAAAAATACTTCTAGAATTAGTGTAAAATTCACAAGTAGCTATCATATGGATCTAGGTCTCGGGCCAGTAACTAAAACAGAGGATATTGCATCGGAAGCACGCAACAATACACAATTATAATTTATTTAGTTTTTCAGCTGTTTGGTGGAAATATTCATAGTAGTAATTATGTTATGTACACTTAATAGGTTGAAACTGAAAAAACACGGGACGTTTGATTTTACCTACGATAAATGCTTCTATGATCCAATTTTAAAATTAAAAGACATTATACCTATAAAAGCATATTATTACATTATTGAATGTTTTTTTTTTCAATTGAACATATATTTCATTAAATCAAGTTGCCGTTTTATTTCACTCTATAAAATAAACAAAAGCTAAAAGCGACGCATTTCACTTAAAGTTGGTCGCACCTGGCGGCTGCTATCTCCATTGCGTACACGCACACCGAAACACAAATACAGCACTTACGCACACATGCAAGCGTTGACAGGCCTACAGACCTACAAATTTTACTTTCACCTTTCTCCACTCTTATGTTTATTATCATAAGGATTACTTTTGTTTGTCATTTATGCAGAAGTTAATTTGCCAGCTAGCTGGTAAGTAGGACACCGATGATTTTCTTTATGGTCCCTACTGTGGCCCTCACAAGGTCCTTCTCATGTTATAGACGATAATGTTGAGGTCAGGCTCATTTGAAACCTCATTTGAACAAAGGGGTGAATCATCTAATCGATGGGTGTTTCATACATTTTAATTTCATGGGCTTGGTAGATTCTCATGGTAATATGTATTAGTAATGTTTGTTTTAAAAAGAGGTAATGCCCAAACCAACTTTTGAAATCGTGTGCTCAATAGCTAAGCTACGCAGTACAACTATGCCCTCAAATCATCGATCCTATAAATGTGGTGATCAGATTGAGTTCTTCTAAGACTAAAGTAGAGGAACGGCCCTTGTTCGTCTACGGGCGCCGTAGTCGCTACGGTGCGTAATATAGCCCATCGTCTACGGCTACCAAAATAACCTAATTCTAGTTGATTAAACATCTGGAGCAGAATGTCTTCGTTCATTGTTAGAATGGTCTGCTATAACCAAAGTGTAACAGCCCAAAATGAACAGGTTCCGCCCGGGGCCTCTCATAGGCTTCTATAAAACGAAGGTTATTCCACAATTGAGATAGCTGGCGGGTGCATTTGTGACCATAGCATGACGTCATTGACGTTCAAATTCAAACTACTGCCATCATTTCTGACATTTCCTAAGTAAAAATAATTCTGTAGCGTCGAATTCCTTTCTAGTGCTGGAGATCAGTATTTTAGTCTTATTAAGATTCACTCACGTATTGTATATGATACCTTCCTTGATAAAGTTATTATTTTCGCTTCGGTTTTTGCATGTTATCCCCGAACAACACGACAATTTAACAAAGTTTCACTTACGCGATCGAATCTCAACTGATATTATTAAACGGCAATTTTTCCCGGATGGCCCAAATTGATCCAGTCGCGGTGGCGTGGTTACGCCCCCGTACCACTTCACCTTGTTTCCTATTTGTGTGGCACTAACACTGACGAGTGTGAACGTGTCCATACAGAATGTATGAAACAATATATTTTTACTGACGGCGACGTTTTACCATGGTGCCGGTACTGTGTCATCACTGAAATGTGTGAATCGGCCTTTACTCTATCCGCCACTTAGTAGCGACAAGAATGATGACTTGTGACCCGACTGCTGTGACTTCCACGACTTAACGGACGGATTATTGATTACGTTTTGAGGTGTGCGGTGGAGTACCGTTGTGCAAGATTTTAATTTAATGAGACATAAGCTCAGGTTCTTTGAAAATGTTCGAAGCTATTAGTTTTGTATTTTTTCATAGTATTCAAAGTCAAAGTCAAAGTTTTTTTTTCATATAGGCCCTAATAGGCACTTAAGAAAAGTCGAAAGTTAAGGTGCACGGTTCGGAAAAGTTGATCTTATGGAGAAGAAGCCGGCAAGAAACTCCATATTACCACACGTCTGTATAATTATGTATCGCCTAACATATTGACAGGTGACATTTTACTTGGGTCGTTAGATGACACATATGGTTAAATTAAATAATCTTAAGGGTCAGTTTGCCAGCATATCAGCGCGGGACAAAAGCTCCGCGAAATCGTCAACGATGTGTTCCAGCCCGCTCCTAGGTCTTATTATTTAAATAGTATACAAACATCAGCGCAGACCTATGTACAATTACATATGGTTAACTAAAAACACAAGAAAAACAAAAAAACAACTACATAGAATACTATATAAAAATCTATTTCAAACTAAAATCAAAAGAAAATCATTTCTATAGAGATGTCATACATCACATAATCAAAATATAATTATTAAAGTAAAACACTGGCGTGGTGAATGAATTAGTTTAAAGTATTTTTCGACGTCACGGTTGGTGCAGTGGTTGATACAGTCGACTGCAGCGCTCCGGGTCGCGGGTTCGATTCCCGCACGGAACAAGTATTTTTATGATCTGCAGATAGTTGTTTCGGGTCTGAGTGTATTGTGTGTGGAATTAATGTCCGTAAACGCACCCACGACACAGGAGAAATACTAGTGTGGCGCAAGGTTTAAAACAAAACTTGCAATAAAATTTTCAGCAACTTCTAGATGTCCGAATGTCTTGAAATTTCATACTCAAAGGATGCTGCTGCCCATCCGCCAACTAATACCATAGTCTCCTTTTACGACACCCACGGGATGAGATGGGTTGGTGCTACGAGGCACGAAATATAGGCTTATGTCAATGGGATTGAGAACAGAGAAATCTATATGCATATGTACAACACATTTTGTCAAGCGTAGTGATTATATTTAAACTTCTATATACTCGTACTGTAGTACACAAGGTGGACAGCCACCTACTACTACTTCTACAATCCGACATTATTTACCAGATTATAGCAATGTTGGATATGGTTATACTGCAGCCATATCTTCCTTCTCCGCGCAAGATTGAAACTCTCCTGCTCCCGCTCTGCGCTCAAACATGAACTCTCACAGGAGACCACAGTATTCTGATGAAAATATGGACGACACGTGAGCCCAGAGATTAAAATTCTGGATCTACCACTGTCGAGTCCCGTGTGGGGTCAGGTTTAAGAATATAGCACCACTCCATCTCCTCCTTTAGATCGTAAAAGGCGACTAAGGGACTCTAAACAAGAGAGATGGGCTGCAGCTCTCCTTCGTTGAACAGTAGTTATACTGCGCTTACCAACCCGCCTCCCACGCGTGATGGATATGGTTATATCGGAGCCGTATCTTCCTTCTCCGAGCAGATATGAGACTCTCCTGCTCCCGCTCTGCGCTCAAAGATGAACTCTCACTAGAGACCATAGAATTCCAATGTGCTCTGCTAGCATAGCCGACATAGGAGGTAGGTCTTTCTTTTCTTTTTCTTTTCTTAACCTCTCTCTTATAAATATCTGCTCTGCGCTGGAATAAACCCGACCCGTTGTCCAAAATGCTAATCGCTCAGATGCTGCGCGACTGTGCGTCGATTAAAACAGATTTCTAATTTAAGTATCATTTGTATAAAAATATCCATTTATATTTATTCAACGATAATATCAACTAATGAAAAACGTCGAATACGTGCTCAGATGTTTTCCAATCAAAATATATAAAATATCATCGCGCCGAATCAAAAGCGGGTCAAGCAGTAACAGTAAAAGTTAAGACAATCTTTTTTTAACGCCTCTCAATCTGCCGATGTAATAATTTTCGCAGGTGTTCGTAAGAACACAAAAGAACTATAGGCACAGAGAGCCCTGTGATTGGTTACCGGTCTGAAATGCCGTGCAACGATTTGTCTTCGTCAGGGGATTCAGGACGTTTAAAAAGGATGTAAATTGGGGCTGGAGAATCACCTCGATCTAAAATTTCCGACCATCAGGCAACACATGAAACAAACGTCCAAATGCTTTATCGACTCTGCCCTGTGCCACCCGAACCCCCTTCAGGTATCGGCTACCGATTACCGCCCCTCCCGTATCAGTAGCGTTCACCGCCCGAGGCACGCATTGGTCGACCCGCAACGAAATCACGATGGATAACATGAAGAGACTCGCGCTGTCTCATTCGTAATCACACGATCGGTATACCGCCCTCGCCCCGATGCCCGATGCCTCACTGACGTCGTGGAAGCCAATCGCCGTAACAACACCATTTAGTTCAAGTAGCAAATACTTCTGCCGAGTCTGTAGATTTAAACGTCCCATAACACTAATTAAATAATACCGATCCAGCTTTCCCCAAAAACAAATAGCTTGCACACTGCAGCAACGCCCTAAGCCGAGATCTGTGTCCCGCAGGGGGCGCCCTTAGCGTATGTTGCTTAGATATCATATTAATTTTAAACCTGGCTGGAGGCCTCTTTTGGCTTCGCCAGAAATGTCCGGTTGAGCAGCCACATTTTCAAGAAATGTCTGTGTGAAGCCCAACTAAAAAAAAGGCTGCAGAAAACTCAACCTTATAGTATCTATCTATAATTTAATCCTGATTGATAAAATTTATGAAAGAAACACCTTGGGCCAGTATAGTGAAGGAGCCATGGAATTCCCCAAGCTACCACTACGCTCACAGCGGCTTGAAGTGGGCATCGTAACTTTTTCAGACCCAGGTGCGTCTACTGAGGATTTAGAGAGCGGTAATAGACGCCGGCTCTCTTTCCGCAGTCTCTTTCTGCAGAAAATCCCGATCGTGTCCCAAGAGTTGATCCAGAGAGCTCAGAAGGCCCCCCAAAACTTTGGGATGCAGTTGATTTTAGACCTTTTTTATACTTTTTTATGGGTGTCCAGTGGAAATTCTTCATGAACTTCCTTCGCCCCGGGGAAGGACGAAGGGGTATGCCGGACTCCTACCAGCTAAAACCACTGGAGCGGTCATCTTCGGCACGTAAAGGAGGCTCCAGGTCCTCGTATGATCACACTAGAGCCACCCACTGGTGCCACGCCTATTGGCACATCTCGGAGAGGGTGACTGTAAAGTGGTCACCCCCCAGGGGGATAGTAGCAACAATGATCTCTAAAAATGTGGACGTGGCACGTGAGCCCAGAGATTAAAATTCTGGATCTGCCCTTATCGTGTCCCGTGTGGGGTCAGGTTTAAGAATATACCAAAGGAGGAGATAGAGTGGACCATGGCCGACAGGCGGGTTGGTGAGCGCATTGGTAATGGCTGCTGTTTCACAGAAGGGACGCCGCAGCCATCCCTCCTGTTTGGGGTTTCTTAGCCACCTTGTACGACATCCAAGGGAGGAGATTGAGTGCTATATCTTTTATCTGGACACCACATGGATATTATTTACCTAGTAGGCAATAATTTATACGAGGATTTAAAAGTTGTTTTCAAACTCTCCTTTATCAGGTTTACAGCAACTACTTTTCTTTCCTACATCAAAGACGTGTTTGTATATTTGTTTTATATGTAAATATAATTACAACGGTCCTAAACTAATTATAATAATTAAAGATAGAGGGCAGAGAGAAAACACAAGATAAAGAGATGAAGCAATCAGCGTATATTAACCACTAACCAAGTCTTCTTCCAATCATCTGCAAACGCATCACAAATCTGATGAGGATCCAAGAGTCCAGCAAATAGTTCGTGTTCCCTGTTGCAGCGGTAATTGTCTGCGCGTCTTATTATAGACCAGCAGAGTATAACTTATTAAAAATAAGCTGGGGAGGAAAATATACGTGATGAGCAAACTTTTTAGGAACACCATAGTTAAATTGTATCATTATATAAAACACAAATAGCGTAGAAAAATATTCAAAATTCAGAAGAAATGCTTTTTTTTTTGTTGGGCTTCTTGCATACATTTCAGGGAAATGTGGTTGCTTAACCGGTCATTTTCTGGCGAAGCCAAAAGAGGCCTCCAGCCAGGCTTAAATTTATTATTTTTTTAAACTAAGCAACTTTCGCTAAGGGCGCCCCCTGCGGGACACGGACCTCGGCTTAGGGCGTTGCTGGGGATAATAAGCTATTGTTTTGGGGACAGCTGGATCGGTATTATTTATAATGTATTAGGGGACATTTAAAACTATAGGCTCGGCACGGGCCGGCGCGAGCAAGAGACGGGAGGGAGAAGTGCTATCTTGAACGGGAAGGTGACGCGGCGATAGGCCTCCGTGACGTCAGTGAGGAACAGAAGAAATGCATACGTATCCTGTCAAACATAGGAGGCATGGAAAGTTGTAGACCACATTTTAGCAAACATGGTATCCTCACACTCACATCTCTATAAATTCTGGAGATTTGCCTGCTTGTCAGAAAACAAATGTCATTATTTCCCCTGAATAAAGCCGGCTCAGAATACCACCACCCAATTTCCTCCCGTGGGTGTCGTAAAAGTCGACTAAGGGATTAGCCGGAGGATGGGCAGCAGTGTTCTTCGAGTACATTAACAACTCAACTGCGATCGCCAACTGCTGCCAAGCGTGGCGATTATGGCAAAACCCCTCAATAAACCTACAATACACCCATATTCAAAATCAAAATGTTTATTGCAAACTAAGTGTGTTATTCATCATTTCGGCCGAATGAAGTCCACTGTTGGACACAGGCCTCCCCCAAAGATCACCACAATGACCGATATGGGTGTGTTGTGGGCTCATTGGGGGGTTTTGCCATAATCGCCACGCTTGGCAGACGGGTTGGCGATCGCAGTTGAGTTGTTAATGTACTCGAAGGATGCTGCTGCCCATACTCCGGCCAATCCCTTAGTCGACTTTTACGACACCCACGGGAGGAGATGGGGTGGTGGCATTCTGAGCCGGCACCACACGGCAAGTGTTATTGGTTTTACATATATTATTAAAGGCACTTAAGACTTTTTCAAGCATTGCAATATAGATGGATAGATAACAGTTCCAATCAAATTATAACTATTAATAGAGAATTAAATTAGGTTAAATTGTAATCAATAATGAATTAGAATTAAACACAATATAAAATTACAGTAAGTATATTAGTTTATGATAATTACATGTCAGTCTTTATAAGTGGTGATTTGATCATTGTGGTGATCTTTGGGGAGGCCTGTGTCCAGCAGTGGACTTCATTTGGCCGAAATGAGAAAGACCACTACACTCAATCCCGTAACTTACGACACAAAAACAGATTAGCATTACCATCTTCCAACGTATCTACATTCCATTCTGGTCCATATATCTGTATCAGCCACTGCACCAACCGAGTCGTCAGTGTGTAACGCATGTTTGACAAATAAATGATCTTTATCTTTATCTTGTATCTTTAAAGGTCGCTGGGACTTTTTGGATGCGGGCGGCATGCAACCGATCGTTGAGGAAATCTATGGGGGAGGCCTTTTTTCAGCAATAAATATCCTTTGGCGGATATGCTGGTGATGGTGCAGGACTTACGTATGCGCCAAATTCCGTAAGTTTAATTCAGGTTTACATCCTAAAAAAAGCCCATTTAGTGTTCAAAGTATTTATTGCTTTCATGTGTACATCCTTAAAGGTAACATTGTATAAGTTTACAAACAACATGAAACTCTGTTAGGGCGCAGCAGTTTTAGTAAGAGGTTTTTTGTACGTATATCTTATATCTTTAAATGAGCAATTCTTGTATATATATATATATAATTGGAATCTCGGAATCGGCTCCAACGATTTTCATAAAATTTTGTATATAGGGGGTTTCGGGGGCGATAAATCGATCTAGCTAGGAATCATTTTTAGAAAATGTCATTTTATAGGCGTTTGAGTAGTCTCAACTGAAAAATATGACTCTTCCTGACATCTATTGGCAAATAATAATAATATTTTTTGTGAGCAACTAATTGCTTTAACGACACAACAGCAGATGGCGTTGTTAAGTAACACGAAAATACCGAGCAAAGCTCGGTCATCCAGGTACTTGTTATTAAACGTCATCATTTCGGCCGAATGAAGTCTGAAGACTACTAACTATAGCTCTTTATTACAACATATATTTTGCCCTTTCGACCATCGTACAGGCATAACTAATCTAAAAATATGCGGGGTAAGATTAAGATAATGAGTTAAAATTAATTCTAAGCCATAATTAATTCACGATAACCATTAGGTGAACTAATGAATTACGTTCGTATAATTGATAGCGCCTCTTTGTTGCGCATTGTATAGTTTAAATGTAATGGCTCACAGTTAGCATTCATTAACTCCTTTCATGTGAAATGATTCACTTAATATTTAGTATAGCAATTTTTTGTCACTACTTTAACATTATTTCAATTGTGTTGTCGGCTTTGGCGGTAGGAATCCGGCATGCCCCTCCGCTATTCTCCGGGGCGTGTATTTCCACTGGGGTAAATAAAAAAGGCCTTTGCCTGGAGAGGTGCCGATAGATTGGGCATTGACAAACCGGAGGCCAAAGATTGTGTCATCATCATCATTTCAGCCAAAAGACGTCCACTGTTGAACAAAAACCTCCTCCATAGATTTACATAATTGTGTCGCCATTTTGGGGAGAACTTGTCTTGGCAGGCGGGTTGGTGAGCGCAGTATGACTACTTTTCCACAGAAGGGACGCTGCTACCCATCCCTCAGGTTTAGTGTCCCTTTGTCGCCTTTTACGACATCCATGAGAGGAGATGGAGAGGTGCTATATTCTAAACCCACACAGCATACGGAATTGAAAAGAAAATGTGTATCACTGTGAATTAATCAATTAGGTCACAGATCGAAATGGAGCATATGTTGGTACTGGCTTCATTAACTCATACTTCCTTACCACATACTTCTCTGGAGTGTCGCGTATATATCACATAGGAATAGCGCATTCCATTCCCTCTCGACCCAGGCCAAGATGAGGCAATACCTTAAAAATTCTAAATAATCATTTTGATCTAGCTTTCTAGCTTGCGCCCTTAGTAGGCCCGAGTCCCATTTGGGGTAACCTTAGCTGTATTGCTTTTTATGTAAGCTATCGCCTGGTTGGAGGCTCATTTCGCTTCGCCAGTTTGTCCAGTTTAGCAGCGCCAGCAAAAAAAAAACATGCTACGGTGAAAATATTAGCCAAATAGGGGTTAGCTGCTGCTTGACAGTCAGGCCTGGATGAAGTTAGTTATCGTCAGTTTCTATCGCTACTTACCAAATACCTAATGTTGATTCGCCCACCACCTAATGTAGTGCCACACATACATATTATAGTTATTAGAACTGATTCGCAAGTAATTACGGGACACCGTTGTGAGCCATACATCAAACGCTGTATGGCTAGTCATTACTAAGATGGATGGATGAAACGCTTTCTTATAAATAGGATAAGCTGCGAGCTCAGTGATACTATAAGCGATTTTTAAAGCGATTTATTTATATTTGCTTTTCCTGCTAGTGAGACTTTTAACTTTGATAATTCTCCTACCGCTATGCGCTGTAATTATTATGATCTGTCCTGTATATATGGTTGCCGTGTGGTGCTCAGAATACCACCACCCCATCTCCTCCCGTGGGTGTCGTAAAATTCGACTAAGGGATTAGCCGGAGGATGGGCAGCAGCGTCCTTGGAGGTCATTAACAACTCAACTGCGATCGCCAACGCGTCTGCCAAGCGTGGCGATTATGGCAATACCCCCCAATAAGCCCACCATACGCCTATATCGGTCGTTGTGGTGATCTTTGGGGAAGGCCTGTGTCCAGCAGTGGACTTCATTCGGCCGAAATGATGATGTCCTGTATATATGTAAGTGTGGTGTCTGGATTAAGAATATAGCATCACTTTATCTCCTCCCGTGGGTGTCGTAATAGGCAAAGGGATCTAAACCATAGCAATAGGCAGCAATGTCCCTTCTGTGTGACAGCAGCTATTCTGCGCTCACCAACTCGCCTGGCAACCGTGGAGAGTTCTGGAAAATACCCCCCAAAATGGGGGTACAGTTATTGTGTTATTGTAAGAAGGGGACCTTTTTTCAGACATTTACATCCTTTGGCTGATATTATGATGATGGTGATGATGACCTGTGCCTCACCGACGTCGCGGAGGCCTATCGCCGCGTCACCTTCCCGTTCAAGTTAGCACTTCTCCCTCCCGTCTCTTGCTCGCGCCGGCCCGTGCCGAGCCAGTAGCTTTAAATGTGCCCTAATACAATTTAAATAATACCGATCCAGCTGTCCCCAAAAACAATAGCTTGATATCCCCAGCAACGCCCTAAACCGAGGTCCGTGTCCCGCAGGGGGCGCCCTTAGCGAAAGTTGCTTAGTTTTTAATATTTAATTTAAGCCTGGCTGGAGGCCTCTTTTGGCTTCGCCAGCAAATGACCGGTTAAGCAACCACATTTCCCAGAAATGTATGCGAGAAGCCCAACAAAAAAAACAAAAAAAAAAAAAAAAAAAAAAAAAAAAAAAAAAAAAAAAATTATGACCTGTGTAGAGTATAATTGAATTTGGCATCAAGCTAATATTCTTCTCATTCTGACACTATGTCGCTTTTGCTCTTTCTTTCTGAATCCGTTACTATTTAGTTTTAACGGCTCTATGAAATTCGCAAGCGTTGTTATTTCTTTGAAGTCGTCTGCCTATTGTTCTTCATCTATCTAGAGTTAACTTAATAAGTGTTTCATTTCCGCATCATATTTAAAAGTAGTACGCTGACGTAGTAGCTGACGGCACGGTTGGTGCAGTGGCTGATACAGTCGGCTGCTGCGCTCCGGGTCGTGGGTTCGATTCCCACACGGAACAAATATTTGGATGACCTGCAGGTAGTTGTTCCGGGTCTGGGTGTATTGTATGTGGAATTCATGTCTGTAAACGCACCCACGACACAGGAGAAATCCTAGTGTGGGGCAACGTTTTCAAAAAAAAAAAAAAAGTGTCGCTGGCATACTGACTTTACCCCACTATCGCTCCCGCTGTCACTCTTACTCTTGCTCATCCGCTTCGCTTATACTATAGACTCGCTTAATTTTAAGAGTTTCATAGAATTCGCCGTCATATTTCTTTCCCTTCAGTGGCATCTTGTGTCGTGGGTACAGTTTACGGACATGAATCTCACATGCACAAAAGCCCAAACATGGAATAACTGCCAAATACTGCAGCCAAATATTTGTTCTGTGTGAGAATCGAATTTGCGACAAGCAGGGCAGAAAGCCAAGCGACTAGCCACTACGCCAAACATGTCATGAAATATGGCCGATATACTGTCACTAGCCCGCTATCGCTTCCGCTCCCGTTATGACTCCTATGGTACCTCCTGCTCTCTAGTGTGATCTTACGAAGCCCCCCTGGAGCCCCCCCTTCGGTGCCGAAGATGACCGCTCCAGTGGTTTTAGCCGGTAGGAGTCTGGCATACCCCTCCGCCCTTCCCCAGGGTGAAGGAAGTTCCATGTAGAATTTCCACTGGACATGAATAAAAAAAATTAAAAAAAATTGTACCTCCTGCTATTGCTTCGGTTATGTGTACAGGCTTTGCAAGTTAGAAGTGATTCAGTTAAAACAGACATGCTTGAATGGCTGGCATACTGACACCATTTCGCTTTCAATTATTGCAATCACTCACGCTCCCGCTCCCGTTCCCGCTTCCAATCCCGCTCCTTTTTATTTTTATTGGTGGCCAGTACAGATTCTACGTCAACTTCCTGCGCACCGGGGAAGAGCGAAGGGGTATGCCGGACTCCTACCGGCTAAAACCACTGGAGTGGTTAGCTTCGGCAACGAAGGGGGGCTCCAGATCCTCGTAACATCACACTAGAGCCGCCCATTGACGGACATCTCGGAGAGGATGACTGTAAAGCGGTCACCTCCTCTAGCGGAGGGAAGGCGACTGTAAAAATGTCGCCCTTCAGGCTCTTTTCGGGGAGAATAGTAAAGAATCCCCCAAAGCCTCGCTCTGCGCTGTGATGCACACAAGGCAGCAAGACACCCGCGCCTGCACCTGCGGCCTGCGACACCCGAGGCCCCCCACCATTTAGTAACGGCAGAGAGCTCAGGCGTGTTGGACCTGGGAGCCGGGGTGGTTACCCCGGCGCCGTCTCGTCCTTCTCCGTGCAGGATCGGCCCTCTCCCTCCGATCCCGCTCCTGCTCATACTCTCGCACTAAGTACTGCAAGCACTCCACTTAATAAAGGCTCTTGCTATATCTGTGGTATTCCAATTTGGATCCCACTATTACTTTCGTAATAGCTCCTACTCCAGCTTCACTTATGACTACAGAATCCAGAAGTTATACGTGATAACATTAAAATAGATAAGCATAAATGGCTATTTCACTTTCGATTATTTCTATCAGTCCCGCTCCCGGTCCCGCTTCCAATCCCGCTCCGGCTCGTACTCTCGCTCTAGCTACTGCAACCGCTAGTATTCCGCCATGGCTCCCGCTATCACCTACGCGGGCGCTCCCGCTCTCGCCACCGCTTCGCTTATAACTACAGACCCGCCCAGTTATAAGTGAGTTACATTGAATTCGGCATCATGCTAATGGCGCGTCTGGCATACTGACACTATTCTCTCAGTCGCTTAATTTATTTATTATTTATATTGCTAGCTTTAGAATGCAGTTGCCAGGTATTATCGTAGCTGTTTGTAATAGAATAATGTTTGCTTGTATGTTTTCTTTTTTGGTGGGTGAACAGAAGTCTAATTGGTTATTAAGCCGCATTTCATTTGCATTATGTTTTTTTTTATATGTTAATTGGTCAACTTGAATGTCATGCTCGTGACCGAGTACGTCAGTTGGGACTAGTCTGCCAAATGCAGCCGTTAATCAAAACTAAAAAAAAATAACAGTCAGGCTTGTTTAGATTTTTAAGAAGTTTAGGTTTTTTTTACCTACATTGTTTTTACATAACCTTGATCTCTAGAACAAAGTGCTCATAATATATTGTAACTTTTAGTATGATTTAAAAAGAGTAACCATGGAGTTTCTTACCCGTTCTTCTCCATAGGAAGTTTACATCTTGGAACGCGGCAACTAAAGTCTTGACTATTCATAAATGCCTGGTAAATGGTTTAAATGAATATAAATATTTTTTATCTTTATCTTTATAATCAAATAGTTTGTGTAAACAAGAACGTAGGAAATTACTCGGGCAAACAGGGTTCGAACAAGTAATTGAAGGCCTTGAATTATTAATCTTTTCGCGGGAATCGAACACGCATTCCTCACAAAAAGCAGACGCTCCCGCGGCGAAACAAACCTGTCAACTTTTACCGGAACCATCGAATCGACATCTCGTTACATTAAGCGGAATACCATAGATACAATTCATCCGTGGGATTTCATAAAATAACTTCACAGCCTCTCCTAAATCTTAGTCATCATCTAAGTCAACCGTTACCAAAACCTGACATGTCATCACGATTGCACAACACGGCATCATCGGGTCATCTCCAAGTGGATAGGAAGGGGGCCAAAGAGGGGGGGCGGCCTAGTTTCGGTAACGGTGTGCTATGTAGCGCACAACCGTTTTTGCGAGCGACCAAATTTTGAGAATTGACCGAGTTGAGGTTTTTGGCAATGTCGTATTTGTGTTCGGTTCGCGGATTATTTATGTTAGGTTTTTGTTTCTCTTAGTTCTTTTTGGTCTTATTGTCTGATGAGTGGTTCCGTTTTGTTACTTTGGTGTGGGACGTGGGAATTGATGTAGAGTCGGTAGCAGAGTTCGCTCTTCTTTAGTATCTATTCCAATATAATAAAATTGAAGTCTCTGTCTGTGATTTTAAAATAAATGCCAAAGTTTAAGTGCAAACTGCTATTGATACAAAGCCTAATCATAAATGACCATTTTTAGATTTTTTGTCTTTAATTTGTCACGATAGACTCCGAAATGGCTCAACAGATTTCAATGAAAATCTTAGAGGTTAAAACAGGCATTTCAACTAAAATGTTCGTGTATATTCCATTTAGATATCTTGCAGGGTTCAGAAGATATGAATAAAATAAAATTCACACCTAGTGAAGCGGGCGGATAGCGGAAAATCTACAGTAAAATTATAAGATTTACGTTTACTATACAATGGAACATATACAATGCTTAACAACTATTCAAATGATTGCTAGAGGAGCAAACGACAGCATAGCATAACTGAAAGACATCTAACATAGTTTATGATAAACCTTTCAATAAATTTACGGCATGGCTGGTGCAGTGGCCGACACAGTCGGCTGCTGCGCTCCGGGTCGCGGGTTCGATTCCCGCAGGGAGCAAATATTTGTATGATCTGCAGGTAGTTGTTCCGGGTCTGGGTGTATAGTGTGTGGAATTTATGTGTCTGTAAACGCACCCACGATACAGGAGAAATCCTAGTGTGGGGCATAGTACAAAAAATAATGTAGACATGTTTCTTTCTTTTTAAACGATGCTCGATTAATATCTCTCCGGTGTCGTGGGTACAGTTTGAACAACTGAAGATCATAAAAATATTTGTTTCGTGCAATGCAACCTTTTTTTTTTATTGGTGCGCAGTGGAAATTCGTCATGAACTTCCTTCGCCCCGGGGAAGGGCGAAGGGGTATGCCGGACTCCTACCGGCTAAAACCACTGGGGCGGTCATCTTCGGCACCTAAGGGAGGCTCCAGGTCCTCGTATGATCACACTGGAGCCGCCTACTGGTGCCACGCCTATAGGCACATCTCGGAGAGGGTGACTGTAAAGCGGTCACCCCCCCGGGGGGATTGTAAAGGATCCCCCAAAGCGTCCCACGGCAGCGCGTGACCACATGCGTGCTACCGTCTTCTCTTGGGTCGCTTGGTGTGAGCACGCAGATTCCCCAATCTACGCACCCGCGAACCCAGAGGTCCCCCGCCTTGTAGCTACGGCAGGGGGTTTCAGGCGTATGGGAATTAGGTCGTGCAATGCAACCTACAACACGTAGCGCAAAATGCCTATCGCTTAGCCACTGCGCCAGCGTGCCGGCAATAAAATCCAAGTTCAGTAAAATACATTATCAGCAATTCGCTCGAGAACAACATCTTACATTTCCTTATACTTCTAAAGTTAAAATGAAGGTAAATCTACAAATCTTTCGACCCCGATCTTGCCTCCACGCCTCTCAATTAAGATTTCAACGCGCGCACTTTATGAGTGCTTGCTATTATAAATTCTAATATGACGGTAAATAAATGTATGGATCATAATCATCACCATTTCGGCCATCTATACATCCACTGCTGAACAAAGACCTCCCTCATAGATTTACAGAATTGTTTCATCATTTTGAGGGGTATTTGCCAATACTCACCACGCTTGGCAGGCGGGTTGGTGAGCGCAGTATGGCTACTGTTCCACAGAAGGGACACTGCTGCTCATCCCTCTGGTTGATAGAGTCCCTTAGTCGACTTTTACGACACCCACGGGATGAAATGGGGTGGTGACATTCTGAGCCGGCACCACACGTTTAATTCCAGATAATACAATCCATTTTTGTTAGTATCACTCACCTTATATCTATTTCAAAAAATTCTGTTTTTTTTTAGCTTTGCCCCATACTAGGATTTCTCCTGTGTCGTGGGTGCGTTTACAGACATGAATTCCACATACAATACACCCAGACCTCCGGGTCTGGGTGTATTGTACAACTACCTGCAGATCATACAAATATTTGTACCGTGCGGGAATCGAACCCACGACCCGGAGCGCAGCAGTCGACTGTATCAACCACTGCACTAACTGTGCCGTCAAGACCAAGATTTATTTTTGGTCCAATAAAAAAGTAATTAATGCGACTTTAACTTAGTTTCCTGCTGGCTATGTACCGCTGTTTCAGCCGCTGTTTAATTTAAAAGAAATCTGATTATTTATAAATATTAAATATATACATAATATATATTATATTATATATATACATGGGTTTTAATTTTTTTTCTCAGAACCCTACTTATTTTTCTAAAGCAAAAGTAGCCTAATTTATTCCTTATAACATCAGCGATCTTCCAGTGAAAGTTTAGTCACAATCGGTTCAGCCGTTTCGGAGATTAGCCGAAAAAAACAGACAGACAGACATAATTTTTTTTTTGTTATAAGTGCCGTATATATTTTTATTTGCATTTAGTAAAAAACTGTTTCACATTTTGACTTTACAAATAGATACTTCAATTTTATTTGTTGGTATAGATTAAACATGTTAATTGTTAAAACTTCCATGCGTGCCTGTGGAAGAAGCCTTGGAGGTGAGATAGAGGCTTTAATTTACTTAAAAAAAATTCATTTCTTTTATTAAAATTGTAGACTGATTACGGTTGTATGGTTTGATTCTTCGATTGCGCGTTAGTCATCACATCTATTTGTTAACTGTTTACTACGGTAAATTACTTTTTTATTTTCGACAAGTAACGACAGGTTACAAGACAACGTGTTTGACCCAGTTAACACCTGTGAATTGCGCAATAAAGCACAGTTATGTACTAAATAATAATTGTCCACAATCTGAAACGCTATGTACCCGAAATAACCATACCTGCTATTTATTTATTCCTTTAAGTTTCACATTGAGATAGCTGGCATAGATACAATATAATTTGATTGGCTATGCATAACACATAATATTTTAAAAAAAACACGTGTTTGGTGTATTCGAGCGTTGCCTATGGTCGACCATACACCAAACACGTATTTTTTTAATCAAACTCGTGGGTTGCAGCTGAAATCCAGCGTTAGGTGGCCAGTGCTACTGATTTGCCATGTGGTGCCGGTTCAGAATAACACCACCCACCCCATCTCCTCCCATGGGTGTCGTAAAAGTCGACTAAGGGTTTAGCTGGAGATTGGGCAGCAGCGTCCTTCGAGTACATTAACAACTCAACTGCGGTCGCCAACCGTGGCGATTATGGCAAAACTCCCCAATGAGCCCTCAACACATTCATATCGGGCGTTGTGGTGATCTTTGGGGGAGACCTGTGTCCAGTAGTGGACTTCATTCGGCCGAAATGATGATGAAAAAAATGATGATGCCACTGTACTGACACCTGACATAATGCTGAGCTATTCGCCCCTTTGGCACTGAGATATAAAATATAAGACATCAAAGACATCATAAAAGACATCGACAAGGTTTATTTTTTAACTATCTTTTTCTTTTTTTCTTTTTTTATAGTTACATTGCCCCGAACTAGGATTTCTCCTGTATCGTGGGTGCGTTTACAGACATGAATTCCACACACAATTCACCCAGACCCGGAACAACTACCTGCAGATCATACAAATATTTGTTCCGTGCGGGAATCGAACCCACGACCCGAAGCGCAGCAGCCGACTGTATCAGCCACTGCACCAGCCGCGTCTTTAAAATGTTTCTAAACATGTGTTTAAAGTGTCTGTATGTGACAATAAACGATTAGATTATTAGATTAGATTAGAGGTGTACTATCGTTCATTAATATTTATCTGATACTGGTAATAATTAAGTTCCAATTAAGGGCGGTAGTCTATTCCTATTTATCGGATATTATTACGAACTCTAGTTGGTTACCGTTATACCCCCCTTGCCAGAGGACGCCCGCCTCACCGACGTTGTGGAGGCCAATCGCCGCCTCACCATCCCGTTCAAGTTACTACTTCTCTCTCCCGTCTCTTGCAGGCCCCGGCCCGTGCCGAGCCTGTAGTTTTAAATGTACCTTAATACATTCTAAATAATACCGATCCGGTTGTCCCCAAAACAATAGTTTGTTATCCACAGCAACGCCCTAAGCCAGGGTCCGTGTCCCGCAGGGGGCGCCCTTACCGCAAGTTACTTAGAATATTAACTTTAAGCCTGGCTGGAGGGCTCTTTTGGATTCGCCAGAAACAACCATATTCCCAGAAAAATAGGTGAGCAGCCCATCAAAAAAAAAACTCTAGGTGTATAAACCCGTATATTCCAACTTGGGATTCGAGCCCAAAACCTCGCACGCGTCAGTTGCACTTGCGACTACTACCTTAGCAGTCTATTTTACATTCCAGAAACTTCGCTCCTCGTGCCCTTCTGCCAAATGCTTCACTAAACGATAAAACAATATTCATTTATTCGAATTCTTCTCTTTCTCCTATCACACATAATCAGGGCATCAAATATTCAACAAACACGACTACTCGACACGTGTCAAAGCAATTAATCGTGAGCAGCATAGCCCGCACCCCGTCGACCGCGTTGACACTTGCGAGATCAATCAGCCGCTGACTACACCGTTACCCACTGCATGATTAATAGAATATGGACAGGATTAGAAAACATGGATAGGATTTTTTTTTAAGGATTTCTCCTGTGACGTGGGTGCGTTTACAGACATGAATTCCACATACAATACACCCAGACCCGGAACAACTACCTGCAGATCATACAAATATTTGTTCCGTGCGGGAATCGAACCCACGACCCGGAGCGCAGCAGCCGACTAAAATTTAAATTTGTGTCTATGGTGTAATGTGCTTTGGCCGTTCTATTTAAAGTAAATAAATATTTACTATAACAATATAATGTCCGGATTATATATAGCACCACTCCATCTCCTCCCGTGGAGGTAGTAAAAGGCGACTAAGGAATTCAAAACCAAAGGGATGGGCAGCAGCGTCCTTTCCGTGGAACAGTAGCCATTCTGCGCTCTCCAACCCGCCTGCCAATCGTGGTGAGTATTGACAAATTACCCCCAATACGATGACACAGTTGTGGAAATCTATGGGAGAGGCCTTTGTTCAGTAGTTCCAAACTAACATTATATCTCGAAGTGGACGTTTAAAGGGGCTGGGCTGATATCTGAGGAATAGCTTTCTACCACTTTCTTTTAACAATTTCCATGAAGTTTCTTGTCAGCTCTTTTCAATAGGATCGACGATTTCGAAACGTGCACCTAAATTCTACGGTATATATATGTATCTGTAATAAGCTTATACATAAACACAAACTGATTGATAATCAAGCACAGTTTCTTCAAGACAAGTCCATTAAATCTAGTAGAGTTATCGCAGGTGAATGCCATTAGGCCAATCTACAGTCAATATTAAAGTGAAAACTAAATTCGAATACAATGAGAACTTCGTTTTTTTATTTACTTTTTGTTTGACACCTGTTCAGAATACATTGTAGTATTAAAATAGTGTAATTTATATGTAGGTAAAATTATCTTAATTTTGTTTAAATATACCCGCAACTTTGGATTACTGTGGGCCGGCCGGTCTGGGTATTGTCACCCATCGAGGAGTTGTAAGTTGGAACGTATTGAGTGCGGTTGATAGTACGTCCAGGTTTTGGTTATTGCGCCCGCGCTGGTAGTTGAAATCTAGTAATCTTCTCGCGAATTCTCGTTGTGCATATATAACCCACGGGGTAGTGACAATTTATGAACAGAAATAGATTCCGTGAAGTGTATTAGTGACACGAGGTGTGAAACCCCGGTGATCGCCACGCGGTGATATGTGGCGCTGGGTCCAGTGGACAAGTATGCATTCGTGAATACTCTTTAGCCCTTATTGATTTCACTGTAGTTTATTTAGCTTCTTGGGAACCCGAAATCCCCATCTACAACTGACCTTGACAGACTTTCATGTGACCCTCGCCCTAAACCTGTAACTGCACATTGCGCTGGTAAGTTTTACCTTTTTTTTTATTGGTGCCCAGTGGAAATTCTTCATGAACTTCCTTCGCCCCGGTGAAGGGCGAAGGGGTATGCCGGACTCCTACCGGCTAAAACCACTGGAGCGGTCATCTTCGGCACCTAAGAGAGGACAAACCCAGAGGTCCCCCGTCTTATAGCAACGGCAGGGGGTTTCAGGCGTATAGGAATTAGGCGCCAGGGCGGTTGTTACGCCGGCGCCGTCTCCTCCTTCTTCGAGCGGGATTAGCCCTCTCCCGATCCCGCTCTGCGGCCTCCTTCTGGAGCATGACGCTCTCACAGAAGGAGACCACTGCATTCCAATTTTCGTGCTCTGCCAACATAGCCGACACTACTGCTGGCAGAGAGAGATCTTGCCCGATCCGATCGACCAGGATCCGCCGCTCGGCGGCCCACGCAGGGCACGCCTCGAGCGTGTGCTGTGCGGTGTCCTGGTCGCTATCACAATAGTGGCATTGTGCCGTGGCCTCGCGTGCTATCCTGTGCTGGTTAGTTTTACCTAAACTATCGTTACAGAATCTGTAGATTTGTGTCGCCGGGCTGCCGATCCCGTTGCGTACGATACAGCACCAATTATGTAGGTACTCTGTTGAAAGCGCTGATTTCCGAACTAAGTTATAATCTAGCCTGTGTGTCAGAAATCAGTTCCTGCCTTGTTTAAATGATACAAAAAGCCATATGCATTACTATTATATTTATGCATGCAAGTATTCATAAACGTGTGGTGTCCGGATTAAGAAAATAGCACCACTCCATCTCCTACCGTGGATGTCGTAAATGCGATGAAGGGACTCTAAATCCAAAGATCATGGCTGGATGGGCAGTAGCGTAACTTCTGTGGAACAGAAGCCAGTATGGCTCATGAACCCGCCTGCCAAGCGTGGTGAGTATTAGCAAATTTCCCCCAAAATTATGACACAATTGTGTTAATTTATGAGGGAGGCTTCTGTTCAGTAGTTGACGTCCTTTGGCTGCAATCATCATTTCGGTCCACTGCTGGACACAGGCCTCCCCCAAAGATCCCACAACTACCGATATGGGTGTGTTGTGGGCTCGTTGGGGGGTATTGCATCCAATGATGATACAAAAAAGACAAATTGTGGGTATGGGTAAAATAATGTTAGATTTATACAAAATAATATTGTTTGCCAGATAGAGATCTTATAACTGATATAGGTAAATATGAATAATAATTTATATAATACTAGCTGCCCGCCCCAGCTTCGCACAGGCGCCACCTACTGGGTCCAATTGTAAATCTAAACCATCCAGGGACCCACTCAAACATACACACAAAATTTCATCAAAATCGGTCCAGCCGTTTAGGAGGAGTTCAGTGACATACACACGTACAGAAGAATTATATAAATAGATATGACTAATAATTTCTAATATTAATATTGTTACGGACGGTACGGTTGGTGCAGTGGCTGATACAGTCGGCTGCTGCGCTCCGGGTCGTGGGTTCGTTTTCCACACGGTACAAACATTTGTATGATCTGCAGGTAGTTGTTCCGGGTCTGGGTGTATGGTGTGTGGAATTCATGTCTGTAAACGCACCCACGACACAGGAGAAATGGTAATGTGGGGCAACGTTGTAAAAAAACAAGAAATAAGTTTGTCAGATTTACACAATATTAGATACCTACTAATACCGTTGTCTTCGTGTTTCGCGTATGTAAATGTGTTCGTGGGTAGGATGCTTTATGCTACTATATGTAGCATAATATAAATGGCAGCATATTCTTAAATTTATAACTATTAGCCGCTCTTGTTTGTTAACTTCTGTTGAGTTCCAAAACATTATCTAGCACTGAAACTTATTTGCTCTAAATAACTGGAACAGAACTGGTATTATTAAACTATCGACATAGCCTATACCTGCCATTTTTACGATATCCAGCCCCTAGAAATCCAAGTGAACTACGGCATCCATTGACCGGCGTCGAATTATCTATAAGATTTACAATCCGCTGCCATTGAAGTAAGGAATCGTGTTAACACACCGTGGGCTTCTTAAAGTACCTATGAGGAAAAAAGTTTCAAATTGTGAGAGCCTAGTAATACTACCTTACTTTCCGCAAAACAATATAGAAAGGTGAAAAATACAATTCTTCTTCTTCTTCTCTTAGATTATGGCGTCTGTAGAGTATCTTCCACAATTTCGCCAATGTCAAGTATAAGGCAACGTCGTACGGTGTTTAGATTGTTGGACGGTTGGTGCAGTGGCTGATACAGTCGACTGCTGCGCTCCGGGTCGTGGGTTCGATTCCCGTAAAATGCAACTAAGGGAATCTAAAACAGAGGGATGGGCAGCAGCGTCCCTTCTGTGAAACGGTAGCCATACTGCGCTCACTAACCCGCCTGCCAAGCGTGGTGAGTATTGGCAATCGCCATGGCGAATAATAATTATATTACATTGGTATATTTGTTTTATTTTTTAATACATTGGCCTACATAATGCTCGTTATATGTTTTACCATAAATTGTATCAATCAACATTGTAATCTCAATTATTTTAAAAGAGTATCTATGGAGTTTCTTGCCGGCTCTTCTCCATAGATCAACTATTTAGAACCGTGCAACTTAGATTCTGACGTTTCATAAGTGCCAATATTTGGTTTATCTATACAAATAAATAAAATTGAAGTGTCTGTTTGTAATGTCAAAATAACAGCTTTTTACTGAATGCATATGAAATTATATACGGTACATATAACAAAAACACAATTTGATTTTTTTTTGTCTGTCTGTCTGTCCGTCTGTCTGTCTGTTTGTTCCGGGTAATCTCCGAAACGGCTGGACCGATTTTGACGGGACTTTCGCTGGCAGACAGCTGATGTTATAAGGAATAACTTAGGCTAATTTTATTTTTGAAAAATAATTACGGTTCCGCGCAAAAAAAACAAAACCCTTGAAATCTAATACATATATTCTATGTCAAGTGTCTATGTCGAAGTACTCTAAATTTCTTTTAAATTAAACGCGGGTGAAACCGCGGGTCCCAGCTAGTTTGAAATAAAAATATTTGACTTTGACTTTGACATCCATTCAAATCAACTATTCCACGTGAGACTTTGCGTACTGTTATATCCTCCCAATGCTAGTAGAATGGTTGAGCATCAGGCACACTTGCTATGTCAGCATTTTATGACTTAAACAACAGTATGTTCTTCGGAATCGAGCCGCAGTCCGGTTTGACACTCGGTACGGGTCGGAAGTATTTTCAATTGTACTAGTTCATACTATTTCTATATTACTATTTCTAATCAATTGTTCAACTAAGTTAATCTAATATCATATTCTATTTTTGTAGCCAAAACAGTTTTTTAAAAACCTGATTCCGGGGACCCTACGTGTGGGAAATCAGAGGGCCAATTCTCGTAATTTAAAAATGTTCAAAATATAGTTCCGATCTAGTCTCAGTGTCATAAATTTCACAAGTGGTATTCTCCTAAACTAACAAACAACGTCAAACGTGAACTTACACTGTGATGAGATCGAAAATGGATCGAAAGTTGATCGAAGTCAAAACGGTATTCTGCTAACATTTCGAACTGTCACATGTACTAAATTGTCATTAAATAAACGTCAAAATTGAGATTGAAATGAGACTAGATCGAGATTATACCGAAATCCGAATGAACTTTAAGAATACAATTTCTTCGGTCAATTCATAATTTAATCTCAGTTCGGTCAAATTTCAGTCATAGTGTAAATTAATTACGAGAATTGGCCCTCTGGTATTAGGCGATTAGGGCATATGTGGCACAGTGAGAAACATCATCGCATTATTTGTACCAGATCATGTGTAACGGTGCCGTGTGGTGCCGGCTCAGAATGCCACCACCCCATTTCATCCCGTGGGTGTCGTAAAAGTCGACTAAGGGATTAACCGGAGGATGGGCAGCAGCGTCCTTCGAGTACATTAACAACTCAACTGCGATCGCCAACCCGTCTGCCAAGCGTGGCGATTATGGCAAGACCCCCCCAATGAGCCCACAACACACCCATATCGGGAGTTGTGGTGATCTTTGGGGGAGGCCTGTGTCCAGCAGTGGACTTCTTTCGGCCGAAATGATGATGTGTAACGGATTGTTTGGAAATTCCCCATTTCATCAAAATCTCTTTGCAGCGGCCTCTTTCCATTAAAAGAGAGTGCCTAAACATATTAAGAAAAGGTACAAATAAAAACAAAATGCAATTACTTTTATGACTGTACACCGTACTATCGCGAACAAAAGACTTGACGGCATCAGCAGCCAGGTAGGCCTGTTTGTTTGTTTATAGCACCTGCTATATACACCATGACCGAATCTATGGCTAACCGTAACCGCCAGTGCAAATTTATCACCAAATGTAAAACTAGCCATATTCAACCTTTTACTATGACACTTAGAGTTCAAGTGAGGTGTTTCGGTAAAATGGTAAATAGACCGCCAAAGTAAAGATGTTGCTTTTTTAAACAATAGCTTTTAGCCATAACAGGACAGTATGTATTGGAGCGGTAAAAGTTGTTTGTTCCATTGTTGGAACTATCTCCGGAACTACTGGGCCGACTTTGATTGGCTCGTTTGTTTCTATGTATATTAGGTTGAACTTAATGAGGTTATGGTATTTTTGGCTGTGTAGATTTTAGCTTACTTTGTTGTACAAATCTTATTTCTAACATTTCCTTGATTGTACAAATCTTCTTCTAATTCTAGCATTTCTGGCCTCAAGTTTCAGACTTCTAAATCTATATCTGGACGTGGTAATTAAAAAAAACCCACCGACTATCTCAATACATAATTATATGAAGAGTTTCAGATCAATACACGGTGGTAACTAACTGGTGGTAGACTGCTTTACTCTCATTACAAGTCTGGCTGGTAGGTAGTGGCAGTTCCCTCACCGTTACTTCATGGTGGGGGGGGCCTCGGGAGTCGCGGGTGCGCAGATTGGGGAGTCTGTGTGCTCACACCGAGAGACCCCCGGGAAGGCGGTGGCGCGCACGTGGTCACGTGCCGCCGGTTGCGCAACACAGCGCAAAGCGAGGCTTGGGGGGATCCTTTACAATCCTCCCCGAGAAGTGCCTGGGGGCGACCTTTTTACAGTCGCCTTTCCTGCGCTAGAGGGGTGACCGCTTTGCATTCATCCCTTCCAAGATGTGCCTAAAGGCGTGGCATGAATGAGCGGCTCTAGTGTGATCTTACGAGGACCTGGAGCCCCCTTTCGGTACCGAAGATGACCGCTCCAGTGGTTTTAGCCGGTAGGAGTCCGGCATACCCCTTCGCCCTTCCCCGGGGTGAAGGAAGTTCCATGTAGAATTTCCACTGGACATCAATAAAAAAGGTAGTGGCAGTTATTTACCATACCATTACCATTATATGCCAAGCAGTAGTGTTTAAAAATGATGCATGGGTCATGCTCGTGAACGGGCACCGTTTGTCGCCGTGGTCAACTTTTAACTGCCATGGCACATAGACGTCGGTGAGGCGGGCATCCTCGGCGGCGAGGGCAGTAAAATGGTCTGTTAAGGGAACTACGGTCATGTGATCTAACGGTGATTGGTCATCCGGGTCGATCAGTACGTGCCTCGGGCAACGTATACTACTGATACGGGAGGGTCGGTAATCGGCAGCCGATACCACGAAGCGATTCGAGTGGGACAGGGCAGAGTCGAAGAAGCGTTTAGACGTTTATTTCATAAATTACCTGATGATCGGCAAGTTTAAATCGATATGAAGTTGATCATTGCGCATGTATAAATGCACTCCAGTGGCAGTACGCATGAATCGATTTTGATTCGATGAACTTCTTCTCCCTGTCCTGGTCCCAAGTTACTGGAGCCGGCACATGTTAGTCATATTGCTGTTTGCTCTCTATATCAACAATCTGCATGTTTAATACTAGTATCTGTGGGCTAATGCCAAAGAATAAATGTCATCATCATCATCATCATCAGCCCCTGACCATCCACCGCTAAAAATGGACCTCGCAGTGATCGCTACAATGAACAGTTGTAGGGGAAATTGCTATAATCACCACGCTTGGTAGGCGAATCAGTCATCGCAGTACCTTTTTTTTGGGCCCAGTGGAAATTCTTCTAGAACTTCCTTCGCCCCGGGGAAGGATGAATGAGGACTCCTACCGGCTTAAACCACTGGAGTGGTCATCTTAGCACCGAAGAATGGCCCCAGGTCCTCGTAAGATCACACTAGAGGCCCCCAGTGATGCCTTTAGGCACATCTCGGAGGGGATGACTGTAAAGCGGTCACCCCGTGTGTGGAATTTGTGTTTGTAAACGCACCCACGACACAGGAGAAATACTAGTGTGGGGCAACGTTTTGTTTAAAAGAAAAAAAAACCTAAAGCATAACATATGCGAACAACAATTCGAGCGGTTGTTAGCAGACGTGCGCAGACGCACGTCGCGGTCGGCGGCGCGCGCGGCATGCGTGCGCTACGGCGACACTCGCGCGCACTTGAGTGATCAATTGATCATGCATTGCTCCTGCTTATTTATTTGGTTATTATTTGTACTCTATATAAAATGTATAGTTTTCAGCAATATTGCATTCTTCCCATGGTTAAAAAGATCTTCCACGGGCTGAAGATCTGAAGAATACGTGACCTATGTAAACTTCACATTGTAAGCTCAAGAACTGAATATTATATAGTCAAAGGCTATATTTAATAATCTAAGGTATAATAATTTCACCTTAGATTATTTATATCAATTGTATGATATATTCAACTATACGTATACATTTTTTTTTTAATACTTTGCTCTACACTAGGATTTCTCCTGTCATGGGTGCGTTTACATACACAAATTCCACACACAATACACCCAGACCCGGAACAACTACCTGCAGATTATACAATCATTTGTTCCGTGCGGGAATCGAACCCGCGACCCGGAGCGCAGCAGCCGACTGTATCAGCCACCGCACCAACCGTGACGTCGAAAAATACTTTTAAGCTAATTCATTCAACACGCCAGTGTTTTATTTTAATTATTATATTTTGATTATGACCATTTTTTTTTCATCATTTCGGCCGAATGTAGTCCACTGCTGGACACAGGCCTCCCCCAAAGATCACTACAACGACCGATATGGGTGTGTTGTGGGCTCATTGGGGGGTTTTGCCGTAATCGCCACGCTTGGCAGACGGGTTGGCGATCGCAGTTGAGTTGTTAATGTACTCGAAGGACGCTGCTGCCCATCCTCCGGCTAAGTCCTTAGTCGACTTTTACGACATCAACGGGAGAAGATGAGGTGGTGGTATTCTGAGCCCGCACCACACGGCATTATGATCATCTCTATCGAAATGATTATGATCATCGCTATAGAAATGATTTTCGTTTAATTTAAGTTTGAAATAGATTTTTATATAGTATTCTATGTAGTTGTTTTTTGTTTTTCTTGTGTTTTTAGCTAACCATATGTAATAGTACATAGGTCTGCGCTGATGTTTGTATACTATTTACTGGCTGGAACCCATCGTTGACGCTGTAGCTATGCTGTACTTGAACCAACATATGCTGAGCTCGCTCTTTTTACCTTACTGGCTTATTGGTTATTGCTTATTGGCTTATTTTACTCAGTTTTGGTGGCAAATGCCGTAGTTTTGGTTCTTTAGTGAAAAAATACGTTATTTTATTATATTTTAATGTAACCTTTTTTTGTGTCGTGGTTAAATCCTCAAGGGCGTTGCACAAATAAACAAATCAAATTGAAAAGTATTTTATGCCTAGATGTCAAGTGGGTTGCTGGGGTTGTTATCATGTACCTAGCTATATTGACGATCATCATCACCGTCATCATATCAGCCAAAGGACGACTACTGCTGAACGAAAGCCTCCCCAATAGAGCAACGCAACGAGTGGTCACATGCCGCCCGCATCCAACGACTCTCAGCGACCTCCACCAGGTCGTCTGTCCACCTCGTTGGAGGTCGACCCACGCTGTGTTTTCCTGTGTCTGGTCTCCACTCGAGAACCTTTTAGCCCCAACGGCCATCAGTTCTACGAGCTATGTGCCCGCCCGTTGCCACTTCAGTTTACTAATCCTTTCAGCTATGTCGGCAACTATAGTTCTTCTACGGATCTCCTCATTTCTTTGATTCAATCTCATAGAGAAATACCAAGCACGGCTCTCTCCATAGCTCGCTGAGTGACCTTGAGCTTTCTTATGAGCCCCATAGTGAGTGACCACGTCTCTGTTCCATATATCATCACTGGTAACACACTGGTTAAAGACTTTCGTCTTGAGGCATTGCGGTATTGTTGACGAAAAGACGCTGCGAAGTTCCCCGAACGCTGCCCAGCCGAGTCGGATTCGACGATTGACCTCTTTCGATTGACCTCTTTCTCGAAGTTGGACATACCTAACTAGACAGTTTGTCCCAGGCATAACGACGATGAATAATTTAACTACTACGTAACTAATGCTTAAACTATTTGATTAGTAATGATTACAACCGATATGAATGCTGATAGTGTACGGTCGTGTTTCTGTATATATTTCTACAAAGCGACGGAAAGCGCTGGGATGCAATTCCTTAAGCTCAGACATCCATACGTCCTTAAATACAGAGGTGCAATTCCTAAAGGTCAAACATCCATACATCCTTCAATACAGAATTTATATTTTGGTGTAAAACCAATTTGGTATACGCTAAGACTTTGCCACGTGGTGCCGGCTTTGCCGCGTGGTACCGGCTCAGAATACCACCACCCCATCTCCTCCCGTGGGTGTCGTAAAAGTCGACTAAGGGATTAGCCGGAGGATGGGCAGCAGCGTCCTTCGAGTACATTAACAACTCAACTGCGATCGCCAACCCGTCTGCCAAGCGTGGCGATTATGGCAAAACCCCCAATGAGGCCACAACACACTCATATCGGTCGTTGTGGTGATGTTTGGTGGAGGCCTGTGTTCAGCAGTGGACTTCATTCGGCCGAAATGATGATACGCTAAGACATCATTGAAGCTATTCAAGGACACGTTGCAAACGGTGGGCCACGGGGACGAGTGTTAGGAAATACCAAATTGGGTTGTCATCATTATTCCAATTCTATATTCGAGGATGTATAGATGTTTGAGATTAAGGAATTACACCCCTGAATCGAAATAACGGTATAAAACCAAATTGGTATTCGCTAAGACATGATTGAAGCTATTCACGGACACGTTGCAGACGGTAAGCCATGAGGACCAGTCTTAGCGAATACCAAATTGGGTTATCACCGTTATTTCAATTCTGTATTCAAGGATGTATGGATGTTCGAGCTTGGAGAATTGCACCCCTGATCTGAGTGGTGCGCACTTGCCATGTACGATATATGAGTAGACAATACCTACTGAAGTAGAATTATGACAGAGAAGACTTGGCTTTGGCGTCAAAATTATTATAATCACATTAAGAAAAATAATACTTGAATTCGGCCTTATAAATACAGATTGAAGAGTTTAAAAAAAGGAAAACCTAGCTTCGGCCTGTTAAAGGACAACATTGAGAAAAGAACATTTGGGTTAGACCACATTATCTCGGAAGAAAATACATTAAACTTGGCTGTATGGGCTCAGCTCCCTTTGTCTGTCCTGTAGCGAGCCGAAAGGAACCAGAAAAAAAGGTCGTGTGCTATAATGATTTATTGATATTTAACCGAGTCAACGACTGTTCCTACGTAAAGTATTAAACGTACAAATTTCTTACGAGGACCTGGAGCCCCCTTTGATGCCGACGATGACCGCTCCAATGGTTTTAGCTGGTAGGAGTCCGGCATACCCCTTCGCCCTTCCCCGGGGCGAAGGAAGTTCATGTAGAATTTAGACTGGACACCAATAAAAAAAAAACAGGTCTCTTATTGCAAGAGTCCGGCTCGGTAGGTCCCATTCCCAGTGCTAGATATTCGCCGCTAAGCAATAGTATTTAAACTTTAGATATTACTGTGCGCCGGTTTGAAGGGCACTGTAGCTAGTGAAACTGGGTATTAGAGAAAAATTATTTTACGACTCGATGTGTCAAGTAAAATTCGTTTAGTAAACATACAAATAATGACATACATATTATAAATAAATATGATGTTTGTTCAATACGCCCCGCCCCGTTCCTCGCGGTTTTTGTTTCTCGCTCATTGGAGTTCGCTCGTTACAGCCACCTTGATTTAAAACTTGTCGGAAGCTTAATTAATCTATAAGACGTGACTCCAAGTTTTACGTCAGGCAATTATAAATTACCATATTTTAAAATGTATGCAGCATTTTTTCGGTTTCTATCCACATAAATGTTTAAAGTATTGCTAGGGACATTATCTATCTATTATAAATGCACGAGCCCTATTATGACTGAAACAATGAATTCACTACAGTAATTGACCATCACCAACATCGGCCAAAGTGGCCAACACATGTGCTGCCCAATGTTTGCAAAACAAAACACACAAAACATGAAAGACTCTAAAAACAATAGACAAACATTATCGAAATTTCTTTCCAAGACAATAGACACGATAAAATTCTATTTACTTTTTAATTATTTGAAAAAATAAATTACCAAAAGATCTGGAACACATGTTTTAAGGAGATTTTTGTTTGGTTTTATGACATTTTGTTTGTATATCTGTCTGTACAGTTAAGGAAACTGGCTTTGACGAGATAATTGCCGTTAACGCAAGGCGGCAGTTTTATTGGGCGTGTGTTTATTGCGAATTGCCGTTAAATATTCTAATATTTTGTTAAGGTAGAAGTTGTTTCTTAGCTTTAGGTATGACAAGAGTGCCGGTTTAAATACCGAATACTTAAACATATTATTTATCTATGTATGTCTAATTCCTACAGTTTAAATTGGCTTAGAGTTGAAAATTTGCATAGGAAGGATATTAAACTATCAATAGGTCTACGTTTATGGATAGATAAATAACATAATGCTTAGCTAACTTATAATAATTAATACATAGAATTAAGGTGTCCCTACTTGTGTCCGGATTAAGAATATAGCACTTCTCCATCTCCTGCCGTGAGTGTCATAAAAGGCGACATAGGAACTGGGGAGCAGGGGGCTAGGTCATAAAACCTCCACGTGCGCTTGGTCCCTCTTGACACTTCCGGGGGGAAGAGCAGCTGTCGGCCCGGTTCACCCTGGGCACCGGGCAATAACTTCCCTTACTTTTTGGAAGACCTTATTGCCCGGTGGCTTATATTCTGACAGGGATGGGTCTAGTTTTTGGGCTAGAGGTAGGCGGGCTAGCGGCGGGCTCGGTGTGCACTCACCCTGCCCCGAGCAGGTAGTGGGAGGACTCCCCTTCTCTGCCACCGTCGATATCGTAACCTCGGTTGGATTGTCGTGGTCAGGTCTCGCGGCTTCGACCGGGACCTCGGATCTTGGTTTAACCGCCCGGATCGCGAGGAAAGGCGGTAGGAGACCGGCATACCCCTTCACATTTCCAAGGGGGCGAAGGAAGTTCATGTAGAATTTCTACTGGAAACCGATAAAAAAAGGTACTAAGGTGCAGTGGTCCCTTTTGTGGAACAGCAGCCATTCTGTGCTCATCAACCCGCCTGCCAAGAATAATGGTGAGTGCCGTGTAACCGGTCGTTGTGGAAATCTTTGGGGGAAGTCTTTGTTCAGCAGTGGACATCCTTTGGCTGATATGACGATGATCTACTAGACTATCTACTAGTAGTCCAGGGTAGAAGCCTTTAAAAATAATGAAAAGTGAAAAGAAATCATAGTAGGATGAAACCCATTAGAAAATGAGGGAAATATTATAAAAATGAAAGGAAAAATAATTTACGGGCGATCTGAGGTTAGGAAGGGGATGGGGGTGAGTTTTTAAGGGTAAAAAACGGTTTTTCTCGATTTCCGGCAAAACTAAAAGTCCTATCGAAAAAAGTCAAATGGCAAAGTTGTAGATAATAAAAAGATCTAAAACTTTTGTATTTACACTTTTTTCACATAACCTCAAAATTTATGTGAAAAATTCAAAACACCAAGTTTTTGGTTTTTTATTTTTATCTTTTACAAAAAAAAATTTTTTAACGAAATTTTGTGAAAACTTACCTTTTTATGTCCCAAATACGCTGTAATTTATTTGATTAAAAATATTTATCTTTTCACCTTATTTTGAATTAATATCGAAAAAACACCCTAATTTTCAATCGAAAATTCACCCGTCAAAATATCAGCTTTTTTCAAAAAGTTGGTATGGTTTCTGTTCGTTGAAATCTCTACTTTCCGATGGTGAAAAAAAAAAAATATGTTACTACGGTAAATCTTCTCAGAAAATGCAAAAATTAAAAAAAAACTTGAATTCGATTTTTTTTTTATTATTATTATAAATAATTTTGAGCTACTTATTAAAATTTACACTTTAATTACTCGAAAAACGTTAGATTACATGTGACGTTGATAACAAAAAAATTGCAAATGAAAATATACTACTATAATTAACAAACAAATAAGTTAATTAAATTAATATTTAATAAGACATCTACAATATTTGGAGAAAGTTGTCTAATTTTCTTTAAATTATATGCGTAGATGCCTATTTATAACTATTTTGAGATAAATTATATATATACCTGAGTGACCTACGAAAAATTGTAGCCCATCAAAAGGTATTTCGTGGAGAAGTGGGGAAGGGGCTAGGCGGGTCTGGGTCTTACTAAATACATACCTACTATTATATACTATATATTTCGTAGCAGCTGTTACAACCGCTAGCCTAACCAGTATTCGAAATATAGTACAGTATACAACATCGTTTATAAAAATACACGTGCACGCTGAGTTTCTTGAAGATAATTGTGACAAGTTTACTTAAAAAAACAAAAAAACTTTTCGAATCTGCATAGGAAGGTAAATGCTATCTCTATTTTTATCTGTATCAATCAACTCAACCATAAAAATCGTAATATTTTCTTTAAAAGATAGTATGGTTAACGTAACATAACCTAAAGATTGAAATTAAATGATATTTTAGTACAAGATAAAAAAAAAAAAATCTCCTTAATTTTGCACAAACAAATTTAGTTAATTCCATGAAAAAAAATATATTTAAAATCTATAAAAAATATATATCGTAAATATATTTTTAATAAAACAAACTTTTGGCCGATTTTCATATATATTTTATACATTTTTTATAGATTTATAATATATTATTTTACCGTGTGGTGCCGGCTAACCGTGTGGTGCCGGCTCAGAATGCCACCACCCCATCTCCTCCCATGGGTGTCGTAAAAGTCGACTAAGGGATTAGCCGGAGGATGGGCAGCAGCGTCCTTCGAGTATATAAACAACTCAACTGCGATCGCCAACCCGTCTGCCAAGCGTGGCGATTATGGCAAAACCCCCCAATGAGCCCACAACACATCCATATCGGTCGTTGTGGACATCTTTGGGGGAGGCCTGTGTCCAGCAGTGGACTTCATTCGGCCGTAATGATGATAATGATGAATATGTTATTTATACATTTTTACATTTATTTCTTTAATATTTTTTTTTTTCATGGGAGTTTATTCACGATTAAATAGTGAAGACATTATTAATTCCATTTTGTCTTTTCAGATTATCAGTATGGATGAATCTGTTTGTATCATTTGCAATAAGGCAGATGATAAGCAAGTGTATGCAATAAAAAAAGCAGCTTTGAATCGTTTAGTGGTATCCAGCAAGAAAAGAATCGACAATAAATACAAAAAATTTGAGACTTTGACATCAGCTTTTATTCATCGAAGTTGTCAAAGTCAATATAATGACGAGACCGCAATAGCTACATTTTGTAGTTCAAGACAAAAAAAAGATTTTAGATGAAATTATTTATAATAATTAAAAAAAAAATTTCGAATTCAAGTTTTTTTTTAATTTTTGCATTTTCTGAGAAGATTTACCGTAGTAACATATATATTTTTTTTTCACCATCGGAAAGTAGAGATATCAACGAACAGAAACCATACCAACTTTTTGAAAAAAGCTGATATTTTGACGGGTGAATTTTCGATTGAAAATTAGGGTGTTTTTTCGATATTAATTCAAAATAAGGTGAAAAAATAAATATTTTTAATCAAATAAATTACAGCGTATTTGGGACATAAAAAGGTAAGTTTTCAGTTTAAGTTAAAATTTAGTTAAAAAAAAATTTTTTTGTAAAAGATAAAAATAAAAAACCAAAAACTTGGTTTTTTGAATTTTTTACATAAATTTTGAGGTTATGTGAAAAAAGTGTAAATACAAAAGTTTTAGATCTTTTTATTATCTACAACTTTGCCATTTGACTTTTTTCGATAGGACTTTTAGTTTTGCCGGAAATCGAGAAAAACCGTTTTTTACCCTTAAAAACTCACCCCCATCCCCTTCCTAACCTCAGATCGCCCGTAAATTATTTTTCCTTTCATTTTTATAATATTTCCCTCCTTTTCTAATGGGTTTCATCCTACTATGATTTTTTTTGGTTTTAAAAATTATCGACCCTGGTCTATAGCTAGATCAGGAGGTGAAAGAAAAATAATGATTGTTCGGAATACATTGTAGTATTTAATATAATTTAGATGTAGGTAATATTATCTTACTTTTGTTAAAATATACCCGCAACTTTTGATTACTGTTGGCCGGCCGGGCTGAGTATCGTCACCGCGGGTCGAGGAGTTGTAAGTTGGAACGTATTGAGTGCGGTCGATAGTACATCCAAGTTTGGTTATTGCGCCGGCGTTGGTAGTTGAAATTAAATATTCTTCTCGCGAAGTTCTCGTTGCGCATACATAACCCACGGGATAGTGACGTGAAGTGTATTGGTGAAACACCGGTGATCACCACGCGGTGATGTGGCGCTGGGTCCAGTAGACAAGTATACATTCTTGAATACCCCTTAGCCCTTATTGATTTCATTACAGTTTATTAGATTCAGTCCACTCAGGGGAACCCCAAATCCCTGCCTACACCTGACCTTGACGGACTTACATGTGACCCTCGCCCTAAATCTACACCCGCACGTTGCGCTGGTAAGTTACCTAGGCTACCCTTACAGAATCTATAGGATTTGTGTCGCCGGGCCGCCGATCCCGTTGTGTACGATACAATGATAAATAATGAAATGTGTATATCGTAAAAGGCGACTTCGGGTCTCTAAAGGAATGGGCAGCAGCGTCCCTTCTGTGGCACAATAGCCATACTGCGCTCACCAACCCGCCTGCCAAGCGTGGTGAGTCATTACTCACCACTCTGTCGTAATTTTGCGGGTTATTGGCAATGGCAGAATTACGACACAATTGTGGAAATCCATGGGGAACCCTTTGTCCAGGAGTGGACGTCCTTTGGCTGATAGAATGATGATGATGATGATGACGAATCATTTCTTAATATGCTGGTGGTGGTTTGAAAGTCTTAGACAGGAATTTGAAAGTAAATTATAGATTGATCATCTCAGTAACAAGTCTATACAACTTAGTAGTATACAAGCGCCTGTTTGATATAAGTTAGCAATTTAATGCTCTCGTACAAATTTCTGAAACAAAGTGAAAAGGAAACAAGAAATAATAGATCAATAAGTACTTTTCGTCCGTCAACAATATTGGTCTCAACCTTTATAGCTTCCTAGTGATTGTGCTGAGGAAAAGCGATGCAGTTAGCTCCCCATTAAAATATTCCTGTCTGTAACGTAATAATATTTTGTTTCAAAATTATTGATTGATTATTTATTTATATACTCTTTACTGTACACCATACAATAGTTATAGAAGTTTCTAATTAAGTAAAAATATAATAGGCGGCCATATCGCTATCCACGATCTCTTCCAAGCCACCTTAAGATAGAAAATGGAAGATAGAGGCAAATATAAGGGAGTCTGAGGTGTATATAATACTAATGTAAATAACTATTATTATATAGTATACTATACCAAATACATGAAACTAAATAAATAAAAACTGTTTAAACAGTATGAATACTTATGAAAACATTAAAAACAAAATATATTTAATGTATGGAGCTAAATGTGCCGTGTAGTGCTCTGAATACCACCACCCCATTTCCTCCCGTGGGTGTCGTAAAAGTCGACTAAGGGATTAGCCGGAGGATGGGCAGCAGCGTCCTTCGAGTTTATTAACAACTCAACTGCGATCGCCAACCCGTCTGCCAATTGTGGCGATTATGGCAAATCCCCTCAATGAGCCCACAACACTCCCATATCGATCGTTGTGGTGATGTTTGGGGGGGGCCTGTGTCCAGCAGTGGACTTCATTCGGCTGAAATGATGATGGAGCTAAGGCAAGTCTAACTGGAATAGTAGAATTTGAAGCGACAGATAATGATCCTTTTTCAGTTTCCTACAGACTGACAATGACTGAGCACCTCTTATTATTACTGGTAATGTATTACACAAACGAGCTGCTTGCTATTTATGTGGGTTGTGTAACCCATTTGTTATCTTGAGGAAATCGATAAGGACTTCTTCCATCTGGGTAAGACGGAGTCAACTCGGAGTAAAATCACCACAGTATTCCTACGAGCTAACCCACGCTGGGCAGGCCTCAGGCCCCATCCTTCGTGCGGCCTGGCTAGCTGCACAGTCCTCTAGAGAATGCGCATGAAACACAGCCCACAATGCGCCGCCTCGGGGGTTGTACAACCCTGACATGCCAAGCTCGATACTAATAATATTACTAGGATGTCCCGTTAACCCTCTCCCAGTAAGCTATTCTAGGGCCCTTAAAAGTGCTTAATTGATTGTCCAATTTCCTCGTCAATTGTGCAATGTGTGGGGTTGCCGGTCCGACAACCTTGATGTTTAAATAGTATTGGGATACTGAATTTCGTGTGGTATTCGAATTAAGATTATACCTCTACTCCATCTCCTACCGTAGATGTCGTAATAGGCGACTAATGGACTCTATAGTAGAGGGATGGGCAGCAGTGTCCCTTCTGTAAAACAGTAGACATTGTGCGCAACCAACCAGTCTGCCAAGCGTGGTGAGTATTACCATCGTGTCGGCCAAACGAAGTCCACTGCTGGACACAGGCCTCCTCCAAAGATCACCACAACAACCGATATGGGTGTGTTGTGGGCTCATTGGGGGGCTTCATAATCGCCACGCTTGGCAGACGGGTTGGCGATCGCAGTTGAGCTGTTAATGTACTCGAAGGACGCTGCTGCCCATCCTCCGGCTAATCTCTTAGTCGACTTTTACGACACCCACGGGAGGAGATGGGGTGGTGGTATTCTGAGCCGGCACCACACGGCGGTATTACGAGTATTACCAAATTCCCCTAAAATGACGACACAATTACGGAAATCTATGGGGGAAGCTTTTTAGCTGTTTAGCAGTGGGCGTCTTTTGGTTGATATGATGATGACGTTAGGAATTCTCATAGACTTCCTCTACCTCGGGGTAGACGAAAGGGCCTGCCGGACACTTACCAGCCATAAACTCATGGTGTTCGTCTTCAGTACATACGGAGAGCACTGGGATCCTCAGAAAGACGCAACCCCTGTGGTACGCCACAGCTCGTCTCAAGGGGAGCCACATTCTTCCCCGATTCAACACTGACCGTAAGCGGGCACGCCTATTGTCTCTAAACGGCACGGTTGTTGCAGTGGCTGATACAGTCGGCTGCTGTGCACTGGGTCGCGGGTTCGATTCCCGCACGGAACAAATATTTGTATGATCTGCAGGTAGTTGTTCCGGGTCTGTATGTATTGTATGTGGAATTCATGTCTGTAAACGCACCCACGACACAGGAGAAATCCTAGTGTGGGGCAAAGTTTAAAAAAAAAAAAAACTCATTTAAGAAAGAAGAAAAAAAATTCATTTAAGAAAGACTCGACTATATCACTTTAAATGACATAGATGTTTTTATATCTTTATTAATATCTTAGTTTGCTTGGGTAATGGTGTGTGCTAGCGGACATGTATGTACATAGCTGTGACAAAGTTAGTACATGTAACCATCATCTTTGGTCTTAAAACGATTATAGAATTCAAGTCTTCAATTTTTGAAGAGAAACTTCTTTATCGACGTATGGGAGACATTTTATAGCAATGTAACGTTTTTCTGTTACGCGCCATCTTTATTTCTAAGTCACATTTTTTCGTTATGCGCCATATTGATTTGAAAGATTAATTGAATTTATCTATGAAAAACAGTCCTCAAACATCAACAACAAGATCCGGCACTACAATTGATGGAGTTTTTACTTGGTCACTAAATTCCGTGGAATTAAACCATATATTTCATATTTCAGTTACCATAAGCCTTTAATTACAAAACATACAATAACATAGTAATGTCTTAGATTTTCGCGATTATTACACATTATAATAAAACACTTTTAAACGGATTCTATCGCGTATATTTTGACAGGAACAATTTTACGTACGGTAGATAAAATAAAATAACTTTTTAAAATCTGTAACGACGCTTGTCACCTTAGTCATCCTGCGACCACGAATGCTGCAAAGTATTCGAAACGTCAGGAAAATCAAAAATCAAAATATACGCGATAGAATCCGTTTAAAAGTGTTTTATTATAACATACAATAACGATAACAATAATAGTAATAGTTCTATTATAATTCATGAAATGCTATAGTAATCTTAGTAGCAATAAGGTGAAGTAACTGTATTATTTGTATCCATGTCTATGATAATGAAAGCTTTTTACTTAAACTTTATCTAATTTAGCTTTATTTAACCAATTTCTGTAAAATTGTAAATAGTAGATCATTTTTCGAAAAATGTTGTCATAAAGAAGTTTCACTTCTTACGTGTGTACACTAATACACGCAAATTTTACTTTTTTTTTTCTTATTATTGTGTCTTTTGCACGCCTCATAAGCGAAGCGTTGAGGTGGGTATTACTGTCAGTTTACGCACACCGAGTGATTCTCCAACTTAAAATGTCACTTTTTTATTCTGTATTGCTTTTATAAGTGAATATAAATACACAAATGTAGAGAAAAAACACTATTTTTAACACTAATGATATTTTTATATCTCTTTTTATTATTTAAACTAATTCAAAAATTGTTTAAAAAAGTCCTGTCTTGGACGTCCGTGTGTCTGTATGTGTGGATCCCGTATCTTGTGGTCACGATAACGAGCGAAATACTTCACTTATCGAGTTGTTTTTTTTTATAGGCTTCAGTATTTTGAGGAATTGAAGCCTATTACTTTTCACGGTATAATTCGATGTAGTTTAATTATTATTTAATAAATTAAATATCGTCTTTATCTATAAATTTTATTGTAATGAATGAGATTATGAGGCGTGCACTTTTGGATTTTCCAACTATTGTTATTTTGAATTACTTAATTACATTTTATTTCATTTCAGAACTTTTTGTGGTGTTTACGGCAGCACACGAACACCACGAGGTTCCGTCATCCCAGAGGTCTCTCGATGCTCGTCCAGAACCCCACTCCGAGCGCCCGCGACCCAAGACCCAGTGAATCCGACGGCCTATTGTCGCTTTATAATATCTCTACGTATAAATTTCTTGCAGCGTGCTGTCAGGTATGTCCGTATGTCTCTTCTCATATTGTTATCTTGTGTTTATGGTAATGTCCGAGGTCAGAGGCTCGGCTAGTAGGCACAATACAAGTGGAACGAGAACCGCTTACCTAGTAAACTAACTACATACTTACAACATCTGGGGCAACGCTATTGTTTTTTTGGACACGCAGTTTGAAGAAATAATGAACACAGATCACGGTATTTTTTTTATTGGTTTACTAATATCTTCGCCAACTGGTCGAAGGGGAATCAGCATATTGTTACGGACTTTATAGAATCTGGTGTGGTATATTTTTTGTTTCATTAGCTAATTACTATTACGAAAATGTTCCGGGTGAAGTAATTAAATAACGCTAGATAGATAACACACGGCCGTGTAGTCTTTTGTCAAGGCCCGCATGAAATAAGTCTTGGATGGCTGTAAAAAGGCTGTACTAGCTGACTACATCCACAGGTCAGGTGAGCTAGATGAGTAGGTGTAACATTTAATTTGTCATCTGTACCTCACAAGTACCCTTTAAAGCTCCAATGACACCTTTCTTGATCTGGGAATCGAGCCCATGTCGTCACACATGGCCACCGTTAAGACATAGAGTTATAAGAACATATAAGTCTAATTTAAACTCTGATTGTCGTTATTATGTTTCCTCGTTAATATTAAAGTCATAACTACTTATTTCATTAAAATTTGACGGTATCTGAACTTTGCGTCACCTTTTTTCCATCACGATCCCGCCTTACCTTCAATCTATTGTCACTTTATATTTACAAAAAGCCTTTTTTTATTGTAAAACATCCCCAATAGTCCCATAGTCGTATTGTTTTCTGCAATACATACATAACTTTACACAATACATTTGCACAATGTTAAAAGCTCCAATAGATTCGTGGGCGGTCGATTGGTCGCACCTTCCGTGTGATGCTTAAGTTTAACTCATGAAGCCCACCTGGGGCCCTAATATAACAACTAAATGCCTGTCGGACGCTGTCATTTTTAATACAATAAGCTTATCACTGGAAATTAGCTAGCATTTAAGTTTCATGTGGATTTAATCCGCGTGGCATCCGAATTAATATTTAATATTTAAAATAACGTTTCCCCACACTAGGATTTCTCCTGTATCGTGGATGCGTTTACAGACATACATTTCACACACAATACACCCAGACCCGCAACAACTACCTGCAGATCATGCAAATATTTGTTCCGTGTGGGAATCGAACCCGCGACCCGGAGCGCAGCAGTCGACTGTATCAACCACTGCACCAACCGTGTCGTGAATTAAGAATCTAGCACCACTCGATCTCTAAAAGTCTGTAAAAGGAAACTAAGGGACTCTAAACCAGAGGGATGGGCAGCAGCGTCCCTTCTGTGAAACAGTAGCCATACTACGCTCACCAACCCACCTGAAAGTGTGGTGAGTTCTGGCAAATTCCCCCCATAATGATGACACAATTGTGGAAATCTGTGGGGAGGTCTTTGTTCAGCAGTGGATGTGCTTTGGATATAATGATGGATTTGAGGTTTTAGCTGAAAATCAGCGTTGTTATTTATCTGCAGTTAAGACAGCTGATACATTTTAGCAACACAAACCTCACCTCCTTATGTCTTACAGCAACACTATGCATGATGCACGCATCTTGTGATTGCAATGCGTTATGTAGCCATCAATGTTATTTTTATTACTAATATTGATTGTCTTTTGCCTGGCTGTATTGGTCTGTCATGTTCACTAAAATGTCTTGCTGGCGGTGGCGTTGTGTATCGGGTCGTTCGGTTCCCTACAATATGGTTGAGCTATGCGATGCTGATGCATGCGTCATGCTCGTGAACGGGTGCCGTCTGTTGGAACTGGTCAGCGGTTAACTGCCACGGCAAGTAAACTATTATTATTGTCTTAACACATTGACCTACATTTTTCTCGGTATATGTTTTACAATATTTTGTATTAATCAACATTGTATTCTCTCTTCTCCACGAGATCAACTATTTGGAAACGTGCAACTTAGATTCTGACGTTTCATAAGTAATAATATTGCATAACGCACAATCATGGCTGCCCGCTACGGCAAAAATTAATGTTTTTGTCGTTTACTTCCGGCGAAAGATATAGCAATTAGCAGCAGAGTCCTTTTTGTTTTTCTCGCATCAATAATTGATTAGTATTTTGTATTTACATAAACAAGATTTGATGCCATGATGTCAGATAGGTTAGGAGGCTGATACTGAAAACCAGCGCTGTTGATGTTGATTTTATCTCAACGCTGCAGCATAATGCTGAGTGACAGCCATTTTCTGCATACATGCGGCGCACAATTATTTTAATTTAATCATAGTTTTATCTAGTATAAATTAATAATATGTTGCTTTAGTAGAAATTTAAATCTCTTGCCAACATTCACGCACTAAACAGAGCTGGAAATGCTGTATTACTTTTCTTTTTTGTATGTGAATAATGATAGCCTGGACTCCAAGTCCTTTGGCGAGGTACTTTATTAAATTGCGTGAGTGTTGCAAGGGAAAAAAAATGTTTTATACTTTGGTGTTAATAATATGCGCGTCTCTGTGGTGTTCAGAAAGAAATACTTTTTCTTTACTTTTTTCTTCTCCAATATTTGGTTTATTTGAAGAAAAAAAAACTGACTTTGACTTGTGAACGGGTGCCATCATTTGGAACTGGTCAAGTCATAACTGATCTGTATCTTATTAAATGGCAAATGTATTATTATTATACTTCATCCATTTCACACTGTCAGTACATTACACTCGCATAACTTACATCTATTTTAAATATCAAGAATGCAATTTTTTTTCTAATTTCAAAATCATCTCCATGGAGTTTCAGCGGCTCTTCTCTATATGCCTAACAACTTTGAACTTGTGCAACTATTTAAATTCTGACTAAAACTATTTGCAGTTTATATCATCATTTCGGCTGAATGAAGTCCACTGCTGGACACAGGCCTCCCCCAAAGATCACCACAACGACCGATATGGGTGTGTTGTGTGTTCATTGGCGGGTTTTGCCATAATCGCCACGCTTGGCAAACGAGTTGGTGATCGCAGTTGTGTTATAATTTTACTAGAAGGACGCTGCTGCCCATCCTTCGGATAATTCCATATTTGCCTTTTACAACACCCACATGAGATGGGTGGTGGTATTCTTAGCCGGCACCACTTAGTTGGGCTTGTAGCACTAATGGCCATTGTGCAAAAAGGTTCTTGAGTGAAGACCGCGCACCAGCAAACGCAGCGTGGTATGGTACCTCTAATGAGATGGACAGATAACCTGATGAAGGTCAGTGGGGTTCGATGGATGCGCGCAGCAAGTAACCACTCATTGTGGAAATCTATAGAGGAAGCCTTTGTTCAGCAAGCCGTTCATGATGATAAAATGAACCTATTGTACATTTGCGGTCCACACCGAAGTGAACCACGGGCCGCCCGCAGACCGCTAATTGCCAACCGCTGATTTACATGAATAAAAATCATTTGAATTTGAATTATGCCTCTCCCGTGGTATGCCGCTGCGACCGTACACATAATATATTAATCCAGTTTACTAGCCTCTAATATTTTTGTACATTTCTATTTATTGTTTATATGACGCGGTGCCTAATTAGCGCAGTGTTTTCCTTTCTGCATCAATATAGATATCGAATCGTGAAAATCGAGGACTCGAGAAAGGTTTGTTGATTTTTAACAGGTCACTCAAAAGCCCCTTGTATTTTAGCCCGTGGTTCCCAGCAAATGATAGACTGACTCCTTTCTTACATTTGGTAAAGGTGAATAAGGTATTGCGGCTTGATGATCGACAGTATCTTCCAACTGTGTGCTAATAATGACATACAGTGATCACCATTCCAGTACAGGGAGTAGTTATTGTGACCGTAGCCGTCTTGGAAAGGAAAATTTAGCTCGCAGATTAATTGAACAGTCGTTAAGTCAAGTCTTTTTATTTATTTATTCTTTATGCACAAACCTGTACAGAGGCGGACTTAATGCCTTAGGCATTTTCTCCCAGTCTACCTTAGGGTGATGCAGAGACAACAATCTGGTAGGTGCATTATAAAAGTATTACAACACGTCTTATATGACATAATTTATGACTCAGTGACTTTTAGGAATATATTATAAATATCATAAATATTGTACATATATATATATACATATATACTAATACACGTACAAAATCTATATATAATGATATATGCGTAATAAAATAAACATATATTTATAATAATTATACATACATACTTAAATAAGATAAAAAAAATAAAAAAAAGAGAAAAATCATCGTTGGGATAAATCTGCCAATTTCTTGCGGAGGTGCTCACGTACTTTAATTTTAAACGACAACCGACTGGTAGCCATCCTGATATTCATGGGGAGCGCATTCCATAGGAGAATAGACTGTACGAAGAAAGAAGAATGTATAAAGTCAGAGTGGTGCGTAGGGCATTGTAAGAGACGATTATTTGAGGAACGAAGATTCTTGATGTGATTAGAGCTTAGGTATTGAAAGTGAGATGTAAGATAAGTTGGCGGGGAAGGAGAGTCTAGTAAGGAGAACAGAGTCTTCGTCTTCGTCTTTGGGTCGCTAGAACAACTATTATAAGTATATAAGTATTAATTTCGGCCGTAAGATCACTTCACACAAAAACAGACCAAGTTCAATAACAAATCTAAAGATTTTGGATTAGATTAATTATTAATTTCAGCCGTTAGTGTGTAAGTATTCTATAAATCGACCGAGTCTAAGGCCTGTATTACAGCAATATATATAAAACTGAAACGGAACTCAAGTCTAGATTCATCATCCTCATTTCGGCCGAATAAAGTCCACTGCTGGGCGAAGCCTCCCGCAAAGATCCCCACAACGGCCGATATGGGTGTGTTGTGTGCTTATTGGGGGGGGATTTGCCATAATCATCACGCTTGGCAGACGGGTTGGCGATGCAGTTGAGTTGTTGATGTACTCGAAGGATGCTGCTGCCCATCCTCCGCCTAATACCATATTCGCCTTTTACGACATCCAAGAGATGAGGTAGGTTGGTGCTATTCATAGGTGGTCCACCACCACAATCAAATATGAGCCCTACATGGACTTATAAATCCAGCATTTATATTTAATTGATGCTATCTCGACTCCAATTCTACCATTCTCCTTTTGTAATTTGGGCCTAAATGTCTTTCTCTATTCATCACCCTATAGAAATAGCGTGATGAATTTGAAAATAACATCTTCCCTAACATAATTCAATCGCGTCAGTAGGCGTTTACTACTACCCGTCAATTGAGCATTATCTGACACGTCAACGCCCCGCTGGGTTCCAATGTCAAGCAACAATGCTTGACCAAAATATTTACCATTGAAGTAGCTACCGTATTTTTTACCTTAATTCTTACCTTTAAAGCTTCGAAATACACTTGTTTCTAATAAATTTATGGTGTATTGTCATTGGATTTAAACAATATGTGTTGTCTTAGAACATTTCGTAGCACCTTGCTTCGTAGAAACGGTTTGTATTTAGCGTGGAAATTAGATTGTTACTTTTGTTTTCCGTATTTTTTTTTGAGGAATTCGGTAGCTCAGGAGCTTTGCAACGTTGTAAATTACGTGATTGCACAATAGTTTGTAGGATGGGAGGCCGATACGGTCGGTGTAATAAGTTTTCTGCTTGAGAGCTTGGACAAGATATAATTGTGTTGGTAATGTACAGCGAAGAATAGATACAGCTACCCCCAGGGGCAGGTAGCCAGCTAACCCTTCAGATATCTGCTGCGTCATGTGAAAAGGTCAGGACTATTCAGATTCACTCGGTTAGACAACCAAGAACTCAAATGTCTCGACAGCGAAACTAAATACCCGAAAAGGTGTATATGTTTCGGTTAGAAGCCGAAGTGCGGTAACACCAATTTTTTTTTTAGGTTTTATTTTAGGAGCAGCTTTTGGGCAGTATGCCTGTGGTTATGTGGGGTTTGCACCCACTAAAAACTCAACCGTTTCACCTGCGTCCGCTTTTTGATGGACCGCGAGTACTGCGTATGTATTACTTTCGCGGCCCATCGGCAGTTGGTCTACGTGTGCGCCTACCTGCACGTACGGCGATGTATTTAAGAGATCGCCGCAACTTGAGAGCCGTGCAATGCGGACTCCTCAATCTGCCAGCTGCTGGCTACTGTCAGGGCGGCATCAAGCGGGCGTTATGCCGCCTGCGGCGGATCGGGTCAGCCAGAGCGTCTTCTTCCCTTACCCGCTTCGCCGCGAAATTATCACCACACAGAAGGATGCGACTGCCTCCGAAGCCTCCTCACTGTTAACCATGGCTTTTACAAAACCTGGCAGCGAAAGGTCTCCCCCAGTTACTGCAACGCAGTTAGTGCTAACCGCACACCTAAGTTAGCCTAAGTTTTTTTTTTGTCATTATTTCGGCCGAATGAAGTCCACTGCTAGACATAGGCCTCCCCCAAAGATCACCACATCCACCAATATGGATGTGTTGTGGATTCATTGGGGGGTTTTGCCATAATCGCCACGCCTGGCAGGCGGGTTGGCGATCGCAGTTGAGTTTTTAATATCCCATCTTCCGGCTAATCCCTTAGCCGAATTTTACGACACCCATGGGAGGAGGTGGGGTGGTGGCATTCTGAGCCGGCACCACACGGCCTAAGTTAGCCTGCTACAACTAGGTGCGGCGGGTTATATTTGGTTTCACTTGGGAGCATCCTTTGGCCATAAGATATATATATACATGTTTATATACATATATACATATTATGTACATGTTCGCAGCTTAATTAGGGACTTTTTGCATTACAAAACGGCGTGCCGCCATTAGACCGCGTAATAAAGATAAAACAAAATACTATTTTTATATTTACAATATTGATTTACGTTACGTATTTATTTATTTATGAAATATAACGTATTTATCTCTCACAATAGCAGTATACTTCGCACATCGTCTATAAACAGGCTGGCATTATATTTTCACGTTGAGCCACGACACTGGTTGGCGCGCGACTAAGTGACCTCCGGGCAATTACCTTGCTCTCATGTGACCATATTTGAGCACGGGCAACGCATCTACACTTATAAAACATCTTAGAGTGAATCGATGTTTTTTCACTCGGTTTGTATTACTCGGAATTGGGCAGGTTATTATAATATTATAGTATTATATACACACATCTAAAAAGTCTAAGCACACGCATCATGGTGCGGATACTGCAAGTTTTATTAAATTATATAATACTAGCTGGGACCCGTCGTTTAATTTTATATATATAGAAATAAAATTTATTGGAATGATAGTGGCGCCATCTGTCAAAGATTAGGCGTGCCAACTCAGAAACCTTTGTGGGCTCATGCACAACACTTTGCTGAAGATCATGACATGATCAAATGCATAGTTTACGATTGTATACTCACAAACATTAATTTTTAAATACATAGATATAATATTTTGCTCTTACCAAAGGTAGGTAATCTTTTTTGTTCTAGAAAATATACTGGCTGATTTATAAAACAAAAAGATCTCGATTGTGCTTTTTAAAATTAAAATACAAGCGAATTAATATGTTCGTATCTATGATTTCTTTGCTAAATAAAATTTGTTATAAATCTAAATTTTAACGACAAAACCAGATCCGAAACGACTGTCTATAGATCTTACAAATATTTATTCCGTGCGGGGATCGAACCCGCGACACGTATCGCCGGGAGCCAATTGCTTAGCTACCGACCGCGTCGTTGAACTTTGGAGAATGACCTCATCCTAGGACCTTTTTCAACATCCGTTGTTTTATTTGTTTACTCATAGTTTCATATATACTTACAACAGTGATTGTTGCAATTAGCCTGTTTCCTCGGAAGATTTTAAAAAGATCCGCCAGAGGCAGCACTCGTTGGGGTTACACGTGTTTTGATTTCCCTATACCACTAGTGCTGCCTCTGGCGGATCTTTTTAAAATCTTCCGAGGAAACAGGCTAATACATAGGCTGCACTAAAAGTATCGGGAATGGAATATTTCCACTGCTCCTGTCATATTAAAATCTTTTTAAATGAAAACTCCTTGGTTTTACAAATCGAATACCATTTATTTATTTAAAAAAAGATTCACGGTCTTGTCACAAGGTTTTGTCAAACTTGTTTAGTCGTTGAGAAAATGGAATTGACTCGAGAAAATTCAAGAGCGATGATTTATTATGACTTTCGAAGTGGTTTAACACAAAAACAGTGTGTTGACCGGATGATTTCTGCATTTGGTGATGAAGCCCCATCCAAAACCACAATTTATCGCTGGTTTGCTGAATTTCAACGTGGACGTGTCAAGCTCAGTGATGATCCTCGTCAAGGTCGTCCAAAAACTGCAGTCACCCAAGAAAACGTTGATGCTGTGCGTAAGCTGATTGAGGAAGATCGACATGTGACATACCACGAAATTCAGGCAACTTTAGATATTAGCATGAGTCAAATACAAATAATCTTGCATGAACAATTAGGTGTAAAAAAGTTGTTTTCCCGATGGATACCGCATTTGCTATGTGAAGAGCAAAAAGCGGCTTGCGTTACTTGGTGCGTCAGAACTCTCGAAAGATTCCACGCATGATCCTCAAATGCTGTATACAACATCGTATCAGGTGACGAATCCTGGATATATGCGTACGAACCCGAAACAAAAAACCAGTCACGAGTTTGGGTGTTCGAAAATGAGTTAAAGCCAACAAAAATTGTTCGTTCACGGAGTGTTGCAAAAAAAATGGTGGCCACGTTTGTCTCCAAAACCGGCCATGTTACGACTATTCCTCTTGAGGGACAAAGAACGGTTAATGCAGAATGGTATGCTAGCATTTGTTTGCCACAGGTCGTTTCTGAACTCCGTAGAGAGAACTGCAACCGCCGCATCATCCTCCATCACGACAATGCGAGTTCTCACACCGCGCACAGAACAAAAGAGTTTTTAGAGCAAGAAAACATAGAATTATTAGACCATCCGCCGTACAGACCCGACCTAAGCCCTAATGATTTCTATACTTTCCCTAAAATAAAGAATAAATTGCGTGGACAGAGATTTTCATCACCTAAAGAAGCTGTGGACGCCTACAAAACGGCCATTTTGGAGACCCCAACTTCCGAATGGAATGGTTGCTTCAATGATTGGTTCCATCGTATGGAAAAATGTGTAAATTTTCGCGGAGAATACTTCGAAAAGCAATAAACACATTTTTAAATAGCAATGTTGTGTCACTTCCTTGATTCCCGAAATTTTCAGTGCCGCCCTCGTATTACAAATGTGTAAAAGTGTCTCTTGGCGCATAATTATCGAATAAATGATTATATTCCATTATTATACATTATAAAAAAAGAATCGACTAGTCAATAATGAATGTAATCATTAGTTATATTTAATTATGCGAATAATAATTTACATTATCTCTTAGAAAAGATGGATGGTACCAAAGTATAATTTTATCAATTAATACGCACTCTGACCACCAGATATTCCTTCCTATATTATATTATTTGATAATAAGTAACATAGTAATGTCTAAGGTTTTCACGATTATTACACATTATAATAAAACACTTTTGAACGGATTCTATCGCGTTCGCGATATCGCTTGAATACCACATTAAAAACACTAAGACACTGTGAGTGATTACTGAGTACATCGAAACAATTTTTGATTATAATTGTACGGTAGATAAAATAAAATAGCGTTTTAAAACCTGTAACGACACCTGTCACCTCAGTCATTCTGCGACTACGAACCCTGCAAAGTGTTCGAAACGTCAGGAAAAACAAAAATATACGCGATAGAATCCGTTTAAGTGTTTTATTATATTATGTAACATGACCAAATTGACTATAGAGAGCGCCACTCATCAATCATCCATGAAGTATATATAGTATAATTTTTAACAAAATATTAACATACAAATAACAATAATATTACATTTAAAATAATACATACGTGATTATTGTAAAATTGACATCTAGCGGAAAAGTAAAACACTTAACAATGTTACAACGCTTCGTAATGCTTACATTTAATAACAGATGGCAGAACAACCTATATAAACACATTTAATTGTACACGCAAGTGTGGGCCGTTTTAATGATAATAAGATTTAATTATGTCCTAATTACGTTACTGATTTTAGTAACATAAACTAAAGAAAATGGGCTAATGAGGATAACTCAGAATTTACAATTTCTGCCATCAAGGTGCAATATTAGTTCGTGTATGCGCTAACAGATGTCACAGTAAGTATCAAAAACACCATAATATAATTGATCATAATCAAGAAATTTGATCATCACACCAGCTGGTAAAAGCTGAAAGGGTGTTCACTGCTGAACAAAGGAAGGCCTTTAGCCCATAGATGTTCACAAGTGTGTCGCCATTTTGGGGGGAATTTATCAGTACCTACTCATCATGCTTGGCAGACGTGTTGGGGAGCGCAGCATGGCTACTGTTCCTCTGGTTTAGATTCCCTTAGTTGCCTTTTACGACATCCAGGAGGGGAGATGGAGTGGTCCTATATTCTTAATCCGGACACCACACGGATCAATCAGTAAGTAATTAAAGATTTGCATTCTAAATGAATACCTACCTCATCATTTCGGCCAAATAAAGTCCACTGGTAGACACAGGCCTCCCTTAAAGATCACCACAATGACCGATGTGTGTGTGCTCATTTGGGGGTTATGCCATAATCGCCACGCTTGGCATGCGGGCGCAGATCGCAGTAGTGTTGTTAATGTATTCGAAAGACGATGCTGCCCATCCTCCGTCTAATCCCTTAGTCGGCTCTTACGACACCCACGGGTGCTCCTATTCGTAGCCGGCACCACACGGCCCACCTACCCATGTTATTAATAATAATGTAATTAAAAGATGTTTGCTTGCCTGTTACTTACACTTTAGATCCCTCCGTGTTTTGGGAAGCCCATAGGCCCCAGCCGTAATATAATCCTTATTGACGATTGTCACAGGAACCAGACTACAAAGGCCTAAAAGCCTTTGAAAAAACCAGACAAGTGCGAGTTGAATACGCGTGGAGAGGGTTCCGAAATTGCTGAATATATTGTCTATTGTTGAATTCGGTCTGGCATACCAATAACTCACACATTCCGTGTGGTGTCCGGATTAAGAATATAGCACCACTCCATCTCCTCCCGTGGATGTCGTAAAAGGCGACTAAGGGAATCTAAACCAGAGGGATGGGCAGCAGCGTCCCTTCTGTGAAATGGTTGCCATACTGCGCTCATCAACCCGCCTGCCAAGCGTGGTGAGTATTGGCAAATACCCCCCAAAATCATGACACAGTTGTGAAAATCCATGGGGGAGGCCTTTGTTCAGCAGTGGACGTATAAATGGCCGATATGATGATACCAATAACTTATCCCAAGAATAAACTTAACATCGTAGTTGAAAAACATGTTTTCCCATACATTCCAACCGCAAACGTAAGTTTGTACACACTATATTGAGAGATTTATTATAATTAATACGGATCCAGCTGACCCCAAAACAATAGCTTGTTATCCCCAGCAACGTCCTAAGCCGAGGTCCGTGTCCCGCAGGGGGCGCCCTTAGCGCAAGTTGCTTAGTTTTTAATATTCAATTTAAGCCTGGCTGGAGGCCTCTTTTGGCTTCGCCAGAAATGACCGGTTAAGCAACCGTATTTCCCAGAAATGTATGTGAGAAGCCCAAAAAAAAATGACAGGCATCCTTACAAAATTTTTTAGGATTGCCAAAATCATGGAAGTTTAACAAATCTTTTCTTTTTTAATTGATTTAAGTCGGAACTTCGAAAAATAGCGATGTGGTGCAACAATTCGAGATTTAAGGTAACGAAGCACTTCCATCCATGACGACACCCACGAAACCTGTACCGCACCGTGTGCGCAGCACAGCACAGCGCACAGGGACGTTTCGGGGGATCCTTTACAATCCCCCTGGGGGTGACCGCTTTACAGTCACCCTCTCCGAGATGTGCCTATAGACTCTAGTGTGATCATACGAGGACCTGGAACCCCCTTAGGTGCCGGAGATGACCGCCACAGTGATTTTAGCCGGTAGGAGTCCATCATGCCCCTTCGTCCTTCCCCGGGGCGGAGGAAGTTCATGTAGAATTCCCACTGGTAAAAAAATATTGTGGCACCGGTTAAAAATATAACACTCATTCAGGGCGTAGTTCCGCATTTGGCTCTCAAAATATGCTTTGTTTAAATTCTGCATTATTTTTGCGACATGTTTTCATTGTTTTATCGACAAAGACCGTTATTTCCATTGTGTACATATTTCGTGTCCCCATAATAAGGTTAATGACTGTTGTACTGATGATCATACATGCTAGTCTAGAATTTACATACAGCAGGATACTACGTCTTTATTCAGTGTGTGTTACCAGTGATGACGTATGGAACAGAGACGTGGTCACTCACAAAGGGCCTCATAAGAAAGCTCAAGGTCACTCAGCGAGCTATGGAGAGAGCTATGCTTGGTATTTCTCTAGGAGATCGAATCAGAAATGAGGAGATCCGTAGAAGAACTAAAGTTGTCGACACAGCTGAAAGGATTAGTAAACTGAAGTGGCAATGGGCGGGGCACATTGCTCGTAGAACTGATGTCCGTCGGGGCTCAAAGGTTCTCGAATGGAGACCGCGCACCGGAAAACGCAGCGTGGGAGAACCTCCAACGAGTGGTCGTCTGACCTGGTGAAGGTCGCTGGGAGTCGTTGGATGAGAGCGGCATGTGACCGCTCGTTGAGGAAATCTAAGAGCTTTAAGTCTTTGTTCAGCAGTGGACGTCCTGTGGCTGATATGATGAGGATACTATGATTGCAGGCAGCTCGCTGGCTAAGGCGTCAGACGTTTTCTGGCCGGTGAGCCGGTTGAGTAGGGCTCAAAAATGGGGCTGGCTCGACCGGGGAAGTACCACTGTGATACAAGCGCGAAGTGTGAAAAATGTATTCCTGCCCTAAAGGTCAGCTACACATCAGCAATTCCTCCGGGGTTGCGGATGTTTATTGGAGGCGTTGATGTCTTAGGCGATCCGCATGCTCGTTTGCCCTACTATCTATACAAATAAATAAAATTGAAGTGTCTGTTTGTAATGTAAAAATAACAGCTTTTTACTAAATGCATATGAAAGTATATACGACACCTACAACAAAAAACATTTTTTTTGGCTCTCTGTATGTCTGTTTGTTTCGGGTAACCTCCGAAACGGCGGGACCGATTTTGACGGGACTTTCACTGGCAGATAGCTGATGTTATAAGGAATAACTTAGGCTACTTTTATTTTAGAAAAATAATTAGGGTTCCGCGCAAAAATAATAATACCCTTGAAATCCACTATATTTATTCTATGTCAAGTGTCTATGTCGAAGTACTTTAAATTTCTTTTAAATTAAACGCGGGTGAAACCGCGGGTCCCAGCTAGTATTATATAAAAAAACCGGAGAAGTGCGAGTTGAATTCGCGAGGAAAGGGTACCGAAATTGCTGAATATATTGTTGAATTCGGTCTTGTACCCATAAATTATCCCAAGGACAAACATAAAATCATATCATCAAATAAAAAAATGTTTTCCCATACATTACATCCGCAAACGTAAGTTTGTACGCACAATATTGAAAGATTTACCGTGCTATTTTGAGATCATAGACTTGTTATAAGTTTTCATGTAATCTACAGGTAAAGAGCTCTCTACATAATTTTAGGCTTAGTAGTTTCGGAGATAAAAGGGGGAATGCTCAATTTTCGTCTATTTTCATTTCATATGTTACACGAAACAGTTTGCAAATCTTTATTCTAGAATTTTCCATATTGCCCCCCAAATTGGGTCACTTACCATTCATTTATTTACGTTACATGTACGTGTTTGGGTTCCTGAAATCCATATGGTATATCCATTTCCGTGTGGTGTCCGGATTAAGATTTCCGTGTGGTGTCCGGATTAAGAATAAAGCACCACTCCATCTCCTCCCGTGGATGTCGTAAAAGGCGACTAAGGGAATCTAAACCGGAGGGATGGGCAGCAGCGTCCCTTCTGTGAAACGGTAGCCATACTGCGCTCAACAACCCGCCTGCCAAGCGTGGTGAGTATTGGCCAATACCCCCCAAAATGATGACACAGTTGTGAAAATCTATGGGGGAGGCCTTTGTTCAGCAGTGGACGTATAAATGGCCGATATGATATATGTACCAAATTTCAACCGAATCGGTCCGGTAGATTCGGAGAAAATCGAAAACGAATGATCCTATAAGGGTTCCGCCATTTTTCCTTCGGACTTTCGGAACCCTAAAAAGGACTGCCAAGAGTTCGTCCAAATTTTAGGGATTTTTAACTGCTATATAAGGACCAGCATGGGCCATAGTGTACATCAGCAATAAACAATAACTAATTCTATTTCTATGCTATCAACACGCAGCACGAGAGTTTCAAATCGTTACAATTTCCTTACTTCTGTGAAACGATTGAAAGTAATCATTACGTAATTTGCCATAATTCACATCCCATCAAAGCCACTCAAAGCCTATCTAATAGCTTCCGTAAACTGAGCGGTCAATAAGTGTGTATTCCCTTGGCCGGGAGCCGAACCAGGGCGTCTCTATGGCAACAGACACGTCAACACAGCTCCTCAATCATTCAGCAAACCGATCTAGTGTTAACGTTAATATAGGCTATTACATATTTATTCCTTGTGGTGTCCGGATTAAGATCCAAATTAAGAATATACCACCACTCCATCTCCTCCCGTGGATGTCGTAAAAGGTGACTATAAGACACTGAACTAGATGGATATGCAGTAGTAGTCATACAGTGCTCATTAACCCGCCTGCCAAGCAAATTCACCTGAGAATTCCCCCCAAAATAATGATTCTCTTTCTCTGACTCGATACTCCGAGTTTTTTTTAATTATTCTTTCTAAATCATTTATAAGTATACGACATTATAATCATGTTAGTATATAATGTCGTTATTGTATTGATAAAATGTTGCAGCATATATAGGTTCCCCGTCCGTCACGATAGGTATATTAAGACTGTCACCGTTACCGAACCCTGTGCCCGACGCGACGTCCCAGCGCGATGCCACGTTCCGACGCGATGCGACGTCCCAACGCGATGCGACGTCCCAACGCGATGCGACGTCCCAACGCGATGCGACGTCCTGACGCGATGTGACGTCCTACGATGCGACGTCCCAACGCGATGCGACGTCCCGATGCGATGTGACGTTCTGACGCGATGTGACGTCCCGACAAAACCTATATTTGTCTAAATAAAAATTTCGCTCGAAGTTACATAGTAACATATTAAATATAAAATTACGTTTATTTGCTCTTTAAAACGCTTCGCACTTTTTAGGTGTAAAGAAGTGTAAAAAAATGTATAAAACGTAAACATAAATATTGAGGAATGGAATTAAGGAAATTATTTGGGAGTCATTTTTATGAGGCCTCCGGCCAAGAGAACCCGTCGAGACACTAGCCAAGTATGGCAAACCACATTATACTAAAAGAGGGGCCTTTTTGGCCTCGTACAACACACTCTGTCATTTGTACGAGTCTAAAATAAAACAATTTCTTTCTTTCTTTATAATCTTGATAACTACTAGTGGATTTCACCATTATACAGTGTAGTTGCTGAGGAAGGAAATAAAAAACTATATAAAGGACCGGGTAGAAACCATTGGGGTAGTTAGTAGCATAATACTGTTCTGTTCTATTTTAAATAATACATCACTCACTTTGACAACACACATAATATGATATTAAGAAGAAAGTAGAGCGCGTGTGACCTCCATTATGCCTGCGCATGCGGCCACAGGTTACACACAAAACGTTAGTTTGACCTTGAAATTTAACTCTAATCGCGCCCTATGTTTCACTTACAACAACAAACAAACTGCTCCCCAGACTCAAGTTTGTCGACCTCGCTGGCACAGGTACAGCTATGACCTCACTCTTCCGAAGGTAGGCAGAGTTCTTACTTTAACAAAAAGTAATAAGGCTTTTTTATACAAACCTACTTAATTATTCCGACTGCGGGCCGCACAGCCTTCCTTTTTTGCGAAGTAATTATTTTACAGTTGGATGAGAGATTAAATATGAATCTGTAGTGGAGATATCATTGGAATATTTGTTTGCTCAAAAAAAGATTGTCTTTTTGATTGACATTGGATACGTACCAAAAACACAATTCCGTGTGGTGTCCGGATTAAGAATATAGCACCACTCCATCTCCTTCCGTGGATGTCGTAAAAGGCGACTAAGGGAAACTAAACCAGAGGGATGGGCAGCCGCGTCCCTTCTATGGAATAGTAGCCAGACTGCGCTCACCAACCCGCTTGCCAAGCGTGGTGAGTACTGGCAAATACCCCCAAAATGACGACACTATTGTGAAAATCTTTGGGGGAGGCCTGTGTTCAGCAGTGGACGTATAAATGGCCGATGTGTGAACCAAAAACACCTAACCTAACCATTATCTTCGTTTCGATGAATCTTAAGTCCTTCTTTTATTTTTATTGATCCGGTGGAAATTCCTCTTGTACTTCCTTCGCCCCGGGAAAGGGCATGCTGGACTCCTACCGACTAAAACCACCGGAGTGATCATCGTCGGCACCGAAGGGGGCTCCAGGAACTCGAAAGATCTCCATCTAGAAGAACCTTCAGTCCTAGCGAAAGAGAACCGATAAGTCGTTCGTCGTAGAGGTTTCAGCAAAATATAGTCCACTGCTGGACACAAGCTTCCCTCCTCCCTCAAAGATCGCCACAACCGCCGATATGGGTGTGTTGTGTGCTCGTATTTTGGGTCATTAGGTCTCTTATTGTAAGCGTCCGGATAGGTAGGTACCACCACATTACTAGATATTTTGCTGCTAAGCAGTAGTGTTTAAACACACATAGAAAATAAGGAGAAATGGTACGGGGGCGTAACCGCGCCAATCAATTGAGATTCGTCCGCATAAATGAAACTTTGTTTAAGTATCGTGTTGTTCGGGGATAACATACAAAAACTGAAGCGAAAATAATAACTTTGGCAATGAAGGAATCGTATACAATATGCAAGTGAAAGAATTTTCTTGTATTGTCTATAAAAACAGTAAATATAAGAATTATTGTTTTCTTTATTATGTTACATTTGGATTGATAGAGCAGAACAATATTATTATTTTGTACAAAATAAAATGCTTCTTATCTACCATTTTTAACTAGCAATCCAAGTTCTATGATCAGACACGTTCCCTAGGCTGGAGCAGCAAAAGTGGCAGGCTCAACGACCGTGTTCGAGAAGTGGCGCGAGCGCCTTCAGTTGGATATCGCGGCCAAGCGCGTCGTCGAGGCCGTTTTCTCGCCCTCCAGAGCCTGACTCAAAAGAAGTGAGTATCACGTACTACCTGACGCAAGTATTCTATTTTAATATACTTGTGGTGACACCTACATCGCCAGTAATACAACTACAACTTACAACGACATCTACTCGACTATTAAATGCAACTCTCCGATGACGTCAAAGAATCCTGAATCACGCTATTAAAGTATTCGCGCATCGCAGCATATATACAGTCGCCCAACAGCAACCGTTGGGCTTCGGCCCGCCAGGCATACCATCCGCCCGGCTGGAGGATCCTCCATTTTCTATGGAGGAACACCACACCTTGTTCCCCATATACTCTTCAATATTTTAACGCTTTGTCGCTCACTTTGATTTCTCTTGTGTTGTGGATACAGTGTACAGACATACATCTCACAAAAACCAAAACCCGGAACAACTATCTGCAGATCATACAATATTTGTTCTGTGCGAGGATCGAACCCGCAACACGTAGAGCAGAAAGCTAATCCTTTAGCCACTGCCTTTAGGCACTAACAGTGCCGTCTTAAATTAAGATTGTAGAGTCAACATTTAGTTCCACAATCTTCTTCCTCAACGTAAACATTACCTTCAATCGTCTATTACCGAGTATTATCTCCCCTGCTTCTAACCGCGGCACGGAAGCGGATGTTGTGGGTTCGACTCCCGGTTTGGAAAGTGAAACGATTGTTTAATGTGGGGAAGGGATTATATTTTAACTATAGTTTAAAAAATTTGTATCGTCGTTTGAGGTGAAAATTTCACAGTTAACAAGATATTTACTGTAGAGTATGAAGATAAGAAAAAGCTTTTAAATTTATGACAAAGTTGGTGCAGTACTGAGCGATTCGATCGTGTCGCCGGTTCGATCCCGCCCTAAACAAATGCATATAATAGATAGTGTAGTGCCGGCAAAAATAGCACCAACCCATCTTATGCCGTGGGTGTCATGTTAAAAGTCAACAAGGGATTAGCCGGAGGATGGGCAGCAGCGTCGTTTGAGTACAGTAACAACTCAACTGCGATCGCAAACCCGCCTGCCAAGCGTGGCAATGAGCACAAAACAGAGTTAGATTAGTTAGATCGGTCGTTGTTCGTTCTCTGGGGGAGGCCCCAGATTGCCCAGAACTGAATGTCTGGACTGAAATGATGATGATAGAGACAGTTCTTTTGGCTCTGGGTGTTTGGCTTGTGAGATTTATGACTATAAACTATACTCATGGTCCAGGAGAAGACTTTTGTGAGGCATCGTTAAATACAGTACAGTACAGCACCATCGACCACAGCGGGCGACACCCGCGACCGATAAACAATTATAATACGCGCGCCACCGCCATTCCTTTGTTCTTTGTAATTCCTTTTAATGCGTATAATTTCGTATTTTGAACCAGCCTACTGCAGTTTAATTAAAAGATAACATACAGTTCCCTACAAATTGGTGTAGTTGCCTGCTTAAACATCATCTATTATCTCACGCGGGACTTAACAAATCCAAAAACTTTGCCTAACCCGGGAATCGAACACTGTATCGCAGACGCGTTTATTCTCCCTTTGTAGCAGTGATAGCCTAGTGTTGAGCGCTTGTATTCCATACAAGAGGGTCTGAGTTCGATCCCGGTCCGCACCTCTGACTTTTCGGATTCATGTGCAGATCACAATTTGATTATCCCTTGCGTTAACGGTGAAAACATCGTGAGGAAACCTGCATATCTGAGAGGACTCCAAAATGTTCTCAATAGCGTGTATAGTCCGCCAACTCGCACCAGGCTAGCGTGGTGGAGTAAGGCCTAACGGTGAGAAAGTCACCGTGAAAAGGGCCCTTGCCCAGCAGTGGGTCAGTAATGGGCTGATTATGTATCTATTCTCGGCTATCGTATTTGCGAATTTTAGACCAATGGAGTTGACTTATTGATGTTTATGGCTTATACCATGTGAAGCTCGTAAATAAAAGGCAAGAAGTCCATGATTCCCGAATCCCTTCATTAAAAAAAAAATTTTGGGTATCGATTGACCTTATTCCTTCAGTGACCTAATTCGTCACGCTAATAAGGAGACGGTTGTTGTGCATTTCGAACTCCTTTGCCACAAAACAGATGGACTACAGAAGGTTTACTCCGTCCATCATAATAAAAAAGACTGACCTAAACTTGGTACTAATTTTTTGAGCAATTATTGCCCTTACAGAATATAGCAATAAGTTTAGTTTTAGTTGGTTTTTAAACGTTGCCTCGCCCTAGGATTTCTCCTGTATCGTGGGTGCGTTTACAGATACAATACACTCAGACCCGGAGCAACTACCTGCAGATCATACAAACAACAACAACCCGTAACTCAGAGCGCAGTAGCCGACTATATCAGCCACTACACCAACCGCAGTCGATTGCGCGACAAATAATTGCGTGTTAGTTTGTGTTCCGGGAACGACGAGATCCGTAAAAACTAAATTTGCTGACATAACTGAAAGAATTAGTAAGCTGAAGCGATAATGGGCCGGGCATACTGCTCGTAGAACTGATGGCTATTGGAGCAGAAAGATTCTCGAGTGGAGATCGCCCACTGGAAACAGCGTAGAGTGGCCTCCAAAAATATGAATAGACAACTTGGTTATTTACTCTTTTAAAAAGTTATTTGCTCTTTTGAAAAACGTTGCCCCACACTAGGATTTCTCCTCTGTTGTGGTTGCGTTTACAGACATGAATTCCACATACAATACACCCAGACCCGGAACAACTACCTGCAGATCATACAAATATTTTTTCCGTGCGGGAATCGAATCCACGACCCGGAGCTCAGCAGCCGACTGTATCAGCCACTGCACCAACCATGCCGTCGAAGTCGTTGGTGAAGGAAGGTGGGAGTCATTGGATGCGGGCGGCATGTAATCGAACATTGTGGTAATCAATGAGAGAGGCCTTTATTCAGCAGTAGAAGTCCTTCTGCTGATGATGATAATGAGTCGTGTTCCAGTCAAGATCCAGGTTACAGTACTGGGGCGGTACTACAGAACTATTTATCGGGTGGCGTGGCACCATTGGATGGCTCTAGATGGAGATTTTTTGAGTTCCTGGAGCCTCCCTACGGTGCCGAAGATGACCACTCCAGTGGTTTTAGCCGGTAGGAGTCCGACATACCCCTTCGCCCTTTCCCAGGGTGGAGGAAGTACATGATGTATTTCCACCGGATCAATAAAATATAAAAAGACCTCTGCTTGGATGCCGTACCTCATCATCATCATATCACCCGAAGGACATTTACTGAACAAACGCCTCCCCCATAGATTAACACAACGACCGGCCCGTGCCACCCGTATCCAACGACCCCCGTATCTCGACGGACTCCCAGATCTTCAGTCCATCTCGTCGGAGGTCCCCCCACACTACGTTTCCGGTGCTTAGTCTCCACTCGAGACCTCTCTGCCCCAACGGGTATCAGTTCCATGAGTTATGTATCCCACCCATTGCCACTTCAGCTTACTAATCCTTTCAGCTATGTCGGCAACTTTAGTTCTACTACAGATACTGCCTGCCTCATGAGGAAAGTCTTTAACCAATGTGTGCAACGAACGATGACATATGGCACAGAAACATGGTCGCTCACTATCTACGGGCCGCTCAAGCTCAAAGTCACCCTCGTGCCTAGCATATAAAAACAAAACACAACAGTTAATAATCGACTTCAGTTAAGTAATGAAAAGTCGACCAATCAGCTAACGGTACTGACCGTGACACGCTAGCTTTAGTAAATGAATATTTACCGATATTCGTGTATTGATTTTTTTTTTCTTAACTGTCTTTTTTTAAACTTTGCCCCCACACTAAGATTTCTCCTGTGTCGTGGGTGCGTTTTAATCAAATCGGCCATTCATATGTCCACTGCTGAACAAAGGCCTCCCTCATAATTTTTCACAACTGTGTCATCATTCTGGGGGTTATTTGCCAATACTCACCACGCTTGGCAGGCGGGTTGGTGAGCGCAGTATGGCTACCGTTTCACAGAAGGGACGCTGCTGCCCATCCCTCTGGTTTAGATTCCCTTAGTCGCCTTTTACGACATCGACGGGAGGAGATGGAGTGGCGCTATATTCTTAATCCGGACGCCACACGGAATACAGACATGAATTCCACATACAATACACCCAGGAGTGTTTGGAGTCTATGTATGTGTTAGCTATTCATTGCACATTGTGGACCTTCTGAACGTCTATTGTTTGGTCTAGTGTCACGCAGGTGAGTCGTCACGCGTCCATGGCAGCGTGTTGGTAACATGCGGCGTTTCGGTTGTAGGGCAGCTTGGTAGATTTGTAAGCTGATTGGGAATGTAAGTTTCCTTAGCTTTGAATCGTTTTGTTATACTTACTCAGTAATGTTTTGAATTGAAGTGTTTTGTCAGTTTGCTTATACGGGTTGTCATTGAAATTATATTATGTTTATTGAACAGACTTACCTTTGACCGCTATCTTACCTGATGTTAAGTGGCGCTCAATTATGTTCGACGATAGAGCTCGCTTGCTTAAAAGGAGGTTACTTTCCGTTCTTTTCACTCATAAATTCTTACCAGCCAAAATAATTCCACTGCTGAGCAAAGCTTTCCCCCATAAACGATTAGTTACATGAGAGTTGATCATCATTTTGGGGGGAATTAGCTAGTACTCTTCACGATTGGCAGACGGGTTGGAGAGAGCACTATGGCTGCTTGTCAATATAAGGGACGCTGCTGCCCATCCTCTAGTTATGATGATCCGGATTAAGAATATAGCACCACCCCATTAGTGCTATATTCTTAATCCAGACATCATACGGAACAATCTCTTCGCTCATTACTCGACTACTCCAAGGTTAAGACTATACGGAAACAGTCTCCAACAAGGAGTTCCAATCCTTGTACAAATAGTGTGTGTCTTACTGGCCTGTTAGCAACATCGGTTTCCACCTTAAATTATGATAGCCATTGATTCCTCTTTCTTATCTATTCTAAAATTTTCTGGGCCCGTTACCAGGTTCTGTTTAGACTTAATGGTTGTGAAATCTATATCTATATAATCTATATCTATATACAATAAATAAATAAAATTGAAGTGTCTGTTTGTAATGTCAAAATAACAGCTTTTTACTAAATGCATATGAAAGTATGTACGTTACACATAACAAAAAAACTGTTTTAAATTTTTTTGTCTGTCTGTCTGTCCGTCCGTCCGTCTGTCTGTCCGTCCGTCCGTTTGTCTGTCTGTCTGTTTGTTCCGGGTAATCTCCGAAACGGCTGAACCGATTTTGACGGGACCTTCACTAGCAGATAGCTGATGTTATAAGGAATAACTTAGGCTACTTTTATGTTATAAAAATAATTAGGGTTCCGCGCAAAAAAAACCCCTTGAAATTCAACATATTTATTCTGTGTCAAGCAAGTGTCTATGCCGTAGTACTCTAAATTTCTTTTAAATTAAACGCGGGTGAAACCGCGGGTCCCAGCTAGTCTTGATTAAAATGCAGGTTGCTTGACGCCAAGCAAGATGCTTACCATCTCATGGAATAAGGAAATCAGCAACTAACTAAGCGAGTGACTATAAATAGTAGCCCACTTGACATTTTCACTTAGCTTTATTCTATCGTTATTTTTTTATAAAAATAATTTGCAATTTGAATTTCGAATATAGTTTACTTTTGTGTCAGAGTCAATCACAATTACCAGAGCACATGAGAAGCTGATTATTTTAGATATATAATTCTTCTGTATATCACTGAGCTCCTCCTAAACGGCTGGACCGATTTTGATGAATTGTTTTATGTATGGTTTAGTGGGTCCTTAGATGGTTTAAATTCACAATTGGACCCCGTAGGTGGCGCTGTAATTGGGTTTGCATGTACCTGCCTATACGAGGCTGGGGCGGGCAGCTAGTTATTTATATTCTTTGCTACCTAGCCATCATATCCGCCAAAGGACGTCCAGCGCTGAACAGAGAGCCTCCTCATTTCGCCAGTACAAACCATGCATGACAAGCGGGTTGGCGAGGGCAGAATTGCTACTGTTCCACAGAAAGAACGTTGCTACCTGTTCCTCTTGATTCAAGTCCCTTAGTCACCTTTTACGGCCAAACCACGGGAGGAAATGGAGTGATGCTATATACCCGCCACCTGCAGGTAACCCAAGTTAATGCACCGGCTGTCCAACTCCTTTTGTCACCTCCTACGACACCCACGGGATGAGATGGGGTAACTATTCGTGACCGGAGCTACACGGCTGGACTTCATAATGCCCAATGATATTATATATTAAAAGAAATAGATATGTTACATGCACGCCAAAAGTAAGAACCAAAACTCTTCCAATTGTAGCACCTCGCAATCAGTTCACCGAAGACCGTACAACGAGCACATACTGTCACAGTCTGTATTGTTTTATTAAATAAGTAATAACAATGCCGTCGTGCGTATAGAAAATGCACAAACTATCAAGCATAAATAAATAAAGAACAAGATATCTCCTACAACACGTGAGTAACAAACTATATAAAATATTTTAATAAAATACAGCTCAAATTATCTATAGAATAACATTCTCGAACAAAACACAGATCAAGCAAGGAAAAGAGACAACATTTATTCTATCACACATGCGACAAAGACATCGAGTACACGTGTTGTCATTTTAGATAGCTATCTCTTTTGCTCTCGTAGTTTTTGTATCTTCTTTCTTACAGCGTAAGCGTGTAGTTTTATAGCTTTATACCTACATACAACGAGACTGATTTTTGCACACCATTTAATATGGACGTAACATATCTATGATATAATATCATTGATAATGCCGATTACCAACCCAATTTTGGAAATTATAGAGATTTTGGCTATATCCTCTCAAAATTACTCGTTGATTATTGGCGGTCCTCCAGATGTTGTCCTCAACGGCTTCAGGTGAAGTGAACTTTTCTTTCAAATATTACCAGGACATAGAATATCTTATCGTGGCCTATCTTATCTTTGACGGCACGGTTGGTGCAGTGGTTGATATAGTCGACTGCTGCGCACCGGGTCGCGGGTTCGATTCCCGCACGGAACAGATATTTGTACGATCTGCAGATAGTTGTTCCGGGTCTGTGTGTATTGTGTGTGTAGAATTCATGTCTGTAAACGCACCCACGACACAGGAGAAAACCTAGTGTAGGGCAAAGTATAAAAAAAAAACAAAAAACAGAGCATCTTGCACAGAAAATCAACGGTACAAATCAATTTTTGAAATTAAAATCGCACGGTTCTGAAGTTGTTTCATTAATATCTATGTTGTCGGTTATATTTAGCAGGTGAGTGATAAATTCTGATGCCGTTTCTGTTTGTTTATCACTAAATTGTTAACTATACACGCAACAGTTAATTTGGGATCTAATGTTATGCTAGTAGCGGTTTAAATACATTCTAAAGGCTCGTTTACACGTCTCCCTTTGTATATACAGCGCATAAGTTGGTATTTCGTGAGCGGGTCTGGGGAATCTTTAAACAATGATAACATGTTAATCCCTAAAGGTAGCTAATTATAACTTAATTCAGTTCAATCATTTATTCAGTTAGACTTAACCATAAACATAATATACTTAGCATAATAAGTTTATGGTCTTAACCAATGATATTTTACAAATAAATGCGCCAGACACGAACATTATGACAGTACAGAACGGCGTAAATTTTACGATACCTACTATCCAGTATACTATTGTAGTCTTTGCTACTACCTAAACAGCTCTCAAACAGCGCGCGAAGGAAGAGAGATAAGCCAGGTTAAAGACACCATGCGGAATAGCGGTTGTTAGAAAGAGATGAATATACCCCACAACATTGGCTTGAATGCGTGTGACGTAACATTCCTCCTAGCGCCGGCCGCCATTAGACCGCGTAATAAAACAAAATACTGTAATTTATATTTACAGTATAGATTGAGGCATGAAATGATATTTTATCTCACAGGTGCAGTATAATTCGTGCATAAAACGTTCTATAAGTACAAGAGGGTATTATTTCCGCAATGTGTTGCAGGAATTACGTTTAAGATTGCCGTCTCGCCGCGACAGTGGTCGATACGTGACTAGGTAAACTCTTGCCAATTACCTTCCTTTCATGTGACCATCTTAGAGCGCGGGCAACGCAGATTGGGGAGTCTGCGTGCTCACACCGAGCAACCCCCGGGATGCCGTCGGTGCACTGTGTAGCACAGCGCAAAGCGTGGTTTGGGGGGATCCTTTACAGTCCTCCCCGAGAAGTGTCTAGGGGGGCGACTTTTTACAGTCATCCCCTCCGTGGTGTGCCTAAAGGCGTGGCACCAATGGGCGGCTCTAGTATGATCTTACGAGGACCTGGAGCCCTCCTTCGGTGCCGAAGATGACCGCTCCAGTGGTTTTAGCCGGTAGGAGTCCGGCGGCATACCCCTTCGCCCTTCCCCGGGGCGAAGGAAGTTCCATGTAGAATTTCCACTGGACACCAATAAAAAATAAATAAAAAAAGTCTTAACAGATACTTTTTTTTTACACGTCATATTGAAACAACGGAGGGTATTTCGCTACATGACAACCTCTGAGAAGAAATGGCGAAAGAAACTCAGGGTTTAGTCTTTTTTGATAACTTTTCTTTTTTATACGTTGTCTTACAAATATATGTTTACAATTATTTAAGACAGCTGTTTATACATTGAAAAACATTTTGCAGCTGTACAATACAAACCATGCAGATCAAATTTGTTTCCATGGAAGCCACATGTGCAGATAAGAATTAACGGCACTCGTCCCTGTAGTCACATTAAAGACTATGTGTCTTTAATTTTATAAACTAAAATATAAATATACATACTCAAACTCCAATGCCAGTAGATACTCCCCCAGCATATAGCTGAGGCGGCCCCCCTCTGATCGGCTAACTACGGCAAGCCAGAGTTGGGAGATTGCGTGTTATTATTGCAAGTCTCCCATGGTGCGATAACGACAACCCCAGAGGGGAAATTATTAGTTTAGTTCTGTGTTTCCTGTGTTTTTGTGATTTGTATGTATGTTCTCTGCCTGCCTATGCTTCAGGTCGTAAAACTGTGGTGGTTTAAATATCGTATTGAATTTGTGCATGTTCTAAGAAACTCTCCCCGACTGAACTCCGCGATGAGACTATGGCATGATGAGATCAGTCTTCAGTCAGACTTCTCCTCTTTCGTGGGTACAGTTTACAGACATAAATCTCACACACATACAGACACACAGACCCGTAACAATTATCTGAAGGTCATTCAAATATTTGTTCCGTGCGGGAATCGAATTCTGTATGGTATCCGAATTAAGAATGCAGCACCAATCCATCTCGCCCTATGGAAGTTGTAAAAGGCGATCAAGGGACTCTAAAGCAAGGATGGGAACCAGCGTCCATTTTGTGGAATAGCAGCCATACTGCGCCCACCAGCCCGCCTGCCAAGTTCCCAGCAAAAGACGAGACATTTGTGGAAGTCTACGGGAGAGGCGTTTGTTTAACAGTGTACGTCCTTAGCTGATGCGATAAGGCTCGGACTGAGACCGAGTTGTCAGCCTGGGTTACACACATTAGCCCATAATACTACAACGAGCCGTCACCCCCTATGACCATAATCGGGACAAAAAGGGTTGGCTATTGCAGTACGTTGTAATTAACACCCGGGACGATGCTGCCCATCCTCTTAGAACTTCGTTCCCGGCTGTTACGTGGTATTCGAAACCCAGAGAGCTCTTGATGTAATATGTTTTTTTATATAAAACGTTGTCCCACACTCGGATTTCTCCTGTGTCGTGGGTGCGTTTACAGACAAACATTTCACACACAATACGCCCAGACCCGGAACAACTACCTGCAGATCATACAAATATTTGTTCCATGCGGGAATCGAACCCGCGACCCGGAGCGCAGCAGTCGACTGTATCCACTGCACCAAGTCTCATATCCTAGGCTTGACATCCACCCTGAGATTTGCCTGAGGGGCGGCCTTTTTACAGTCGCCTCCCCTCTGCTAAAGAGGGTGAGAGCTTTACAGTCGTCCCCTCCAAGATATGCCTAAAACCGTGGTACCAATAGGCGGCTCCGGAGCGTGCGTTTTTGAGATCCAGAAACCCCTTCAGTGCCGAAGATCACTGCTTCGCACTTCTCTAGTACGAAGAAAGTAAATTATGGATTTCTAACTGATGAAAAAAGTCTGGACATAAAATATTCATTCTTGACCTTTGCCGATGGTTTCGACCCGAGTTGATATATATAAATTGTGCTCATTGCATTTTAATTACTGAATCGATTATGACAAGTTGTCTGCGTTTCTGTTCATAATCAAGCCATTATAGTATAGTGTGATTATACACAGTTAAAATAACACTTGCTTTTGTCGAAACATCTCACACTTTGTTGTTTTTATCAACAAGAGCAATATCGTATGGATGTCACTGAGGCCATTCAAGAATTGTATGAAGTTAATGGAGAGTTTTCTCCTATGTTGTCCACATCCAGTGTTTTTTTTTAAACTATACCTCATACTAGTTTACTGCGTCGTGGATATAGTTAAACATTATATTCCATATGCCCAACACACAGACCCCAAACAACTATGTAGGTCATACTAATATTTGTTCCGTGCGGGAATCAAACCCACGAAATGTCGTGTAGGAAGCCCCGCTTACGCTTACCCACTGCACCAAACGTGCCATCAATGGTTGTCCGCTCAAGGATATATCAAGTTGATGGAGATAGTGTTCTTCTATAATGTCTACAGTGACAGTTTGAAGGTCCCATAGCCAAACCGCACGGAGATCGAATGGTCTGCAAGGTTTAGCCGCACTTGCTTAATTCATGCCATAGATAGCCATCATATCAGCCAAAGGCCATCCACTGCTGAACAAAGGCCTCCCCCATAGACTACCTCAATTTTCGATATTTTGGGGGGAACACGCCAGCACACAACGCCCTTTGTAGGCGAGTTGGTGAGCGCAGTATGGCTGCTGTTTCAGAGAAGGGACGCTGCTGCCCATCCCTCGGGCCTAGAGTCCCTTAAAAGGGAACTCCTACGACATCTACAGGTGGAGATCGAGTGGTGCTATTTTTGTAATATGGACACATACGGAAGAGTTACTTACTGAACTTTTATTTTTATTTGTTGTTAGCCAAAAAAGGCTAATAGCTACTGCTATTTTTCTAGAATCCAGTACTACAGATCCGGCATTATGCTATTTTTAATAAGTGATTGAGGTGGGCCAAAGGCGATCTGGGCAGGGCTGGAGCGCCCATGACTTACCGATCTATGTGCATACCAAGAGTAGACCATGACTTCCCCAGGAAATAAAGCAACAATACATCAATTTTAAATCATTTATTTTTCATCGAAAAAGTATTCTTCGCTACAAATATGATTAAAACGACGAATGACCCATAACGTGACGTTATATACGTGTGAATGGAATGCGTAAGTACATACAGACTGGTCGAGGATATGGGGCTTTATACAAATAGCTTCGAGCAGACACAAGAAACTAAGTTACAGCTAAATGGGAAGAAGTAGCATTACATTTCTTAGCAGTAGATATAAATTGCAGCTGTTAAAAGATCAAACTTTTACAGCACGCATAAGGATAGTCTTTGAATATAACAACACATAATCTTCCCGACATTAAATTGTAATAAGACAAATACGAGATTGCCCTTGATATTAGCATGAAGATGCAGTCAATGAAATACCTTTTATCACAATTGATACTGCTCTGTATTGCCGTTTAATTAAATTGCATTTCATGCAAGTAGAATTTAAGTTCACTGCGCTGCTTGAAGCTATAGATCTAATAGAAAATAATCGAAGAGAGCACACTGATAAGCGCAATATTTACGAGGGGCAATGTTCGTAAACAATGTAAACATAATAGTATCATGTAGTTATTTATCCTAGAGCCCCACGCGCCTGTATAAGTGCCAATACATTTCATATAAATGTAGTCGCACCCACCAATTGCCGCCCACAGTATGCCTCAACAATTATACCTACTTTAAACAATAAATATAGTAAAAAACAAAACAGATGTTTGCATCCACATAGTAACTATAATAAATCTTTTACAAATAAAATCTCCAATAAATTTCATCTAATACCTTAATTACAATATATACAAACATTAAAACATAGTAATACGACAGCTGGATGAAGTACGATTCTACCCTGTTATTTACAACAACAAAAAATGTGCGCTGCGAGCACACGACAGAGACTGACAATCAGCAACTGCTACTAATAATTGGGACAAGAAACCAGTTGCTTGCATCTGTATTTAAAATTCGCCAGAACAATAACCCTACATTAACCTTTGTGTCATTATAATATATAATTTATACGCCAATAAAGGATTCACGATAATATTTAACTACGTGCATTGATTTTGCCATACCATTTAATTTCTAAAATTACTCTTTTAGATGACAGATTCTCAAAATGGCGGCCACCCCACTAGAGATCAGGGGAGCGTTACTTGTCCTTGGGACATGAATTTTCTTTGAAAACATACACTCAGAAAGGGGGCGGTTGGAGTTTGAGAAACTTAGACCATAATAGTGCTACCGATGATACTTTCTTTGCCATCCAATAATAATTCGGAGTACCCTGACTCATCGCTGCAGGCACTGTCATTGTCTCCTGTACTCTTAAAGACTTCGGTTTCTGTGCTCGAGTTCAGACTCTCAACATCGGTCAAGTTATCAATAAGAGATTCAAATTTTTCTTCGAAGTCAGTTATAACCATAACATCCGTTCGCAGGGGAGGATAAGTAGATCTCCGTCTGAAGGTGTTCTTTTCACCAATCGGGACGTGGTTCACCTCGTCTACAACGCTGGAGTCAGAGTTATTCGTCATGTGAATGGAATTGTAACTTCTGTTGCTGCCTCTGATGTCGTTGTGCTCAAAGCTCTGATCCGTGTAAGAGACAGTTGTGTCTGCATGTTCCTTATGTTCTTCCTGGGGGCAGGAAGGCAAGGATGACGGTTCAGTGTCGGTGACCGTGCTGGCGGTCTCGCAGCCCGAAGAAACAGATCCGTCGTCGCTATCCGTGACGAGGTAGTTACTTTGCATCAGTCTTGCCTTACAATTACCCTCGGCCCCCACGTTGTCATTCAATTCGTTCGATTCGGCAATCGCTTCTAGTAATCTTGTTTCCTTTTCTCCGTCATTATGACTAGTATCATCGATACATCCGTTCTTTTGGCTCTCCTCGACTAATATTTCCAGGAATTCGTCGGAGACGGTTACCGTACCGCTACCAGAATCTGATAGTGTTCTAATTATAACTCCCTCGGGGCACGAGGTCTTCCTTGGGGATTTCATATCGGGCCGTCGTCTGTCAAGCGAGGAATACAAGTTGTCCATCGTCAAAGACGTTCGTGACCGTGGTGCGTAATCCTGTTTTGAGTTCATTTCCGCCTCCTCTTCATCTTCTTCAGAACAAAGTTCCTCGATAGCACCTAGTTTTGGAGCAGATTTAGACCTCTCCAGTGGCGGTCTATAGTTCGCAGCTCCAACGCTTAGTAGGATCTTTCTCCGGGGCATACTAGGATTGTCATACACACTGTTAGCGAGGCTCAGTCTAGCATTCTGCTTTGAGATTCGGTCCTTTTTGAATTCGTTTAAGGCTTGCTTCAGTTTCACTTGAAGTTCCTCTGTAATCTTCTTTGATATTGATTCTTTGGTGCAAAGGACGGCGTGACAGCGGAGTTCATGCTTGAGCTTTTTGCCTTCGTGACGATACACCCAGCAGAACAGTTTTGGGTAATGCGGTGGGCTGGCACAGTAGGTGATACGGTGGGACCAGTACTCGGTGAGCCCGTGCTCTTTGGTGAACCCCTTTAGGCCTGAGTTAGTAACGGAAAGCTTCATCACCACGTCGGGTTTCGTCGACTGCTGATAGTTGCGCCACAGTGTTGCTAGTGGTTTCTCGATGCAGCTCTCACCTGCAACAAAGAAAAAATGGTTATTATTTGGTTCTAGCCGAAAATTTTACGCGGTGGTTATATGATAAGAACATAAATATATTATAGTATATTTCTAGGTGTCTATTGGGAATATATTAATGTTCGACCGGTATTACTGGTCTTATATGATCTTTAATATTTTTCAAACTGGTTATATCTGGTTTAAGATCATCCACAAGGTAACTGTTATATAAGCAAGAATGAGTACCAACGAAAGCTTTTGCGGAAGGAACGGATAATGTTCGTGTAATGAATCGCTGATTTAGATTTGCCACCTAATCATTAACATTTGCTGATAAAATCTAATCAAAGTGTAGAACAATATACCTTCGCCCACTTGCACATTGTAATCTGTGTGAACATTATCTGTTATTATAATGATCTGTGGATCGAAACGTTTCGAGGTGAACTGGTAATAATATAGAGTGTATGAGATACATTTATTAACGTGGTCTCCATGACATGGAGTCCAGTTTTTGATGATGTCAGTATTATTTTGAATTTGGAACATACGGATAAATTGTTGGTAATTTTAAATCTTATGGAGCTGTCAGCAAGGAAGCCGTCGGAAATGGACCAGCTGTCAAAACCGGTTCAGTTCAGGCAAATGGCAGACCTTGATCTAGTCTGAGACATAAATGATTCTCTAAATCAAATTATGCTTGTGACTTGGAGATCTAGTTTGAACAATATCAAACCTGTTTTAACTAAAATAAAATACTTGTGATCTATCAATTTCGTCTAACGTGCCATTCATCCTAATACATTTCAAACTTAAATATTTGTATATCTGAGTTGAGGGTGTTACAGCATCAAGTAATACCTAGTATATAGCTGAGGGCTGTTAGTCTAAGGCACCATGTAATATGTTTTATTATGTAAATCCCTCTAAATGCTACTATGTGGTAATAACAGTAGGGGATATTTATACAAAAGGGAACATTGCACTATAATATGGAAATACTGCGGCCAATAAAAGTGGCACAGTTTGTTTCTCTCATCATGAGTGTCGCGGTACTTGGGCTCGAAACTTTAGTATTGCCACTGCGACTTTCTATTACGCTTTGAGTGAATAGATATTGAAGTAGTGACTCTACGGAATTCTATGCCGCGATAATGTCATATATCCGCAACTTAACGGTTGTGTCTATGGTTTCATCATATTTCTTACACATATCTGTACATACCAGGGAATATTGTCATAATCACGACACGATGTTGTTTTAGCGCACAAGAGCTACCTCACTCAATATATAATAATTATAAATAAATTATAGTTTAAAAAAAGTAAAAAACACGCTTTTGTAGATAACCTAACTAAATATATAGTAGACAATAAATTTCAATAAGTTTAAATTAACAATAGAGTGATTAACAAAAAAAGGATTGTAAAAAAGTAGGGTAGGGTGCTTGATGTCGGTAGCTTGCATGTGGTCACTCGCTGCCGTGGGACGCTTTGGGGGATCCTTTACAATCCCCCTGAGGGGATGACCGCTTCACAGTCACCCTCTCAGAGCCTATAGAGGCGTGGCACCAGTGGGTGGCTCTAGTGTGATCATACGAGGACCTGGAGCCTCCCTTAGGTGCCGAAGATGACCGCTCCAGTGGTTTTAGCCGGTAGGAGTCCGGCATACCCCTTCGCCCTTCCCCGGGGTGAAGGAAGTTCATGAAGAATATCCACTGGGCACCAAAATGGATGCTTGATGTCAATTGTGGCAAATATTTTTGTGAATATTTGAAAAAGTGGCGTCATCATGAAAATATCTGATAAAGCACACCTCGCTTTGTTTTTTTGAAATATTAATGTTTTCCCAATTCGCTAATCCTGAGGATCATGGCGAGGATAATGGGACAATCTTCGATGGCACGGTTGGTGCAGTGGCTGATACAGTCGACTGCTGCGCTCCGGGTCGTGGGTTCGATTCTCCCACACGGAACAAATATTTGTATGATCTGCAGATACTTGTTCCGGGTCTGGGTGTACTATGTGTGGAATTCATGTCTGTAAACGCACCCACGACACAGGAGAAATCCTAGTCTGGGGCAACGTTTCTATTTAAATTATTGCATTGTCATTGGTCCTTGAGAAGTGTGCGAAGTTTCAAATCCATCCGACGTTTTGAAAGGGATGAAAATCGAGTTAAAAAAATCTGTTACATAGATACATAGATTTATTACATACGAAGCCAATAAAAAGCGTGTTAAAAAGCAAATAATATAAGGGATAACAAAACAGGTACCTTTTAAATTGATAAATAATTAACTTTGCTGTACACAATGTTTATATCATTGTAAACTAAACAGAAATAGAGGAAAAAATTCACGTCGTTATATTTTTATTGAGTTCCAGAAACCAATAATTGCTTCATTATTTAATAATTATGACGATGTTGTTCGAAAGATCGAAGTGATACGTGACGGAAAATTATCCAATATTTTTGAAGTCAGTAATTCGGCAGAGATTTACAACAAGGACTACATTGGTTCTACTAGGCCACGATTGCGTGATCTATAAATGCGTGATATATCTATCGTGTGTGATATAGCCTGGCCAATACCACATTACCGCGCCTTAGGTATACGAGCAGCGAGGCGGGAGGGCCGAGCAGCCGCTCCGGTGTCATATTTGGGGCAATTTCACAGATTGAGAACAAAAAATGTATTTAAGAAATAAAGAACCTAAAATCTATAGTCGTATTTGTAACTAGCTGGGACCCGCGGTTTCACCCGCCGTTTAATTTAAAAGAAGTTGAATAATTTAGAGTACTACGGCATAGACACTTGACATAGATTATGTATATATTTGGGATTTAAAGGGTTTTAATTTTTGCGCGGAATCATAATTATTTTTCTAAAATAAAAATAGCCTAAGTTATTCCTTATAACATCAGCTTTCAGCCAGTGAAAGTCCCGTAGAAATCGGTTCAGCCGTATCGGATATTAGCGGGAACAAACAGACAGACAGACAAAAAAATTACCTTAAATACATATGAATGCATTTAGTGAAAAGCTGTTATTTTAACATTACAAACAGACACTTCAATTTTGAAAAAGCCGTGTGGTGCCAGTATGCCTTGTGGTGCCGTCTCAGAATACCACCACCCCATCTCCTCCCGTGGGTGTCGTAAAAGTCGACTAAGGAATTAGCCGGAGGATGGGTAGCAGCGTCCTTCGAGTACATTAACAACTCAACTGCGATCGCCAACCCGTCTACCAAGCGTGGCGATTTTGGCAAAACCCCCCAATAAGCCCACAACACACCCATATCAGTCGTTGTGGTGATCTTTGGGGGAAGCCTGTGTCCAGCAGTGGACTTCATTCGGCCAAAATGATGATGATGATGATGACTTCAATTATATTTATTTGTAAATAGATGGCCTCCAATTTATGTAAGTACTTCACAAAATAAAAGTCTTGAATTTTGATTTAGGTACCTACTTCTTGAATTCATTTAGCTCGAAGATTCTCATGCGGTTCCAACTTAGAAATCTGTTTATATAAAGGGGGAAACAGGTAAAAAGCCACATATCAGGTTTATGGAATTTCCTCTATTGTTTGCTTAAGCTTGGGAAATAGCTGACACGATCTTAGGAAGTTAAGAAACGGGGAAACATCAGCAACACGCACACGGAACCAGGCGATAAAAGAGATGGGAGTGATATCGAGAATAAGGCATTAGTTTCCAATAGTTGCCGAGGACGACTAGAGAATTTTATCGGATTAAAGCGTATTAAAGTAATTGACGGCGCGGTTGGTGCAGTGGCTGATACAGTCGGCTGCTGCGCACTGGGTCGTGGGTGCGATTCCCGCACGGAACAAGTATTTGTACCATCTGCAGGTAGTTGTTGCGGGTCTTGTTGTATGTGGAATTTGTGTTTGTAAACGCACCCATGACACAGGAGAAATCTTAGTGTGGGGCATTGTTTAAAAAAATGTATATATATATATCATCATTTCGGCCGAATGAAGTCCACTGCTGGACACAGGCCTCCCTCAAGGATCACCACAACCACCGATATGGATGTGTTGTGGGCTCATTGAGGGGTTTTGCCATAATCGCCACGCTTGGCAGGCGGGTTGGCGATCGCAGTTGAGTTGTTAATGTACTCGAAGGACGCTGCTGCCCATCCTCCGGCTAATCCCTTAGTCGACTTTTACGACACCCATAGGAGGAGATGGGGTGGTGGCATTTTGAGCTGGCACCACACGGCGGCTGGCACCACACATCTATATAATACAAAGAATAGTTCAGATGCGTATAAATTAATGAAGAAAAAATACTATTAATGATTACCTACTTATGCCCTATTCAACTGGGCTTGAGACTAAGTATAAACACAGAAAGCGATGGTTCTCAATCCTTTTTCTTTCTTTTATGTATCTAAGGTCGTGGGATTCGGAACGGGAATGGAAAGAGGGAAGGGAGGCCTTGTAGTATGACATCACGGGCTTATAATAATAATAATATAAGAGGGAGGGTAGAGATCGGCCTTCTTTCACCTAATGATTGTGAAACATATAACTTAACTAACCTAACAAATATATCTTAACTTACTATAAAAAAAAAGTTGCAAAAACAAGCCGTCAATCACACCAAGTCGATAAAGTTTTTTTAACGCTTTTTTGAACCAGTGTTCTAATTATGAGCTCTAATTGTTTTAGAATAACTCTAATTTAATACGGGTTGAACGAACAATTGCTTAAGCAAATAAAAGATCTGCGTAAAATATTTGTACTAACTGTACCTGCGCTATTTGATAGTGTTAAAATGTGTTCAAATTTTGCGATTTATTGCATTATAATAAAACACTGTTAAACGGATTCTATCGCGTATATTTTAGATTTTGTTCGCCTGTCACCTTAGTCATCCTGCGACCACGAACCCTGCAAAGTGTTCGAAACGTCAGGAAAAACAAACATCTAAAATATCTATCGCGTAGATATAATCCGTTTAAGTGTTTTATTACAATGTGTAATACTCGCGAAAACCAAAGAAATTCTTATTTATTGCATTTGTTGGTATTTTTATATACAAACTATTTATTTTAAAAGAAATTTATAAACTTAAATATCATTAAGTAATTAATTTAATAGCTTGTAGAACTGAAGGCAGTTGATTCTCGAGTGGAGACCGCGCACCGGAAAACGCAGCGTGGGACGACCTCCAACGAGGTGGACAGACGACCTGGTGGAGGTCGCTGGGAGGCGTTGGATGAGGGCGGCATGTAACCGCTCGTTGTCGAAATCTAAGGGGGAGGCCTTTGTTCAGCTATGGACGTCCCGTAGCTGATATGACGATGATGAATTAATGTATATATTCATTTATAGGTCAAAATACGATGTAGTAACTTGCAATGATTTGTGGCTACCGACGGACTTAAAACCGCAAATAGCTATCTGGCTATGGATAGAGCCGATAAATATAAGTATGTCTATGGACTTGAGTCCGATAGCATTTATTGGCGGTTTTAAGTCCATCGGTAGTCACAACGATAGGTACCTACTGCACGTCAATGTGCTTATATATTATTAAAAATAAGGCCCCGCATGACTTCATAAATAAAGTTTTTTTCCTTTTCAGTGATTTTAATATTTTTATATCGTGCAGGGTTTTTGAAGTCAAAAAGTTTTAATTTGTAATCATTTCAGCCGAACGAAGTCCACTGCTGGACACAGGCCTCCCCCAAAGATCACCACAACAACCGATATGGATGTGTTGTGGGCCACGCTTGGCAGGCGGGTTGGCGATCGCAGTTGAGTTGTTAATGTACTCGAAGGACGCTGCTGCCCATCTTCCGGCCAATCCCTTAGTCGACTTTTACGACACCCGTGGGAGGAGATGGGGTGGTGGCATTCTGAGCCGGCACCACACGGTTTGTAATGCTGATTTGTTAATATATGCTTCAAAAAGAGTGCTTAGACACTTGAAAATTCTGCGGCATTTTTATAACAGTTGTAGCAAACCTTTATATCTTTTTTTACTCTACATTTTAACCTTCTTGTACTCTGCATGTGTGCATTTTGTCGTGTCCTGCTAAATACGTTTATATCATTAGCAGTCGTTGTGAACGCGCCTTATCGAGGTGTTAATGCAATTAGCCAAATTATGTTGTTAATATGTGGAACATGATCCGCGTGTAATGTATAATAGGCGGTAATTATTGTATAATATAACATTATGTGTTAATTATTTGTATCACGTTCTGGAAATACTGTGTCAGTCAATATTTGCTGTAGTTTTTTTGCTCTGAACGACCTACGTGATTAGCTCAAATTGGGCGTCAGTAAGTCAGTCAGTTCATTCGCCGTGCCGGCTTAGAATACCACCACCCCATCTCCTCCCGTGGGTGTCGTAAAAGTCGACTAAGGGATTAGCCGGAGGATGGGCAGCAGCGTCCTTCGAGTACATTAACAACTCAACTGCGATCGCCTACCCGTCTGCCAAGCGTGGCGATTATGGCAAAACTCCCCAATGAGCATACATCACACCCATATCGGTAATTGTGGTGATCTTTGGGGGAGGCCTGTGTCCAGCAGTGGACTTCATTCGGCCGAAATGATTGACTAATTGAAGTCAGTTCAAAAGAATGCAAAATATAAACAGATTAACCCTACTTCTCTCAACGAGAGCTTATATAATCATAATAGATTTTGATCCTCGGTCAAGCTAAGCGTCCAAGATACTGTTCCAACGCACGTTGCTGTCATATATACACTATACGCACATTTAAATGACCAAATTGATTAACCGTCCGTGTGGTGGCAGGATTAGGAATATAGCACCACTCCATCTCCTCCCGTAGATATCGTAAAAAGCGACTAAGGGAATCGAAACCAGAGGTATTCGTCCACTGCTGAACAAAGGCCTCCCTCATAGATTCCACAACTGTGTCATCATTTTGGGGGGTATTTGCCAATACTCACCACGTTTAGCAGGCGGGTTGGTGACCGCAATATAGCTACTGTTTTACAGAAGGGACATCGCTGCCCATCCCTCCGGTGTAGAGTACATTAGTCGCTTCAAGAAGAATTTCCACTGGGCACCGATAAAAAAAAGGTATTGGTGATGATGGTGAAAGGTTAAAGTGTATAGGATCATGTCTTTAAGTAAAATTTTCCTATCGGCACTTAATACCGTGATAAACGATAAAGCCTTTGACTTGGCGCCGCGTCACCATAACTGCAGCGCGCAAACAACCCATAAAAGTCATGGGATTAGACACGCCGACCCCATAAAACGAAGCTCATAAAACAGTGATAAGTATGTAGCAAAATTTACTTTTAATTATTACTACAGTGTGGAATGGTGTTGGAGTTACGATAAATCCAAGACCATTCTATTTTAAATAAATTTTTCATATGTAATTGATTACTATTTCGATATTTTATAACATTTATCTGATGTTAATTAAAAATTGTGAAGGCGAGTACTACGTAGGCTAATTACACACACTTAGACCTCACAACGATCTGATGGTTTTGGGTACAGTTGTGGCCTCCAGAAATGTTCTACTCACGGCATTGTTGTGCGACGGGTCGTTGAGCTCCCTAAAATAGGGTAGAGTTCACGACGACTGATTCATGCCGTTTGACGGGATAAGTCTTCTCAAGGCTGTGGATCTTTCTTCAAAGGGCCGTTCAGGACGTTACCCTACATTTTTCTCACATATTATTGTATCCTAAATATGTTCAGAGATCAGATGGCAGTCACTCTTTGTACAACACTGATATTCAGCGGTATCTAATTGGACTGGAAGTGTACCCAACATACAGGGTGTCCAGTAAATAGCACGACATACTGCAGGGGGTGAGAGCTTGGGTCAATACCTACCAAAAAAACACAATATATGTTCAGCAAAATCTTACGGATTTACAGTAGTACAATATTTACCGAAATATCGAAAAATCTCTACCTTGACACAGATTTTTAAGCATCTCGTAATGAAAAATTCCTTTTCTAGTTTTTTTTTTACCTCAAATTATTTGTGAATAGTTACTTTACTCATTGATAAGTCTTTATTCTATTAAAACTAAAATGTTTTCAAGAAACACAATTTTCATTTAAATTTTCACAGTACAATTTTCTTATCGCTTAACTTTAACCTACAGTGGTACTACTGTAAATCCGTAAAATTTTGCTGAACATATATTGTGTTTTTTTGGTAGGTATTGACCCAAGCTCTCACCCCGTGGAGTATGTCGTGCTATTTACTGGATAACCTGTATATCGTTGGAAAAGGCTAGGAAGAAGAAGACATATTGGTAATATGTCTTCTTCTTAGAATTATTCTATAATAATATACCATCATGGACTTCCTCCGCCCTGGGGAAGGGCGGGGGGTATGTCGCTACCCTATCGGCTAAAACCACCTAAATGGGTCATCTTCGTCACCGACGGGGGCGAGAGAACCATCGTGCTAGAGCCGCCTGTTGATTCTGTCTTTAGGCATATCTCGGAGGGGGTAATTGCAAAGCGGTCACCCCGTCTAGCAAGGTGATCCTACTTAAATCTGAACTCTTACGAGCTAACCACAGTTTTTTTGTATTCTAGGATTTCCAGTTGACGTGGGTATTTACATAAATTCTATATTCACAAACAACAACAACAAGCAAGCAACCAAGTAACAACTACATGTTAGGCCGTACAAATGTTTGATCCGTGCGGGAATCGAACCCGCGAGTCAACCGTGTCGTATCTAACACTTAATAACCCAGAAACGCAAACTTAAAAACAACAAAGATAATAATAAATCAATTCGAAAAATAACGTAACAAATGAAAGATGTCAAGAGAATTCAACCAAATCCTTGATCAAGCAAGTCAATTTAAACAACACGAATTCCATAAAGCATTATAAATAATGGCGATAGCGATAGTACAGAACATCAAAGTCTTTCGCAGCGTGGATTTCTTATTAAACATTACATGCAAATCGGCGGCGCCCGAACTTATATTTACATAAATAATGTATTTTTCACGTTTCTACCTCTCCATAATGATATTATTGTAGGTATCTATGCAAATACCCGATCACGTTTTCTTTCGACAGCCAATCCGTGCTGATGTTTTTAAAGTCAGTAACTGAAGTCGCAGACCAGTAATTTAAGTTTGATTGGCAATAAATGATAATAGCCACAGTAGACGAAGTGTTTTTTTGTCGGATTTCTACGAGTATTTATATAACGCCTACGGCTTAACGAAGTATATTTTTTCAGTTTACTGGCTATATTTATTATAGATTACTAGTATTGTTTGCTTTGGTTGCTCGTTCACGGGCTCGCTTCTAAAGGTGTGTAACTTGGAATTTTTATTGGAGTTTACTCCTTAAGCATCGATTTATATATAAATGAATGGTAAATTCCCCGGTATGAAAAATGTATCAGAGGTGAAATTTTGTCCGGCGTTAACTAAAATGCGTTACGTTTTTCTGAGTACCTTCTGCGTTAAAGTCATGTATGTGTCAAATGTCGTTTGATGTCAAAGTTTTATATTATTTTATTTAGGTAATATATGTAATAAATATGCCGTTTGGTGCCGACTCACAATACCACCACCCCATATCCTCTCGTGGTGTCGTAAAAGTGGACTTGAAAGGATTAGCCGGAGGATAGGCAGCAGCGTCCTCGGAGTACACTAACAAATCTACTGCGATCGCCAACCCGCTCGCCAAGCAGCGTGGCGATTATGGCAAAATCTCCCGCATAAGCACACAACATACCCTGAGCGGTCGTGGAGGCAAGCTTTGGAGGAGGCCTATGTCCAACAGTGGACTTTATTCGGCTGAATGATGACTTTCAGCGTGAGTTCTCTAATATTTATTAAAGGCGGATAAATAGAGCGACTTTACTAAGCCTTCAGAACCTACAGCAACCTTAAGGAGTTACATGGATCTTACCTTAAAGGTAAGATCCATATATAACTTCTGTAGGTTGATGATGCAATAAATAAATAACTTCTGTGGATAAGTAATCAATACGTTTTAACGAAATTTTACGTTTACTTGACAGATAATTTAACGACACGACCTACCTACTTAAATTAATTAAATCGAATTATTTATTTACAAAAAAGGTATCGCGCTCCATAATACTGATGGATTACAAAACTTTGCAGAATAAGCTGCGTGTTTAAAAATTCGAAAAAGGAATGGTTGTGCATAACTGACGCGAATGGGGTTTATTGCGACAATTATTTTAGTTTTGTTGCAGAATTCGAACTGCCTACTGCATTGCGTATTCCCTGGTCTGTCACACGATGAATTTACACATGTATTAAGTTTAATATGTTAACGGCTTTTGTTTACTTACGCTTCTAAACGTCGCTGAGTGAACGAAAATCTCATTATATGTATTCAGATATTTCTCTAAACAATTCCTTTTACACACACATCAAGTGATCACTGCAAGGAGCGGTCATATGGATTAATACCATAATCACCACGCTTGGCAGGCGGATTGGTGACCGCAGTATGGTGTTAGCACACGAGAAGGTGCTGCCGCTCAACCTCTTGCTTTGATCCCTTTGTCGCCTTTTACGACACCCATGAGTAGAGGGGTAATCTCTATTCCTTCGTATTAAATACATGATCAATGCTCACTTCACTTCGTAGTTCTAAACCACAATAATTCTACTGAGCGTGTGTTCTTAGTTCGTAAAACATTTAATCTTGTAAGTAATGACATTTTAGACGGTAGTTTTGTAATTAAATTGTGCCAATGCACGAATCTTTTTATTAATAAAAATACAACAGTAAACAACTATAATATGCAAATTACACTCATAATCTTGTAAAAACATAAACTACATGTTGGTTTACATATATGTATAATCTTCATCAGCAGAAAAAATAACTCAATATTTATGTAAAATTATTATATCAATTTATTTAAATTCTTCGTTTTAGTTCTTACTGATTGGCATCCGTGTGTTGGGCTCCAGCTGAAAATCAGCGCCCGGCATCACTGCATTATGCTGAGTTGGATACCTATTTGATACGGACATGGGACACACCATGAAAATGTGTAGATTTAAGGTATACACAATTAAATTATAAGGCAAGTTACATTTTATTTAGATCTATTAGTATTTTAAATAACATAATTGTGTCACATATGTGGTCAAATAAATGTCATTTATCTTATCTTTATCTTATCTAGTCTTCGCCGGGATCACAATAAATCTTTAGTTAAACAGTATTTGTACACTCAGCTTATAACATCCGGAACAATGTTTAAAAATTCTATGTTCTATGATTCTACCGAAATGAACTAAATGCTTTTTCCAATATTTCCCACAGTTCCTTATATCAACATAAGATATTTAAGATTCTATTTTCAAATTTAAAAAACAAACCAACATTTTAAGAATAGACTAACACTTGACAGCCCGCTTTTTAACCGAAATTTGCCGAGCTGTGTAATTCTGCAATAATATGCCCGTGTCACTAGCACATTTGTCAGCGTTGTGTACAGTTGAGCAACGGTGACGTCACGCGGGTAACGGCCGAGCGTTGTGTAATGCGGCGTGTGGCCACTACCGGACATCTTGCGGTAAAAGGATACCGTGGCCAAGTATTGCTATATGTTAAATATGTCGGTACGGATTGTTTATTTTCCTTGTGAACTGAGAAGGGAAGGCGGGCGATTAACAGCTCTTTCCTTGTGAACTGGGAAAGAAAGATGTTACTATAAGTTATTATGTGTAAGTTCGTTTATAATAATAATATATTTATTTCAGACTAAATACATGTGCCGTGTGGTGTCGGCTCAGAATGCCGGGGTGGTGGCATTCTCCTACCATGGGTGTCGTAAAAGTCGACTAAGGGATTAGCCGGAGGATGGGCAGCAGCGTCCTTCGAGTCCATTAACAACTCAACTGCGATCGCCAACCCGCCTGCCAAGTGTGGCGATTATGGCAAAACCCAATGAGCCTACAACACATCCATATTGGTGGTTGTGGTGATCTTTGGGGGAGGCCTGTGTCCAGCAGTGGACTTCATTCGGCCGAAATGGTGAGACGAAATACATGGTCCATATAGTGTTGTAATTAACAACCTAAATTTAATGTTAGTAAATTAGACTAATTTAAGTAGTAATATGTAATAATCTGGCGCCTAAATGGGGCACTGACTACGTGTGATGTATCCAGTGACCAAGCATCGGACAGTCCCGTCCGTCACACAATGCTAAGTGCATTGTGTGACGGCTGTGGGGGCTGGTGTGCATTCTGAGAACGAGCGAGGCACATATTTTGCGGATGATGGCATAAAAACCATCAACCCTTGTCCCAGCAAACATCCCGGTAGCATTACAAAAATGTGGCAGTCCCAACAACATCCTGAGCGCATTGTTGTACTGAACTCGCAGGGCGCTGTATTGCTACGTTAGTAGTACGGGTTAATTGGGACAATGTGTTACGCAAATCATCATCATCATCATCATATCAGCCAAAGGATGTCATCTGAAAAGAGGCCTCCCCCATATATTTCCACAACGACCGCTTACATAATGCCCGCATCCAATGACTCTCAGCGATCTTTACCAGGTCGTCTGTCCATTTCGTTGGCGTTACGCACGGTTATACAGTATTAATAACTTTGACGAATCATCAAATTAATGCTTATTAAACGCAAATATAAACGCTGAAAAAATTGTACGGTAAATTAGTAAAGACAGAACAATGTTTTTAACATCTAATAGAATAAAAGAAAGAAAAGAATAAATAAATAAAGAAAGAAAGAACATTATTTATATAAAACAAAAATTAATTACAATGAAAAATTGTGCGTCCCGTCCGTACAAATAGAAATAGGTATATCGCTCAGCATAATGCAGTGGCGTCACATAGATATAAAACCACTGCGCTGATATTCTGCGACATCCTTATATGACGTTTTGACGTCGTCCAGTGTTACATAACACCATAAAGTATCCTAATAATAAAAACATTTCTTAAATTGATGCTAATCTTAGCAGTTATAAACTGAATAAAATGTGTAAATTATGACCTGCCCGGAGGCCTCTTTTGCCAGAAACGACCGGTTAAGCAACCACACTTCCCAGAAGCGTATGCGAGGAACCCAACATTTTTTTTATGAGTATTAGTAGTAATAATAAACAATATACTGTTATATGTATACTGTTTTTGTTTAAGTGTAAATTAATGGAACGCTGTCAACTCGTACGCAAACCCATTCGCGCTGTCACTGTCAGAGTATGCAAGCGCCAAAGCGAGCGGCCATTTTCTTTTTATTTGTTGTTGTGGTCTGTGGTAAATCTATTACCAAATTTAATCATTCTCGTCATATCAGCCAAGAAACGTCCAGTGTTGAAGAAAGACCTTCCCACAAACAGCCGGGTACACGCCGTGTGTCATCATTTTGGGGGGAATTTGCCAGTACTCACCACGCTTTTTGGCAGGCGGTTGGTGAGCGCAGAATGGCTGGTGTTCCATAGAAAGGGACGCTGCTGCCCATCCCTCCGGTTAGTTCCTTAGTCGCCTTTTACGACATCCACGGGAAGAGATGGAGTAGTAGTTAATCCATGAAAGGAAAGCAGTTTCAGTAAGAAATAATATAATACCCTGACTAGCCCGTCGTGGATTATGAGCGCAATTATAAATTTAAATCAGTAGTGATACGCCCCTAACTACCGATGTGTGTTCCACTTCTTTTATTTTTAATTGATGTTGTGTTCTTTCTCAAGCCTCAGAGCAGGATCGATATATCGCACTTTCTCCGGCACTTATCGTAAGCCTTAATTACATACGTTGTACAATCAAATACACGTACCTGCATACAATTTATTCATGCGCGAGTTATATCACCGACTTATCGACTCGATATCGATATTATCGACTTATTTTTGAGTTTGTTTTATTTAGAACTCTCGTCGTGGGTTCGATTCCCGCACGGAACAAATATTTGTTCGATCAGCAGGTAGTTGTTCCGGGTCTGGGTGTATTGTGTGTGGAACTTGTGTTTGTAAACGCGCCCACGACATAGGAGGAATCCTAGCGATGTTTTAAAAAAAAGAAAAGATTTGTATTTATTAGTGCTCATTGCTTCTTTCGTGGATTTAGAACGGAATGTAGGAGATGAGTAAACAATTCCGGCGATCGGATTCACCGGATACTTCGGTTAAATGTAAGTATGAGTACCTATACAGTTCTTAAATTCACGCTGGAATCCGCTAACAGCCGAAATTAATAATCAGTCTAATCCAAAATCTTTGGATTTGGGATTGAGGATTTGGCTGTTTCTGTATTGAGTATGATCGTAATAAAAAAAAACACATCAAGGTCTAACTCATAAATCTAAAGATTTTGGACTAGATTGATTGTTAATTAGGCCACAAATGTATGCATTATCGGTTTCCGTGTGGTGGATTAAGAATATAACACTATTCTATATCCTCCCGTGGGTGTCGTAAAAGCCCACTAAGGAACTCTAAATCAGAGAGATGGGCAGCAGCGTCCCTTCTGTGGAACAGTAGCCATACTGCGCTCACCAACCCACCTGCCAAGCGCGGTGAAAACTGGTAAATTCCCCCTAAAACAACAACACACTGCGTGCAATTATGGAGGAGGCAGTGGACATCTTTTGGCTGATATAATGATGGTGATAAATTTAGTAAGTTTTTGTATGATAGTTACTTTTTATCTCATCATCATCATTTCGGCCAAATAAAGTCCACTGCTGGACACAGGCCTCCCCCAAAGATCACCACAACGACCGATATGGATGTGTTGTGGGCTCATTGGGGGGTTTTGCCATAGTCGCCACGGTTGGCAGGCGGGTTGGCGATCGCAGTTGAGTTGTTAATGTACTCGAAGGACGCTGCTGCCCATCCTCCGGCTAATCGCTTAGTCGACTTTTACGACACCCATGGGAGGAGATGGGGTGGTGGCATTCTGAGCCGGCACCAGACGGCAACTTTTTATCTACTGTCTATTAAATTCATTATACAAACAAAAGAAACGATAATATTAATAATGACAGGCCGGAAGTACCTTATGTAATGTTATATATTTTTTATTCATAATCGCCCTATGTATTTAAGCACCCAACGAGCAGAGCCAACTCACTTAGATCGATAGCAGGTAAGTGAACTTGTCAAATGCGCCGGCGCAACTTTCACTATCATCTCGCTACAACGTTCATTGAACCGGGTTTCAAGCTGTTACTACTTCACTAAAGACTTTAGAGACGGGTTTTGGGAGCATATGATTAACCACTCGTAGGAATATCTATACAAATAAATAAAATTGAAGTGTCTGTTTGTAATGTCACAATAACAGTTTTTTATTGTTTTTTTTTTTTTAAACCTTGCCCCACACTAGGATTTCTCCTGTGTCGTGGGTGCGTTTACAGACATGAATTTTACACACAATACACTCAGACCCGGAACAACTACCTGCAGATCATACAAATATTTGTTCCGTGCGGGAATCGAACCCACGACCCGGTACATATAACAAAAAACAATTTTTTGTCTGTCTGTCTGTTTGTTCCGGGTAATCTCCGAAATGGCTGGACCGATTTTGACGGGACTTTCACTGGCAGATAGCTGATGTTATAAGTAATAATTAGGCTACTTTTGTTTTTGAAAAATAATTAGGGTTCCGCGCAAGAGAAATAAAACCCTTGAAATTCAATATATATTTATTCTATGTCAAGTGTCTATCTCGAAGTACTCTAAATTTCTTTTAAATTAAACGCGGGTGAAACCGCGTGTAGCAAATAAAGAGCAGAAGACATGACTGCAAAAGGGTCTGTTAAGTTATTCACTTGTATATAAGGAATCTTAGAAATTATTTACATAATAAACTAAGAAGCTCTTGTAATATCCGAGATCCAGATTTACCCTGGTTCAGTTAGCGTATTGTAAATTTACGTATATGCCTATTTATTACAAACTAGCTCGGACCCGTGGTTTCACCTACGTTAAATTTATAAGAAATTTAGAGTACTTCGACATAGACACTTGACATAGAATATATATTGGATTTCAAGGTTTTTTTTACCCTGAACCCTAATTATTTTTCTAAAATAAAAGTAGCTTAAGTTATTCCTTATAACATCAGCTATCTGCCAGTGAAAGTCCCGTCAAAATCGGTTCAGCCGTTTCGGAGATTACCCGTAACAAACAGTCAGACAGACAAAAAATGTATAATTGTTTTTTTTGTTATTGGTACCGTAACTTTCATATGCATTTAGTAAAAAGCTGTTATTTTGACATTACAAACAGACACTTCAATCTTATTTATTTGTATAGATTTATTATTCGAATTAAACAATAAACCATTGTTATTTCGTATTTCTCACACGTTTCGAACCCTTTACGGAGTTCATGGTCACGACGACCATTGGTATTGCATGAAAGCATATGCTATGCATTTATTGCACGTATGTAGGATTTATGTACCTCGAAACAATCCGTAAGTACCTATGTTGTAAGTTATACTAATTCCTTTATCTATTTAAGATTATATGACTTGATTAGTTAATCGCTATTACGTTTTTTTATCCTTTTTAAAATATTGGTGCTTGGTTAAATTGATTAAGTAACTGGTTTTAAATATTCCTCTGATCGTTATTTTTTTGCTTGTAATTTGCATGTATTCGTTGTAAATTATATTCTAAGATTATTTCCACGTTTAATAGTACCTATTCAAGTTGTAATATATCGTTGAGTTAATGTAATTATTGTGAAATGTTCGAGATATAGGAGTCCGTTTTTTTTTCTAATTAATTACTTAGTGTAATGAAAACCATTTGTTTCCAGGACCTGAAAAGATATAAAAAATCTGTCTTTTAAAATATTCATTTAATTAAATGTAAAGTTCACAAAGAGTTTCAACCACTTCAGTTTTCAGTGTGGTATTCTGAATAAGAATATAGCACCACTCCATCTCCTCCCGTGATGTCGTAAAAGGCGCCTAAGGGACTCTGAACCAGAAGGATGGGCAGCAGCGTCCCTTCTGTGGAACAGCAGACATACTGCGCTCTACCTGCCTGTTACGTGTGGTGAATATTACAGCGAGACTTGGGGGGGATTCTTTACAATCCTCCCCGACAAGTGCCTGGAGGGCGGCCTTTTTACAGCTGCTTGCCCTCCGCTAGAGGGAGTGACCGCTTTACAGTCATCCCTTCTGAGATGTGCCTAAAGGCGTGGCACCAATGGGCGGCTCTAGTGTGATCTTACGAGGACCTGGAGCCCCCCTTCGGGGCCGAAGATGACCGCTCCAGTGGTTTTAGCCGGTAGGAGTTCGCCCTTTCCCGGGGTGGAGGAAGTTCCATGTAGAATTTCCACTGGACACCAATAAAAAAAAAAAAAAAAAGGCGTGGTGAAAATGGTCAAATTTCCCCCTTTGATCAGCATTGTACGTATTGTTTAGTTTAGACCATAGTATATTTAATTAAATAAACATGATATACATATAAAAAATCGATGGACAAGGAGTTTGGATACAATTTTTTTTTTTGGATACCTTTTAAAATCGAAGTGGCACTGGTATCGTCGCCAAGGGTTCACTAAATATACGTTACCTGTAGTGTTGGTGTCAATTACCATAATAACGCTAAAACTTGCCTTGCTTACCTGTAAACAAAGGAAAATAAAATTTAATGTTTGCTGTCAATTTAAAATATTACAAATGTAAGTATAAATGTGTGTGCCGTGTGCCGGCTCAGAATGCCACCACCCTATCTCCTCCCGTGGGTTTCGTAAAATTCGACTAAGGGATTGGCCGGAAGATGGGCAGCAGCGTCCTTCGATTACATTAACAACTCAACTGCGATCGCCAACCCGTCTGCCAAGCGTGCCGATTATGGCAAAACCCTCCAATGAGCCCACAACATACCCATATCGGTCATTGTGGTGATCTTTGGGGAGACCTGTGTTCAACAGTGGACTTCGTTCGGCCGAAATGATGAAGCACAAATGTTTAAGCTGTGTTTAAACTTTAGACATTACTGGGCTCCGGTTAGAAGGGCACTGTAGTTAGTGAAATTGCTGGGCATAACCTCTTGCGTGTCAATTGCCGGCAGCCATGTAGATACAATAGATTTTTAACTGTCTCGTTTTGCGGCAGAGGGTGAGATAAAAGACTAAACATCTAATGTGTCGTCCTGGGCAGCGTTACTATTGTCATGGGCATGCGAGATGCTATCCACCAGGCGAATGTCTAGCACGTCTCACACTGGGTTGTATATTTTTAGGGATCTGAACGTCCGAAGGTAAACAAAAAAGAAAGAAAAAAAAAATTTGCTTAAACATGTGTCAGTCACAATACATACAAATGCATGATGGGTGTAAAGAATTTGGTAAGTCCAACATGTTTTACCGTAATCGGCGTACAAAAATAGAAACAGGTGTCATGCCTGGTCATGAATTCAAAATTATATAACAAAATTATTAATTTAGATGTCAAGGTATACATATATCTGTTGCAATTAACATTACAATTTAAGTCCAGAGCTGATTATCAATGTTAATCAATCAATCAATAAAAATTCAACACTTATTCGTAAGGAAGTCCGTAACATTGTAATAACATTTTTCAATTAATAATGTTTTAAATTTTATCTTAAATACATTTATATTCAATTGTTTATAACTTTCTGGAATTATACATACTACACTTTTGTGTAGTAATGCTGTTTTAGCTGGCTGCAAACAAAGTCTGTCATTTCGGCGATTTTGATTACAAAGTCAGATAAACGTGGAAATAGGTGGGGATTGTTTCTAACAAATAATGCGACTTCAATTATATATAACGACGGAAGTTGAAGAATCTTAAAAATGGCGGAACCTTTATAGGATCATTCTTGTGTCTGTCTGTCCGTCTGTCACAGCCAATTTGCACCGAATCTGCGGGACCGATCCAAGTTTAAATTTGGCACACTTATGGATTTCTTGTGGCTGATATGATGATGATGATGATGATGAATAATACTGTTGCGACCTACATATATATAAAATGTGATGCATACATTTATTGCTTTGTTTTCGTTCTAAACAATAATTAATCGACAGCTTTATATTGATGACTTGTTTATAAGTCAAGTAAGCAATAATAATATTATAAATGATTTGTAATTGTTATTTTTTCCACAAACCTGTTAATTTTGTAGAAACAACGTAATTTAGAATGATGACGCACGTGGATATCTTGTTTTACATGTGTATATACTTGATTATGTTGCCTTTACGAGTTCATAGACATTAGTGATGTGCCAAATAACTAAATATCTATTGAAACAGCCATTTCATTATTTCGAAGCAGAAAACTAACACATCAATTCAATTCAATAATTTATTCAGTAATTAGGTGCGTATTCATACATACATCATACATAATTCGACGGCACGGTTGGTGCAGTGGCTGATACAGTCGGCTGCTGCGCTCGGGGTCGTGGGTTCGAATCCCGCACGGAACAAATATTTGTATGATTTGCAGGTAGTTGTTCCGGGTCTGGGTGTATTGTGTGTAAAATTCATGCCTGTAAACGCACCCACGACATAGGAGAAATCCTATTATGGGGCAACGTTTTAAAAAAAAAAGAAAGAAATTATAGTCCCACTGCTGGCCACAGGCCTTTTCTCACGAAGAGAAAGGTTAGGCCATAGTCCACCACGCTGGCCTAGTGCGAGTTGGCGGACTACACACGCTTTGAGAACATTGTGGAGACGTCTCAGGTGTGCAGATTTCCTCACGATGTTTTCCTTCACCGTTAGCAAGCGGTAATCAGATTCTAATCCGCACATGAATCCGAAAGTCAGAGGTGCAAGCCGGGATCGAACTCAGACCTCGTGTATGAAAAGCAAGCGTTCAACCACTAAGATATCACCGATCTGTATTCAGTAAGTAGAGAAAAGTGTCTGTCAGAGCTGTTAGGGCATTTCACTTGCTAGACTTTGCAGAGTTCGTGGTTGCAGGATGATCCTGGTCTCTGCCGGGGGAGCGGTCAAATGCAGAAAAGCGTACAACTCAACCCCGGCTAGAGGTAAGAAGAAGGACACCGTGGGGTTTTAGCCGGTTTGATCCCGGCATGCCCCTCCGCCCTTCCCAAGGCGGAGGAAGACCAAGAGGATTTCCACACGTTAAAAAAAAAAAATAGGATGATCCTGGTCAGGTTATCCACGAAATCCGTTTAAAAGTGTTTTATTATAAATTTGTACGTCTTTTTACAAATATAGGTGTTCATTTTTTTTATACAACATGGTGATGAGAGTTGCGAGTCATTCCCCAGCTGGTAAGCGTCACGCCGGCCCATAACCTTTGTAATGCCACCCAGGACAAGTTCTGCGTAGTATCTACCACACCACGCTCGCCACACCATAGCAAAGTAATGTCTAAAGTTTCAACACTACTGCTCAGTGGAATAATTGGCACTGGGGTGGTACCTACCTTTTTTTTAATGGTGCCCAGTGGACATTCTTCATGAACTTCCTTCACCCCGGGGAAGGGCGAAGGGGTATGCCGGACTCCTACCGGGTAAAACCACTGGAGCGGTCATCTACGGCACCTAAGGGAGGCTCCAGGACCTCGTATGATCACACTAGAGCCGCCCACTGGTGCCACGCCTATAGGCACATCTCGGAGAGGGTGACTGCAAAGCGGTCATCTCCCCGGGGGGGATTGTAAGGGATCCCCCAAAGCGTCCCACGGCAGCGCGTGACCACATGCGTGCTACCGTCTTCTCTTGGGTCGCTCGGTGTGGGCACGCAGATTCCCCAATCTAGCACCCGCGAACCCAGAGGGGGTGGTACCTACCTAGCTGGCCTCTTGGAACAAGAGACCCTTTTTTCTTTTTTTGGATCTATAAAGAAAAAGAATTTGCAGCTATACAAGACAAAAAATCAGATACAATTCTTTTTTTAATTTTTTTTTTATTGATTTCCAGGGATGCAACATGTGCACAAAATACAAATAAAAGCCACATGTCCCTATCGTCAACAAATACACTAATTATACTGTCAATCAAACAGGTTGGAACATAAAGAAACAAGTGTACAACCTTGGCCATGTTCCTAAATATCAGCGCACGTCACTGTATTAGTACCGGTGTCTTGTGACTTAGTTTTTATAAAGGCAGCCTTCATTTAATTATACTTTTTATCTACACAAATAAATAAAATTTGACTGTCTGTTTGTAAAGTCAAAATAACAGCTCTTTCCTAAATGCATATGAAAGTATATACGGTACTTACAACAAAAAAGCTATTTGTAATTGTTTTGTCTGTCCGTCTGTCTGTTTGTTCCAGCTAATCTCCGAAACGGCTGGGCCGATTTCTACGGGACTTTCACTGCAAGATAGCTGATGTTATAAGGAATAACTTAGGCTACTTTTATTTTAGAAATATATATAGGGTTCCGTGCAAAAAAATAAAACCCATGAAATTCAATATATTTATACATAACTCTATGTCAAGTGTTTATACCGAAGTACTCTAAATTATATATAAATAATCCACTTTCTTTGAAATTAAACGGCGGGTGAAACCGCGGGTCCAGTTAGTTTGGACTAACATCATTCGAACTGTCAATAAAATAAGTAAGATGATAAAAAAAGAAATCTCTCACAGAAGGAGACCATTTCATTCCAGTTTTCGTGCTCTGCCAACATAGCCGACACTACTGCCGGCAGAGAGAGATCTTGCCCGATCCGATCGACCAGGAAGCCTGAGTAACTACTGGCAAATGCTCCCCAAAATGACGACGACATGTGACAGGTCGTGGAAATGTATGGAGGAGGCCATTGTTCAGCAGTTGACGTCCTTCGGCTAATATGGTGATGATGATGAGATGATATTGCCCTCAGGATGGGCGGAGGGACGTTCCGGGTTCTACCGGATAAAACCTCACGGTGTTCTCAGGCCCGGCAGATATCGGCCGTCATGTGTGGCTAGCTGAACATTCTTCTCAGCGAGGCACGCCTAGAACACAGCACGCTGCCACCTCGCCCTGCACCTGGTCGGACTACGAACTGCCCCAAGTTCGTCACCCGCCTTATTGTATGCCTACCGAAACGATTTCCGACTGCAGACAAATTGATGGTTCAGCTCTAAAATTAAACACTTTTTAGGGTTCCGAACGTCCGAAAGTAAAATCGGCGGAACCCTAATAGGATCACTCGAGTCTGTCTGTCCATCTGTCACAGCCGATGTGCTCCGAATCTACTGGACTGATTAAGTTGAAATTTGGTACACATATGGATTTCTGCGACCTAAACACGTACGTGTAACGTCAATAATTAAATTTAGATTATAGGGGTCCTTTTTGGGGGGCAGGTTAGGCAATGTACAAAATGTAAGAATAAAGTTTCGCATTTTTTTTTAAAAACGTTCCCCACACTAGGATTTCTCCTGTGCCGTGGGTGCGTTTACAGACATACATTTCACACACAATACACCCGGACCCGGAACTACTACCTGCAGATCATACAAATATTTGTTCCGTACGGGAATCGAACCCGCGACCCGGAGCGCAGCAGTCGACTGTATCAACCACTGCACCAACCGTGTCGCCACGCTTCGCTACGCACGTTCAATACGCTGTCCTGGTGCGGGTTGGACTACACACACCATTGAGAACATTTTGGAGCCCTCTCAGGTGTGCAGGTTTCCTCACGAAGTTTTGCTTCCCCGTTAACACAAGTGATAATCAAATTCAGATACGCACATGAACCTCAAAAGTTAGAGGTGCGAGCCGGGATTGAAATCACACCCTCCTGTATAGAAGGGAAGCATTCAATCACTAGGCTATACGCACTGCATTTTACTCGTACATAGTTCATACTGTAGCTATACTATTGTTTGATTGTGTACATTTACACAGAACAATGTGTGGTGAATTTAGTTGAATCCATTGACCCACTAAAGACCTACTTAGCATCTCCAACAGAATTACCAAGTAATAAGGAAACTTTAAGACTTCCGTCTGTTCAGTATTCATTGCGCGTCACGATCTCTCTCGCACACGCGCGTTCGGAAGCGAGCCTGGAACGGAATACGTAACATACGGAAGTGTATCTTTGGTCGAGTTAGTGAAGGCTGTTTCTCCTTCAAATTATCTGCCCATATCACGTGCGTTTGTCTACGTGAAGGTTAGGATGTGGTATTAGAAATTTAAGGAAGTCTCCCTTTGAGGTCAATTGGATTAAAATACCTAATTGTTATCTCCAATGAACTAGTTACACTGAAAAGTAGAGACGTACTACTTGTTAATCCCTTTAATTAAACTAGATACGGTAATGCTGGGATCGTAATCACGACCCCTTGATCGGCAGTCCGGGGTCTTCCAGCCGAAATTAATAATCAATTTGATGACGGCATGGTTGGTGCAGTGACTGATACAGTCGACTGCTGCGCTCCGGGTCGCGGGTTCGATTCCCGCACGGAACAAATTTTGTATGATCTGCAGGTAGTTGTTCCGGGCTTGGGTGTATTGTGTGTAAAATCATCATCATCATTTCGGCCGAATGAAGTCCACTGCTGGACACAGGCCTACCCCAAAGATCACCACAACGACCGAAATGCTGTGTGGCTCGTTGGGGGGTTTTGCCATAATCGCCACGCTTGGCAGACGGGTTGGCGATCGCAGTTGAGTTGTTAATGTACTTGAAGGACACTGCTGCCCATTCTCCGGCTAATCCCTTAGTCGATTTTTACGACACCCACGGGGGAAAATGGGGTGGTGGTATTCTGAGCCGGCACCACACAGCATATTATATTACATAATTATAAATAGTTAAATAGAATACATAAAAATATCTGTTATATAACAAAGGCCTCCACCATTGATTTCTACAGTTGTGTCGTCATTTCGGGGAGAATTCTCAGTGCTCACCACGCTAGGCAGGCGGGTTGGTGAGCGCAGTATGAATACTATTCCACAGAAGGGACGCTGCTGCCCATCCCTCTGGTTTAGACGCCCTTAGTCGCCATTTACAACACCTATGGGAGAAGATCGAGTGGTGCTATATTTCTAATCCAAACACCAAATGGATTTTTCTATTACCATCATTATAATTTATATAAAGTCAAATATAAACAAAATCCTTACTTGCGATGGTTTGATATGTCGTTACTACATGTCAGCTAGCACACATCCGTCCATATAAATGATAAAAAAATAAAAAATAAACAAGCACTGGAAACGATATCTATACATCTATACAAATAAATAAAATTGAAGTGTCTGTTTGTAATGTCAAAATAACAGCTTTTTACTAGATGCATATGAAAGTATATACGGAACATATAACAAAAAATGCATAATTTTTTTTTTGTCTGTGTGTCTGTCTGTTTGTTCCGGGTAATCTCCGAAACGGCTGGTCCGATTTTGACGGGACTTTCACTGGTAGATAGCTGATGTTATAAGGAATAACTTAGGCTACTTTTATTTTATAAAAATAATTAGGGTTCCGTGCAAAAATAATAAAACCCTTGAAATCCAATATATATATTCTATGTCATGTGTCTATGTCGAAGTTCTCTAAATTTCTTTTAAATTAAACGCGGGTAAAACCGCGGGTCCCAGCTAGTTATAAATATAACTGAAGGTCTCTACATAAAGGTTATCGAGGGCATCCCCGGGGCCATGAGCAATAGTTATCATCTGTTTGGGTTACTCAGAGTTCTTCATCATCATATCAGCCAAAGGATGTCCACTGATGAACTAAAGGCCTCCCTCATAGATTCCCACAATTTTATTGTGTCATTATTTTGGAGGAATTTGCCAATATGAACCACGCTTGGTTGATTGTTGATTGATTCAAAGTCAAAGTCAAAGTCAAAAATTTTTATTTCAAATAAACCAAATATTGGCACTTATGAAACGTCAGAATCTAAGTTGCATGGTTCCAAATAGTTGATCTCATGGAGAAGAGCCGGCAAGAAACTCCATGGATACTCTTTTAAAATAATTGAGATTACAATGTTGATTGATACACCTTATTGTAATATATATACCGAGAAAAATGTAGGACAATGTGTAAAGATGGAACATACCACAAATTGCTTGATTTGGTGTGCGTGTATTGGTTACTGTTCCATAGAATCCCTTCGTTCGTTGCTTCGTTGCTGCCCTTCCCTCTGGTTTAGAGTCACCTTTTAAGACATTCCATGGAAGGAGATAGAGTGGTGCTATATTATTAATCCGGACACTACACAGATAAGAAATCTTGCATGTGAAACAAGGGCCTGAAGCTTCATAGATTCCAAGTAAAGGTAAATTAAGTATAATAATATTAATAAATTGCATAGCATTTCATCATCACAGCTGTTACCGTCCTGACTCCCAACCCAACCCACCATCATTTCGGCCAAATAAAGTCCACTGCTGGACACAGGCCTCCCCCAAAGATCACCACAATCACCGATATGGATGTGTTGTGGGCTCATTGGGGGGTTTTGCCATAATCGCCACGCTTGGCAGGTGGGTTAGCGATCGCAGTTGAGTTGTTAATGTACTCGAAGGATGCTGCTGCTCATCCTCCGGGTAATCCCTTAGTCGGCTTTTACGACACCCACGGGAGGAGATGGGGTGGTGGTATTCTAAGCCGGCACCACACGGCAGTCCTGGGTAGCATTACAATTATTGTTCAGAGCTGATCATCAGGCAAATAACTTGCTCGTGCTGTCAGTAGTTTGTATAAAAACCAAATTTTAATCCATACAAGAAATAATCACTAAATTGAAATAACATTGAAATATGAATAAATTGTTTAAATCAACATAATATATAATTAGTCTTAATAAATTACATTTATGTATGTCGGTATATAGCGGATTCCTGTTGATGACATTTAGATGGCATTAGCACATAATAACGATAAACACCAACAAAACTAAGAATACACTGGCAGTCGGATGCAAATCGCACAGGAAGTGACGTCACTATGTCGGTGTGACATATGGCTAGGGTTGTCACTACCATGAACTGCGAAAGGCTCACCTGACTTATTGAATACTAGCTGGGATCCGCGGTTTCACCCACGTTTAATTTAAAAGAAATTTAGAGAACTTCGACATAGACACTTGACATAGAACATATATATTGGATTTCAAGGGTTTTTTTTTTGCGCGGTACCATAATTATTTTTCTAAAATAAAAGTGGCCTAGGTTATTCCTTATAACATCAGCTATCTGCCAGTGAAAGTCCCGTCAAAATCGGTCCCGCCGTTTCGGAGTTTACCCGAAACAAACAGACAGACAGACAGACAAAAAATTTAAAAATGGTTTTTTGTTATATGTACCGTATATACTTTCATATGCATTAAGTAAAAAGCTGTTATTTTGACATTACAAACAGACACTTCAATTTAATTTATTTGTCTAGATTTAATCGAGTTTGATAGTCATTTGAAATCCCCCCAGGAAGACGGTGGCGCGCACAGGGTCACGTGCCGCCATGTGCATAGCAAAGCGTAGAGCGAGACTTGGGGGGATCCTTTACAATCCTTCCCGAGAGGTGCCTGGAGGGCGGCCTTTTTACAGATGCCTTCCTTCCGCTAGAGGGGCTGACCGCTTTACAGTCATCCCCTCCAAGATGTGCCTAAAGGCGTGGTACCAATGGGCGGCTCTAGTGTTATCTTACGAGGACCTGGAGCCCCTCTTCGGTGCCGAAAATAACCGCTCCAGTGGTTTTAGCCGGCAGGAGTCCGGCATACCCCTTCATCCTTCCCCGGGGCGAAGGAAGTTCCATGTAGAATTTCCGCTTGCATGTCAACGCAGCACCGCTGTACATCGATTATAAAAAAAATATGTATTATAATAAAACACTCTTAAACGGATTCTATCGCGTGTATTTTAGATTTTTGTTGTATGTTTGACTGAGTAAGTATGGAAAACAAAAAGCTGTTTGTCGTTCATACTTCAATAAATTATATAGTATTGGTGCTGTTTATTAATTTCCTTCGCTCATAAAAATATGAAAAATAATTAATAAATTAGAAAATTTATTATTGAATAAAACGCTTGTACCTATTTAGTATGAATACCTCATAGCCATCATCATATCAGCCACAGGACGTCCACTGCTGAACAAAGGCCTCCCCTTTCATGAATACATACTTCAGCAATATTAGCCCCGTAAGGAAATATTTGGTGAAGATTCCATCAGCGACAGCCCTAATAACTCAAAAGTCTTGGAACAATAGTGCTGGGACATATAAGTACCGTTTATCATATTTCGACATGACAATAGAGTCTCAACCACCACCGAGAGTAGCGCCGACCTACATATTCTTCATTGCGCACGCAACATCGCCACCTCACTAATCATTACTAGAGCCCCAGCTGGTAATAAAACAGAAGTGTATAAAGAAATGTTTCTAGTGTCGTTTAAGTGTGTCGCTGGAGTTACGGGGGCGTTCCCACTGTACAATGGGACATTAGTATTGACTTTGTGCTGGTATTGACCTGTAGCAACCTCATTTCATGCGAACTGTTGTTGTATGAAAAGAAATGTGCGAGTTTTAGAAGTAATTACGATTCGAACTTCTGTAATAAAGCGGGTTGGGTTGAAAATACGAACAATTTGAAAATAGGACCTCGACCTCGGCCTCGAGAGTGGACTTACGAGTTTTTGAGGTCGATTTCTAGTTCAAGAATATTTTGTACGTTTTGTAAATTCTCGTTTTTTTTTTTAAAGTTTTGCGCTTTTTCGGTGGACTCTGGATCTTTAAAAATAGCAACTCCTTCGTCTGTCACATTCCTGGGGGCCTAAAAAGGCCGCTTTAGCAGAATCATAATATGAATCACATTAAATATCACCAAATGGTCCAGAAGGCCTAAAAAGATCGTATTAGGTTTTATTTATAAGGCATAATAATGATCTCAATACGATTCACATTAGATATCACAAAATGGTCACTTAATCACAACTGACTATTAACGTGACCATTTTGTGATTTCTAATGTAATTCATATTATGATTCACCTAAAGCGGCCTTTTTAGGCCCCCTGTACTCAGCATATTGATAAAGTCATTTACCAAGATTTGCCACAGTATCTATTCGCTTAGCATTTTGTGTTATGTGTCGCAAGTTCGATCCCCGCACGGAACAAATATTTGTATGATCTACAGACAGTTTTCCCCGTCTGGGTGTTTGTGCATGTGAGATTTATGTCTGTAAACTATACCCAAGATACAGGAGAAATTTGTGTGGAGCATAGTTTCATTTCAAACAGTGATAACCTTTTTTTTATTTTACTGGTGCCCAGTGGTAATTCTTCATGTACTTCCTTCGCCTCGGGGAAGGGCGAAGGGGTATGCCGGACTCCTACCGGCTAAAACCACTGGAGCGGTCATCTTCGGCACCTAAGGGAGGCTCCAGATTCTCTTTTGATCACACTAGAGCCGCCCACTGGTGCCACGCCTATAGGCACATCTCTGTGTGGGTGACTGTAAAGCGGTCACCCCATCGGAAGATTGTAAAGGATCCCCCAAAGCGTCCCACGGCAGCGCGTGACCACATGCGTGCTACCGTCTTCTCTTGGGTCGCTTGGTGTGAGCATGCAGATTCCCCAATCTACGCACCCGCGAACCCAGAGGTCCCCCGCCTTATAGTAATGGCAGGGGGTTTCAGGCGTATGGGAATTAGGTGCCAGGGCGGTAGTTAACCCCGCGCCGTCACCTCCTTCTTCGAGCGGGATCGACCCTCTCCCGATCCAGCTCTGCGGTCTCCTTTTGGAGCATGACGCTCTTACAGAAGGAGAAACAGTGATAACCTAGTGGTTGAACTGCCTTCCATACAGGAGTATCTGAGTTCGATCTCTGACTTTTCGGAATCATGTGCGGATCAGAATTTGATTATCACTTGCGTTAACGGTGAAAGAAAACATCGTGAGTTGACCTGTGCCCCTAAGAAGGCTCCAAAATGTTCTCGATGGTGTGTGTAGTCTGCCAACCCGCACTAGGCCAGCGTGGTGGACTATAGCCTAAACTTTCTCATCGTGAGAAAAGGCCCGTGCCCAGCAGTGGGACAGTAATGGTCTGAGTATATATTTATGTTATGTATAGTTTTATTAAAATAGTATTTAATAGACATCATTAAATAGCATTAGTAATTTGCTTGACAATATATCAGGCGATTAATAACAGGCATTCGGCGATAATAATGACTTGCAACCTATACTTTGTAGATGACAAAGGGTTTCTTTTGAGAGAAAACGAGATCTTAAAAGGAATTTAAATACTTTAATTAGCACGATAACAAAGACAACAATTCGTGTGCACTGCGGAGGTCGGTTCGGAACGCAGTATGGAAGACATTACTTTTTGCGTACATAAAATACACCAATAAGCTACGAGGGGGCCCCCTGCCCCACAGATTTCCCCTCTTATCCTAACATATAATATGTGATATATGTCTGTATTCTTAACACTATAGCTTAATTATATTAAACGTGAAGTAATTAACACTAATATTTTGTGTCGCCTACATACTTGTTATTTCTAACAGTTAACTTTATAACTACTCAAAGAAATCAACGCTTCTAACGGCCGAATACTGAAACACCAGTCAATACCACCAGTTAAATTAAATCAGAATATCAAATTCAAATTTAATTTATGCAGTTTACTTTAGTCTGATCAAATCTAATTAAGTTCGGTGATATATATCGCGAATAATACGTCTAAATTTACGAATTTTTTCGCGTTATTAATGATGTAGTAAGCTCCGTTTCAATTAAATTAGATTTTATCATATTAAATCTGTGGAACAGTACCTATACTGCACTCACCTGCCAAGCGTGGTGAGCACTGGCAAATACCCCCCAAAATGACGACACAATAGTGGAAATCTTTGGGGGAGGCCATTGTTCAGCAGTGGACGTATAAATGACTGATATGATGATGATATTTAATCAGCCTAATTTAGAATATTATATGTGAACAAAATATTTTTACCTTGAATTTGGCTTTAGCTCCAAATACAACAAACTTACTGCAAAGCCTAAATTCCTTGAGGTGATTGAACCGGTCATTGTAACTTTTAAAACAATTGTTACTGTATTTCACGTAACACGTTATTCACTAAACGAAACATTTTGAAATATTTTGAAAGGTACACTAAATATTAGGTACTCAATATGCTTTTCTCTCAACTAACACAATTATGTTTCAAAGATATCACATTTGATTTTGAAATAATAATATATATGTCTAGGGATTATGGAACTTGTCACGTAGCAGGTTGAACGAGACGTAATGGAGTTTTAATTGTGTTTGGAATTGCGGTATACGAGAGGCACTATAACAATGTTTCTCCCCAGACTTCGACGCCACGTGTGACTTGAGACTTGACTTTCAAAGTTAAGGTCACGTTCGATTCATACGAAGCAAATATTTATATATGCTGCGACATAGAGTTCTGTCTATCCGTGTGGTGTCCTGATTAAGAATATAGCACCACTCCATCTCCTCCCGTGGAAGCCGTAAAAGGCGACTGAGGGACTCCAAACCAGAGGCTTGGGCAGCAGCGTCCTTTCTGTAGAACAGTAGCCATTCTGCGCTCACCAACCCGCCTGCCAAGCGTGGTGAGTACTGGCAAATTCCCCCCAATATGATGACACAGTTGTGGAAATCTATGGGTGAGGCCTTTGTTCAATAGTGGACATTATATGGCCGATATGATAGAGTTCTGTCTGTGTACTATACTCACGATTCAGGGGACATTTTGATGTTGGCTGTAGATTTTTTGTACACAAAACAAGGAAAGTACCTACGAAATCGCATCTTCCAAAAAGTGGCGTTAAGCCAACTGTAGGAAACCTACATTATATATTGTTTATAGTAATAGTTTTTACTGGCAACACTGTCCAAGTATATAACATAGAAATAGGCGGTCCTTCCGTGTTCTCTCTAAAGTATTGTAGAAGTGCCATTTGTTCCTATTGTATTTAAATTACTTTAGTTCGAGATAGGCGTCAATAAACTGTCCGTACAAACCACAACCACTTTTATTACGAACCACAAATATACAGTCCACGCTCAAACACCAACAGCTAAAACTGGCGATTTATGAACAAAGCTCTGCTTGGTATTTCTCTACGAGATCGAATCAGGAATGAAGATATCTGTAGAAAAATTAAGTTGCCACACTGGAAGACAGCGTGGGACGACATCGAACGAGATGGATGGAGGACCTGGTGAAGGTCGCTGGGAGTCGTTGGATGAGGGTGGTGTGTGACCATTCATTGTAGTGATCTTTGGGGGAGGCCTGTGTCCAGCAGTGGACTTCATTCGGCCGAAATGATGATGATGATGAATGTGCAAACCGCGTTACTAAATTACTTATTTCTTTTATCTAAGCAGTGGTAGCCTAGTGGTTGAACGTTTGCTTTTCAAGCAGGAGGGCCAGAGTTCGCTCCCGGCCCGCACCTCTGACTTTTCGGATCCATGTGCGGATCAAAATTTGACTATCACTTGCGTTAACGGTAAAGGAAAACATTGCGAGGAAACCTGCACGCTGTAGAAGGCTCCAAAAGGTTCTCATTGGCGTGTGTGGTCCGCCAAACCGCATTGTGGTGAACTCAGGCCTAACTTTTCTCATCGTGTGAAAAGGCCCGTGCCCAGCAGTGGGACAGTAATGGGTTGATTATGTATGTATGTCATCTAAAACAAACAGTTGCTCACGCTCCAAATTCCTTTCAAAGCAAGAAGCTTCTAAACAATTACGCCGCATTCAACATAATTTTGCCATGAAAGCTGAGAAGATAAAATTAAGAAGAATTACGCAACTATCACACAATAGCAGGAAACATCGGATATTGCAACTATAGTTGTTGTGCAACCTTACAATTACTATGCGTAGTGTTTTTATAGCGTATTTGGTAGAAAGTAGAGTGTGCTCGAAACTAATTGGCCGTTAACGGATTATCTCAGGCCTTTTCTCGACACGCAGACTGTATTATGCACGTGACGTAAACTGTCTCAAAGGTAGAGCTTTTCTTGAATTTAAAATACAGATTGTGCCTGGTAAGCAAACCCGTATTTTTTGTACGAAGCTTTGTTTAACTCTATCTAAATAGAAATAGAGGTTTTATTACAAAATGTGAAACAAGCGAACGCAACGATGCAACGTACCTCATTGGCTGGATACCGAATATTATTGCCCATGTGAGTGAGCGAGACAGAGTACAAGAAAGTTAAAGTACATTGAATGTAAATATTATTTCAATTTTAAAACTAAACATTGTTTATTGTATTTGTAAAAACGTCTAAATCATTATTTACTTTCTTAATTGATATTAAATTAGTATATTAAAAAATCTACTAACTAAAATATTGTCTTATAGGTTCTTATTTTTTCTTATAGGTTTATAGAGTCTGTCTTTTTTATAGAATCTGGAATTCTAGATACGTGTTAGGTTTACGAGTCTGATATCGAAAATACGGTAACTCTATATACTTTACCTTTAGTTGAGTTTATTTAGCATACATTTATTTTTACCAAACGGATATACCATTATAATAAATGCTTAAAAGAAGAGCCATCTTACAATAACAACTATAGAGACCTTCTCTTTTGCCATTTACCTTGTTTTCAAAGTCCTATCCTAATGACTGAGGAAAAATAAAATATTTTCCTGTATAAAGATAATTATTTTTATGTCTTAAATAGAAAAATATAACGGCAGCTATATGCTATCCGAAAAGATAAAGCTAGTATGACAATTACCGAAAGCATGACTCTGGTTTAAAATGTAGATAAGACAAGATGAAGACAGATATTTCGGACCAATAATTTTTATATTTAATGACTGCAAAAGCCCACTTGTAAAAGACTATTTCACGTAAATATGACGATGACACATTGTATTGAGTGTGGTGCAGCATCAGGGTTGCCAGTGCATTGATTGCCTATCAAGTCATAACATCAGCCAAAGGACATCCATTGCTGAACAAAGGCCCCCTCATAGACTTCCACAATAGTAGAGTTATTTTGGGGGGAATTTGCCAGTACTCACCACACTTGGCAGGCTGGTTGGTAAGCGCAGTATGGCTACTGTTGCACAAAAGGGACGCTGCTGTTCATTCCTCTAGCTTAGAGTTCCTTAGTGACCTAATACGACATCCACGGGAGGAGATGGAGTGGTGCTATATTCTAAAACTGTACAACACATGGAAATAGTGCTTTAACCTAATCCTTGACTGCAATCGAGGTATTAATATCATAAATTCCACATTCTTATGTCATCCCCAGTAAATATTAGTATTTCCAAGCAATTTAATAAATTACTTAACTTTAATGTGGTACCTATATACTCATTTGTACGCCTGTTTCGGCAAAGCATGTTGATACGAACAATTTAAATGTAACATCTTGTAAACTACCGTGTTTATAACATACATATGTTTTGAACAAATAAATACATCTTATCTTATCTTATCTCATCATTCCATGTCCACTGCTGGACAGAAGCCTCCCCCAAAGATTGCCACAAAGACTGGTAGGGTTTTGTGTTGTCGGTCCATTACGGGGTTTTGCTCGCCACGCTTGGCAGGCGATTGGCGATCGCAGTTGAGTTATAAATGTACTCGATACTCGAAGGATGTTGCTGCCCATCGTTCGGCTAATCCCATAGTCGCCTTTTACGACGGGATGATCTGGGGTGGTAGTATTCTTAGCCGGCACCACACGGGGAATACTATAATATAGATTACTTAATATTTTTTCTGGATGAAATGACCTCTACATTTGTTTTGTTAGCGAATGAAAACATCTGGTGTCTTATGTATTATATGTTTATCTCAGCAACGTCACAGCTTACATAACAGATTTATCAGAATCATATTACGTTTATGATTGATGCCTGCGGAGATCCGGGGAGTAAATAAAATATATATACTCCTCCATAGTCTGAGGCGAATAAATTTATTCGTCGATCGAAACGTATTTTAGGGATAATGTGTATTGGGACAAGGAATTCATCATCATCATCAACATCACTGACAGCCTGATTGTACCCACGGCTGGATAGCGGCCTCTGTCTGTTTATCACTTTCTTCGATCCTGTGCTAATCGCATAGTCATTTGTTCACAGTAATAGAGATTATACAGATGTCATTATGCATAGTGAGTACTTATAATCTATTAAGCCTAAGTAGTTTGCCGTGTGGTGCCAGCTCAGAATACCACCACCCCATTTCCTCCCGTGGGTGTCGTAAAAGTCGACTAAGGGATTAGCCGGAGGATGGGCAGCAGTGTCCTTCGAGTACATTAACAACTTGACTGCGATCGCCAACCCGTCTGCCAAGCGTGGCGATTATGGCAAAACCCCCCAATAAGCCAACAACACACCCATATCGATCGTTGTGGTGATCTTTGGGGGAGGCCTGTGTCCAGCAGTGGACTTCATTCGGTCGAACTGAAGCCTAAGTAGCATGTGAATGTTAGCAAAAAAATATATTAATATAAAAAAAAATTATAAAAGAAAATTCTAAATTATACATCATGTCACAGAATTATAAGCACCATTAAAAAAAATACTTGCATTATAAATTAAATTCATAATAATTATTTCCAAATTAAATATTACTGGAGTCACTCATTCAAAGAGACTATTTTCTTCAACAAACATGTCTTCATTTTTTTTTATTGTAGCCTGGGTGCTTTTGTTTATCCAGAGGCAATTTATTGAACCATTTATTAAAACCTTCGCCTGCATGGTTGATACGAAGCGATCCTCCTTACATCCTTACAAGCAATTATAATATTAAAGTCGATAGCTTGACAAAGGCTTCTAAATTAAATTAATTAATTAAAAAATCTTTTTTTAAAAACAGTTTATCCATGGCGTTTCTTGCCAGCTCTTCTCCATCGGACCGAACCCGGTACCAACCCATGCACTTAATTGTTGACTTTTCCTAAGTGCTTATTAAGTAAAATTACAATGCTTAATTTTATTTTATTTTAACCCCTACAATAATTGGTCATACCTATACAAATAAGCAGTCCTATTAGTGGGTAAATTATTATGATTTCTCAGAGAACAACGCAATGATAATCACCACACTGGTCAGGCGGATTGGTGATCGCGGTATGTTGTTTTACGGTCGAAAACAATCAATATAATCCGAAATCCTCAGATTTCATCATAATGATCATCATCATTTCGGCCCAATAAAGTCCACTGCTCGACACAGGCCTCCTCCAAAGATCACCACAACGACCGATATGGGTGTGTTGTGTGCTCATTAGCAGTTTTACCGTAATCACTACGCTTGGCAGGCGGGTTGGCGATCTCAGTTGAGTTGTCAGTGTACTCGCAGGACGCTGCTGCCCATCCTCCGGCTAATCCCATAGTCGCCTTTTACGACACCCACGAGATGAGATGGGTTGGAGGTATTCGTAACTGGCACCACATGGTTCTTTTTTCAGATTTATGATTTTGAAATTCATCCTTTGTTTAGATTTAGATTTATTTGTTTTCACTTGGCAATTCCACGTTTAAAAACAATTTATTTTTAATGCGTATATGATATTGGTGTCAAGTTGTCAGCCAAAACTGTCACACATGCGCATTTCATTCAGATGAAACTGCTTATTTTTCGTCACGTCAATCTTAAAGCTATGTGGTTCTCGGAAAAGATTGCGCCACTCCTGAAGCTGGTGATGGTGATTAGAGAGACGGAACCATCTCCGTGTGCGCTAAGAACAACAAACTGCGAACAACAGTGCTTGTTCCGTTGGTTCCCGGCAAAGAATATACCACCCCTCTTTACTCATGGGTTGTAAAAGCAGGGGAACAAAACTTGTACCAAACCTGTACGCACGGCTACATATAAAGTTATACATTTAAAGTATAAGCTGATCTTGCATTGTATAGGCTTTCCTTACGATGAGAGATCAGCTTAAACTAGTTATTTGAACTTTATGTGTAACCGTGCGTACCATTCCAAGTAACTTGACTCTACATTTTCATAATTCATCTTCATTATTCAAACATCTGCCGCGTGGTGCCGGCTAAGCATTCCAATACCACATCTAATTCCGTGGATGTCGTAAAAGGCGCATATGGGATTAGCCGAATGGGCAGCAGCGTCCTTCGAGTACATCTATAACTCAACTGCGATTGCCGGGCGTGGCAATTATGGCAAAAGCTCCAATGGGCCCATAAAACGAAACCATACCAGTCGTTGTGGCAATCTTTGGGGGAGGCTTCTGTCCAGCAGTGGACTTTATTCGGCTGAAATGATGACCTTCAGCGTGAGTTCTCTAATATTTCTATTAAAAGCGGATAAATAGAGCGACTTTACTAAGCCTACAGAACCTATAGCAACCTTAAGGAGTTACATGGATCTTACCTTAAAGGTAAGATCCATATATAACTTCTGTAGGTTGATGATGCAATAAATAAATAAAATAACTTCTGTGGATAATTGGGTAATCAATATTTTTTACGTAATTTTACGTTTAGGTACCTACTTGACAAATATTTTAATCACACAACCTACCTACTTAAATGAATTAAATCGAATTATTTATTTACAAAAAAGGTATCGCGCTCCATAATACTGATGGATTACAAAACTTTGCAGAATAAGCTGCGTGTTTAAAAATTCGAAAAAGGAATGGTACTTCCTTCGAGTACATCTATAACTCAATTTGCGATTGCCAAGCGTGGCAATTATGGCAAAAGCCCCGATGGGCCCACAAAACGATACCAGTCGTTGTGGCCATCTTTGGGGGAGGCTTCTGTCCAGCAGTGAAAGCTTTTCGGCGGAAACAATCATGATGACTCAAACATCATATCCACAATGGTGACGCAATAGTACATACCTTTAAAATGCGCAAAGAAAAACAACAATGGCTTTACTGATTGAATCCCTTATCGTCAAGAGGCATTAGAAAAGTACGTGTTGAATCACAAACAACGCTATCAATAACAATTCATATAATCAATCTTTATAACAAAAGGCACACCTACTATTATAAACTGCAATAATAATAGAATATTTATTCAAAGCAAGGATACTATTGTACATATTCTTCTTGATTGTTTCCATTGACTGACGTCTTAGTATAGAAATATCTTACTGCCGCATCATCATTTCAGCCGAAACACGTCCACTGCTGGGCAAAGACCGCTGCAGTGACCGTGTGTGCTCATTAGGGGACTTCGCCACAACCGCCACGATTGGGAGACGGGTAGTTGCTAGATTTCAACATCGATTAAAAATGTACTCAAAGGATGCTTCTGTCTATCCGCTGGGTAATCACATAGTAGCCTTTTACGGCAGCTAATCCCTTAGTCGACTTTTACGACACCCACGGGAGGAGATGGGGTGGTGGCATTCTGAACCAGCACCACACGGCAATCACCCACGGCACCTTCCGCATACATACAACAATTTCTTTTTCAATTGTCTCCAGTGGAAATTCTACATGAACTTCCTCCGCTCCGGGGAGGGGCGAAGGGGCATGCCGGACTCCTACCGGCTAAAACCACTTGAGCGGTCATCTTCGGCACCTAAGGGAGGCTCCAGGTCCTCGTATGATCACACTAGAGCCACCCATTGGTGCCACGCCTTTAGGCACATCACGGAGGAGATGACTGTAAAGTAAAAAAAAAATTCAAACAGATTTTTGACATGTGTTTTATATTAGAATTTTTACGTTTCATTTAATATTTAATTTACATAAATTTTTGACATACAAGTACATTTTAGTACTGTTGTAATTTTTTTATTTTTTGTGTACATGTATGTATAAATATTGTATATGACAGACTAACGTGTTGCTGGGGAGTTTGTTGCGCCGTTTCTTCTCCCCAGCTTAAACACTAGGAAGCGGTGAAGGGTGGGCTTAATGGGTGCTGTCTAATGTTGACGTTCAAAAGAACTAATAATTTAGTCTATTTGAATAAATGATTATTTCATTTCATTTCATTTCATTTCATTTCATTTCAAAGCGGTCACCCCCTCTAGTTGAGTGAAAGCGACTGTAAAAGTGTCGACCCCAGGCACTTCTCGGGGAAATTGTAAAGGATCCCCCCCAAGCCTCGCTGTGCGCTGTGTTGCGCACACAGCGGCACTTGACCACGTGCGCGCCGTCGTCTTCCCGGTCCTTCCGCATACCTACAACAATCCTAATACAGTTAGATAGTTCAGTTTTTCCTCAGCTACACATCACCATAAAATAATTATTGCATAACTATTGGTCCTCCTTTAAAGAACTCCTAACATTACTTCTGTTGTTCTGAGTGGTTCGCAATCGTTAGCCTAAGTTGGAGAACATTCTAGTAACGTTTATCGCTTACAACAATTACTTTGATGGACCTCTAACCTGCAAGACGGGTCCTAATTACCTTGAGGTTCGTCCATGTTGGCCATTTCATTTAGGGGGGGGATTGAATTGCAATGGCGCCCTAACCCTGCTCTGAGATAGCACTCTATTCTTACAGGCTTTATAATTAAAAAGATTAGTAAAGTAGACATAATTAAACAGTCGACGTCTGTACCAGGATCATTGGGCCAGTATATTTAAAATCACAGATTTTGATTGCCTCTCAAATTTTGCCGCCTCTCCAACTGCGAGCCAGCGTCTAGACAATCATCTATCACTTCATGGATAAGCAATATGCCCAATAAAAGACATAGCTAAGAAGCAATAAACGCTTTGGATCTACAAAACGTTCTAAAGGATTGCAAATTACTTAACGTTAGCAAACCAATCTTTCGGATAGCCATAGACGTTTGTCTACCAACAACAACAAACAAATTGTGACCATTATTGTAGAGGTTTCTCTACAATAATGGTCACCCCAGCCCTCCGCACGCTCCTCAATCGGCGTGAGCACCATCCAGCTGAGTGACTAGCCAATCGTCCGTAATGTGTGTGCACGGTGGACAAACATTCGGCTTTGTTTGTGTCGAGTCAACGATACTCCTTCGTGATAAATCGTATTTTGCTGATTTTCTTGTCGGGGTCTGCATTGAGAACATGAGCAATGAGGTTAAGATACAGGAATTAATATATGAACCATCATCATCATATCAGCCGAATCACGTCCACTGCTGAGCAGAGGCCTCCCCCATAGATTACAACAATTGTGTCGTCATTTTGGGGGGCATTTGCCAATACTCACCACGCTTCGAAGGTAGGTTGGTCAACGCAGTGTAATTACTGTTTCACATAAGGGACGCTGCTACCCATCCCTCTGAGAAACTTAGTTGCGTTTGATAACATCAACGGGTGAGATGGAGTGGTGCTATGTCCTTAATCCGGACACCACAGGAATCATAAATATATGAATAGCGTAGAGTCCAGTAATGCGGAAAGAACTCTCGTATATATACCTAAGTCTTTTTATGAATGGATTTACTTGTGAAATGTCTGAGCATATCTAAGCTCTTACTCGTATGTCATGTGAAATCTTTCCACACATGGAACGCGATATTTGCATATTTATTGCAACGATCGCTTTCCGTGCGTGGGATGATTTCACACAGCATAGCGACTAAGGGCCCCAGTCTGACTATACGTACTTCGCCTTAGAAAAAATAAATGAAATGTCTTGGAATGTAATTGAAAACTGAGAGCTCGGTCTTAAGTTTTTCTCAAGTATAAGATTCTAATAAGATTTTATAAGGAATCAGATGCCATTTGATTGCCAAAATATAAAACAAACATTATAGGAAAAAAATACAATCGTGCAAGACGAACGAATCTGCACCTTAACTTCCGACTTTTCTTAAGTGACTATTAGGGTCTATATGAAATAAAAACTTGACTTTTACTTTGAATCATGTTTGGTGGTAAGCGTCACGTAGTCCGTGTGGTGTCCGGATTAAGAATATGGCACCACTCCATCTCCTCCCGTAGATGTCGAAAAAGGCGACTAAGCGAATCTAAACCAGAGGGATGGGCAGCAGCGTCCCTTCTGTGAAGCGGTAGCCATACTGCGCTCACAAACCCGCCTGCCAAGCGTGGTGAGTACTGGCAAATGCCCCCCAAAATGATAACGCAGTTGTGGAATCTGTGGGGAAGGCCTTTGTTCAGCAGTGGACGTATAAATGACTGATGTGAAAAAGCATCACGCCTGCAAACAATTGTCATGCTAACCAGGACTAGTCCAGGGACTACAGACCACACTGCGTTCCCCACCTCGAGATATTAGTTATTTAGTCTTTTACACTACCAGTTATTTCACTAGCTACAGTGTCCTTCAAACTGGAATACACGGGCACTCTCTCTGGGACTCTTGCAATAACTTTTTTTTTAAATAATGCCCATTGAAATTCTACATGGAGCTTCCTTCACCCCTTCATCTTCGGCACCGAAGGGGGGCTCCAGGTCCTCGTAAGACCACACTAGAGCCGCCCATTGGTGCCACGCCTTTAGGCACATCTCGGAAGGGATGACTGTAAAGTGGTCACCCCCTCTAGCGGAGGGGTGGCAACTGTAAAAAGGTCGCCCCCCTAGGCACTTCTCGGGGAGGATTGTAAAGGATCCCCCCAAGCCTCGCTTTGCGCTGTGCTGCGCACACGGCGGCGCGTGACCATGACGGCGGTGACGCTCCACCGTCTTCCCGGGGGTCGCTCGGTGTGAACATGCAGACTCCCCAATCTGCGCATCCGCGACCCCCTCTTGCAATAACCTTTTTTCTTTTTTTTTTTTATTGATGTCCAGTGGAAATTCTACATGGAACTTCCTTCACCCCGGGGAAGGGTGAAGGGGTATGCCGGACTCCTACCGGCTAAAACCACTGGAGCGGTCATCTTCGGCACCGAAGGGGGGCTCCAGGTCCTCGTAAGATCACACTAGAGCTCTTGCAATAACCTACCACCAAAATTTTACTCAGTAGGTAATTATGTTACTATAATAGTCCAATCGTGCCACGTGGTGCCGGCTACGGTTAGCACCATCCCATCTCATCGCGTGGGTTCGTATAAGGCGACTATGGGATTAGCCGGAGGATGGGCAGCAGCGTCCTTAGAGTAAATTAACAACTCAACTGTGATCGCCAACCCGCCTGCCAAGCGTGTCGATTGTGGCAAAACCCCCCAGTGAGCACACAACACACCCAGACCGGTCGTTTTGGCGATCTTTGGGGGAGGCTCGTGTTCAGCAGTGGATTTTATTTGGCTGAAACGATGAATAGTCCAACAGCACTCTAGTAGTAATGTATCCGACAAAGGTATCTTTAGTCGTTTGTTAGGAAATTAAATGCTACAGACATTCGTGTGCCTTTTTAACGATATTTTCAAGAGAATGTCTGCAAATTCTCAAAGGAAAAACTTCAGTAAACACAAAATAACATTTTCACAAGAAAATCAATCGAAGTTTACTGAGAACTTACGAGGCACAAAGAGATTTGCGATCACAGAGAATTCTCGTAAATAAACACCGCGTGTGGATGGTGCCTAGTCGCACGTTAAGACTGCAAACGTCGTTATAGTCGTCAATATTTATGCCTGACAGAAAAGAAACGTATTTACCATCTCTTTTATATGGCTATATAAAAGAGATGGTAAATACGTTTCTTTGGTTTTTAATTGGATACTTAACTTATAATTGATACACCGCAAAGTACCCTTCTGAACCGGCACCACACGGCCGGTGCCGGAGGATGGGCAGCAGCGTCCTTCGAGTACATTAACAACTCAACTGCGACCGCCAACCCGCCTGCCAAGCATGGCGATTATGGCAAAACCCCCCAATGAGCGAGAACACATCCATATCGGTGGTTGTGGTGATCTTTGGGGGAGGCCTGTGTCCAGCAGTGGACTTCACTCGGCCGAAATGATGAAAGTACCCTTGTCTGTCCATCCTAAGGTTGTCTGCCGTTGTCGCCGACTGCGATAAGACATTCCTCCCTTCATATCTTGTAATAATAATTTATATTCTAAAACATCCGTGTAGTGTCCGGATTATGAATATAGTACCACCCCATTTCCTCCCGTTGGACGTCGTAAAAGGCGACTGAGGGACTCTAAACCAGAGGGACGGCACAGCAGCCAACCTGCCTACCAAGGTGGTGAGTATTGGCAAATTCCTCCCAAAATGACCACACACTGTATGTAACCGTTCATCTACGTCATCTATACTCACCGTATATGATATGATTCAAAAGTGTAGTATATTCTGGTATACAGTAAAGAATATTCTATTTTATTCCATTGATAATACAGATGACTATAGCTGCATCCAGACCTGAGCTCTTCAACGTGTCATTTGATCACTGCATGTCACGGCAATATTGCCGCAAAAAAACACGCAGTCAAGCAGCGTGTCGTTGCACAGCATAACAAGGTGTTACACGACCGAGCTGATCTGTAGTGGTTTTTGCATGCGATCACGTCACCGAGACACGGACCTCATCAAACTTGCAAGAGTTGTGTGTCCAGATGCAAAGCCATGGTGAAATATTCCGTCCCTTTTTACGGATCCGTTAGCCCATTTGTAGGTTTATAATGAACATAAACATTAGGTTTACTATAAGTATATTTAACTTTGAATTTTAGTCCCAAACAGTTCTGCACCAAACTGTACAGCGTAATGAGAAAAAAAATATGGCAATTATTTAGCATCGTATTACTTGTGTCTATCTGTAAGTCTGAGGCATATACTTATAGTAAACACAGTGAGCGGTAGTTTACCCTTCGGGGATTAGAGGATAGTTAATAAGATAGAAGCAGTGATAGTCTACTGGTTGAACGCTTGCCTTCCATACAGGCGGGCCTGAGTTCGATCCCGGCCCGCACCTGTGACGGAAGCCAAAAGAAGCTTCCAGCCAGGCTTAAAATTAATATTATATACTTAGGAACTTCCGCTAAGGGCGTCCCCTGCGGGACACAGACCTTACTGCTTGCGGCGTTGCAGGGGATAAAAAGCTATTGGTTTGGGGACAGCTGGATCGGTATTATTTCATTTGTATTAGGGGACGTTTAAATCTACAGGCTAGGCACGGGCCGGCGCGAGCAAGGGACGGGGGGGGGGGACTTAGGACTTTACTACTTGAACGGAAGAAGGAAGTTATGGCGGGTAAAATAGGTAGGTCTTTAGTAGCCCCAGCCGAGACCTTCACATGGAATTCTTCTACTACATTCGCTGGTGATCACGGCAATGATTCCAGCGATAGGCGAGTTATGGTTACCAGTGGATCTTCATGACGATTTTAAGTCATAAATTGTATCGTTTTAGAGTTGCAATAAATGCTAATAGCAACATTGCTCTCACACACATTTCACCACAGTACGGTAAAATATTATAAGTCCTGTTGCTTCTGGCAGCTGGCCAACAATCATTCATAATTCAGATAATGCGAGTTAGAGTGCCCATCTGAAACAACATCCATGCATCATTTTGAAAACAAATAAAATTAATCACAATATGACAACTTTCGTGGAAGGATTTTCATTGGAAACTTTTCATAAATTGACTAGTATTGATTTATAATTACTACTACATTTTTTTTATTATTACATAAATTGTTGACTGAGAGCACTGACTGTGCAGTTAAGCGTTTATTAGTTAACTTAAAATGTACAAGAGAATGTTATAAAGGAGATAGGCCTAGATTTAAACTTAAGCAGATATAATTCTTCTCGTTGGGTACTTTTGATTTGTGTCCAGATTAAGAATATAGCACCACTCCATCTCCTCCCGTGGATGTCGTAAAAGGCGACTATGGGTCTCCAAACTGATGGATAGACAGCAGCGTCCCTTCTGTGAAACCGCAGCCATTCTACGCTCACCCACCCGCCTGGCAAGCGTGTTGAGTACTGGAAAATTCTCCCCAAAATGACGAAAATATTGTGGAAATCTATCATGGTGGCCTTTCTGGTGTGATTTCTACAGCAGTGAAGGTTGGCTGGTGTGAACTTATACTTTTGACACTTTCTAACGGTTAGTTATGATAAACAAGATAAGGCATTTAAGCTCAGAGGTCGTCGTGTAGCATTTTTTTTTAATACTACATTTAGAAAGAAGAAAGAAAGAAATACATTTATTCGGTACGGCACATAGTGACAGCATTAATCAATTTATAAAAGAATAAAAATCATATAAAACAAAAACAAGATTACCCTTAACCAACTAATTGACAGTATTTATTGCTGTCGATGCTCGACACTCGTCGTGCCGAAAAGGTCACCACACCAACTCAGCATTTATAAATTAAATAATAAAATTTCGTCGAGACGTGCAAGTCATTCCCCTGGTAGTAAGCGTCATGTTTGCCCATAATAATTGTAATGCTACGCAGGACCAGTCCTGCGCGGCACCACACTGCGCTCGTCACTTCCAGACATTAGTTATTTAGTCTCTTAAGTAAAAGTAAGTAACTTTTTAGTTTTTCACTGGTAGGACTCCAATACGTCACACAAAGGTTGTTGCTGAAAACCAGCGCTGTTGGTTCTAGGTTCGTCCGGAGCCACGGCATAATGCTGAGCAATTACCTACATTTCTGCGCACATACGACGCACAACTTTGTACATCAATAATTTATTTCATTTGTTGTGTAACCTATTTGTTGTTGTTTGGTTGCACAGATTACTTAGACATACTACTTTTTTTTTTTTTTTAATTACATCGAGAAATCACAACCACAGATAATACAGATCCATTGAACTTTATAAACTGTATTATCAGAGATCTAATTTCTTACGGACTGAGAAGTTTTATTTAAAATCCGTGCTACAATTTTTTATATTTCTGTTTTTTTATAATGTTATTATTATTTTGGCTGAAGAAAGTCTAGTTTTAAGTCTTGTGTTAAGTGTTGTGTGTGTCAATTGTGCGTAGAAATAAAAACGTTTTCTTTCTTTTCTTTCTTTCTTCTTTTCAAAAATTTCACTAGCTGCAAAATGCTTACTGTCATTACTATATGACGTGTTCACATATATAAACACTCAGACCTGGAACAACTGCCGATGACAGGCAGGGCAGAAAGCTAAGTAAAAAGAAATGCATAGCCACCAACCGTGCCGTCTATTACTAAATACATACTTAGTTTTTATTTTTATTAGCTTCTCGCAGACATTTCCGAGAAATGTAGCTGCACAGCCGGACATTTCTGGCGAAGCCGAGCAAGGGATGGGGGGGAGAAGTATTTCCTACTTGAACGGAGTGGTATTATTAAGACGGCACGGTTGGTGCAATTGTTGATACAGTCGGCTGCTGCGCTCCGGACCGTGGGTTCGATTCCCGCACCGAACAAATATTTGTATGATCTGCAGGTAGTTGTTCCGGGTCTGAGTGTATTGTATGCGGAATTCATGTTTGTAAACGCACCCACGACACAGGAGAAACCCTAATGTGGGGCAAAGATTTATTTAAAAAAATTAAATTACTGTATACATAAATCTATTCTCTTATATGTATAATTCGTAAACCTAAACTCACGAACCACTCCCCAAAAACTAAAAGTAAATGATTACACAATGTAATATATTTTCGGGAACTTTCCACGTCTACACCTCTCTATCCCGCTATATTTTACTCACGAACCGGTTGAGCTAAACTATTTTTGAGCAAAAGTTATTATTCTTTTAACGCCATACACTTTAGTATACTTTACAACTGTATTATTTGCTTATCTTTGTGTTTAATGTTCTACTGAGTACACAGTCGTGGTGCGCGGAATTAATGTTTAAAAAAAGATATCGTTTACATGTATACTTTTATTTTACTGATATAAATACACTTCTGTGTGCGGGTTGGTTTACGCATGAGGTAAGCTCTATGGTTCTCGGTGAAAGCAATTTTAATGGAAACTTTTTAAACATGTTTAGTAAGTTACAGGGTTATATTACATTCTGTGTGTCCGGATTAAGAATATAGCACCACTTTATCTCCTCACCTGGATGTCCTAAAAAGCGGCAGGACTCTGAACTAGAAGGATGGGCAACAGCGTCTCTTCTGCGGAACAGTAGCCATTCTGCGCTCACCAAACCGCCTTCATTTTTTTTTTTTTTATTGATCCGGTGGAAATACCTCATGTACTTCCTTCGCCCCGGGAAAGGGCGAAGGGGCATGCCGGACTCCTACCGGCTAAAACCACCGGAGTGATCATCGTCGGCACCGAAGGGAGGCTCCAGGAACTCGACAGATCTCCATCTAGAGCCACCCATTGGCGCCACGCCTTTAGGCACATCTCGGAGGGGATGACTGTAAAGTGGTCATCCCCTCTAGTGGAGGGAAGGCGGCTATAAAGAGGCCACCTCCCCAGGCATCTCTCGAGGGGATTGTAAAAGATTCCCCCGAGGCCTCACTATGCGCCGCGCTGCGCACACAGCGGTACGTGACCACATGCGCACGCAGATTTCACCAACCCGCCTGCCAAGCGTAGCGGTCACAGAAATAGAAAATAAGGAGAAGTGGTACGGGGGCGTAACCGCGACACTGCGACATGCACAATCTGGGCCATCCGGAAAAAATGGCCGTTTTATAACATCAGTTGAGATTCGATCGCGTAAGTGAAACTTTGTTAAATTGTCGTGTTGTTCGGGACAACATGCAAAAACTGAAGCGAAAACAATAACTTTATCAAGGACGGAATCATATACAATATGCAAGTGAAGGAATTTTCTTGTATTTGTCTATAAAATGAATCAATACAAATATATTGTTTTCTTTATTATGTTACATTTGGATTGATGGAGCAGAACGACATTATTATTTTTGTACAAAATACAATGCTTCTTATCTGCTACTTTTAACTAGCAATCGGTGAATAACAAACGCAGTGAACAGAACAGCGAATGGTACTCCCAATAAACTTACGCGTTGCGTGGTACGGCTGTCGTTTGCGGTCTGTACGCTCGGTATGATTGGCTACCTACAAAGTCGTGGGTGTGTTTTAGTATGAGTAGCCAATTATAATGTTGTGTTTATTCAGTTCATTGGATGAGAACTTGTAACTGTGTGCATTAGTGTGCTTTTATGAAGAACGGTAGTGGGAAAATGGATTTCTAGGCTCGCATACATTTGGATCTACATGGCATATCTCTTTTCTTCCAATATCTTTGGTAGCGGTACTAGCAAATTCCCCCCAAAACCACGACACAATTTCGGAAATGGGAGGCCTTTGTTCAGCAGTGGATTTCTTTGGGTCATATGATAAAAGCAATAATAGACTAAAATCTTATTCGTGGAATAGGATATCAAGTTATTTTTAAAGGATGCGGACGAGGACACGGGACCCGCTAGGAAAACATAAATGCTTGTTCTTCAATCAATATTCTTTAAATAATTCATTAGAGTTTGATCTTTAATTGTAATTGCAAAAATTATAATTATTAACTAATTGATGTATAACTATCGATAACACGGATACATTGAGACCCTTGTGACACAGATGAAGCGTCTAGAAAGAGCCTGTTTCACCTAAACTAAAATGTAAATAAAGGCCAGTACCATTTCTTTTTCTCTGTTGCTGCCCAGTGGATATTCTTCATGAACTTCCTTTGCCCCGGGGATGGGCGAAAGGGAAGGCCGGTCCCCTACCGGCTAAAACCACTGGAGCGGTCATCGTCGGCACCTGAGGGAGGTCCAGGTCCTCGTATGATCACACTAGAACCGGCCACTGGTGCCACGTCTATAGGCACATCTCAGAGAGGGGAACTGTAAAGCGGTCACCCCCCGGGGGGATTGTAAATGGTCCCCCAAAGCGTCGCACGGCAGCGCGTGACCACATGCGTGTTACCGTCTTCTCTTGGGTCGCCCGGAGTGGGCACGCAGATTCCCCAATATAGGCGCCCCCGAACCCAAAAGGCCAGTACCTACCTTGGTAAACAATAGTAGTAGACTTCGTGTGTTACAGTATTTTATCAAAGAAACAGGCGTGCAATTCTCTAAGCTCAAACATTCATACATCCTTTTTGCCCCAACTGCCATCAGTTCTACGAGCTATGTACCCCGCCCATTGCCTCTTCAGTTTACTAATCATTTCAGCTATGTCGGCAATTTTAGTTCTTCTACGGATCTCCTCATTTCTGGTTCGATCTCATAGAGAAATACCAAATCTTCATAGCTCGCTGAGTGACCTTGAGCTTTATTATGAAGCCCACAGTGAGTGACCACGTCTCTGTTCCATATATCATCACCCATCGCTCAGAGCAAACCAAAACCCAAAATTTCAAAAATTTCCTTTTTTGACGCGTCCGGCTGCGTGAATTTATTATTGGTGAAATGGGATTTGGGAAGATGAATATCAGATAAATCGCATTTACCTATTATTTTTCCATATCCATATGAAGATTTTAATTAGCTATCTCGGTAATCACAGTCTATTGAAGAATATTACCGTGATTAAAACTATAACATCACTAAGATTAAATTTGATTATAAACACCTAATAGCTACGATCTTATCTCAGATTACATGAACAGGTTATGAAGTATGTTCTAATCAAATATTACTTAGTAGACACGAGTACGTCACACGAGTACTTGTACATCATACACAACTCGTATTATCACATGGAACGTCCACTTCTAAACAGGAATGTGCTCAAGGTATTTTTGGAACGAAGTTCCTTACGGCAGGCTTGGAGGGGATAGGGATTTTGCTGCGCGACCGAACTGAAAAAAATGTGATAGTAAAACCGTAAGAAAAAATCCGTGGAAAAAAGTGCGTGGAATAAAACCGTTAAATGAGACGTGCGCAGGCGCGACAGTCGCATACACAAGCGAGTAGTGTATAAGTGTCGATTCTACATTAGCCGAAGGAACTTCGTTCTTACCTGGTGTCCCACGACACCACATAATATTTTTTTTAACTTTCCCCACACTATGATTGTCCTGTGTTGTGGGTGCATTTACAGACATGAATTCCACACACAATACACCCAGACCCGGAACAACTACCTGCAGATCATACTAATATTTGTTCCATGCGGGAATCGAACCCACGACCCGGAGTGCAGCAACCGACTGTATCAGCAACTGCACCAACCGTGCCGTCAGTCATAGGGAAGATGGAGTGGTGGGTATTCTTAATTCTGACACCAAACGGAAACCATTTAGTTCATTTTTTCTAACCGTGTAATTTTTGTACTATTATTTTATTGGTTGAATCGTCACATTAATTATATACTACAATAATTTCTGACAGTTGATCATGATCTTTCAATTTTTCATGACATTCAACTGATAAATATGTTTTATAATTCTACATCCAAAACATATGTATTACTCTACACTTTTCTTTTATTCATACTCAAGTACAACCTGTTGATAGCCGTAATCTAAGCCTATTCCGATGAATTGAATTGACGGCACGGTTGGTGCAGTGGCTAATACAGTCGACTGTTGCGCTCCGGGTCGTGGGTTCGATTCCCGCACGGAACAAATATTTGTATGATCTGCAGGTAGTTGTTCCGGGTCTGGGTGTATTGTGTGTGGAATTCATGTCTGTAAACGCACCCACGACACAGGACAAATCCTAGTGTGGCGCAAGGTTTAAAAAAAAAAATGTAATGTCAGCTACCATTATTACAACATGAGATTAAACTTGATCGTATAAGTAATCTCCGATTAGCGCACCGCGTTACCAAACTGTTCTCCCACGCCCACTCGACGGTTACACCGCTTTGTGTGCCGCGGTGTCGTGTAATGTCAATGACATTGTTGGGGGCGATATGATGAATTGGATATGAATGTGGGACATATACAAACAGCTTTACTGTGTCCTTTTTCCGAATAAAGATAAATTATGGTAATGTATGTAATATCTCGGATCGCAAATAAGCAGTGCCTATGTTTGAACTCTGATGACCCTATGGTTGAATACCGAAATTTTACTGTACTGTGTAAATTAAAAAAGTAGGATCATCATTTCGGCCGAAAGGAGTCCACTGCTGGACACAGGCCTCCCCCAAAGATCACCACAACGACCGACATGGGTGTGTTGTGGGCTCATTGGGGGGTTTTGCCATAATCGCCACGCTTGGCAGACGGGTTGGCGATCGCAGTTGATTTGTTAATGTACTCGAAGGACGCTGCTGCCCATCCTCCGGCTAATCCCTTAGTCGACTTTTACGACACCCACGGGAAGAGATGGGGTGGTGGTATTCTGAGCCGGCACCACACGAAAAAAAAAAAAAAAAGTAGGATAGTATACTTAATTCGTGTGGTGTCCGGATTAAGAATAGAGCACCACTCCATCTCCTCCCGTGGGTGACTAAGTGGATCTAAGCCTAAGGGATGTGTAGCAGCGCCCCTTCTTTGGAGCAGCAGCTATACTATGCTCACCTTTTTCTTTATTCGTGTCCAGTGGAAATTCTACATGGAACTTCCTTCGCTCCGGGGAAGGGCTCCTACCAGCTAAAATCACTGGAGCAGTCATTTTCGGCACCGAAGGGGGCTCCAGGTTCTCGTAAGATCACACTAGAGCCACCCATTGGTGCCACGCCTTTAGGCACATCACGGAGGGGATGACTGTAAAGCGGTCACCACCTCTAGCGGAGGGAAAGCGACTGTAAAAGGTTGGCCCCTAGGGCACTTCTCCGAGGATTGTAAAGAATCCTCCAAAGCCTAGCTTTGTGTTGTGCTACGCACACGGCGGCACGTGACCACGTTCGCGCCGCCGTCTTCCCGGGGGTCACTCGGTGTGAGCACGCAGACTCCCCAATCTGCGCATCCGCCACCCCCGAGGCCCCCCACCATATAGTGACGTCAGGGGGCTCAGGCGTGTTGGACCTGGGTGCCGGGACGGTTGTTGCCCCGGCGCCGTCTCGTCCTTCTCCGTGCGGGATCGGCCCTCTCTCGATCCCGCTATACTATGCTCACCTACCCGCCTGCCAAAGGTGGTGAGTAAGGCAAATTCCACCCAAAATGATGACACAATTGTGGAAATCTATGGGAGAGGTTTGTTCAGCAGTGGACGTCCTTCGGCTGACATGATGATGAAATCTAAATAATTTCCGAATGGCTACGAAGTTAGAGCAACCACAGATGTACCTACAGATTACATTTAGAAATCTTTCAAAACAGCAAGAGCCTTGCTCCAAGTTAGAATCTGTGCCAATGGCATAATTTAAATCCAATAATAACGCATTATTCTGCCAACATATCGCGTGCATAAGCACTGAATAAGGCCGCAAGCCCGCAGAACCGAGCCTTATAAAGGTACAATGACCACGAAATATCTAACGCGATAGACTCATATTTACATCAAATGAATATCAACTTAATCTACTTTGTCATAGAATTTAATTTCACACGTAGTATGCAGCAATTAAGACGTATCCGTCAGTGAAAATTCAACTCACAGTTGTATAAAATAGAGTTTGTTTTTGGTTGAATGTATGGTTGCGTAGGCCGGGTCCATTCATGCATACCAATCCGGTTGGTTAGTTCGCCTTGATATTATTTTGTTATCGGCATGCACTTGTTAAGTGTTATGTTTTATTGTTCGATAATCATATTGATTTGCGATGGATTTGGATGTGGAAGTACAATTGTTGTGTGACGTTCGACGCAAAAAATTTCTCTCCACCCTACCTTTTTTTTAATTGTACCCAGTGGAAATTATACGTGAACTTCCTCCGCCCCGGGGAAGGACGAAGGGGCATGCCGATTCCTACCGGCTAAACCCACTGGGGCGGTCATCTTCGGCACCTAAGGGGGGCTAGAGCCGCCCACTACCTGTTGCACCAGCCACCAGTTACGGCGGCGCGCGACCACATGTACGCCACCATATTCTCTTGGGTCGCTCGGTGTGGGCACGCAGATTCCCCAATCTACGCACCCGCGAACCCAGAGGCCCCCCACCTAGTAGCGACGGCAGGGCGTCCCTCCACCCTACGTACCCTACTAATATTACTACTAAGTAGTTTTCGTGGCTCTTTCTACAGGTATATAATTATTTTATTAAAAGGAAACTCATTGGAAGGACTCGGTGGGACACCCAGCCGTGGAACATAATGGTTTTCATTTGATATGAGTGATAAACGAAGTGGAATGACCATAGTTCATCGACACTTAACCGTGGTTTAGTAAAACCTGTGAAGTGTGTCCTGAGTAAGGTTGTCTAAAATAAGACCTTATGAAGTACCTTACCCGATTCAATGTACACCCCATAATTATTAAACGACGGCTCGCTTACCTGCAAAGAAAGAAAATAATTTATTAAATAGTGCATTTATTTGTTAGTGAAACATATAACTTTTAGATGTTGGTAATGTCTTAGGTTTTCGCGATTATTACTTATTATAATGAAACACTTTTAAATTTCACTTTTATATCGCGTATATTATAGATTTATGTTTTTCCTCACGTATCGAAAACTTTGCAGCATTCGTGGTCGCAGGATGACTGAGGTAGAGTGTCGCACGGTAGTTAAAATTAATTTTAATTTATAATAAAGTCGGGTATGTTGTCTAAATTCATTTTCCGTTGTTTTCTCAATACATACATTTTCTATCTTAGTATCTTTTCTTTTTTTTTTGCCTTAGGCGTGGCACCTATGGGCGGCTCAAGGGTAATCTTACGAGGCCCCCCTTCGGTGCCGAAGATGACCGCTCCAGTGGTTTTAGCCAGTAGAAGTAGTAAGTAGTAGAAGCCAGTTTCCCCGGGGCGAAGGAAGTTCATGAAGAATTTCCACTGGACACCAATAAAAAGAAAACTTACTAAGATAGAAAATGTATGTATGATAAAATACAAATCACATCACGGAAACCTAAGACATTACTATATATTTCTAATTATTAAACCTTGACACAAAGAAGGACCTAGAACCAGTCTTCCCAAATCACTAACATCGCTCGACACTAAAACGATCTTCTGTCATTGACATTTAGAACAGGCAACTGGCCATTCGACTGGTAAGGTACGAGATTCTCATTCTAACACTCAAATTGTATTTTAGGCAAGACCGTTTTGAATTTATAACTAAGCAATTAACCTATATAAAATGGCACTGAAACTGCTTTTATTGGCGAAGAGGATACTGAAATGTTTTTGATACAAAGACGCCTACGAGTAATCACCGGGTAAACGTCCATGCCGTGTGGTGCCGGCTCAGAATTCCACCACCCCATCTCCTACCATGGGTGTCGTAAAAGTCGACTAAGGGATTAGCCGGAGGATGGGCAGCAGCGTCCTTCGAGTACATTAACAACTCAACTGCGATCGCCAACCCGCCTGCCAAGCGTGGCGATTATGGCAAAACCCCCCAATGATCCCACAACACATCCATATCGTTGGTTGTGGTGATCTTTGGGGGAGGCCTGTGTCCAGCAGTGGACTTCATTCGGCCGAAATGATGAAACGTCCATCGAAATAAATACTACAATGTCATAGGAGATGTTGCTATAATTACCACACTTGGCAGGCGGACTGGTGATCATCATACATGGAGGATGCTCCTGCCTTGGTCGCCTGGTACGACACCCATTAGAGGGTAGGGATCGTCTATTTTTTAGCGGGAAGCACACGGAACTACCTACGAGAAATTAATTGTTATAAATAATGGTTGTCAGCCAGCTGAAATTCGTCACTACAGACAAAGCTAAAGAAACTAGTGGTCATATGTTGACAAAAACAGCAAGGCCAGGCCCTGGACCTCTTGGCTGACTAACTAAAAGCCACTGCTGCACAATCGCTGGTCTACTGACACGACCAGAGAAGAATTCCTCTGCTGACAGACAATAGAACGTGAATCAGCCAAAAGCATTCCGACAGTCGAGAGGTGCAAGACGACAGTATGAGTCTTTTTTTTTTTTTTTTTTTTTAAAAACATTGCCCCACACTAGGATTTCTCCTGTGTCGTGGGTGCGCTTACAGACATAAATTCCACATACAATACACCCAGACCCGGAACAACTACCTGCAGATCATACAAATATTTGTTCCGTGCGGGAATCGAATCCACGACCCGGAGCGCAGCAGTCGACAGCAAAACCGTGTGGTGTCCGGATTAAGAATATAGCACCACTCCATCTCCTCCCATGGATGTCGTAAAAGGCGACTAAGGGAATCTAAGCCAGAGGGATGGGCAGCAGCGTCCCTTCTGTGAAACGGTAGCCATACTGCGCTCACCAACTCGCCTGCCAAGCGTGGTGAGTATTGGCAAATACCCCCCAAAATGATGACACATTTGTGAAAATCTATGGGGGAGGCCTTTGTTCAGCAGTGGACGTATAAATGGCCGATATGATGAAGAAAAACGTCTTCTTCTTCTTCTCTTAGATTATGGCTTCTGTAGATTATCTTCCACAATTTCGCCAATGTCAAGTATAAGGCAACGTTGTACGGTGTTTAGATTAATTAATCTTTACATATTCAATAAAATATTTCTCAAAAATGAAAAAATCTATCAAGAAAAACGTCTATGGAATGTAGATTGTCATACATAAGTTGTCACACGAACACGCGATCCTTCAAAGGCTTCCATATAATATATGAATATTGTATTGACGTTTCTGTAACTTAGCAACCGAAGATTGAAAGTGGCAACTCAAATCTGAAAATTCCTAATGAACTGTAAGCGGACTTCAGGAATAAAATCAATTTAATCTTATAACACAATAAGTACCACCATGTTCAAATTACAGTTAATAAATGATGAAAAAATTTATGCATGGCTTCCCCATTAGTATGAATTGAGCAAACGTCTACCTACCACGGACACTGAGGCATTTTGTAAAACAATTAAGGTTCGTTATCCATGTCCTGTTTCAAAATAGACGTCCCGTTTTAGTGGCCGATTCAATTTCCAATGCAAACCTTACAAGACCATCTGCACGCGATAATGTTCGTCCCGGCTGAATGCTTCTGTTGCTGTTACGTTTTGATTCGACATTTTGTGAGAAGTTCTACAAAATTTTATATCTGAGAAAACGGGTTGAGTCAACTAAACTGTTAACCTCCTGGACTGGTATTGCTTTCTTTATAAGTATCAAAACCAATATAATAAAATCGAAGTGTCTGTCAATGATTTAAAAGTAAATACCAACATTTAAGTGAACACTGCAATTTAAGTATGCGACGTCTAATCATAACTGACGGTTTTAGAGTTTTGTCTGACCGTCTGAAAGTTTAAGGCTCCGAAACAGCTCAATGCATTTCAATAAATTTTTAGGATTGAAATAGGGAGTTAGTAGAAGGACAAAAAAACGTGTAGGTTCTATTTCGTTATTTTGCAGGTTTCAGAAGATATATTGAATATAAAAATAATTCACGCTCAGCGAAGCAGGCGGGTAATGCTAATCTAAATATATAAAAACGAATGTTTATGAGTTGGTACAACCAATCTTTGACAGATGGCGCCACTATCATTCCAATGAATATTTGTGTAATGTCTTTCCTTCAAATTTATTTTAGTTAGTAGCGTAGCAGCGCGCGCTATGTACAGCTAGTCTATAATAAAACATAATGAAGTGATGTTACATCACTATATCATATAACGTCCACTGCTGGACACAAGCCTCCTACTACAAGACCAATTACTAATGGATTACGGAACAGTTCATTAAACCTTTATTTTAATAACATTTAATTAGGGTCAGTTCACACCGAGATGCGCACAGATGCTCTAAGAAGACGAAAACCCGCGCCGATCGCGCATACTCGCGCTTAGATTAAAAAAATAATTTGTGTTCTTAACTTGTCTGATGTATAATAAAGAGTAATCTATTCTATTACAATATTTATGTTGTTTTTAATCAGTAAAAAATAAATAAATAAACACGCTTTTGTAGATAACCGAACTAAAAAGTAGAAAATGATTGTCAATAAGTTTAAAATAAGAATAGTAATCAACAATTTTTTTTTTTTGTAAAAAGCATGGGGTGCTTTATGTCAATTGTTGTAAATATTTGTACTAGTAGCGTCATTGTGAAAATATCTGATAAAGCACTCCACCCCCTGTATTAGCAGCATAGTTGCCTTTTTTGTTTATTCACATTAAGTCACTGCGGCCTTCTCAATGCCGATTGTAATGTATTATACTGTGTTATTTTGTTATATTGGACAATGATACAATAATGTATTGAATAACAAGTGATGTGACAGTTTGTTGTGTATACAAGATGATCCGCATTGACATTCAGGTGAGACAAAATGCATTGTTTTAATTGTTATTGTATCATAATGGATTTTGTCAGTTGCTATTGTTATAACTAGTATTCTTTTGAGCTTAGCTAATAAGCAGTCATTAGTTATTTATTGGGATGACCTACTTTTTTTTATTGATGTCCAGTGGAAATTCTACATGGAACTTTGGAACTTCCTTCACCCCGGGGAAGGGCGAAGGGGTATGCCAGACTCCTACCGTCTAAAACCACTGGAGCGGTCATCTTCGGCACCGAAGGGGGGCTCCAGGTCCTCGTAAGATCACACTAGAGCCGCCCGTTGGTGCCACGTCTTTAGGCACATCTTGGAAGGGATGAATGTAAAGCGGTCACCCCCTTTAGCGGAGGGAAGGCGACTGTAAAAAGGTCGCCCCCAGGCACTTCTCGGGGAGGATTGTAAAGGATCCCCCCAATTATTGGTATGACTACCGTGATAAATATGTTAAATTTTATCTTAAAACTATTCATTATTATTAAATAAACCACAATCAGTGGCCAATTATCTGAGCTAAAAAGTATGTCATCTGCAATCTGAAGTCTCTAGAGAAAGGTTAACGTCGTAAACTTGACAACATTATAATGTATTGGTTATTAACGATATTATTTATCAACAACTCTTTGTTAATGTGTTTAGTAATGTAAATATTCTCTAATATTTAAGTACTATATATTACTATGTAATGTATATAGATATATAAAGAATTAAGTTCAGTCGACTTGGACATAATTTAGCTATTTCATAGACTTCTTTTCTGATTGGTAAATCAGAATCGAATGCAAATTTTAAACATTCTAGCAAGACCGACCGATTAGCATTTATAAATCATTTCAAGTATACTAGCAAAACATTTCATTTAGAATTGCATCTACAGTTTATTCTAGAGATATTTATAATGCGACATATTTTAACTCCATTTCTTCAAACCTCGGCAGAACCTATCCAGGCTTTTCACCAAATGTCCTACATTTGTTAAGTTCACGCCACAAGTTAAAGTACAAGTAACAATTAACTGTTGACTCACATACCTGCTACTCAGTGAGTCAACTGAACTGATAAAGTTCTATTTGAACTGGGAAATGCATTAATTTTAACACTAATTGTGTGTAATCCATGCACCGTACCACAAACTAAATAGTGTTTACTCGTGTGGCACTGTTAAATGGAACAATGAGATTACTCATGTTTATTATACTTCCCATGAAGTAAATATATTTTATTTCAGGGAAATCTGATGCGTGTTTTATATATATTAAATCAAATCCAAATCAACTACTAATAGACGATTAGTTGGCAACTTGATAATCATATAATCATCATATCGGCCATTTATACGTCCACTGCTGAACAAAGGCCTCCCCCATAGATTTACACAACTGTGTCATCATTTTGGGGGGTATTTGCCAATACTCACCACGCTTGGCAGGCGGGTTGGTGAGCGCAGTATGGCTACCGTTTCACAGAAGGGACGCTGCTGCCCATCCCTCTGGTTTAGATTCCCTTAGTCGCCTTTTACGACATCCACGGGAGGAGATGGAGTGGTCCTACATTCTTAATCCGGACACCACACGGACAACTTGATAATACAAAAATACATTTATTTATAATAGCCGTTGTTTTACATAGAGTTACGCATTAATAGCCAGTCTACGCTCTTTTAACACCATAGATCAGAAGAATGGTGATATAATAGAAGAAACAGAGAGACAGAAAGATAATATAAAAAATATTCCTGTTTACATTTTCACTAATCCAAACAATACGAACCGAAGCACTCATTATTCAGTAGGTCACACATTGTTTAATAACATAATCGTAATAGGCACTATTGTTACTTATTTAGACAACCTCATAAAATACGACAAAGTATTGCCGGTGAGCATGATTCATAACAAACGTTAATTACTTATGATTGATGTGTCTAAGTGAGTTAAAAGGTTAATATGGAGGATGAGCATAAGGTCATGGCTTAGAATTAGGTTGTGATGTCTGACGTGGTTGCAATGGACGGCTTTGTAAATTGAGATACGTAGTATTTGACATTTTTACAAAAATGTTGGAGACAAACAACAGTAATATGTATTTTGTGATACAATGAATGTCAAATAATGAATTTTGATTTTGAATATTAATAAAATATATTTGTTAAAAATCGTTATGCTGTTATGATTCATAAAAAAACACAAATTTAATAGACAAATTAGAATAATATATATACTAGATAAGTATTAAGTACACCAGTGACCAACGCTGTACGCAAAACTTAGACCGATATGTCGATATCTTTTTTTGTTAAAATAAAATCGTCTCTCTTGATTTCGTCTTCTAGATAAGAACTATTTACATGTCGACTTATTATGTCATGACACACGATCTTCATCAATATTCAAGTAGTCTTCAATGCCCCAATAACATTCAAACACCGATTTCCGTTAAAATTTCTACGTACATATTCACGTGAAACGATCTAACCCAACCGTATTTGTACTTTCAAACTAAGTCCAATTATTGAGTTCTGTGATCACTTAAGTCTTCTTTAAACCTTTTGGGTTACCGTGCCACTGGCAGTAATTAGGTTCGCCAAAAAATTCCATAATTTAGATCATTTTAATTGCCTTCAAAACAGGAACATCTACAATTGTCACAGAACAAAAATGAAAATTAGTCTGTTTACTTTTAAACACCAGTTCAATTGATCGTTCATTATTAAATTATTGTTTAATCGATGGGTAATATGACTCATGACTTTAATTTTATGGATAGGTCGATTGATTTTTAGGGTTCCAAACGTCCGAAGGAAAAAACGGCGGAACCCTTCTGGGATCACTCGTGTGTCTGTCTTTCTGTCCGTCTGTCTATTGGACCGATTAAGTTGAAATTTGTTACACATATGGATTTCTGCAACCCAAAGACGTACGTGTAATGTTAATATATGAATTTTGAATATAGGGGTCCTTTTTGGGGGACAATACAGAAAATTTAAGAATAAAGTTTTGAGAACTGTACCGTGTAACATATGAAATGGAAGGGCTTGCTGTGAGGGTCCCAGATGTGTGTATTTTATAATTTTAAAATTTGCGGATTTAAAGTTAACTAAGAAATTATATGAAAATTGGCCATTCCGCCCTTAACTCCAAAACTACGGAGCCTGAAATTCTGAAAAAAATATTGGTAATACCCCTTTATCTATATATTACAGGAAAACCTATAAGAAGTTTATGTTCTTAAAATAACATGGTAAATCTTCTTACAATATTGTGCGTACAACCTCTCATTTGCAGTTGGAATGTATGGGAAAAAATGTTTTCTAACTACGATGTTAAGTTTGTTCTTGGGATAAGTTCAATAACTTATCCCAAGAACAAACTTAACATCGTAGTTACCAATACCAATACCATAAGTACCAATGTACAAGACCGAATCCAACAATAGACAATATATTCAGCAGTTTCGGAACCCTCTCCACGCGAGTTCAACTTGACCGGTTTTTCAATCAGATGTTATTTTTAAGACTCTCTTTTATCTGACTCTGGTGTTTGATGTAGACTGTTTAATTTAGAAGGCGGCTTTGGCTTTGCATCCTGAGTAAGCAGGTTCATGGTCCTGGACAGCGCTCTCCGTGACGATATTGGTTTTTTACATACATATTTAGTGAGTGATGTTCTATCCTTTCGACGGCACGGTTGGTGCAGTGGTTGATACAGTCGACTGCTGCGCTCCGGGTCGTGGGTTCGATTCCCGCACGGAACAAATATTTGTACGATCTGCAGGTAGTTGTTCCGGGTCTGGGTGTATTGTGTGTGGAATTTGATGTCTGTAAACGCACCCACGACACAGGAGAAATCCTAGTGTGGGAAAACTTTTTTTCAAAACTAGAAAAAGAACTAAAATCCTCTCCGAGTGAAACGGAACATTTTACCTGTATTTCTTTATTAAAGCACCACATCGTCCACAATCCATGCTCGTGATGCCTCGACACACGCTCCTCATTAACATTCGTTAACGGCGTCGTGACGGGCCCAACTATGTGTCTAAGAATAATTAGCTTGATGTGTGAGCTGCATAGTAATATGAACTTGGTATAATCATGACTCTTTTGAACGAAGATGTACATGATATTGAAGTCGGACACACGTAAGTGTGATTTCAGAGGACTGTCTTGTACTACCACAGTTTGATCACATATTTTGACCTACTTCTGAGTCTCATCATCATCATATCGGCCATTTATACGTCCACCGCTGAACAAAGGCCTCCCCCATAGATTTTCATAACTGTGTCATCATTTTGGGGGGTATTCACCACGCTGGCAGGCGAGTTGGTGAGCGCAGTATGGCTACCGTTTCACAGAAGGGACGCTGCTGCCCATCCCTCTGGTTTAGATTCCCTTAGTCGTCTTTTACGACATCCACAGGAGATGGAGTGGTGCTATATTCTTAATCCGGACACCACACGGAATTTCTGAGTCTAATCTTCTATAACCTTAGTGTTTGGATAAATAAAAGATTTTCTTCGATAATATGTAAAAGTATAATCAGCGTTTTTGGTTTATATAAATAATGCGTGTCTATCGTATATCGGTTGAGCGATTGAAGGGAATATGCAGCAGTGGCGCCGCGTAGTGTGTAGATTTTCAGTATCGCCCCGAATCCCTCTCCTGAGCTGTCCAGTGCGATGGTATTGGGTCAGATGATGATGACGATGCGTAGACACTTAGGCATAAAGTACACGATGTAATGACCGCTAAAAAATTCAATAGGTACCTAGTTGGTTTTTATATTTCCATGCAGTAGAGTAACGAAACCACAACAAAACATAAAAAACTGCGGCTGCAAAACCATCTCGAGCGTCATTGCCAACGCGAGTGCCAGCTTTGTTTTTGTAGAGTGAGTAAAAATGTAAGCGCACTTAATCCCACGCCACGTGTAGTTTGCATTTTTAATTTGGATTTAAGTGTTGCAGAAATGGAACAGGTTAAAAAAAGTGTGTATGTGTCAGCTCCGACGCACGACTGGAGTTCACTCCTTACGAACGATAATTATGATACATATCGAATAGAAAAAGAGGGTAAATGAACGCATCTTCTAAAATGATAAGAGAAACAACACTATTTATATACATTCAGTCAAAAAAGTATCGGGAATGGATGATTTGTTTATGGTCAAACCTTTAAAAAGTGTATTTTATTTATTTTATTTTATTTTATTGGCTCACCAACAATTGTTAACACCAGTAATATTACAAAAATCGAGCTCATATAATGATGATGTGGCTTCTTCTTTATTCGTATGGTTAGTGGCCACCCTTGTGTCACAGTTGTTCAAGCCGCCCAAAGGCCTCCGACTTGGCTTAACGACTGCTGTCTAATGACAACAGCCGGGACCGACGATTTAACGTGCCCTCCGAAGCACGGAGACGCTCAGTTGAAATACCACTATGCGGTCACCCATCCAGAGACTGACCGCGCCAAGCGTTGCTTAACCTCGCCAATCGTTTACCGATCAGTGAGTGCAACTGGCATGACGCTAATACGCTCGCAAGTGGGTTTTTCGATCGATATGTTACATTTTGGCTGCTGGAGTTCAGTAATTAGCGCTTCGTTCACACCTAACTGCAGTAAAGTGAGAACCAATTACCTAATACACCAGTTTGGTTCACGATACACCTAAGTAAAAAAATTACATCATGATTTTGAGAATGTAGTATATTTGTATAAGACGGTTTATACACGTGTTAATTTTTCATGGGTTGTGAGCGCATCTTGCTTTGCCGTACAACCTGTATAAGTTCATATTTATATTTACAATGCCTTTTTCTTTTATTGGTGCCCAGTGGAAATTCTTCATGAACTTCCTTCACCCCGGGGAAGGGCGAAGGGGTATGCCGGACTCCTTTTTTCTTATTGGTGCCCAGTGGAAATTCTTCATGAACTTCCTTCGCCCCCGGGAAGGACGAAGGGGTATGCCGGCTAAAACCTCTGGAGCGGTCATCTTCGGCACCTAAGGGAGGCTCCAGGTCCTCGTATGATCACACTAGAGCCGCCCACTGGTGCCACGCCTATAGGCACATCTCGGAGAGGGTGACTGTAAAGCGGTCACCCCCCGGGGGGATTGTAAAGCCAAAGCGTCCCACGGCAGTGCGTGACCACATGCGTGCTACCGTCTTCTCTTGGGTCGCTCAGTGTGGGCACGCAGATTCCCCAATCTACGCACCCGCGAACCCAGAGGTCCCCCACCTTATAGCAACGGCAGGGGTCAAACTCAAACTCAAATTTTTTATTTCATATAGGCCCTAATAGGCTCTTACGAAAAGTCAAGCTAAGTGCACGGTTCGGAAAAGTCGGTCCTATGGAGAAGAGCCGGCAAGAAACTCCATGGATATACTCTTTTCAAAAAAAGTTATACTACATTTTTGTTATTACATGGTAATAAGCTAGGTATGTGCGAACAAAGTAGACTAATTAAATGTAAAATACACACAATAACAAAACAGACAATTGCCTCTAACACACTAGAAAACTGATAACAATTAATGTATAGCACTAATAAAGTCGACGAAGTTCACACATTTACAAAATGTAGAAGAAACTAAATTATATAAAATGAAAGGCATTTTAAACGCCAAGCTTTGAATGTCATATTGAATATGTCAGTAAAAAAAATTAATATGTCAAAGTATATATTATATAGACAATATATATCAATATATTCGAAAAATAATTACTATCACTATAAAATTTTGATTTGTTATTAGATAAATCCATATTTCATCAATAAGGTTCCAGGGAAGCCACATGTGCAGAAAGAATCAATACCAGACATCTCTGTCGTCAACATAGTCATTAGCCCTATAATAAGCTTTTTTAATTAGGATCTGTTTAATATGGGCTTTAAACTTTCCCTCAGTAAGGTCTGTAACAGATTTGGGCAGCTTATTATAAAAGCGAACACAATTTCCAAGGAATGACTTATTTGTTTTAGCTAATCTAAATTTGGGCACTACAATTTTATGTTTATGTCGTGTATTTATATTGTGAAAATCGCTTTTTATATAAAACTTATGCAGATTTTTACGGACGTATAAAATATTTTCAAAGATATAGAGTGACGGCAATGTAAGTATATTGATATCTTTAAACAAAGTTCTAAGAGACTCGCGAGGACCCATATTATATATTGCGCGGATTGCCCTTTTTTGTAGAATAAAAATTGAATCTACGTCGGCTGCCGATCCCCACAACAGAATACCATAAGACATAATGCTGTGAAAATATGCAAAGTAAACTAACCTGGCCGTAGCTTCATCAGTCAGCTGTCTAATTTTACGAACTGCATATGCTGCAGAGCTGAGCCTACCCGATATAGCTTTAATGTGGGCACTCCACTGTAATTTCGAGTCGATAGTTATACCTAGAAATACGGTTTCATCAACAGTTACAAGTTGGTTGCCATCAAGAACTAGTTTTAATCCCAATTGGGGTGCATTAGGTAAGGAGAACTTTAAACATTTAGTTTTATTAGCATTAAGTAACAGGTTGTTAGCTGCAAACCAACTGGAGAGGACAGTTAGGCTCTCGTTTACATGAATAACATTACTATCTTTTCTACTGATTTTAAAAATTAGGGACGTGTCGTCAGCGAATAAAATCACATCCGATAACTTGGTCATCATATATGGAAGATCATTTATATAAGCTAGAAACAAGAATGGGCCGAGTATTGAGCCCTGGGGCACGCCCATTTTAACCGTAGAACCCAAAGAGGTAGCCCCATCTATATCTACTTTTTGCAGTCTTAAAGATAAATAAGAATAAACAAGATCAGCAGCTCTTCCACGAATTCCGTAGTGGCGTAATTTACAGAGCAGCGTATTGTGGTCAACGCAGTCAAACGCCTTGGAGAGGTCACAAAAAATGCCAATAGCATCTTGAGAACCCTCCCAGGATTCGAGAATTTGCGTCACTAGTTTTACTCCTGCATCCGTAGTTGACCTACCTTTCGTGAATCCAAACTGTCGGCTATGTAAAATCCCGTTAAAATTAAAATGTAACATCATTTGATCAAGAATAATTTTTTCAAATATTTTACTCAATGATGGGAGAACAGAAATAGGTCTATAATTTGATGGATTATTCTTGCATCCCGATTTGAAGATTGGTATTATTTTGCTATGTTTCATCAAATCGGGGAAAGTTCCACTATCTAAACATTGGTTAAAAATACCTGCAAGTGCAGGGGCGATGGTATCAATTATAGTTCCAAGTAGTTTAACAGACAAACCCCATAAGTCTTCTGTGTTTTTAATGTTAAGACTTTTAAATGCTTTTATAATTGAACTAGTTGAAATGTACTTAAATTCAAAAGTAGGTATGTCTTTACAAAAGTTCTGTTTAAGTAGAGATTCAGCCAGTACAGAGGATGAGGAAAGGACACTCGTAGTATCTATCGGTATATTAGTAAAAAAGTTTTCTAATGTCTTAGCGACCTCGAGCTTATCTGAGATAATTCTGTCATCGATTTTTAAAGATAGTTCGCTATCCCGTTTTTTTGTATTGCCAGTTTCTTTGTTGATTACCTGCCACACTGCTTTAATTTTATTGCCCGAAGTACTAATTTTGTTGCTAATTAACATTGATTTAGCTTGCATACATACTCTCTTAAATATCTTGGAATAATTTCTTACATGATTATGGACAGCTTGATCAGACGTTAATGATTTTTCATAATATAAACTATAAAGAACATCCCTACTTTTTCTAATGCCTTTAGTAGCCCATTCATTAAATTTAGATCTATTAGTTAGTCTGATTTTCTTAACTGGACACGCTTTATTAAATTCCTGGCATATCACAGCAAATAAAGTAGAGTAATTTCTGTTGGGATTTTTTGAACTAAAACGAGAGTTTAAAAGTTTACTACAAATACTGGTGTGTAATTTTTGTAATTTATTTTTAGTTAATGGTCTTAATTCAATATTTTTATCAGATTTGAGCTTCCTGTTACATTCGAAGCTAACTAGTTGACCTGTATGGTCAGATCTGACACCACTAATTAAACAAGAATCTTTAATCAAACAGTTTGTGTAAACATTGTCTATGCATGAGGCTGATGTGACAGTGGTCCTAGTTGCTTTATTAAAAATATAATTCAAATTGTAACACTTAAATAAAGAGACCAGCCTGCACTTTTCTACTGAATCTATTAAAAGGTCAATGTTTAAGTCACCACATAGGAAAATTTGATTGTTATTTTTAAAGAGTTTTTTTAGTATAACTTCCATTGTAACTAAGAATAACGAAAAGTTTGACAGAGGTGGTCTATATACACATAAAAAGGTATAACCTTCTATTTCTGCACATGCTACCTCACATAAGCGATCAACCGAGCACGAAGTGATGTCCTTTCTTTCTTTATGGAGCAAATTATTACTACATAAGACCAAAGTACCACCACCCTCCGCTGATAATCGGTTGAATGCACTGGCAACTGCAAAATTATTTATGTTAAAAAGCATTTTGTCTGGCTTAAGCCATGTTTCACAGAAACATAAAATATCCATATGGTATTTATCTATTAACATCTCCACATCTAGTGTTTTGCCAGAGAAGCGATTAACATTTTGGTGATAAAGCAAAATATTGTTATGACACTTCTCTATTGTCGGTTCTGAAAGTTTAAACAATCAATCACAGTATTACTATAATTACTAGATAATACTGATTCGTCACTTAATTTAAGCTCAGTTATACTACCTATAACAGAGTTTATATTATAAGCTATCAACATAGCTAATAAACGTCGATTTTTCTTAGGAAGATGCATAGTTTCCTGTGTCAAAATAAAATGTCTAACAAATTTGTTAGTATCAAAAAACAATAAATGGTCACTATGACGACATGTCAACATATGCATTAAATTATTTAAATTATTAATATAATTATTCTCTTGCTCAGACAGAGAGTCAGAAAATGGCAAGGCACATAACATTATTTTCCCTATTTTTAATGTTAGTAGGGTTTCAATACCATGAACTAAGTCCTTTTTACTAATACCTAGGCTGTCACCAATCAGAATAACCACGGTGGTTTGCTCATCTATTTGTGTATGTGAAATTCTTTTAATAATGTCATTAAAATGTAAGTTACGGTAACAATGGTTAATTACACTATGCTTCAGGCAGTTACTTAATATTTTCCCAAAGCCTACACCTAATGTATCAGAGTATACTAATGTGCTATTTTGCCTGATGTTGACACTCTCCACTGCTTGAGGCAGCACAGGCAAAGCTAAAGGAGTGACTTTGAGCACAGAAGGTGAGTAGGAGTGGGCACAGCTACAGGAAAGATTATTAGTCAAAGACTCATATCTTTCTGCATTGTATGTGACCAAATCCATCAACTCACTAGCCTCCTGCATGCGCTCACTTAATTGTTGTTGGCTTGCTTCATACTTATAAAATATGTCTTTAAGAGTATTCTCCCTGTGTAGTAATTCTACCTGCAGGCTGTGTGTGTCAAAATCATACTTTTCTTTACATTGATTGAGTTCCTTGTTGTAATAATTTAGCTGGTTGAGTAAGTTAACCCGTTCTTTTCTAAATCTAATATTAGTTTTATACAAATTTGACTTTTTCACCAATTTCTGATACTTTACAATAATTTTACTAATCTTAATATATTTCTTAATTTTGTTATGACTAGATAGAATTGGACGTTTAGTTATGGTATCGTCCCCCGTCAGATCAATAGTTACAGTTGACTTTCTACACACCAGCCCCGCTGCCCCTCCAACCAACTCATTGTAGAGACTGTGGGTGTGAGCAGCCTGCATGTTTACTTTGTTGGAATTTATTGCAGAGATATTCTTGTGAGCCTCTCTCAGTTCAATTTCAAGTTGAGATATGCGTTTCAGGGCCAACTCATGAGTGTCACTGCACTGTTGAAAGTCTGCCACGACTTGTCGCAGATGTTGATGCTGGTCGAGTATGTCCATGTGATGGATATGCAGTTCAGCCAGCTGGTTCTTGAGCTCAGTGTTTTTGTCAATGATTATCTTGACCTCCACTTCACTATCGTCCCTTTCCTGCAGCAGCTGTTTGCAAAGGGTTCTTGAGGACTCCAATTCCCTTAGCGTTGCCCTCAATTTATCCTCCATTTCGCGAGATGCAGCTCTGCGGGTCAGCATATTCAAATTTACCTACTTAGAAGTCACCTGAAATATGAAATGAAGCAGCTAAGTGTTCGAAAGGAAAATATGTGGATCTAGAAAGTGGGAGAATGGATACAAAAGACAGTTAATGTGCAGAAAACAAGAAAAGATATGTAAAAGACAGATAAATGTTTATTATATATTTATGTATTGAAGACTTAAAAACAAATTGATTTTCAATTTACTTAAGTCTATTGAGGGTAACTTTGAATAGCTAGCAAATAGGGATTGTTAATTTTTTACCAAACAAAGATTATTTTTTTTTTATATATGGGAGCAATGCATTTGAGTAGTGTGACTGTTCAGTAAAGTTGTAGTTTTATGACTGGGGCGAACGTTTTCGTCGTCAATATTGCTTCCACAAATTGTCAAGCAAAACGAGACATAAACTCTGCCGGTGAGTAATGGACGGAGCTCATGCCAGAGCAGTGTTTAGTAGTGTTGTGTGGTGTGTATTTACAATAGTAATAATATTGTATAAAACAAAATACTCCCCGGGATCCGTGATATCAAAATCATCTGTTGACAGCCGGTCGGTAGAATTTTCCATAAAGGTACAATTATCTTGCGACAAAAACACTATTTATGCGATGGATACATCACTTGGCAATTAAATTTAATAATGTGATATAAAAATAACATAAACAATCACTATATTTAGTTTTATAAATTATTTTGGGATGGGTTTTCAGGCGTATCGGAATTAGGCGCCGGGGCGGTTGTTACCCCGGCGCCGTCTCCTCCTTCTTCGAGCGGGATCGGCCCTCTCCCGATCCCGCTCTGCAGTCTACTTCTGGAATATTTACAATGCCTACACTTTTAATTGTAAATAGTTACATGCTTACGGCCGAATAGTGAAACTCCAGTTAGCAAGTTCCGCTTTCACGTATTTGAGCCGCCCGGAATCCCACCGAAAACAGGTTTCTCGAATAGTTAAGCGGGATTCGACATTAACTGGCGCTTCAGTATATAATATATAATAAGGCAAAATATGTATTCAACGCCTTCAAAACCGAATGTAAGTCCATTACTGTTAAGACTGGATTTGAATTCGCTTAGGCTATAATCTACGAGCAATGTGGTCCGCCCATTGCCACTTCAGTTTACTAATCCTTTCAGCTATGTCGACAACTTTAGTTCTTCTACGGATCTCCTCATCTCTGATTCGATCTCGTAGAGAAATACCAAGCATAGCTCTCTCCATAGCTCGCTGAGTGACCTTGAGCTTTCTTATGAGGCCCATTGTGAGTGACCACGTCTCTTTTCCATATGTCATCACTGGTAACACACACTGGATAAAAACTTTTGTCTTGAGGCATTGTGGTATTGTTGACGAAAAGACGTTGCGAAGTTTCCCAAACGCTGCCCAGCCGAGTCGGATTCGACGATTGACCTCTTTCTTGAAGTTGGACTGATGGCCGTTGGGGCACAAAGGTTATCGCATGGAGACCGCGCACCGGAAAACGCAGTGTGGGACGACCTCCAACGAGGTGGTCAGTTTTTTTTTTTTAACTTTGGGTGGGGACCCTAGGATTTCTCCTGTGTCGTGGGTGCGTTTACAGACATAAATTCCACATACAATACACCCAGACCCGGAACAACTACTTGCAGATCATACAAATATTTGTTCTGTGCGGGAATCGAACCCACGACCCGGAGCGCAGCAGCCGACTGTATCAGCCACTGGACCAACCGATTGGATGAGAGCGGCATGTGACCAGTCGGTGTGGAAATCTAAACGAACGAAACTAACGTTAAAAACGAACACTTATATTTAGAAAGTTAAGTCGTTTCATATTTTAGTTCCTACATCCATCGTACCTATTACTTAAGCGCCATAATTACATTCCGTCCAAACAGCAGTCGACATAATAGTGAAAGTAAAACTCAACAAGGACTGAATAAACAAAAAAAATATCAAGTACATGCAATTTTCGTTTGTAATTGTAAAATTACATCCAATTATTTTAATTATTCTCATTGTTAAACCTGCTGTATACTTGACTGACTGACTTTGGTAAAGTTGTGTTTCAATATGAATAAATCTCGTCCAATATTTACTTTATAATGTTTTTTTTTTATTTCTTTGCCCCTCACTAGGATTCCTGATGTGTCGTGGGTGCGGTTTACAGACATGAATTACGACCCGGAGCACAGGGTCGTGGGTTCGATTCCCACTTGGAACAAATATTTGTATGATCTACAGGTAGTTGTTCCGGGTCTGGGTGTATTGTATGTGGAATTCATGTCTGTAAACGCACCCACGACACAGGAGAAATCCTAGTGTGGGGCAACGTTTTAAAAAAAAGCTTATCAGTACGGAAAGGATCACGTATATCTACACGAATGTCTGATTGTTTGCCCAATACACAGCCCACCTGAATCTAAATCGGTAACGAGCGAAATTGCGGACAAAACCGAGAGTAACACAAAGCCAGTGGGTCGCGACCCCGTAGTGACAGTGCGCAAATAGCCGCATACATTGTATGACATAACGTTATATTGCGCAGTTTGAGAATACAGGTACACGGAGCTTCAAAATAAATGCTGTAATGGTCACATTCCAGTATCGTTCCTGCGCAAATCGCCGAAGGCAATGATGTTATACATTAAAATTTCAATCTGGGAGGAATTCTATTGTGGGTCTTGTGGGTTTGAACAGACTAAATGTCGGAATGTTTCATCAAATATTTGCCAAACCAACATCTGAAGAAGCAAAGACCTTGTTCGAACTTGTGATTTCCATATTATAGATAATAGGTAAGTTATTTAATTTTAAGCTATATTGTGTTTAGGTATATTGCATTGTTGTATTGTATTGTAGTCATAAAACAATATGCTCAGATGGGACTGGCATATACAAGTATGTATAAAAGTCCCGAAATTAAATAAAGATATTAAAAGAAGTGCCGTGTGGTGCCGGCTCAGAATGCCACCACCCCATCTCCTCCCGTGGGTGTCGTAAAAGTCGACTAAGGGATTAGTCGGAGGATGGGCAGCAGCGTCCTTCGAGTACATTAACAACTCAACTGCGATCGCCAACCCGTCGGCCAAGCGTGGCGATTATGGCAAAACCCCCCAATGGGCCCACAACACATCCATATCGGTCGTTGTGGTGATCTTTGGGGAAGGCCTGTGTCCAGCAGTGGACTTCATTCGGCCGAAATGATGATTAAAAGAAGTAGATATGTTACATGCGCCCCTAAAGTAAGAACCAAAACTCTCCCAATTGTAGCACCTCGCAATCAGTTCGCCCAGGACAGGACAACGAGCACACGCTGTCACAATCTGTATTGTTTTATTAATAAAGTAATACCAATGCCGTCGTGCGTATAGAAAATGCACAAACTATCAAGCAAAAATAAACAAAGAACAAGGGATCTCATACCACACGTGAGTAACAAACTATATAAAATATTTTAATAAAAATACTATTCAAATTATCTATAGAATAATATTCTCGAACAAAACACAAGCAAAGAAAAGAGACAACACGTATATTCTATCATAGGTGCGACAAAGACATCTAGTACACGTGTTGTCATTTTAAATAGCTATCTCTTTTACTCTCGTAGTGTTTGCATCTTCTTCCTTAGAGCATAGTTTTATAGATTTATACCTAAATACAGCGAGACTGAGTTTTGCGCGCCATTTATTAAGGTCGTAACACATCTATGATGTAACGTATGCGGGATTTATTTTTAAATTCTTTCAGATTATTGGATATATTAGTTAAAATCAGGTTAAAAAAGGAGTTACACGTGTTCTAGTTATGTTAGAATATAATCTCAATTTGACACAATGTCACTGGCTTACAGAAGAAATGCTGAAAGAAACTCACCCGAGTCAGGACTTATTACAGAAATTACAGAAATAATCGTCATCGTTAATATAATAAATGTTTGTATTTATACAACCAAGGTACTCTTCGCCAGTTGCACTCACTGATCGGTAAACGATCGGTGAGGTTAAGCAACGTTTAGCGCGGTCAGTCTATGGATGGGTGACCGTATAGTTGTATTTGAACTGAGCGTCTCCGTGCTTGGGAGGGCACGTCGGTTCCGGTTGTACAACAACAACACTATGACAACTTGTTTACTATTGTGTAGCTATGATCCTTACGGAATATAGGATCAACCATCTTAGGCCCGAGAGCCAAATCGAGAATCGAAACTCAAGCAGAACTTGAATGGAGATTGCTTCAATTGAATTTAAATGCTAGACGTATTACGTAGGGTTCATATTTGATTAACGCAATCTCGACTCAAACTCTACTAGCCTTGTTGAGTTTGCGCGAAGTATTATTGCGCAGTAAATCCACTGAGAAAATACTTATTAGCATCTTAAATGTGGTGGTTCTTATCGATTAGCGATTAATTATTATAGTGTTGTTTCTTGTATAATTTGTTTTACTGTATTTATTATTACGTTGGATAGAATCGTTGGAGTTTATTAATGTAGCACTTACGGTCAGAAACAAAAATAGTGGTGCACATTTAATTTTTTAATCATGGCATTAACTGGAACACTCAGTGTGAGATTCAGAAGCGAGTCTAAGCGTGAACTTACGCTTCCATCTGTCAAAATGCACTACTTACGCCCCTAATTTTGACAGATGGAAGCGTAAGTTCACGCTTAGACTCGTTTCTGAATCTCACCCTAATTGATCCAAACTTAACCTAGGAACTGCATTTGAATTATTTTAGAACATTGTTTATTGTCCATCAATTCATTTTTTCCAATTATGTCATGTTTAAAACAAAAATATTTTGCAACTTTTCTTGCTGGCTGTCCTTATTATTAATAGCAAGAACAGTCATCTACATACGCCATTAGAAGTCGACTACTGCATGTGGATGTAGCAGGACATGTGTTTTATATGACACAACATGCGATTTGCCGTGTGGTGCCGGCTACGGATAGCACCAACCCATCTCATCCCGTGGGTTTCGTAACAGGCGACTGTGGGATTATTCGGAGGATGGGCAGCAGCTTCCTTTGAGTACAATAACAACTCAACTGCGATCGCAATCCCGCCTGCTGAGCGTGGCGATTATGGCATATCCCCCAGTAGACCCATGCATCCATCTCCGCCAGGATGTCGAAAGGCGGAATACGCGCCAGGAGTGTGCGCTCGTGTGATCATACGAGGACCTGGAGCCTGCCTTAGGTGTCGAAGATGACCAGTGGTTTTAGCCGGTAGGAGTCCAGCATACCCCTTCGCCCTTGGTGAAGGAAGTTCATGAAGAATTTCCAATGGGCACAAAAACAAAGGTCCCTGTTCGGTATCCTCGTGCGATCCGGATAGCCACTCTGCGCTGCAGACCGTGAATTTTGGTTCTGCAGCGCTGGGCGCCTGATAGTCGAGCTGACCATACAGGCGCCCCGTAGAAGGCCACGGACCGCACGACCCCCCGTAGAAACGGCAATCTTCCTCACATGGTCCCCCGAGATTGGGGAGCAGCCGGTGTAGTGCACCCACTACCCTCTCGACCCCGAGACGATGAGGCGCTGGAATTGCTCTTCGAAGCCCCAACGACTGTCCACGGTGAGCCCCAGGTATTTCATCTACTGGCCCAAAGTAAAGAGTTGAGAGAAAGCCTCAGTGAAATTAAAAAAGGTAATTTTAAGCAAATTTGTAGCCATTTGCAATAACCACTTGGTGATTAGATTGAACTAATCACCGAGCGTGGTAATTATTTTGTTACCTTACAAGCAATATTGTTTAAATAATGTGGAATTTTAAAAGGTAAACTTCCAATAACTATGTAATTATGCTGAACATAATGGTCCATTAATTATCACAGAAACTATACAATTAAATTTAAATTCTTCTAGATTAATAAATTACGTCATAGAATTATGTTACATAAGTTACCTCTAATGGTAGAAATTAATAATCAATTAAATCCAAAATCTTTGGATTTGGGATTAAAAATTTCCCGGTTTTTGTATTAAGTGTGATCTATACAAATAAATAAAATAGAAGTGTCTGTTTGTAATCTATAAAAATAAAAAAAATTGAAGCGTCTGTTTGTAATCTATACAAATAAATAAAATTGAAGGGTCTGTTTGCAATGTCAACAAAACAGCTTTTTACTTAATTCATATTAAAGTATCTACAGTACCTACAACGAAAAGTTAATTGTAATTTTTTTGTCTGTCTGACTTTCTGTTTGTTCCCGCTAATCTCCGAAATGGCTGGACCGATTTCTACGGGACTTTTACTAGAAGATAGCTGATGTTGTAAGAAATAACTAAGGCTACTTTTATTTTAGAAAAAATATTAGGGTTCCGCGCAAAAAATTAAAACCCATGAATTCCATTATATATACATACTCTATGTCAATTTTCTATGCAGAAGTACACTATTTATAAATAACCTACTTCTTTTAATTAAACGGCGGGTGAAAGCGCGGGTCCCAGCTAGTCTTAATATAAGAATAGATCAAGTTCAATCTGAAATCTTAAGATTTTGGATTAAATTGATTATTAATTTCGGCCGTAAGCGAATAAACACAACATTTTGTTCCTAATATACAGTTTTGGCAAGGTAAAAAACTGGTTATGAATTAATTACAAGAGGAAACGTGATATCGAATTACTTGTTGTTAAATTTTAAAGACTTAATAGAGGAAATGTCGACATGATTTTGTTTTCGAAAGGAAGTTAAAATCGATGACCATAATTTAAATATTTTTGCGGAGTAACAAGTTCCAGTCCGAGTAAATGATTAATCATCACATAAACAAAGCACGTCCACTGCTGAACAAAGGTCTCCCCATAGATTTCCAGAACGACCAGTTACATGCCACCCGCATCCAACGACTTCCACGCTGCAGTTTTCAGTGCGAAAACCGTGAGTCTCCACTCGTTTTTTTTTTAAACTAGTATGCGTTGCAATGGCTGTTTCAATATTTATTTTTTTCTATGTTAGAAACCTTCATGGGCGTGCCAATAACAACAGCACAAAGTAAAATATTACCGCGTCCAATTCTTTAAATGAGTTCTATGTTATTTATAAAAACAAATAACTCAGAGTTTCTTTCGACACTTCTCAAAAGCTGTCATTTATTAATTAAGATAGTTTACACACAATTAAAACATAGCCGTGTGGTGCCGGTTACGAATAGCACCAACCCATTTCATCCCGTGGGTGTCGTAAAAGGCGACTATGGGATTAACCGGAGGATGGGCAGCAGCGTCCTTCGAGTATATTAACAGCTCAACTGGGATTGCCAACCCGCCTGCCAAGCAAGCATGGCAATTATGGCAAAACCCCCTAATGAGCTCACTACATACCAAGACCGGTCGTTGTGGCAAACTTTGGGGGAGGCTTGTGTCCAGCAGTGGGCTGTATTTGGCTGAAACGACACAATTAATTCAACAAAAAACAAAACAAATAGGTAATAGATGCCAAAAATATTGTGTAGTAAAAAAACGGGCGAAAAGGAACGGACTCAGCAATGTAGGCTGTGCGCAGTGATAAAACCACGCACTGGGCCACGCTGGTTTTCAGTCCGTAGTGATATTATAACATGCGTCGTTTCAAACTGGACGGCATAGTGGTCATACTATTGGCTTTCTGCGCTGCGGATCACGGGTTCGATTCCTGCACGAAACAAACGTTTGTAGGATCTACAGATAGTTGTTTCGTCTCTGGGTGTGCTTGAGAGATGTCTGTAAACTGTACCCAAGATACAGAAGATATCCTGGTCAACGTTTATTTTATAAAAAATTACAGAATACACGATTAGTTTTGACGTTTCTATCGGCTGAAATTAATAATCAATCAAATCCAACATATCCAAATTTAAAAATGGTAAAATTTCCTAAATTGTGAAAAGTAAAAAATTTACTGATACCTCAGACCCAAAATAGCCAAATTACTTTTAATTTCTAGTGTTTTTTCCAATTGATATAAAAAACTTCAATCAATCATTTCGGCCGAATGAAGTCCACTGCTGGACACAGGCCTCCCCCAAAGATCACCACAATGACCGATATCAGTGTGTTGTGGGCTCTTTGGGGGGTTTTGCCATAATCGCCACGCTTGGCAGACGGGTTGGCGATCGTAGTTAAGTTGTTAATGTACTCGAAGGACGCTGCTGCCCATCCTCCGGCTAATCCCTTCGACCTTCCAGTCGACTTTTACGACACCCATGGAAGGAGATGGGGTGGTGGTATTCTGAGCCAAACTTACCAATTCCTAATCCTTCTATTCCTACTAAAATATTACTCATTCTTATAACAAGCTACGTGTATCAACACGTAGCACAACTTATACAGTATATTGAAAGTTTCAAAAAGGAACTTGTCTTAATTACTAGGGGTCGATTGTTAGACCTCGTCGACCCCCAAAAATCAGTTTTTGTTCATATCGACCCCTGGGACACCAAAGGCGGATTTCCAGTGTTCGAAACGTCAGGAAAAACAACAATCTATTATATATTAAACAACGTGATGTAATCCGTTTTAAAGAGTTTTATTATAACAAAAACAGACATCTAAAAATTTGGGATTTAATTGATTATTAATTTCGACTGCTAGCCGCCCCTCCGCTTTCCGGCTATTAAGTCAAGCGTGGTAACTTTATTCTCTCTTTTGATCTTTCATTGGTGTGGCTTGTGGATGACGATGTTAGACGGAAGACGGTTACAGGTTGATATGATTATCACAGAACGAGTTTGTGATGATTGATATGTGATGTAATCATTTGTAACCGACATCATTTTTAAGCTACCGGCACCGATGTAGAGCGGTTAGCTTTCTCCCTTTACGTGCCCAGAGGGCCCATCATTTCGGCCGAATGAAGTCCACTGCTGAACACAGGCCTCCCTCAAAAATCACCACAACGACCGATATGAGTGTGTTGTGTGCTCATTGGGGGGTTTTGCCATAATCGCTACGCTTGGCAGACGGGTTGGCGATCGCAGTTGATTTGTTACATAGGCTGCACTAAAAGTATCGGGAATGGAATATTTCCACTGTTCCTGTCATATTAAAATCTTTTTAATTGAAAACTCCTTGGTTTTACAAATCGAATACCATTTATTTATTTAAAAAAAGATTCACGGTCTTGTCACAAGGTTTTGTCAAACTTGTTTAGTCGTTGAGAAAATGGAATTGACTCGAGAAAATTCAAGAGCGATGATTTATTATGACTTTCGAAGTGGTTTAACACAAAAACAGTGTGTTGACCGGATGATTTCTGCATTTGGTGATGAAGCCCCATCCAAAACCACAATTTATCGCTGGTTTGCTGAATTTCAACGTGGACGTGTCAGGCTCAGTGATGATCCTCGTCAAGGTCGTCCAAAAACTGCAGTCACCCAAGAAAACGTTGATGCTGTGCGTAAGCTGATTGAGGAAGATCGACATGTGACATACCTCGAAATTCAGGCAACTTTAGACATTGGCATGAGTCAAATACAAATAATCTTGCATGAACAATTAGGTGTAAAAAAGTTGTTTTCCCGATGAATACCGCATTTGCTATGTGAAGAGCAAAAAGCGGCTCGCGTTACTTGGTGCGTCAGAACTCTCGAAAGATTCCACGCAGGATCCTCAAATGCTGTATACAACATCGTATCAGGTGACGAATCCTGGATATATGCGTACGAACCCGAAACAAAAAACCAGTCACGAGTTTGGGTGTTCGAAAATGAGTTAAAGCCAACAAAAATTGTTCGTTCACGGAGTGTTGCAAAAAAAATGGTGGCCACGTTTGTCTCCAAAACCGGCCATGTTACGACTATTCCTCTTGAGGGACAAAGAACGGTTAATGCAGAATGGTATGCTAGCATTTGTTTGCCACAGGTCGTTTCTGAACTCCGTAGAGAGAACTGCAACCGCCGCATCATCCTCCATCACGACAATGCGAGTTCTCACACCGCGCACAGAACAAAAGAGTTTTTAGAGCAAGAAAACGTAGAATTATTAGACCATCCGCCGTACAGCCCCGACCTAAGCCCTAATGATTTCTATACTTTCCCTAAAATAAAGAATAAATTGCGTGGACAGAGATTTTCATCACCTAAAGAAGCTGTGGACGCCTACAAAAAGGACATTTTGGAGACCCCAACTTCCGAATGGAATGGTTGCTTCAATGATTGGTTCCATCGTATGGAAAAATGTGTCAAATTTCGCGGAGAATACTTCGAAAAGCAATAAATACATTTTTAAACAGTAATGTTGTGTCACTTCCTTGATTCCCGAAATTTTCAGTGCCGCCCTCGTAATGTACTCGAAGTACGAATATTTTGATGTAAAATATCGTAATCGTAAAGTTAATGTGAGCGAATTTACAATCGAAAATACTTGACTGGCACATATTTTTTATTTTTATTCGACGGCACGGTTGGTGTACTGGCTGATACAGTCGGCTACTGCGCTCAGGGTCGCGGGTTCGATTCCCGCACGGAACAAATATTTGTATGATCTGCAGATAGTTGTTCCGGGTGTGTGTATTGTGTGTGGAATTTATATCTGTAAACGCACCCACGACACAGGAGAAATCGTTTTTTCAAAGAAAATAAAAATTTAACTGAATACTTTATTCATACACACACATTCATACATGTATGATACGAACTGTGTTTGTCATATAAATTTAAACGAAAATGCTGCTGCTGGACAGTTGTATTTTCAATTTAAAATTCACTCACAATAATGTTTTAATTACGATACTATACTTCAAAATATTCTGAAGTGATTTATAGGTCTGTTTGGTGGTATGCATCCGCGTAAGCCGATCCCCACTCTTGCACTGAGTGCTCAATATTCGTGCAGGCCACGTTTCAAAGTGCCTCACCGACGTCGCGGAGGCCTATCGCCGCGTCACCTTCCCGTTCAAGTTAGCACTTCTCCCTCCCGTCTCTACTCGCGCCGGCCCGTGCCGAGCCTATAGTTTTAAATGTCCCCTAATACATTACAAATAATACCGATCCAGCTGTCCCCAAAACAATAGCTTGATATCCCCAGCAACGCCCTAAGCCGAGGTCCGTGCCCCGCAGGGGGCGCCCTTGGCGAAAGTTGTTTAGTTTTTAATATAAATTTTAAGCCTGGCTGGAGGCCCCTTTTGGCTTCGCCAGAAATGACCGGTTAAGCAACCACATTTCCCAGAAATGTATGCGAGAAGCCCAACAAAAAAAAACGTTTCAAAGTTTTTGTCTAAGCCGCAGCTTATTAATATCACTCGATATACCTACCCATATATTATGTCAGAAAAACTAATCTACATTAACCAGTTATGTGAATAATATACCGACATATGTCACTGTACGCAATATAATTAATTTGACCGACAAAAAACCATATTTCCTCTACAATATTCACGTGTACGCAAATAAGATTTAAAAAACGTGACTTAAGGATAAACACGAATTTATGTTAAAATTTTCTACGCTTCTTTTTTACCTGTTCTGTCACGTGATGGACAGGTTTTTTATGCACTCATTCTATCTCTCTCTCTCGGTGAACATAAGAACGATATGCTCATAGTAATCTCCTTCCTGCCCTGTATCCCTAGTACGAGTTTTTTACAATCATAAGGTAATAGTAAATACACGTTTACCGCGTTCGGCGCTCTGATTGGTTGACGAGTTTGGAGCGGGCTGATCGCAGCGCCCAACCGGATAAACGCATAGTTTACTATCAGGTTTCGATTGTAGGAAAAAACTCGTACTAAGGGTACCTTTTTTATTGGTGTCCAGTGGAAATTCTACATGGAACTTCCTTCGCCCCGGGGAAGGGGTATGCCGGCCTCCTACCAGCTAAAACTATTGGAGCGGTCATCTTCTTCACCGAACCCCCTCCAGGTCATCTCCAGAAATTGATAGACACAATTTCAGGAAACAGACTGGCCGTAACAACTGCCACAGGTATTACTACCAACCGGCGTTAATGCAACGGCGTACCGTGCTCTTTAATGCATGGAAGTTTCTCGAATTGCAAAGAACGGTCTACAACGAATACATTTAAAATATTCTGCTTCCCTATTTAGGTACTAATATGTCTGCCAGCAGTAGTGGCTATGTTGTCAGAGCACGAAAACTGGAACGCAGTGGTCTCCTTCTGTGAGAGCGTCATGCTCTAGAGGGAGACCGCAGAGCGGGATCGGGAGAGGGCTGATCCCGCTCGAAGAAGAAGGAGACAGCACCGGGGTAACAACCGCACTGGCGCCTAATTCCCATAATACTATCCCCTGAGGGGTGACCGCTTTACAGTCACCTTCTCAGAGATGTGCCTACAGGCGTGGCACCAGCGGGCGGCTCTAGTGTGATCATACGAGGACCTGGAGCCCCCATTGTTTTTAGCCGGTAGGAATCCAGCATGCCCCTCCGTCCTTCCCCGCGGCGGAGGAAGTTCATGTAGAATTTCCACTGGGCCCAATAAAATAAAATAAAAAAAGTACTAAACTGTCGTCAATAATTAATAAATTCTTTCCACTCCAAGCCCTACACTAGGAGCCACTGCCGCAGCTGGCGTGGCAAAGCTGCGCGAGCGCTGCGCGCCGGCCACGTGGCCTCGACCCGAGCGCCACTTTCTACAGCCGACGAGTTTTTAAGTGGTCCAGCGCATGTATTGCGACATCAGCCGATTATCTTCTGTATTTGCTATCTGGGGTGCAATTCCCTAAGCTCAAACATCCATACATCCTTGAATACAGAATTAAAATATTGGTGAAACACCAGTTTGGTAACCGCTAAGACTCGTCCTCGTGGCTCAACGACTGCAACGTGTCCTTGAATAGCTTTAATCATGTCTTAGCGTATACCAAATTGGTTTTTCGCCGTCATTTTAATTCTGTATTGAAGGATGTATGGATGTTTGACCTTAAGGAATTGCCCCCTGGTCCTTTCAGATGATTAAAAGTACATTTAAAACAAACAACATTGTTATGACTTCAAAAACTTTTAATTATGTTTATTTTAGTTTTGTTCTGGGTTTAGTCATATTCGTGACTCCATTTCAAGCAAACGAAAGAAGGAAATTTATTTTATCGATGGTTGGATTAGCTGAATACTGGTGAAAAAAAGTTTCTGGCCGTAATCTATACGACGCTGGCCCTGCTTACAAATGTTTTCGAACCAGTAACCAGTCATAACGTCAACTCAGCAGGTAATCAAGGTTATTAAGATGCTAGTTGTCTACCCGATTCCGAGAAATGGTCCAGTAAATTGGTGCCGGTACAAAATCCCACCACCCCATGCAACTGCAACAGGCAACTCAAGTCTGAAAATTCCTAATGAACTGTAAGCGGACTTCAGGAATAAAATCAATTTAATCTTATAACACAATAAGTACCACCATAATATTCAAATTACAGTTAATAAATGATGAATAAAATTCATGCATGGCTTCTTCATTAGTATGAATTGAGCCAACGTCTACCTTGCCGTGTGGTGCCGGCTCAGAATGCCACCACCCCATCTCCTCCTGTGGGTGTCGTAAAAGTCGACTAAGGGATTAGTTGGAGGATGGGCAGCAGCGTCCTCTGAGTACATTAACAACTCAACTGCGATCGCCAACCCGTCTGCCAAGCGTGGCGATTATGGCAAAACCCCCCAATGAGCCCACAACTCACCCATATCGGGCGTTGTGGTGATCTTTGGGGGAGGGATGTGTCCAGCAGTGGACTTCATTCGGCCGAAATGATGATGATGATGATGTTGACACTGTCTCTACTGTGGGTAAACGTGTTGGCCACCTACCTTGGACTGCCCAAAATGTTGGTTCTTACATCAGCTTTCGAAACATAATTATCAGTAAGTAATTTCCATACCAAAATAGAAAACTCCAATTTGAATGTCACAGGTGTGCGACCTGTCAAGGCTCTCAGGGTCTATCATTGGATATTCTATAAGTTATTCAATACAATATGCTTTCCTCTAAGCCAGGATATTTGAATAAATACGATGTATAGCTGGCGAAATTTTTTTTTGATTGATGATTGAAATTCTCTGTCTAATCATTATTTTCTCCTGAGATTTAAAATGACATATTCCATGCTAAGATTCTTCTTGGTACAAACTTATTGGTAAAACTTATGTACCTGTTTTAACATTCATTTTATCATTCAGTAAGATTATATTGTTACTTGCCCAAAGTTGTTTTTAGCCGAACGTAATCGCTTTTTCGTTAATAGTCGAAAAGTGCTCAGAACCGGTTGAATCATAATCAACATCATTATATCATCCGGTGACTACGAGTATCTACCTCTAAACAATTAATATGGGCACCTTCTCAGTGGCCTTTTCCTTTAGTCATGATTTGTGAGTTTCTCATCGAGCGATGTTATGTGATTTTTAGGGCCAATCTTTGGCTCCAAAGTTGGCGACATACTTGGTGGCGTTGGTCGTTCACCTCCTTGTTACGAACTATTCGAATGTTGTTGCAAACAAATCCAAACTTCAACGCGATATGTTTGTTACGGGAACAAACAACAAAATAAATAAGTCTCGAAGGTTGTTGACCCGCTACAATCGGCTGGTCACACACTTGGCCTTAAATACAAATCTTGAATCAAATAACACATTCTGTGACACCATTACACCAGTTCATTAATGTCCACTGTTGAACATGTCTCTTTCCCACAGTAGCAAACAGATGTTATTAAACAGATGGTCTCATTTCTATTTGATGTTTATACCACTCATTATGTTTGGTTTAAGATAAGATGACATTCAACTTCAAGCCTTGGATACTTATTTGTTCGCCTTGCATCATGTTCCGTATCGTTCCAGGCAAAGTATACACCCCCCATATTCACCACGTGCGTTGTAAATGGTGATTAAGCACCCTCCCGTGTGCGAATAACAACAGACTGCCAAGCGTGTTAATTTTGGCAATATCACTGCTATGACCGCCCATACTCATGTTTCATGTCAGTGGATGTTACGAGATGATGTGTGTGCATCATCACCTGCTGGTTAGCATCCACTAACATACGTCTGGCCATATCTAGAGCATGAAAAACTGGAATGCAGTGGTCTCCTTCTGCGAGAGCGTCATGTTCCAGAAGGAGACCGCAGAGCAGGATCGGGAGAGGGCCGATACCGCTCGAAGAAGGAGGAGACGGCGCCGGGGTAACGCCACTGCTCCTGCCATAAACTTTTATCCACGGAAAGAGTGGATAAGACGAGAGAGTGAGAGGAGTTTGACGGCACGGTTGGTATAGTGGCTGATACAGTCGGCTGCTGCGCTCCGTGTCGTGGGCTCGATTCCCGCACGGAACAAATATTTGTATGATCTGCAGGTAGTTGTTCCGGGTCTGGCTGTATTGTGTGTAATTCATGTCTGTAAACGCACCCACGACACATGAGAAATCCTAGTGTAGGGCAATGTTTTTATTTAAAAAAAGTTATCTTTACCGGAAAATACCTATATTCGATATTTAAACTCCAAGCTTGACGTCATTGACGCCGTTAGGAAAGAAGTGTTATACCAACATTTCATAATTGTTCACAAAACCAGGTCTCTAGCTCCAACAGTCAAACGTCGTAACCCACATTCCTTTTAAGCTGGCGTCGGTGGCGTCGACGTAAATGATGTAACATCAAATTATATAAATGTTTCCTATGAAGTCTTCGATCGGTACCAACTGGCCGTTCTTAGAAGTATACGTTGGGCGAAGTAGGGTATTGCCTCCGAGGTAGTTAAGTGTACGAGAGATGTTATGGTCCAGTTGAATGTATACTTTGAATGTGCGAGAAGTTATCCCTACTAATATTTAAAGTACGAAAGTATGTTTGCCGGTTTGTCCTACTTTCATATTACAACGAAGCAACGGGTCGACGTGATTTTCGTCCAAAATAAGAATATAGCACCACTCCATCTCCTCCCATGGGTATCGCAAAAGGCGACTAAAGGACTCTAAACCAGAAGCTTAGGCACCAGTGTCACTTCTGTGGAACAGCATCATTCTGCGCTCACCAACCCGCCTGCCAAGCCATCAATAATAATGACACAATTGTGGCATTCTATGGGGGAGGCCTTTGTCCAGCTGTGGCCGTCGTATGGCTGATATAATGATCCACGCTTAGCAGGCGGAGAATCACCAGATTCTATCCATCAATTAATGTCACCACTTAATCGCCTTTTATGACACGACTCCAATATTGTTGGCAGCTTGGCTGGTGATGAGGTACAGTGCTGTAAGTGTACTACACAAACTATATACAATTAATTTTATATCACAAATTAGCGAGATAATAATGGATATAGGAATTACGTCTTAGCTATGATCGTGGTTTACCGGTAATTGTTATAACCGTAATGATAATGATAATGATGAATCCAAGCCCAAGAGGTGTATATTTTTTTTTTTTTAAAACAGAACACGCCTAGATTACCTATGATTGTTTACATTAAAAAGTTACTAACCAGCTGTTAGTTATTTTTTTAATGTGCAAGGATATCGCCAATCATACCTCACTTCCCTAAATCAGTTTCATAATCAAGAATTGTATACAAATAGTTACGACATTTATGCCTTTTCTGTAGAGCTCAATTACGTTACGTATTCAGGAAATCATCTTGACCGATGACGTACACGGCAAATATATTATTTTTCAATGTATCTTTTATTTTGTGCGCGAACTTTTGGCACAAGGTATTATGACCTATACACTCGCGGCAACACGGTCTTAAATTGCATGAATTTCGTGACAGATATTTCCGGATTTACTTTGTATATTGACAATAGGAAACTACAGATCACATGTTAAATGCCCGCGAAGATGATTAGCAAAATAGTTTGTTATGTCACTGGTAATAGCGTCATTTGTTGAAAATCAAAATTCGATAGACTGCTAATGTTTAGCCTGTCGCATCCCACTGCTGGGCTAAAGTCTCCCCGTGTTTTATTTGCATTCGTACTTGAATCCGAAGACGAAGGCCGAAGCAGCGCCCTTCGAGTACATTTACAATTCTAACTGGGATCGCCAACCCGCCTGCCAAGCGTGGCGATTATGGCCAAACCCCCAATGAGCACACAACATACTCAATAAGGTTGTTGTGGCGAGCTTTGGGGTTAGGCCTGTGACCAACAGCGGACTTTATTCGGCCGAAATTATATCTACTGACGTCTACACATTAATCAATTAATCAGTACGAAATTTGTCTCTCGTGTGTACGCGTACATATGTGCATGGGCATAGCACAACTATACGCACACGCTGTTGAAGTAGACATGGCTTCGACCGATCCAAATAGAAGTCGTGCGTAATGAAACGATGTACTACGCGTGGAGGAATAAAAGGCCTTTAATGGACCCCGCCTCACCGACGTCGCGGAGGCCTATCGCCACGTCACCTTCCCGTTCAAGTAACTGCTTCTCCCCCCCTCCTCCCGTCTCTTGCTCCGCTGGCCCGTGCCAAGCCTAAATAATACGGATCCAGCTGTCCCCAAGACAATAACTTGTTATCCCCAGCAACGCTCTAAGCCGAGGTACGTGTCCCGCAGGGGGCGCCCTTAGCGCAAGTTTTTTTTTAACGTTTTAAAAGTTTTTAATATTAATTTAATGGAGGAGGCTGGAGGCCTCTTTTGGCTTCGCCAGAAATGACCGGTTAAGTAACCACATTTCCAAAAAAATGTATGCGACGAGCCCAATAATTTGTTTCTCCCACGAAAGAGTAAGATCCAAACCCTTCGGAGAACCCACATGAATAGCGGCCCAGGAGTAGGTGACGAAATACCTTCCTATTTTCCCAAGAGCGGAGCAAGACACGAGGTTTACCCCACAAATAAAAAGCACCAGAGTAATTCAAATAAGTAGTCATTTTATTACGTTGGCTGGCTAACTTGTAGAGGCAGTTTAAATATCTGTAATCGCATTCCGTTGCGCGATGTGCAGAATGCTATCGACGCCATTTATAAAGACGTCGATCGACGCCATTCGACGGCGCGGTTAGTGTAGTGGCCGATACAGTCGGCTGCTGCGTTCCGGGACATGGGTTCGATTCCCACACAGAACAAATATTTGTATGATCTGCAGGTAGTTGTTCCGGGTCTGGGTGTATTGTATGTGGAATTCATGTCTGTAAACGCACCCATGACACAGGAGCAATCAGAGGGTGGGGCAACGTTTAAAAAAAAATGAAAGACACGTGTGAACAAGTACTTAGGTTAACGATCTCTACCGCGCTCGGTACTCGTGCACCGAGCTTCCTCATTTCCATCAATTGCGGAATGGATGACTTGATGAGCAATAAAGTGGCTCTACCAGTTTTTCCTGTTTTTCCGAGATTCGTTATTTTTACTAAAAATAACTCTTAGAAGGATAATCGACACACGCAATGCATAACCATCTGTACGGTAACAGACAGATATGCTACCATTTGCTGGACGGCCTGTTAATGCTCCGAAACTTTCTTTAGCCATGTGATACCGGCTACGAATAGCACCAACACATCTCATCCCGTGGGTATCGTAAAAGGCGACTATGGATAATTCCATAGTCGCCTGAGGATGGGCAGCAGCGTCCTTCAAGTACAATAACAACTCAACTGCGATCACCAACCCGTGCGTGGCGATTATGGCAAATAAGAGCACACAACTAACCCAGACCGATCGTTGTGGCGATCCCTGGGGAGGCCTGCGTCCAGCTGTGGACTTTATGTGGCTGAAATGGTGAATTTTCTTATGAATCATCATCATCATCATTTCGGCCGAATGAAGTCCACTGCTGGACACAGGCCTCCCCCAAAGATCACCACAACCACCGATATGGATGTGTTGTGGGCTCATTGGGGGGATTTGCCATAATCGCCACGCTTGGCAGGCGGGTTGGCGATCGCAGTTGAATTGTTAATGTACTCAAAGGACGCTGCTGCCCATCCTTCGGCTTATCGCTTAGTCGACTTTTACGACACCCATGGGAGGAGATGGGGTGGTGGCATTCTGAGCCGGCACCACACGGCATGAATGCTATTTCCAAATAAAATAATTAATTAAAGCGGTTTGTGATACGTCAAAATTGGCTCTAGTTTACAGAATTCGTTTAAAAGTATCCTCTATGTGCTTGTGCGTGTGACGACGATAGTAAACGTATACCGCAAACACAACGGAGCAGTGGTCCACAAGAGACATGTCATTATTCGAAGGTAGGCACGTGTCGTGTCTGGACCACCACACCATTTCCTCCCGTGGATCTGTAACGCAGAGGGAAGGGCAGCAGCGTTCCATCTGAGGATCAGTAGCCATACTGCACTCCCAAACCGCCTACCAACCGTGGTGAGTACTGGCAAATTCCCTTTAAAATGATGACACTATTGTGGTTTATGAGGTGGACGTATAAATGGCTCATATGATATTGATGATTCGAAGGTAAATTTAAAATCAGCGGTGGTTGCTAAATAATCCCTAAAAAAAGATATCAAAATATGACTCATCATTTCGGCCGAATAAAGTCCACTGCTGGACACAGGCCTCCCCCAAAGTACACCACAACGACCGATATGGGTGTGTTGTGGGCTCATTGAGGGGTTTTGCCATAATCGCCACGCTTGGCAGACGTTTTGGCGATCGCAGTTGAGTTGTTAGTGTACTCGAAGGACGCTGCTGCCCATCCTCCGCCTAATCCCTTAGTCGACTTTTATGACACCCACGGGAGGAGATTGGGTGGTGGTATTCTGAGCCGGCACCACACGGCCAGCGGGCACCACACTAAATATGAATAAACATAGCCTATTCAATATGAAATTTGCTGAAGAAAACGACGGCACGGTTGGTGCAGTGGCTGATACAGTCGGCTGCTGCGCACCGGGTCGTGGGTTCGATTCCCGCACGGAACAAATATTTGTACGATCTGCAGGTAGTTGTTCCGGGTCTGGGTGTATTGTGTGTGGGATTTGTGTCTGTAAACGCACCCACGACACAGGAGAAATCCTAGAGTGGGGCATCGTTTTTAAAAAAAGAAAGAAAAAAAAAAACAAGCCGTGTGGTATCCGGATTGAGAATATAGCACCACTCCATCTCCCGTCAATGTCGTAAAAGGCGACAAAGGAGATAAATCTGAAGGAGGAGCAGCATCGATCAGCATCAGCAGATCGAAACCAGGATCAGGATCATGACTCTATAACTACATTTTCCGTGACTTAGTCCCTTTTGTACTAACCCCGTATTAGTTAACTGTTATGTTCCTAGTGGGTATCATCTATGGTATTTTCTCCCTTAATCTAAGATAAGGAAAAATGCGGCCTACAAGGCAAGTAAGGCTGGGGATAGATCGTTCCAACCAACGAGCGAAAGCGGAAGCCGATTCCCATTTCTGTTCCATTGAACAAGCCCTGGACCATCCAAATAGAGACAACGAGTCTCACGAAACTCATTGTTTTGTTTGCGTAGTGTTGGCCAGAGGGTCAATTCTCGTAATTAATTTACACTAAGACTGAAAGTTGACCGAACCTAGATTAAATTATGAATTAACTAAAAATAGGTATTCTGCTCCTCTTACAGTCTGATTTCAGTATGATCTCAATTCAGTCTGATTTCAATGCCAGTTTTGACGTTTGTTTAATGAAAATTTTAGGACCTGTGTCAGTTCAAAAAGTTAGCAAAATACCATTTTGCCTTCGATCTCATCATAATTTAAGTTCAGTTTTGTTGTTTGTTAGTTTGGGAGAACACCATTTGTGACATTTACGAGACTGAGACTAGATCGGAACGATATTTTGAACATTTTCAATTACGAGAACTGGCCTTACCCAGCATTAAACTACTTTGAAAATACGCTAACAACCTACAATAATAAATTATTGACTGAAATTGATCACGTCGTTTTATCCTGATCAAGTATACGACATATCGACCACACGAATATGGTCAGTTATGTCACTATTGTGATCTGCAAATACAATAAATATACTCATAAATAATATGTATTTACCAACAATGGAATTGTGTGGTTAAAATGTAATCGGTAGGTACGTAGATATTACATAAAGTGTGACAGCTGCAATTTATTTCATCATATTTATAAATAGATTGATTTATCACTTTCTGATATATAAACTGACGACGAGATCATAAGAAATGAAAGTACCACTTACCTGTTTGCTAATGGAAATCCGTTGTGAGTTCAAATTACCCGCGTTTATAATTAGTAAAAAACGGCGGCTATAGAGGATAGGATCACTCGCGGGTCTGTCTGTCTGTCTGTCTGTCTGTCACAGCCGAATTGCTTCGAATTTACAGTACCGTAACGTAACGTAGTAACTTAATGATAACATTTGGTGCACTTATGTATTTCCGTGACCCCAACACGTACGGGTAACGTAAATAAATGAATTTTAATAATAAATGTTTATTTCAGACTAAGTCCATAGATTGTTTTAATAGTAAGTATCAATAAAAATAAATAAGAGAAGTTTATGCTTAGGCAGTGTGAAAACGCATCCAGTGCCGCAACATTGGCGAGTCCCAACGGTCAGCCAACACGCTCAGGATGCCGTTCGAGCTGGTTCGCATCCGCTCTAGCAGAGAGGCACAACGCTTTCGTAAGATGGCATGAAAACCATCCACGTGTTGTTCCGCAAACATAGCTGAAGCGCTACAGTGGCGCGGCAGCCCAAACAACATCCTAAACGCGTTGTTATATTGTACTCTCAGGGTGTTGTAAGTGCGCTGCGTGTACTTCACCCACAGGCTGCAGGTGTAAAAGGATTGGCAGTAGGCCTTAAACAGGGTCACCTTCACCTGATCAGTACACCATGCAAACCTGCGGGTCAGCATGATGCAGCGCACACATAGCGCCCTGCGCTCTCGCTCTAAATCTAGGTTATCAACTAAGTCCTCTGAAACCCAGTGACCCAGATACTTAAAGTGATCCTCTTTCTTCAAAGTGGTACCGCAGAGGTGCAAAGGAGGAACACTTGAGTAAGTTTTATTACCAGCCTTAAACACCATCACTTCACTCTTCTTCGCATTGTATTGTATCCCTGGGCTTGTACATACTCTTCACAAATAAGTAGCAGTCTGCGCATGGCGCTGATCGATGGGCTCAGCAGCACCATATCATCTGCGTAACTGATGTTATTTACGCACACCCCATCTATATGACAGCCTATGTTGGTGCTGCTGAGCACACCGATCAACTTGTTTATGTATAAATTAAAGATCCGAGGAGAGTTTACCAGTTACCAGAGAGTTTTCTGGCTGAGTAGTATTGTACAGTCTGCTTGAGACACAGTATAGCACTCTCAGTTAAATATGGGGGTCACTTTTTGGGGGCAAAATAGATAATTAAAGAATAAAGTTTTGCAAAATATACCGTGTAACATATAAAATGGAAGGGCTTGTTGTGAGGGTCTCAAATATATTTATTTTAAAATTTTACAATATATAGTTTTAAAGTTATTTGAGAAAATATACAAAAATTGGCAATTCCCCCACCTTAACTATGAAATTACTGAGTCCAAAATTTTGAATAAATACAGATGGTAGCCCACAAACTACAGGTAACCTGTAAATTACAGTAAAACCCATAAGAAGTCTATGGTCTTAAAATAACATGGTAAATCATTCGATATTGGGAATGTATACGAAAACATATTTTTCAACTAAGATGTTAAGTTTGTTCTTGGGATAAGTTATTGGTACAAGACCGAATTCAACAATAGACAATATATTCAGCAATTTCGGAACCCTTCCGGAGGCCTCTTTTGGCTTCGCCAGAAATGACCGGTTAAGCAACCACATTTCCCTGAAATGTATGCGAGAAGCCCAACAACAAAAATAAAAGAAAACCCTCCCTACGCGAGTTCAACTCTTATTTGTCCGGTTTTTTTATTGGGCCCAGTGGAAATTCTACGTGAACTTCCTCCGCCCCGGGTGTGTGACACACCTAGCACTGGTTTTGTTGCCACCCCGCAGTGTCACATGGAGGAAAGTAGGTTCTGGTTATATATAAACAACTATTAATGCTATAACAACGAATCATACTTTAAAAAAAGAGGTACTAAAATAAATATTGTTTTTTTTTTTTGGGACAAGCCCGCCACACATTCCCAACCACTGCAACTCCTGTAATCCAGGATCTACAATGGCGACCACCGAAAAGAACACCGACCAATGAAGGTCGGTGTGTCCCAGAGAAATGAAGAACTGTCTTGGAACCCGCAACGAAATTAATCAGAAAAGAAAATGGAGGAGTAGGAAAGAATATACGTTCCACTTCCCTCCGTAGCAAGCAGGAGACAGAGAAAATACTATAGGCCATAGGCACAATAATTGGGAGTGTACAACTAGGATAAGCCTAGTTGCCAAGCACCACGGGTACAAAATGTTTATAAATATTTAATTACGGGTCCTATGTTGTGAGCTATTGTGACTGATTCCAATAGTAGGTATGGCAAAAATGTTAATAAATATTGTTATTCCAAGAAATAAATTCCCTTTCATATAGCGGTCACTAATTTGTCTGGCAAATATAATCATGTCACCTAGAAGACAACACAATGCGAGGTGCAAAGGTCATAGTTCACTATAAGATTAGGTCATTATCTGTTGGTCATGTTTAACATACACGTCACATTTGAGAGAGCAAGATACCATTACATAACGTTCGCTTGCCCCCAACATTTCATCAAACATTGGACATAGACTCCGATTACCAACCTGTGGAAAGGTCGCGGAAGTCACGTGGACGTGGCGCCGCCTCTTCCGGCCTTACGCGTGCCACACATACTCGTATCATCAAGGATTTGTGTCGGTTTCGACAATTAGACGCATGATGAATGATATATTTGGAATGGGAATGGGAATTGCTATTACTTCAAAGTAGAAAATTTAGAAATTATTAGTAAACAATTTCCTACACCAGAGTTGAAGTATCAACTCTTTTGTAGGAGAAAATATTACGCTTATTTAATATTTTCATAATATTAGGGTGGGTTTTCAGTCCAACCAGATGTCAGAATAAGTAATTTTGTGTCTAAAGTGCCTTGAAACGTTACATTAGGACAATTCAAAAATAATCAACATGTTTATTATTCTAAAATAAATCATAGTGCTCGATTTCGGGATTCCTAAATGATACCTAATGCAAACCTAAACGCCAAATATAATACCTAATGACATGCTACCAAGAATTAATAATATATTTAATGATTTATTTTGATTTAGCATTCTATTTACATGACAATGTACAGGTTAATAGCCTCTGCATAGAGGACTCCGGTCCTTCCATAGGCTTACGCGGGGACATGGGTCCAATACGCAAAGACCCTTAAAAGAATTATGAATTTATTATGAAGACTTATCAATGTATTATCTACATGTTTCTCTATTATACGGGTTTATATCCCCTGTAAGGGGGAGACCGGTCTTTTGATAGGCTTACGCGGGGACATGGGTCCAACACCCAGAGGCCCTTTAGAGAATTTTTAACTAAAATGTAATGGGACACTAACCGGGGACTCTCCATGGCTGCACTATAAAATGCAGTCTCGGATTATCCCCGGAGGTATAAAACTATTGTATGAAATGGAAACTACAAGTATAAGGTCTATCAACCTTTTAATTTAATTGAAATTCTGTGGCAGTCACTGACTTGCTACTCACAAGATGGGCCCCCTAAATGGCCACCACTACAGGCGACAAGGAGCAACACCGGTGTGAGCGGCTAGGGGTGTAGAGAGATGCAGCACCGGTTTCACCATGGCGCGTCTCGCAGACTCGGAGCGGGTTTCCCCGTTATTACGGCATTAGACACTTCCACCCCCGAGCATATAGCTCTGGCGGCCCCCCTCTGATCGGCCAACTAAGGCAAGCCAAAGTAGAAAATCCTACGGGCACTCATGGGGTACCACTCTAACCAACCAATAAAGGCAAGCCTGAGACGAGGCCCTGACCTTACCTTATATTATCTTATTATTCTGATTTTCTTAACATAATATTATACTTTCATGACATTGCTATGAGCAGTATTTTTGAGAATAACGTTATTATAGATCATGGTAACAATTCAATTTAAGTGCGCCAATTTGTAATAAATATTTGCATGCCGTAAAAATACTGAATGTACGGGATAAATGATTACTTTTTAAAATGTATTCTACCTATATTCAGAGCAAATGAAAACAATTAATTTCTATGAGAAGCTCTCAAATCAAACAATATTATAACGTCTTCCATCAGCGTTTAGCATCATCTCCGTTAGAAGAATTTCTCGTGTTTTTTGCATAGGTATGGCCTTGCTATACCGAGACCGTGGCAAGAGTTCATCTATAATGACCATCAATCAAAACAAAATTCTTTCCAATCAGACATCAACCATAAAATGACCACAAAAAATTAATTACACTTGATTCGAACCCAGTTCATCTACAATTATTATTTGTTGGAAAAATAACTTTGCCAAAGTACAGTAAATCTTGACATGTTAGTAAAGACTGTGGTCAACAAATACTAGTTCTATTCAAGACAAATATTATGAAGTATGTTTTATGTGACCACATTGAGTTCTGCGAGTGTGGTCGTTATGTAATAGTTGTGTAAGTGTTGGGCAAAGGTGAAAGATGTAGCGTTAGCATAACAAATGATAGACATATGAAAAGTGTGTTTTGGTGTGATGTTCTACTTGTGGGCATTCATGATCTATTTCCTCAATAGAAGGTTGTAATGATAGAGCAATATCTTAATGCATCTTTTGCTTAATTGCATAGTCTTATATAATCATCAAATTATTTCATAATTTGACTGCTTTGAAAAGCTGATCATATTCAAAGTAATCTATTCTCTGAATTAAATCAATAACAGTGATATACGTACCAATAACTTTGTTAATTTAACACCCGAGGGGCTAGGCATGGTGGTGTATTGCACCGGAATTTCGCCGAAGACAGTAACAAGTTCAAGGAACAAACGTTTTTGCAAATGTGCAAATATTACAAATAATAAAATGCTTAATTAATAATTCCTACCTTTTGCGGAAATCAGTTGTCACCAAATCATTATGATGATAAATTCATCGTTTTATGGATGTTCGACCTTTGTGGTTGATAAACCGGATGGATTAAAACTAAATGTGAAGTCGATCTACGTCTTCGTTTTGCGTCAATCTTTACTATTGTTAAAAACTTTTTACATAAATCTGTTTTATGTAAAAAGCTTTGATCCAATATCGTTTCATAATTATAAAAACTCGAAAGCTTACCATAAAGTAAGTTTATAATAGCGTGCAGTGCCTATTGATATTTTAAAGGATTTAGATAGTAATAAATATGAAAATTACAATATTTTATCTGAGTCAATCGTACGCGCTGTACTTGAAGCCATCGCAAAACACTTATTTGATCAAGAACTGATAAACTAACGGCCGAAATTAATAATCAATATAATCCAACCGTGTGGTGCCGGCTCAGAATACCACCACCCCATCGCCTCCCGTGGGTGTCGTAAAAGTCGACTAAGGGATTAGCCGGAGGATGGGCAGCAGCGTCCTTCGAGTACATTAATAACTCAACTGCGATCGCCAATCCGGCTGCCAAACGTGGCGATTATGGCAAAACCCCCCAATGAGCCCACAACACACCCATATCGATCGTTGTGGTGTACTTTGGAGGAGGCCTGTGTCCAGCAGTGGACTTCATTCGGCCGAAATGATCAAAATCTTTGGATTTCCGATTACGAATATGTCTGTTTTTTGTGTTAAATGTGATCGTAAGTTCATAACACAACAACGGATACATTTCAAAATCTTAAATCTGCAGATTTTGGATTATATTAATTACTAATTTCGGCTGTTTATGAGCTTAGATAAATAGGTATTAGAAAATATATCGGATCAACATGGCCGCCATATTGTGTCAACTGGATTCTCTTCATAATGGTTGAACATACCAGGCATCTAATCCCTGACCAGAAAAGGTATTTGATTTAAGCGCTGATGCATGCGCCTTGCTCGGTTGCCGACATTTGGGATCGGTCAGTTCTTCATCATATCGGCCATACATCGTCCACTACTGAACAAAGGCCTCCCCCATAGATTTCCACAACTGTGTATATTGGGGGGAATTTGCCAGTACTCACCACGCTTGGCAGGCGGGTTGGTGAGCGCAGAATGGCTACTGTTCCACAGAAAGGACGCTGCTGCCCGTCCGTGGTTTAGAGTCCCTTAGTCGCCTTTAACGACACCCACGGGAGGAGATGGAGTGGTGCTATATTCTTAATCCGGACACCACACGGACGGTCAGTTCTTAACACCTCATTAAAGGGCACATTTATTGTTATTGTACTTCATCCATTTCACACTTCGGATAACATACCATATAGGAGTACTCCTGGCATTTCATCATAACTCTGTTCCATTAGACCATCAACTTGATACCGTTCGTCTATTTAAATTGTGACTATTAAGAAGTGCCTGGTTTACATGACTGTGCCAAGTGGTGCTGACTACGAATAGCACTAACCCATCTCATCGCGTGGGTGTCGTGAAAGGCGACTATGGGATTACCCGGAGAATGGGCAGCAGCGTCCTCCAAGTACAGTAATAACTCAACTGCGATCGGCAACCCTCCTGCCAAGCGTGGCGATTATGGCAAAACCTCCCAATGGGCACACAAACCACCTAGAACGGTCGTTGTGGCGATCTTTAGGGGAAACTTGAGTCCAGCAGTGGACTTTATTCGGTTGAAACGACGATGACGACAAAGATAACGAAGACGATTACATGAATAAAAATCATTTGAATTTGAATTTCGAACTTCATCTCGATACGATTAAGAATCTTGTTTTTGTGTTATAGAGGCAGTCTCGTGTTTAATTATAATATATGTTTAATCATTAACCTACTGTGTTTTGATATAACTTACTTGCTGAAATGTACTCTGATCAATACTGTAATTTCACTAATGTTTTCACCCATGAAGTTTCTCTATAGGTCCTTCTTCCAACCGTGCATCTCAATTCTTGACTTTGCTTAAGAACCTATTAGGGATTTTTATGTAGTCCCAGTAGAAATTCGAAGAACGAAGGGACAAAGGAGTCCTATGGTTCGGTCCTACGGTCACGGTGGTTTTAGCCGGTAGGAGTCCGGCATCCCCCTTCGTTCTTATATACAGGGTGTCCAGTAAATAGCACGACATACTGCAGGGGGTGAGCGCTTGGGTGAATACCTACCAAAAACACAATATATGTTCAGCAAAATCTTTTTTATTTACAGTAGTAGTAAGTTAAGCGATAAGAAAATTGTACTGTGAAAATTTAAATAAAAAAATTATTTTTTGAAATCATTTTAGTTTTTAATAGAATAAAGACTTATCAATGAGTAAAGTAACTATTCACAAATAATTTGAGGTAAAAATAAACTAGAAAAGGAATTTTTCTACGAGATACTTAAACAAATTTTTCGATATTTCGGAAATTTTGTACTACTGTAAATCCGTAAGATTTTGCTGAACATGTATTGTGTTTTTTTGGTAGGTATTGACCCAAGCTCTCACCCCCTGCAGTATGTCGTGCTATTTACTGGACACCCTGTATACAGGCACATCTCGGAGAGTGTGACCGTAAAGCGGTCACCCCCATCGTGGAGATTGTAGAGGATCCCCCGAAGCGTTCCGGTGCGGTGTGCCGCAGGCCTATTAGTGCCTTTTTTTTTATTGGTGCCCAGTGGAAATTCTTCATGAACTTCCTTCGCTCCGGGGAAGGGCGAAGGGGTATGCCGGACTCCTACCAGCTAAAACCACTAGAGCGGCCATCTTCGGCACCTAAGGGAGGCTTCAGGTCCTCGTATGATCACACTAGAGCCACCCACTGGTGCCACGCCTATAGGCACATCTCGGAGAGGGTGACTGTAAAGTGGTCACCCCCCCGTGGGGATTGTAAAGGATCCCCCAAAGCGTCCCACGGCAGCGCGTGACCACATGCGTGCTACCGTCTTCTCTTGGGTCGCTCGGTGTGGGCACGCAGATTCCCCAATCTACGCACCCGTGAACTCAAAGGTCCCCCGCCTCACAGCAACGGCAGGGGATTTCAGGCATGTGGGAATTAGGCGCCAGGGCGGTTGTTACCCCGGCGCCGTCTCCTCCTTCTTCGAGCGGGGTCGGCCCTCTCCCGATCCCGCTCTGCAGTCTCCTTCTGGAGCATGACGCTCTCACAGAAGGAGACCACTGCATTGCAGTTTTCGGCCTATTAGGGCCTATCTGACAGAAAACTGGTTTTGATTTTGATTTAATTATTCTTATATTTTGTATGACTGTGTGTTTTTAGTTGTCTCGATGAATTCGCAAACGTAGGTACTAACAAACTAATAAATCGTATAAATTACTTGGAAATATATGTTTAGTGTTAAATTCCACGGGTCAGAATAGTTTCGATTTGCATAGCTAAGTTCCAAGCTACATGGCAACTAGTTTGTTGACGTCACAAACGGTGACCAGTTATACAATAAAGTTTATTGAGATTTGATAATTAAAGTTTAGAATAGAATATAACTTGTTTGTATAGCAAAATAAAAATAATGATTTTTTACAATAGTTACCGTAGCACAATAGGCAGTCTTATCGTATGTTTAGTCTATGAATGTAATTTAAAGAATAGTTGGTTAAAGCTAAATTTGTAGTGAACAAAGTTGTTAAATTACTTGAGGAGAAACTTTGTCAGTTCTATAGAAAATTAGGTGCTGTTATGAATAATTGCCAGTCTATGAAGGTATATAACAATTTAGAATGAAATTCAAGAGAACATTTATGTAATGCGTTGGCAAAGATCATTAGCGCGACGTAATTCACTTTAGCTGGTTTTCACTTGGGCACACAATAAATTCTTCTGTATTGTGCATACATTTTACAGACATACATCTCACATCCACAAACACTCAGACCCGGAACAACTATCTGTATATCATACAAATATTTATTGCGAGCGCAAATCGCGCGACCAGCTGGTAGCGCCGTTCGCAAAACTTTTGCGTCCTCAAGCCCGGAACAAAGAAAAGAAAAACTGTCCGCGTCACAGTTGTCCCAATGTGTGTCACCACCGTTTTATGACACTGGTGGCGCATGTTCTTTATTTGTGTGTGGTTTTGTAATAAAACAGCGAAAAATAATTCTCGAAAGGCAACTTTATTTATTTATTTATGCAAAATATGGAAATTATAACTTGTTTTTTAATAAACGTGATCATACAGCCTACTGATTGTCCGCTTGAAATAAACTACAATAGTTTTGTAGGTCCTATAATTTCATTTAATTGTTATTTTCATATTTTATCAACGTTACCCCGAACTCGGATTTCTCATGTATTGTAGGTGCGTTTACAGACACAAATTCCACACACAAGACATCCAGACCCGGAACAACCTGCAGATCATAGAAATATTTATTTCGTGCGGGAATCGAATCTGCGATTCGGAGCGCAGCAGCTGACTGTATCTGCCACAGCACAAAGCGTGCCGTCAATAATTTAAGATTGTATAGAATGGAATTCTTAGGAAATGTATCGAGCAACTCAGTCCATCGAAGTCCTATCAGAATAGATTGTATGGATACAGTTCTTATAATCCCTTTTTTATGTATAAAACTACTCAAGAGGGTAACACGAGAAGGTCTTTCGCCTTGGTGACTGACTCAAAGCTTTCTAGAGAAGCTTAGCATTTGCCACCGAAGTGTGAATTTTCAGAACATTCACAACAACCCAGCCGTTTCCGTTCCCTGCTGTATATCCACCAGATTAAAAGAACACATAGCTGGCGTCAAGCATAGATGCAGTGTGCTAACATGCCTTAGACAAACCCAACCATTTTCTTCGTTTCGATCAACCTCAAGTCCTCGCGAAAGAGAACCGATATGTACCAAGAATGCTTCGTGAGGCTATTGAAATTAAAAAACATCCCAATTTTAATAGAGAAGATGGCTGGCAGTTACCACCAGTTTGGAATCATGTTATTAAAATAATAAAGTCCCAAACTAAATACCACACTAAAAAACATCAAGACACTCTGAGTGATTACTGCGTGCATCGAAATAGTTTTGATTAAAATTGTACGGTAGATAAAATAAAATAACTTTATAAAATCTGTAACGACGCCTGTGACCTTAGTCATCCTGCGACCATGAACCCTGCAAAGTGTTCGCAACGTCAGGAAAACCAAAATCTAAAATATACGCGATAGAATCCGTTTAAAAGTGTTTTATAATGTGTAATACTCGCGAAAACCTAAGACATTATTATAGGTATGTATCGTAATTAAATAATGGTAATGGGATGGTAAAAATTTACATATTATTAGCTCGTAAACGTTCACTGTTAAACATTATCCTCATACCAGCCCGTAAAAGTCCACTTTGAAAATAGGACAAGGTTATTATTACTTACTCAAATCAATAATAGTTTAGAACGAGAGCAATTGACGACAAATAATGCGTCCATACAAACAAATTGTTCAGGTATTTAGGCGTGTCAGAGACACAATTAGTTAAAATAGAGCGAACTAGTGTTATTAGTCAGTGACTGTCAGCCTATCAACTATTTAGAGTGCAACCAAAGATATAGTAACATAACATAACATAACATAATTTATTTTCTCACCACAATATAAAATATAATAATACAAATTACCCACGTACTTAGATAGAGCCTATTAAGTTGGACAAATTTCCAGTTATAAAGACCTGTCATCCTAATGCGAGCATTACGTGTGATAAAAAGAGAAAGCACTAACCGTTCGCGCACGTCTGAAGCGTTGCGCGCCTACAGCTATATTTACCTGAAACCATCTGGTTAACACACGACACTAACAATTTTAGCTAACTAACTATTTTTTGCTGTAACCAAAGCTCTATAGACGTCTATTTCTTTCATATTTCACTTCTGTCTATCTCGTGTAGGTAGGTACTTGAGTTGTATGCGCTCGAATTAGTATTTGTGTGTGTGCGACAGAAACGAAGCTTAACATAGGGTACAATATGCACTTAAAGCGTCAAAATAGCGCTCTGGAGCGCTTTGAGTTGTGCTGTCAATGTGATTGCCATTTATCGCCGTTGCTCACTGATTGGTAAACGATCGGCGAGTCCGGTCAATTTATGGATGGGTGACCGTATAGTGGTATTTATACTAAGTATCTCCGTGCTTCTGAAGGTACGTAAGTGTCGGTCCCGGTCGTTAAGGCGAGTCGAAGGCGTTTGGGCGCCTTGAACACACACTAACGAAGAAGAACGTGATTGTTATCTTATTTGAATACTACTGACAACTTACTGTTTCGAATACCTACTGAAACGCCATTTTTAAATCCCGCTTAGCTATCTAAAATGCCCGCATGGCGCCTTCCTACCAAAAACGGACGTCCCAAATTTAAGCGAGATAACATTAAGTATATAATGAAACCAGCATCCCAAGAATCCAAACTCCACTCCATTTCGATCTTAACTTGCCGACCATCAGACAATTTATGAAACAAGCGTTCAAACGCTATCTCGATTCTGCCCTGTCCCACCCCAATCCCCTTGTGGTATCAGCCGTCGATAACCAACCCTCTCGTATAGGTAGTGTACGCCGCCCGAGGCACGTTCTGGTCGATCCAGACGACAAAATCACATAAAGAGACTCGCGTTGTCTCGTTCACCCAACACCCGACCGTTGTACCGCCCTCGCCGCCGAGGATGCCCGCCTCACCGACGTCGCGGAGGCCTATCGCCGCGTCACTTTCAGCTGTCCCCAAAACACTAGCTTGTTATCCCGAGCAACGCCCTAAGCCGAGGTCCGTGTCCCGCAGCGGGCGCCCTTAGCGAAAGTTGCTTAGTTTTTAATATTAAATGTAAGCCTTGCTGGAGGCCTCTTTTGGCTTCGCCAGAAAATGACCGGTTAAGCAACCACATTTCCCTGAAATGTACGCTAGAAGCCCAACAAAAGAAAAAAAAAGCATCCCAAGAGTTGTGAAATGTAATGTTAAAATCGATCTTTAACACAAAAGCGGTCTCGTAATAGAATTTACCTCGATAGCATTGGTTGCACCATCATTATGTACCTAATTTATTCCAAAATTAATTATGACATGCAGTCAAATGCTTGTATCAAAATATGACCTCAGGTAACATTTAGATTTATCTCAACAAATAATACAGTAAGTCGAACAGACTTGAATTTAGTTTTTATGTGCACGAGTCAATAAACTCTGCCTTAAGACTTGTTTACATCATAAAAATAAAACGATATTATGTCCAAGAAAATATATAAATAGGTACTACTCGTATAATTACGTATAAAGAACAGTGTCCGACTAGTGGGACATATACAACGGTATCGACACAGAAGACAACTCTATCAACTTTTTTACAGGACATTCCAGATTGCTGTTGAGACTAGTTTTCCAACCATGTTTATTATTGTTACGTTCTATTCTATTCTATTGTGGCTCTCACGGGCTCAGCATCAGCCGAACGCATTTCAACCCTATCGGGTCCATTGTGCTGCCCAAAGCCCTGCACTACTCCTCCGCTGGCAAATCAAGAAGTCCCTGTAGGTACTTCGCAATCATACCTGCCTGGAGCCGTGCAAAATCATCAGGTGATGGATAAGCCATTCCTAGATGATTTGTCCTACGTCATCCCAGAGCTGCAGAAAATGTGCAGCATTGACTCTTGATTGTCCATCTTGTTACCGTTTGAATAGCATTTATAATGAATTGCAGATGCTCGTACAACTTGCGTCTTTAATGACTAATGCAGTTAGTTATAGCATTAACAATAATCCATGTAGGTAATCTAGGCTATGTGTAAGTTTTAAACGTTATCTTAAAGTACTGCTTCTTCCTTATCTCATTAGAAAAATATTCGGAAATCCTATGACGTAATAATGTATTAAACCATTAAAGGATTATTGTTGATTTGTATTGTTTGATTTAGAAATATCGGTTATGACTACCCTTACCATCGTTGCTCTGTGAAAGCGGGACATCTCAAAATATGCTTACCTGTAACAAAAGCATACATTAATTAGAAAAGTTATAAGTGCGAGAAGCCCAACAAAAATAGAAAACAAATAACAGACATTTTAAAAACATAATCGGAGAATGTAATTAAATAAAAGAAATTTAAATTCGTCGCACAATCTTGGTATCGAATAGAATATACCCACAATGCCTAAATTCCCTGGTAGTACTGATACAGGTTACTGAATAACCAAATATGAGATCATTCATCATTGGAACAACATACACCTTTATTTGAATACATTAACAACTTTTTATAATACAATTTAACAACAAAATCTTGGTTTCTAAAGAGTGTTTGACCAAGTCCTCTAATGCGCATGACATTTTGGTAAAAAGGCAATATACAAAAAAGACTACTAAATATCAATCATTGCGTTGATTGCCCGATATATCAGTATGATAAAAAACCGGACAAGTGCGAGTTAAACTCGCGTGGAGAGGGTTCCGTGTGATGAATATGTTATCTAATTATCTACCGCGTCTTTTTTAATCTGACCCAAATTTATTTGTGGTAAATAAAAAAAAGGATGCATGGTACCGGATTGTAGAGGGAAATTGTCTATTGCTGAATTCAGTGTAGTACCCATAATTTATCCCAAGAAAAAACTTAATATTGTAGTTGAGAAACATGTTCTCCCATACATTCCAACTGCAAATGTAACTTTGTACGGACACCAATGAAAGATTTACCATGTTATTTACCACCTAAGGGAAGCCTTCCAGGTCCTCGTATGATCACACTAGAGCCGCCCACTGGTGCCACGCCTATAGGCACATCCCTGAGAGGGTGACTGTAAAGCGGTCACCCCCTCGGGGGGATTGTAAAGGATCCCCCAAGGCGTCCCACGGCAGCGCGTGACCACATGCGTGCTACCGTCTTCTCTTGGGTCGCTCGGTGTGGGCACGCAGATTCCCCAATCTACGCACCCGCGAACCCAGAGGGGGACCTCTCACTCTGCCTCACAGCAACGGCAGGGGGTTTCAGGCGTGTGGGAATTAGGCGCCAGGGCGGTTGTTACCCCGGCGCCGTCTCCTCCTTCTTCGAGCGGGCTCGGCCTTCTCCCGATCCCGCTCTGCACACGAGTGATCCTACAAGGGATCCGCCATTTTTTTGTTTTTCATTCGGACTTTCGGAACCCTAAAAATAATGTGGATAAATAATAGTCACACAAAAATACCGACACATGACGCAACTACAAGTATATGCAATTTGCACCAGATGCGCTTACTCTGACTGCGTCACAACTGTGTATGTGTGTGTATGACCGCTCCAAGGTCTTGTGCGAACATCTTGTGTAATGTCTATGGGAGCTAGAGATAGATGTGGATGGAAGTGACTCATGGTGAGTCTAGTTCATGGAGTAAGAAGAAATGGAATGCTTATGTGCGGGCGAATAGCTCATCTCATTGCGAGTCGTAATTCTGCTGCGGATGACGAGTAACGAATTTCTACTAAAAGGGCGATTTATCGACTCACGATATGACGTGTGACGCTAAAGTGATCTTGCAATTAAATAAGTTTTGTAATGTCGCGTTTCCCAGATACTGCATATCGGCGACGGTACAGATTGTTAAATCTGTGAAATTAGATCTCATAATAGCTTGAATGGGTACCCGTTCTTTATGAATGGAAACCCGTTGGTCTCAGTTGTCATACGAATACCTATGACATTCATTACGTACACTCACACGCTTGAAATTGATGGTTGAGATTGTGGTGTCCGGATTAAGAATATAGCACCACTCCATCTCCTCCCGTGAATGTCATAAAAGGCGACTAAAGGAATCTAAGCCAGAGGGATGGGCAGCAGCGTCCCTTCTGTTAAATGGTAGCCATACTGCACTCACCAACCCGCCTGCCAAGCGTGGTGAGTATTGGCAAATACCCCCCAAAATGATGACACAGTTGTGATAATCTATGGGGCCTTTGTTCAGCAGTGGACATATAAATGGCCGTCTGACAACTGGTCTAATCTCAATATAGGTGTCCCACCGTAATCGAGTTACCTACGGAAGTCAGATAGATGGTATGGTAGTGGTTTCAGGTAAAATACAGATAGAAAGCCGCATCTCGAATAATGGAAGCCAATCCCAGCATAGTGAGAAATTGTGAGGCTGATCCGTATGAGTCATCATTTCAGCTGAATAAAGTCCACTTCTGGACACAGGCCTCCCCCATAGATCGCCACAACGACCGGTCCTGTGTTGTGTGCTCATTGGGAGTGTTGCCATAATCGCCACTCTTTGGCAGGATGGTTGGTGATTGCAGTTAACTTGTTAATGTACCTGAAGAACGCTGCTGCCCAATCCTCCAGATAATTCTATAGTCGCTTTTTACGACACCTATGGGATAAGATGGGTCGGTGTTATTTGTAGCCAGCACCACGCGGCCTCGTATGACTACTCCATTTTTATTACTTCATGGCATGGCATTGGTTATTGAAATGATATAATAGTTGGAATTTCTATTTGCGTTGTATGGATCTAGAAGATGATCATCGTCGACTATGTGATACTGCTTGTAGGTATCCTCTGTATATTCACTTGGTAACGTTTAAAGACACTAACGAGAGGCTTTAATAAGTCGGAACCTTTTTTTAAATAGGATCTAGTTACACCTGTTTCTAAATTATGCTCTGTGAAAAAATAAATGCATAATTCATAGCCATTCTGTTTATATCATATTGTTTTTAACCGACTTCAAAAAGAAGGAGGTTTTCAATTAGACGCATATTTATTTATGTATGTACACCGATCACTCGGAGATAAGTAGACTGATTTGAGCAATATTTTTTTTAACAGGTGCAGAATGCTTTCCAGTTGGTCTCATATAAATTTCATTACATTTGATTGAGTAGATTTTTAACCAGCTGGTTCCCAAACCCCCCAACCAGTAATTAAAATAATAAAGTCCCAAACAAGATACCGCACTAAGAAACATAAAGACACTGTGAGTGATTACTGCGTGCATCGAAACTAATTTTTTGATTAAAATTGTACGGTACGTAAAACAAAATACCTATTTTAAAAATCTGTAACGACGCCTGTCACCTTAGTCATCCTGCGACCACGAATGGTGCAAAGTATTCGAAACGCCAGGAAAAACAAAAATCTATAATATACGCGATCTAATCCGTTTAAAATTGTATTATTATAATGTGTAATAATCGCGAAAACCTAAGACATTACAACTATCTGTAGATCATACAAATATTTTGGTGCGGGGATTGAACCTGCGGCATGTAGCACAGACAGGTAATTGCTTACCCACTGCGCCAACGATGCCGCTATTTAGCTCCATATTTTTCGCTTACGCACTAGTGTCTGTTGCAGTTCTAAAAATAATAATGACATACATACATAGATCAACAATACCTACATAACTGTTATTAATGTAATAAATATGAACATGCTTAGATATGCGATGTCGAAACCGTTTTGCTGCGCACTAATGAATTTCTCATTACTTCTGACATCATAACGTTACATAGTGCCTACTATCTAAATAATAACATATCCAAGTGTTTATTAGAATAATAATAAACTTCTAGAAGTCATAAAAATTAATACCTTGAACATTTCTTACTCAGTTTTAATGTAATGATTAGTCCAAGGGCTCTTGGACGTTAGTTATGTAATAATGAATGAGGATTTTTTTCAAATTTTCAAAATATTCAGCATGCATTTCTATATAGAGCTCTATTTCAGTAGTAATATGAGGATTAGAAATTGGTAAGTATTTTGTTTCAATTGATTTTGCCGTGTGGTGCCGGCTCAGAATAGCACCACCCCATCTCCTCCCGTGGGTGTCGTAAAAGTCGACTAGGTTTAACCAGAGGATGGGCAGCAGCATTCTTCGAGTACATTGACAACTCAACTGCAATCGCCAACCCGTTTGCCAAGCGTGACGATTATGGCAAAACCCCCCAATGAGCCCACAACACACCCATATCGGTTGTTGTTGTGATCTTTGGGGGAGGCCTGTGTCCAACAGTGGACTTCATTTGGCCGAAATGATAAGGATTTTTGAAGTAATTTGGCTATGGGGGTCTGAGGTGTGATCGGCTCAGAAAGCCAATCTCTTCGCACTGCAACCGCACTGCAAGACGGCACGGTTGGTGCAGTGGCTGATACAGTCGGCTGCTGCGCACCCGGTCGTGGTTTCTATTCCCGCACGGAACAAATATTTGTACGATCTGCAGGTAATTGTTCCGGGTCTGGGTGTATTGTGTGTGGAATTTGTGTTTGTAAACAAACGCACCCACGACATGGGAGAAATCCTAGTGTGGGCAACGTTTAAAAAAAAAAAATTGCCGTTTCTATTGGTTTATCCCAGTCTACTATTGTACAATGCCGTCTTGGAAAAGGGAGTTTCATAACCATGGGCAGATGGTGTAGTGTGTAGCCCTCTCCGACTTGATTGACAGTAGAACTGTAACCTGCGGCGCCATTCGTCTTTAACATGCAACCCACGTATTTAAACGAGTATCAATTTTAAGCCGCATGATGGAATGCATTGCCGGCTAGTACGTCGCAAACCCGTCAGTATTTTTTATCTTAGGTAGCGTCTCATTTAGAAGGGGCCCGTCAATCATTGACGGGCCGATACCTGCCGGGTCTAATGCAGAAAAGCGTACAACTCACCCCCGGCTTGAGGTAAGAAGACGGACACCGTGGGGTTTTAGCCGGTATGAGCCCGGCATGCCCCTCCGCTCTTCCCAAGGCGGAGGAAGTCCATGAGGATTTACCCACGTTAAAAAAATAAATAAGTTAGCGTCTCATCTGGACAAGCTCTTAGCTGTGAGAGCGGTACACGTCGCAAAAGTGGGACGATGTCCAGTTAGCTCCCTAATAGCAGGATATTTGTACTTGATGCCCTCGGCGTTATGTCAGACCGATCGCTGGTCCCATTTTATTATAGAAATCAGTAAGTGTAGGGTGTAAGTGTGACGTGTACGTATTACAATAATAATTACACAGTAATCATCTTGTTTGAATTAGTTTGATCGTCATCATCATCATTTCAGCCGAAAAACGTCCACTGCTGGACAGAAAGCTCTCTAAAAATTGCCACAACGACCGGGTTGGGTATGGAACCCATAGGTTTGTGTTGTGTGATTGGGGGGTTTTGCCATAACCGCTACGCTTGGCAGACGGGTTGGCGATCGCATTTATGTTATAAATGTACTTGAAGGACCCTGCTGCCCATCCTCCGGCTAATCCCGTAGGCGCATTTTACGACACCCACGGGATGAGATGGGGTGGTGGTACCACACCACACGACTGAGCTTCAGCTCATTTTAATTCTGCTATCAATATATACATAAATAATATTATAGTAAAATAGGTCATCAGAAAAATTACACCATTACAGTAAAGGTACAAAATAATCATCATCATAACAGTCCTAGGGCGTCCACTGCTGAACAAAGGCCTCCCCGATATATTTCCACAACGAGCGGTCACATGCCGCCCTCATCCAACGACTGCCAGCCGTCTTCACCACGTCGCCTGTCCATGTCATGGCCGTCCCACGCATACATTTTTGGTGCATGGTCTCCACGCGAGAACTTTCAGCCCCAAAGGCTATCAGTTCCACGAGTTCTGAGCCCCGCCTATAACCACTTCTGTTTACTTATTCTTTCAGCAACCAGCATGAGTCCTGGCTTGGCATCGTCACCATCTAAAAGCTAACGCAAAAAATACGCACACGGCAGGTTTTCCACTAGTGATGAGTTTAATAGGTTTACTAAACTAGTACCACGGCAGCGCAAGATATTCTGCTACCAAGCAGTAGTGTTTAATCTTTAACAATTACTGTGTTCTGGTTTGAAGAGCACACTACCCCTAGTACGAGTTTATTTTTACAATCGAAACTAACACGTATGCCGCGTTCGGCGCTCCGATTGGTGGAAGAGTTTGGAGCGGGCCAATCGCAGCGCCGAACACGGTAAACGTGTAGTTTACTGTTACGTTTCGATCGTATAAATAAACTCGTACTAGGGGTACTGTAGTGATGTTAATGTCTCGAGGTGAGGAGCGCAGTGTTGTACCACGCAGGACTATCCTGAGTAGCATTACAATTGTTATGGGTAGGCGTGACGCGTAATCATGCGTAAGACTTGACCGTCTTGTCTCTAGGTAGTACACGAAAACCTATTTCCAAGGATTTGGAGGACCACATATCTTCTAACATCATCAGCATAAATACCATATTGTTCTAACAAACAGTCAAAGCGTTTAGCTTACGAAACCGACGTTAAGACAAACAAACATTTTAGCTGCCATTAATTTATTTTAACATCCGAACTGGTTTCTTAATTACGTGCGACAACCAGTTCTTGAAATCCGCCAGGTAAGGTCTATTTTTGACGCTCCTACCTACCATTTGGTTTATTGAAACGGAACCAGTATTGAATGTCGTTTAGAATTTACAATACTGGAATCAAGTGTAACGTCAATCATCTAGGCAGAGGCAGCATGTTCGCCTGCAGATTCAAAGTGGGCCTTGATTTGAAGATCTTGAAGAAAATATTTTCGTTAGGGCGCCAGTCAACGTGATGATCCTCAAGTCAAAGTCAAAGTCCAATATTTTTTATTTCAAATAAACCAATTACTGGCAATTATGAAACGTCAGAATTTTAATTGCTCGGTTCCAATTAGTTGATCCTATGGAGAAGAACCGGCAAGAAACTCCATGGATACTCTTTTAAAATAATAGAGGTTACAATATTGAATTAGATAGGTATTACACAAATTATTAGATATAACATAAATGTGTTTAAGACTTTATCAACACATTGCTCACTGATTACCTGATGGTAAGCAATCACCACTGCCCATAAACATCCTCATCATCAGAGGAGTCACCGATACGTTACTAACCTATTGGGGGGACGATGGTGGCACGCGTAAGAGGAGGAGGCTTCCAGATCTCATCACTAACCGCAAGACACTAACTAAGTACTGGCAAAAAATATGAAAATATCAGATTAGCGAACGACTTCGAATTTGAATATCAATTAATAAAGAACCAAATTAATACCACAATGAAGCGACACAGTATCCACGTTAGCGGGTTCGCATAAGAGAAAAATAACACACATATAACCCAGGTTGATTCATTTCCGGCAGAGAAGGCCTCTCCACAGAGACATAATATACAGACAAACCGACAAATAATTTTAATATTTAATCACATATTATAGGCGCCGATGTAATCACCTGAAACGTTCTAGGAGGTGATTCAGTCCACGATTCTCTACCCGAATCAGTAAAACAATAGTACCTTAATTTTTCACCAAAATGTCTTTTATTTTGTAATTAATCATTAATCCGATCTGGCGGTCAATGACCTCATGTGCCTAGCACATTATCGGACAGTAGGTATCAAACATATCTGCAGTGCGCGCATCGCGCTCGGGTGTTGTATAAGACGAGTGCATAATATGTGTTTCTCTCACAGTAGTAGTATACTTCGTGCATCGTCTATAAACACAGGATGGCATAATCTTTTCGCAATATATTACTTAATTACGCCTATGATTCACGTCAAGCCACGACACTGGTCGGTGCGCGACTAAGTGAACTCCGGGCATTTACCTTGCTTTCATGTGACCATCGTAGAACGCGGGCAACGCATCTAGACTTATAAAAACGTAGTTAGGTTGAATGCAAATATATCAGAGTAAACCAAATACGGCCCCTTACCGCTTCTCCTTCTTTCCTATTTCTGTGGTTGAATTTGACTAAATCGGCCCCAGTAATATCCGCGGGGATCTCGAAATAAAAGTACATTACACCATAATATACAAAAATAAATTGCACCATAATATACAAAAATAAAATGTACAAAAATAAATCGAAATAAAAGTACATTACACCGAGACGTCTTGAAAAATATTTCATTTTATTTTTGTCAAAGTGACCGAGCAGCGAAGTCGATGACATTCTATTCATGTAAAAAGAAACCTCTTGTTAGAGATTATTTATTATCAGAAAACGAAAATCATACATTTAACGAGATATGTTTATTATATTTTTTGACTAACTTGTGCTCAGTCGACACTGTAATTGTAGAATCATCCGAGTAATGGGATTTGATGCATAAATCATGGCATGGCATTCCTAAATAACATTTTTTTTATCAATTGACAAAAACGATATGGTTATTATCGTGTATTAAATAAACAAAAGCCCACTATCACACAAATGGCGTAGGTATTAAAGTGATGACAAACAATTATTCATCATATCAGGCAAAGGACGTCCACTGCTAAACAAAGGTCTCCCCCATAGAATTCCACAATTGTGTCATCGTTTTGGGGGGATTTGCCAGTACTCACCACGCTTGGCAGACAGGTTGGTGTGCGCAGAATGATGCTACTCCACAGAAGGGACGCTGCTGCATCCCTTTGGTTTGGAGCCCGACGAGACGGAGTGGTGCTATATTCTTAATCTGGACACCACACGGACAATTATTTTCATTCGTAAATTATAATGTGGCAACTAACCGTAAATCGTATCTTAAAAAATTTAAAGCATTATCCACTTTACGAATATTCTCAACATTATAGTTTTTTTTTCTTACGCACTGTCATTCTTAATGTGAACAAAAAACATTTTCAAGTCATGTGCGAACTTTTTGTAACTGCTCATTATAATCGTATTATTGTAACCAAAGTACCTGACACTACAACCTCAAAATAATAGCATATAAAAGTGTCACTACAAAAAAACGCGCGAAGTCACTAGTGCGTCTAAAGACCGCTACCATGAACCGCTGTGAACTCGTAAGAGACTTGTCATAATTATCAGGCATTGCAAACTGTGGTGTATTACGCAGGATAGTCTGGGTAGCTTTACAATTATTTTTATTTTGTATTATATACAAGTATTATAATTATTGTTATAGGCAGGCAAGACTATAAATATATATTGTGTAAAAAAAGTAATTTTCTTTTCACGCAGGATAGACCTTTTTTTTATTGGTGCCCAGTGGAAATTCTTCATGAACTTCCTTCGCCCCGGGGAAGAGCGAAGTGGTATGGACTCCTACCAGCTAAAACCACTGGAGCGGTCATCTTCAGCACCTAAGGGAGGCTCCAGGTCCTCGTATGATCACACTAGAGCCGTCCACTGGTGCCACGCCTGTAGGACGCGCATCACGGAGAGGGTGACTGTAAAGCGGTCACCCCCCGGGGGATTGTAAAGGATCCCCCAAAGCGTCCCACGGTACGGTAATTGCTTAATGAGGGCCTAACGGAGTTGTAAAAACTATATGGGCCATAGCCCAGCCTTGTTTAGAATACGTATTTTCACGCTTCTTAACTTTATGAGGGAAGCAGTGCGTTTAATTAACTAAGGATAAATTGTGAATTTAATTAACGATAAGTATTATTTGGCTACGAACAGCACCAACCCATCTCATCCCGTGGGTGTTGTAAAAGGCGACTAAGGGATTAGATGGAGGATGGGCAGCAGCGTCCTTCAAATACATTAACAACTCAACTGCGATCGCCAACCCGCCTGCCAAGCGTGGCGATTACGGCAAAACTCCCCCAATTAGCACACAACACCCATATCAGTCATCGTGGTGATATTTGGGGGAGGCCTGTGTCCAGCAGTGGACTTCATTCGGCCCAAATGATGATTATATAATACCTAAGTTTAAATTGGGAGTAAATGGTAAATATTATGATGAATACTTCATGGCGACATGGTTCCTACCGGGGTGCGGTCCTTGCGGGACGCGATGAAATGGCCACCCTATTTGCTATTCTTAGCCGGCACTACACGGCAAGTGTAACCCTAATCTACGGCAATTATGTTTTAATTTTCGAAGGTCGCCAGTCAGGTGCGCTCTCAAGCTAGGGTGACCACGTTTCGCAAATCTAATTTTCTTAATTCTCATAAATTTTATCTCTATATACCACGTGAGTATTCTTGATATGAAAAAATTGTCGTCTGATGTAGGTATTTACTATAGTAAATTATCATGTGCTTCAATATGTCACTCGTTTAACCAGTCGTGCTGTATATTGTGTCATCGCTGTATAACCGTCACGGAAGGTAGCCACAGAAGGCTGAGTCAAGGGTAACTTTATAGGCATAATTATTACTCGAGAGGTTAATAATCCAATATCCGACTCTAATTAACTGAAATCCATCTTAGCGCGGGTTTTGTACTTCAAATTTCCATCACAGTTGTTTGGCTTCACGATTCACATCATTATTTCAAACTTCATATCGGAAATGTACATAAGCACCGGGCTAGAATTCAGTTCTCGCTGTACTGGGGTGAACACAGAAGAGAAATAATTTTATGTTCTGTGGTGGCAAGCCTAGCGCTATATATACATATACTTGCTAGTAAGGTCGAGCAAGATATTATCTCATGCGGAACTCGTCAAGACGACCGTCCGCCGACTGACGTTTGCCCCCCCTTCCTCGCTTTACTGTCATATATTTATTTCACAATCAGCCCGAATACATTCTATCACTAAAAACACATTTGCTATAATGGCACTTACTCTCTATGCCATGTGAAATAATTCCACGGAAGGCGATACTTTCATTTTTTATACACAGTTATAGCATCACTATCACGTGCGTGGAATTATTTCACATGACGATTTATACTTGACTCAGTCCGTTTCATTAAAAATACAGTATCCCTAGTACGAGTTTTTTTTCACAATCGAAACGAAGCGACATTTTTACCGCGTTCAGCGCTCTGATTGGTTGAAGAGTTTAGAGAGGCCAATCACTGCGCTTAACGGGGTAACCGGGCTGTTTACTTTTCGATTGTAAAACGAAACTCGTACTACGTGTACTGTACAGAGTTCCTTATTTATATTAGAGCAGTGATAATCTAGTGGTTAAATGCTTGCCTTTCATGCAGGAGGGTCTGAGTTCGCTCCCAGCCCATACCTCTGACTTTTCGGATTCATGTGCGGTTCAGAACTTGATTATCACTTGCGTTAACGGTGAAGGAGAACATCGTGTGGAAATCTGCACACCTGAGAGAGCTCCAAAATGTCCTCAGTGGTGAGTGTAGTCCGCCAAACCACCCTAGGCCACCATGGTGGCCCCGGGAAGACAGCGGTGCGCATGTGGTCACGTACCGCTGTGTGCGCAGCACAGCGCATAGTGAGGCTTCGAGGGAATCTTTTACAATCCCCTCGAGAGATGCCTGGGGGGTGGCCTCTTTACAGTCATCCCCTCCGAGATGTGCCTAAAGGCGTGGCACCAATAGGTGGCTCTAGATGGAGATCTTTCGAGTTTCTGGAGCCTCCCTTCGGTGCCGACGATGATCACTCCGGTGGTTTTAGCCGGTAGGAGTCCGGCATGCCCCTTCGCCCTTTCCCGGGGTGAAGGAAGTACCGGATCAATAGAAAAAAAAAAGGCAAGCATGGTGGAATAAGGCCTAACCTTTCTCACCGTGAGAAAAGGCACGTGCCCAGCAGTGGGACAATAATGGGCTGATTATTATTGGCAAAGTGAAAAACAATCAAGTGGACACAAGTATATACGTGCAAAGAATCGGGGATTGGAGTTCTGCACGTTTTGGCATCTGATGTGTGATTTGCGGAATAAATGATAGAAAGCTGTCGGCAAAAGAATGTGGGACAGATGCCAGAGGAAAGTTTTTCACCAATTGTTAATAAAAAGGGAATTGGCTTAGAGATACGAAGAGCACAGCTGGTGCTATCAGGTGCTGGGTTGATCATACTGTTTTTTACATAACATTAGCTTGACCTGTATGTATGCAACAGTGTATGTATATAATGGAATCTTGCGATTCAGTTTTCACCCAGTCCTGGTCGTCCGAGTTACTTGAACTTTTGCACACGTATCAAGAATCAATGACTCTACAAAAACTTGATGACCTGGTGCTGGTGACCAAGATTATCATCTCAGGGAATTTAAATATAAATATAAAAATTTGCGTTAAAATTAATTTGAACTATAGATTTTAAGTATACTCTTAGCTTTTTGCGCTACGTGTCGCAGGTTCGATCCCCGCACGGAGTAAATTTTTGTATGACCTACAGACACCTATTTATCCTGGGTTTGGCTGTTTTTGCATGGTTTATATCCGTAAACTGTTCCCACTATACAGGAGAAACTCTGGAATAAGGGATCGTTCTAAACTATATCTATTTTTTACGATTTGGTCGTTTTATTTATTCGCAATCTTTAAGGGTTGTCTGGAATGTGGAAGGTACAATTGTGGTGAAACTTAGGAGAGATCTTCAATGGATGTCCAGCGTGGACTGCGATATGCTGATTACATATAGTGGTAGCAATTGGTAGACTAATAAAAACGACTTCGACGACCCTTGAAAGGCATAAGGCAATAAGTGACAAGCTTTTGAAATTGTTGTTGGAATCGCGTTGATTTTCCTTTCGTCAATTGATCTATCTCAGTATTTTTTTTATACTATTCGTATATTCAGAAAATATTCAATACATTTTACAATGAGTATCATGCAATTCAAATAATATACAGTTGCATATTTGCTAGAACTAGGTTGAACCTTGTTTTGTGACATCAATTTATTCAGATTTACTTTTCTGACATTTGAATTATTATTTTTTGACTTGACCACGAGTAAACCTTCTGTCTGTTCGTAAGAAATGATTTGTAAATAGTGTATTTTTTTACAGCTAAAACATTGAACAGATCTCGTCGCTTATTACCTTCCAAACGTCGCCGACATGTATTTAATTCTACAGCCAAGATAAAAAGAAATGTAAACACAACTCCACATCTTTAACATGTATTTATTTTTTCTTTTTTTTCTTTTTAAACGTTGCCCCACACTAAGATTTCTCCTGCGTCGCGGGTGCGTTCACAGACATGAATTCCACATACACCCAGACCCGGAACAATTATCTGCAGATCATACAAATATTTGTTCCGTGGAATCGAACCCACGACCCGGAGCGCAGCAGCCGACTGTACCAGCCACTGCATCAAACGTGCCGTCAACAACCAAACTACTAACCTTATCGATTATCATGAGCGTTTTAAGTTGAATAAGTAAGTTAAGTGGTACACAGTGGGCGGCACTCCCGGCCGCCGAACGTAACGGGTTCGAATTCCGACCAACCTATTAAACTGAGATATCTATACTATCTACTACGGACAGTTGTTGCTACGTATTAATATATCATGGTTTGAAAAAATTGTGGTGCCGTAAGAGTACCACCACCGTCTCATGCCGTAGGTGCCGTAAAAGTAGGCGACTATGGAAAATGGTCGGAGAATGGGCAGCAGCGTCCTTCGAGTACATTAACAACTCAACTGCGATCGCCATCCCGTCTGCCAAGCGTGGCGATTATGGCAAAACCCCCCACTGAGCACACGGCAATGCAGCGATTCGACAGTTGAAAAATATGACTGAAGTTAAAACACTAAACGAAGGGCCAAAACCGCGACTTTCTGAAAGTGAGTACCTACTCGTTCACAAATCGTATTAAGGCAAGCGCATTGGTATATCAATACCAGACCTTCTTCTTCTTTCTTTTTCTTCGCCAACTTTGTGTCAGAGTGGTTCAAGCTGCCCAAAGTACTCCGACTTGGCTTAACTACTGCCATGTGACAACAACCGAGACCGACGTTTACGTACCTTCTGAAGCACGGAGCCGATTAGTGAAAATACCACTATACGGTCACCCATCCATAAATTGACCGCGCTGAGCGTTGCTTCGTCATCGTCATCATATCAGCCATAAGACATCCACTGCTCAACAAAGGCTATAGATTTCAACAATTATGACATAATTTTGGGGGGAATTTGCCCGTACTTTTCACGCTTGGCAGGCGGGTTGGTGAGCGCAGTATGGCTAATGTTCCTAAGAAGGGACGCTACTGCCCATCCCTCTGATTTAGAATCCCTTCGTCGCCTTTTGCGACATCCATGGAAGGAGATGGAATTACTTAATCTTCAATAATGCAACTGGCTATGAAATGCTCTTAACAGGTATTAGTCAATATTGTTATAAAAGCGTGTCCTTTATATGGGCCATTTATCAATTGCATTGTCTTTTCCATCAGCTGGAATCCATTAGAGTAATGAAATCACCACATGATGCATTGTTCTTTGTCCTGAGTGCCGCACTCCCGCCCGAGTCATTTTGATTTAAAAGCTTTTATTTCCGTAAAAGGTTTAAATTGAAATAGAACATCATTTTTTAGTCATGAAGGTAAGTAATTAATACCACCAGTCTTATTGAAGGAATCTTTTAATACAAATAAATGTAATTGAAGTTTCTGTTTGTAAACTCAAAATAACAGCTTTTTAATAAATGCATGCAATGCTGTCCGGTGCCGGCTCAGAATGCCACCACCCCATCTCCTCCCATGGGTGTCGTAAAAGTCGACTAAGGGATTAGCCGGAGGATGGTCAGCAGCCTCCTTCGAGTACATTAACAACTTAACTGCGATCGCCAACCCGCCTGCCAAGCGTGGCGATTATGGCAAAACCCCCTAATGAGCCCACAACACATCTATATCGGTGGTTGTGGTGATCTTTGGGGGAGGCCTGTGTCCAGCAGTGGACTTGATTCGGCCGAAATGCTGACTAAATGCATATAAAAGTGTGTACGGTACTTGTCACAAATTTTTTGTTTTGTCTGTCTTTCTGTTTGTTTCGGCTAATCGCCGCAACGGCTGTACCGATTTTAGCGAGACTTTCACTGGTAGATATCTGATGTTATAAAGGAGTAATTAAGGCTACATTGATTTTAGAAAAAAAATTGCATTCCGCGAAAATAAAGCCCAATGTATATACGAATTACATAATAATGATTTAGAAAGAATCCGAGTTCTTTTAAATGAAACGGTGGGTGAAACCGCGGGACACAGCTAGTCTATAATAAATAAAATAGAACACTCCTATCACACAGACTCCTTTTTCATTTCATTGATTAAATAATGTACTATGTTTACGATGGATTAATCCCGACAGTATAATGTTTAATTATTATAACCCAGTTAGTCACAAAATAATTGTTCCAGGCAATAGGTATTAAATTGTTATCGATCGAAGTTATTTATGACAGCACTATTATTATAATCAACATTGAATAACAATAATCTACGCTAAATTACTTGAATTAATTGGAATATTGAATTCGTTATTTTAATACTATTTGTTTTTTTGGTAAGTATATTTAAATCCAATCAATTTTAATTTGACACATCTATAATTAAAAACTTAACACAGTCGACAAATTTATTTTTATTTTTGCCGTAGTAACATTTAGTTCCGGCATCAAAATGCAAATTTTTGGACTTAGGTATATCAATCAGTTTTATAAATTCTGTGTTTTTAGATATTCTGTACTTTTTTATACCCTGGCCATTCTTGATTTTATTACAGACATTTAAAAAGTTGACCTTTTATTTAGATGTGTATATATATTATGATGTGATTTTCTGCCCATAAAATATTTACACCTATAGTAAAATACAAAACTCACGAACAGATTATAGTACAAATCGATAAGATTCAATCATCAACGCTTGAGCACTCGCTTCTTCTATATTTATCATTCAGTCTTTCTACAGTTCCTGTATATCCCCAGCAACGCCCTAAGCCGAGGTCCGTGTCCCGCAGGGGGCGCCCTTAGCGCAAGTTGCTTAGTTTTGCACGCCTCATAAGCGAAGCGTTGAGGTGGGTATTAGTGTCACTTTACGCACACCGAGTGATTCTCCAACTTAAAATGTCACTTTTTTTATTCTTTATTGCTTTTATAAGTGAATATAAATAGACAAATGTTGAGACAAAACACTATTTTTAACACTCATGATATTTTTAAATCTCTTTTTATTATTTAAACTAATTAAAAAAATTGTTTAAAAAAGTTCTGTCTTGGACGTCCGTGTATCGGTATGTGCGGATCCCGTATCTTGTGGTCACGATAACGAGCGAAATACTTCACTTATCGAGTTGGTTTTTTTTTATAGGCTTCAGTATTTTGAGGAATAGAAGCATATTACTTTTCACAGTATAATTCGATGTAGTTTAATTATTATTTAATAAATTAAAGATTATGAGGCGTGCACTTTTGGATTTTCCAACTATTTAATATTCATTTTAATCCTGGCTGGAGGCCTCTTTTGGCTGCGCCAGAAACGACCGGTTAAGCAAGCGCGTGTATGCGAGAAGCTCAACAAACTTCAATTCCTGCATTTGGCGCTTCAACCTCAAGGCTAAAATAACTCACTCTTTTTACCGAGAAGCCATTTACTGGTAACAGGTACCGAATCTCTGATGGGATTTGCCGGAATTCCTGCTTCAAGATCGTCCACTTTCACTCGGCGCTGGTTGCCGTGACGCGAAGAAATTATCGACATTTTGACGACGAAAAGGGCATCGCTTACGTTGAAGAATAATTATTTCTGTATGTCGCTTCCTTGTTTCATTGGTTTTTTGTATACTTTTCCTTGTGCGGAAGTTCCAAATGGCAACAGATGTTTATAGATAATGTTCAGGTATTAAGTAGTTTCCTACAGCCTCCTATATTGCTCGTATGCCCTAAACTTACCCCGGAAGGCCGCGTGGTGCCGTGGGTGTCGTAAAATGGCGACTATGGGATTAGCCGGAGGATGGGCAGCAGCGTCCTTCAAGTATATTAACAACTCAACTGCGATCACCAACCCGCCGTCCAAGCGTGGTGGTTATGGCAAAACCCCCCAATGAGTACACAACATACCCATATCGGTCGTTATGGTGATCTTTGGGGGAGACCTGTGTCCAGCAGTGGACTTTATTCGGCCGAAATGATGATCATAACTAAACTTAGGCAGACCCCTTTATAATCATATATATAAAAGCGTATGTCAGATATGTCAGACACTTTGGATCGCTAAGACTTTCCTATACAATTATGCATCAACTTATGATTTAGCGCAAATGGGCATAAGTATTATATACAATAACATTATTAAACTAATGATATTTACGGACCACGTGACCGTGTCAGGTTACGTCAGTCAAGTCAAGAAGAAGTAGAGCAGCAGCGTTCGGTCTGCGGTATAGCAGCCATTCTGCGGTCGCGAACCCGCCTGCCAAGCGTGGTGAGTACAGGCCCCCAAAATGTCGACACAATTGTGAATATTTACACAGTTGGAGGTCTTTGTTCAGCAGTGGAAGATCTTCCGCTGATATGATGATCAGAGATTTTTATCGCGTGAGAGTGCTGATTGAATATCACAAAATATAGCTAATCTTATGGCCGACATAAGATTAGATATCGTTTGCGATGTCGTAAAACCATAAATAGAAACATTTGACAAATAATAATTGAGGCGTTGTATCTTCCTGATAAGATAACGTAGATAAAAATGAAATACGTACGTAAAATAAATTTAAAAAAGTCCGGATTAGGAATATAGCACCATTTCATCTCCTCCCATGGATGTCGTAAAAGGCGACTAAGAGATTCTCAACAGAGGCATGGGCATCAGCGTCCCTTCTGTGGAACAGTAGGTATGCTGCGGTCACCAACCCACCTGCCAACCGCGGTGAGTACTGGCAAATTTCTCTCAAAAAGATAACACAATTGTGAAATTCTATGGGGATGCATTTGTTTATCAATCGGCTTCTTATGGCTGGTATCATGATATTGATGACGATAAAAAACTATTTACTGTCTGAACATAATAAAGAGGAGGCCCCGAGAATAAGATACGCTGTGTAATGTGTTCCTTCTCATTCTTTTGCACGTTCAATCCTACGGATATATATTTTTGTCTCTTTCTACATAACGCCTCAAGTTTCCGAGTGGTACACTTGATTTTACTCCTCATAAAATTTCCGTACCGGGCCTTATAACTGAAATCGTTTCTTAAGGAGTAAACTCTAAAAATTGAGTTATTTTTAGATGCATACGTACTCCTATTACTACTATTGCTAATAAACATTTGATAAAATAATAGATATATTGAAGTTTCCCGAGTTAAATTAATAATAGTGTCGATGGCTCTCAAGTATGAAACGGACTGATGTTTGACGTATACAAAGTTTATACAAAAACTTACCAGAAGTTTCCACGCATGTTAGTTTTTATGTCTACTAAAGATAATAACATAAATGCCGATTATATTTGATCATAAAATCTAAAAAGTAATTAACACAATACCTGTATACCTAATTGAGCGCGGCGATGGTACCTACCTAGCACTAAGACATCTACTACCAGTTCTCATGCTCTTATGATTCTTATAGATCGCCATGAAATGAGCGTTCAATATATATGCAGTAATTAACCATTATATCGACAATTTTGCCGTGTGGTGCCGGCTCAGAATACCACCACCCCATCTCTTCCCGTGGGTGTCGTAAAAGTCGACTAAGGGATTAGCCGGAGGATGGGCAGCAGCGTCCTTCGAGTACATTAACAAATCAACTGCGATTGCCAACCCGTCTGCCAAGCGTGGCGATTATGGCAAAACCCCCCAATGAGCCCACAACACACCCATGTCGGTCGTTGTGGTGATCTTTGGGGGAGGCCTGTGTCCAGCAGTGGACTTCAATCGGCCGAAATGATGATGATGATGATATCGACAAATGGAGGACATCAAAATCAAAAATTTCCACGACGCAATAGACCGAAGTCACCGCGCAGCATGGCGTCAGACTTACAGTCAACAATAGATAGTCCCTTGATGACCAATCGATGACGTCAGACACGATATCTTAGAAGCGTTAAAGAAAGATAGCATAACAGCATTAGACTAATCCTAAAACAAGATTATACTGCATCGTGAGTAATTAAGAGCGGTTGACGTAAAACTCTCATTATAAGCTCTTTATATAGAAACTGTGATAGCACTCTAATTGGTCAGTAATCCACTGTTTGCCTTCCAAAATATTGACTTCCATAATATTGAACTTTGGTCTTAGATATTCCAGGAATTTCGCGTCACAACTACAAAACAACATTCAAAAAATCTGCTGCTGTGTTGCGCCTGGTTGAGATTTGCCAATGTGTTAATTTGATGACAAAAACCGCACAGGTTTCACGTGAAAAATATTCTTGGAACAATCGACTAGAGTAAAACAATGAAATTTTTATACGATACTTTGAGTCATTTTAGTTTGCAATCTTACAGTTGGGTAACTGAGGGCCGAGTGTGAGTTTCTTTTCACAATCGAAATTTAAATTCGTGCGATGATTTTACCGCGTTCGGCGCTGCGATTCGCCAGCTCCAAACTGTTCAGCCAATTGGAGCATTGAACGCGGTAAACGCTCCGGCCACATTTACGTTCCGATTACGAAAAGAAACTCACACTCGGCCATCTTTTGTTTACATGCATACGTAGCACCAGGGCAGTGTAGGAATAATTATTTTCCGCAGTTGTAAGCCTTTCGCCTGGTCGTAAACGTCGCGCCTGGCCACAAAAATTGCGACGCTACCCAGGACTGCCTACGTCCCCCTGCCGTCAGTACATGGTAAGGGGCCTCGGGGGTCGCGGGCGCGCAGATTGGGGAGTCTGCGTGAAAACGTGCCCAGTGGCAATTCTTCATGTACTTCCTTCGCCCCGGGAAAGGGCGAAGGGGCATGCCGGACTCCTACCGGCTAAAACCACCGGAGTGATCATCTTCGGCACCGAAGGGAGGCTCCAGGAACTCGAAAGATCTCCATCTAGAGCCGGCGATGGTACCTACCTAGCAATAAGAAATCTACTACCAGTTTTCATGCTCTTATGATTCTTACAGATCGCCATGAAATGAATGTTCAATATATATCAAAATCAAGGAGGAAATCAAAATCAAAAATTTCCACGACTCAACAGACCGAAGTCACCGCGCAGCATGGCGTCAGACTGTATACAGTCAACAAAAGATAGTCCCTTGATGACCAATCGATGACGTCAGACACGTTATCTTAGAAGCGTTAAAGAAAGATAGCATAACAGCATTAGACTAATCCTAAAACAAGATTATATACTGCATCGTGAGTAATTAAGAACGGTTGACGTAAGACTCTCATTATAAGCTCTTTTATACAGGGTGTCCAGTAAATAGCACGACATACTGCAGGCGGTGAGAGCTTGGGTCAATACCTACCAAAAAAACACAATATATGTTCAGGAAAATTATACGGATTTACAGTAGTACAAAATTTACCGAAATATCGAATAAAAAATCTTGAAAATGTTTTAGTTTTTAATAGAATAAAGACTTTGCCTTGTGGTGCCGGCTCAGAATACCGCCACCCCATCTCCTCCCGTGGGTGTCGTAAAAGTCGACTAAGGGATTAGCCGGAGGATGGACAGCAGCGTCCTTCGAGTACATTAACAACTCAACTGCGATCGCCAACCCGTCTGCCAAGCGTGGCGATTATGGCAATACCCCCCAATGAGCCCACAACACAGCCATATCGGTCGTTGTGGTGACCTTTGCGGGAGGTCTGTGTCCAGCAGTGGACTTCATTCGGCCGAAATGATGATGATGATGAATAATTAAAGTAACTATTCACAAATAATTTGAGGTAAAAAAAAAACTAGAAAAGGAATTTTTCATTACGAGATGCTTAAAAATCTGTGTCAAGGTAGAGATTTTTCGATATTTCGGAAAATTTTGTACTACTGTAAATCCGTAAGATTTTGCTGAACATGTATTTTTTGGTAGGTATTGACCCAAGCCCCTCACCCCCTGTAGTATGTCGTGCTATTTACTGGACATTATGTATAGAAATTATGATAGCACTCTAATTGCTCAGTAATCCAATGTTTGCCTTCCAAAATATTGACTTCCATAATATTGAACTTCGGTCTTAGATGTTCGAGGAATTTCGCGTCACAACTACAAAACAACATTTAAAAAAATCTCTGTTGCTGTGTTGCGCCTGTCGTCACGTATTTCATCCATAACTCCGTCATCGCCACGATATATTTATGTTACGTTATTAAACACTGAATGTGAGTATAATTCTCATAGGAAATCAGCGACAGGATATCTAAATAGGTAGTAAATCATACTTTTTAGATGACTTGCAGACAGAAGACTAAAATTACGGTGGTAATGATGGACTAAGAATTTCATAACTGCTGTAATTATTCAAATATCTGCCATAGAACAATGGCTTCTTTGAAAATGATTTTATTAATTTTGACTTCACTATTAATACAATTCAAACAAGTTTGATACAAGTAGTATAATTTTTTTACTTTATGAATTTTTTTCTATCATAATCCTATTGTAACTTATTATAAGTATTTCACGCAGACGAATATCTCATTGAAATTCCATATTTAGACGTCTTAAATATTTTAACAAGACGCAGTGATCAAAAAGTAAACATAACCTCAAAAAGTATTAAAATTATTTTGAGAAAAGTAACATCCCTGGTGACATTATAAATGCATTAAGACTCTGTTATTAATATGAACGAGTATATACTTAGGGTAATGGTCTACCACTTGTTCATTAGTCATTGTGACCACCATTATCACACACGCATCGCTCCTTATTCGTTTTTGTTCCGCACAATTTGTCACCATTATCTACATGGTGATAAATTTCGGATCTTCGCTCTTTCGGTCATTAACATAAACTATTATATCCTGTTTTTTACATTTCAATGAATTCGCATGTTCCTTTGTCAGTTAAATCTTTGAACTCAGTGGGAAAATGTTGTTAAATGGAATAAGTGAACTCTTTTGACACTTAGAGGCTTTATTTGGACGACGAAGTGATTTTGAATTGTACTGACGGGATTTACGTAATACGTCAAAAAACAAAGACAAACGACTGAGACGCTATCTTGTGGCCTGAAGAGGCCGGTTAGAAAAATAGATACGCTTTCAAATATGCGAATGGAATCTCCTGACGCTTTATTGAAGATATAAATGAACCAGAAGATCATTTATTTAATGACTTACAGAACTTACGTAGCAGCAGTATATAAACTCCCTGGCTCAACCTTGTGCCAAAAGAAACTCCATAGAAGCAAAATATTGTTTGTAACGAATTTAAATACACACGTTGACCAGATAGTAAAAAATCTATAGCAATATCATTATGCTCCATATAATCTGAGTAAAGTCAACTCAAGACAGTCCTTGCGCATATCACGCCTATGTGTCCGCAACTTTACGTTCATCATCATCTTTTTTTTTTTTCATCATTTCGGCCGAATGAAGTCCACTGCTGGACACAGGCCTCCCCCAAAGATCACCACAACGACCGATATGGATGTGTTGTGGGCTCATTGGGGGGTTTTGCCGTAATCGCCACGCTTGGCAGGCGGGTTGGCGATCGCAGTTGAGTTGTTAATGTACTCGAAGGACGTTGCTGCCCATCCTCCGGCTAATCCCTTAGTCGACTTTTACGACACCCATGGGAGGAGATGGGGTGGTGGCATTCTGAGCCGGCACCACACGGCAATATCATTATGCTCCATATAATCTGAGTAAAGTCAAGCCAAGACAGTTCTTTCTGCATATCACGCGTATGTCTCCGCATCATTACATTGTAATTTATTGATTAAATTTAAAGGCAGTATGTCAGTTACAGGTTAGGTACTTGAAAATTGCAGACCACAATTCCTTGATCTGAAAATATTCACCCTAACGGCTTTTATTTTTGAAATAGCAATGATTGTTACGAAAGAGTTTCGTATGTTAGAGGCTGAATAATTGACGTCATCAAGATATAATTCGTATCAACACAGTACCGCAGTATATGCAAAACGTTTTATAGGAACGGCCCCTAAGATCTTTAATTAACATCGAGTATTAAAAGAAACGTTGGATCATTGGATGTACTTAATTTTAAAAGTAATCTCACTGACTTTCTGGTAATAAGGCATATTACTCCATAAAAGACTTCTCTAATATCATTTTTTCATTACGGCCGAATGAAGTCCACTGCTGGACACAGGCCTTTCCCCCGTAGATGACCACAACAACCGATATGAGTGTGTTGTGTTCTCTGATAAAATAAACGAAAACTTTAGTTAAATTGTCACAATAAATGTCTGATTTCTTGGTTGTACTGTTCCGCTTTCATTAATATTTAAATGTAATTTTTATAGTAATGCACCTGACATTTTAATATTTCTTTTTGACATTTGTATGCCCATGATATGCCCTGTTGATCACACACGGAACTGTATTTTACTTGATTAAGACCTAATTGTTACCAGTGTCAATCATCTAGACAAATAAATAAAATTGAAGTGTCTGTTTGTAATGTCAAAATAACAACTTTTTACAAAATGCATATTAAAGTATATATCTATACAAATAAATAAAATTGAAGTGTCTGTTTGTAATGTCAAAATCACAACTTTTTTACAAAATGCATATTAAAGTATATACGGAACATATAACAAAAAATGTATTTTAAACATTTTTGTCTGTCTGTCTCTCTGTCCGTCTGTCTGTATGTTCCGGGTAATCTCCGAAACAGCTGGACCGATTTTGACGGGACATTCACTGGCAAATAGCTGATGTTATAAGGAATAACTTAGGCTACTTTAATTTTTTTTAAATATTAGGGTTCCACGCGCAAATATATATTCTATGTGAAGTGCCTATGTCGAAGTACTCTAAATGTATTTTAAATTAAACGCGGGTGAAACCGCGGGTCCCAGCTAGTCATAAATAAATGATTTAATATGATATATCCGTTTAATGTTTTAGTATAATGAGTAATAATCGCGATGATCTAAGACTAATTGTAACGAACACATAATTAGTGCAATCATTTTTACATCGATAGTACTGTGTGCCAAATAACATATCCACTTATCGCAACTTCGCAAGGTATTCACTGACTATCAACTGAACTACAATTGCGACAGATAGTAATGTTGATATCTATTGAACATAACTTAAATAATTGTGTTTTTAGTTTAGTTTAGTGCTAAGATGTGCTGATTGACGGGCTTAATTTCTTGTTTTCTGTATGAAGTTCTTACTTCCAATATGTACACACCTGACTACATTCACCAATACCTACTTAACACGAATACAATTATAAACCCTAAATACTTATTTGTCTAACTATAATATACACACTATGCCTGCATATTTTTTTTTTTTTTACGTTGCCCCACACTATGATTTCTCCTGTGTCGTGGGTGCGTTTACAGACACAAATTCCACACACAATACACCCAGACCCGGAACAACTAATTGCAGATCGTACAAATATTTGTTCCGTGTGGGAATCGAACCCACGACCCGGTGCGCAGCAGCCGACTGTATCAGCCACTGCACCAACCGTGCCGTGGCTGATACAGTCGGTATACTTATTTAAAATATAACTATACTAAACATTTGAAGTTACGCATAAAAATATGACCTGGTGCTTTTAGTCCCAAACTATTGCATCAACCTAATTTATTAGTCTGATATTTAGTCTGATGACGGATTGGTTACGGGGCCGGCTTCTGAGAAAAGGCTATACAAATTATAAATTTCGTTTTGTTTTTGTAGTGGCAATCTATAATCTTTAATCTAGGTACATAGTTACTATTTTTTTTACTTATATTTAATGTTGTTTATTGTACTGTTAATGTATTATCTATATTTAAATAACGGTAGTAAATGGGGACGGACTGAACACCAGCGTTGGGCAGTGTTACGGCTATGCTGCTCACTGTTCAACATTTTGCTGAGACAGCTCCTTTTGCCACACCATACAAACAAATGTCTTGTTATTCTTTTAAATAATTTTTATGTGTTAAATTAGTGTGGTGATAAATGCTTTCTTTCCAAGTTCTCAATAGCATTGTGTATATTTTATCTGGAGACATTGACATTCTGGCGGTATGTCTCGTAATGCAAGAGTGGCTCTAGATGAAGACTATTCGAATTCCTGGAGCCTCCCTACGCTGCCGAAGATGACCACTCCGGTGATTTTACTCCAACGTACCCCTCCGACCTTTCCCGGTACGGAGGAAGTACATGAACTTATATCTACCGGATCAATAAAAAAATAAAAAGATTATTCGAGTTCCTGGAGCCCCCAGTGTCCAGTTTGAAGGGTACTGCAGATAGTGAAATTACTGGCCATAAAAAGTTAATAACTTATATTTATTTATTTATTTATTAAGGGCTTCTAACAAAGGACATACACATAACATCATAAAGAAATACAAATTAAAATGGGTCCTCTAACGGTGTACTCTTTCAGTTATAGGAGGCCACAGCATCCAAAAAATTTCGACTAAGCTTAAGCACAACTGACTTAAGTTAAATTAAAAATAAATACATTAAGGTAAAAATATTGTAAGAACTGCTTGTACATATATAAGTTCAAATAAATTCACGAAGGGACGAGCGCAATGTGGTGCAACGCAGGACTAGTCCTGGGTAGCATTACAATTGTTATGGGCAGGCAGGATGCTTACCACCGCGCGTATATATTGCTCGTTTCATCACTTCGTTGTATAAAAATCCCATCGTACGTTACATAATCAGCCCATTACTGTCCCACTGCTGGGCACGGGCCTTTTCTCACGATGGGAAAGGTCAGGCCATAGTCCACCACGCTGGCCTAGTGCGGGTTGGCAGACTACACACACCATTGAGAACATTTTGGAGCCCTCTCAGGTGTGCAGGTTTCCTCACGATGATTTCCTTCACCGTTATCATCATCATCATTTCGGCCGAATGAAGTCCACTGCTGGACACAGGCCTCCCCCAAAGATCACCACAACCACCGGTATGGGTGTGTTGTGGGCTCATTGGGGGGTTTTGCCATAATCGCCACGCTTGGCAGGCGGGTTGGCGATCGCAGTTGAGTTGTCGTACTCGAAGGACGCTGCTGCCCATCCTCCGGTTTATCCCTTAGTCGACTTTTACGACACCCACGGGATGAAATGGGGTGGTGGCATTCTGAGCCGGCACCACACGGCAAACCCTTCACCGTTAACGCAAGTGATAATCAAATTCTACAAAATCGTACTCTCGTGGGCTTTTAATAGCCAAGAAATTAATATATGTAACGAGAATTATAAGTATTATTCATAAAATGTAATTTTATTCGAGAGGTCACACAGGTGTTCTGGTAATGAATAAATATCACATAAACTTTGTTTTTCTTTTTTGTCACAAAGTCTCATCAGTAGTAATTATTATATTTAATTTTTCGTTTTTTTTGTAATTTTAAAAACGTTGCCTCACACTAGGATTTCTCCTGTGTCGTGGGTGTTTACAGACATGAATTCCACATACAATACACCCAGACCCGGAACAACTACCTGCAGATCAGACAAATATTTGTTCCGTGCGGGAATCGAACCCACGACCCGGAGCGCAGCAGCCGACGTCTATTTTAAGTTAAAGCTAATTGGAAATCTAACCTTGATTTTTATATCTATCTATTTTTATGTTCATATTATGCATTTAGATTTGATACTGTAATAGTGCGAGTACCATGTGGGCTATTCAATTATTTTGTTTTATTGACGTGATATTTGTCCGCTAGTTTAGGTATGTCATGCTCACTCAAGTGTCTTGCATATGGTGGCGTTGTGTGTCGGTTCGCTAAGTTTCCCTACAATATGGTTGAGCTGGGCGACGCTGATGCATGCGTCATGCTCGTGAACGAGTGCAGTCTGTTCGGATTGGTCATCTTATTGCTGTCATGACAATTGAATCAAAAACGCTAGTAATTATTAAAGTCAGGCTTGTTTAGTTTTTTTATTTTATTATTTCGGCCTAATAAAGTCCACTGCTGGACACAGGCCTCCCTCAAAGATCACCACAACGACTGATATCGGTGTGTTGTGTGCTCATTGGGGGGTTTTGCCATAATCGCCACGCTTGGCAGGCGGGTTGGCGATCGCAGTTGAGTTGTTAATGCATTCAAAGGACGCTGCTGCCCATCCTCCGTCTTATCCCTTAGTCGGCTTTTACGACACCCGCGGGATGAGATGGGTTGGTGCAATTTGTAGCCGGCACCACACGGCATACGGCTTGTTTAGTGTAGACGTTTAAAGAAGTTTAGACTCTTTTCTCCTGCATTGTCCTCACATTACCATCATTTCGAGAACATTATACCAATGTGATTTTAAAAGAATAGCCATGGAGTTTCTTGCCCGTTCTTCTCTTTAGGACGCACAACGCGGCAGCTAAAGTCTTGACTATTCATAAGTGGCGACAAATGGTTTTACATTTTTTTGTCTTTTTATCGATAAAACTCTTACAAATAAAATATTATTTTGAAAGTTTGCATGTGGTGCACGGCCTTGTGAATATTGAACTATAAGATGGTTCAAAGAACTGGTTGGAAGTTAGAAAAATGAAGACAACGTTATACATATTAAAAACTATCACAACAGCAGACAAAACTTGTGAAATGAATACATTATTTTATAGATTCTCGCGCTTCGCGTTAATATTTCAAATGTCCCGGATTATTTTTAATACACAAACAATACTGGGTCAGCGTCAAAATACCTATCTTGAATTTTGCAGATCTTGTTCCAGTAGCTGTCTATCTATGGCTATCTTTATCAGTAGAATCGTTTGCTCCACATGATTGTTATCAATATTAAACATTCAGTTATCGAACCCTGTCCGAAAACTAGGTCAAACCTGAGTATTTGACGGCACAGTTGGTGCAGTGGTTAATACAGTCGGCTGCTGCGCTCCGGGTCGTGGGTTCGATTCCCGCGCGGAACAAATATTTGTATGATCTGCAGGTAGTTGTCCGGGTCTGGGTGTATTGTGTGTGGAATTTGTGTATGTAAACGCACCCACGACACAGGAGAAATTCTAGTGTGGGTCAGTTTAAAAAAAAAGTACCAAGATTTATTCTATGCTTGTCATGTACAAAGCGTTTTGTTTCCATTATTGTTATTGCATCCCTATTAATAACATGCGGGATCTGTTCTATTTGACCCCATGCGATGACCTGCCACGAGGGAGCATTATCAATGTGACCCCTAAAAGGTGAACAACTTCAAAATACCTTATTTATTTCTAGAAGAGCTACGTGTTGTATTGTTCGACAAACGTGGACAAAAAATCGATAAAAAATCGTGTAGAATTTTGAAAAGCGTGCTTTACAAGAAATGTGTTGAAGTAGCAGATAAAAGTGAAATGAAGGAGGGAAAACTCGTGCGTCTCAAATAAAAAATAATTACTTAAGCTGGATGAGCATACATAATATATGAATGTATCAGGCGTGAAATCATAAAACTTAACTTGGAGATAGGACTCAAGCATTTAAGGAATCCAAATCAAATATAGAAGATTCTGTAGATTTTTCTAACTGTCTATCACTTTTTGATCTGGAATCCAACCTCATTACAAAGACATACTTGTTATCTTTATACTAACGAGACGGTAATCATAATTACGATGCTCTATCTAACATGAGTTTTACTACAGTTATATCATAATTGCTTGTCTTACTATCTTTTCATATTGTCTGTCTCTTTACCGAAATCTTTTCCATTAAGTAAAATGGAAATCAATTTCGCAGTACAATCAGCTTTGATTAAGTAATCAATTATTTGAGCCAATCATTGAGGTTTCTCAATCATTGCCTCTATGTCGCGCGTCGCGTGCGACTTAATACTGCAACAACGTGTGCTTCATCGGTTGTATGTTACATCATGAATGTGTAACGGCAGTTAGTGATGTAATCTAGCGCTATAATCCGGGATTAGAAGACCAGAGATACTTTGAGATGTGCAACATGAAATTCAAATGAAGATTCTTCATTAGTTTAGAACGATAATGACGGCAAGGAGTATAAACACACTGCATAAGTGATGAATATCATCACTATTGGCCCATATTTTGGCTTCAGTTTCGCCTATTTTGAGTAGTGCGGTAGTGAAATTGTGGGTTTAATTCTCACAAATTATTTTGTTAGATAAGCTGCTGGAAGAAAGAAATTATTTGCCTAATTTAAATTGGAGGCCATCCTTCTCAATACTTGTAATGAATAGGCTAACAAGAAGCTACATCCGTCTCGTCTCGGCGTTTTGTAATGTTAATGATGTTTGAATAATAAATTAATTAGATCAGTCATTTGTCACTACATTGTAAATGAGTGAGTTAATTACCTCCAAGCATACTAAAGATAGATGAAATTCTTTACAATTTCACAGATATCCTACCACAATACTATACTTTGACCGAAAGCTACTTGTTTTAACAAGTATTTTATTTCGTTATCAGCACCACTATAACATTTCTAGTGTACTATATTATGTTAATTTTACCGATAGTAGATCTTGTCCGTATTAAGAATATAGCACCACTTCATCTCTTCCAGTGGATGTCGTAAAAGGCGACTAAGGGACTGTTAGCCAGAGAGATGGGTAGCAGCGTACCTTCTCTGGGAAAGAAGCCATTCTGCGCTCACCAACCCGAGTATTGGAAAATTCCCCACAACGAGGCTTTTGTTCAGCAGTGGGTCATCTTAAAGCTGATGATGCTAAGCACATACAAGTTAAATAAATCACAATCATCATTTCGGCCGAATGAAGTCCACTGCTGGACACAGGCCTCCCCCAAAGATCACCACAACGACCGATATGGATGTGTTGTGGGCTCATTGGGGGATTTTGCCATAATCGCCATGCTTGGCAGACGGGTTGGCGATCGCAGTTGAGTTGTTAATGTACTCGAAGGACGCTGCTGTCTGTCTAATCCCTTAGTCGCCTTTTACGACACCCATGGGAGGAAATGGGGTGGTGGCATTCTGAGCTGGCACCACATGGCAGTTATAGTTATTGGATTTCTACGCTACGTTTGGCGGATTTGATCTCCGCACGAAAAAGAATTTGTTTGATCTACAGCGTAAAATGTCGCTCTACAATTGTAAGTCTCCTGTGTTGTGGGTACAGTTTACATACATAAATCTTACATGTACAAACACTCAGACTCGGAACAACTGTCTGCCGGTCATACAAATCTTTGTTGTGTGCGGGGATCAACCTGCAACACTGAGCTGAAAGCCAATGGCATAGCTACGGCGCCACCTATTACAGTCTCCTTCCCTCAGCTAGAGGGGTGACCACTTTACAGTCATCTCCTCCGAGATATGCCTAAAGGCGTGGCACCAATGGGTGGCTCTAGATGTATTCTTCGAGTTCCTGGAGCCTCTCTTCGGTGCCTAAGATGACTCCGGTGGTTTTAGCCGGTAGGACTCCGGCCTCCCTCCGTCCTTTCCCGGTGCAGAGGAATTACATGATCTATTTAGTCCGGATCAAAAAAAAAATACTAAGGCGCAAACCATGCCGCGTCATTTATGTCTGTAAACGGTACCCAAGAGACAGGAGAACAGCTACTGGGGCAAAGTTCAAAACAGAAATTGCAGGTCCCAGAATGACCCCAATGTCGAGAATCAATGTCTTCAATAACACAATAGCTAGAGTTCGTTATACGCAACCATTTATGTACACGCCCGGTACATAATGTTTGCAAATAAACATCAACAACAATATCGTCCTTCGTGCGTAACAACTTGTTGCTGCGGGTGTACACAGACGTGTTTACGACGAAAGCATTGTTTTTGAATCATTTGTAAACGTCTGTGATTTGCAAGATATCAGCGCTTTTTGCAACTCATTTTTCTTAACAAATAAACACGTGTGCTCCTTGGAAGTGAAAATGGAGGTTGTCTGTTCTTGCAAGAAGGTATTAATTGTTTGTTTCCAGCGCTGTGTGGTACGTATCATTATAATATATTATATTGTTATATAATTGTCATTCATTTCGGCCTAATGAAGTCCACTGTTGGATACAGGCCTCCCCCAAAGATCATCACAACCACCGATATGGATGTGTTTTGAGCTCATTGGGGGGTTTTGCCATAATCGCCACGCTTGGCAGGCCGGTTGGCGATCGCAGTTGAGTTGTTAATGTACTCGAAGGACGCTGCTGCCCATCCTCCGACTAATCCCTTAGTCGACTTTTACGACACCCATGGGAGGAGATGGGGTGGTGGCATTCTGAGCCGGCACCACACGGCACGGCACGAAATGATGATTGGTCATTAAGGATTCCGTGTGGTGTCCAGATTGAGAATATACCACCACTGCATCTCGACCCGTGGATGTAGTTGTTTTTTGTATTTTTTTTTTGTTGTGCTTCTCGCCCACATTTCTGGGAAATGCAGGACACGGCCGAGGTCCATCCTTAGGGCGTTGCTGGGGATAACAAGCTATTGTTTTGGGGACAGCTGGATCGGTTTTATGCAAGCGATAGGCCTCCGCGACGTCGGTGAGGCGAGTATCCTCGGCGGCGAGGGCGGCAAAACGGTCGTGCGTTAAGTGAATGAGATAACGCGAGTCTCTTTATGTGATCTAACGTGATTTCTTCGTCTGGATCGACCAGAACGTGCCTTGGGCGGCGTACTCTACTGATACGGGAGGGTTGGAAATCGACGGCTGATACCACAAGGGGATTGGGGTGGGACAGGGCAGAATCAAGATAGGGTTTGGACGCTTGTTTCATAAATTGCCTGATGGTTGGCATGTTAAGATCGAAATTGAGTTGATCATTTCGCATGTACCAAGGCCCTCTGGTGGCTTTGCGCATGAAACTATTTTGGAGGGTTTGGATTTACGGAGTGAGCCGGATTCAGCGTGTGCGAACACTGGGCTGGCGTAGGTCATGATGGGTCGAATGCATATGGTGTAAATTCTCACCTTATTTCTAAGGTATACTTTACTACTTCAGGATATAGTGAAGGCGACCGAGCACAAAGGCGGCGCGGGCACGCACCATCTTTGTGTGGGGAATGAAGGTCAGTTTTTGTCTAGGGTGACTCCAAGATACTTGACGTGCGGTTCCCAAGGAACCGATTGACCCAGCATCGAGGATGTCGTAAAAGGCGATTAACGGACTTTAAACTAGAGGGATGGGCAGCAGCATCCCTTCTGTGAAACAGCAGCTATCCGCTTACCGACCCACCTGCCAAGCGTGGTGAGTAGTGGCAAATTCCCCCCAGAATGTAACCGGTCGTTTATGGAGGAGGCTTTAGTTCAGCAGTGAACGTCTTTTGGCTGATATTTTGGATTGATGATTGCTATAGCAATCTTATCGTAAGGCAATTAATGTCATTGTGCATATTGTGTGTGTATTTATCCCACAATTGGCATGCATTACCCTCACATAGCTTTATACGATTATATTGAAGACTAGCTGTGACCCGCGGTTTCACCCGGCGTTTAATTTAAAAGAAATTAGATTATTTATAAATAATTTAGAGTACTTCGGCATAGACACTTGACATAGAGTATATATATTGGATTTCTTCGATTTAATTTTTTTGCGCGGAGCCTAACAATTTTTCTCTAATTAAAGTTGCCTAAGTAATTCTTTATAACATCAGCTATCTGCCAGTGAAAGTACCGTAGAAATCGGTCCAGCCGTTTCGGAGATTAGCGGGAACAAACAGACAGACATACAGACCGACAGACAGACAAAAAAATACAAATAGCTTTTTTGTTGTAGGTACTGTATATACTTTTATATGCATTTAGTAAAAAACTGTTATTTTGACATTACAAACAGACACTTCAATCTTATTTATTTGTATAGATGTAATACTTTCATATATTATTTCCAAAGAGTATATCCATGGAGTTTCTTGCCGGTTCTTCTCCATAGGATCAACGACTTGGAACCGTGCAACTATTTAAATTCTGACTATTCGCAAGTGCCAGCAAATGGTTTACATGAATAAAAACAATATGACTTTGAGTTTGATGATTTGGATGAATCTTGAAAACAAATCATTTTTGCACTTTTTGCTGTCTAAATTGTGGTGCTTAAAGACATTTGTAATTATCTTATAAATAATTGTTTATTCAGAAATAACTTCACAACCTTTATGATAGATAGGTATTCTGTGAATACCGTGGGACTGTCGATAAGATTGTGAATCTACTCAAGATTTTTTTTTATATTATTTTAAAAACGTTGCCTCGCACTCGGATTTCTCCTGTGTATTGGGTGCGTTTACAGACATGAATTCCACATACAATACACCCAGACCCGGAACAACTACCTGCAGATCATACAAATCTTTGTTCCGTGCGGGAATCGCACCCACGACCCAGAGCGCAGCAGCCGACTGTAGCAGCCACTGCACCAACCGACCAACAGTGTTAGAAATAAGTATATAAATCATATTTATATATCTTATAAACTTATTTTTAACGGTGTTGCGAGTCCGGAGATTTTATCTCATTAAAAAATATGCGTACCGCGCTAAAAGAAGTTTTCACTTCAATAATAATCGAATAACACAGATTGTAATCGAATAAGCGAAACAATCGAATTGGCGATAAGAATTACTACTTATACTAAATTGTTCACAAACATATTACTAAATCTAGTAACTTTACTAAAAATATCAACGTGGCTGAATTTCGTCGTCTTTTAAGATCATGTTCAAATCCAAATGTTATACCTATTTACACAAATTATAACAGAACAAGTTTAGCTTGTCTGACCTGAACATGTTTTTCGACGTTCAACAGAAAACCGTATTCCTAATTATCAATTATAAATGATTAAAAATCACAGTCAAGGTAAAGGTAAAATTGGTCACTGTTCTCGTCAAGACGTTCGTCGTCGAATCGTCCTTCAGGGGTGCAATTCCTTAAACTCAAAAATCCGTTCATCTTAAAAACAGAATTGAAATAACGGTGTAAAACCAATTCTGGTATTCGCTAAAACATGATTGAAGCTATTCAAGGACACGTTGCAGAAGGTAAGCCATGAGGACCAGTCTTAGCGAATACCAAATCGGGTTATCGCCATTATTACAGTTTTGTATTGAAGGATGTATGGATGTTTGAGATTAAGGAATGGCACCCCAGATTACCGTCGAAGGCAACGCTGTGCTAAATGTTCTTGTAAACGGTATTGGGCACGTCGTTGAAACTCAAAGAGGTTCGTCTCTATATCCTTCCGATTCGGGTCCTTTTGTTACAGCATTATACGAGTACAGCTTCAATTGATTTAGTAAATGCCACATGAAAATTCCGTCGATGTATCAACATTGAAAATATATACTTTTTACGAATAGGTAAGGTAGATTATGATCTATCCGTAAGTATATGCAAAATATTGCATTGTGTTAGAAATTTACTCACATATTTCATCAGAATGGGGCATGAAAACAATCTCGTAATAGACGATTCCCAGACTCTTCAAAATAATACTTTTAACCAAATTAAGTCATAATTTGAGTTGTTTAATAATAATTAAATAACATTTTTGCAGCAATAACCAGTTGTGTTTAGATAAATTGATAAATGTACGTTTGATGTTATTTCGAGGCGCGAGCACAAATTAAGTTTCTGCCTATAAATTATTAAGGTGCCATAATTATCATCTTTTCGCAGACTTTTATTACACTTCCAAAATAGAATTAAATTGTTTAATTGCTGCAGCATCGTGAGAGTTGTACAGTAAAATTATATAAAATAATAGTTTTATTTCAAACATAGAATATAATTTAATCATTTCTAAGCCCTGACGGTTACGTTTACACGTCATATTGAAACATATAGTGCACTTGGCCAAACAAACATTTCAGAGAAGCTATGCCAAAAAAGGAACTAGGTAATTTTTTTTAAATTATTTTCCAATACATTTTCTTGTCATTGTTTACAAAACATTTCTAAACCTAATAAATTCTACAGATGCTATCGATATTACAGTTCTCACTATCTATCGACTATCACTCTACTGGTTTAACGCTTGACTTCCATATAGGAGGGTCTAAGTTGGTTCCCGGCTCGCTCTCTTTTCAGGTTCAGGTGCGGATCAGTGGGACTAGCACGAATATTTTGACGTATAGAAACGTAATTTTAGATAATTGTGTTTTAATTTTAATAGCTACAGAAATACTTTGTTTATTTTCATATTTAGATTTTTTATGTTTACAAATATATAGTAGTAGTTTATTCGTCCATACGGACAGGCGAAGGTATTAATACCATACTGCAATTATAAATGTATAATTGAGGCACCACTGCTGGAGGACGTCACTACGTCACGATGGTTGTCACTGAAAACCAGCGCTGTTGTCGATGGATCTTTTCAACGTCACAGCAGTATGCTGAGTGACAACCTTTTTTTGCACGGAAACGATGCATTGATTTTTGTAGTTTTAAATGTTAGCATTTTAAAACCTACATAAAACTGGTAATGTAGTTTATTTTTTATGTTTGGCCTGGATTCTGAGTCTTTTGGCCATGTACCCATATTATAATTTTGTGTTGCCATTTTATTGCATTTTGTATGTTTGTTTTCGTTTCTTATAAATATTATGTGCTTAATTTTAGTTGTGCGTCGTTACTGGTGCAAGAATAAATGGTTTTCTTTCTTTCTTCTTCTTTTTTTCCAACACCAGTGCGAGTGAATTTTAAATTGAAAATACTTGATTCGCACATAAGTTTTATTTAAATTAATATCTACATATGATACGAACTGTGTTTGTCGCATAAATTTAAACGAAAATACTATGGGATAGTTGTATTGTCGATTTCAAATTCGCTCACATTAACGGTCGTGGGTTCGATTTCCGCACGGAACAAATATTTGTATGATCTGCAGGTAGTTGTTCCGGGTCTGGGTGTATTGTATGTGGAATTCATGTCTGTAAACACCCACGACACAGGAGAAATCCTAGTGTGGGGCAACGTCTTCATAAAAAAAAAACCTATGTTTGTGGTCCGTCAACCCGCATTGATCATAAGAAAAGGCCCGTGCCCAGCAGTGGGACAGTAATAGGCCGATGATGTGTCCATAAAGTATCCGCGGTGTTGTGTATTCTGAAATAAGATAAAACGCAAGAACTTAGTTTTTAATGAGACAATAATCTCTTTACGTAAGGTTGATAAACTCATTTCGTTTTGTTGCAAAATCGATTAGACGAACCGAAGTGTGCACGAAAAAATTACTATTATTTAAACGGATTCGAATCAGAAATAAAGAGATCCGTAAAAGAACCAAGGTATAGCCCGAAGAGTTGCTAAACTTAAGTAACAGTGGGCGTGGAACGGATGGCCGATGGGGCCGACCGCCTACCGGAAGTCGCAGCGTGGGTAGACCGACCAAGGTGGACCAACGACCTGGTGTAGGTTGTGGGTATCTACTGGATGCGAGCAGCAAGGGACTGGTCGTTATGGAGATATTTGGGTGATGCATGTGTTCTATCCGTGTGGTGTCCGGATTAAGAATATAGCACCACTCCATCTACTCCCGTGGTTGTCGTTAAAGGCGACTAAGGGACACTAAATCAGAGGGATGGGCAGCAGCGTCCCTTCTGTGGGACAGTAGCCATTCTGCGCTCACCAACCCGCCTGCCAAGCGTGGTGAGTATATGAAATAAAATGATGTCACAATTTTGGAAAATGTGGGGGAGGCCTTTGTTCAGCAGTGAACGTTCTATGGCCGATATGATGATGTGTTCAGCCTTTCGTCCGAAATGATGATGATGGATGGATGGATTACAAAAATAGAAGAGCAGATTCTCCTTTCAGCCGAAAAATGTCCACGGCTGGACAGAAGCCTCCCCAAAGATTGTCACAACGACCGATATGGGTGTGTTGTGGGCTCATTGGGGGGAGTTTTGCCATAATCGCCACGCTTGGCAGACGGGTTGGCGATCGCAGTTTGATTTGATTTTTTTTTTTTTTTTTTTAAAAACGATGCCCCACACTAGGATTTCTCCTGTGTCGTGGGTGCGTTTACAGACACAAATCCCACACACAATACACCCAGACCCGGAACAACTACCTGCAGATCGTACAAATATTTGTTCCGTGCGGGAATCGAACCCACGACCCGGTGCGCAGCAGCCGACTGTATCAGCCACTGCACCAACCGTGCCGTCAGTTGAGTTGTTAATGTATATATGTCGCTGCTGCCCATTCTCCGGCTAATCCCATAGTCGCCTTTTACGACACCCAAGGGATGAGATGGGTTGGTGCTATTCGTAGCCGGCACCACATAGCAATATTTCCTTGAAATATATAAATCTACGCATATTCCAAACTAACATTCCAGTAGCTTATCAGTTAATAAAAACGAAGTACATCAAGCTTGAAGTCCAGCGTATAATTGATTTAGTGTGAACGCAAAACAGCGGAGCCGTCATACAATGGTTTACCGCTACACAGATTACTTTTAACTGACTGTTAATTATGTAACGGAATAAAGTCATATCTTTGTGCCAATAAATACTTTGCTTTCTTTCTTTCGTATTGCCGAACAACCGAGTCACTTGGATATTTCTATCAAATACACGTGCTTGTATAAAAGAGATCCAAGACTCGATGATGTTGGTCTCAATTTAATAATAAACAATATAGAATAAATAACAACTTTGATAGAACTCACATGTATAAAAACAACTGTAAGACATCTCCAAAGATATCTTCGATCAACCCCACTTCTACAAAGATATCTTTGACAGTTCTAACAACCTCAAAAGCAAGTTTGATTGACCTAACATCTACAAAGACAAGTTTTATAGACCTCACATTTACAGAGAGATGTGAATCTTGAAACGTGGCTAAAGGGAATATTTTTGGATGTACGTCAGAGGAAGATAGAATTTTTGTCTGTACAATGTACATATATGATCTTATGAGAATGTAATATTTAATAGAACACATGTCATGTCCTTTAAAAAACTTTTTAACAAAAAAATACCGACTTCAAAAAGGAAAAAAAACTTTATGAAGTTGGGTGGGGCCAGGTATGGCCGAACCATGGTTCATGCAGACCAACGAGAAGCTATATTTTATACCTGGCCCCGCCTGACTTCATAAAGTTTTTTTTTCATTTTTGAAGTCATTATTTTTCTTTGTTAAAAAGTTTTATTTGTTTCTTTTCAGTGTAATTATATGTAAAATACTTTTTCCAAATTGGTATCAGTATTTAACACTAAAAATAAAAATGACTAATCGTTTCTCTGATCTGAGAGGAATCGAAACCATTAAGACATCATCTAGATAAGCGCAGTCAAATTAACCTGTTTATTGAAGCTATTTAAAAAACGACCCAATCAAATATAATGAAATTTAAATGGGACCTACTCGAAAGCATTCTGTACCAGTTTAATAAAGAATTGCTCAAATCGCGGCATAATCGGTGTACATACATAAAAAAAAACGCATCGAATTAAGAACCTCCTCCTTTTTGAAGTCGGTAAAAATCAGTTAGTAGCCGGAGGACGGGCAGCAGCGTCCTTCGAGTACATTAGCAACTCAACTGCGATCGCCAACCCGCCTGCCAAGCGTGGCGATTATGGCAAAACCCCCCAATGAGCCCACAACACATCCATATCGGTGGTTGTGGTGATCTTTGGGGAGGCCTTTGTCCAGCAGTGGACTTCATTTGGCCGAAATGATGAAAAATCAGTTGCGCTCTTATTCCGTATCTACCGTCTTCTAGTATTTATATCTAGGTTTTCTTATCGTAACAAAAACAAAATAATCACAGAAAATGCACACGAGCGTAACTCACCTCCACTTAACTTTGTTGTATTTCATTGTATACAACATGGTGGTCGATTATTGTATTTAATATTTATACTTGATTACGAAACGAATTTGCAACCAATGCGAATTCAATTTTGATCAATACCTACCTAAAGATAAGGTACTTTTATTATTGTGTATTTATAACGTGTCAAAATTTAATAATCAGAATCACATTATTATTCTTTTTTCTAAAGGACTTCGTGGATATTTTTGTAGGCTCTCCTCCATAAGACCAACTTTTCCGGTCCGCGCACCTAACTGTTGAGTTTTCTTAAGAGCTTGTGAAGGCCTAAACTAATATTTGTAATATGGAGAACAGTTTAATTTTCTGTTTGTTTGTTAGTAATCGATAAACTTAAAAACCAAATAACCGATTTAAAAAATTCTTTCACTTATGGCAAGCTACATTATCAGCTATCCGTGTAGTGTCCGGATTAGGAATATAGCACCACTCCATCTCCTCCCGCGGATGTCGTAAAAGGCGACTAAGGGACGTAAAACCAGAGGGATGGGCAGCAGCGTCCCTTCTGTGAAGTCCTTCTGCGCTCAACAACCCGCCTGCCAAGCGTGGTGCGCAAAAAAGCTGTTATTTTGACATTACAAACAGACAGTTCAATTTTATTTATTTGTATAGACGACCGATCCTATAATCCTCATACTTTATATTCCTTATAAACTAACTTGTGTAGAGTTTTACCAAGTTGTACAATTATCGCGAGCAGTGTTACTCGTATTTAACGCCAGATCGCCAGATTGCTGTGCAAACTGGTGGCCAGGCCAGGTTGCACAGATCGTATCAGCGCATTTATAAATAAGCCGCTGAGAAATAATGCTCCGAGAGTGTTTCGCGATCGCTTGATTATTTATTTTTGTGTTGATTTATTTTATTTAGGTAGATCACAGCATTCCTTTGGGCCTGGAACGTAACACAGAACTCTTTCTCATGATCACGATCACGGTTATATGTTTGGGATTTATAACAATCAATCAATGAATATCATACTTTATGCCGTGTGGTGCCGGCTACGAATAGCACCAACCTATCTCATCCCGTGGGTGTCGTAATAGGCGACTAAGGGATTACCCGGAGGACGGGCAGCAGCATCCTTTGAATACAATAGCAGCTCAACTGCGATCGCCAACCCGCCTGCCAAGCGTGGCGATTATGGCGAAACCCCCCAATGAGCACACAACATACCGATGTTGGTCGTTGTGGTGATCCTTGAGGGAGGCCTGTGTCCAGCAGTGGACTTGTTCGGCCGAAATGATGATGATGAATATCAAACTTTAGTCTCAAAAATGCCTGATTTGAACGTATTCCATGATAAACTCTATAGTTTCCAAAAAAAGATCTAACATTTGCAGCTCAAAGGCTCGTCTTGTTTATTTTTTTCCCTTTCTTTGTTAATTCATTACTTAATTCATTATTTTGTCTTAGTTTGGTCTGAGTTGGAATCTATTTCAACTGACAACTATCCAAATTTTCATTATTATTATTTTGTTATTTTTGCATTCTCGTTGTTTTTTGTTTTGTTACTAACATAGCCAACTAATTATTAAGTGTTATGTACGCTGCTATTGTCATTTGTATCAGACAAAATACTGTTTTATAGTGTGTAGCGATAACTGTAATTTTTGCTGTGTGGTGCCGGCTCAGAATATCACCACCCCATTTCCTCCCGTGGGTGTCGTAAAAGTCGACTAAGGGATTAGTCGGAGGATGGGCAGCAGCGTCCTTCGAGTACATTTACAACTCAACTGCGATCGCCAACCCGTCTGCCAAGCGTGGCGATTATGGCAAAACCCCCCGATGAGCCCACAACACACCCATATCGATCGTTGTGGTGATATTTGGGGGAGGCCTGTGTCCAGCAGTGGACTTCATTCAGCCGAAATGATGAACTGTAATTTAAGTGATGTGGCTGTACTTGAATAAATCATATCATATCGGCCATTTATACGTTCACTGCTGAACAAAGGCCTCCCCCATAGATTCTACACCTGTGTCATCATTTTGGGGGGTATTTACCAATACTCACCACGCTTGGCAAACGGGTTGGTACGCAACGTGGAGCGCAGTATGGCTACCGCTTCACAGAAGGGACGCTGCTGCCCATCCCTCTGGTTTTACGTCCCTTAGTCGCCTTTTACGACATCCACGGGAGGAGATGGAGTGGTGCTATATTCTTAATCCGGATACCACACGGAATAAATAAATAAATAGAATTAGAATATTCACTGGGGTTTAGTTCCCGAAACGATGATCAGCCAAATTGTTGGCTATACTGTCTTTTATAATGTTAAAAATTACAATTGAGTGAATCGTATGCACTAATAGTAATTAAAATATAAACCCGTAATTATATCGTATACTTTTATAATTAGTATAATCGTGAAATTATAATCTACTAATGTCATTGTTAAACGAGCGTGATACTGTGAATTGCGTGCAAAGAGATATTGACGGCACGGTTGGTGCAGTGGTTGATACAGTCGACTGCTGCGCTCCGGGTCGTGGGTTCGATTCCCGCACGGAACAAATATTTGTATGATCTGCAGGTAGTTGTTCCGGGTCTGGGTGTATTGTATGTGGAATTCATGTCTGTAAACGCACCCACGACACAGGAGAAATCCTAGTGTGGGGCAACGTTTTAAAAAAAAAAAACATAATTAACTTGGTCGTAATCGTACAATCGAATGATTTTAACATAAATATCGTTTATGTACGTACAGACAACTTACGAAACGTAGGTACAACGAGTACGTGTATAATTACCAAACTCATATGTTCTACATGCTTTTAAGTAAATATATTGATTGATAATTATTATTGCAGCAGTAAATAATTAATTAAAATATGGTAAAGTAATGTAATAATATATATAATAAAATATATAATAAATTGCCGTGTGGTGCCGGCTCAGAATGCCACCACCCCTTCTCCTCCCATGGGTGTCGTAAAAGTCGACTAAGGGATTAGCCGGAGAATGGGCAGCAGCGTCCTTCGAGTACATTAACAACTCAACTGCGATCGCCAACCCGCCTGCCAAGCGTGGCGATTATGGCAAAACCCCCCAATGAGCGAGAACAAATCCATATCGGTGGTTGTGGTGATCTTTGGGGGAGGCCTGTGTCCAGCAGTGGACTTCACTCGGCCGAAATGATGAATGTAATAATGTTTTTCAGCTCTATGGTGTCCACATATATTTTGACACTTGAAAAAATTGTAGTTGCCTTATAAGTTCGCCTTTCATTTCCTAAAATAGTAATCGACGAATTGGATTCGTCATAATCATCATCATATCAGTCAAAAAACGTCCACTGTTGAACAAAGGTCTCCCTATAGAGTTTCACAATTGTGTCATCATTTAGGGGGGAAATTGCCGGTACCCACCACGCTTGGTTGGTTAGCGCAGTATGGCTGCTGTTTCGTAGAGGGGCGCTACTGCCCATCTGGTTTCGAGTCCCTTAGTCGCATTGTACGACATACACGATGGAGTGGTGCTATATTCTCAATCCCGAATCCAGGTAACAAATCACAAACCGTAGAAAAATGGATTATGTTTGCTGATGATCCAGCAGGGGACCAAAATACGCTGATGATGATTAAATTTTCCACCACCAGCTCACGAAATATTTATACCCAAAAATCATAATTTCGGCCGAAATAAGTCCACTGCTGGACACAGGCCTCCCCCAAAGATCACGACCGATACCGGGTGTGTTGTGGGCTCATTGGGGGTTTTGCCATAATCGCCACGCTTGGCGATCGCAGTTGAGTTGTTAATGTACTCGAAGGACGCTGCTGCCCATCCTCCAGCTAATTCCTTAGTCGACTTTTACGACACCCACGGGAGGAGATGGGGTGGAAGTATTCTGAGCTGGCACCACACGACGTTTTATATAACCAAATATAACCAAAAATAATATAACTCAATCAATAATAATAGGAACAATATCGATAAGGAAAAACGATATCCGTATAATTTAAACAATTTCAACTGTTAATTCTCACAGACATGTTTTTCCTGTATCACAATGTACAGCTGTGCGAACAAGTTGTGTCAATAATTGCGTTATGTATGTCTGCAGCTATTATTGCAGCTGGGCGTGTTGTGCGAATTTGATCATAGTTGCCAAAGGAGACTACTGAAATATCTCAGCTATGTAACACGGTGTATCTAGCTCACAAATAAAATTAAGATCACTACCAATCTCTTTGTTGAAGTCATATCTCCTGAATCGTAGGTAGAACATAAATATTACACGCGCAAACACCCAGATCTGAAAGAACTATCTGGAGAATATTTGTTATATGCACGTAGTGCAGAAACCCAATCGCCTAACCACTGTGCCGGCCGCGCCGTCTAATGGTGAAATAATTTTCGCCATTTCATTATTCTGTCTAAAACCTCGAATCCTTCGTCCTTCGATCCGTTATAAGTAAGTATTCTTCTCACGTGCGAACTCCAAGCTGCTAACAAAACATTATTATTACCTCAGTGGAGTACGTAAGCGACCTTCACGCCACACTTTCTAGGGGCAGCCAGCCGAGACGCCACATATAACACGCCGGTTTGCATGTATAAGAAAATACTATGAAAATGTAGAGCACGGAATTCGGCTTCTCACCCAAGTTTCTGGAGCTCAATAGGAAAATGTATATCCATGAATAGCAGACAAAAGTTCGATCTTCTTCGGCACTGAAGGGAGGTTCCAGGTCCTCGTAAGATCACACTAGAGCCGCCCATTGGTGCCACGCCGTTAGGCACATCTCGGAGGGGATGACTGTAAAGCGGTGAGCTCCTCTGGCGGAGGGAAGTGGCTGTAAAAAGGCCGCCCCCCGGTCACTTCTCGGGGAGGATTGTAAGGGATCCCATTCAAGCCTCGCTGTGCGTTGTGCTGCGCACACGGCGGCACGTGACCACGTGCGCGCCGCCGTCTTCCCGGGGGTCGCTCGGTGTGAGCACGCAGACACCCCAAATAGCAAATAGGCAAGAAACTCCATAACGGGCAAGAAACTCCATAACGGGCAAGAAACTCCATAACGGGCAAGAAACTCCATAACGGACAAGAAACTCCATAACCGACAAGAAACTCCAAAACGGGCAAGAAACTCCATAAAGGCCTCCCAATTGTTTTCCACTATTGTGTCGGCATTTTGGGGACGTTTGCCAGTACTCATCATGCTTGGCAGGCGGTATATGACTACAGATCTACAAAAGAGACGCTGCTGCCCATCCTCTCTGGCTTAGAGGTCTTCTTAGGAGTCTTACTAGCCTTTTACTTCATCCACGAAGAAGATGGAGTGGTGCTACTTTCTTAAACTGGATACCACACAAAATAGAAGAGATATAAAACATTTAATTAAAAAGAGACACTCGCGAAATGCTTTATAAATAAATACTATACGCCGCAGCGATTGCGTGTGCTTGGCAGTTTTAACAGAACCCTGGCAATCCGACTTATAAATAACGGTGCTCGATGGACAGCGAGCGAACGGTGCTAGGATAAAAGTGCAGCCACGTCAAACAAGATAAGGATGCGTTCCTAAACTATCTAAGAGGAACATCAACCGTTGGGACTCCATTTCGATCTTAACTTGCCGACCATCAGGCAATTTATGAAACAAGCGTCTAAACGCTATCTCGATGCTGCCCTGTCCCACCCAAATCCCCTTGTGGTATCAGCCGCCGATTACCAACCCTCCCGTATCAGTAGAGTACGCCGCCCGAGGCACGTTCTGGTCGATCCAGACGATAAAATCACGTTAGATCACACAAAGAGACTCGCGTTGACGAGACACTTAACATCCGACCGTTGTACCGCCCTCGCCGCCGAGGATGCCCGCCTCGCGGAGGCCTATCGCCGCGTCACCTTCCCGTTCAAGTTAGCACTTCTCCCTCCCGTCTCTTGCTCGCGCCGGCCCGCGCCGAGCCTGTAGCTTTAAATGTCCCTTAACACAATTTAAACAATACCGATCCAGCTGTCCCCAAAACAATAGCTTGTTATCCCCAGCAACGCCCTAAGCCGAGGTCCGTGTCCCGCAGGGGGCGCCCTTAGCGAAAGTTGCTTAGTTTTTAATATTAAATTTAAGTCTGGCTGGAGGCCTCCTTTGGCTTCGCCAGAAAATGACCGGTTAAGCAACCACATTTCCCAGAAATGCATGCGAGAAGCTCTTAAAAAAAAAATGGCTTCGGCCCGCCAGGCATACCGTCCGCCTGGCTGGAGGATCTTCCCTTTACTATGGAGGAACACCACACCTTGTTCCCCATAATACCGACACTTGCGCAATGTAGCTTTTTCAAATAAAAAGCGGATCGAGTCATTCACCTGTCTGTAATAGAGGAAGTATTTGAATGAGCCCACACGTAATGGGCCGCTATCTGTTAACTTGAAGTGTGAAGTATTGATGGCGTCCAACATTACCACAAGAAATGTATTAAAAGCCATACGGAATATTTTAGAGATGAATTTATGAGGAAAATTTAGGACATTGGGGAGGTTGTGTGTTTTCTCTGGTTTAGAGTCCCTTAGTGTCTTAGTCGCCGTGTGGTGCCGGCTCAGAATGCCACCACCCCATCTCCTCCCGTGGGTGTCGTAAAAGTCGACTAAGGGATTGGCCGGAGGATGGGCAGCAGTGTCCTTCGAGTACATTAACAACTCAACTGCGATCGCCAACCCGCCTGCCAAGCGTGGCGATTATGGCAAAACCCCCCAATGAGCCCACATCACATCCATATCGGTCGTTGTGGTGATCTTTGGGGGAGGCCTGTGTCCAGCAGTGGACTTCATTAGGCCGTTAGATAGAGTCCCTTAGTCGCCCTTACGACATCTAGGGGAGGAGATGATCACTCCATAATGGTCACTCCATTGGTGCTGTATTCTTAATCCGGTTTAAAGTGTAAATACTGTGAATTATATAACAATTCAAACCCTATCGCTCACATGTTGTTGTAATAAATGTAATCATTTTGTAGCCAATGAATACACCATATTAGCAATGGCCATGACAACATTGTGTGAATGCTTGTAACCTACCTACTTGTGGTTATGTATAGCCGGGTAGGTTTTTAAATAATCTCTCACTTATCTCTCAGTAACAATAACCTTTAAGGGTCACACGTTATAGCAATAAATTATATTATATTTATTTATTATTTATGTACACAAAACAGTAGAGAAAAACACAGGATATGTAAGTCACTTAAGTACAAAGGCACTGCTTAGTCCTAAAGAAATTTCTGCCAGCAAACCTGCGACAGAAGAGGGCCATTCGAAACGTAGACACAGTGTGTCATAATAACATAAATTCAAACAATAGGTAATAATTCATACAAGAGTAAAAATACATACACACAATAACTACAAATATACTAATACATATAGTATCACGATTATGAGGAAAGGTAACTCTCTTTAACGCCTTTCTTAAAAACATATATAGATTTAGAATCGCGTATATTAGGCGGAAGTGAGTTCCACAGTCTTGCTGCGTGAACAGAGAAGGAGTAGTAGTAGTAATAGTGATTGGATTTGTGGGGTGAGAATTGTAGAAGATATCTAAGGTGAGACCTGGACGGGACCTCAGGAAGGCGCACATACGAAAACCGCTCCCGCAAGTAGGAAGGCTATGTAGGGCTGTGAAGGACATCTTCAATGTTGTGGTGCGCCTTGGTTTAAACGGACTAGCTCCTTAACGGTGAAGGAAAATATCGTGGGAATATATCCGGTTGGTTGGTGCAGTGGCTGATACAGTCGGCTGCTGCGCTCCGGGTCGTGGGTTCGATTCCCACACGGAACAAATATTTGTACGGGTTAACGTACGGGTTAAACGTAGTTCCGGGTCTGGGTGTATTGTATGTGGAATTCATGTCTGTAAACGCACCCACGACACAGGAGAAATCCTAGTGTGGGGCAAAGTTTAAAAAAAAAAAAAAAAGTCCAATTTCACCAACACTCCGCGAGAAAACGTTACCGTGTCAACTCTCGTTTCTTCTGTTTCTTCAGGCAGTTATTATTGTTCTTCAATTGAAATATTTTACCTATCTATGTCTGTTTATAATGTCAAAATAACAGCTTTTTACTAAATGCATATGAAAGTATATACGGTACCTATAACAAAAAATCTATTTTTATTTTTTTGTCTGTCCGTCTGTTTGTTCCGGGTAATCTCCGAAACGGCTCAACCGATTTTGACGAGACTTTCACTGGCAGATAGCTGATGTTATAAGGAAGAACGTAGGCTACTTTTATTTTAGAAAAATAATTAGGGTTCCGCGCAAAAAAACCTTGAAATCCAATATATATATTCTATCTCAAGTGTCTATGTACTCTAAATTTCTTTTAAATAAAACGCGGATGAAACCGCGGGTTGCAGCTAGTTATATATAAGTCAGTCAATAACACATACATCACACAGATACAAGCGTACAATATTATTCCAAATTCAAATAACTGTCAAAGCTTAATAGATCGCCATCATATTCATATCAGCTAGAGGACGTCCACTGCTGAACAAAGGCCTTCTACTTAGATTTCCATAATGAGAGGTTACATGCCGCCCTCATCCAACGACTCCCAGCGACCTTCACTAGGTCGTCTGTCCACTTCGTTGGAGGTCGCCTCACGCTGCGTGTTCCGGTGCGCGGTCTCCATTCGATAACCTTTTTGCCCCGACGGCCATCAGTTCTACGAGCAGTGTGCCCTGCCCATTGCCACTTCAGTTTACTAATCCTTTCAGCTATGTCGACAACTTTGGTTCTTCTACGGATCTCCTCATTTCTTGTTTAATTTTTTTTTCTTGTTTAAAAAACGTTGCCCCACACTAGGATTTCTCCCGTGTCGCGGGTGCGTTTACAGACATGAATTGCACACACAATACACCCAGACCCGGAATAATTACCTGCAGATCATACAAATATTTGTTCCGTGCGGGAATCGAACTCGCGACCCGGAGCGCAGCAGTCGATTGTATGCTTGCTGTCAAAATGTTACATTCGTATTTCTGATTCGATCTCGTAGAGAAATACCAAGCATAGCTCTCTCCATAGCTCGCTTAGTGACCTTGAGCTTTCTTATGAGGCCCATTGTGAGTGACCACGTTTCTGTTCCATATGGCATCACTGGTAACACACACTGGTTAAAGACTTAATACAGTAATAGAAAAAAAGACATCAATAAGAAATACTTGCGGCCAGTTATGTCAGAACCGAAGAAAATAAAAAGATTCTAAGCCAGTATCGGTTGTACGGTTGTACCTGTTGCAAAGTAGGTTAAGAGACAATACCGATAACCGCCCGGTTATCAGCAGAAATAGTCTCGCTCACCTAATAACATGCAAACATCGGGGTACGGTATCTCTAACTTGTATCACGCTCTTTGGCTTTTGAATGGTGAGTAGTGTGTAGATGACAGAATGATGCCACTGAAAGTCAAAGCACCAATGCCTCATCAATGGCATGCAATTCAACGGCACGATTGGTGCAGTGGCTGATACAGTCGGCTGCTGCGCTCCGTGTCGTGGGTTCGATTCCCACACGGAACAAATATTTGTATGTTCTGCAGGTAGTTGTTCCGGGTCTGGGTGTATTGTATGTGGAATTCATGTCTGTAAACGCACCCAATACACAGGAGAAATCCGAGTGCGAGGCAACGTTTTTAGAATAATATAAAAAAAGCCTGTGAAGGTTCACAAAGGCAAATGGGCCTAAAAAAATTTGATGGCATGGTTGGTGCAGTGGCTGATACAGTCGGCTGCTGCGCACGGGGTCGTGGGTTCGTGCAGCACCACGGAACAAATATTTGTACGATCTGCAGGAAGTTCTTCAGGGTCTGGGTGTATTGTGTGTGGAATTTGTGCATGTACCCACGACACAGGAGAAATCCTAGTGCGAGGTAAAGTATTAAAAATAAACAATATGTTTAGACGAAGCTAACCGAGAAGGAATCACGGAGGGAGGCACTCTACGACAACCAGAGGGCTGGGCAGCAGAGCAGTCCCTTCTGTGGAACAGTAGCGATACTGCGCTCATCAACCCGCATGCCAGACGTGGTGAGTATTGGCAAATTCCCCACAAAATGAATGAAATTGTGGAAATCTATGGGGGAGGCCATTGCTCAGCAGTGGACGTTCTTTGGCCAATATCATGATGTTGAATGTTACTACCATTTGCATATGCAGGATACGCTTTGAAAGAAAAGACAATTTCAATGAAAGCTTAACTCAGACAGTACTGAATAATTTCGAAACCTGACGGAGACAGCAAAAAACTGTAAGCCACGAATATTGCGAAGGCAAACTGCCCAAAAAACTGGCCGATTAAGTTAACCGACGAGTTATATGAAATCGTGTTCTTTTCTAAATATCCACGTGACTAAAATAAATCATTACAAAAAAGAGCAACGGCGACGTTTTGTGAGGGCAATTAAAAAAGATTGATAAACAACATATCTGCGTCAAAGTGTTAATAGGACCCATTTGAGTGTGAAAAATACATAATGAATGGAGGATTATATCTGTTTTTAAGTTTATTTAACAGTTACCTAAATTAGTTATGTACATATTTAATAACGCGATAAGATCCGTAAGTTTATATCAGTTCTAGTTACCTAAAGTTCAACTTTACATAGCCAAGCTAACAATTTTTATTGAGTAACTAGCTGTTGCCCCCGGTTTAATTTTTTTGTCAATATAGATACATATGTAGCCACTTGGGGATAGTGTAACTTTCTATTGGTGAAATAACTTTTATCTTTTCAGTAGATCCAGTGATTTTCTTTCGCTCTATTTTACAAATCCATTCAATATGTATATTTATTATTTTCATATATATTCTTGTTGTATATTTATGTATTTAATATGTATAGTATGTGTATAGTAATATTTATTTATATGTGTAAGCTACACCTCAGACTGCCTCACAACTTTTCTATTTTCTCTTTTCCATCCAAAGGTTGCCTAGAAGAGATTGCGGATAGCGATAAGGCCGCTTATTGTACTGTTTGTTTTATTAAAATGTCTGTATATAATATATTTTGGTGTACAATAAAGATTATAGAAATAAAAATAAATACCCCCTACATACAAATAAACAAACAAAACTTCATTATCTTACAAAAGTAATAAAGATAAATAAAATGTAAAGATGAGCAAATCCAATGATACAGTCAATATGTCTTATAAAGATAGCTTTTTTTTTGTATTATTCAAATTTACTGTGGGAGACTGGTGCCTAAACTAGGCTGAAGCCTGTATTTCAGGTCACCAGGCCTTCCAGCCGAGAAGTCCAATTTAGCTATTTCATAAACGAAACGAACGAAGCCAAGCCATTATTAGGTGGCACCAGAATAATCAGATTAAGCATAAATTTATAATAATACATGATTTAAAAAAATATCCATACGGTTTCTTGCCGGTTCCATAGAGCCAACAGCTACTTTCATTCGGACGATTCATATCTACCTGTAAATATTTACTGTTAATATCGTGTAGGGTTTTTGAAGTCGGTATATTTTTTGTTAAAAAGTTTTATATTGTAAATAATTCAAGATATTAACGTATACGTTTTGGCTAAGGCGACGAACAGCCGAAAGTACAACGGAACTTAATTGTGATCATAAAGAATTGTTACATGATCTCAGTCACGGTTTGATTACAAAACGGTAGTTAATTCATGTCGTTTTGTTTCTTTTTACATAAAAAACTGGTCAAATTCGAGTTGCGGCTCGAGGAACTGGGGTCGGGAGTGTAACGACTTTTTGAATTATGTCATGTGAATCGGTTCCGGCACAAAAGATAATTAGAGTGTTGCTCTCCCCCAGAACGATGTTTAGATTTTACCCTCTGTCCAGGGGTGCAATTCCTTAAGCTCAAACATCCATACATCCTTGAATACGGAATCGAAATAACGCTGTAAAACCAATTTGTTGTTAGCTAAAACATGATTGAAGTTATTCAAGGATACGTTACAGACAGTGAGTCATGTGGACCAGTCTTAGCGAATACCAAATGTTGTTATCACCGTTATTTCAATTATGTTTTCAAGGATGTATGGATGTTTGAGCTTAAGGAATTGCACCCCAGAACATAACTGCTCTAATAACTGAGGACGGTAATAATTTATTTCGAATATATCTAAATAATGGGCCTCATAAGAAAGCTCAAAGTTACTCAGCGTGTTATGGAGAGAGCTATGCTTGGTGTTTCTCTACGAGATCGAATCAGAAACGAGGAGATCGGTAGAAGAAATTAAGTTGTCGATATAGCTGAAAGGATTAGTAAACTGAAGTGGCAACGTGCCTCGCATAATGCTCTTAGAACTGATGGCCGTTGGGGCAAAAAGGTTCTCGAATGGAGACCGCGCACCGGGAAACGCAGCGTGGGACGACCTCCAACGAGGTGGACAGACGACCTGGTGAAGGTCGCTGGGAGTTGTTGGATGCGAGCGGCATGTAACCACTCGTTGTGGAAATCTAAGGGGGAGGCCATTGTTCAGCGGTGGACGTCTTTTTGCTAATATGATGATGATATATAGGTAATGTTTCTTCGCAACTCATTTTTTTTAATGACGGTAAAGGAACATTATCGTATCATCCAAAGGACGTCCACTGCTGAGCAAAGACCTATCTCGTCATCGTGTTGGAGGGAAGTACTCACCACGCTTGGCAGGCGGGTTGGTGAGCGCAGAATGACTACTGTCCACAGAAAGGACGCTGCTGCCCATCGCTCTGGTTTAGAGTCCCTTAGTCGCCTTTTACGACATTTAGGGGAGGAGATGGAGAGTGCTATAACCTTAATACGGGTAAAGGAACACGTTATAAGAAAATCCTCATGCTACTAATATTGTGGTAAAAATGGAAATTTGGAATATCCTGAACTGACGCTATAGGATTAGAGTGCTAACCTTTCTTCATTGTTTTAACACGGTAATTACTGCTTATACCGGATCTGTGCAAGCGTGACGATATTTTCAATTTTAGCCTCAAATCCTAATGACTCGTACTCTGAGAGAAAAAGCAAAAGTTAAAATAATTAGTTAATGATTTTCGGTAAGTAGTGAATCATTCTGCATCGTATTTTCCTGCGATTCTTCGTAAAATTTATTGTCAAGGCAAAAAAGAACAATTATGTTGACGAAAAAAATGGTATGAAGCAAATTTTAAAGAAAAACCATGAACTCATAATGCCGTTTCGACATCCTGTTCGATGGGTTCAGACGTCCAATTATCAAAAAAACGAAGGAATAAATAATACTGCAAAATAATGGTATTTTAAAATACCTCTAACGGAAAATGTTTATGTATGGCTTCAGACTTAGAAAGAAATACTCGAAGAGTCAAAATACTTGTGGCACAATTTCCTTTAACTTAAAAGCAAAGGAACTGTGCGCATTTCATTATAACTTACTAGCACATTTTATAATGGAGAATAGAGTTAACAAATGCTTTGTAGCACTACTAGACTAGGGACAAACATGAAAATAATGATAGAAAGGAAATTAAACTTTAATCATAAAGAGATAGAGCATATTTGACCGGCAGATATAATATTGGTTGGCTTAGTAGACGCTGCCGAGCGTGTCTGTGGGAGCGACCGACCAAACAATGATGCTTGGAATGCGATACGAAAAAAACGTGCAAGCGAGAGGCTAAGTGCGAGTAGGACAGAAAGTTTTCGTGAGTATCCGCTGTTGCATGGGGTCCAGTGACAGTCAGGTGGAAGTGGAACCCATAGTACATCAGGCTCAAGTATTTCATTAGGGGATAATAATGCAAGTTTGTGAGTAATATTACGCCTAATTTCGGTTATAAAGTAGAATGACGCATGCTTGAACTGTGAAGGCGAAGATCTTGGATTAAGATGAATATTAAGTAATATATTAATAATGTTACCATGCTAGGCCGGTAATTTATTTCAATCAAGTTGGTGGTAATGGTTTTAAAACTGAATAATGAACGAATATAACAATGGCAGAGTCGATAGCGTAGCCTAAAGCCACATGTAACACTTTAGTGCAAAAATATAAAAGTTCGTGTAACCGGTTGGGTGTTAATTTGTCGCCGAAAGGCACTGTGGCAATAAATTTCTCTGAATCAACACCGACACTGTACTTACGAAGATAAGTCGCTAATAACATTAATGTTATTTTTATATATATATAAATATATATATTATTTTTTTACTTTGCCACACACTAGGATTTCTCCTGTGTCGTGGGTGCGTTTACAAACATAAATTCCACACACAATACACCCAGACCCGGAACAACTACCTGCAGATTGTAAAAGTATTTGTTCCGTGTGGTAATCGAACCCACGACCTGGAGCACAGCAGCCGACTGTATCAGCCACTGCACCAACCGTGCCGTCAAATATTTACAACGTATACAGACATCAGACCTCTACTGATCATGCTATAATAATGAAGACAAAAAATATGTTCTTGGAACAATAAAGACATTAGTACTGATGCGATTATAATGATTATAAATAAGTATCATAGCAAATAGTCACGATATAATTAGACACTACTGCGACTATAACCATATACTAGTAGTTGTACAATATCGTAAAGAGCAAACATAATCTTGTCGCTGCGCTTGCGCTGTCAGCGCTAAGCTGTTCGCACAAAATCGATACTGAACTAAAATTTATGCAAGATTTTATTTATATGTATGTCACAGCAATATTTTACATTACGAATAATTAAGAAACAGATTTAAATACCGTATTAATCTAAATGATTCAAATTCCTGTTTCCTTCAATCCGTGTCTTGTAAAATATGTATCAAATAAACATTTGTATGCTAAAAGTGATTAACAGCCCTATCTTGATTTTTGAAGGTTAAAAGTCGTCATAAGATACAAATTTTATCCAGATATTAATAAATATACCTCGGATACTGAGAAAAAAATGTCGTGTGATAACACTGAATTAGATAACATACAATATCTTGGGTCAAATTGAAGTTGTTCATAACCGGCATATTAAGATTATTTGCTTAAGTGACAACACAGCAATGCACACAATAGTCAATAATTTGTTTACCCACGTTGTTTTTACTGGATCTCTTTAGGTAACCTTGAATATAACATTGAAAAAGTTCAATGTTTTATCAAAAGTCAAATAAATATCCGAGTTATTTTAATGATAGGACTGTAAACAAAATTTAATATTTTACATTTGTGTGTACCGAGACTAACATATATAGCTGTATCCGATAATAACACGTTCAGTGTCAAGATTGAATTGGCAGCAAAAGGCCAGCCCATAGCTTTCGACCATTTCCCTCGGTCACCTACGCTAGAAACTAGAAAGCGGAAAACACAGCTGATACATTCTGTAATGCGTTTGATTTTCAAAATGGCATCCGAATTACTATCAATATGAAAATAAATTGCGTCTAATGTCAAAGGTAGAATTAACAAAAACAAAGTACGCCAAACGCACGTGAGCAACGATCAATTAACACCATAAATCACATGAAACTCGTCAAGTGTGTGACTAATGACCATAATAAGTTTAGCCATGATCTTAACATTCTTCGCAGTTAAGCTTATCTCATAATACGTCACATACGACAAGAATTCTAATTTTCCACAACTAAAATAAAGTAAAAGTACATTAGGATTCTCTGTACAGATGCTGTGGGACTTTCACTAGCGAATTAAAGTTCGAGTCCAGGTTGGCACCAATTCTGATCGGAATCTTTTATGTTCACTTCATTGACTACTTACAACTTTCTTTGGATCGTGCAGTATTGTATTGAAAGTTTCTTTACTTGACATATCAAACTTTTCGAACCTAAATAATTAAATTCATATTATTTACTATACGTTTTATTAATTAATAAAATAAAACATATAAAAGACATACGTAGTAACGCGATTAAAAATTGATTGATGGTAAACTGATGTAATAATTCATCAGTCAAAGAAACATAAGTCGAAATGGTAATTAAGAAGAGCCGTTTAATAAAAAAGGGATAAACATCATGTGTTGAGGAAATTACGACATCACAACGAAATACAAGTTCAAAGGTTACACGAAGATATATGAAAGCAAACATGATTGTCTTCAGATACCATAATAAAGGACAGGTAAATGACGTTCATGATTCAATAAAGAAATCAATTTTAAAACGAGATCTGATATCTATATGACACGTCGGAAAACACGAGCGATACGCGTTAATTTGTCACAATTTATTTTTATTATTGCAGACTTTAAACTAATCAAAAAACTTAGGAAGAGGTGACATTTTTAGGATAATAATATACCAACAACTGTTCAAATAGAGCATGATCTTCACCCACTTTTTTCAAGTACACATTTATCAGTCTATAAACATATTTAATTTAAGCTACAGCAATCTGCACAATCATCGAAAGATAAGGCTTGTTGTTTCTCTGGATCGTTTCGGATGTTTCGCCAATTAGCAGACACAGCGACGCATGACAGATGCGTCTAAAACGAAAGTCACTTACTAATTTACATCAACATTCCTTTCGCTTTGTTCTATGTATTTATTTAAATTGAAAGATTTATATCTCGTGTTTACATTCTACTCCTACATTTTAATTTTACATTGCCATTCAGTTAAGAAGATAAATGATTCAAGTATTTTTTTACTTTGGTCAGGTTCAGTTACTATGACTACAGATAATGTACGTTAAAATAAATTTAAATCGGACTGTAGTTACAATAACACCAAATTGGCTATCATCGTGAATAAGTGCTATGCAGTATTGCAGCTTGAAATTATTGCATTGCGTTATTTGACGCAACTACGGTGTATGTTTGTCAACAAAACAGTTAATCGATCATCAGATCGTGCATAAATTGATGCAAATTCATAATAACATAAATTCGAAATAATAAAACAATTTTAAACGGATTATATCGCGTATATTATAGATTTTTGTTTTTCCTGACGTTTGCAGTGTGCGAACATGCCTTAGGTAAACCGGAACCATTATCTTCGTTTTGATAAACCTCAAGTTCTCGCGAAAGAGAACCGATATGCGCCTAGAATGTTTCGTAGGGTATTGAAATAAAAAAACATCCTAATTTTAATAGAGAAGATGGCTGGCAGGTACCACCTGTTTGGAATCCAGTTATTAAAATAATAAAGTCCCAAACAACAGACCCGCACTAAAAAAATCAAAACACTGAGTGATTACTGTGTGATTGATGTACATCGAAACAAATTTTTGATTAAAATTGACGGTAGATAAAATAAAATAACTTTTAAAAATCTGTAACGACGCCTGTCACCTTAGTCATCCTGCGACCACGAACCCTGCAAAGTGTTCGAAACGTCAGGAAAAACAAAAAACTATAACGATATAATCCGTTTAAAAGTGTTTTATTATGAGTAAAAATCGCGAAAACCTACGACATTACTATAAATTCGAAATCCAGAATAAGACACCTATTATAATAATTTTTACTGAGAGGATTCACCACAAGACTTAAATATTGTAACGTATTACGTAGTTATTGCAAAATTATCGATAAGCAATGAAAAAACACTAACATCACATATAAATATCTTGGTTAGCAAGTGTTGTGTGTCTTGCGAATAATAGTATCAGTAAAATCATCGTTTTGTTTCGTGATCATAATGGATGTTAATTTTTTTAGAACGCTAAAAATAAACAGTTTAAACGGTACATTATTAATGTTTGATATTCGCGTTTTAGATTTAATTTACTAATTTGGAGATCCGAACGTTTTGCTTGGATGATTCGCCTTGGAACACTTACGCAACTTCAGTTACTAACTATTATATGACATGAGTACAAAAATTTGAACACCATTATGTTACGTGCTTAGACCTAAATAGTTAAAACGTTTTCTAACGCTACTTTTGTTATAAATACTTACTTAGGCGTTCAAGTAAAATTAGTAACGACCGTTTGCTTGATATCTTCCTACTAATATGTTTACAACAACCCTATTTATGTTGCTACTGGTATGTTATTGTATCATATTACATGAATATGTTTAAACCATCACCACACAGTCAATTTGCTAATTGTAAAGTAACAATGGTCCGGTGTTTCTTAGGGAACCAAATTAGGGCCTTTAATTTTCCTATGTTTTGCGAAATGATCTATCAAATGACCTAAATTCACCATCAGATACCTTTAAATTTGTTCAATATAACTATTACCAAGAGATATCGTAAGTGATAATATTATCTAACAGACCATTGTAACGACTAGCGAGAGACAGAGCGTGTCGAGATTCGTCTGTGAACCGTACCTGGGGTAACCGTCTCGGTTGTAAAATTGTAGTAACTGCCGAAAGACTTTTTACGTTTACCTAGATTTCATATTTACGTCATAGTTATGAACATCGTGTTCATCATTCCATATCGTGCAGGTAATAAGTTAACAAAACTTACCTCTAGCCCAGCCAGTGAGAACATTTCCGAGATACGCCACTTTGTACACCGGATCAGGATCACTTATGCGCACACTGTTGGTACGACGAAGCAGTTTCCCAATGCCTCTGGATAGTCGGCCGATAGCACGAGCGGTAAAATCTTTGCCAGACGCACCATCTGCTAAGCATACCTCAGCTGGCAAGAACGACTTGTTCTGTCCATTATCCTGGAGCTTGTGGCCCATCAGCCTCGGCATCGTCAGCGGTATCGATTTTTTCCTCTCAGGAGTCAATGTCTTCGCCTGATTGACACTGTATACATTGCAGTTCTTCTTAAAGCTCTGGCCGTTTACTTCTTTGGTGTGATCTGTTTCATCAGTCTTATCGGATTTGTCAAACTCGGTCGTTTTTATTCTACCGTTTAGATTTTCGTTCAGGTTGTTGTTGTTTAGGTTGTCTGCGTGTCCATCACTGAACCGGCGTTCAGAACTGGAACGCCTCTTCATGAGAGACGGGTTCCTCAGCAGTATGCTCGTTTCGCTCGAGCTTCTGTTCTTAAGAATATGTATTTTTTTGACTCGCGTCACAGCGCAATCGACCTCGTCAGTGCTAACCATCCTTTCCGTTTTGCCTTCTTCATCCAGGAAGCGCACTCTGAGTCCATTAGATTTGCATTCAGTAAGCGTTTTTTCCGGCTCTTGCAGACGGTCTGATTGATTTTTTGCGCCCGTTTCTAAGCAATGGCGCTCGTTTTCACTCAGTGTTCCGCGAGCCATTTTTCTCTTGAATGTGTCTCACTTTTTGTCAGCACTATTACATTATGGTTAGGGGCTCTCACACTGAGCAGAGTTCCCAAGTTTCTAGTTAACGTTGCTTACAGTATATCACTGTTTGGAAAAAGCTGTACACACCGTAAACCGAACCAATCACCTCCTCGATAACTTCTAAAACACACACAGAGTAGTACACACCTCGTCCATTAAAGAACGACACCGGTTTGGAATGTAGCCTTCTCCACTTACTCAATGCACTTGTCCGCTTGTAGGAGAAAAGTTAGCAAAAAAGCGTATCTATTAAAATACCAGTCGTTTGATTAATTAAGACACTTCTGCAATCAGTAGGTGATTACTTTTATTACGCTAATCAGTCACTTTGGGATATTGTATTGAAGCGAGAATCGCGGGGGTGAGACGCGTGCGCATGCGTCGGCTCGCAGCGATGGAGTGGCGGCGGGCGAAGGCGAGCTGCGCGGGCGCGGGCACCGGTCACTTGGTTTGATTTTAATAATCCGACTTTGTCGTTAAATCAACGCGTCGCTGTCGGCACTTTCAACCTGAAACAAATACATCACATTAATGGGACGAATGCCGGCTCAGAATGCCACCACCCCATTTCATCCCGTGGGTGTCGTAAAAGTCGACTAAGGGATTAACCGGAGGATGGGCAGCAGCGTCCTTCGAATACATTAACAACTCAACTGCGATCGCCAACCCGCCTGCCAAGCGTGGCGATTATGGCAAAACCCCCCAATGAGCACACAACACCGATATCGGTCGTTGTGGTGGTTTTTGAGGGAGGCCTGTGTCCAGTAGTGGACTTTATTCGGCCGAAATTATATAATGGGACGAATTGCGAAGCGCTAATTACTAATTGGTTATGGCGCAGATCAATCGATTAACGAATACTCGTACTGACGTAGTTTAAGACGTTAGTGCTAAACCAGAGTTTATAGCATATTGGTTTTTTATCGGATACAGTGAGTGAGCGTTGCAATTGCATGGATTAATTCTCCATCCCACTGCATAATCGGACTAACCAGACAAACGGCATTGCGCTTGGGCCACCGTTATATGGTGAATCTTTCACACCAATACGTACAAAACGATTTGCTTCTTCTGTTTTTGCGCTTACCGCTGTCTACCGGCTCTATGTTTCCGGATAGTTACAAATTACGAGTTTTCAAGTCACGTTTGCAGAAGTTACGACTAGGTAAGCGTGCGCCATCGTCGACCGTACCGTGGCAGGCAGGCTAGGCGATACAAAAAAACCACTGGGTAACTCTAATACTCTTTGTTGACACATTAACCACTTGAAACCGATGAAGCGCACCCCTATGGATGAAAGTTATCTATACAAATAAATTAAATTAAAGTGTCTGTTTGTAATGTCAAAATAACAGCTTCTTACTAAAAGTATATACGGTACATACAACAAAAAAATAATTTTACAATTTTTTGTCTGTCTGTCTGATTGTTCCGGGTAATCTCTGAAACGGCTGGACCGATTTTGACGGGACTTTCATTGGCAGATAGTTGATGTTATAAGGAATAAGTTAGGCTACTTTTATATAAGAAAAATAATTTCAGTTGCGCGCAAAATAAAAAAACCCTTGTAATCCAATATATATATTCTATGTCAAGTGTCTATGTCGAAATATTCTAAATTTCTTTTAAATTAAATGTGGGTGTCCCAGCTAGTCTTCATTATATCGACATTCATCATCATCATTTCGGCCGAATTAAGTCCACTGCTGGACATAGGCCTCCCCCAAAGATCACCACAACGATCGATATGGATGTGTTGTGGGCTCATTGGGGGGTTTTGCCATAATCGCCACGCTTGGCAGACGGGTTGGCGATCGCAGTTGAGTTATTAATGTACTCGAAGGACGCTGCTGCCCATCCTCCGGCTAATCCCTTAGTCGACTTTTACGACACCCATGGGAGGAGGAGATAATCGACATTATCTGTTTCGAACAGGTACTTCTAATTCTTTATTTCGTCTTTCTTTGCAAAATTTAAATGTTGCTTATCAGATTTTTTAAATTCACTAACCTAACTTTAGGACGGTATCTCCCTCCAGTTGAGCTGAGAAAGACAGGCGGCACTCTAGTTACACCGGAAGCCTGGAGATCATCATCATCTTTTCAGCCGAAAAACGTCCACTACTGGACAGATGTTAAAGATTACCACAAGGACCGGTACGGGTTTGTGTTGTGTGCTCATTGCGGGGTTTTGCCATAATCGCCACGCTTGACAGACGTGTTGGCGATCGCGGTTGTGTCATAATTGTTCTCTGAGGACGCTGCTGCCCGTCCTTCGGCTAATCCCATAGTCACCTTTTACGACACCTACGGGATGAGATGGGGTGGTGGTATTCTTACCCGGCAGCCATCAAAATCTTTATCCAAGCCTGGAGATAAGGCTGAGGCTTTTGGAGATTTTGATGGGATTATTACGGGACATTACTCTAATATGTCTACACAGACACTATATCTCACTATCTCTCTGTTAACAATAGAATGACTTCACACAGACATATGGAAAATACGTGCGTGATAACAATTAGTGGAGCAGGTGCATGTTGACAGTTAATTGACTGACACGTAATACGGGCTGTTATTGTTAAACTGCTAATCAAATTTTGCCGACTGCAGTGCAGTCGAACCGTCCGCGTCGGTTCGTTTGGCTGTTTCGCGTTACCCTGGAGGATATGGAAGGAGGATATGGAAGACGAATAGTTTTATTTTTATTCTGAATCTTAAAATGATATACGTTTAATGTACCAAACTCTACATGATTTAAGACTCAAGGGATGGAAACTGAGTACTTTGACATACATGCATGTCTAATACCAAAGAGCGCCCACACATTCTAATTTTACGTCCAAATTAGCAGTCTGGTAGAGTCCTTGCAAATATTTTACTGGTGGTAGGTTTTATTGCAAGAGTGCGGCTAGGTAGGTACCACCGGTACCAGATATTCGCCGCCAAGCACTAGTGTTTAAACTGTTAACATTACCGTGACCCGGTTAGAGGGGTGGCGTAAAAGGCTTCGACGGAATTATCAAGTGAATGGAGAGCAGTATCCTTCCGATCACCAGTTCGCCTGGCAATTATAGCAATGGCACTATTGCCATAATCATCAAGTTTCGCATGTGACCGATATATGCGAATGTGACCTTTGAGTCGTGTTTAAATAGATTTGAATTTTTAACGATATATGGGGACGAAGATTTACACACATAAATCTCACAAACACCCAGAACACAAACAACTATCTGCCGATCATACAAATGTTCTATAATAAAAACAACCATACAAATGTCCTATTATAGAACAACTGTACCATCATCATCATCATTGATATGACAGCGACGTCCACTGCTGAACAAATGCCTCCCCCTTAGATTTCCACAACTAGAGGTTACTTGCCACCCTCATCCAACGACTCCCAGCGATCTTCACCAGGTCGCCTGTCCACCTCGTTGGAGGTCGTCCCACGCTGCGTTTTCCGGTGCGCGGTCTCCATTCGAGAACCTTTTTGCCGCAACGGCCATTAGTTCTACGAGCATGCCCCGCCCATTACCACTTCAGTTTACTAATCCTTTCAGCTATGTCGGCAACTTTAGTTCTTCTACGGATCCCCTAATTTTGTTTTTATTTCCGACTCGGTCTCGTAGAGAAATACTAAGCATAGCTCTCTCCATAACTCGCTGGGTGACCTTGAGCTTTCTTATGAGGCCCACATTGAGTGACCTTTCGTCTTGAGGCATTACGGTATTGTTGACGAAAAGAAGTTTTAAGTTTGCGAAGTTTCCCGAACGTTGCCCAGCCGAGTCGGATTCGACGAGTGACCTCTTTCTCGAAGTTGGACCTGCCTAACTGGACAGTTTCTCCCAGGTATACCATACTCGTCAACCACTTCGGGAACAGAACTCCCAACGGATATTGGGATGGGCACGACATGGGCATTCGACATTAATTCGTCTTGCACATGTTCATTTTAAACGATATACAGTAATAACTATATGTTTTAAGTGTAATACGTTCTTAAATCGGAAACAAATGAAAGGTTTCAATTTACTAGTTACTCTTCTACCTTTTTGTTTTTTATATCACATAATAATTGTTAAAAACCTTATTTAATGGCTTTCTGTTCACCTTCAGTAGACTGGCTCACCTCCCTACTTGTGACAACTTTTTATTATTGTGCAGTAAAAAGCCGGCAGTAACTAATAAAATTTCAGCATAGTCTTTTTGTCGCTGTCTTTTGCATTTGATACCTGAACATTACAAGTTTTTGGTTAATTTTCAGATAGCAATAAATCTAGCTATCTACAGCTATATACAGCAGAAATTAAAAATCAATCTAGTCCAAAATATTTAGATTTGGAAAAAAAAGAACAAGCAGATCAAGTTAAAAATCAGAATTTGATTTTGGATTAGATTGATTATTAATTTCGGCTGTTAGACGAAGCCGTAGCTCCCAGGTCGGCTAAGGCTGTCTAATATGTATCGCAGATCATTGTAAACGAAGCTACAGACAAGTGTGCTTCGTAGCCATGTCCTGCAGTGGGGCGGGCTCAAGCCAATATTTTCCTTGGAAACATTTCATTAGCATTTCTGTAGTCGCTTCCATAACTGCTGAAACAAAGCCACATGCTTTATTTTGTTTTACATAAAATCTACGAAATTTCATCTGAATACGCTTGGTCAATCAATTGGTTCACGAATTTTAGCTTTGAGCCATAAAGATCTAAGAGATACCAAGTGTTTAGCTCTCACAGATTATCAACCAACAAAATAACGTTTGACAATGAGTGGAAATGCTATTTACGTACACTATTGTTTTATTTATTTATTTATTTATTTTATTTATATACTCTTTATTGTACACCACATAATACATACATAGAGATAAAAATTTAAAAAGATACATGTACAATGGGCGGTCTTATCGCACAGGGCGATCTCTTCCAGACAACCTTTGGATGGACAGGAAGAAAGGAGAGAGATATTGGGCTGTCAAGTGTACAATATATCATACACAATATTACTTAGACATAAAAATATAAAATACATAACAATATATACAATAAATATTATATATAAAACGATGATACAATATACTAATAAACATCAAATATAACTAGGATAGGAGAAGAAAAATCAGAGAGAAAGGTAATGCTCCTTCACCATTTTCTTAAAAATAGGTAGTGTTTGAGCACGTCTTACTTCAATAGATAATGCATTCAATGTTTTATTGAGGCTACTCGGGTTACAGAGGAAGGCCCGTCACGAAAATGTATAAATTTACCTTGACCGTGTAGGCCGTAAGGCCGTGTGTTGCCGACTACGAATAGCACCAACCCATCTCATCCCGTGGGTGTCGTAAACGGCTATTATGGGATTAGCCGGAGGATGGGCCGCAGCGTCATTTGAGTACATTAACATCTCAACTGCGATCGCCAACCAGGCGTAGTGATTATGGCAAAATCCCCCAATGAGCACACAACCCACCTATACCGGTCGTTGTGGTGATCTTTGGGGGAGGCCTGTGTCCAGCAGTGGACTTTATTCGGTGGATGATGTTTAAATCTCTAATTCCACCAGCATTTACCACCGTTGTTCGTCTAGTCTAATCTGTTATGACAATCTTGTATAACGCGCACATTTATGTGTCTGTGATTAGAGTATATAATCAGCTCATTACTATTCCACTGCTAGTCACGGGCCTTTTCTCACGATGAGAAAGGTTAGCCCTTAGTCCAACACGCTGGCCTAGTGCGGGTTGGTGGACTACACACACCTACACAGAGAAAGCTTTGGAGCCCTCTCAGGTGTGCAGGCTACCTCACGATGTTTTCTTTCACCGTTAACGCAAGTGATACATAATCCAAATCTGATCTGCACATGGATCCGAGAAGTCAGAGGTTCGGGTCAGGATCGAACTCAGACACTCCTGTATGGAAGGCAAGCGTTTAACCACTGGGTTACCAATAACTTATTTAGAAAAATAAATACTAAGAGTTACCTTCACGAACCAGCGATTTAGTCACGACAATTAAAATATGGTGTGTGTTTAGGGTATTGGATTCACAAAAAGCGCTAAATATAGGTACTGGCTCATACCTACAATTCTAAATTTACATAACAACCACGAAAAGTTTACACAAAAACAAAAAAGCCTAATCATGAACCATTCAGAAAAGATCAAAGTTTTTGTCATCTGCATTTTTCCCGCCAAACAAAAAAAAAGTAAAATGGCCGCTACTTACAGGACATTACAGCGAAGCAAAAAGTTCGTATGTAGCAATTTTAAAACAATTTACACAATTGTGAAGTTATTCCCCCGAAGTATTTAAAATTTATTGTAGGTATGACATCACGGCAATTTTAAAGGCAAAGGTACAACAGTACAAGAAAATTATGCTGATTTTGTTGTATTAACTCGAATGTACTGGCGGGCTCCGTAATCCGTGTGGTGTCCAGATAAGAATATAGCACCACTCCATCTCCTCCTGTGGATGTCGTAAAAGGCGACAAAGAGAATCTTAGTCAGAGGGATGGGCAGCAGTGTCCCTTCTGTGAAACGGTAGCCATACTGCCCTACACACAGACACACAGACACAATTCAACGGGCTGCTTCTGAGAATTATATTACACATTATAATAAAACAATTTTAAATCGCGGTAGGTTAATCGGTAGATAAAATTACTTCTTTAAATCTGTAACGACGCTTGTCCCCTTAGTCATCCTGCGACCACGAACCCTGCAAAGTGTTCGAAACGTCAGGAAAAACAAAAAGCAATAATACACGCGATTTAATCCGTTTAAAATTATTTTGTTTTAATGTGTAATAATCGCGAAAACCTAAGACATAATTATCTTACAGAAAAATCCCGCCCTGGGCATCAAATACCTGCTTACAACTACCGGTGGAGGTTAGTCAGAAATTGTTTCGTTCTCCGCAGCAACCTCATTCACTTATAATAAAGCGACCGCCAATCCGTTTAGGCGTGGTGATTGTGACAATACTCCACGACCGTTCATTGTAGTAGTCGGGATACCAAAACTAACTTCAACTCCCCTGAATGCACGATCAGCGTCAAGAAAATTAGAGACGAAGATTGACAACAGGTCTTTAGTCAAAGCTATTTTTTTACAAATCATAAGTTTGCAGGAATAATCAAAATTGATATGGTCTGGAGCGACAGAAGTGATGTGTTATTAGAAACTAACCAAAACAGTTCTCCGATCACACCCTCAAGCTCAAGCCAGTAAGACATGCCAGGACGTTCCAGTCCTCCGGTGATGCTGTAGAATACGTTATGCAAAACACGATTTTTGTCACAGTATTCGCACCTTTAGATCGGTATCGAAGAAATTATTGAGCGGAATAAGTGCTCCAAAGTATTCTCAAGATACTTACAATTCCCTTAGCTCAAACATCCATACATCCTTGAATACAGGGGTGCAATTCTCTAAGCTCACACATCCATACATCCTTGAATACAGAATTGAAATAACGGTGATAAGCCAATTTGGTAATCGCAAAGACTGGTCCTCATGGCTTACCTTCTGCAACGTGTCCTGGACTGGCTTCAATCATTTCTTAGTGAATACAGAATTGTTATTACACCGTTATTTCGATTCTGTATTTAAGGATGTATGGATGTTTGAGCTTAAGGAATTGCACCCCAGAATTGAAATAACGGTGACAGACTCGCGGCTCACGGCTCGCCGTCTGCGGTGTCCTTGAATAACTTCAATCATGTTTTAGCGAATACCAAATTGGTTTTTGACCGGTCCCAACAGATGGCATGACGTATGCATTAGTGTAGCTCAACTCTACCATATTGCAAAGAACTAACACACAACGCACCTTCAACGAGACATATTAATGAGCGTGACAGACTCTTACTGCTAAGCAACAGGCTCAATAACATTTATTATAGTAGCTACATCATCCTCATGTTTACATTACATATTGTAAGCATGATTGATGTCACAATTAATAATACAGAAAAGAGTTAATTACTGGAACGCAATTCATTAGTGACCCTATCAATGAGGCGCTCATAGCTGACTAGATAGTGGAACACTCACTCATCTCACTTATCGGTAAATGAACAGTGAGGTTAAGCAACGCTGGGTGTGGTCAGCCCATGGATAGGTGACCGGTCGTATTTGAAATGAGACGGCATTTGTTGAGCCAAGTCGGAGGCCTTGGCGCAGCGTTGACAACCCTGACATAAGTTTGGCCACTGACCATACGAAAAGAAGAATAAAGAATTGTTGGAAGTGTAGAAGTAATCAGCGGGATGGTTTTGGGGAGAACAAGAACCTGCAGTCTTCATCTATACAAATAAATAAAATTGAAGTGTCTGTTTGTAATGTCAAAATAACAGCTTTTTACTAGATGCATATGAAAGTATATACGGAACATATAACAAAAAATGCATAAATTTTTTTTTTGTCTGTCTGTCTGTCTGTTTGTTCCGGGTAATCTCCGAAACGGCTGGTCCGATTTTGACGGGACTTTCACTGGTAGATAGCTGATGTTATAAGGAATAACTTAGGCTACTTTTATTTTATAAAAATAATTAGGGTTCCGTGCAAAAATAATAAAACCCTTGAAATCCAATATATATATTCTATGTCATGTGTCTATGTCGAAGTTCTCTAAATTTCTTTTAAATTAAACGCGGGTAAAACCGCGGGTCCCAGCTAGTTGAGAATATATAAAAATCTTATCATACCATCTATTCTCACTAGATCTTTCTACAAGACAACTAGCTATTTTGGAACGAAGCTCCTTACGGCAGGCTTGGAGGGGATAGGGATTTTGCTGCGCGACCGAACTGAAAAAAATGTGATAGTAAAACCGTAAGAAAAAATCCGTGGAAAAAATCTGTGGAAAAAAGTGCGTGGAATAAAACCGTTAAATGAGACGTGCGTAGGCGCGACAGTCGCATACACAAGCGAGTAGTGTATAAGTGTCGATTCTACATTAGCCGAAGGAACTTCGTTCCTACCTGGTGTCCCACGACACCACATAATTTTTTATGTTAATCTCGGAATGAAAGCAATACGTGCATCCAATGCTTATCTTATTTAAGTTACAATAGGTAAGTGAGGGCAGCAATTTGCTATGAGAAAACAATAACGTAACATCCTTCATTATTATAAATAGTACCTACAAATACATATTTAGGCATGCACGGATTGGAACGTTGTAACATTTCCATGGGGTAGTGAACATGATTCCCCGAACGGGCAATAAATTGCACGAGCCGGAAAGTAATTTATATTTCGGAAGAAATAATATTCTGAAATAAATGCGTAACTAAAAATAGAGTTAACACTGTAGACGCTGCTCTGTCTCCGATTTCAATGAAGGGAATTGGAGGACTGTCATATTAGATATCAAATAGCAAATCTAGCGACATGTCCCTAGTTATATATACCAAACTATAAACAAATTGTGAAGTGGTCTGAGACGTCTTGTTTGTAAAATAATACAATAAAACCCAGCCCTGAGTTTCTTTCGGCATGTTTTCTCAGAGGTCGTCATTTACTTAAATTATTGAGTACAATTCAATCCCTGTTAGTCACAATAATCATCAAGAAGACAATATATAATGTAATATAATAAAAAATAGATTATCTGTTCATAGCCCAAGGTCACTCAGCGAGCTATGTAGAGAGTTATGCTTGGTATTTCGTTACGAGATTTAATCACAAGTGTGGAGCTCCGCAGAAGAAGTTGTCGGCATAGCTGAAAGGATTAGTAAACTGAAGTGGCAATAGGCGGGGCACATTGCTCGTAGAACTGATAGCTGTTGGGGCAAAACTATTCCGAGCGGAGACCACGCACCGGAAAACGCAGCGTGGGATGACCTCCAACGAGGTGGACGGACGACCTGGTGAAGATCACTGGGATTCAATGGATGCGGTAGGCATGAAACGTCATTGTGGAAAACTAAGGGGCAGGCCCTGAATGGATTAATTCCGTTCCAATTCAATCTCAAATCCAATTATAAATTTTCATTGAGTTTGTAGTTTTATTCAACCAACATAGACTTATTAGCAGGTGATAATTGACGCTGCTTTGCTTGATTCAAGATCATTCAATGATTACAGGTAAGAGATAAAGGTATCTGATGCCGGGTCCAGACACCTCGCCTCTTACGCAATACGTACTTGCAGAAGTTGTCAGTACAAATAGAGTGTTTATCGTTGTTTGTGCAAGTTAGGTTGAGACCTTGACCCCCCACTTACAACCACTTCACTTAGCCAGTGAGATCATTTGTCAAACAGTAAACTAGTCAGTTGGTTAATCACTCTTTTTATTGCTCGTACTTTGTGACATTTTAAACGTTTACATGTTTGTTGGGTATTCTGTCCTTGCTGGATATAATATAGCCGCTTAAGATTTCTAACTTAACCCATAAAATGCCCTCGATTTGTTTCAATATCACGTATAAATCTTGTCAGTTAAAATATTGTTTGTTTTTATTGTTCCATTTAAAATATATCATGTACTTCCTCCGCCACAGTGAAAGGGTGGAAGTGTATACGTACTCTTACCAGCTAAAACCACCAGAGTAGTCATCTTCGGCACCGAAGGGAGGCTGCAGGAACTCGAATAATCTCTATCTAGAGTCACCCATTGGAGCCACGCCCTTAGACACATCTCGGAAGAGATGACTGTAAAGCGGTTATTCCCTCTATTAGAGGGAAGGCGACTATAAAGAGGCCACCCCAGACACTGGAGGGATTATAAAGGATTCCTCCGAAGCGTCGCTATGCGCTGTGCTGCGCACCCGACGTAACGTGACCACATGCACACCGCCGTCTTCCCGGAGGTACTCAGTACGAGCTCTCAGTACGCAGATTCCCAATAAGTGCGCTCGCGACCCCCGTCTGTTAGAACCTAACCACAGAACAAACGATTCTATTTTAACCTTTTTGTCGTAGCGAAATTCTCATGTACTTTCTCCGCCCTGGGTAGGGGCGGAGTTGCAAGCTGAACTCATAATGGGTAAACCCTACGGTGTTCCTTCTACTTACCTATGGCTGGGGGTGCGGTATCTATCCGTAAGACATTGGTCCACACCCCCGGCTGGTATTAGCACGTCACTTGGTCTAAAGGGCCCCGCATCTGTGCGATCTGGCAGCCGCACATTCCTCGCATCCAGAAAGATGCACGGAGAACACAGCGCGCTGCTGCGCGTTGGACCTCATTCTGTTCGGGTGATGGACTGTCTCGTCGCCCACAGCCCCCATCTCATGGAGGTTGGATATCAGATTCCATTCTAACCTACGATTAGGTGGTTAATAAATATCACGATGATTAAGTTTAAGTTGGCTTGATGACACATTTATCATCATCATATCAACAGAAGGATGATCTTCTACTGAACAAAGGCCTACCCTATAGATTTCCGCATCTCGCGATTACATGCCGCCCGCATCCTACGACTCCCAGTGACCTTCACCAGGTCGTCTGTGCAATGCCCATCTCGTTGGACGCTGCGTTTCACGTACAAACTGCGGTCTCACGCTTTCCGGTGCGAAGTCGCAGTAAATAGCATGACATACTGCAGGGGGTGAGAGCTTGGGTCAATACCTACCAAAAAAACACAATATATAATTAGCAAAATCTTACGGATTTACAGTAGTACAGAATTTTCGATAAGAAAATTGTACTGTGAAAATTTAAATAAAAATTGTATTTCTTGAAAACATTTTAGTTTTTAATAGAATAAAGACTTAACAATGAGTAAAGTAATTATTCACAAATAATTTGAGATAAAAAAAACTAGAAAAGGAGTTTTTCATTACGAGATGCTTAAAAATCTGTGTCAAGGTGGAAATTTTGTACTACTGTAAATCCGTAAGATTTTGCTGAACATATATTGTGTTTTTTTGGTAGGTATTGACCCAAGCTCTCACCCCCTGCAGTATGTCGTGCTATTTACTGGACACCCTGTAGAATCCATATTGATGCACACTTGGTGACAATACAGCTAACTACCGTAACAAATAAAACGCGATTATTAAAAAATTATATACGCCATATTTAAATAATTATTATACCCTGTCAATTCCACAATTAAGACGAATTTAATGACTTCTTATATGTTAAAATCCATCAAGGCGTTTAGGCTATAGAGCATGTCAACTAAGTAGACATACATACACTCGAAATACATTACCCTCCTGCGGAAGTCGGCAGTTTTTGCAATTTGTGCATTTCCAAGGCTGATTGACTGGATTAAAAGTGCTTCAGACATATGATTATATTCTTTTAAAACGACCCTGCCATTGACCATATGGATTTAGAGTGACATTTTAACATATGTAGCTTCTTAATCCACATGCATAAAAAAGGCATGTTGTTTTTCTATTCCTGGGTCAGCTTTAGCCTTCAAGATTTTATTTCCAACAAAAAAATTGTTCTCACTGGACAATGAAACAAATCTCATTTCAGGCAGTTGGGTGCATGTACACCTACGTCAAAAGGTCTCCACCTTTCCTATTTGCATTTTATTAAGGTTTCCAAATATAACATTGGAGGGCTACTGTTCACGAGAGACATCGTTACGTCACTCACACAAGTGTCTGTTGTGTGTCGTCAAGCTAACGCAAGTGTTGTAAGATCTGAGAATGGTATATTTCTTTCTTTATTATTTATACAGACATCAGCCCGCTAAACTCGGGCCTCTCAATGATCTTACATTGAGCGGTCATTGAGGATGTCACCATGCTTGGCAGCCGGATTGGTGATTGCAGCGTAGTATAAAACCTAGTGCGGGCCATGGTTTAATTTTTTTTTTAAATAGCTTAGCCACTGCGTCAACGGTTCTGTCACGAACTCAGTAAATCTGAATAATGAATTTTGAGGTGACGAGCGCTGTGTGGTGCCACGTAGAACTAGTCCTGGGTAGCAGTACAATTGTAAAGAACAGGCATGACAATTACCACCAGGTGAATGACATGCTCCTCCCGCCACTGGTTGTATAAAAACAATAATAATACTAATACCCTAAAACATAGGTACGTAACAATTTCTCACAGTGTGATTTTGCAGTCGTTACAGCTTTTTGTCGGAACCACGTTCAATTCAGGTAAACACATATTTTCCTCGCTACAAAAAAATTACAGCTGACAGATCATATATATATACTAGCGGCCCGTCCCGGCTTCGCACGGGTGGACATTTATTTTTTAAACATTGTTGGATAAATGTAGAGTAAATGTAAACATGGTCTGATTTTGGTCAACTTTTCTATCAATTTTAAAATGTAAAAAAGAAGTTATAGTTACATAACAACACTAGTAGGACATATGGTATCGCGATTTTTTTTGTAGATATTTATATGTTCTTTAATATTGTAGAGCATTTTTTTGTTCTATCATGAATAGTTTCCGCAGCGCATGCGATGAAAGACATTTTATGGCGATTTTTTTTACACTTTGAGTTCCATTATTGAAGTTTTAGTAGGGATCCCTAAATTTTTCTAGGAATAAATATAGCTTAAGTTACTCAAGGATAATGCAGCATTCTAATGGTGGAAGAATTTTTGAATTCGGGCCCCTATTGACCCGACCCGAATCGGATTTGAGATAAACTCAAACACTACAAAAACAACTCGTTACAAACATACAAAAATAATGTTCCTCTTCATAATCTTAGTGTCGATATATACAAAATGTTTTCGTATACATTACCGGATACAACATTATTAAGTAGCTACCCAGTAATTTAGATTTGGTATTGGAAAAAAGCAAGTACCTATGTTTTTATTTACTTAGTTGCCATTACCACAGGCCTCCCTCAAACATCGCTACAACGACCGGCTCTCTGGGTATGTTTGCCATAATCACCTCGCTTGGCAGGCGGGTTGGCGATAGCAGTTGAGTTATTAATGTACTCGAAGGACGTTGCTGCCCGTCCTTCGGTTAATCCCATAGTCACCTTGTACGACACCCACGATATGAGATGGGTTGGTGCTATTCTTACCCGGCACCACACGACATCATAATTATCATCATCTGTTAAGTATTTTTGCGTATAAATACTCTTTAGTTTCCGTGTGCCGCGAACGGCTCCAGCTGAATATCAGCGCCTTGAGACTTTGCGTGCTTGATTTTGCTGAGCTAGAGACTCATTTTACGCAGACATCATTTATCATCAAGTATTAGATAAGTAAAAAAGTTTATTGATTTTCTTAATTGTCATTTTCGTTGTATTTCACGGTCGGTTTTGTATTGAAAAACCTCACAACTTCACCTCCACTTCTTTCTTCTTTTTGCTGCCATATTTATCCAAGTCTTTCATGGTACAGCCTAGCTATAAACAATAATTGGCTGAAGTCCAACACGTGCGTTAGTTCGTCCGGGGAAGTACCACGCTCTCAAAAATCCCGCATTGCTCAAAGTACCAACATTGTTATTGCGTTTTTCGTGTGGTGAGAGACGTATTCCAGAAGCCTTCCGCCCTTCGTACGGTTGCCATATGGTCGGCATTCACCTGAGTTCTCACATGGCATATAATGTCCAGTCTCCAGAAAAATACTAAATCTCCCGTCAAACTTATTGTAAAGTTTTATGCATAACTTATATGTGAAATGTGTTCATTTTTAAGTCAAATATTTTTATTTCTTACTGACAGTTCCTCGCCTTGCATTGCAATGCTTTTATGCTTCATCTTTTTAAGGTTCCGTACGTTCGAATTAAAAAACGGTGTTTCCCTGAAATGATCGGTTAAGCAATCATATTTCCAAGAAATGTATGCGAGAAGGCCAAATAAAAAAATTAAAACAAAAGAAAACTCACTATCTCTCTCTCATCTTCTGAGCATTGCCGCGGTGGCCCGGAGGTTGACAGACTCGCTACTTACACACTATGTTGCAAATACAAAACCTGGCAGGTGCCAATAAGACTTTTTCATCATCATGTATACCTACTTTCGGATATAAAACACGGTAATGACTTTAAGTGAAGGATGAAACCTGGATCATCATATCGGCCAAAGAACACTGGTGAACCACGGGTTTCCCCTAAGATTTGTTGTTAGACGGCACGGTTGGTGCAGTGGCTGATACAGTAGACTGCTGCCCTCCGGGTCGCGGGTTCGATTCCTGCACGGAACAAATATTTGTATGATCTTCAGGTAGTTCCGGATATGGGTGTATTGTGTGTGAAATGTGTGTCTGTAAACGCAACCACGACACGACACAGGAGAAATCCTAGTATGGAGAAACGCTTGAAAAAAAAACTTTTAATTCGTCATTTTGGTGAGAATTTGCCAGTAGACTCCGCTTGTCACCCCTCTTGGCGGGCGAGTTGGTAAGGGCAGTATGGCGATTTATGTTCTCCGTTTGTATATTTCCAGCTGTTAAAAATAGTCTTTCGGAGGCCACAGTGGAATGTTTTCAGTTTGTTTGAGGATAATTCCCGAATAATCAATTAAAACGTCAACAAAATACGTTCGGATACATGGATCGTACCTCAAGTGTTTAAAGGTGCGTTCCATTTTTCTGAAGTATTATTTACGAATGTCATCATTATATTTGGCGGATATTTGTATTCGTCCCGTCACAAATTTCTCAGCGAATATATTCACGAATGAATAAGTGCAAACGTCTAATATACAACTCTGACGCATTTACAGCTTTTTTTAGCAAAGTAATAAAAAATTATCTAGTGAAATAAGTTGTTCGGCGATGGCTTAACATCTCATTAATAAATTATGCTTTATATTACCATATGTAGGAATGACCTCGGAAGTGGTGTTTTTGTTCCTACGGCAATATCAGTCGTCATGTTAACCAAAGGATGTCCACTGCTGAACAAAGGGCTCCCCTATAGATTTCCGCAACGCCCGGTTACATGCCGCCTGCTTCCAATGTCTCCCAGCTACCTTCACCAGGTCATCTGCTCATCTTGTAGAAGGCCGTCCCTCGCTGCGTTATCCGGTGCGTGGTCTCCACTCAAGAGCCTTTTCTGTCCCAACGGCCATCAGTACTAGCTGAGTGCCCCGCCCATTGCCACTGCAGCTTACAAATCCTTTCAGCTATGTCGACAACTTAGATGTCGTAGAGAGAATACTAAGTCTGGCTCTGTCCATAGCATACTGCGCCTTGAGCTTTTGTATGAAGCCCATATTGACCACGTCTCTGTGCCAATGTCATCGCTGATGGAAATATCAATAAATCTTATTTGATAGACACCTATTTCATAAAGAGAATGGATGGTGAAATCTGGTGGTGAGACTTAAGCATATCGATATTGTACGAGTATCGGCCGAAATTAATAGTCAGTCTAATCCAAAATCTTCAGATTTAAGATTACGAAATTCATCCTTTGCTGTGTTACGATCACGTTTAACACAAAAAACAGACACAGGTATCCATCATTCGAAATCCAAGGATTTTGCATTAGATCGATTATTAATTTCGGCCATGAATCGATAAGCTTGAGTACGTGCAACTTAACGTTCGACTTTTCTTAAGTGCCTATTAGGGCCTATACGAAATAAAAACGTTGACTTTGACGTTTTTTTTATTTATTTTTTATTGATGTCCAGTGGAAATTCTCCATGGAACTTCCTTCACCCCGGGGAAGGGCGAAGGGGTATGCCGGACTCCTACCGGCTAAAACCACTGGAGCGGTCATCTTCGGCACCGAAGGGGGGCTCCAGGTCCTCGTAAGATTACACTAAAGCCGCCCATTGGCGCCACGCCTTTAGGCACATCACGGAGGGGATGACTGTAAAGCGGTCACCCCCTCTAGTGGAGGGAAGGCGACTGTAAAAAGGTCGCCCCCCCAGGCACTTCTCGGGGAGGATTGTAAAGGATCCCCCCAAGCCTCGCTTTGCGCTGTGCTGCGCACGACTTACCATACTTCCAAGTAAGAAAGTTGTAACAGATTAAATAATATTGACGTACTGGTGCTATACTCCAAACCATGCACAGCTACTTGCCTATAGTAAAGTAGGGTTTCCAATTAGAATGAGTACAAAGAACGTTATACATACAGTAGTTATAGAGCTTCGTATCTACACAAATAAATAAAATTGAAGTGTCTGTTTGTTATATCAAAATAACAGCTTTTTAATAAATGCATATGAAAGTATATACGGTACATATAACAAAAAATCAATTTTTAATTTTTTTGTCTGTCTGTCTGTCTGTCTGTCTGTTTGTTTCGGGTAATCTCCGAAACGGCTGGACCGATTTTGACGGGACTTTCACTGGCAGATAGCTGATGTTATAAGGAATAACTTAGGCTACTTTTATTTTGGAAAAATAATTAGGGTACCGCGCAAAAAAAATAAAACCCTTGAAATCCAATATATATATTCTATCAAGTATCTATGTCGAAGTACTCTAAATTTCATTAAATTAATCGCGGGTGAAACCGCGAGTTCCAGCTAGTATTATTATAAGGTAGTTACGAAACTATTGACTATTTACGTGTAACATAATATATATTTTATTCGCGTGTACCCGACCAAGAAAGGAAAAGATCAAGTATCACAGGAAAATGGTGAAAAAAATGTTTAAACGCAGGCCACACCGCGAGCTAAGCTAAGCTAGCTGCGGCGTTTTTTGCATACTTCAGTTTAAACCGCGAACTACAGAACTAAGTTAAGCGGGCTGACTAAACTATTTGCACCATTAGGGCTAACCCAATGATCCCAGCTAAGCTACGCTAAGCTTTACTAATAATTTATTTTCTTAACACAATGAGTTAAATCAACATCTGAATTCATTAGTTAATATCGATCATTTGCGTTAAGTAAACTGTTATTTCTGTAAATACTACACTGCTGTTTCGTATGAAAAGACGAGCGTCGACTGGTAACGCGTGTAGACCCTTAGTTTTCTATATAAACCCAAATATTTTAGCTTGCATTGTAGGCTGGAGGCTACTTAATGCTTCGCCAATTTGCCCGGTTAAGCAGCTATATCCCCCTTGGGATGACTGCGAGAAGCCAATCATAAAAAAAAAGCTTGCGTTGTTGTTTGCACGCAGCTATGTGAGCAAAGCGAAACTAAACCAGCTTAGCTCGCGGTGTAGCTGCTCTTTATGGACATCACAAAGTTAAAAGTAGTATCTAGATAGTAGTATTCTATCGTATCGGTATTATAAAGAGATATGACTATTTGATCGTGGTGCCTTAGAGAGGCACGTGAATCCACGGGCTTTGACGCGAGCTGGCTTGTCAACGAGCTGCCGCAGCGACACGTGCGTCTGCGTGTGTCTACAGTAGGGACAGTATCGATATATATATCGTGAAAAACATATCGATATATGGGTATTTTTGCCCATAGCGATATGGCAATAATATCTAAATGCAACGCATGAAAATATGGATACTGCGCAGCGTTCAACCATCATTTCGGCCGAATGAAGTCCACTGCTGGATACAGGCCTCCCAAAAATATCACCACTACGCCACGCCTGGCAGGCGGATTGGCGATCGCAGTGCAGTTGTTAATATACTCGAAGGACGCTGCTGCCCATCCCCCGGCTAATCCCTTAGTCGACTTTGACGACACCCACGGGAGGAGATCATCATTTCGGCCGAATGAAGTCCACTGCTGGACACAGGCCTCCTCCAAAGATCACCACAACCACCGATATGGATGTGTTGTGGGCTCATTGGGGGGTTTTGCCATAATCGCCACGCTTGGCAGGCGGGTTAGCGATCGCAGTTGAGTTGTTAATGTACTCGAAGGGCGCTGCTGCCCATCCTCCGGCTAATCCCTTAGTCGACTTTTACGACACCCATGGGAGGAGATGGGGTGGGGGTATTCTGAGCCGGCACCACACGGCTAGCGTTCAATAGAAATATCGAATTTGATACATAAATTTAAATAAAAAAAAAACGATTATCGATAAATCGAGATTAATAAATATCGATTAATATCGATTAATCATACATTAAATATCGATATTTGAATATATTGATTTATTTTGACCAAGCCTAGACTACAGTAAGCCCGTTTAAGTACAACCGGGGAACCACGTACGAGACTCATTAAAACACACGCCGTGGAATGCCAGTTTTTGTGATATGTATGTTATTCATACACATACGATACTTCTATACAATAGACTACATAATTAACATAACCGCCTTAATGGTCGAGTGTTTACAAGCGCGGTGATGACAACAAAACTACGCAGATGTATCGAAAATTAATATTTATTACTTATACCGATCCACGTTTTATTTGCGCTATATTGTGTCGATTTAACTCTAATGATATAAAACTGCTTTTCGCGTAATTTCACTAAACAACGCAGCTAAGAGCGACCAGTATTTTATTTTTTCTTTACACTTAGCGGTCATATATCATGTACTTCCTCCGCCCCGTGGAAGGGTGGAGGGGCATTTCGAACTTCTACCGACTAACCACATAAGTGGTCATTTTCAGCTCCGAAGGGCAAGGAACTCGTCAATAATTACACTGGATCCGCCCACTGGTGCCAGTTCTTTAGGCACATCTCGGACCCCGAGGGGGTGACCGCTTTACAGTCACCCTCTCAGAGATGTGCCTATAGGCGTAGCACCAGTGGGCCGCTCTAATGTGATCATACGAGGACCTAGAGCCTCCCTTCGGTGCCGAAGATGACCGCTCCAGTGGTTTTAGCCGGTAGGAGTCCGGGAGATACCCGTTCGCCCATCCCCGGGGCGAAGGAAGTTCATGAAGAATTTCCACTGGGCACCAATAAAAAAATAAAAAAGCCACATCTCGGAGGGAATGATTACAAAGTGATCACCCGTCTAACTGAGGGAAGGCGACTATAAAAAAGCCGCCCTCAGATACATCCTGAAATTAGATACTGAGTAGGGGGGGATTGTAAAACATTCCCGCGGAGCCTCGCTGTGTGCTAGGTGACCACGTGCGCGCCGCCTTCTTCCCGGTGGTCGATCGGTATGAGGACACAGGTTCCTCAATCTGCGCGCCCGTAACCCCTGAGAAGGGCGCCTCCTAGTGGGATTCGGGCCTCTGTCTTGGGCGTTGCTTGGAGATCAAGTTTGGGAGCTGGACCAGAAGGAAAACGGAGGTTATGGTTCCGTCGAACCTATACCTGCATCAGCGGAATGTAGCTATGTGAGCCTTTATGACAACGAATTAATTGTTATCTATACTAATATAATAAAGCTAAAAAGTTTGTTTGTTGTTTGAACCGCTAATTTCTGTAACTACAATTGGGATTTGTAAAACTCTAATTTGTTTTGGGAACAGCTGGACCGGTATTATGTAATTTGTATTAGGGCGTTTATATCTACAGGCTCAGCACAGGCCGGGATGGAGAGGGGGAGAAGTATTTACTACTTGAACGGAGTGGTGTTGTAGCGGCGATGAGCCTCCGCGACGTCGGCGAAGGTGATGAAACGGTCGGGTAAAGAAGGAACGCTAAGTGATAACGAGAAATAGCGCGGTAGCGAGGGCGAGGGCCGCCCGACAAGAACCGAAAATCACCGAGAAGAGCCGAACTAATACCACAGCAATATATGTCTAAAAATATGGTCTATGCTAGGGTGAGAATCAGAGACGAGTCTTAGCGTGAACTTACGCTTCCATGTGTCTAAATGCACTACTAACGCCCCTTATTTTGACAGATGGAAGCGTGAACTTAGCTTAGAGTCGTTTCTGAATCTCACACTAAATGATTTTGTATAATCCGATTTCTTTTAAATTAAACGGCGAGGGAAACCGCGTGGCCCAGCTAGTTAGTGATAAAGAATTGTATGCTTAGCCCTTAGATTATACTTAACATCTGTATCAAAGGCCTTTGACTATCGCAGCAATTGTTGATGAGTAGCCATAACTATTACCATCTTTAAAACCTGCTAGTCCTATTGCAATATACAAGGGCTGGTGAACGTCTCTCGTATTATGTTATCTCTTATTCAAATCGTGGAACAACTCATGTCGCAACATGCATTCACCACTTTATTTATAACCATTGATAAAGAATTGTTCCTCTAATGTATGGTTCACGTTTTGTTCTTTATGCATTACGCTTTGTACGAAGTTAGCGATGCAGAGATGTTTAGCAAGGTGATTTAATGTTTTAATAGTGTATCTGTAAAGGTACTCTCATACAAGCTCAAAATTGGCAACACCTGACAGTTTTGATGTTACGATTACACGAAGGAAAATGTGTGGAGCAATTGAAGATACTGTACAGAAGCGATAATCTAAGAGAAGAAGAAGCAAAATGTGAGGCAACCACCATTGCTGTGTCGCTCTACAGTCGATGAAATCGTAATCAATTAAATTTCCCCAGATTGCCCGATAAATAACTAATCGCCCGATAAAGTCTAATGGACTATGTCATTATAGTCGTACAGTAATTTCAGCCGAAAAGCGTCCACTGCTGGTGATATGTCTCCCCTTAAGATCGCCACAACGACCGAAATGGGTTAAAGAAGTAAGGTCATTGGGGAGCTTTGCAATAATCGCTTGATTAGCTAGCTGGTTGGCTATCGCATTTGAGTACTAAATTTACTTGAATGACGCTACCCGTCCTCCACCAAATCCCATAGTCTCCTTTTATGACACCCACTGGAAAAGATGGGGTATTGCTATTCTTAGCCGGCACCAAACGGTTGTTCCCTTAGTACCCACGTGTGAAAATGTTTGCATGTTCCGATTTTATTTGTATATACTTTTACAAAATAAGAAACAAATAAATTTATTTTTGCACCAGCAACGACGCACACAGCTAAAAGAAAAACAGGACAACCTAAGAGCACCTCATTCCTGACGAATAGTTTGGTTTTAGAGCCAAACATTCGTGTGTACAACAAATCCACCGACTAGTTGAACACATCACGTTCGGATTCTCACGCGGCATGATGACGGGTACTCTTTTTCGATTTTGCGCAAGCATTTGACAAAGTCTGGCACAACGGCTTAGTATATAATTATTATATTAGTGAGAATCCGGCTCAGAACACCACCACCCCATCTCCTCCTTTCGTATAAGTCGACTAAGGGATTAGCCAGGGGAAGGGACAGTAGCGTCCTTCGAGTACATTAACAACTCAACTGCGATCGCCAACCCGTCTGCCAAGCGTGGCGATTATGGCAAAACCCCCCAATGATCCCACAACACACCCATTTCGGTCGTTGCGGTGTACTTTGGGGGAGGCCTGTTTCCAGCAGTAGACTTCATTCGGCCGAAATGATGATTCTCATCATACGAGACTTCTTGTCAAATTGCAGTTTCTAATATTGAATCACGGGCGCTCTCTCGTCCCCTCACACCATTAGAGCCGTAGGTCCCACAAGGATGCTCGTAAGCCACTATTGTTCACACTGTACACTAGTGACATCCCCAAACGACCCAATTAGCACTCTTCGCCGATGACACGGCCATTTTCTACCCCGGTTACGGTCCCGATAGTTTAACTAAGATCCTCCAAGCTACAGCCAACGCCTATAGTACTATGGTTTAGGAAATGGCGGATCGAAGTTAACCCCATCAAAAGTAAAGCCGTCCTATTTTGCAAATTAGGCGACTACCACCCGCGCTTCAGGGAGATCTCGATGCTAGGCCAATCGGTTCCTTTGGAGCCGCTCACCACGTATCTTGGAGTTACCCTAGACAAAAAACTGTCCTTCGTACCCCACACAAAGACGGTACGTGCCCGCGCCTTCTTTGTGCTCGGTCACCTTCACTATCTCCTGACGGCTCGTAGTAAATTATCCCTTAGAAATACAGTGAGAATTTACACCACGTGACTTATGCCAGCCCAGCGTTCGCACACGCTGAATCCACCCCACTACGTAAATTCCAAAACCGTTTCACGCGCAAGGCCACCGGAGCGCCTTGACACATGCGAAATGATCAACTCCATTTCGATCTTAACTTGCCGACCATCAGGCAATTTATGAAACGAGCGTCCAAACGCTAATTCGATTCTGCCCTGTCCCACCCAAATCCCCTTGTGGTACCAGCCGCCAATTAACAACCCTCCCACATCAGTAGAGTACACCGCCCGAGGCACGTTATGGTCAATTCAGATGATAAAATCACGTTAGATCACATAAAGAGTCTCGCGTTGTCTCATTCACTTAACATCCAGCCATTTTATCGCCCTCGCCACTGAGGCTGCCCGCCTCACTGATGTCACGGAGGCCTATCGCCGTGTCACCTTCCCGTTCAAGTTAGTATTCTGCTTCCCGTCTCTTGTTCGCGCCGGCCCGTGCCGAGCCTGTAGTTTTTAATGTCCCCTAATACATTTTAAATAATACCAATCCAGCTGTCTCCAAAACAATAGCTTGTTATCCCCAGCAACGCCCTAAGCCGAGGTCCGTGTCCCACAGGGGACGCAAGTTGCTTATTTTTTAATATTAATTTTAAATTTTAAATGTATGCGAGAAAGCCATATGACAGACATATTGTCAGATAGTCAGTTAGTAACACCCTGTCGTTCCGTCATCAGATAAAGCAGCTGTTGATGGGTGATCCACGGAAATACCAGTTTTATTTAATTTAATATCATGTCCTATTTCAACATACATTTCGCTAGGGTTGAACACTTGCCTTTCATATTGAGTCTGAGCTCGATCCCGGCCTTTGACTTTTCGGATTCATGTGCGGTTCAGAATTTGATTATAACTTGCATTAACGGTGAAGGAAAACATTGTGAGAAAACCTGAGGGCACCAAAATGTTTTCAGTGGTGCGTGTAGTCCGCCAACCCGCACTAGGCCTAGTGGACTATGGACGGGGTGGCGCGCAGCATTCGCTGTAAATGCTCACCCCGTCCAGTGCTCGTCCTGGGGGACTTCAACGCTCACTCCAGAGCTTGGGGCAACCACCGGGATGGGCCGAGGGGGAGGACTTTGCAAGACTGGGCGGCGTCACTTGACCTCCGATTGTTGAATCGGGGGTCCGTCAGCACCTGCGTTCGGTGGCAGGGGGAGTCAGTCGTGGATCTGACATGGGCGACTCCTTCTGTGGCCCGCATGGTATCTGGCTGGAGGGTGGCGGAGGAGGTGGTCACGTTGTCGGACCACCGCCACATAGTATTCGATGTGGCCCTCCACCCTCCCGGCCCAAGCCGTCCAGGTCCTAGCCCACCGTCGCGGCGTTGGGCCCTCACACAGCTCGACCGAGAGATGCTCGTCGCAGCTGCCAACGTCATGGCGTGGTCAGAGGTCGACCAAGGGATCTTGCCCGATCCAGAAGAGGAAGCGTCCTGGTTTCGGGAGGCGATGTCGTCGATTTGCGACGCATCTATGCCCCGAGCCAGGCGCTCCCGGCGTACGGCGGTGTACTGGTGGTCGGAGGAGATCGCGCGGCTGCGCACGGTCTGCCTGGCATCCCGCCGCCAATACACCAGAAGCCGACGCCGGCGAAGTGCTACAGCCGGAGAGACTGCCGAGGCCTATCGGACCTACCGGGCGGCCACTATGCTCTATGCACTATGCTATGCTCCTGGAAGGACTGGACAGGGATCCGTGGGGGAGACCCTACCGCATGGTAGTGGGCAAGTTGCGCCCGTGGGTCCCTCCGGTGACCGAAACAATGGCCCCGGATTTGCTGGAGGGAGTGCTCTCTACGCTCTTTCCGGCGGTCCGGGACTACCCCAGTCCTTCTGTACCGCCAATTGCCTTGGAATGGGATGAGGAGTTGGCGGTTTCGGAAGGAGAGTTGGACCGAGCCGTTGGCCGCCTGAAGGCGCGCAACACCGCACCCGGCCCGGATGGCATTCCGGGTCGTGCGTGGGTGTATGCACTGCAGTCTCTTGGGGACCGCTTGAGACGGCTGTTCACCAGCTGCCTCCGTCACAGCGTGTTCCCGTCCGGCTGGAAGGAAGCCGGATTGGTTCTCTTGAAGAAGGAAGGAAGGGCCGCGGAGTCTCCCTCTGCGTATCGTCCCATTTGCCTGCTCGACGAGGCTTCGAAGCTATTCGAAAGAATAATTGCCCGAAGACTCGTTGAGCACTTGTCGCGAGTTGGCCCCGACCTGGCCGACAGCCAGTATGGCTTCCGGCAGCGGCGGTCCACTATCGACGCGATACTTCGCGTCCGCTCGCTGTCGGAACAGGCAGTGTCCCACCGGGATGGGGTGGCGTTGGCTGTCAGTCTTGACATAGTCAACGCTTTTAACTCTATCCCGTGGGGTGCGATTAGGGGGGCGCTAGTCCACCATCAGTGCCCCCCCTATCTGCAGGGTATCATCGGGGCATACCTACGCGACAGGCATGTTCGCTACGTGGGCAGGGACGGTAGCGTAAAGCGGAGGGAGATCACGTGCGGGGTTCCACAGGGGTCGGTTCTCGGTCCCCTCTTGTGGAACCTCGCTTACGATGCAGTCCTGCGTGTCGTTCTCCCCGCGGGCGTCAGCTTAGTCTGTTATGCTGATGACACTCTTGTGTTGGCCGGCGGGGAGTCCTTCGAGGGAACCATCCGGCTTGCAAAGCAAGCGGTGGCAATTGTCGTGGCCGAAATCCACGCTCTGGGTTTGCGGATAGCGCCTCACAAAACCGAGGCGCTATGGTTCCACAAACTGCCGCGGAGCAGGGAGCCTCCCAGTTCGTGGATACGCGTTGGTGACGCGCAAATCAGGGTGGGCCGGTACATGAAGTACCTAGGGCTCACCCTGGACAGTCGTTGGGGCTTCGAAGAGCACTTCGAGCGTCTTGTCCCCCGGGTTGAAAGGATAGTGGGTGCTTTGCACCGACTGCTACCCAATCTCGGGGGGCCGAGGGAAGAAGTTCGCCGCCTCTACGGGGGAGTCGTGCGGTCCGTGGCCCTCTATGGGGCGCCTGTTTGGTCATCTCGACTTTCGGGCGTCCAGCGCTGCAGAACCAAGATTCACGGTCTGCAGCGTAGAGCGGCTATACGGATCGCACGAGGATACCGAACGGTGTCCTTTGAGGCGGCAACTCTGTTGGCGCGCTTTCCGCCTTTTGATATCTTGGCGGAGATGGATGCGTGGGTGTATCACCAAACACGCTCCCTCCGCCAGAGCGGTGAAGGCGTGCCTTCAGGGGCGTTCGAAATTTTGAGGCGGCAGGCTCGGCGGCGTGCACTCGAGCTATGGCGCGAGCGGCTCATGCTGCCAGAGTACGCGCAAAAGCGCGTCGTCGAGGCTGTCTTGCCGCTCTTCGGAGCCTGGCTCCATAGGAGCGAGCGCGTCACATTCCGCCTGACGCAGGTATTCACCGGACACGGTTGTTTCGGTGCGTACTTGCACAGGATAGGACGCGAGGTCACGGCACAGTGCCACCACTGTGGAAACGATCAGGATACCGCACAGCACACGCTCGGAGAGTGCCCTGCGTGGACTGCCGAGCGGCGGATCCTGGTCGATCGGATCGGGCAAGATCTCTCTTTGCCAGCAGTAGTGTCGGCTATGCTGGCAGAGCATGAAAATTGGAGTGCTGTGGTCTCCTTCTGTGAGAGCGTAATGCTCCAGAAGGAGGTCGCAGAGCGGGATCGGGAGAGGGCCGATCCCGCTCGGAGGAGGAGGACACGGACCCGGGGTAACAGCCGCCGCGGTGCCCGTGTCCAACACGCCTGAGCCCCCTGTCGTCTTTATATGGCAGGGGGCCTTGGGGGTCGCGAGCGCGCTTATTGGGAAATCTGCGCGCTCATACCGAGTGACCCCCGGGAAGACAGCGGTGCGCACGTGATCACGTATCGCTGTGTGCGCAGCACAGCGCATAGTGAGGCCTCGGGGGAATCTTTTACAATCCCCTCGAGAGATGCCTGGGGGGGTGGCCTCTTTACAGTCGCCTTCCCTCCACTAGAGGGGATGACCACTTTACAGTCATCCCCTCCGAGATGTGCATAAAGGCGTGGCACCAACGGGTGGCTCTAGATGGAGATCTTTCGAGTTCCTGGAGCCTCCCTTCGGTGCCGACGATGATCACTCCGGTGGTTTTAGCCGGTAGGAGTCCAGCATGCCCCTTCGCCCTTTCCCGGGGCGAAGGAAGTACATGAGGTATTTCCACCGGATCAATAAAAAAAAATAAAAAAAGGCCTAGTGGACTAAGGCCTAACCTTCCTCATCGTGAGATAAGGCCTATGCCCAGCAGTGGGACAGTAATGGACTGATTATGTATTTCCGAATACAGACAATCGGCCGCCAAATATTATCTATGGTCTATGTTCTAACATAACAACTGTGCTCTAACTGAACCATGTCACCTGCGCTAACTGGCAACTATACCGATATCGTCACGTTGACCTTGACCTCCGTCTAACCACAGGCTATTCAACGGTTTACACTGCATGTCATAATAACTAGGTTTCACTATTAATAGATCTATTATTATAGAACTGTCGAGAGCTCGTGACCGTGCATTCGCGCTGTTTATTATGCACTCGCGGTCGAGATAGCAACAATGTATTGCAGAAGTTTCCTTATTTTTAAGTGTTTCTTTCTACTGTATTGATGGCACGTTTGGCGGAGTAACTAAGCTAATGGCTATCTGCTACGTGTCGCTTAAGATGTTTTTATAAGTGTAGATACGTTGCCCGCGCTCTACGATGGTCACATGAAAGCAAGGTAATTGCCCGCAGTTAACTTAGTCGCGCACCGACCAGTGTTGTGGCTTGGTGTGAATCATAAGCGTAAAAAATAATGCTTTCCTGTGTTTATAGACGATGTACGAAGTATACTGCTATTGTGAGAGATAAAGACGTTTTATTTCATAAATAAATAAATACGTAACGAAAATTTTTTTATTACGCGGTCTAATGGCGGCCGGCGTGCCATTTTGTAGTGCAATAATGTTCGTGTATGGCGCGTCTAAATGTAAAATATCATTGCGTGTCGCGGGTTTGTTTCCTGATTGATCTCCAGTGGAAATTATTCATGAACTTCCTTCTCCCCGGGGAAGGGCGAAGGGGTATGCTGGACTCCTACCGGCTGTTACCACTGGAGCTATCATCTTCGTCACCGAAGGGGGCTCCAGGTTCTCGTAAGATCACACTAGAGCCGCCCATTGGTGCCACGCCTTTAGGCACATCTCGGAGGGGACGACTGTAAAGCGGTCACCCCCTCTAGCGTAGAGCAGGTGGCTAAAGTGTAAAAAGGCCGCCCCCCCAGGCACTACTCGGGGAGGTCTGTAATGGATTGCTCTCTCTCGCTATGCGCTGTGCTGCGCACACGGCGGCACTTTACCACGTGCGCGCCGCCGTCCAGGGTCTATTCGGTATGAGTGCGCAGACTCCCTAATCTGCGCGGCCTACATAATATAGTCGTTTGAGGTCTGGGTTTTGCGCATGTGAGGTTTATATCTGTAAACTGTACCCACAATACAGGAGAATCACTACAAAAAAAAAAACAAAAAGAAATATCCAGAATTTCATAATTGGTGACCACTACTCCAACAAAACAGGCAGGCAATTGATGTTCGGAGATTTGACCTCACACAGTTATTTTTAATTTTTTTCCCACATTCACACATTATCGAAACAATACAACAATGATGGGAAAATAAAATGATACTATAAATATACATAAATATATTGATAGGATGTCTTCAATCTCAAAAACGGAATCATAATACCGAAAACACTCTGTGAAGAAACCATTTCATGACTTATTATTACAGTATAAGAGTAATAAATATTGTTAACGCCGTTGCTATTGTCTTGAAATGTTTTAATGAAGATATATCTACTATAGCACAAGAAAGTACCTTAGAAACTAGAATCAATCTTGAAGGAAAGAGAGGGAGGAGAAGACCAAACGAAACGTGAAACAACAAGTGAAGGATAAAGTGCGAGTCGAGTCATATCAAGAGATCATCTTTAAGCCGACATTCAGAAAAGTTCCAGACAGAAAAAGCATCTGATGAACCATATTGAAAGACATAGAGGCGCTTAGATATATCGAATATTAAACATTCACATACTATATATACTGTCTTTGTGTCTATTGATCAGCCAGTATCGTCTATACCAGGGGTTCCCAACCTTTTTTTGTCTACTGCCCACTTTAAGAATACATTATTTTTTAACGCCCCCCTTTTTAAACATACTTAAAAACCGCTAAGTACTTATAACTGATTATTGAAACGCAAATTTATAGTATCCGGACAGAGTATCTTTTATTGAAAATAAAACAAACATAATCAATTCTTATATAAAAACTAATGTGAAGGTTGAATCTGATGCTGTTCAATAAGTTTGTTGATATCAGGTTCCAATTTACTCAAAACCAGCCGCAAGTCGCCACGTTCGGTAACACGCAAACGATTTCTCTTTTTAGTAAGCAGCGTTGCCACAGCACTAAATCCACGTTCACACAAATATGACGATGGGAATACTATCAAAAATCGTTGAACAATTGACCACAATCCAGGGTACAATTGCGGTATCGGTTTTTGTAGCCAAAATTCTTGATATCCATTTTTGAACTTGATTTTGATTTCTTCGTTTGTTGTCAATTCTATAAGTTCTTCTTCCAGCTAAGGTGACATTGCTGTGTTGACATTTGAAAACGGATCCAACACCCAGTCTGGTATTTCCAAGTTTAAAATGTCCTGGTATCGTTCGGTGAAGTCAATGTGGAGGTTTTCCAAATGTTGGCAGTAGGCAAACAAGTCGTCGTTACTGCAGTATACTGATAAATTCGGAAAATTGTGAAACTCACGTCTGCCCATATTCTTTTTGTGCAGAAGCAGTTTGGCTGCGAAAGCAGCAACGACATTTTTTGTTTTAATTAAATTTAGTTCATCGCCTTGCAGTTGGAGGTTCATGTCGTTGAACATTTTATACAGGTCTGTCATGTAAGCTATATCATTCTTTGATGTTATGAGCTTGTTGCGCAGTTCTGTATCTTTAGTTTCCAAGAACTCTATCATAGAGTCAAACAGGTTGTAAAATCGAATCAGACAATTGCCTCTTGACAGCCAACGAACTTCAGTATGAAGCAACAAACGGTTGAAATCTTCGTCATTAGTAACACAAAGCTGATGAAATAATCTATCATTCAAAGAGCTGCTACGGATTTTATTGACTGCCTTGATGACATATTGCAGTGATTGAAATAGTCGTTCACTTAAGTTTCTAGCAACCAAATGTTGTCTATGAATAACGCAATGTATAGCAAGGACATCTGGAATTTTATTCTTTAAGTATGCTATGAAGCCTTTATGGCGCCCTGTCATAGCCGGAGCGCCATCCGTAGCAACTGATATAATATTTTTCAAAGGAATCTCTTTCTCTTCACAAAACTTTTCCAATGTATTGAATATGGTTTCGCCTTTTGTATCTGTCTCCAAATTTCTGGCAAACAATAGTTCTTCACGTATTTTCTCATCTTTAATAAACCTCACGTAAGATAGCAACAACGCTTCATTAGTTGGTAAAGTGGACTCATCGAGCTGAATTGAGAATTGACTAGTCCTCAGATGATTGCACAATGATTCTTCAATGTTTTCAGCCATTTCATCAATTCGTCTTTGCACAGAATTATTACTCAAAGGAATTTTTCGGATAATATCTGCGGCCGGTTTATGAAGCACAGTAGTTATTACTTCCTTTATTGCTGGCAAAATTAACTCTTCTCCGATGTTGTGTGGTTTGCCTTTTTGAGCAATTAACAAAGAGATATTGTACGAAGCTCGAAGTCCGTCGTCATCTCGCTTAGCAGCCGCCGAAAATAGTTTTGATACACTTGGCTGAGTATTATGCTTCTTCTCTAGGTCTTGAAAATATGCTACATTCTTTTCTGTCTTATCTGGATGCATTTTATTCAAATGATCTTGCAGTCTTGAAGGCTTCATTGCTTCGTTCGAAAATGTTTTTAGACATAGAAGACACAAAGGCGACGACGGGTTTGTGGGATTTTCAATAAATCCGAATTTAATATATTCCGCAGAGTATTGCCGTCTCTTCTTTTTTACTTCCGACATTGTTTTGTTTTAAGAAATACGTAAGTGTTGAAATCAAGTACTGCTTATCTATTATGCGCGAAACCGCAAATGAAAATAAAATAAATTTACGTCGTTTATATAGGATTGCATAAGCAGCACGCACCAACAGGAATAAGACAAACGTGCACAAACTCGTTTATCTCATTGGACGCCCAATCGTACTCGACAAGCAAGAACTAGTATTATAGAACCAGCCGATTGGTATAGGAATGTACAATTCGGATTATTTAACAAAAACTTGTTAAAACATGATTGCCCGCGGTCTTTTATATCGAACCGAGTTTGAGCTATATCTTAATTAATATTAGTTGATGTTCACAAGATGTAGTCGAGAGTCGAGAGCTCAGTCGGTGTCTAAGAGTCTTCCTAGCTAGGTAGATGAAATTATAAATCGAACCCAAAGCCCTACACAATGCCCCTTTTTTTTCTGGGTCTCTTACCGCCCCCCTTTAGGCCTGCAGCGCCCACAAGGGGGCGTTATCGCCCACGTTGGGAAAGACTGGTCTATACGATAAAATATTATTATTTTCCGTTTTCTTTGATACTCATTTTAGAAATTGCCTGTCTACATTAACAGCCTACGATGAAAAGGAAACTGGCATGTTATAATTTTTAGATAAAATCCGTTTAACGTTTAGAAAATATCTGGTAAAGACCTAATCTAACGGAGAGATTTAAATTTTTAAGAACATTAATTTCATTTCATTTCTTTCATCATCATATCAGCCAAAGGACGTCCAATGCTGAACAAAGGCCATAGATTTCCACAATTTTGACGTCGTTTTGGGGGGAATTTGCCAGAACTCACCACGCTTAGCAGGCTGCTCGGTGCGCGCAGTATAGATACTATTCCACCGAAGGGTCGCTGCTGCTCATCCCTCTGGTTTAGTCCCTTAGGTGCCATTTACGACATCCACGGGATGAGATGGAGTGGTGGTATATTCTTAATCCGGACACCATACGGAATAATTTTCTATCAGTATTTTCTAATTTACCTTTCTTTGGGTAAATTAAATTTGAAACTTATGTAATCATTTTTTGTGATGGCCCATAATTATCGGCAATTAACGTAATGTCAATAATAAAAAATATAATTACATAAATATACCAACGAAACTATACAAAAGTCATTAGAGGGCAAAAAATAGATTTTCATAGATACATACAAAGGCTTTAATAGCGAGACTATCTTCAAAATAACATTATTTTGAAGATGAATGTATAAGATGGTTGCTGCGCAGTTATCAGCGCTTATATTCAAATTATTCTTTAAACATGTGTGAGGAAAAACTATACAAGTGGCCAGTTATAGAAGTGTGTTTATGTGAGATAGATAAATCTGCGCAGGTGCTTGCCTTAATCGTCTTGGTTTCTTTATCGCATCAATTTATTAAATCATCCAATTGTTAAACCGTAGAAAAACACTCACAGAATGATATTCAGATTGGGTAGTTGATAATTTAACTTTATTTATAGCTTTATCTTCAGGCAAATAAGGAAATATTGACACTATAACTAATTCTTTGGTTTTATTAACATTTTAATATATATATTTAACATGTATGTACTAGTACTGACATCATAACAAATCTTATTTACCAGTTCCAATTTAAAATTAGTTTACATATGGATTTTGACATTATTTGATAGATCAGCAATACCTGATATATTATAAGTAATGTAATTGATTAGTATAACATTGTTATGATTTGGAATTGTATTATTATGGTATAATGTACGATCAAATAATTAATTACTAAGACCAATTTGTGCTACATTCTAGCAATAAATATTAATTTTTTATTTTAATAGCCTATAGATAAACATACATATAATATTTAGCTAAATATCCTTTATAATAAACACAAATATACATTTTAAAGCAAGTTTAACCGTCCTCACACCGAAAAGGATAAAGCTCTTGAAATATAAAAGTAAAAAGATACATTTCTAGACAACCTTCAAACGAGACTACTAATTCGATTATTTATCTGCCGGTCCGTAATCTATCGATTGTGTATTGGAATTGGCCATAGTGAGGATATGACAAGCACACGGCTGTATAATAGTAAAACTACGTCAATAACTAAATCTATATGTCTTATTAAGCTGTCAGGTAGCACAGCTTTAATACAAATATAAATAAGGTCGTGATCAAAATTCATACCACCTATCTACCTGCTTACGGGAAAAACAACAATACACTCAATAAAATAACTTTATTTACAATGCTTGCAGCACACCTGCGACTTCGCAAGCCATTGTCGTCATGACGGGAAACACCTGAGAGAATGACAATGTTGTCCTGAGTGTGCTAATACGCGAGAGACGTACTGCGTATTTACAATGTTGGCGCTGTGTTGCCAGATGTATTACTTAGTGTGGAATAATAATAACCCAGACTGGTGGCCTGGGAATGACTCTACGTGGGATTAGTACACCAAATGCATCCAGCAACTTTAGAGATAAGCCCAAAAAACCAGATTTCTGCGGTTGAATATTTTTGATACTGGAAATATAAGGATAATAAAGCATGAAATAATACTACTACTAAATGAAAATATGTTGTCAAAGCTAGACATAAGATGTTACATAGTATTTAAAACAAGTAAAAAATATAAAAGCAGACCGCGTAAAAAAATTACATATTTAAATATTATAATAGCGTATGTCACTCCCACAATTAAGACCAATCTAACCACACCTCATGTGTTAAACTTCATCGAGCCGTTTAGACTACAGAGGTCGAGGTCAGAGACAAAAAATAAGACACATGCCTATACTCGAAAAACATTAAACCTCCTTCTGGCTCAGTCGGGTACAAATACGAAATATCTTTAATTAGTATAACAAGAGCCCGATGTTAATACTGCTATAAATAATGAGCTCGGATGTGATACCAAATTGTTCTAACAGAGATTAAATAACCGGTACTCGAGTATTCGTCAGTATTTTCCTTGAATGCGCACCTACTTACAGCGAATAGGCACGATATAAAGAGCACGTATTTACTATAACTCCAAAACATTTACATACATAACAATACACTATACATTTTCAGACTTAGCTTTTGCTTAAATCTACTGATCGAGTACTCACTACTTAGTGCAGTACATATTAATTTACTGATCTATCATTGCAATAGCCCTAGGTATAGGTAGTATATCTGGCACAGGACTGCCAGATATTCTGCTAACTAAATAACTGTCTCGAGGTGACGAGTGCATTGTGGTGCCACGCAAAACTAGTCCTGGATAGTATTACAAGTGTTATTTATGGGCAGCCGTGACGCTTACCGAATGACTTGCTCGTCTCTTCACCAGGTTGTTTAGAATATCTCAGTGTCATTGAGTTGAGCATCTAGTATTGACGCCCCGATTCTCATTTGCTCTGCTGTCTGATATCTTCAGAAATAATATACCTGATCGGCTTTTGAGACACCTACAGTTATGGAAATTGACTTCTATGACTATTTACCAACTTTTTGAACTTTTACTAGGTTCTATTCTTATCCAGGACTCAAACGGCACATACACTTTTTTCTCAAACCGTTTAATTAATCAAAATCTCTAAGACCGCTTGATGTTTCCCCAAGGTTTCATATTTGGACCCTAATTTTCGTCTTCTTCTTTAAAGGGTATGCCACAGTATACTGCTTAAAAACGTATATTTATTCTTCTAATACACTCTTACTTAGACTTTTTATGCTATCTACGTAATTTTAAGTGGCACATAGTAACCCAGCCAGTCCAAGTGATACAACGCGTTCAGACCCACCTACGTGATGTGAATGTTCATGTTCCTTATTTGCGACGTTAGCAATTGATACGTATTTAGATTTTATTATCAACAACTGACTGAATGACGTTATGAAGTAATCAAAGTAGCCACGTAATTGGAACTCAAGACACAAATAATAACTTGAGTTTGAATCACTTGATTATGTTGTACTGATTTTCTTAAGAACTCTTCCACGTGATTGGTTCGTTGGACCTACAAAGAGCTTTTCGAACAAATGGATAATGTTAACCACAGCCAACATTATCCTTCTTTAAGGTTAAGCCTGTCATCTCCTTTTCATATAAAATAATATTGCCAAATTTATACATTTTATTTTTCATTTAACCTATTTAATTGGCCATTAATGGATATATTTGTATTCGCATAATGTTTCAAAAGAAAACTATATTTATTTTGTATACCAAGGTTCTGGAATTTATAAAGCGAGAATTTGTTAATTTCGAGTTATTTTTGACAAATGTTAACAATTTCTGCAATCATAAAATTTTGTGACTTCCAAAATATAATAATTATTTATTTATTCCAAAAACTTAGTACTATGTTACAAATAACAATTTGGCAGCATTTATTTAAACAAATGATTGTAGCATCTGTAGCCGAACTAGGCAATGCCTGTAATGCACATATCATTTATATGTATTCAAGGTATGTCACCTACCTACATAGGTTTATTGTAGTTTTAACGGTTTGCTCTTTTTAATTTTTTATACTGTATCTGTTGCTCTGTTTTATTTTGTGCCTCTCTGTTGTGATCAAATAAATCTGGCTTTCTTTCTTTCTTTCTATTTCGGTTATCAGCGCCAATCCCCTCAAACTATTTTTCATTAAGTATTAATAGCCAACGACATGTAGTTAATAGTTTGTACTATATTTTACAAGGGATCTGTTTGTTATTATTTTTATTGTTTAAAACAATCTTAAGCAAAAATTAAACCTAGGAAAGTGTGACTAGCAGACATACTTGACGCATTAAAATTAAAGAAGACACTCTAGGTTGTGTTTAATCATACGAACGTGAGTGAAATGTTTAAGAGTTTAATATTTCTGATATATGTATACGTATTATTCCTTACCTTACCTTTTTTTTTTATTGACCCGGTGGAAATACCTCATGTACTTCCTTCGCCACGGGAAATGGCGAAGGGGCATTTATTTATTTATTTTATTTATTTATTTATTGATCACAAAATCCACAGCCCTTAAATATTACAAATTTCCTTAAATATTAATCTTACAGCCAATTATGGATTTACAATTTACTTTCCTACATCTTATGCAACAGATACAGAAAATAATAAAGAACAGACTAATAACAAAATACGTAAATCATAAGTGTATGTATGTGTGTAGGTGCGGAGTGTTAGTGTGAGAATGAGTGTGTGGAGTATCCCTGTTATAAGTGAATACCACGTGAGACACTTCCATCCAAACAGTTTATCATATGTTAGTTATATGTAACAAGTTCAAGTAATTATCAGTTCGTCATTTCGTCATTTAGAGCAGTAAGTAGCAGCTTCCTGTACGTACCCACATTAGTGTTAAATATATCCAGACTAGAAAATTTGCATGCCGGACTCCTACCGGCTAAAACCACCAGAGTGATCATCGTCGGCACCGAAGGGAGGCTCCAGAAACTCGAATAATCTCCATCGACTGTAAAGAGGCCACCCCCCCTGGCATCTCTCGAGGGGATTGTAAAAGATTCCCCCGAGGCCTCACTATGCGCTGTGCTGCGCACACAGCGGTACGTGACCACATGCGCACCGCTGTCTTCCCGGGGGTCGCTCGGTATGAGCGCGCAGATTTCCCAATAAGCGCGCTCGCGACCCCCAAGGCCCCCCGCCATATAAAGACGATAGGGGCTCAGGCGTGTTGGACACGGGCACCGCGGCGGTTGTTACCCCGGCCCCGTGTCCTCCTCCTCCGAACCTTTACCTTACCTTACCTTTCATAGATAGTTCAGCAATTTTGAAATATGGTCGATCATCAAATTTACTTTTGCTGCTGACTGTACATCCCACTACAAAGTTTTAAGTGACGGATCTGTCCTGAAGTTACGAAACATTAATGCACTTAAATCGGACACAACAAGTTAAGCCGTATGCGAGTTACAAACGCGCTGAGGGGAACTGGACATATCCGGAATATCCTATAGTTTAGCGAGTTTTCACATACGTATACAAACATTCTTGTGATATCCTTAGAAACCTATATAAACAAATAAATGGTTACTACCCTTACTTATATGCCACGAAATTCCTTTTGTCTCGGTTTTAATTCGTTGGAGGTGAGACTGACTTATGACCAGACCATATCTTCTGTGTCGTGGGTGCGTTTATCGACATAAATTCCACATACAATACAACAACTACCTGCAGATCATACAAATAATTGTTCCGTGCGGGAATCGAATCCACGACCCGGAGCGCAGCAGCCGGCTGTATCAGCCACTGCACCAACCGTGCCGTCAATTTATATATGTATGATTGTCTTTTTACCTTATAGGTATAAGGTTATAGGTACTTAGTTGTGATAATTTTATTTATAATATATTGATAATGTCTTTAAGTAGTGTAATTGACTTTGGCCGTTCTATTTAAATAAATAAATCATTATACCTATCGATATTTATACAAATAAATAAAATGTCATGTCAAATGAAGTGTCTGTCGTAATGTCAAAATAACAGCTTTTTACTAAATGCATATGAAAGTATTTACGTTCACTCACTCATTTCGGCCGAATGAAGTCCACTGCTGGACACAGGCCTCCCCCAAAGATGTCCACAATGACCGATATGGATGTGTTGTGGGCTCATTGGGGGGTTTTGCCAAAATCACCACGCTTGGCAGACGGGTTGGCGATCGCAGTTGAGTTGTTAATGTACTTGAAGGACGCTGCTGCCCATCCTCCAGCTAATCCCTTAGTCGACTTTTACGACACCCATGGGAGGAGATGGGGTGGTGGCATTCTGACCCGGCACCACACGGCATATACGTTACTTATAACAAAACAACATTTTCTTTGTGTCTGTTTTTTTTAAAATAAATCTCCTACCACTGAGATTTGGTCCGTGCTCTTTTTCATTGCGTTTAATTGTTAAAGTGGTTTTGATTTATATTAAAGCATACTCCAGATACGGATATTCACTTAAATGAACTTAATGTTAAATTAAATATAAGATGACTCGACTCATCCATCACTATTATTATTAGTATATAATTATTATTACGTTTTTTTCTGTCTGTTTGTTCCGGCTGATCTCCGAAACGGCTGGACCGATTTTGACGGGACTTTCACTGGCAGATAGCTGATGTTATTAGGAATATATAGATTAGGAATATAACTTAGGCTACTTTTATTTTAGAAAAAAAATTAGGGTTCCGCGAAAAAAATTAAAACCCATGTATGTATGTGTCCAATATGTATACTAATTACATTATTTATAAATAATACGATTTCTTTTAAACAAAATGGCGGGTGCAACTGCGGAACACAGGTAGTAGTTTTTATGAATAAAAATCTTTTGAACTTAAATTTTAATATGAATATCACGTCACCTGTGAGCACTCTCAGTGTATCTCTACTACCAAACAATGTAGTTACGTCAACAAATTGATTAGTATTCTGTGTAAGGAACAACGGTTGACGAAAACGCAATACAAAGCATTTGTGGTCTGCTTGTGTTTTCGTGATCTGCACCTGGCTAAGAAGTCAAATGAATGAAGATCTAATCAGTGCGGTGTCGTATGGCCTCGGACCTTAAAATAAGCAATTGTATAATAACTCAAGTCGCCATTGTAGCCGAAAAATGTCTACTTCTGGACAGAAGCCTCCCCTAAAGATTGCCACAACTACATATCTGGTATTAAGATGTAGCCCCATTGCGGGGTTTTACCCGTACCCGGAATGTTGTTACCAGTGATGACATATGGAACAGAGACGTGGTCACTCACAATGGGCCTCATAAGAAAGCTCAAGGTCACTCATCCAGCTATGTAAAGAGCTATGCTTGGTATTTCTCTACGAGATCGAATCAGAAATGAGGAGATCCGTAGAAGAACTAAAGTTGTCGACATAGCTGAAAAAATTAGTAAACTGAAGTGGCAATGGGCAGGGCACATTGCTCGTAGAACTGATGGCCGCTGGGGCACAAAGGTTCTAGAATGGCGACCGCGCACCGAAAAACGCAGCGTGGGACGACCTCCAACGAGGTGGACAGACGACCCGGTGAAGGTCGCTGGGAGTCGTTGGATGAGAGCGGCATGTGACCGCTCGTTGTGGAAATCTAAGGGGGAGGCCTTTGTTCAGCAGTGGACGTCCTGTGGCTGATATGATGACCCGTACCCGTACCGTGAGTAAGTAACTACAATTTATTTTGTTGTTTAAGATTATTTTATTTAAATAAAAATATAATAAATGATAACAACGACACCGCAGTCCCTTGAGACAAAATTCATTTAACCAGCGATGATATATGGCACAGAGACGTGATCACTTACTGTGGGCTTCATAAGAACGCTCAATCAATCAATCAATCGTGTTGTGTGCTTTTTGGGGGTGTTGCTATAATCGCCACACTTGGCAGGCGGGTTGGCGATCGCAGTTGAGTTGTTAATGTACTCAAAGGACGCTGCTGCCCATCCTCCGGCTAATCCCATAGTCGCCTTTTACGACACCCACGGCATGTGATGGGTTGGTGCTATTCGTAGCCGGCACCACACGGTCGAACTACAAGGTCGCATCACAATATCCAAACTTAGGATCATTAATGCGTTACATTAGGATGTCATTTTACAAATGCTTGCCTTCTTTTATCCTTATCATTCATCATTTCGGCCGAATGAAGTCCACTGCTGGACACAGGCCTCCCCCAAAGATCACCACAACGACCGATATGGGTGTGCTGTGGGCTCATCGGGGGGTTTTGTCATAATCGCCACGCTTGGCAGACGGGTTGGCGATCGCAGTTGAGTTGTTAATGTACTCGAAGGACGCTGCTGCCCATCCTCCGGCTAATCCTTTAGTCGACTTTTACGACACCCACGGGAGGAGATGGAGAGGTGGTATTCTGAACCGGCACCACTCTACTAAGTTTATCCTCACGGCATTCGTGGATAGACAGAAGACTATTAGAAGGTAGGAATGTAATACATAGCAAGCTAGCTATCTAATCGAAATTAACTTCATTTTTATCTATGCAATTGATATCAAAAGCTTTAAATATCTTGCCATTACGATAAAGGTATGGAACTGACGTCAGAGCCGGTCACGATCGCTCCCTCGACCTTCCCCTCATAGAATGTTAAAGATGAATTGATTTTTATGAAAAATCTAACCTCATTTAACGTTAAAGGCTTTCCTAAGACGCACGCAGGATCTCAAGCATCAGTCCAACGCGAATCAATTACTGGAAATCGCTTACGGCCGAAATTAATAATCAATCTACTCCGAAATCTTTGGAATATGGACGGCAATTTGTCTGTTTTTTAAATTAAATGTGAACCTAACACAAAAACGGATCCAGTTCAATATCTTAAATCTAAGGATTTTCGATTAGATTCGTTTGTTTATTTATTTACGTTTATTCATTATTAATTTCGAGTATATTTTAACATAAAACTACATCCGTATTTCCTAACAAAAAAAAAGTTAATACCAATTTTACTTACATAGTGGTGGATACTACTGGATAAGTGAACCGCACCCCGCGGGGGACGGCGGACGTGCTCGAGTTGGGACCGTTGAAATGATCATTAAGGAAACGTTTTGAGCAATTTTGATATTTAAATTTGACGTCCTAGCGACGAAAGCTTAATTTTTCCTTATAAATCCAGTTCATACCGTAGATTATCGGGCTGGCGCTTTGTAGTTTTTTTTAAAGTAAAAACTTCTTTCCTGAGACAAACTGTCCAGTTAGGTAGGTCCAACTTCGAAAAAGAGGTCAATCGTCGAATCCGACTCGGCTGGGCAGCGTTCGGGAAACTTCGCAACGTCTTTTCGTCAACAATACCGCAATGCCTCAAGACGCAAGTCTTTAACCGATGTGTGTTACCAGTGATGACATATGGAACAGAGACATAAGAAAGCTCAAGGTCACTCAGCGAGCTATGGAGAGAGCTATGCTTGGTATTTCTCTACGAGATCGAATCAGAAATGAGGAGATCCGTAGAAGACCTAAAGTTGTCGAAATAGCTGAAAGGATTAGTAAAGTGAAGTGGCAATGGGCAGGGCACATTGCTCGTAGAACTGATGGCCGTTGGGGCACAAAGGTTCTCGAATGAAGACCGCGCACCGGAAAATGCAGCGTGGGACGACCTCCAACGAGGTGGACAGACGACCTGGTGAAGGTCCTGGGAGTCGTTGGATGAGAGCTGCATGTGACCGCTCGTTGTGGAAATCTAAGGGGGAGGTCTTTGTTCAGCAGTTGACGTACTGTGGCTGATATGATGATGATGATGATGCATATTTTTAGATGAGATAAAATCTCTGGACTCGCTCTTTTTTTTTATTGGACCCAGTGGCAATTTTTCATAAACGTGCTTCGCCCCGGGGAAGGACGAAGGGGCATGCCGGACTCCTACTAGCTAAAACCACTGGAGCGGTCATCTTCGGAATCTAAGGGGGCTCTTTGTAGACCTAGTTCATTACACCAGATGCATATCAACATCTTAGTAATGCTTTGATCTATCTAAATCTATCAGCCAAAAGAGTGTCCATTGCACTGGACCAGTTACACACGGAATGTGTGTCATTTTGGGGGAATTTTCCAGTACTTACCACGCTTGGCAGGCGAGTTGGAGAGCACAGTATGGGTACTGTTACACAGAAGGGTTGCCAATCCCTCTGGTTTAAAGTCCCTTAGTCGCCTTTTACAACATCAACGGGACGAGATAGAGTGGTGCTATATTTTTGGACACCACACGGAATAATGTCTTATTATTATGGAAATATTTGTTTTTCCCACCTGTTTCGGTTCATTACTTACATTAGATTACATTGAATCCACCTTGTGTAAGTAACCCCCATTGTGCAACAAAGTATAAACAATGAAATTACAATAGTCACATGCTGGCGGCAACAATGCACTGCTATGTCAAAGTTCGCCCCCACATTAGCGCTCCATATATTTTTACTCCACGTTTACAAGGCAACTGATAATAAACCTCAGTGTCATCACCATAATGATCCCATTCAGTACGTTGATACAGTAATAACCTGTCCACAGTAAATTATGATCGCTTGTACAGGAAAATGTTTACGATCGCGTGCCAGGCCGTTAGGTACATTATTTTTAAACTTCGATATCTGCGGTACACTATACATAAATAATAGTATATGTTGTATGTATTAGCAGGTTATATTCTTCTTTTGCCTTTGCCCAGCACTGGGACAGTTACGGGCTGATTTTATTATTAGTAGGTTATTTATAAGATTCAAGTTTTTTTTTTAACAAAGACGGTGGCCCACACTAAGATTTCTCCTGTGTCGTGGGTGCGTTTACAGACATAAATTCCACATGCTACACACCCAGACCCGGAACAACTATCTGCAGATCATACAAATATTTGTTCCGTGCGGGAATCGAACCCGCGACCCGGAGCGCAGCAGCCGACTGTGTCAGCCACTGCACCAACCGTGCCGTCAAATGGTTTAATGGTAACCTATTTATTGCTAAATAGACTATATGTATCGAAAGTCTAATGTATAGTGTAGAATGCAGTTTATAAGACTTTTAAGAGCCAATGAAATGAGAATGCAATTGTAAAATAATAATTAATTAGCACTTCTATAAGTGCTGGACATTTTATTACATTTGTTCATCGTTGGCGTGTTTCTTGCTAAATTAGGTGAGTTAATGAATGCCTGAGTAAAAATGTCATTAAAGTCACAGACTAGTCAAGGCAACACTTAAAGCACACGTTAATACATATTCAACTTGGAATGCAACTGCACGCCGTGTGGTGCCGGATCAGAATACCACCACCCCATCTCCTCCCACGGGTGACGTAAAAGTCGATTAAGGGATTAGCCGGAAGATGGACAGCAGCGTCCTTCGAGTACATTAACAATTCAACTGCGATCGCCAATCTGTCTGCCAAGCGTGGTGATTATGGCAAAACCGCCCAATGAGCCCACAGTACACTCATATTGGGCCTTGTGGTGATCTTTGGAGGAGGCCTGTGTCCAGCAGTGGACTTCATTCGGCCGAAATGATGGGGAGAGAATCCTTTGCCAGGAACCAAACGGTATATTATTTACAATTATCTCTATAAGCTATCATTCAGACAACAGAATGGAATTCAACTGTGCCAAATGCTATGCTATGACCTTCGGTCGAATGCGGCTCCCAATAGATTTCGAATACAAGTTAAGCAATGACACGATCGGTAAAACTCCGGCAAAGAAAAGTGAAAGATTTGGGAGTCACATTCGACTGAAAGCTCTCATTCCATGACCACATGCTGCTGACGGCTAAGGAATCATACCGACGATTTGGGTTTCGTTCTGCGGAATTCAAGTGAATCCCACAATGCAGATGTCAGTAAGTCCTTATTTAATGCATTGGTTTGCAGCAAACTCGAGTCTAGTTCATGTGTCTGGAATCCTCATGAAAGTACTTACACGCTCATGTTAGAAAAGATTCAAAAAGCTTTCCTGAGGTATCTTTATAAACGCGTAAACGGATATTATCCATACCTCTACCCAACTAAGTTTCTTCTCGGGTGCCTCGGTTACAACTCGCTTGAGGTAAGGAGAGCATGTGCCCAAGTTACAACCGTTTGCAAGACTCTTCGTGTGTATATTGATGCACTGGATCTGCATAACGAACTGGCTAGATTTTCCGCTCCAGACAATTACCGCCGCAACAGGAAACACAAGCTCTGCTGTTCCTCCATGCCGCACGGTAGCGCGAGCTAATTCGCCAATACCTCGCACTCTCGCTGTACTCAATGATCTCTTGGATTCCCATCCGAGTTGTGATTTGTTTGCGATTGGAAGAAGATATTGTTAGTATGTCAGAAGCATTTTGAGAGGAATTTATGAAAGACGAGTACCTTGCTGTTTTATGTTCATTGTCTTGTATTATAGCTATGTTCATCATTTCGGCCGAATGAAGTCCACTACTGGACACAGGCCTCACCCAAAGATCACCACAACGACTAACATGGGTGTGTTGTGGGCTCATTGAGGGGTTTTGCCATAATCGCCACGCTTGGCAGACGGGTTGGCGATCGCAGTTGATTTGTTAATGTAATCGAAGGAAGCTGCTGCCCATCCTCCGGCTAATCCCATAGTCGACTTTTACGACACCCACGGGAGGAAATGGGGTGGTGGTATTCTGAACCGGCACCACACGGCTATGTTGTCTATCTTTAATTATTGTAATTGGTCCAAGACCGTTGTAATTAAAGTAAAATAAATAAATTCCTATTATCTGTGCGGACATGGACAATACCTAACTATATAAAACAGGTACCAATCTTCATGTTCGCCACACTATAATAACCATGTAGATAAAGCATCTGTTGCATCACTAATGTTCCCTTATGTAACACGAGCGCTAACGTTGAGGAAAAACGACTTTGTATATATACATCTTGTTTACATACAATGTAGTTTTTACTATACGTGATATTCATAACTTGTCCGTGTGTTATATATGTAGGTAGAACATGAAATGACGAATGAAATTGAATTGAATTGCGCCCTGGGTCGTGGGTTCGATTGCCGCACGGTACAAATATTTGTATGATCTGCAGGTAGTTGTTCCGGGTCTGGGTGTATTGTGTAAACGCACCCACGACACAGGAGAAACACTAGTGTGGGGCAACGTTTTTATATATAAATAAATACTGAATACTGCCCACCCTTTTCATCTCGTCAGTATAGTAAAAGTCGACTATGGGGTTAGCCGGAGGATGGGTAGTAGCGTCCTTCCAGTACATTAACAACTCAACTGCGATCGCCAACCCGCCTGCCAAGCGTGGCGATTATAGCAAATCCCCAAATAGGCGTACAACATACCCACACCCGTCGTTGTGGCGGTCTTTGGGAAAGCCCTGTGTCCAGTAGTGGACTTATTCGGCTGAATGATGATGACATTAATTTCTGAATGATCTCCGTCGGTGTCGTAACTGTCATGTCATCCACACTGTCTGAAGATATATTTAACCAATGTCTCCAACCTACATTGAATTGGGTCGAAACATGGACACTGACTAAGGAAACCGAAAGAAAAGGTAAGGAATTTAATTGTTTTATAAATAATTCGCTACTGACAGAGTGTAGTTGATTGTTAATGGAATAAATAAATTTACAATTACTATTTTTATTAACAGTTAACGATTACTTATTCACGAATAGTAGCGGGGCTCCGAGCAATCATCGCTGACTTTAATATTGACTACAATATTTAATAGCAAATATTGGCTTCGCAAAGCAATTTGTAAAATTGTAATGTTGTAAAAATACCTGTAAAACTAGAACAACTTTATGAAGCTGGGCGGGGCCAGGTATGCCCCAACCATGGTTCATGCAGACCAAAGACAAGTTATATTTTAGTCGGTATTTTTTTTGTTAAAAAGATGTATTTGTTTCTTTTTAGTGTAAATAAATTTAAGAACTTTTTCCAATTTGATATCAGTATTTAACACTAAAAATAAGAATATTTCAAATCGGTTCTGTGATCTGAGAGGAATATAAACTATTAAAACATCATCTAGATAAGCGCTTCGAAAGAATTCTGCATCAGTTAAAATATGAATTGTTCAAATCAGTCTACTAATCTCGGAGTAATCGGTGTACATAAAAAAAGAAAAAAAAAAGGATCGAATTGAGAACCTCCTCCTTTTCGAAGTCGGTAAAAAGGCTGCAACAAAGCAAACTGTTATCATAATATCTACCAAAATCTCAAAAATTGCGATTGCGTTCCTCAAACATAAAAAACATAAACGACGCAACTTTAGACTAAAAATAACACGTGATTGTTAACAGGACGATGTTGTCGACTAATTATTAATTTGAACACTTTAGGGTGCGTTTACATTTGCGACATTTACGGCCGAATACTCAAACGCCATTTAACGCTAAGGCCCCGCTTAAACAAATTGAGCCGCCCGGTTTTGTACCAAAAACCGGTTTCTCGAATAGTTAAAGCGGGGACTTAACGTTAAATAGCGTTTGAGTATTCGGCCGTTATAACACGTAATCGTTAACCGGAGGATGTTGTCGACTAATTATTAATTTGAACACTTTAGGGTGCATTTACATTTGCGACATTTACGGCCGAATACTCAAACGCCATTTAACGCTAAGGCCCCGCTTAAACAAATTGAGCCGCCCGGTTTTGTACCAAAAACCGGTTTCTCGAATAGTTAAAGCGGGGACTTAACGTTAAATGGCGTTTGAGTATTCGGCCGTTAGTCACGCGCGTTACCAACCGAGGCGGCAATTTCTGACACGCTTTCCGCCTTTTGACATCCAGGCTGAGACAGATGCGTGGGTCTATGCAGCGAACTCTTTTGTTCTTCTGGACACTGATCATAACGAAGTGAGTAGGATATTGACGAACCTGAAATCCAATAGTGCTCCAGGCTGGGATAATGTATCCACTAGGTTTTTAAAATATATAGGACAGGAGATTGTTCCTATCATTGCCCACTTAGCTAGTCTCTGCTTCAGAAAGGGCATCTTCCCTGCGCCACTTAAACAATCTATCATCATTCCAGTTTACAAGGGTGGGGACAGAGAGGATGTCAACAATTACAGGCCCATATCCATTTTACCAGCCATATCAAAAATAATAGAAAAATTAATTAATAATAGACTCCTAAAATATCTACACAAATTTAATACCCTAAGTAGCACACAATTTGGATTTAGACATGGCATATCAACCGAGGATGCTGTTACTGCCCTTAGCTCTCTTGTGGCTGATAATCTGGACAATGGGAGTAAATGTTTGACTGTGTTTCTGGACTTAAAAAAGGCGTTTGATACCGTCTCTGTTCCCATTCTATTAAACAAATTAGAAACTGTTGGGGTGAGAGGAATCCCACTCAAACTTTTTGCAGACTACCTCTCAAACAGGAAGCAGCGGGTTAAAGTCGGAGAACACATCAGTGACGATGCAAATATCACATTCGGCGTCCCTCAGGGTAGCGTGCTGGGCCCTACACTGTTCCTGCTTTACATAAACGACCTCTGCAACATTAAAATCAATGACGCAAGAGTACTTTCTTATGCTGATGATACTGCTGTTATCTTTACTGGGAAATCATGGCATGAAGTTGCCCTTAGTGCTGAGAAGGGTATGACACAAATAGCTAGATGGCTCAAAAATAACCTACTCACGCTAAACACTACTAAAACGAATTACATCTGCTTCAGTATCGCAAATCGTACTCAACCAAGTATAGGTTTTAACATAAGAGTACATGCTTGTGACGATGCAAATAAATGTTTATGTCCAACACTTGATAGAGTATCACAAACCAAATATTTAGGTGTAGTTCTGGATCAGAGATTATCCTGGTACCCCCACCTTGAACAGGTTACTAGTAGGATCAGAAAACTAAGCTGGATCTTCAAAACACTAAGACATATTGCACCAAAAAATGTACCCACCTCCACAAATAACCCCAGAAACCTCCTCAACGAAATATACATAGCCTTGGTGCAGTCTATATTGGTGTACTGTATCCCTATTTGGGGAGGTGCAGCTAAGACTAAGTTTATTGACCTAGAGAGAGCCCAACGTGCTCTAATAAAACTAATGTATTTTAAGACAATCCGATATTCAACGCAAAGTCTTTTCCAAATTAGCGGCTTACTCTCGGTCAGAAAATTATATATCATAAAAACTATACTAAAGAAACATAAGAGCCTACCCTATGTCCCTAGCCTAACCTTAAAAAGAAGAAAATACATAATAGCGGAGGTTCCCCAAACTAAAACCAAGTTCGCCAGCATACAATACAAAAAACGAGCAGCACAGCTGTACAACAGGTTAAACAGAGAGATTTACGTATATAATAAGAAACAACAAGACTGTAAAAAAATTGTAACTAATTGGATAAAACCACTTGCCTACGAGGATACGGAGGCGCTGCTGAATTAAGATATAAGCAGACACCATCCTCAATCTCACGTATACACTCACCCGATACACACACATTCACTCACAAACACACGCATTTACTCCCTTACATTTATTTACACACACTCACACACACCCTAAATACCCTCGCTTTATTCTATATTTTTTATTTTTTTATTTTACTATTTTCTGTAACAACTTAATATTATTTGTCTAAAACTTGATAATGTTTGAACAAGCTATTAACAGATTATAAGATATGGAAGAGCGGAGTCTCCTAACACAGGCTTCATTCGCTTAAATCAGGGGTTCCCAACCTTTTTTTGTCTACTGCCCACTTTAAGAATACATTATTTTTTAACGCCCCCCTTTTTAAACATACTTAAAAACCGCTAAGTACTTATAACTGATTATTGAAACGCAAATTTATAGTATCCGGACAGAGTATCTTTTATTGAAAATAAAACAAACATAATCAATTCTTATATAAAAACTAATGTGAAGGTTGAATCTGATGCTGTTCAATAAGTTTGTTGATATCAGGTTCCAATTTACTCAAAACCAGCCGCAAGTCGCCACGTTCGGTAACACGCAAACGATTTCTCTTTTTAGTAAGCAGCGTTGCCACAGCACTAAATCCACGTTCACACAAATATGACGATGGGAATACTATCAAAAATCGTTGAACAATTGACCACAATCCAGGGTACAATTGCGGTATCGGTTTTTGTAGCCAAAATTCTTGATATCCATTTTTGAACTTGATTTTGATTTCTTCGTTTGTTGTCAATTCTATAAGTTCTTCTTCCAGCTAAGGTGACATTGCTGTGTTGACATTTGAAAACGGATCCAACACCCAGTCTGGTATTTCCAAGTTTAAAATGTCCTGGTATCGTTCGGTGAAGTCAATGTGGAGGTTTTCCAAATGTTGGCAGTAGGCAAACAAGTCGTCGTTACTGCAGTATACTGATAAATTCGGAAAATTGTGAAACTCACGTCTGCCCATATTCTTTTTGTGCAGAAGCAGTTTGGCTGCGAAAGCAGCAACGACATTTTTTGTTTTAATTAAATTTAGTTCATCGCCTTGCAGTTGGAGGTTCATGTCGTTGAACATTTTATACAGGTCTGTCATGTAAGCTATATCATTCTTTGATGTTATGAGCTTGTTGCGCAGTTCTGTATCTTTAGTTTCCAAGAACTCTATCATAGAGTCAAACAGGTTGTAAAATCGAATCAGACAATTGCCTCTTGACAGCCAACGAACTTCAGTATGAAGCAACAAACGGTTGAAATCTTCGTCATTAGTAACACAAAGCTGATGAAATAATCTATCATTCAAAGAGCTGCTACGGATTTTATTGACTGCCTTGATGACATATTGCAGTGATTGAAATAGTCGTTCACTTAAGTTTCTAGCAACCAAATGTTGTCTATGAATAACGCAATGTATAGCAAGGACATCTGGAATTTTATTCTTTAAGTATGCTATGAAGCCTTTATGGCGCCCTGTCATAGCCGGAGCGCCATCCGTAGCAACTGATATAATATTTTTCAAAGGAATCTCTTTCTCTTCACAAAACTTTTCCAATGTATTGAATATGGTTTCGCCTTTTGTATCTGTCTCCAAATTTCTGGCAAACAATAGTTCTTCACGTATTTTCTCATCTTTAATAAACCTCACGTAAGATAGCAACAACGCTTCATTAGTTGGTAAAGTGGACTCATCGAGCTGAATTGAGAATTGACTAGTCCTCAGATGATTGCACAATGATTCTTCAATGTTTTCAGCCATTTCATCAATTCGTCTTTGCACAGAATTATTACTCAAAGGAATTTTTCGGATAATATCTGCGGCCGGTTTATGAAGCACAGTAGTTATTACTTCCTTTATTGCTGGCAAAATTAACTCTTCTCCGATGTTGTGTGGTTTGCCTTTTTGAGCAATTAACAAAGAGATATTGTACGAAGCTCGAAGTCCGTCGTCATCTCGCTTAGCAGCCGCCGAAAATAGTTTTGATACACTTGGCTGAGTATTATGCTTCTTCTCTAGGTCTTGAAAATATGCTACATTCTTTTCTGTCTTATCTGGATGCATTTTATTCAAATGATCTTGCAGTCTTGAAGGCTTCATTGCTTCGTTCGAAAATGTTTTTAGACATAGAAGACACAAAGGCGACGACGGGTTTGTGGGATTTTCAATAAATCCGAATTTAATATATTCCGCAGAGTATTGCCGTCTCTTCTTTTTTACTTCCGACATTGTTTTGTTTTAAGAAATACGTAAGTGTTGAAATCAAGTACTGCTTATCTATTATGCGCGAAACCGCAAATGAAAATAAAATAAATTTACGTCGTTTATATAGGATTGCATAAGCAGCACGCACCAACAGGAATAAGACAAACGTGCACAAACTCGTTTATCTCATTGGACGCCCAATCGTACTCGACAAGCAAGAACTAGTATTATAGAACCAGCCGATTGGTATAGGAATGTACAATTCGGATTATTTAACAAAAACTTGTTAAAACATGATTGCCCGCGGTCTTTTATATCGAACCGAGTTTGAGCTATATCTTAATTAATATTAGTTGATGTTCACAAGATGTAGTCGAGAGTCGAGAGCTCAGTCGGTGTCTAAGAGTCTTCCTAGCTAGGTAGATGAAATTATAAATCGAACCCAAAGCCCTACACAATGCCCCTTTTTTTTCTGGGTCTCTTACCGCCCCCCTTTAGGCCTGCAGCGCCCACAAGGGGGCGTTATCGCCCACGTTGGGAAAGACTGGCTTAAATGGAGGCTCCAATCACTAGTTTGTAAGGAAACTTGTTAAAATAATAAAATATTTTGAATTTTTGAATTTTGAATTTTTTTGAATTAAGCTCAAACATCCATACATCCTTCAAAACAGAATTGGAATAACGGTAAATAACTAATGTGGTATTCGCTAAGACTTGTGCTCATAACTCAACGTCTGCAACGTATCCTTGAATAGCTTCAATCATGTCTTAACGAATACCAGAGTGGCTTTTCACAGTTATTTCAATTCTATTTTGAAGCATGTATGGATGTTTGAGCTTAGAGAATTGTACTACAGGGATGCAATTCATTAAACTCAAACATCCATACATCCTTGAATGAAGAATTAAAACAACAGCGAAAACCCAATTTGGCATTCGCTAAGACTGGTCCTCATTGGTAACCGTCTGCAATGTGTCCTTGAATAGCTTGAAACATGTCATAGCCAATAGGCAATTGATGTTTCACCGTTATTTCAATTCTGGGGTGCAATTCCTTAAGCTCAAAGATCAATACATCCTTGAATACAGAATTGAAATAATAGTCATAGTCATAGTAGTCATAGTAATTTATTGGCAACTAATAAGTTACATGTCTAACAATTAATTCAAACAACACAAATAATTAACGCAATTAAATAATTCAAAATAAATGACACAAAACAAAAATAAAAACAATCAAGAAAATAATAATAATATTAATTAATAATTAACGCCAACAGTTTCTACTATTAATTCACATTTTTAACTGTCATGTCATTATAGCTATAGAATGCTTGTTCAACGAGCCATTTTTTTTAGTCTGCTCTTATAGGATTCCCGTGACGATGCGTCCCGAATGTACCCCGGTACCCGTATACTACAGGTGCCATCACGTGCACCAGTTTGGCCGTTCGCGACAGTCGATGCGGCACAGTTCTAAGATTATGCGAGTTTCGCGTGCTGTATCCGTGGCTGTCGCCGAGCCTCGGGTACTCATTTATATGGTCTCTGGCATACAGTGCTGCTTGGAGGCACACCAGGCTAGGAACAGTAAGTATGGCCATACTTTGGAATATGGAATATAACCCTGTTTGGTATTCGCTAAGACTGGTCCTCATGGCTTATATTCTGCAACATGTCCTTGAACAGCTTCAATCATGTCTTAGCAAATACCGAGTCAGTTTTACACCGTTATTTCGATTCTGTTTCCAAGGATGCATGGATGTTTGAGCTTAAGGAATTGCACCCCTGTATTCAAGGATGTATGGATGTTTGAGCTTAGAAAATTGTACCCCAGACACGCTCCCTCCGCCAAAGCGGCCAAAAATGAGCCTCACAGCGCCAGCGAAGAGCGCACGCGCAAGACGCGAGTCAACAATTATGTGCGTTCGGCATGCGAGCGTAGATGTGAACGCAGCCTTACAAATATAATTTCAAGTTTCATTGATCTCATGACCTTCATATTCTGAAGTCAGTTCAGATGTTGCTAAACCGCGTAGGTCTTACAAAAAAGTGGCAGGTGAGCAAAATATTTATATTTTAACTTTGTAATAATCTCATCAAAATATAAAAGCCGTAACTTGGATTTAAGACTATTGATGTTCAATATTCATTTCGGCCGAATAAAGTCCACACAGACACACACAGGCCTCCCCCAAACCCTTTACCACAATGACCGATATGGGTGTGTTGTGGGCTCATTGGGGGGGTTTGCCATAACGCCACGCTTGGCAGGCGGGTTGGCGATCGCAGTTGAGTTGTTAATGTACTCGAAGGACGCTGCTGCCCATCCTACGGCTAATCCCTTAGTCGACTTTTACGACACCCACGGGAGGAGACGGGGTGGTGGTATACTGAGCCGGCACCTCACATATAAAATACGTGAATTATTACTAAGATTTCACAAACTCGTATTAATGAAAAATCTAACAGGTAAATAGGTATTAGACAAAGCATAGTATTTTACATTAAGCTATTCTGCTTGGACGCAGAATTCTCATAATTCTTACCTGGCTGGTCTTAGCAATAGACCGTAGGAGTCGAACGGTGAAATATTTCCAAACGTGATCTATTGTCTGACTGGCAAAACTGCAAAAAACAAGTGAACGCCGCGCCGAGTGCAGAATATGCAATTCTATCTTATTTTAGATTGGTACTTTTCTGCGCAGTTTCTGGTTAAAAATAACAATCCGCACCGTGCACATTTTAAAAAGAGGTGAAATTAGATATTATTGGAGACCGCGCACCGGAAAACCGGCTAAAACCACCGGAGCGGTCATCTTCGACACCGAAGGAGGGCTCCAGGTCCTCGTAAGATCACACTAGAGCCACCCATTGGTGCCAGGTGCCAGGTGCCTTTAGGCACATCACGGAGGGGATGACTGTGACACCACCTACATACATACACCTAGACCCAGAACAACTACCTGCAGATCTTACAAATATTTTTTCCGTACGGGAATCGAACCCGCGACCCGGAGCGCAGCAGCCGACTGTACCAGCCACTGCACCAACCATGCCGTCGTTTAGACACTACTGCTCGGTAGCAGAATATCAGACACGAACAGTGTGTTGTCTTTTTCGAATTTGGTTAGCATATTCTTAGCGACGGACGGCACGTTAGGTGCAGTTGCTAATCTTGGCGCGAGTTCGATTCCCGCATGGAAAAAATATTTTTATGAGCTTATTTGTGCTTGTGGAACTTATGACTTAACTGTACTTACCAGATGAGAAATATTAGAGAGGGACATTGAATACAAAATACCGGACAAGTCCGAGTTGAACTCTCGTGTAGAGGGTTTCGAAATTGCTGAATATATTGTCTACTAGCTGGGGCCCGCGGTTTTACCCGCGTTTAATTTAAAAGAAATGTAGAGTACATCAACATACACTTGACATAGAATTATCTCTATTGGACTTCAAGGGTATTTCTTGCGCGGAACCCTAATTATTTTTCTCAAATATAAGTAGCCTAAGTTATTCCTTATAACATCAGCTATGTGCCAGTGAAAGTCGCGTCAAAATCGGTCCAGCCGTTTCGGAGATTGTCCGGAACAAAGAGACAGACAGACAGACAAAAAAAAATTGTTTTTTGTTATATGTACTGTATATACTTTCATATGCATTTAGTAAAAAGCCGTTATTTTGATATTACAAACAGACACTTCAATTTTATTTATTTGTATAGATTGGTGCCGTGTGGTGCCGGCTACGAATAGCACCAACCCATCTCATCCCGTGGGTGTCGTAAAAGCTGACTAAGGGATTAGACGGAGGATGGGCAGCAGCGTCCTTCGAATACATTAACAACTCAACTGCGATCGCCAACCCGCCTGCAAAGCGTGGCGATTATGGCAAAATCCCCAATGAGCACACAACACACCGATATCGGTCGTTGTGGTGATCTTTGAGGCAGGCCTGTGTCCAACAGTGGACTTTATTCGGCTAAAATGAAGACTGTCTATTGAAGTGTGTCTTGTACCAATAATTTATCGCAAGAACAAAGTAAACATTGTAGTTGAAAAACATGTTCTCCCATACATTCCAACTGCAACTGTAATTGTGTACGCACAATATTGAATGATTAACATGTTATTTTAAGACCACAGACTTCTTATAGGCCGTGGGTTCGATTCCCGCACGGAACAAATATTTGTACGATCTGCAGGTAGTTGTTCCGGGTCTGGGTGTATTGTGTGTGGAATTTGTGTTTGTAAACTCACCCACGACACAGGAGAAAGCCTAGTGTGGGGCAACATTAAAAAAAAAAAATTATCAACAAAATTTATAAGTGAAGAACTATTCTATTTTTTATTATAATTATGTTCATTAGTTTCGGAGATAAGGGGATAACTGGGGAATGATCATGTTTAATCTATTTGCTTAAATAACTTTAAAACTAAATATATTAAAATAATAAATAAAATATATTTGAGACCCTGAACAAGACCATCCATTTAATATGTAGTACAGTTTGCAAAAAAGTGACCTCTACAGTCAAAATTCATTTATTAAAGTTACACGTCCGTATAACCGTGTGGTGGACACCAATTAAGAATTATTAAGAATATAGCACCACTTCATCTCCTCCCGTGGATGTCGTAAAAGGCGACTAAGGGATTGTAAACCAGAGGGACGGGCAGCAGCGTCCCTTTTGTGAAACTGTAGCCATATTGCGCTCGCCAACCTGCCTACCAAGCGTGGTGAGTATTGGCAAATACCCTCCAAAATGATGCCACAGTTGTGGAATCTAAGGGAGGCCTTTGTTCAGTAGTGGACTCGTAAACGGCCGATATGATGACACGTCCGTATTTGGGTTGTAGAGGTTAAATGTGTACCAAATTCCAACTTAATCGATCCAGTAGATTCAGAGCAAATTGGCTGAGACAGACTGACGGACACACGAGTGATCCTATAAGGGTTTAACCGATTTTTCCTTCGGACGTTCGAAACCCTAAAAAAACTATACTTTCAGTTTAGAATCATATAAGATTTATAAAATATACCGTCTGGAAACAGTATGAGAGAAACAGTCAACCAAGAACATTTGTATTCTGTTACATTAATTCCGAACTTTTGGGAACTCGATTGAATAAGTCGCCGGAAAACTTTCAAACTCGCTAGTCGAATACCACGCAATGTTTTGCAAGTACAAAATCTTTTCTGGTCTGTTATGTTATGTAGATTTCTTTCCTCTTGTTAGCATAGTTTTATAGTTATAACCTTCGGTCTGAGTTTAATAAAAGTTATCTCCTTGGTCAGTTTTCGAGGTCTGGTAATTTATTTCAATCATAATATTTGGTTTGTATATTCTTCGGTCTTCAGATGTTTTTCTTACCAGGATAGTTATTTAAATAATATCTGCCAAGGAAGTCCTCAACAAAAGCTTCGTCTATAGATTTCCACAGCGTCTGGTGACATGGCGGCCGCATCCAACGACTCCTGTTACCTTTACCAGATCCTCTGTGGAGCTATGCTTCCTTTCGGCCGAATGAAGTCCACCGCTGGACACAGGCCTCCCTCAAATATCACCACAACGACTCGACTGTATTCGAAGGATCCTCCAGCTAATCCCATAGTCGCTTTTTACGACACCCACGGGATGAGATGCGTTGGTGCTATTCGTAGCCGGCACCACACGGCACCAATCTATAAAAATAAATAAAATTGAAGTGTCTGTTTGTAATGTTAAAATAACAGCATTTTAAATGCATATGAAAGTATATACAGTACATATAACAACAACATTTTTTTTTGTCTGTCTGTCTGTCTGCTTGTTCCGGATAACCTCCGAAACGGACGGACCGATTTTGACGCGACTTTCACTGGCGCAGTTGGGATGTGCTTGTATCGATATAGTTTATATCGACAGTTTTCCTGTTGCTATACTGCAAACTGTGTAAGGAAAAGATAAAAGTGTTCTGTGCAATAAAAATGCCGACCTAGTAACATATGCAGGTATATATTATATTACGGTGCAGTTATAATCAAACAAGCTATCCATAACATAACTTGACGGCATGGATGGTGCAGTGGCTGATACAGTCGGCTGCTGCACTCCGGGTCGCGGGCTCCATTCCCGCACGGAAAAAATATTTGTGTGATCTGTAGGTACTTGTTCCGGGTCTGGGTGTATTGTATGTGGAATTTATGTTTGTAAACGCACCCACGACACAGGACAAATCATAGTGTGGGGCGACGTTTAAAAAACTGTCCTTTAAAGGCTTATACCTCCTCATCCTCTGAATGCTCATTCACGAAAAAAATATAATAAACACAAGGGTTCAACAAATTTAACAACATCAACCATTTGCTATGCACAATAATATAAATTTTCCTTAACCATGGAACATAAGTCCAAGTTCTTATGTGTTATCAATATTATTATTATTACAAAACTATATTTATTCTATAGCTCACAAACCAACACTGACCGCATTATAATTATATTGATATTATTAAAAATATAGGTAACTAATTAAGTCAATATAGTTTCCCGTAGTGTCTCTGTCTGACGAATTCAAGTAGGTATGTATTTAGTCATCATGAGTCGGTGCATAAGATAAAAAGTGGTTTATTTATTTGGGTTGTATAAACGTACAGAATAATAATTCCAGGTTTTGAATAGCTTTGACAGTTGTCACAAGCTAATGTTAACACGCTTTTATTAGCTTCACTTGTAACTGAATAGAATAACACAATTGTGTCATCAAACTTCCTTCGCGCCGGGGAAGGGCGAAGGGGTAAAATCACTCCTAACGGCTAAAACCACTGGTGACTGTAAAGCGGTCACCCCCCCCCCTGGGGGATTGTAAAGGATCCCCGAAGCGTCCCTGTGCGCTGTGCTATGCGCACACGGCAGCGCGTGACCGCTTGTGCGCCACCCTCTTCTCATGGGGCACTTGGTGTGGGCACGCGGATTCCCCAATCCACGCACCCATGAACCCAGAGGCCCTCCACCTTATACATAGGCTGCACTAAAAGTATCGGGATCGGGGGAGGGCCGATCCCGCTAGAAGAAGGAGGAGACGGCGCCGGGGTAACAACCGCCCTGGTGCCTGATTCCCATACGCCTGGAACCTCCTGCCGTTGCTATAAGGCGGGGGACCTCTGGGTTCGCGGGTGCGTAGATTGGGGAATCTGCGTGCTCACCAAGCGACCCAAGAGAAGACGGTAGCACGCATGTGGTCACGCGCTGCCGTGGAACGCTTTGGGGGATCCTTTACAATCCCCCGGGGGGGTGACCACTTTACAGTCACCCTCTCCGAGATGTGCCTATAGGCGTGGCACCAGTGGGCGGCTCTAGTGTGATCATACGAGGACCTGGAGCCTCCCTTAGGTGCTGAAGATGACCGCCCCAGTGGTTTTAGCCGGTAGGAGTCCGGCATACCCCTTCACCCTTCCCCGGGGCGAAGGAAGTTCATGAAGAATTTCCACTGGGCAATAATAGAAAAAAAAAAAAGCTCCAGCGTCAGGCCTTTCAAACACATTTCATATCAAAGTCAAAGTCAAATTGTTTTTTATTCATGTAAACCTGCTGGAACTTACGAATAGTCAGAATTTAAATAGTTGCACGGTTCCAAGTCGTTGGTACTTTTTTTTTTTTTTTTTTTTATTTTTATTGGTGCCCAGTGGAAATTCATCATGAACTTCCTTCGCCCCGGGGAAGGACGAAGGGGTATGCCGGACTCCTACTGGCTAAAACCACTGGAGCGGTCATCTTCGGCACCTAAGGGAGGCTCCAGGTCCTCGTATGATCACACTAGAGCCAGCCACTGGTGCCACGCCTATTGGCACATCTCGGAGAGGGTGACTGTAAGGCGGTCGCCCCCCCAGGGGGATTGTAAAGGATCCCCCAGTGCGTCCCACGGCAGCGCGTGACCACATGCGTGCTACCGTCTTCTCTTGGGTCGCTTGGTGTGGGCACGCAGATTCCCCAATCTACGCACCCGCGAACCCAGAGGTCCCCCACCTTATAGCAACGGCAGGGGTTTTCAGGCGTATCGGAATTACGCGCCAGGGCGGTTGTTACCCCGGCGCCGACTCCTTCTTCTTCGAGCGGGATCGGCCCTCTCCCGATCCCGCTCTGCGGTCTCCTTCTGGAGCATGACGCTCTCACAGAAGGAGACCACTGCATTCCAATTTTCGTGCTCTGCCAACATAGCCGACACTACTGCTGGCAGAGAGAGATCTTGCCCGATCCGATCGACCAGGATCCGCCGCTCGGCGGCCCACACAGGGCACGCCTCGAGCGTGTGCTGTGCGGTGTCCTGGTCGCTATCACAATGGTGGCATTGTGCCGTGGTCTCGCGTCCTATCCTGTGCAGGTACGCGCCGAAACAACCGTGCCCAGTGAGCACCTGCGTCAGGCCGTAAGTGACGCGCTCGCTCCTTTTGAGCCAGGCTCCAAAGAGCGGCAGGACGGCCTCGACGACGCGCTTGCTTGCAAACTGCATCCGCAGGCGATGACGCCACTTTACAAGTGCGCGCCGCCGAGCTAGCCGCCGCAGCTTGTCCAACGCCCCTGGAGGCGCGCCTTCGCCGCTCTGGCGGAGGGAGCGTGTCTGATCGTAGACCCACGCATCCATCTCCGCCAGGATGTCAAAAGGCGGAAAACGCGCCAGGAGAGTTGCCGCCTCGTAGGACACCGTTCGGTATCCTCGTGCGATCCGGATAGCCACTCTGCGCTGCAGACCATGAATTTTGGTTCTGCAGCGCTGGGCGCCTGATAGTCGAGCTGACCATACAGGCGCCCCGTATAGGACCACGGACCGCACGACTCCTCCGTAAGTCGTTGGTCCTATGGAGCACAACCGGCAAGAAACTCCATGGATATACTCTTTTGAAATAATATTTGAAAGTATTACAGCATAATGCATGCCAATGTGTGGTATAAATACACACATATTTATGCATAATGATAATCAAATGCGTTACAATTAGATTGCTATAACAGTTATACATATATCAATTCAATATACGTGTGATCACTAACAGATGTCTGTATCCATTAAAATTATCCTCATAAATGATTATCGCATCAAATTCCAACCCTCTCACGGCCCACTGGGCGACGGCATACAATCATAATTTCTCCGGCGGCCCAACAGACCGCGTCCACTCATAACCACTGGCTTAACCCTACACGCATCGCTTCCTATTTTCCATCAGCGGATAATTTCCCAGATTTCCACTGGGGGGCGGGAGTGCAGCAAACTGCACTCCCGCCCCCCAGTAGGCAATCATCCGTATTGGTCTGTTCAGTGTTTAAGGGTGAACCTATCCGTACTATAAATTTCCTGTCATGAAAATATACGTGAGTATTATATAACGCCCAACTTTTTTTTTAATCTGACCCTAATTTGTTTGTCGTAACTAAAATATATTCATTTGTTGAATTCGGTCTTGTATGTACCAAGAACTTATGCCGAGAACAAACTTAACATCGTAGTTGAAAAACATGTTCTCGCATACATTCCAACTGCAAACGTAAGTTTGTACGCACAGTGTTGAAAGATTTACCATGTTATTTTAAGACTATAGACTTCTTATAGGTTTTCCTCTAATCTATAGGTAAAGATCCTATATATACCAATATTATTTTTCAAAGTTTTAGACAGAGTAGTTGCAAAGATAAGGGGGGAATAATAAATTTTCGTCTATTTTCTTAAATAACTTTAAAACGATCTACGAACAGTTCTACTGGCTAAATCCACTGGAGCGGTCATCTTCGGCACCTGAGGGAGGCTCCAGGTCCTCGTGATCACACTAGAGCCGCCCACTGGTGCCACGCCTATAGGCACATCCCGGAGAGGGGGACTGTAAAGCGGTCACCGCCCGGGGGGATTGTAAAGGATCCCCCAAAGCGTCCTACGACAGTGCGTGACCACATGCATGCTACCGTCTTCTCTTGGGTCGCTGGGTGTAGGCACGCAGATTCCCCAATCTACGCACTCGCGAACCCAGAGGTCCCCCGCCTTATAGCATCGGCAGGGAGTTTCAGGCGTATGAGAATTAGGCGCCAGGGCGGTTGTGACCCCGGCGCCGTCTCCTTCTGGAGCATGACGCTCTCACAGAAGGAGACTACTGCATTCCAGACATAGCCGATCCGATCGACCAGGATCCGCCGCTCAGCGGCCCACGCAAGGCACTCTTCAAGCGTGTGCTGTGCGGTGTCCTGGTCGCTATTACGTTGGCACATGTCTAGTCGGACACTTGCAATAAGAGGGGTTGGGCTTCGGTATTCGTCAATCACCGTAAGAAACGCAGCTAAGTCGGTACTTCACACTTCAATCTGTGCCAGCTATCTATCATCACCACCATTATTTATTTATTATTGGTGACGTGATCGTAGCGCAGACACTGTGTCAAATTCATTCATGCCGTTTATATGCAACTCATAGGGGACAAGCTGAAACCTGCTCGGTTAAACCGTTGCGGTTAACATTCCTACATACGATTCACTCGTAGTATAATTTGTGGAGTTAGTGGTAATATTATTCATGAGTAATTTGTATGTAAGTATTGTGATGTTATGTGATTTAATTTATTTGTTAGGGATTGTTAAGAAACGGCATCTAATTCACAATCATTTTATTGCTTTAATAATTTTGACTTTTTCTATTGAACGCCCGTGTCCCGGCTCGGAATACCACCACCCCATCTCCTCCCGTGGGTGTCGTAAAAGTCGCCTAAGGGATTAGCCGAAAGATGGGCAGCAGCATCCTTCGAGTACATTAACAACTCACTGCGATCGCCAACCTGTCTGCCAAGCGTGGCATGGCGAAACCCCCCAATGAGCCCACAACAGGGGAGGCCAGTGTCCAGCAGTGGACTTCATTCGGCAGAAATGATGATTGAATGCCCGTGAGCTCAGGCTGGTGACTGGCTTATTAAAAGTCCCTTAACAGGTTCGTCTGTTAAGGGTCTTTCAAATTTATCGTTCCTAGGCCGGCTGGCGTCGGCGTCGAATCCATCTCGGCTGAGCAACGTTCGAAACTTCGCAACGTCTTTTCAGCAACAATACCGCAATGCCTCAAGACGAAAGTCTTTAACCAGTGTGTGTTACCAGCGATGATATGGCACGGAGACGTGGTCACTTACTATGGGGTTCGTAAGAAAGCTTGGTATTTCTCATCATTATTTCGGCCGGATGAAGTCCACTGCTGGACACAGGCCTCCCCCAAAAATCACCACAACGACCGAAATGGGTGTGCTGTGGGCTCATTCGGGGGTTTTGTCATAACCTCCACGCTTGGCAGACGAGTTGGCGATCGCAGTTGTGTTGTTAATGTGCTCGAAGGACGCTGCTACCATCCTCCGGCTAATCCCTTAGTCGACTTCTACGACACTCGCGGGAGGAGATGGGGTGGTGGTATTCTGAGCTGGCACCACACGGCACGATATTTATCTACGATATCGAATCAGAAATGGGGATATCCGTAGAAGAACTAAAGCTGCCGACATAGCTGAAAGGATAGCACATTGCTAGTAGAACTGAAGGCCGTTGGGGAGAGATTCTCGGGTGGAGACCGTGCACCGGAAAACGCAGCGTGGGACGACCTCCAACGAGGTGGACAGACGACCTGGTGAAGGTCGCTGGGAGTCGTTGGATGTGAGCGGCATGTAACCGCTCGTTGTGTAAATCTAAGGGGGAGGCCTTTGTTCAGCAGTGGACGTCCTGTGGCTGATATGATATATTTTAAATTAATTATTATTAAACCTTTAGAATTTTAAATAACATGATGTTTTTGTTATTGTAGCGAAGAGGAGTGATATACTTGCCATTGATGTTAATGCCGAATCCTTTCCACTCCAGTAGCTTGAAGAGCATTGGAGGATGCTTGCAGCGGTGAACAGTTTTGGGGAAATGACGTCCCCCTGTCTCACAGCTCTCCGCAATGGAATTGCCCCCGTGCTCTGTTCATGTACTCGGACCGACATGGTGGTATTTCTGTATAAGCACTTCAACACTTCGATGTACGGATAGTCAATAGCTTCCGGCGTTGTGCCCAAGAGTAAGGCCATCCTAATCTCATACAGGCTAATGTCCGGGAAATCCTCGATATAGTGTCGGGTTAATTAGGCTCGCGGGTCTTTTCCAGAGCCAATAGTAAATCCTTATGATGTTTTCCTTCACCGTTAAATGCAAGTGTTGATCAAATTCTGATCCGCATCCAAAAACTCAGAGGTACGGGCCGGGATCGAACTCAGACCCTCCTGTGTGGAAGGCAAGCGTTCAACCACTAGGCTATCACTGCTGCCAGATAAACTAAAACTGAATCTAAGTAGGTACGTATAGTATAAAGTTCGTAAACACTCTATGACACTCAATTGCTCCCAGTTATCATCTGAGCTATTAAATGGTTCCGCACTCTCACCTTATAAAGTTATAAGGGGCACGGTACGGGCCTCTGAGAGGTGCCGAAGCAATTAGTGTTATTCGCTTTGAGTCTTACGCGGTTTATGAAAGGTTCATCAAGGTAAAAGAAAAATTGAAAATGCATTTTTAAATCGTTAATATTGGGTGTATCAAAGCCATAACATATATTTTATTAGAACAGTGAGTTTACTGTTATATCAAGATGTTGTCTGCAGTGAAAGTGCATTCATGGGATGCAAGATGATAACTGGAATATAAAGGACAAAATCAACCAGTATCGGGGCCTAATAAAGTTATTTAAAAGTATTAGAGAGTATTCATCCAGATAACTTTAACAAGAATTTGATAAAATCATATACACGAAGAAGAAGAAAATGGAAACATTTCGCTTGGCAGTTTATGAAAGAGCAAAATGTTACTTCTTGGGTGGAGGCCTGGTGACCTGAAACACAGGCTTCGGCCTAGCTTAGGCACCAGTCTCCCACAGTAAACTTGAATAATACAGTGGCATATCAGCCATTTATACGTCCACTGCTGAACAAAGGTCTCCCCCATAGATTTTCACAACTGTGTCATCATTTTGGGGGGTAATTGCCAATACTCACCACGCTTGGCAGGCGGGTTGGTGAGCGCAGTATGGCTACCGTTTCACAGAAGGGGTGCTGCTGCCCATCCCTCTAGTTTAGATTCCCTTAGTCGCCTTTTACGACAGCCACGGGAGGAGATGGAGTGGTGCTATATTCTTAATCCGGACACCACACGGAAGACATACAGTAACATAAAACATTAAAAAAAAAGTATATAAATTAAAAATATTATTAAAATAGGTTACGATATTCTCACCGTAATATGCTATGATGTAGTAAAATAAAATTACTGATAGTAAAACAAACAATAAATACACGATTTTAATAAAATATGAACGAAACAGCTCAAAACTATTTATTATCGGTACTTGGGAAGTTTAAATCACATGGTAAATAAACTCTCATAACAAAGCTTACTATCAGACTAAAGACTATGTTGACGACAACAAGATACAATGATTATGGCGTTAGTAAAAAAAAACATATTTTCTGCTCATGTGGCTTCCCTGGAAACCAATTATAACTCCATTGTTCGTATTGCGTAGCTGCAAAATGTTTTTCACTGTTGAAAGCTGTTTTAAATAATTTGTAAACACTAAATAAATGATTTATTTTATTGTTTTCTTCAATTTATCTCTTTGAAAGTCTTTACAAGTGCTTGGTGCGGTCCATCTAAGAAATTAAACAAAATCACGAAATATATTTTGATCACGTACGGCGGACGCGCGGAACGGGTTCGAACCAATGTTTCTATGGAAACCGTATAATAATCAAAATACGCTAGATTTTGCGACAGTCACCAAGGTGACGTCATAGGCTCTGTGACCCTCGAAAAACAAAAAAAGCATTTGTTTGTACCGTTTAGATTGTCGAGTTGCCTCTTTGTAGAACTAGATCATTTCGCCACATCTATATATTATACAGTTCAATAAACATTTAAAACACTTGAAGGAAGTGCCTGAAGCACTGCAGAATGGGTTTCCTTAATATAACATATTTTTTAAATTTTGAAGTGTAATTTCTCAGGGCCCGATGAAAGTAAAATTTCAAGGTCAAAATTGAGTGTAACGTTGTGTGTGTAAAAAGTGTGGGTGCATGCGCGTAAGCAGTTATTTCTACGGTATAGTCTCAGTAACTTTGTACTACTGTAAATCCGTAAGATTTTGCTGAACATATATTGTGTTTTTTTGGTAGGTATTCACCCAAGCTCTCACCCCCTGCAGTATGTCGTGCTATTTACTGGACACCCTGTATATAAAACACGCAATCAGATGCGTATTTTTATATATTTTTTTATGTATGTACACCGATTACTCCGAGATTTGTCGACCGATTTGAGCAATTCTTTTTTTAACTGGTGCAGAATGTTTTTGAGTTGGTCCCATATAAATTTCATTACATTTGATCGAGCAGTTTTTTAAATAGCTTCAATAAACAGGTTAATTTTACTGCGCTTATCTAGATGATGTCTTAATAGTTTCGATTCCTCTCAGATCAGAGAACCGATTTGAGTCATTTTTATTTTTAATGTTAAAACTGATACCAAATCGGAAAATGTTCTAACAAATAATTACACTAAAAAGAAACAAATCAAACTTTTTAACAAAAAAATACCGACCTCAAAAAGGAAAAAAAACTTTATGAAGTCGGGCGGGGCCAGGTATAAAATATAACTTCTCATTGATCTGCATGAACCATGGTTGGGGCATACCTGGCACACATTTTTTTTTAAATTCATATCTTCGTTTCAGCCCAATAAAGTCCACTGCCGGATACAAGCCTCCCCAAAGATCGCCACAACGACCGGTTGTGTGCTCATTGGGGGGTTTCTGCCACAAACGCCACGCTTGGCAGACAGGTTGGCGATCGCAGTTGAGTTGTTAATGGACTCGAAAGACGCTGCAGCCCATCCTCCGGTCAATCCCATAGTCGCCTTTTACGACACCCACGGGATGAGATTAATAGTGTTTTTGTTCAGCTTATTTTGTCCAGTTCAGGATTTTTACATCCTAAGGTTCATCATCATCATCATTTCGGCCGAATGAAGTCCACTGCTGGACACAGGCCTCCCCCAAAGATCACCAAAACCACTGATACGGATGTGTTGTGGGCTCATTGGGGGGTTTTTCCATAATCGCGACGCTTGGCAGGCGGGTTGGCGATCGCAGTTGAGTTGTTAATGTACTCGAAGGGCGCTGCTGCATCCATCATCCTAAGGTTGCCTGGAAGATAACCCCACTTGCGTGAAGGCCGTATTTTACTCATAAAATCTACCAAAAGACGTCCACTGCTGAACAAAGGCCTCCCCATACACAGCTGGACACATGCCATCTTTTGATAACATGACTTTGACCAACCTTGTGTCAGAGTGGTTCAATCCACCCGAAGGCCTCCGACTCGGTTTAACGACTGCCGTCTAATGACAACGACCGGGACCGACGATGTTACGTGCCCTCCGAAGCACGGAGACGCTCAGTTCAAATACCACTATGCGGTCACCCATCCATATACGGACCGCGCCAAGAGTTGCTTAACCTCACCGATTGTTTACCGATCAGTGATTGCAACGGGCTGTGAGCGCCTGCGTGTGTAAAGTTTAAAGAGTAAGTCTGCTTGATAAAAGAAAGAGACGAAGGGAATAATGACATCTATACAAATAAATAAAATTGAAGTGTCTGTTTGTAATGTCAAAATAACAGCTTTTTACTAAATGCATATGAAAGTATATACGATACCTACAGCAAAAAAACAATTTTTAAATTTTTTGTCTGTCTGTCTGTCTGTTTGTTCCGGGTAATCTCCGAAACGGCTATACCGATTTTGACGGGACTTTGACTGGCAGATAGCTGATGTAATAAGGAATAACTTAGGCTACTTTTATTTTAGAAAAATAATTAGGGTCCCGCGCAAAAAAAAAACCCTTGAAATCCAATATATATATTCTATGTCAAGTGTATATGTCGAAGTACTCTAAATTTCTTTTAAATTAAACGCGGGTAAAACCGCGGGTCCCAGCTAGTTTAATATAAAGCCTAAGATCAGTATGTAAATTACAGCAATCTGATACCTGCAAGCCATATTTCACAGAACTTAAAATTCTAACTTTCCCATGTCTATATATAAACGAAATAATAGTATTTGTTAAAAACAACAGACTTGTTTACAATAATTATACCACCACATAAAACGGCACTGTACAACAAAAGTGTATTTTGTATGGCCCCTAAAATTTATAACAAATTACCAAGATCCATAATTGACATTGAAAACACCAATATTTAGAAATATTAGAAATATTAGAAATTTTATAAACAAATCAAATCTATTGTCGTTTTCACAAATCAATTTAATTTAATTTACTGAGTTCAAAATGTATTAAAAATGTTCTATTTATTAATTGTCATAATTGTTATTAATTATATATATTACATATTAGACATAATTCACAATCACACAATATTTAAACGATTATATTTTTACAATTTAATTCGATCATATTTGCAAATGTTGTGTACATCTATAATAGGTATACATATAGGAGTTTGTTATTGTAATAAGCTATATAAACTTAACATATGTAAACTGTTGATGTGCCTTATGAAATAAATAAAAAATAAAAAAAAATATTTTCAAAAAAAAGGCTTTTGAATTGCTCTCTTCAAAGGCATACTGCTCGGTGGACGAATATTTAAAATCTGCCTAAGATTAATAATGGTAAATTTAATACTTATAACATTGTACCCACCTTGACATTGTAATTTAAAATAGTAATAGCTATATTATATTTTATGCAGATATTAAAATGTTGAATATATGGAACGAATATTATAATGTGATCGTACTAATACCTACATTCTGAGCAAATAAAATTGATTGATTGATTGATAAATTCCCTCCTCGGGAATAGATATAATCAACATGGATTATGTAGCACTTAGAGCCCAATTTATCCCATTACAGAAACGTTTACTACATAGCAACCGTCCTTTGATTAAAATTGATACGTTAACTCCGAAAAGGTTGTAATCCCCCGAGGATGGGACGTGACCAGCCTGTAACAAGTTATAAGCCGGATCGTGCGTTTTAATATACTTCTACTGCTACGATAACAGAATTGAACTCGTACAGGCACGTTACTCGTGTGTTTGTTGAATAGAAAAGTTTTCTGTTTGTACTGTTAGCTTGTATAAGGCAACCCTAATTATTCCTAATCGTTCAGCAAAACAGTCACTCAGTTGATCATTCAGTTCATTCAAACTTCATCATAAAACTGACAGGGTTGGCAATCGGCGCCATTCTCCTCACCGACGACCCTGCTCACACCCAGGATCTGACGCCAGAGTAAGCCGCTACACACTACACGCGACTTACTCAATCAATAATACTAAACAATCAGTTACTCTCATTTACTGTACAAGTTGCGACTAGGTTAATATAGGCGCAACGAGTACAGTACACATCCGTGCACAGCAACTCCACAACACTATTACCCACGCGTGGAACAATGGCGCTTACACTGAGTGACGACTCACACCTCAAGTCACTCTATACTCACCATAACGCCCCACTGGCCGCGGCGTGATCGGCTCGATCTGAAAGCGTCGTGGGCAGCGGGGCAATATTACGGTAGGGGGCGCCACCTAAGTCGCAAACCGTCCGCTGAACGGGCATCTGCTGGGCCTCCCCCGGGCAACCGGGGGTCTCACCTGGTAGGGTCCGATCGCACGGTTTGGCGTGAAACATTAGGGCGCCCCTGCTATGAAACAATTAGCAACTACTCACAACTCTGATCATAATGATCAGCGTAAGGGACAAAAATCCCACCTGCGATTGCTTAGATGATAAGCAACCCAAAACCCATCCCATACTTCTATGGGATGCGACCCTGAAACTTGAGTGGGGGACTAAGTCCCAGGGCTCAATCCTCGCACCCCTTGCGGGGTGCGTAGACGACCATAGTTGTTTCGGCGCCATTCTTGTTGGAGACGTCGAGGTGTACAAACCTTTAACACTTATGTAACTTGAAGAATTGGCTTTGTATTTTACTGTGATATTTTACTTGAATGTGTAAGTACTGGTCGATTTATTAATAGAAATGTACCTACCGAATGTGATCATGGTTTGTCAATAAGGAGATAACTATATTCAAGATTGCATTGACATGTAGTTGGTTTTACTAGCATAAACCCCTATATTCTGAACTCTCACTCACTCACTCATTTCGGCCGAATGAAGTCCACTGCTGGACACAGGCCTCCCCCAAAACTGTCCACAACGACCGATATGGATGTGTTGTGGGCTCATTGGGGGGTTTTGCCATAATCGCCACGCTTGGCAGTCGAGTTGTTAATGTACTCAAAGGACGCTGTTGCCCATCCTCCAGCTAATCCCTTAGTCGACTTTTACGACACCCACGGGAGGAGATGGGGTGGTGGTATTCTAAGCCGGCACCACACGGTGCACTAGTACAAACGATTTATAAGGGAGAAAGGCCAATATGATAATGGGTTATTGGCCTTTCTCGAACTTTTTGAGTTTTTGAGTAACTAAGAGTAGTTGTGAGGTAAAAGCTATTCTTTTTTTATATTGGTTAAGCCTTTGACCACTATCTCACCTGATAATGCGTTCGGCAATACAGCACGTTTGCTTAGAAGTAACCTATTCACTCGTATAGCAGTAATATTCTTTCTTTTATAGGTCTGCATTGGGAATTTCGTCCCGGGGAAGGGCAAAGGGGTATGCCGGACTCCTACCGACTAAAACCACTGGAGCGGTCATCTTCGGCACCAAAGTGGGGGTCCAGCTCCTCGTGAGATCACACTAGTGATCGAACGCTTGCCTTCCAATGGGACAGTTCCATCCCAGCGCGAACCTCTGAGCTTCCGGATTAACGTGCGGATCAGAATTTAATTATCACTTGCACTAATGGTCAAGGACAACATCGTGAGGAAACCTAGACACTCGAGAGAGCTTCAAAATGTTCTCAATAGTGTGTGTAGTCCGCCAACCTGTACTAGGCCAGCGTGGTGGTCTAAGGCCTTACCCTTCTCATCGCGAGAAAAGGCCCGAGCCCAGTATTGGACTGATTAAGTGTTCACTCGTGACTTCAGGACTCTTAGGTTGTAATTATCGCAAGCATAGACTTCGGTCAGGAGGTCCACTCCTTAGTGGAAACGCATGAAAAAAAACCGTCAAGTGCGAGTTGAACTTGCGTGGAGAGGGGTCCGTGCGATGAATATGTTATCTTAGTTAAGGTGAACGAGTAGTACCAATAATTTATCTGAAGAACAAACTTAACATTGTAGTTGAAAAACATGTTCTCCATACATTCCAACTGCAAATGTAAGTTTGTTCGCACAACATTGAAAGATTCACCATGTTATTTTACGACCATAGACTTTTTATAGGTTTTCCTGTAATCTATAAGTAAAGAACAATTATATATTATCTCAGTAGTTTCGGAGATAAGGGGGGGAATGGTAAATTTTCGCTTGGTACTGTTATACTATACATAGTGTTTATTTAAACATTATAAAATAAATATATTTGAGACCCTTACAATAAGACCTTCCATTTAATATGTTACACGGTACAGTTTGCAAAACTTTATACTAAAATTTTCTATATTACCCCCCAAAAGTGACCCTCATATTCAAAATTCATTTATTTACATTACATGTCCATGTTTGGGTTGCAGAAATCCATGTGTGTACTAAATTTCAACTTAATCAGTCCAGTAGATTCGAAGCAAATTGGTTATGACAGACTGACAGACAGACAGACACACGAGTGATCCTATAAGGATTCCGCCGTATTTTTTTCCTACGGACGTTCGGAACCCTAAAAATGGAAGCAGAGTCCTTCGTGCAAATGGGTGGAACAACCACCATACTGAGAGCGTTGGTGCAATGGCGTGAGTCTGGTTGTCAGGTGATGGAATGGGCTTGGGGGACGTAAGTCGAGGAATTCCTAATCTATTTGACACAAACCGATAAGCTTGCAACTCTGTGTGTCCGTTCGAGGCTTTGAAGCTATAATACACGAGGGTGGTCGTATAAGTACTTAGCTTACAAAAGAAAAACGAAAATTTTAGAAAAGTGGCAATATCTTTTTCTACATAGTCTCCTTTTAGCTTGACTTGACCCAGCGCTTCTCCAACTTCTTTAACCCGTCTGAAAAATACGTTTTCGGGAGGTCTGCGAAGTAGTCCTCCGTAGCGGCGGTAACCTCTCATTCGACTCAAATTTCTGCTCGGCGATGGACTTTTTGAAGTTTGGAAACAAAAAGAAGCCGGCACGTGGCCAAATCTGGAGAATAGGGTGGATGGGGCAGCAGTTCGTCGGCGGCCTGCCAATACGAGATCGTGGACTTTTTTCACGTTATCCTCCGCGGTAGCCATTTTCGGGGCACCTGGGCGTGAATTTCGGCCGAATAAAGTCCACTGCTGGACACAGGCCTCCCCCAAAGATAGAGAGACAGAAAGACAACGACCGATATCGGTGTGTTGTGTGCTCATTGGGGGGTTTTGCCATAATCGCCACGCTTGGCAGGCGGGTTGGCGATCGCAGTTGAGTTGTTAATGTATTCGAAGGACGCTGCTGCCCATCCTCCGGCCAATCCCTTAGTCGACTTTTACGACACCCGCGGGAGGAGATGGGGTGGTGGCGTGGCTCATCAAAAACCAACGTGTGACCACGTTGAAACTCGTTAAACCAATTTTTGACGGTCGCCATCGAAGAAGAAGAATCACCGTACAGAGCATCCAAGCGCTCTTTGATTTCGCTGAATCGAATCACCGACCGCTACTACTCTTTTTCCATTTTTCTAAAATCCACGGACACGCTCTCTTTCACACGCGGTCAAAACAAAACTAAATGTTCGATTCAGCTGAAATTTTAACAGAAGTTGTCTACGAGGATGTACTACACGATAGCAAATTTCTCTTGCGATAATGACGCCATCGGGCGGTGAGGCTAAGTACTTATCGGACCACCCTCGTGTACAAGAATATTTATATATTAAGTCAAACTTTATTCCTGACTGTGCGTGTGAATCAATTAGTTTATGTTTGTACTCGTTATTAATGACGTAAAAACAGTAAACCACCACCAGTATATTGACTGGTGACGCCACGAGTGACCGGGGCGGTCATTGCCTGCCACTTAAGCACTCAAGACTGTAATTAACGTGATATTGGATGTCGTTATATTAATTATCGACTTTCATGCCGATAAAAGTTATGTATATAGTATGCTTATGTGTACATAATCAACATAAATAAATACCTACCTACTAAGCAGAACTAAAATTTGTTTTGGAATGAGTAATGATTTAAATGGATACTAAACTGTAAATATTAAATTCTGTCAATCATATTACTATCATCATGCCGAAAACCGTCCACTGCTGGACACAGGCCTCCTTCAACCCCCGGGTAGGCGCTGGCGCGCACGTGGTCAGATACCGCCGTGTGCGCAGCACAGTCCACAGCTAGGCTTCGGAGGCTGCGATCCTCCCGAGAACTGCCTGAGGACGCGGCATTTTCACAGTCACCTTCCCTCTGCTATAGGGATTGACCACTTTAGAGTCATCCTCTCCGAGATAGCGCGCAACGTCTAAAGGCGTGGTGGCATCATGGGCGGCTCTAGTGTGATCTTACGAGGACCTAGAGCCCCCTTCGGTGCCAAAGATGACCGCTCCAGTGACTTCAGCCGGTAGGAGTTCCAGCATGCTCTAGTGTGATCATACGAGGATCTGGAGCCCCCCTTAAGTGCCGAAGATGACCGCCCCAGTGGTTTTTGTCGGTAGGAGTCCGGTATACCCCTCCGTGTTTCCCCGCAGCGGAGGAAGTTCATGAAGGAATTTCCACTGGGCCCACTAAAAAAGGAGCAGCATACCCCGTCGGCCTTCCCCGGAGCAAGTTCATGATGAATTTCCAATGGACACCAATAAAAAAGTCTCCGTCAAAGATCGCCACTATGACCGATCTGGGTTTGTGCCTCCCTCCCATGACCAAACATCATGGCCACGCTTGGCACGCGGTTGGCATACCTCGTAAATAACGCTTAAAATCCGTAAGTTTATTTCAGTTTACGGAAATTAAATTTTAATATTAGAAGAATTGAGACTGATCCTATTGTTAGATCCTATTGATACTATCTGTAGAAGAAACAAATCACGAACTCTGCCTAAATTTGCTTTTGAATTTCACGTTACTGAAGCTGCCTATACCGCGCCAGCTATCTCCATAACTTAATAATCCTAAACAGCTATTTAGATGTTCACCGTTTCGTTACCCGCCAAGGATTTCATTTTTGTCTCGTAAACGTTGATCATCAGCCGCTCCTCTGTGACGGCGTAATGCGGGAGAAATTGCTTCTGTTATGAAGTTTGCATAAGAAACGGTTGGGTAACTATTAAAGTGCAGGATATTACCCAAAATTTTTGGGCTACAATATTTACGTGAATCGAAAAACCAGTTAGAGTACCTTATCTATTGAAAATGACTGTTTCAGGAACCTTTTGCTAACGATGCAAACATCTTATCATTTCTCCTGTATCGTAGGTAGGCCGTGTGGTGCCGGCTCAGAATGCTACCACCCCATTTCATTTCGTGGGTGTCGTAAAAGTCGACTAAGGGATTAACCGGAGGAAGGGCAGCAGCGTCCTTCGAGTACATTAACAACTCAACTGCGATCGCCAACCCGTCTGCCAAGCGTGGCGATTATAGCAAGACCCCCCAATGAGCACACAACACACTATATCGGTCGTTTTGGTGATCTTTGGGGGAGGCCTGTGTCCAGCAGTGGATTTCATTCGGCCATTTCATTAAACAAGATAACATGGCAGTAAGGACTGACCAGTCCCACATGACGGCAGCCGTTCACGAGCTTGACGCATGCATCGGCGTCGCTCAGGTCAACCATATTGCAGGGAACTTGAACTCTTGCCACTAGGATCCATAAATACTCTGTCAATACCCCGCACTCTCGCCTCCTGTATCAGTAGCGCTCGCCGCCCGAGGCACACACTGGTCGACCCGGACGGCAAAATCACAATAGATAACATGAAGAGGCGCTGTCTCAATCACTCAATAGACCGGTATACCGCCCTCGCCGACGAGGATGCCCGCCTCACCGACGTCGCCGAGGCCCATTGGCGCGACAACACCATTCCGTTCAAGTAGTAAATACTTCAGAATCAACTATTTAGAACCGTGCAATTTAGATTCTGACGTTTCATAAGTGCCAATATTTGGTTTATTTTAATTGAATGGCATGGCGAATAATGATTACATTACATTAGTATGTCTTATTTTTATACATTGGCCTACATAATCCTCTTTATATGGTTTACCTTTTTTTTTTTTTTTATTTATTTATGGAAATGGAACAACAAACAGCTACAATATAAATGATTAAAAAACAATTTTACACGAAATATTTAAACAATATTGTAGCCCACAGCGCTGTTCACAGATTAACTGTAAATTACATAGTAGTGGTGTAATCACTAGGGTTATAAATATGTATGGTATATTTTTACTTAACTGTTACATTCAAAATATCAAAATAAAATAGAATAAAATACTACAAAGCACAGATACAAATCTAACAGAAACAAAATTCATATAATTAAAAGTGTTTTTAGAAATTCATACAAAGCAGATCATACAGAGAGTGCCCTAAGTATAAGATCCTTGAACCTGTATGGGGAGCATGCAAAGATGTCTACATGTTCAAAAGTCCTATTGTAGGAGTCAAGCATTCTACGAACAGGTGAACGCAACCCCGAGTTAGACTGACAAGTGTCCACCGAAAATAGCCGACCTGCACGCACCTGTCGCTTGTGGACTGTCCTAGGGACCACATAGCATAACTTATTAGATAGCTCATTGCAGTCAAATTTATTTCTGACAATATTGTATAGATTCATAGCTTCTAAGTATGTGCGTCGATCTTCAAGTGTTGTGAGCTTGTACTTATTGAGCAATTCATTATATGGTAAATAATATCCATAGCATCTATAATGCATGGCACGCAAAAATTTGTGCTGGACACCCTCTATCATCTCAATATATTTTTTGTAGTAAGGATTCCAAACTGACACGGCGTAGTCCAGTTGAGATCGTACAAGAGACTTATATAAGCAGATATATGATGAAGGCTTCTTAAAGTCTATTGTGGATCTCATTACGAATCCATATAGTTGATACGCTTTATTGACTATTTTTTCTACATGCAGGTCTAAGCACAGTTTGGAATCGAGGATAATGCCGAGGTCACGAACAAACTGTACTTTAGTTAAGGGAGCATCACACAGTGTATACGCGAAGTTAATAATATTTTTGTTCTTGGTGAAACTTAGAAATTTGCATTTGGGTAAACTAAGTTGTAACTTATTTTCTTGGCAATAGTTAGACAGACGGTCCATATCCTCTTGAAATAGAAGGCAATCATATACATGTTTTATGGTTCTGTATACCTTAAGGTCATCAGCATATAATATAAATTTCGTATTATGAAAACATTGGCTTATGTCATTAATGTACAGAATAAACAAAAGGGGGCCAAGTATTGATCCTTGAGGCACGCCTGAGGTCACCTGCGCAATATTAGATTGATGACCATTTATTACAACTCTCTGAGAGCGGTTGGTAATATAAGAAGCAAACCATCTCAAAAGATTGCCGCGAATACCGTTGAACGCTATTTTATTGAGTAGTAGTACCTTAATTTGTATTAATCAACATTGTAATCTCAATTATTTTAAAAGAGTATCTATGGAGTTTCTTCCGGCTCTTCTCCATAGATCAACTATTTGGAACCGTGCAACTTAGATTCTGACGTTTCATAAGTGCCAATATTTGGTTTATTTGAAATAGAAATATTTGACTTTGACTTTGAAAAACTTTGACTTCTTCCCCCCCTTCCTCCCCCCTTGCTTGCGCCGTTCTGTGCCGAGCTAAAAAATGCGGAATCTTGCTGTACTCAATGAACTCTTGGGTTCTCATGAGGGTTGTGATTGGGATTTTGGTTAGTACGAGGGCTGCACTGAAAATTTCGGGAATCAAGGAAGTGACACAACATTACTATTTAAAAATGTATTTATTGCTTTTCGAAGTATTCTCCGCGAAATTTGACACATTTTTCCATACGATGGAACCAATCATTGAAGCAACCATTCCATTCGGAAGTTGGGGTCTCCAAAATGGCCGTTTTGTAGGCGTCCACAGCTTCTTTAGGTGATGAAAATCTCTGTCCACGCAATTTATTCTTTATTTTAGGGAAAGTATAGAAATCATTAGGGCTTAGGTCGGGTCTGTACGGCGGATGGTCTAATAATTCTATGTTTTCTTGCTCTAAAAACTCTTTTGTTCTGTGCGCGGTGTGAGAACTCGCATTGTCGTGATGGAGGATGATGCGGCGGTTGCAGTTCTCTCTACGGAGTTCAGAAACGACCTGTGGCAAACAAATGCTAGCATCATCATATCAGCCACAGGTCGTCCACTGCTGAACAAAGGCCTCCCCCTTAGATCTCCACAACGAGCGGTCACATGCCGCTCTCATCCAACGACTCCCAGCGACCTTCACCAGGTCGTCTGTCCACCTCGTTGGAGGTCGTCCCACGCTGCGTTTTCCGGTGCGCGGTCTCCATTCGAGAACCTTTTTGCCCCAACGGCCATCAGTTCTACGAGCAATGTGCCCTGCCCATTGCCACTTCAGCTTACTAATCCTTGCAGCTATGTCGATAACTTTAGTTCTTCTACGGATCTCCTCATTTCTGATTCGATCTCGTAGAGAAATACCAAGCATAGCTCTCTCCATAGCTCGCTGAGTGACCTTGAGCTTTCTTATGAGGCCCATTGTGAGTGACCACGTCTCTGTTCCATATGTCATCACTGGTAACACACACTGGTTAAAGACTTTCGTCTTTAGGCATTGCGGTATTGTTGACGAAAAGACGTTGCGAAGTTTCCCGAACGCTGCCCAGCCGAGTCGGATTCGACGATTGACCTCTTTCTCGAAGTTGGACCTACCTAACTGGACAGTTTGTCCCAGGTAGACATACTCGTCAACAACTTCGAGAACAGAGCTCCCAACGGATATTGGGATGGGCACGACATGGGCATTTGACATGACTTTCGTCTTGCCCGTGTTCATTTTAAGGCCCACCTGTTGGGAAACCCTGTTGAGATCATCGAGCATTGTGCTGAGCTCTTGCAGCGATTCTGCCATGACTACGATATCGTTGGCAAATCGAAGGTGAGTGATATACTCGCCATTGATGTTAATGCCGAATCCTTTCCACTCCAGCAGCTTGAAGGCATCCTCCATTGCAGCGGTGAACAGTTTCGGGGAAATGACGTCCCCCTGTCTCACACCTCTCTGCAATGGAATCGCCCCCGTGCTCTGTTCATGTACTTGGACCGACATGGTGGCGTTTCTGTATAAGCACTTCAACACTTCAATGTACCGATAGTCAATCTGGCACCGCTGCAGAGATTGCAGCACTGCCCAGGTTTCGATCGAATCGAAGGCTTTCTCATAGTCCACAAACGCCAAGCATAGTGGCAGATTATACTCCTCGGTCTTCTGTATAACCTGCCGCAGCGTATGGATGTGGTCTATGGTACTGAAACCTTTTCGGAAACCGGCTTGTTCGGGAGGCTGGAAGTCATCAAACCTGCGCTCGAGACGATTCGTGATGATCCTTGAAAACAGCTTATAAACATGGCTCAGAAGTGAGATGGGTCTATAATTCTTCAATAGGGTGTTATCACCCTTTTTGAAGAAGAGCACCACCTCACCTCTGTTCCACGCTTCCGGCGTTGTGCCCTCGAGTAAGACGGAATTGAATAGCTTCTGAAGGACTTTAAGTACCAGTGTGCCACCCGCTTTCAGAAGCTCTGTCGTAGTTCCGTCCCCACCCGGCGCCTTGTTATTTTTAAGCTGTTTCAAGGCCATCCTAATCTCGTACAGGCTGATGTCCGGGATATCCTCGGTGTAGTGTCGGGTTAGTTTGGCTCGCGGGTCTTTGTCAGAGCCAATGGTAGGTATAGTAACCGAGGTGTATAACTGCCGGTAGAAGTTCTCAATCTCTCTCAAAACCTCTTGCTTAGTCGACGCTACACTGCCGTCCTCGGTCTTCAGCTTCATAATACGACTTTGCCCAATAGACTTGTCTCTTTCGAACACTTTGGAGCCTTGATTCCGCTCAATCGCCTCTTTAACACCGTTGGTGTTAAAGGTGCGGATATCGTGACGCAAGGACTTCCATATCCGTCTATTGAGCAGTCGGTATGCTTCAGCATCACCGGAGGACTGCAGCGTCATGGCGCGTCTTTCTGCCATGAGGTCGAGAGTGTGATCGGAGAACTTTTTTGGTCTACCTTTACGGTGGGCCTTAAAGAACTTAGACCCAACCGTTTGGACAGTTTCTACAAACCTACCATTTAATTCGTCCACAGATACGCAATGTTCTAGGCACTCGAAGCGGTTTTGGAGTTCGAGTTGAAAGCTCTCGGGGTTTTGGATATGAGCACTAGAGGGCCGGAGCGTAGACCTCATCAGACGAGACCTCTCAACTTTGAGATTAATATTCAATGTGCCTCTTACCATTCGGTGATCACTACCGGTTTTCACCCTGTGGATCACAGAGACATCATTGAATATTTGCCTCCTATTGGTCATGATGAAGTCAATCTCATTCCTCGTGGAACCATCGGGACTCATCCAGGTCCATTTCCTGTGAGGCGGCTTTTGGAAAAAGGAGTTCATCACGAAGAGTCCCTCCTTTTCCAAAAAGTCGGCCAGCCTCTGTCCCCTGGGGTTCCGTTGCCCATATCCAAATTGCCCCACTCTCAACTCACCATCGCATCGAGTGCCCAGCTTCGCGTTGAAGTCCCCCATCACAACAGTGAAGTGTGTCTTCGAGGTATGTATGGCCCTACTTACGTCCTCATACATACTCTCTACTTCATCATCTGGGTGTGTCGAGGTCGGTGCGTAGACCTGTATGACCTTCAACGAATACCTCTTGGATATTCTGAGTATAAGGTACGCTACCCTGCTCGACACACTTTCGATGGTCACTATGCTGTTAATGAGGGACCTGCGGACGAGAAACCCGACACCACCTTGAGACAGATGTTCGCCTTCCCGGTAGTAGAATAAGTTGCTAGATTTCAGGGTTATCGTGTCCTCACCCTCTCTTCGGACTTCTGATAGACCCATGATATCCCAGTGCAACTTATCTATTTCTTCTTCCAGCTCAACAATCTTTTCGTCTGCCCTCAGTGTGCGTGTGTTATACGTTACCAGGGCCAGTTTTCGTTTGGGATGGTAGCCGGATCCCGTCCGGTGATTCTTAGCACCCCCTGCCCCGCCGTTACCGTGGCCGCTACCATGACCAGGAATAGCGGGGCTGCCGGGAACTGGGGGCCGGTGCATTAGTCGTGTCGTCATTTTGGGGGGAATTTGCCGATACTCACCACGCATGGCAGGCGTGTTGGTGAGCGCAGTAATGCTTCTGTTCAGCAAAGGGACGCTGCTGCCCATCCCTTTGGTTAAGAGTCCCTTAGTCGACTTTTACGACCTCCACGGGAGGAGACGGAGTGGTGCTATATTCTTAATCCGGACACCACACCATTGCTAGCATACCATTCTGCATTAACCGTTCTTTGTCCCTCAAGAGGAATAGTCGTAACATGGCCGGTTTTGGAGACAAACGTGGCCACCATTTTTTTTGCAACACTCCGTCTACGAGATCGAATCAGAAATGAGGAGATCCGTAGAAGAACTAAAGTTGTCGACATAGCTGAAAGGATTAGTAAACTGAAGTGGCAATGGGCGGGGCACATTGCCGTCACCTTTGCGGTTAGTAAATGGATGCCCAGTGCCATTTAACCTGCGCAACCCAACTACATCATGTTCTACTAACACGCATGTGAAAATAACTGCTGTTAAACAATCGCTGGGGCGTCTCGTCACACGGCGTGGTTTCGATTGCTACCACCGCAGCACAACGTTTGTGTCACGTACACGTTTCGCGCACTATCGTTTGCAAATCATCACTCCATTTCATTATTACTCCGGAACTCAATGCGAATGATGTACTGTAATAGTCAGGTCATTTCGGTCATTTCGGCCGAACGAAGTCCACTGCTGGACACAGGCCTCCTCCAAAGATCACCACAACGACCAATATGGGTGTGCTGTGGGCTCATTGGGGGGTTTTGTCATAATTGCCACGCTTGGCAGACGGGTTGGCGATCGCAGTTGCCTTGTTAATGTACTCGAAGGACGCTGCTGCCCATCCTCCGGCTAATCCCTTAGTCGACTTTTACGACACCCACGGGAGGAGATGGGGTGGTGGTATTCTAAGCCGGCACCACACGGTTTCAATAATGTAATAGTAATATCATAACTATAATTGAGTCCGTGTGGTGTCCGGATTAAGAATATAACAGCACTCTATCTCGTCCCTTGGATGTCGTAAAAGGCAATTAAGACACTCTAAACCAAGGGGATGGGCAGCAGCGTCCCATCTGTAGAACAGTAGCCATACTGCGCTGATCAACCGCTTCCCCACAAAATAATGACACAGTTGTGGCAACCCATGGGAGAGGCCGTTGTTCAGCAGTGGGCGTACTTTGGCTGATATGATGACGATGATATAAATTCAGCCACATGCCGCCCGCATCTAACGACTCCGAGCGACCTTCACCAGGTCTGTCCACTTCGTTGGAGGTCGTCCTTTGCTGCGCATGCAGGTGCGCGATCATCACTCGAGAACCTGTTTACCCCAACGGCCATCAGTTCTATGAGCAATGAGCCCTGCCCATTGCCGCTTCAGTTTACTAATTCTTTCAGCTATGTTGGCAACTTTAGTTCTTCTACGGATCTCCTCATTTCTGATTCGATCTCGTAGAGACCAAGCATAGCTCTCTCCATAGCTCGCCTGAGTGACCTTGAACTTTCTTATGAGGCCCATTGTGAGTGACCATGTCTCTGTTCCATATGTTATCACTGGTAACAGACACTGGTTAAAGACTGGTACAGCAGACATAAACAGTTACCAAAAAAATTACAATATTTGACATGAAAAATCATAACGAGTGTATAATTGTTCTGTGCTTTTAATACAACTTAAAAAAAAACTGCCGTGTGGTGCCGGCTCACAATAGCACCACCCCATCTCCTCCCGTGGGTGTCGTATAAGTCGACTAGGGGATTAGCCGGAAGATGTGCAGCAGCATCCTTCGAGTACATTAACAACTCAACTACGATCGCCAACCCGTCTGCCAAGCGTGGCGCTTATGGCAAATCCCCCCAATGAGTTCACAACACACTCATATCGGTCGTTGTGGTGATCTTTGGGGAAGGCCTGTGTCCAGCAGCGTACTTAATTCGGCCGAAAGTATTACTCAATACTTTATTGCATTCCATAATGTTTTACAAAGGTAGTGGTGGTATAAGTATAATAGATCATTATGGACCCTGTCGGGCACAGCGAATTAGGACAGGAAGAAGGCTAAGTAGCAGCTTGATAGATAAAAACTAATTAAAAGAAAAAATTGAATGATTAACTGTGTATTATAAAAGTATAGAATTATAATAGATACATTTATGTGCATTTGTTTATATATGTTTAAAACAAGTTTCTGAACATATTATTAGATTTTATAGCTTTCAATTTCTGGACGAATGATAGTAAGAGGATATGCTAATATGAACCAATAGAAAATGACTTCCGATGGCGTCAGAAAAATGGTACGGTTGTGACTTGTTATGTGTGACAGAAAAATTGTATAATTTGATAAAACAAAGAAGCTGCTTAAAATCCGGCTCGTGTGTCTTTTCTCCCCGATCGTCCCACATGTATATATACAGGGTGGGCCATACGGGTGCTGGCGGTTTCAATATTCAATTAAAAAAGAACTACGAAACATAACAAAAATATATTTGTATTTTTTTAAAGTAGAAACAGGAATTTTAAGACCTAAAAATAATGTTGTCCAAATGACTTCCCTCGGCTGCTTGGCACTCTTGGAACCGAAGTCGCAAATTTTGGTAAACTCGTTGAAAAGTTGTTCTCGGTATTTTGTTACTTTCCTGAATAATATTCCTCTGCAGCTGCTCTAAATTGGTCGGATTATTCTCGTAGACTACCGATTTGAGGTAGCCCCATAGAAAATAATCGCATGGAGAGAGATCGGGGTTACGTGGTGGCTATTCAATATCCCCCCTTTTTGGAATGAGTTTTCCGGGAAAAGTTCCAAGAGTGCCAAGCAGCCGAGGGAAGTCATTTGGACAACATTATTTTTAGGTCTTAAAAATTCCTATGTTTCTACTTTAAAAAAATACAAATATATTTTTGTTGTTTCGTAGTTCTTTTTTAATTGAATATTGAAACCGCCAACACCCTTATGGCCCATCCTGTATATATAGACAACCCGAGTAGACTAAATTCATATACTTGTTCTAATTTTGTGTCATTTAAAATTACATCAAGTTTTACTGGAGCTTTTTGATGGGGATGAAAAGCAATTAGTATAGTTTTGGTAAAGTTTATTTCTAAATTATGGTCATCCATCCAGTTGATTGCTGTAGAGAGTATGGAGTTGAGCTTGTCGTTTATATTTATATTGTTTTGGCATGAACTTATTATTACCCACGTCAAGAGATGTCATCTGCAAATAAAACACATGGTCCGTTTATATGTTATTATTATTTATATAAAAAAAACCGTTACATTAATTTCCATACCTACCGGTCTGTAGCAAACGTTGCTAATCGATTTGAACACGAAATTGGCATATTAACATTGTTCCAGACATTAAGAAGACACATCAAATGAAATTATGTCGCAATTATTTCTTTTCGCTAATTTCCTTTGTTACATCGTGCGACGCAATCTATGTAGCCATAGCCCTCAATGCATACAAATGCGAGCCAACGACGCGGCGGCGAAAGAAGTTTGAAGAACCCCTCAACATTGTACAACATTGATTTAATACTAAGAAAAACGGAACAAACGGCGTCTGCCTTTCAACCTTTAAAGTGAAATTCTGTGGCAGACGGTAACTTGCCACTCACAAGATGGGCCCCCTAAATGGCCACCACTACAGGCGACAAGGAGCAACACCGGTGTGAGCGGCTAGGGGTGTAGAAAGGTGCGGCACTGGTTTCACCATCGCGCGTCTCGAAGACTCGGAGCGGGTTTCCCCGTTATTACGCCATTAGACACTTCCACCCCCGAGCATATAGCTCTGGCGGCCCCCCTCTGATCAGCCAACCAAGGCAAGCCACAGTTGAAAATCCTACTGGCACTCATGGGGTACCACTCCAACCAACCAATAAAGGCAAGCCGGGGACGAGGCCCTGACCCACTCTCTGGAGCATTCGGGTACGCAGTGTTGCCATTCACATTCAGCTCACCACAAACTGTCCTGCTTTCTGTAAGGTTTTTAATACACTTTTTTTGCTTATGATATACTTTTTTCTTATATCAAAAGGTAGGAAGAAATCAAGCAGCTGCTTTAATCTGCCTCCAGGATTACCTTATCCCATAGTGAGATAGCGACTGCCCAGAGGGCTTCAATAATTATTATTAAAACTTAAAGTAAACATTGAGTCCATCTGTATCTGTGTTCTCTTTGCGCGTAATCCCAATTATCTGTACACATAATGTCTGATTCTGCTTGCATAAATCCTGACGTTCTGACACATACGCGCCAGGCCAATCTAGTAATTGAAATGGATGACGATAGCTCATCGACTGTATTACAATAGAATAGAATAATTAATTATTTAATTTGTTCCTAATAGTCATTTCTGCTTGTCATACTGAAACTAGAAATTAGGCACAATGTTCAATACCTAATGTCGGTAATGATTATTGATGGAAAAATCTTCGAGCTCGCTTAAGTTTATGCCAAGGCCTATAATACAGGAGACACATTGTATCACATGAGAAAGGAAATAATATCAATACGAGAGAAATGATGAATCATCATCATCATTATATCAGCCAAAGGACGTCCACTGCTGAAGAAAGGCCTCCTTCATAGATTTCCACAACGAGCGGTCACATGCCGCTCTCATCCAACGGCTCCCAGCGACCTTCACCAGGTCGTCTGTCCACCTTGTTGAAGGTCGTCCTAAGGTGCGTTTTCCGGTGCGCGATCTCCAATCGAGAATCTTTGTGCCCCAACGGCCATCAGTTCTATGAGCAATGTGCCCCACCCATTGCCACTCCAGTTTACTAATCGGCAATTTTAGTACTTCTACGGATTCTACGGATCTCCTCATTTCTGATTCGATCTCGTAGAGAAATACCAAGCATAGCTCTCTCCATAGCTCGTTGAAAGTTTGACGGCACGGTTGGTGCAGTGGCTGATACAGTCAGCTGCTACGCTCCTGGTCGTGGGTTCGAATCCCACACGGAACAAATATTTGTATGGTACTATTGTACTGGTTACTATTGTAGGTAGTTGTTCCGGGTATGGGTGTATTGTATGTGGAATTCATGTCTGTAAACGCACCCACGACACAGGAGCAATCCTAGTGTGGGGCGAAGTTTAAAAAAAAACGAAAGAAAAAAAACGAAAGTTAGATAAATGGGTTTTACAACAGAAAAGTAACACTTTAACCCACTGTAGGTTACAAATTAGTGAGTAGTATTGAATATTCAAATTTGGAGCAAATAAGTTAATGTGGGTCGTAACTTCTACGTTTGTGGAGTAGACCACTTCCGTAATGAAATTAAAAGTACGAAACGTTTATGGCTGCATAAAGCTTCGAATGCACTTCAAAGTGAAGTGACTTCCTATGTTACAGCTTAGCTGACCTTACAATGCTGACCTTATCGGCCGTGTAGTACGAATAACACCTACCCATGTCATTCCGTGGGTGTCGTAAAAGGCGACTATGGAATTAGCCGGATGATGGGCTGGAGTACAGTAAGAACTCCACTCCGATCGCCAACCCGCTTGCGAAGAGTAGCGATTATGGCAAAAACCCCCTATGAGCAAACAACATACACAAACAGTTCGTTGTGGCGATCTTTGGGGGAGGCCTGTGTCCGACAGTGGACTTTCATCATTTTCATCATCATCATTTCGGCCTAATGAAGTCCACTGTTGGACACAGGCCTCCCCCAAAGATCATCACAACCACCGATATGGATGTGTTTTGAGCTCATTGGGGGGTTTTGCCATAATCGCCACGCTTGGCAGGCGGGTTGGCGATCGCAGTTGAGTTGTTAATGTACTCGAAGGACGCTGCTGCCCATCCTCCGACTAATCCCTTAGTCGACTTTTACGACACCCATGGGAGGAGATGGGGTGGTGGCATTCTGAGCCGGCACCACACGGCACGACAGTGGACTTTACTCTGCTGAAATGATGATGAATGATGACCTTGTAAACCATAGAGGTTGAAAGTATATCCGACGTAACAAAGGTCAATTTCGTCGCTCTCCCATCTTCTATTGAACTAAAGTTTATAGATCAATATTTGTCAGACCAAAACATAGTCAACAAACAGAAGTAAATCCAATCATTGAAATTACTTCCGAAGCTTTGTTTTTGACTTCGTATTTTTGTGAATTGATTGATAACTTTGATTGAAAAGTTCCACTGAGATATTAATTATAAGTCGATAGCGTACAGAAATAATGAGGCGAGAGCTTTTGTAAAAAGAAAATTATTGAGTGTTGCCGGAAGTTTGCCTCGTAAGGTATAAAATTTTGTGAAAAAATATGTGACTCATTATCTTAACAGCCATAGGACGTCCACTGTTGAACAAAGGCCTCCATACTTTTTCACATTTGGTTCGTCATTTGGTGTGAATTCACCACACATGGTGGCGGGTTCTTGAGTGCAGTATGGCTCATTATAATAAAAACACTTTGTATATTATAGATTTTTTTCCTGACCTTCCGAACACTTTGCTGCATGTCGTCCTATCCTGTTTTAAACGTGTTTTATTATAACGAGTAACAATCGCGAAAACCTAAGACATTACTATGCAGTATGGCTACTGACCCATAGAAGGGACGTTCCTTCGGCAGGAGATGGGGTGGTGGTATTCTGATCTGGCACCACAAGCCCAATGGCTGTCAAGTGTACAACATATCATACACAATATTCATCATCATCATCATCATTTCGGCCGAGTGAAGTCCACTGCTGGACACAGGCCTCCCCCAAAGATCACCACAACCACCGATATAGATGTGTCCTCGCTCATTGGGGGGTTTTGCCATAATCGCCACGCTTGGCAGGCGGGTTGGCGATCGCAGTTGAGTTGTTAATGTACTCGAAGGACGCTGCTGCCCATCCTCCGGCTAATCCCTTAGTCGACTTTTACGACACCCATGGGAGGAGATGGGGTGGTGGCATTCTGAGCCGGCACCACACGGCATACAGCACGGCATGTGACACAATATTACTTAAACATAATATAAAATGCATACAATAAATATTAATGATAAAATATAGTAATAAACATCAAATATTACTGGGAAAGGAGAAGAAAAGTGAGAGAGAATGGAATGAAATTATAATGAACTCCTTCACTATAAATGACTGCTTACATTTGCTGTTAATCACAGTAAAATTGTTGTGAACCTACTTTACCTTGTTTTTGTTTAAACCAAAAATACATTCGTTTCTTAAGCTGGAAGATCTTAATCTCTTATCGCAAAGGAATGTAAACGTCAATCAAATACTGTTTTTATTTTTTTACTTATGAATGGGTCCGCTCTTTACCTCTATGTCGCGACAGATGAGATCTACGATGGTACGAGTGCCCCCAGAAGATGTTTTTTCACGCTTTCTTTAAAGGTCAATGTAAAGGGAATATGTATGTGCGGATGGTAACCTGCAGTACGTCTGGAAATACGATGGTAGAAGGGAGATGGTGCGATCATTTGACACAAGTTATCGCACGATCACGAGATCAGTAATTTTATTCTTTTTTTTTACAATTAGACGGCACGGCTGCTGCGCTCCGGGTCGTGGGCTCGATTACCGCACGGAACAAATATTTGTATGATCTGCAGGTAGTTGTTCCGGGTCTGGGTGTATTGTGTGTAGAATTTAAGTCTGTAAACGCACCCACGACTCAGGAGAAATACTAGAGTGGAACAAAGTTTAAAAAAAAACACTCTGAAACAAGTAATGATTAATAACAAAATTATAGTGGAAGCTATACCCTGGACTTTGAAATTCAACCAGTCCAACAAGTCGAGTTTTCTACAATTTTAAATGTAAAAAGCGCTCGCCGTCTAACAACTACCCACATTGTCAGGGAAGCGCTGGATGGAGTTAAGTTATTGCAAAAGTTGGCAACATTAATTATTGCACAACACAGGCAACTTGTGAAGTGCCAAGACGTGCTGAACTTGAACAAAGTAATTTAGTGTGTTAACGGACCATACTGACGAGCTTCGTGTGGTTCCCGGCACAGAATTGACTACCCCTCTCCACCCATGGTGTTATAAGAGGCGACTAAGAGTTGATATAAAGAGGGTGGGTGGTGCCGTCCTCTCGTTGCAAACGTGGTGAATCTGTCCCCTATGACCGCGCATCGTAGGGATTTTTGAGAGACCCGTGTTCAGTAGTTGACTCACCAGACCGTGGTGATATGTAAGTTTCTAGTTTTATTTTTAAATTATTTCTTTCTTTCACCATCATCATATCCGCCATTTATACGTCCACTGCTGAACAAAGGCCTCCCCCATAGATTTCCACAACTGTGTCATCATTCTGGGGGGTATTTGCCAAGACTCACCACGCTTGGCAGGCGGGTTGGTGAGCGCAGTATGGCTACCGTTTCACAGAAGGGACGCTGCTGCCCATCCCTCTGGTTTAGATTCCCTTAGTCGCCTTTTACGACATCCACAGGAGGAGATGGAGTGGTACTATTCTTAATCCGGACACCACACGGAATTTATTTATTTATTATTCTATATTTATTTCTTTAATCAGTGTTAAAAACTTACGTAAAATCAAGTCTGACTGACTTTAGTAAAATACGCTATTACCCTTAATGCTTCACCGCTAGCAGGAGGTGATAATATACAAGAGTATATAAGCTGCGCTTTGTACGGCGGTGGAAATTCTACGGTTCTGCTTTGGATGCGAGGACGGCGGAGGGCTGTGCAAGACACTTGCCGACACCGAAGACTCCGAGGACTCTGGGATCTCGAATACGGCCCATTGGTGCTACATCTATAGGTATAATTTGAAGAGGAAGATATACTACTAACCCACAGAGTCCCAAGTCGTGCCGTCTCCTAGCAAACAGAACCCGCTACACAAAGTAGTTAGCTTCAATGTAATATTCGTGACGTCAGCACACCCTCGTAACTGTTCGTGGCGTCCCTGTACGTAGCATAAAGTGAGGTCACGCAGTTGGAGCGATCTATTGAAAAAGTGATGGTAGTCGAGGTAGGGGGCACAGAGTACGTGTTACCTAGATGAGGCATCAGATATGAACTTGAATATCGTATTTCTATCGGGTTCCTATATTTTACCGATCGTTATTGATTGAAACTTCGATACTTGCACCTCTATCTATAATTATGAAGACACGGTCTGCTTTAGAAGTCTTCCTAGAGTACCTAGTTGATTATACTAAAACACTTTTTACCGACTTCAAAAAGGAGGAAGTTCTCAATTCGATGCATTTTTTTAATGTATTTGCACCAATTACTCCGAGATTTGTAGACCGATTCTTTTTTTAATAGGTGCAAAATGCTTTCGAATTTGTCCCATATAAATGTCATTACATTTGATTGAGTAATTTGATAAAAGTACATTCGAGCGATAAGAAGTAACCTTTTTTTTTTTATGTCCAGTGGAAATTCTACATGGAACTTCCTTCACCCCAGGGAAGGATGAAGGGGTATGCCGGACTCCTACCGGCTAAAACCGCTGGAATGGTCATCTTCGGCACCGAAGGGGGGCTCCAGGTCCAGCCGCCCATTAGCCCCTGCCACGCCTTTAGGCACATCACGGAGGGGATGACTGTAAAGCGGTCACCCCCTCTAGTGAAGGGAAGGCGACTGTAAAAAGGTCGCCCCCCCAGGCACTTCTCGGAGAGGATTGTAAAGGATCCCCCCAAGCCTCGCTTTGCGCTGTGCTGCGGGTGACCACGTGCGCGCCACCTTCTTCCCGCGAGTCGCTCGCGTGCGCACGCAGACTCCCCAATCTGCGCGCCCGCGACCCCCGAGGATAAGGAGTAACCTAGGCGGACGAATGCTATTTGTGAACTGAATCGAAGGTTGTTGAAGTTTCACGACCGATTGCGCAACTGTTGCTAATGCTGTTGCTGTCGCTGTTTCATAATCAGACTACCAAGCATTCTCATATTAACTAGGCAGCGGCTTTGCTAAGCGTAAACCTAAGACGTTTTGTTTACATTTACATTTCATGGTTGATCTATCGATATGTCGTACTCGGCGCTTCTCCTCAGCCTCCACTATCCGCACAGCCAAAGTCTAGAATTCTTTGCCAGCGTCTGCTTTTCCTGCTTCCTATAGCCAGTTAACCTTCGCAGTAAGAGTGAATACAATACAATGCAATACAATACTCTTTATTGTACAATGTATATGTATAACAAAAATAAGATCCAATGTAGAAAAAGACATATACAAAGGGCGGTCTTATCGCACACGGCAATTTCTGCCAGACAACCTTGGGATGGACAGATTTGTAAGCGATAAAGAAAAGGTAGTTCGCGGTGTAACAATAATTTTAAGTTAATACATAACATGATATATATAATAAAAAATATTGTTATAATAGATTTAAAAAAATATTATTATAAATTTCCTTTATTTAAACTGAATACATATAAATTACATTTTTAAATATACATCATACAAAAATATACATTTAAAAATATAAAAAATAGTAGCCCACCGGCATCGGGAACAAGGTCCAAGCTGCCGGTGGTCAGGGCTCCAGAGAGAGGAACCTCCTAACAATACGAGCCGTGTCTAGGAGTACCGCTTTCTGCATCAAGCCCTTGACCCAGCCGCCTAACGAGAGCCTCTTCAGGTGTTGGTCGAGGCTCTTGGCCATTAGGCCATTGGCCGTAACGACTATCGGCACAATGATTGCAGAGTCTACTTCCCACATGTCGACAACCTCGTGCGCCAAGTCAAGATACTTAATTTGCTTATCTTTCTCGGCCTTCACGAGATTCTCGTCATGTGGGATAGTTATATCCACAATCATTGTGCGGCGCTCTACTCGATCTATCACCACTATATCAGGCTTATTGGCTACAATAGTCCTGTCAGTGATGATAGATCGATCCCAGTACAATGTGACATGGTCATTCTCGAGAACTGGGTCGGGCACATACTTGTAGTATGGCACTTCTGAACTCACAAGGTTGTATTGCAGCGCAAGTTGCTGGAGTATAATCCTGGCCACTTGGTTATGCCTGTGCAAGTACTCGCCATTAGCAAGACGAGAACAACCGGAAATAATGTGACGGATAGACTCACCCGGACGGTGGCATGCCCGACAGATGTCAACCGTGCCGTCCTTCACAATATATTTCCGATAGTTATTCGTCATGATAACTTCATCCATAATTGCACAGATAAAACCTTCGGTTTCCCCGAAGAGGTCACCGAAGCGTAGCCAAGACACGGACGCTAAAAAGTTTACATCGGGCCCATGAAGGGCCCGGTAAAAGCGTCCGTGAAGCTCCTTGCTCTGCCATACCTCCCTGCGGTCATTAGTGTCAAGCACTACAGGTTTATGCCAGTTCTCTTTAGCCAAGGAGAGCGGGGTGAGTCCCTTGTCTATCGCAACCACATCTCGGTGCATCCCCACATCGGCTTGGAGAAAGTACTCCCTGAGGTTGCACACCTCACGATTGTGGAGAGTCTTAGCATTTAAAAAGCCTCGACCCCCACACTTTCGTGGGATGTACAGCCTCATCACCGATGAACGTGGGTGATGAATCCGATATGTGGTCAGCAATATACGAACTCTTCTATCCAGGGCGTCCAATTCAGACTGAGTCCACTTGAGTATGCCAAAGGAGTATATTAGAACTGGCATGACCCAACCGTTAAAGGCGCGCACCTTGTTACCGCCTGATAAAAGACTTTTCAGTACTTTTTTCAGGCGGCCAAGGAAGCGCCCCCGTAACGATTGTTTCATGTCAGCTCCGTTGATACCCAACCCCTCCGACATACCCAAGTATTTATAGGTCTCAGATGAGGAAAGGGATCTGATATGTATGAAATCCGAAAGTTGTAATCCCTCGGATTCCATAATCTTCCCTCGTTTTACATGCATGACTGCACATTTGTCCACACCAAATTCCATTCTAATAGAGTTACTAAAAGTCTCAGTTACCTTCAGTAACTCTATTAGCCGCAAATTGTTGGGGGCAAAGAGTTTCAAATCATCCATGTAAAACAGGTGAGATATTATCTGACCACCTCTTCTCATCTGGTAGCCTAGCCCCAAACCCTCTAGCAGTGTGCTAAGAGGGTTCAAGGCCAAACAGAACCACAGCGGACTCAGGCTATCGCCCTGGAATATACCACGCTCGATCCTGATCGGTTCACCGTTCCCTCGGATCTCCCTACATCCCGGATAGTTAAGGACTGTCCTCCATTGCCCCATACATGCCATCAGGAAGGTGCGTAGGGTTGTATTTATTTTATATAACTCTAGCACCCTCATGAGCCATGTATGCGGCACCGAGTCGTAGGCCTTCTTATAATCTATCCAGCATGTAGACAGATCCTTGTGGTTACGTCTAACCTGTTGGCTAATGGCCATGTCAATAAGGAGCAGCTCCTTAGTACCACGGGACCCTTTCCTACATCCATTCTGAGAAGCAGACATAATGTGATTATTATCAATATGTGTGTTAATTTTTGTTCTCAGAATGGATGTAAGAATTTTATAGATCGTCGGTAAACAAGTTATCGGTCTATAATTTTTGGGTTCCGTAGTACTACCTGATTTATGGAGCAGGTGGGTAATTCCTGTAGTAAGAAACTGAGGCAGCGAACCTGACTCTAAGGACGACTGGAACTGGGACGCCAAGCGAATATGTGGGCTACGTAGCCATTTAAGCCAAAAATTGTGCAACCCGTCCGGTCCCGGAGATTTCCAGTTTGGTAATGGACGGACTGCACTGGCTACGTCTTGGGGGCTAATTATAACTGCCCCCATTTCTGCTATCGGCTCACATGCTCGTTTGACCTCCCGTATCCAATCACCTTCGGTATGGTTGACTGGCACCGACCATATGCTGCGCCAGAATGCATTCATGGCATCATCATCTGGTCGGTGGACGTCACCCATACCTTGGTCAGATCGCTCCCAAGTTCTGTATACCCACCTTTGGTCATTTTGGAATGTGCGATTCAAGGTATACCGCTCCGCTCGCCGTTTGTACCTACGGATACGATTCGCCCATGCATAAACTTTCTGCTTTAGGTAGTCGATGCGCTCTGTGACACGACACATATATTCTTCGGGGCTGATATCAGTCCCCGAGAATGCTCGTCTCACAAAGCGCATCACTTTTGGGCGGGTATTGCCCTCCCTAAAGCAGATTAGCTTACCAATGTGTGCCCTAGCCTCATCAATACGACGTTCAATCCTGTACTGGCAAGCTGGCACGGCAGATTTAGGTCGTGTGGCTCTATCATTATTTGAGAATTTTACATGGGCCACACGACATGCAGCAACGGCTGCGCAGTACAGGATTGAATGTGTATCGCTGAGGTCTTCGCTGTTGTCAAAATAATTTAACAACAGCGAATCCAGGGCACAGATTAGCGCTCTATTTCTTTTATGCATAGGCAAACGCGGTAGGCGCGGCCTAAGGGCAGGTGGTGCGTATCGATACTCTTGAATCGCACTATCCAAAGCGCTCCTTAAAATGTCATTGCACTGGTTACCTGCAAAACTAGCACCATCATCCTCTTCCTCATCCATGCGGTTGGACCGCGGCGGAACCACAGATGTGTCTTGCGGTTGTACCGCGGTCCGTGATGGGGAAGAGACGACACGGTTAGTCTGCATCTCCGAGCGTAGCCGATCAAGCACGGCATCATCCAACCTGTGATCACGTTGTATGACCCGCACTTGATCCGAAAGTCGTTGTGCCGAGACGTTGACGGCTGGTTCAAGTACCTGAAACAGAGAGAGCATCCTGCCACGGTACGCAGTCAGGTTAGTTTCCCCCTCTGTCGCCCCAAAGTATGCGCGCATGACATTTTCATTGATGGGTTTTGTCCATCTCATGCGCTGCACACTTCCACCAGAAGCGGGGACCCTTTTTTTTTTTTTTTTTTTTTTTTTTTTTTTTTTTTTTTATTTATTGATGTCCAGTGGAAATTCTACATGGAATTTCCTTCACCCCGGGGAAGGGTGAAGGGGTATGCCGGACTCCTACCGGCTAAAACCACTGGAGCGGTCATCTTCGGCACCGAAGGGGGGCTCCAGGTCCTCGTAAGATCACACTAGAGCCGCCCATTGGTGCCACGCCTTTAGGCACATCTCAGAAGGGATGACTGTAAAGCGGTCACCCCCTCTAGCGGAGGGAACGCGACTGTAAAAAGGTCGCCCCCCAAGGCACTTCTCGGGGAGGAATGTAAAGGATCCCCCCAAGCCTCGCTTTGCGCTATGTTGCGCACACGGCGGCACGTGACCACGTGCGCGCCACCGTCTTCCCGGGGGTCGCTCGGTGTGAGCACGCAGACTCCCCAATCTGCGCACCCGCGACCCCCGAGGCCCCCCACCATGAGGTGACGGCAGGGGGCTCAGGCGTGTTGGACTTGGGAGCCGGGACGGTTGTTGCCCCGGCGCCGTCTCGTCCTTCTCCGTGCGGGATCGGCCCTCTCCCGATCCCGCTCTGCAGTCTCCTTCTGCAGCATGACGCTCTCGCAGAAGGAGACCACTGCACTCCAATTTTCGTGCTCTGCCAACATAGCCGACACTACTGCCGGCAGAGAGAGATCTTGCCCGATCTGATCGACCAGGACCCGCCGCTCGGCCGCCCACGCAGGGCACTCCTCGAGCGTGTGCTGTGCGGTATCCTGGTCGCTTCCACAATGGTGGCACTGTGCCGTAACCTCGCGTCCTATTCTGTGCAGGTACGCACCGAAACAACCGTGACCAGTGAGTACCTGCGTCAGACGGTAGGTGACGCGCTCGCTCCTTCTGAGCCAGGCTCCGAAGAGCGGCAGGATGGCCTCGACGACGCGCTTGGTCGCGAACTGCGACCGAAGGCGATGTCACCACATCTCGAGTGCGCGCCGTCGAGCCAGCCGCCTCAGTCTGTCGAACGCCCCTGAAGGCACGCCTTCCCCACTTTGGCGGAGAGAGCGTGTCTGGTCGTAGACCCACGCATCCGTCTCCGCCTGGATGTCGAACGGCGGAAAGCGTGCCAGGAGAGTTGCCGCCTCGTAGGACACTGTCCTGTATCCCCGTGCGATCCGTATAGCCACTCTGCGCTGCAGACCGTGAAGTTTGTTTCTGCAGCGCTGGACGCCTGACAGCCGGGATGACCATACAGGCGCCCCGTAGAGGGCCACGGATCGCACGACACCCCCGTAGAGACGACGAACTTCCTCGCTCGGTCCCCCGAGATTGGGCAGCACCCGGTGTAATGCACCCACTACCCTTTCGACTCGGGGGACGAGGCGCGCGAAGTGCTCTTCGAAGCCCCAACGACTGTCCAGGGTGAGCCCCAGGTACTTCATTTACTGGCCCACCCTGATTTGCGCGTCACCAACGCGTATCCACGAACTGGGTGGTTCTCTGCTCCGCGGCAGTTTGTGGAACCATAGCGCCTCGGTTTTGTGAGGCGCTATTTGCAGACCCAGAGCGTGGATTTTGGCTACGACAATTGCCACCGCTTGCTCGGCAAGCTGGATCGTTCCGTCGAAGGAATCCCCGCTGGCCAACACAAGAGTGTCGTCTGCGTAACATACCAAGCTGACGCCAGCGGGGAGAACGACACGTAGGACCGCGTCGTAGGCGAGGTTCCATAGAAAGGGACCGAGAACTGATCCCTGCGGAACCCCGCACGTTATCTCCCTCCGCTTTACGCTACCGTCCCTGCCCACGTAGCGAATGTGCCTATCACGCAGATAGGCCCCTATAATGCCCTGCAGGTAGGGGGGGCAACGATGATGGACTAGTGCCCCCCTAATCGCGCCCCACGGGATGGAGTTGAAGGCGTTGACGATGTCTAGACTGACAGCCAACGCCACCCCACCCCGCTGGGACACTGCCTGTTCCGACAGCGAGCGGACGCGGAGAATCGCGTCGATTGTGGACCGCCGCTGCCGGAAGCCATACTGACTTTCGGCCAGGTCGGGACCCACTCGCGACAGGTGCTCAACGAGTCTTCGGGTAATTATTCTCTCGAATAGCTTCGAAGCCTCGTCGAGCAGGCAAATGGGACGATATGCAGAAGGAGACTCCGCAGGCCTTCCTTCTTTCCTCAACAGAACCAATCCGGCTTCCTTCCAGCCGGACGGGAACACGCTGCGACGGAGGCAACTGGTAAACAGTCGCCTCAAGCGGTCCCCTAGAGACTGCAGTGCATACACCCACGCGCGGCCCGGAATGCCATCCGGACCCGGTGCGGTGTTGCGACTCTTCAGGCGGCCAATGGCACGGCCCAGCTCCTCTTCCGAAACCCCCAACTCCTCGGCCCAGTCCGAGGTAGTCGGGGGTGGAGAGGGACCAGGATGGTCCCGGACCGCCGGAAAGAGCGTTGATAGTACTCCCTCCAGCAGATCCGGGGCCATGGTTTCGGTCACCGGGGGGACCCACGGGCGCAACTTGCCCACGACCATACGATAGGGTCTCCCCCACGGATCCCTGTTCAGTCCCTCCAGGAGTTCGCTCCAGGACCGAGCCTTCGCCTCGCGAATGGCAATATTTAGCGTAATTGTAGCCGCCCGGTAGGCCTGATAGGCCTCGGCAGTCTCTCCGGCTGTAGCACTACGTCGGCGTCGGCTTCGCTGATACCGGCGGCGGGATGCCAGGCAGACCGCGCGTAGTTGCGCGATCTCATCCGACCACCAGTATACCGCCGTACGCCGGGAGCGCCTGGTCCGGGGCATAGATGCGTCACATATAGACGTCATCGAGAAGCGGGGACCCTATCAGAGGCAGGTGGGCCTCGAGGTCCCAAGCTGGCCGGCGGTCGGCCTCTTCCTCGCCGACGCGCAGGTGTTGGTGACATCGGCGGCGAAAAGTACTCGTCGCTCGAGCTCGACGCAACTGCAGCGGCCGATACCACAGCACTCACTGTTGAGGCGGGTTCCGGTGGCTGCGAGGCGGAGCTGAGCGACGAGGCCAAGGATGGTGGGCGTGCGTTTAGTAACAATCTGGCTTTATTCCGTGTCAGCATTATCCAGGTTTATCCAATTTCCAAATTTTCATTTTCAATTTTTATCTGTCATTTCAGGGTGTCGATGTCATTTCGAATATATTTTTATTTTCTTGTAATCTTTGATACTATTTGTTGTGTATATTTCTCCATATCGTTTTTTATATATTTAATTTCGTTATTATGTATATATATGATGTATATTAGGATTAATAATAAATTTTTGATTTAAAATATATATGGTTTTGAAAAACTTTGGCAGCTTGACAGCAACACCGTTGGTTGCCAGGTTATATTAATATATATAAATATAAATATTATTATAATAAATACATATAAATATACAAATGTAATAAATAAATAAAAGAAGTAAAGGAGAAACTACAGTGATAGATAATGCTCCTTGACTAGTCTTTTAAATATTGCTAGGGATTGAGCACGTCTAATTGCCACTAGCAACACAATCCATAAGCGGGCAGCCTGGACTGTAAAAGATGGACATCTTCTGGATGCGCTCGTTACCATAGACCTAATCCATCGCTTTTCATGAGACAAGATCGAGGACAAGAGTGGAGACACTCATGGAAAAAACCATGAAGGTCACGATAACCTCGCAAAAGGTCACTTCCAAAAACTTTACATCTGCACTCACGGCGCCACTCATGCCCTCGTTGAGCTCGTCAGCTCTCCATTTTACAATTTCAGGTGAAAGACTCGACAACCCTGTTACGGTTGCGTTATGGATGCATGCTTTAGACCAAATTCGCTTTCATTCGATTTTTTATTATATGTCAAGAGAGACAGGTTTTTTGTTTGTGTTATTTTTATTGGATCGCATAACATCGTGTAGAGCGTGATTATACTGTCCGATAAAAAGGCGTTTCAGGTAATTGAAGTATCTCTGACTTTAGAGAGAATGTATAAAATGTTGGTATTATCATCATTACAGCTGAAAAATGTCCACAGCTGGTCATAGGCCTTCCCCAAAGATCACCACTCTATCTACCACCTCTTTGCCATAACCGCCATGCTAAATAGACGGGTTAGCCATCGCAGTTGAGTTGTAAATTTACTCGAAGGACGCTGTAACCCATCCTCCGGGTAATTCAATAGTCACCTTTTACGACACCCACGAGAAGAGATGATGTGAGGCTATACTTAACCACACGTTGAAATGTTGATATGATGGTAACAATTTGTATATTTTCAAGCAGTGGCATTCATTTGAATATTATGTTTACATAGTCAAGTTGTGAGGCACCCAAGACCCGTTGACAAATAAAAGAATGAATCATCTTACAGCGTGACAGAGTCAGAGAATTTATGATGAGAGTAAATATATACTATTAATATATACTATATATATGTTTATACCCCTGAAAAGCTAGAGCTGTTGTACAAATGCCTTCGCTGATGGAATCCTATGTAGTACGAGACGAGCCTATGGCAATTTGCACTTCTCTCTCTCGATCTCTTCTACAATTGTGTTGTCATTTTGGGAGGAATAGGTATTCAATGGACGTCACCTTTTGCACAAAAATCTGATCAAGTGCGAGTTGAACTCGCGTGGAGAGGGTTCCGAAATTGCTGAATATATTATCTATTGTTGGATTCGGTCTTGTACCAATAACTTATCCCATGAACAAACTTAATATCGTAGTTGAAAAACATGTTTTACGATACATTCCAACCGCAAACGTAGGTTTGTACGCATAATATTTTAATATTTACCATGTTATTTTAAGACCGTAGACTTTTTATAGGTTTTCCTGTAATCTATAGACAAAGAGCTATTACTTATATTTTTTCAGAATTTTAGGCTCAGTAGTTTTGGAGATAAGGGGGGGGAATGATCAATTTTCGTATATTTTCTAAAATAATAATAAAACACTTTTAAACGGATTCTATCGCGTATATTTTTGATTTTTGAAAAAAGTCTGCAGTGTGTGAACATGCCTTAGGCAAACCTAACCATTATCTTCGGTTTGATCAACCTCAAGTACTCGCGAAAGAGAACCGATATGTACCTAGAATGTTTCGTGAGGCTATTGAAATTAAAAAACATCCTAATTTTAATAGAGAAGATGGTTGGCAGGTACCACCTGTTTGGAATCCAGTTATTAACATAATAAAGTCCCAAACAAGATACCGCACTAAGAAACATCAAGACACTGTGAGTGATTACTGCGCGCATCGAAACTAGTTTTTTGATTAAAATTGTACGGTAGATAAAATAAAATAACTTTTTAAAATCTGTAACGACGCCTGTCACCTTAGTCATCCTGCGACCACGAATGCTGCAAAGCATTCGAAACGTCAGGAAAATCAAAAATATACGTGATAGAATCCGTTTAAAAGTGTTTTATTATAATGTGTAATAATCGCGAAAATCTAAGACATTTCTAAAATAACTTTAAAACCATATATTTTAAAATTATAAAATAAATACATTTGAGACCCTCACAACAAAGCCTTCCATTTTATATGTTACAGAGTACAGTTCGCTAAACTTTATATCTATATCTTAAAATGTTCTATATTGCCCCCCAAAAAGAACCCCTATATTCAAAATTCATTTATTTACGTTACAGGTTCGTCTTTGGGTTCATCATCATCATCATATATATCATATCGGCCATTTATACGTCCACTACTGAACATGGGCCTCCCCCATAGATTTCCACAACTGTGTCATCATTTTGGGGGGTGTTTGCCAATACTCACCACGCTTGGCAGGAGGGTTGGTGAGCGCAGTATGGCTACCGTTTCACAGAAGGGACGTTGCTGCCCATCTCTCTGGTTTAGATTCCCTTAGTCGCCTTTTACGACATCCACAGGAGGAGATGGAGTGGTGCTATATTCTTAATCCGGACACCACACGGACATTATTGGGTTGCAGAAATCCATATGTTTACCAAATATCACCTTACACTCGGCAGCCCCGTTTCCGAATTGCGATGACTAAATCAATGCCGCGGTTACGTCATGCTGAAGTAACTAGAGTCACCAATCAGACTGCCAAGCTCTGATTATGACCTTAATCACCTATCATTTGCTGCACATCCACGGGGGTAGTCTGTATTTAATAGTACTATATATTTACTGGCTAATACAGGGTTCGTATGGTGAAGTTACGCAAGTGGATAGGCACTTGTATTTGTTTTATAGCTTACCGCAGTCATGCGATCATAATGAACGATACATATGTTCTTTCTGCTAACACAATTGATCCTCGTTAGCGAAGTTACGTCATCATATCAACCAGTTCGACTGTTGAACTGGGGCTTCACGTTGACCGCTACATTGATTGCTTGTTGGGGACATAACCAGTATGCTTGGTAGATGGATGGGTGACAGTAATATGTCATTGATCAGAAGGACTCTGCTGTCCATCCTCCTGATATAGGTTAATGTTTTTGCAAAATAGATTTTGCAAAAACATTAACAGTTGTTGCCCCATGCTAGGATTTCTCCTGTGTCGTGGGTGCGTTTACAGACATGAATTCCACATACAATACACCCAGACCCGGAACAACTACCTGCAGATCATACAAATATTTGTTCCGTGCGGGAATCGAACCCACGACCCGGAGCGCAGCAGCCGACTGTATCAGCCACTGCAGCAACCGTGCCGTCAACACACATTAATCCGTAAACACTTGGTATTCAACCTTCCGCATCTAAACCTCCTGACCTACCATATTCATGTCGTCGGTCTTTCGATATATATGGCCAGCCTACTGCCAACCCAATGCCTATCATAAAAAGGAAAATGAGAATAACACCCATATTAAAAAATGATCAAGTGCGAGTTGAACTCGCTTGGAGAGAGTTCCGAAACTGCTGAATATATTGTTTATTGTTGGATTCGGTCTTGTACCAATAACTTATCCCAAGAACGAACTTAACATCGTGGTTGAAAAACATGTCTTCCCATGCATTCCAACCACAATGCTGAACAAAGGCCTCCCGCATAGGTTTCCACAACGAGCGGTCACATGCCGCTCTCATCCAACGACTCCCAGCGACCTTCACCAGGTCAGACGACCACTCGTTGGAGGTTGTCCCACGCTGCGTTTTCCGGTGCGCTGTCTCCATTCGATAACCTTTTTGCCCCAACGGCCACCAGTTCTACGAGCTATGTGCCCCGCCCATTGCCACTTCGGCTTACTAATTCTATCAGCTATGTCGACAATGACGGCACGGTTGGTGCAGTGGCTGATACAGTCGGCTGCTGCGCACCGGGTCGTGGGTTCGATTCCCGCACGGAACAAATATTTGTACGATCTGCAGGTAGTTGTTCCGGGTCTGGGTGTATTGTGTGTGGAATTTGTGTCTGTAAACGCACCCACGACACAGGAGAAATCCTAGTGTAGGGTAACGTTTTAAAAAAAAAAACAACAACATTTTAGTTCATCTACGGATCTCCTCGTTTCTGATTCGATCTCGTAGAGAAATACCAAGCATAGCTCTCTCCATAGCTCGCCGAGTGACCTTGAGCTTTCTTATGAGGCCCATGGTGAGTGACCACGTTTCTGTTCCATATATCATCGCTGGTAACACACACTGGTGAAAGACTTTCGTCTTGAGGCATTACGGTATTGTTTAAGGCATACAATAGTTATAAAAAATAATAACAATCTACAGCAAAGCAAAATTATTTAAAATAATTATCGTTATACAATCATCATCATCATCATCATATCAGCCACAGGACGTCCACTGCTGAACAAAGGCCTCCCCCTTAGATTTCCACAACGAGCGGTCACATGCCGCTCTCATCCAACGACTCCCAGCGACCTTCACCAGGTCGTCTGTCCACCTCGTTGGAGGTCGTCCCACGCTGCGTTTTCCGGTGCGCGGTCTCCATTCGAGAACCTTTGTGCCCCAACGGCCATCAGTTCTACGAGCAATGTGCCCTGCCCATTGCCACTTCAGTTTACTAATCCTTTCAGCTATGTCGACAACTTTAGTTCTTCTACGGATCTCCTCATTTCTGATTCGATCGCGTAGAGAAATACCAAGCATAGCTCTCTCCATAGCTCGCTGAGTGACCTTGAGCTTTCTTATGAGGCCCATTGTGAGTGACCACGTCTCTGTTCCATATGTCATCACTGGTAACACACACTGGTTAAAGACTTGCGTCTTGAGGCATTGCGGTATTGTTGACGAAAAGACGTTGCGAAGTTTCCCGAACGCTGCCCAGCCGAGTCGGATTCGACGATTGACCTCTTTCTCGAAGTTGGACCTACCTAACTGGACAGTTTGTCCTAGGTAGACATACTCGTCAACAACTTCGAGAACAGAGCTCCCAACGGATATTGGGATGGGCACGACATGGGCATTTGACATGACTTTTGTCTTGCCCATGTTCATCTTAAGGCCCACCTGTTGGGAAACTCTGTTGAGATCATCGAGCATTGTGCTGAGCTCTTGCAGCGATTCTGCCATGACTACGATGTCATCGGCAAATCGAAGGTGAGTGATATACTCGCCATTGATGTTAATGCCGAATCCTTTCCACTCCAGTAGCTTGAAGGCATCCTCCATTGCAGCGGTGAACAGTTTCGGGGAAATGACGTCCCCCTGTCTCACACCTCTCTGCAATGGAATTGCCCCCGTGCTCTGTTCATGTACTCGGACCGACATGGTGGCGTTTCTGTATAAGCACTTCAACACTTCAATGTACCGATAGTCAATCTGGCACCGCTGCAGAGACTGCAGCACTGCCCAGGTTTCGATTGGGGAACCTGCGTAGATTGGGGAATCTGCGTGCCCACACCAAGCGACCCAAGAGAAGACGGTAGCACGCATGTGGTCACGCGCTCCCGTGGGACGCTTTGGGGGATCCTTTACAATCCCCCTGGGGGGGTGACCGCTTTACAGTCACCCTCTCCGAGATGTGCCAATAGGCGTGGCACTAGTGGGCGGCTCTAGTGTGATCATACGAGGACCTGGAGCCTCCCTTACGTGCCGAAGATGACCGCTCCAGTGGTTTTAGCCGGTAGGAGTCCGGCATACCCCTTCGCCCTTCCCCGGGGCGAAGGAAGTTCATGATGAATTTCCACTGGGCACCAATAAAAAAAAAAAAAAAAAAAAAGGTTTCGATCGAATCGAAGGCTTTCTCATAGTCCACAAACGCCAAGCATAGTGGCAGATTATACTCCTCGGTCTTCTGTATAACCTGCCGCAGCGTATGGATGTGGTCTATGGTACTGAAACCTTTTCGGAAACCGGCTTGTTCGGGAGGCTGGAAGTCATCAAACCTGCGCTCGAGACGATTTGTGATGACCCTTGAGAACAGCTTATAAACATGGCTCAGAAGTGAGATGGGTCTATAATTCTTCAATAGGGTGTTATCACCCTTTTTGAAGAAGAGCACCACCTCACCTCTGTTCCACGCTTCCGGCGTTGTGCCCTCGAGTAAGACAGAATTGAATAGCTTCTGAAGGACTTTAAGTACCGGTGTGCCACCCGCTTTCAGAAGCTCTGTCGTAATTCCGTCTCCACCCGGCGCCTTGTTATTTTTAAGCTGTTTCAAGGCCATCCTAATCTCGTACAGGCTGATGTCCGGGATATCCTCGGTATAGTGTCGGGTTTGTTTGGCTCGCGGGTCTTTGTCAGAGCCAATGGTAGGTATACTTACCGAGGTGTATAACTGCCGGTAGAACTTCTCAATCTCTCTCAAAACCTCTGGCTTAGTCGACGCTACACTGCCGTCCTCGGTCTTCAGCTTCATAATACGACTTTGCCCAATAGACTTGTCTCTTGCGAACACTTTGGAGCCTTTATTCCGCTCAAATATACAATAACGTTAATTAATTAAAAACAACTAAAATTTAATGATAACGGAAACGCCACTTAATATTATATCCCGCTTTACTATTCGAGTAGAAACCCGTTTGCAGCAGGAAAGAAGGAACGGGGCTCAAATAGTTAAAGCGGTACATAAGTAGCGTTTCAGTATTCGGCCGTTAATTTATTACATAGTAACAAAATATAAATTGAAGTTGAGTGGCTGTTACCTTCATCAATGTCTTTGTCGTCAGATCATGTTCATGTCACTATCAAATATTCTAAATACAACATCGTTTTGATCAACCTCAAGTCCTCGCGATAGAGAATCGATATGTGCCTAGTATGTTTCGTGAGGCTATTGAAATTTAAAAACATCCTAATTTTAATAGAGAAGATGGTTGGCAGGTACCACCTGTTTGGAATCCAGTTATTAAAATAATAAAGTCCCAAACAACATATCGCACTAAAAAACATCAAGACACCGAGTGATTACTGCGTGCGTCGAAACTAATTTTTGATTAAAATCGTACGGTAGATATAATAAAATAACTTTTTATAATCTGTAACGACACCTGTCACCTTAATCATCCTGCGACCTTAAACCCTGCAAAGTGTATGAAATGTCTGGAAAAACAAAAATCTGGAATATACGCGATAGAATCCGTTTAAAAGTGTTTTATTATGAGTAATAATCGCGAAAACCTAAGACATTAATATATACAACATTCAGTTACGACGTAAGATTTAGGAGCTGACACAAACCATACGCTATGACTGTGTGTTTTATTGGTGGTTTTATATCTACGTAATTCGTGGTGGGAACTGATTCTCTGGAACATTTGTTTTATTTTTTTTGCTTGAGAATTGTATGCCATAAATTTATTACCCCGCTATGGCTCTTGACAGACAATGTGGGAACGAACTTTCTTCATTTAATAACTCTTCACCGTCGCTAAGCCGTACTTTATGACGCCTTCCACAACTAACATAACCACACCAACAACACAATTACACAATTAAACAACAACAACACCACAATTAACATATCACATGTTGTTTAATTACTAAAATATTACGAAACGTGTTGTCCATATCTTACTTGTTTTATTCGTAACATAAAGCGACAGTAGTAACTGTTTTTTTTTCTGTTATATTTGTAACATAAAGTGGCAGTAGTAACTGTTTTTTTCTGTTATATTTGTAACATAAAGTGGCAGTAGTAACTGTTTTTTTCTGTTATATTCGTAACATAAAGCGACAGTAGTAATTGTTTTTTCTGTTATATTTGTAACATAAAGTGGCAGTAGTATCTGTTTTTTGTCTGTTATATTTGTAATATAAAGTGGCAGTAGTAACTGTTTTTATTTCTGTTATATTTGTAACATAAAGCGACAGTAGAAACTGTTTCTTCTTATATTCGGAACTTAGATCGACAGCTGTAGCTGGAATTTTCTTGTTATAGTCGGAACAAGCGATAGAAGTAACTACGATTTTCTTGTTTTGTTTTGAGAAATTGTTGGGTAGGTGCATAAAAGGCTAAGACATTTGTGTCTTAAAATGTTACCATAATTTAAATACAATAATTTAATTTTAAATAATAATTACTTGTGGAAAACAATTACAATATAAATTTTTCACACATTGTGTGGGGAATAACATATATGTCCTCATTTAGAACCATTGCATTTGCTTGTCTGCTCCACACACACTTTCATTTTATTCACTCTGCACTTCTGTGTTTGCGAAATATGGCCACTATCGCTGATATTGCGGAGTTCCAGCGTGTCGCTATGAAATCTCTCAACCGAGGTTATCAGATTTCGAGGCACACTTAAAGATATCGTCGTCTAGAACTGACTTGAGTACCCTTCATACAGATGTAACGCCTTCAAAGAGCATGTCTCATCACCCCTCAGCAGTGAACGTCTTTCTTTTTATAAAACCTGGGGACGAGATGAGCAAGCAATTCGTCTGGTGGTAAGCGCCACACCTGCGCATAACAATTGTAATGCTTTGAACCAGTCCCGTGTGACATGACACCGCGCTCGTCAAGTGAGATTTCTGGTATGTAGTCTCTTATGCGTAGCCTACACACGGTAAACTACAGCCACTGCTGGCATGCCTTCGTAATCGTATAACTTAATAAACATAACATAACCTTGATAACCAACTCGTTAGTGTTTTGAAAATCAAAGTTTTCATTAAAATCCCGCTATTATCATTACATCATGACGCTCAAATGAATGCTGCTGCGTATTAATTAATTTCACGTGTCCCACTCCAATTAGGCTGTAGGTTATTGACCTGCGATTTCGTGGCAATGTTATATAAATCTACGTGACTTCACACACGCTGTTCCATGATAGCTTCGTTAGTACGATTGTGTTTTTATCCTATATTACTAGTACAGCGGTCGGCAACCAGCGGCCCGCGGGTCGCATACGACCCGTGAGTCGCCTTGCTCTCACCAAAAAGCGATTCCCGTCGGTTGGTCTTGTTGGGATTATTATTTTCAATTTAATCAGGATAATTTTAGATTTTTTATAATGTGTGGTCTATTGGTCTTCATTTGTGGCAAATTTTTGAAAATCATACAATTTCATCGGCAGTGAAACGGAGTTCCATAGACAAATGAGCATTCAATTTTGCGATAAATGGGATAAAAATTTACTAGTACGTTTTATTGAAATATTTAGAACTAACTGTATACGTATATTTGACCCTCACTGATCTCAACATAAAATTTCACTATAAGGAGAGGTCCTTGGTTCGCATCATAACTGAAGTTCTAATATTGAATGTAGCTAAATGTTTGCATAGCAGTTCGTAGCAATATTATTTTCAATGTCATAAATATACGTACTACAACTACTGTCAACAAGAGATCAGCCCGGCGCCAAATTATATTTCTATGAAATGAAATGTTTCGCCTATTATGGACATGCAACAGTCAAGTTTTCATGGATCTTGTAAAATACATGATAAATTATCGCATGATGTACATATTATGTTTATTGGGCCAGTAATAATTTAATTAATGATTAACATATCATTGCGTACAATGATGTCCTATGGAATTTCATATACTCAACAATGTTCACAATTTCAATTTTACAATACTAGATAATATAATAATTTGTTCTAACTCCATAATAGTTTGATTATTTTAATGTTATGTTCCCATACCATAATATCGTATTAAAATGAATCTGAACAGAACAAAGACGGAACGGTATGTGCAGTGGCTGATACAGTCAGCTGCTGCGCTCCGGGTCGTGGGTTCGATTCCGACACGAAACAAATATTTGTATGATCTGCAGGTAGTTGTTCCGGGTCTGGGTATATTGTATGTAGAATTCATGTATGTAAACGCACCCACGACACAGGAGCAATCCTAGTGTAGGGCAGGGCTTAAAAAAAATAAAACTTAAATCATTTATGTAAACTAGGTAGACCACGCACGACCACGAACTCTGCAAAGTGTTCGAAACGTCAGGAAAAAAGAATACTATAATATTCGCGATGTAATCCGTTTAAAAGTTAAGAAGTTACTAGTAAAACTAAATTTAATTTAAAAATCTCAACCATTATTCCTGAAAACAATAAATAAGACAACTTGGAACATATACAAATAATTAAGTATAAGGATCACTTAATTCTGAATATATTTGATTTTAATCGTGAGAATTTTAATTCGTTAAGCACGTACAAGCGTTGTTTTAATTAAAATGTCAAATTATTTAAATGCTTGTTTAATTAAACATCATTTCAATAAATTCTGTATCTGTTAGCTTGACAAATCGCATATCGTGCGTACCGTTCAATATTTAGAAAGGTTTGTTAAATTTATTCGCTTTATATATAGTTTGGTTAACTTAATCAAAATTCATATAACTAAACAATTCCGAATATGGGCTGAATAATAAAAAGTGATTTCCAAATAATATTCCAACAAATAAAAACACTCACCCTTTTCAATGAAAACTCTTAAAAACTCCGCTACAGTCACTATATACACGCACTTCTACGGCGTAGACTCGTAGCGTCGTAGCGCGGGCGGGCGGCACACGGGCCTACAACAGACTGAACTTACAGGCTTTAGAAAGCTTTCATGCGTGGCCCGAGTGTTAAAATGTAAGCGTACTAGGAATATAATATTATATGATTATTCCGTTTTTGATTACACACAATTGGGTCAATGCCAAATCTCCATTTTGTGTAAGAATTTTCAATAAATACTATACAAAGATTATACTTATTTACTCGTGTTAGAAACAACGTACCTGGCCTTGAAGTTTTAGTATAATACCTAAAGTTAGCTCACAGTTAAAATAAAGAAACAGAAAGGTTCTCGAGTGAAGTAACGGTAAACGCAGCCTGGGCCGGCCTCCAACAAGATGGACAGACAACCTGGTGAAGATACTGAGGTCTGGTCATCGGGGAAATCTATAGGAGAGTCCTTTGTTCTGTAGTAGACGTACTTCGGCTGATATGATGACGGTGAAGTTGAATAATACTTTTTTTAAAACAAAAATATTATAGAATAGAAAACTTTTTACTCAACACACGACATATGGTTTGGCGATTATGTTGTGGAATGAGAACAACCTCATAAAGTATGTGACTATCAATTATATTTTGGAAGTGGGCTGTATTCGAAGAATGCTGGTAAAAGATGAGTTACATTAAATGGAAAAGACGCGGATATAGGCGGGGCGATCGTTGGAGAGATTAGGTGCAGGCCTTACCTTGGAGCTGGCCGCTCTTTAGTACCAGTACGCCGGCCTGCCTCTGATGTAGGTCTTCTCTCTTCCAAATGGCTGGCGAGGATTTACACACGCTAGGCGAGAACACGTGGTGTGCCACAATACATCACTCAGTCTGACATCAACCATCACATCGGCTGCATGTACCTCCAGTAATTCTTTTTTTAAACAATGAAGCATAATATTCAACTTATAACCCAACTGAACCTTATAACTGAATTGATTTTCAACATGGTCAGTGGCTTGCCGCCTCTTGTGTCTCGTAGAGAAAACATAAATTTTATGTAAATTACTACTATATTACTATAAATGACTGGGCATAAGAAATTTAATAGCTAATGTCTCAAGGTGACGAGTGCAGTGTGGTGCCCGCACTAGTGCTGGCTAATTTAATCATAAGCTTTAATGAATATTAAAATCTGGCTTGTTTAGTGTAGACTTAATGCAATTCCGACTCTTTTCTCCTACATTGTCCTGACGTAACCTTAATTTCATGAACCATGTAGTCGAATATTGTAACATACATTATGATTTAAAAACAGTAACCATGGAGTTTCTTGCCCGTTCTTCTCCATAGGAAACCTACATCTTGGAATACGGCAACTAAAGTCTGACTATTCATGAGTGCCTGGAAACGGTTTGTATGAAGGTTTTATACAATAAAAAACTGCAAATTCACAAACACTCCGGTTGTAATAACAGCAGGTTATATCCATTCACACACACACACATACACACACACGTTCCATGCAGAAACTGAACCCGCTGCCCTTACCGCAAAAGGCAAACCGCCGAATCACTGCGTGTCTTCAAATATTATTTTTATATAGTGTAAATTCGTAATAACTGTATACATAAACCATAATTGATTTCCATTAGCAATCCTTTGATGAAAGTCAAAATCATAAAGTAGAAAGGTGCATAGAGTTCAACACACTGTACTTTTATATCAAACGAATTCTAATTTCAAATAAAAGAACATATCGAATTAAAATTAAATAAAGAATATGTACTCTTTACTTAGAAGCTAAGCTTTTAAGTTATTTGACGCAAATCAGAAATAAATAAATATTTTTACACAGTAATAAATAAACTGCCGTGTGGTGCCGGCTCAGAATGCCACCACCCCATCTCCTCCCATGGGTGTCGTAAAAGTCGACTAAGGGATTAGCCGGAGGATGGGCAGCAGCGTCCTTCGAGTACATTAACAACTCATTTGCGATCGCCAACCCGCCTGCCAAGCGTGGCGATTATGGCAAAACCCCCCAATGAGCCCACAACACATCCATATCGGTGGTTGTGGTGATCTTTGGGGGGTTTTGCCATAATCGCCACGCTGTGTGAGGCCTGTGTCCAGCAGTGGATTTCATTCGGCCGAAATGATGACTCTATTCAGTCTGATTATCTCTAGTATAATGTTACTTGTGACATGGTTTATCTCTAGTATAATGTCTTAGATTTTTACGATTATTAATAATTAGGTATAACATAACAATTTTAAACGAATTACGTCACGTATATTATTATATATAATACTTTGCAGCATTCGTGGTCGCAGGATGTCTAACAGCCGAAATTAATAATCGAATACAAAATCTTTTGATTTTGGAATGAAGTTTTGTTTGTTTTTAGGGCTCCGAACGTCCGAAGGAAAAAATGGCCGGAACCCTTGTAGGATCACTCGTGTTGCTCTAGTGTGATCTTACGAGGACCTGGAGCCCCCCTTCGGTGCCGAAGATGACCGCTCCAGTGGTTTTAGCCGGTAGGAGTCCGGCACGGGGTGCTAGGTCAGGAAACCTCCACGTGCGCTCGGTGGCTGCTGGTCCCTCTTGATACGTCCGGGGGGAAGAGCAGTTGCCGGGCCGGTGCACCCTGGGCACCCGGCAATAACTTCTCCACTTTTTGGAGGATCTTGTTGCCCGGTGGCTAATATTCTGACAGGGACGGGCCCAGTTTTTGGGCTGTAGGCCGTAGGGTGTTCCTCCATTATTGGAGGAGCATGGGCAGGCTAGCGGCGGGCTCGGTGTGCACTCACCCTGCCCCGAGCAGGTAGTGGGAGGACTACCCTTCCCTGCCACCGTCGATATCGTAATCTCGGTTGGAGTGTCGTGGTCACGTCTCGCGGCTTCGACCGGGACCGAGGATCTTGGCTTAACCGCCCGGATCGCGAGGAAGAAGGCCTCTATAAAAATTCCCCGAACCCAAGCTTTGCGTGCGGCGAGGGGTGCATGGCTGATGGGAAGTTCAGTCGCGAGCACGCCAACCCCAGGACCGGCGGAACCTGAACACGGGATACGCTTGCCCGGGTACAGGGGGCACTGCCCGGGTCGACCGTTTATTTCCCCCATACTCGTGGGATCAATTATGGTTAAAAATACTAAATATAAAACTGACGCTGAGAAGGAGGCCGTGAAGGAGGTTACGAAGGAGATCGTAACGGAGGTGAAGAAGATGCAAACGCTGTCAGAGTCTGACAGCGTCCAGATGGACATGGGGTCGGATGTCGGCCCCGTGTCTGGCTCTGGCGCCAGGACGCGTAGTGCGCGAAACTTACGCGCCAAAGCACGTGCGCAGCGTACAAACGCACCGCTGTCGCGTCCAGGCACGCCGTTGCCATCGGGTGGGGTAAGCGATTCCGAGGAATCATTAGATCCTCGGGGCTCGTACGCCTCATTAGTGAGGGGAGGTGAGGGTCGCAAGCGGGCCCTGCCTAAGGTGTCAAAGGGGTCATCGCCCGATGCCAAACGGTCAGTCCGTAAGGACGGAAATGTCGAGAGGCTGGAGAGGGAGAACGCGGAATTGCGCTCCCAGATTGCCAGCCTCTCGGCGCAGATAGAGAAGTTAACGACGGAGGTGGGGCTACTCCGCCGTCAGAGGGACGCACCGGCGAACCCTAGTCATGGCGATGCTCCGGCGTTCATGCCACCGGACGCGGTGGCCGAACTTCGGCGTTCAATCGCCCTCGAAGTCGGGGGCATAGTGAGCGCCAGGTTTGCCGCCTTGGAGGGTCGGCTCCTGCCGGAGCAGCGTCTGCGCCCGCCATTGGCAGCTGATTTACGGCGGTTGCAGTCAGAGACTGCCACAAAGGCAGCTACGTATGCCGCCGCCGCTAAAGCGCCGTCCGGCACGACGACGGGTACGACTGCACCCAAGGCACCTGGTGCATCGACAAAAGTGCCGGGTTCTTCCCCTGCGACTCTAACGCAGGGAAAGAAGAAAAAGAAAGGCCGTAATGCGGTGAATGTAGCCGAAGTGGCTGACCTGCCGGCGGTGCCTGCTGCAAATGCGGCGACCACTGCGCCTGCGGCAATCGCGTCTACTGAGCCACAGGCCACAGTGGAGACTGAGTTGTGGTCCACTGTGGCCGCAAGGAGGGGGAAAAAGTCCCAAACCCAGGCAGCTTCTGGTGCGCAGGCTGCACAATCTTCCACCACCCAGGGAGGGGAAGGAAGAAAGGGGAAGAAGAATAATAAAAGGAGGAAGGTCAACCTCCCCAGGGTTCCCGCAACGGCCGCCATAACGGTCACCGTGCCGGAGGGCTCACCCGACAGTCGGTTGGGTGAAGTTATGACCGAGGCCAGGAAGAGCATAAAGCTCGCTGACCTCGGCATCGGTCCCGACACGGTGACCATGAAGAGGGCAGCCAGCGGCGGAATGGTGCTGTCCGTCGTTGGTGAGGACTGCAGTGCCAAGGCTGATAGCCTGGCACGCCGTATGCGGGAGGTGCTCTCCCCCGTCTTTGCCGTGCGGATCGCACGGCCAATTAAGACGGCGGAGATGAGGGTACGCGACCTGGACGACGCCGTCACGCCTAAAGAGGTGGCTGAGGCCATCGCGGCGGCGGGCGGCTGTCAGCCCGAGGAAGTAAGGGTGGGCGACATTCGCCGCTCATCCGTGTCCTTGGGCACCGTCTGGGTGCGCTGCCCGCTGGAGGCAGCAAGAAAGGTGGCGTCCGCCTCGCGTGTTTGTGTGGGGTGGACGTCGGCCAGGGTCGAGGCATTGGCGGCACGGCCTTTGCAGTGCTACCGATGTCTTGAGCTCGGGCACGTACGCCTCCGTTGCGCCATTCATGGGGGGGCTGACCGGAGCGACCGCTGCTTCGCTTGTGGCAGCCAGGGCCACAAGGCGAGACAGTGCACGGCACAGTCACAGAATTGCCCGCTATGTGCAGACTACGGTCTGCCGTCAGGGCATAGGCTGGGCAGCAAGTCATGCGCTGCCCAGAAAGGTAAGAGGGGGAAGCGAGCCCCTTCTGCCACTGCCAATAGGCAGGAGTTGACTGTGCCGGCGACATCGGTCGTGGGCCCACCGGAGGAAATGGAGGCCGAAAATTCCCAGCCCTAAGAGTTCTACAGGGCAACCTGAACCACTGCCGCAACGCGCAGAATCTACTGCTGCAGACTGTTGCGGAGTGGTCGGTTGCCTTGGTGGTTGTGGCGGAGCCCTACGTCGTCCAGGAACACCCTCGCTGGTTCGGGGACGCCGGGGACTCCGTCGCCATCTATTGGGCTGAGGTTGAAGGTGGGCCGCCCTGCTCGCTGTTGGACAGGGGGCAGGGATTTGTCGCTATAGAATGGGGACCTCTGGCAGTAGTGGGCTGCTACGTCTCCCCCAACGTGTCTCTCGCCGACTTCGAGGGATACTTGGATGGGGTGGCGCGCAGCATTCGCTGTAAATGCTCGCCCCGTCCAATGCTCGTCCTGGGAGACTTCAATGCTCATTCTAGAGCTTGGGGCAATCGTCGGGACGGGCCGAGGGGGAGGATAATACAAGACTGGGCGGCATCGCTTGACCTCCGATTGCTGAATCGGGGGTCCATTAGCACCTGCGTTCGGTGGCAGGGGGAGTCGGTCGTGGACCTGACATGGGCGGCTCCTTCTGTGGCCAGCATGGTGTTGGGCTGGCGGGTTGCGGAGGAGGTGGTAACGTTGTCCGACCACCGCCACATAGTTTTTGAAGTGGCCCTCCGTCCGCCTGGCCCGAGCCGTCTAGGTCCCAGCCCGCAGTCGCGGCGTTGGGCCCTCACACAGCTCGATCGAGAGATGCTCGTCGCTGCTGCCAACGTCGTGGCGTGGTCAGAGGTCGATCAAGGGATCTTGCCCGATCCAGAAGAGGAAGCGGCCTGGTTCCGGGAGGCGATGACGTCGATATGCGATGCATCAATGCCCCGGGCCAGGCGCTCCCGGCGTACGGCGGTGTACTGGTGGTCGGAGGAGATTGCGCAGTTGCGCGCGGTCTGCCTGGCATCCCGCCGCCGGTACCAACGAAGCCGACGCCGGCGTAGTGCTACAGCTGGAGAGACTGCGGAGGCCTATCTGGCCTACCGGGCGGCCACGAAGTCGCTAAACAGCGCAATTCGCGAGGCGAAGGCTCGGTCCTGGAGCGAGCTCCTGGAGGGACTGGACAGGAATCCGTGGGGGAGACCCTATCGTATGGTCGTGGGCAAATTGCGCCCGTGGGTCCCCCCGGTGACCGAAACCTTGGCCCCGGATTTGTTGGAGGGAGTACTTTCAACGCTCTTTCCAGCGGTCCGGGACCATCCTGGTCCCTCTCCACCCCCGATTCCCTCAGAATGGGCCGAGGAGTTAGGGGTTTCGGAAGGGGAGCTGGGCCGAGCCATTGGCCGCCTGAAGAGTCGCAACACCGCACCAGGTCCGGACGGCATTCCGGGCCGCGCGTGGGTGTATGCACTGCAGTCTCTTGGGGACCGCCTGAGGCGGCTGTTCACCAGCTGCCTCCGTCGAAGCGTGTTCCCGTCCAGCTGGAAGGAAGCCGGATTGGTTCTGTTGAGGAAGGAAGGAAGGCCCGCGGAGTCTCCTTCTGCATATCGTCCAATTTGCCTGCTCGACGAGGCTTCGAAGCTATTCGAGAGAATAATTACCCGAAGACTCGTTGAGCACCTGTCGCGAGTGGGTCCCGACCTGGCCGAAAGTCAGTACGGCTTCCGGCAGCGGCGCTCCACAATCGACGCGATTCTTCGCGTCCGCTCGCTGTCGGAACAGGCAGTGTCCCAGCGGGGTGGGGTGGCGTTGGCTGTCAGTCTAGACATCGTTAACGCCTTCAACTCCATCCCGTGGGGCGCGATTAGGGGGGCACTAGTCCATCATCGATGCCCCCCCTACCTGCAGGGCATCATAGGGGCCTATCTACGCGATAGGCACATTCGCTACGTGGGCAGGGACGGTAGCGTAAAGCGGAGGGAGATTACGTGCGGGGTTCCGCAGGGGTCGGTTCTTGGCCCCTTTTTATGGAACCTCGCCTACGACGCGGTCCTACGTGTCGCTCTCCCCGCTGGCGTCAGCTTGGTGTGTTACGCTGATGACACTCTTGTGTTGGCCAGCGGGGAGTCCTTCGAGGGAACCATCCGGCTTGCCGAGCAAGCGGTGGCAATTGTCGTGGCCAAAATCCACGCTCTGGGTCTGCAGATAGCGCCTCACAAAACCGAGGCGCTATGGTTCCACAAACTGCCGCGGAGTAGAGAACCACCCAGTTCGTGGATACGCGTTGGTGACGCGCAAATCAGGGTGGGCCAATACATGAAGTACCTGGGGCTCACCCTGGACAGTCGTTGGGGCTTCGAAGAGCACTTCGCGCGCCTCGTCCCCCGAGTCGAGAGGGTAGTGGGTGCATTACACCGGGTGCTGCCCAATCTCGGGGGACCGAGCGAGGAAGTTCGCCGTCTCTACGGGGGCGTCGTGCGGTCTGTGGCCCTCTACGGGGCGCCTGTATGGTCATCCCGGCTGTCAGGCGTCCAGCGCTGCAGAAACAAACTTCACAGTCTGCAGCGCAGAGTGGCTATACGGATCGCACGGGGATACAGGACAGTGTCCTACGAGGCGGCAACTCTCCTGGCACGCTTTCCGCCTTTCGACATCCAGGCGGAGATGGATGCGTGGGTCTACGACCAGACACGCTCTCTCCGCCAAAGTGGGGAAGGCGTGCCTTCAGGGGCGTTCGACAGACTGAGGCGGCTGGCTCGACGGCGCGCACTCGAGATGTGGCGTCATCGCCTACGGTTGCAGTTCGCGACCAAGCGCGTCGTTGAGGCCATCCTGCCGCTCTTCGGAGCCTGGCTCCAAAGGAGCGAGCGCGTCACCTACCGTCTGACGCAGGTGTTCACCGGTCACGGTTGTTTCGGTGCATACCTGCACAGAATAGGACGCGAGGTTACGGCACAGTGCCACCATTGTGGATGCGACCAGGACACCGCACAGCACACGCTCGAGGAGTGCCCTGCGTGGGCGGCCGAGCGGCGGATCCTGGTCGACCGGATCGGGCAAGATCTCTCTCTGCCAGCAGTAGTGTCGGCTATGTTGGCAGAGCATGAAAATTGGAGTGCAGTGGTCTCCTTCTGCGAGAGCGTCATGTTGCAGAAGGAGACTGCAGAGCGGGATCGGGAGAGGGCCGATCCCGCACGGAGAAGGACGAGACGGCGCCGGGGCAACAACCGTCCCGGCTCCCAAGTCCAACACGCCTGAGCCCCCTGCCGTCAATTCATGGTGGGGGGCCACGGGGGTCGCGGGTGCGCAGATTGGGGAGTCTGCGTGCTCACACCGAGCGACCCCCGGGAAGACGGTGGCGCGCACGTGGTCACGTGCCGCCGTGTGCGCAGCACAGCGCAAAGCGAGGCTTGGGGGGATCCTTTACAATCCTCCCCGAGAAGTGCCTGAGGGGGCGACCTTTTTACAGTCGCCTTCCCTCCGCTAGAGGGGGTGACCGCTTTGCAGTCATACCTTCCGTGATGTGCCTAAAGGCGTGGCACCAATGGGCGGCTCTAGTGTGATCTTACGAGGACCTGGAGCCTCCCTTCGGTGCCGAAGATGACCGCTCCAGTGGTTTTAGCCGGTAGGAGTCCGGCATACCCCTTCGCCCTTTCCCGGGGTGAAGGAAGTTCCATGTAGAATTTCCACTGGACATCAATAAAAAAAAAAAAAAAAAAAAAGGAGTCCGGCACACCCCTTCGCCCTTCCCCGGGGTGAAGGAAGTTCCATGTAGAATTTCCACTGGACATCAATAAAAAAAAAAAAAAAAAAAGGATCACTCGTGTGTCTGTCTGTCTGTCTGTCACAGCCAATTTGCTCCGAATCTACTGGACCGATAAGTTGAAATTTGGCACACGTATGGATTTCTGCGACCCAAACAAGTGCGTATAAATAACCTAAGTAAATGAATTTTGAATATGGGGGTCACTTTTGGGGACAATAAACAAAATTAAAGAATTAAGTTTTGCAAACTGTACCTACATATTCAGCAATTTCGGAACCCTCTCCACGCGAGTTCAACTCGCACTTGTCCGTAATAGTCAACTTCTCCAAAAATATATATCATTGTGTTAGCAACCCAGTATTTAGGCTGACAACACTGCCGCCATGGCGTGTCATTCGAGTGACAGCGAGCGAGGGAACGAGCGGTAGCGGCCGGTGTCAGTATTAGTGTATAGTCTATGGCGGCCGGCGCCAATCCATTCGAAGAAGACAAGTGTAGTATTAGTACAGCAGAGTGTTGATGGGTCAGGGGTGACTTTAAGAGGAGGTTGGAGGTCACCGGGGCGTTTGCCCCAATATTTTTGTATATAATTACCTAATATGTTAATAATTGTAAAGATCACACAAAAACCGGATGGATATTTTTGGAGAAGTTGACTATTACAATGATTTATTTAACGACTAGCTGGGACCAGCGGTTTCACCCGCGTGTAATTTAAAAGAAATTTAGAGTACTTCGACATAGACTCTTGACATAGAATATATATATTGGATTTCAATGGTTTTATTTTTTTTGCGCGGAACCCTAATTATTTTTCTAAAATAAAAGTAGCCTAAGTTATACCTTATAACATCAGCTATCTGCCAGTGAAAGTCACGTCAAAATCGGTCCAGCCGTTTCGGAGATTACCCGGAACAAACAGACAGACAGACAGACAGACAGACAAAAAAAATAAAAAAATTGTATCGTATATACTTTCATATGCATTAAGTAAAAAGCTGTTATTTTGACATTACAAACAGACACTTCAATTTTATTTATTTGTATAGATGATTTGCACAGAAGTTTGGTCTTTACTCTTTAGTGTTTCTCTCAGATGTTTGATTGTAATATTTCAAGGTAGGTCCAAAGGTAGTTTCATGTTTCATGTGGTAAAAAACGTCATACTTTCTTTCTTTAACTTTCTGGAGGAGCCAACACGATTTCGCCACAGGTTATTATGTTTTTTTTTTTTTGTTATTATGTACATCAAATTAAACTATATTTATTTATCAATATAACATCTGTTCAAGTGTTCAATGACATTATGCGCCAACACCAACGCAACCAACGCACTCATTATAGTTTATACTTATACTTCAACAACATTCACCTCGATAATATAAAAATATTTTGTGTAGGTACCTAGAACTAAAAGAGTTACTACTTTGTGTATGCATAGACAATGAGTAATATGTGCTTGAGGCGTGATTTGAATCTCGTTTCAGCTGAGTTTAGATTGATTACCGTTCTAGAATATGACCGACACTCAAATACAGATTCTATGCTTAAACAGTGATCAGGTGATTGAAGATTGAATTGACTTGAGGATCGTTCTGTAATACGGACCTTAGAGTCAGTTCGGTACCCATCAAAGATTAAAAAATATCCCCTTTCCTATCCGAAAACAACAGAACCAATCTATGGTTATTACTTTATTGGATTAAATTACAATGTATACAAACCAGGCGCCATTACATCATATAATTTACGACAGCGGCGGCGTAATAATTATTCTTTGTGAGCATTAATTATGTTCGTGAAACATGGCTGGGTCAATGTCAGACCCTAATCTTCGGTTAATAAAATTTATAGACCTTCGAATACGGGTCACTTGCTCATGACTGTCCTAGATTTTTTCATGTTCTGAGCATTTACAAGGTTAAGTTTAATCGATGATTTTATTTTCTCTGTTTGTTTAAGGGCTTTTATCCTTTAGGGATATGTCAGTAGCTTTGTAACTTACTAAAAATCTTGTGACGACTCGTCGATTAAGCCAAAGGTTTTGAGAGAGTTCTATCAACAGCTCCGCGATAACTACACCTACCATCGGCTCTGAGAAAGAGCGGCGAGCCAAAACAACCCAACAAATATCGAAGATATCCCGGAGATCAGCCTGTACGAGATTAGCTGTGAGTGGCTGTTGCGGAACCAACGATCCTCAAGTTCGGTCAGCGAAATATAGATGTACATAAAATATGCATGCACATTAATGTTAATTAACGAAAATATTAGAATTACATACATTGTTACAGCAACACATACACGTACGTATATTGTAATTATGTGTACTCAGTGACCGCAGTTTGAGCCGGGCAGTGACTGTAGTATGCTCTAAGTTTTTGACGCATCCACCCCGGTGACCTCCATCCTCCCTTTAGAGGCAGCAACTTTCTGTACCAATCGTACACTTCTGCCGCAGCAGGATAACCATACCATACCTAGGACAAAAAAATTGTTCTCTATTTTTTATGAAGTCGACTACGCCGCACTAGGCCAGCGTGGCCATTGAGGGAACTTGCCAGCACTCACCACGCTTGGCCGGTGGGGTGGTGGGCGCAGAACGACTACTGTTCCACAGAAAAGTCGCTGCTGCTTATCCCTCTACTTTAAAGTCCCTTAGTCGCCTTTTACAACATCTAAGGGAGGAGATAGTGTAGTGGTTATTAATGCGGACACCATTCGAAAAATGTGCGATTAGCTATATGCTAATTTTGTACTTACCGTAAATATAGGAACCAAAAATTATTTAACAAAAAAAATACCGACTTTAAAAAGGAAAAAAAACTTTATTAAGTCGGGCGGGGCCAGGTATGCCCCAACCATGGTTCATGCAGACCAACGAGAAGTTATATTTTATACCTGGCACCGCCCAACTTCATAAAGTTTTTTTTCCTTTTTGAAGTCGGTGTTTTTTGTTACAAAGTTTTATTTGTTTCTTTTTAGTGTTATTATATGTAAGAACTTTTTCAAAGTTGGTATCAGTATTTAACACTAAAAATAAAAATGAATCAAATCGGTTCACTGATCTGAGAGGAATCGAAACTATTAAGACATCATCTAGATAAGCGCAGCAAATTAACCTGTTTATTGAAGCTATTTAAAAACTACTTATCAAATGTAATGAAATTTATATGGGATCAAGAGAACCTCCACCTTTTCGAAGTCGATGATAAAATAGAAGCACTGTGCACCTGTTAGCAAGGAATCTACTTTAAAACCCTGAGACGTTGTGCCGCACGTGGCCTTAAATAGCTCGTAAGAGAGGAATAATGAGCACCATATATCTCAGCCGCTCGTATTGAACACTAAAGAGTTGAACCACTATGAACAGCCGCAAATCATTGTTTAGTAGTTCTTTAAATAACGCAACTACGAAAGAAACAGCAATTTCATGGCTTACGTCATTGTAAATAAAGAAAAATCCAAATTCGATTGTGTAGCGTGCATCGTTCAATGCATTTTATTACATCCATTACTTGTGGATTGCTAAATTCTTAGCTTTATCGCTTAATTCTACTTTTAGTCTCAATTGATGTGTATCCGCGCATCTAAATGGGTCAGTCAGTATTCTGTGAAATAAAACTTGGCTGTATGGGACCACCACCACCGTGCGATGTCCGGATTAAGAATATAGCGCCACTGCCTGGGGGCTTTTTTACAGTTATTTTCCCTGCGCTAGAGGGAGTGACCACTTTACAGTCATCCCCTCCGAGATGTGCCTAAAAGCGTGGCATCAATGAGGGGCTCGACCTGAAGTCCCCCTCGGTGCCGATGATGACCGCTCCAGTGGTTTTAGCCGGTAGGAGTCCGGCATGCCCCTTCACCCATCCCTGGGTTTGTATGTAGAATTTCCACTGGAGACCAATAAAGGAAAAGGTATGAATGTTTTTTTTTTGAAACGTTACCCACATTAGGGTTGCTCCTGTATCGTGAGTGCATACATAAATTCCACACACAATACATCCAGACCCGGAACAACTACCTGCAGATCATACAAATATTTGTTCCGTGCGGGAATCGAACCCGCGACCCGGAGCGCAGCAGTCGACTATATCAGCCACTGCAGCAACTGTGCCGTCAAATTTCATGCGGCTGATCTGAAAATTCTATCAACTCCAATTTCAAGAGTATACATAGGTAATAACTTACTTAACTAAACTATCTGAATAACAAAGTCGTATAAGAACCGTATGACTCATTTAATCTATTCCTCGCTATATCTGCACTAACTCTTTATAATACAATCCAATTCTCATAAATGAAGTCCCCACAATCAATAAGATACCTCGAAATTTCAAAACATTTCTCTCGTATAAAACTCAATTCACCGAAACAATTCTAAAAATAACATTTGAACATTTCGATTCAATTTATTTCCGAACGATTTATCAATAGTGACGTGTTCCTTTATATTTGCATTCGTTGTGGAAACAAACACATCATTTTCAATAGTTTATGCATCGAATGCCAGTAAATTGTATTGTTTTTAAACAATATCGGACGGGAAAAGCAATAACCTCACTAGTATATGCTCCTGAACGTTCGCCATTTACTTTACGAGAAAATCTTTATTCCCAGTTATATTCCTACTGTACACGCAGTAACAATGTACGGACGTATAAACTGTTTTAAGATTCATCATTTTAATTCCAGCCGAAATACTTCTCACTGCTGGACGAAGGTCTCCCCCAAGGATCACCAGAACGATCGGTCTGAGTTTGTTGTGTGCTCATTGGGGGGTTATGCCATAACCGTCACGCTTGGCAGGAGGGTTGGCGATCGCTGTTGATTCAATATCGTTTTTTATTTATTTCAAATAAACCAATTATTGGCAATTATGAAACGTTAGAAATTATGTTGCACGGTTCCAAATGGTTGGAGGAGATGGATGGAGAAGTCTGCAAGAAACTCCATGGACACTCTTTAAAAATAATTGGGATTACAATGTTGAATTATAATTACAAATAATTGTGGTAAAAGATTATAATGAGAATGTATGCGTAAAGAAGGAACATACTACAATATAATATAATGACACATTTGCATAATTAATAGAGTTGTTATACTCGAAGGACACTGCCGCTCATCCTCCACCTGGTCCTGTAGTCGCCTTTACGGCACCCAGGGGATGAGACAGGGTGGTGCTCTTAGCCAGCAACACACGGTAAGATTTAAGGTTGACGTTTAATAAAAAGATGGCATGCTGGTAGAATTCGGGTGTATCGTCAAGAAAAGGATATATTGGGTGTAAAAGATAACGGAATTATATGATACTGCAATCACCAAAAGGTAAGTATGCTTAGCCTGATAATTACGAGGTGTGCAACGTATATATAAAAATAATAAAAATCTTAACTGTCCTTTATTATTATAGTCTTACAGGAGGAATATAGCAATTCCTTAAGCTCGAACATCCATACAACCTTGAATAATGAATTGAAGTAACGGTGTAAAACCAATTCAGTATTCGCTGAGATATGATTAAAGCTATTCAGGACACGTTGCAGAAGGTAAGCCGTAAGGACCAATCCTAAGACTGGCCAGCGCCTGCCAAGGTTGGTGAGTGCTGGCAAATCCCCCCCAATTAAGACATAAATATAATTGAAATTTATGTGGGAGGCCGTTGTTCAGCCAAGAACGTCCTTTTGCTGATATGATGATGATAGGAGGAACATGTAGACCTCACGGGCTGGTGATGTTGGCAAGGTCCTACGATCATACGACCTTGCGTTTCTTCATGCATGGTATTTCGATCAACGTCCTCTGGGGAATACTGGATTCGGAAACCAGCGACTTCCGTAGTGGGGAGAGAGATAGGCCCTTCGGAAAAGCCTATGTCCACCAAAGAATTGCGATAGGCTGAGTTGAATTGGTATAACACCTTAAACATGACTGTGTCGTTCATGGTAAGGAATAGTTCACCCGCTCTTCGACGACTATGGTCTAATCCCGAGTATAGGCAGCTCAGCTCAGTATAGACTCTTTTCTCCTGCATTGTCCTCACATTACCATTATTTCGAGAACATTGCGGTTAAAAAAAAAGTTCTTCTCCATAGGAAATCTACACCTTGGAACTATTCATATGTGGTAATGGTTTTATGAATGAAATTTTTAAAATCATTCTTATCAATTATTTTCGATTTCTTACCCAAGAAACGTAGCTTGTTATCGCATAAGGTAAAACATTGTACGATTCGTACATACGTATAAATAAATGAATCGGTCTTCACGTTGCTACTAGGAAAACATAACATTTGTAAGTTGTAACACGCACTGATTACGCCCTTGGCCTCAATACGCTACTCACAATTACTAGTGATCTCTTGTGGCTATAGTCCGGCTACCGCAGTGCCAGATATTCTGCCACTAAGCAGTAGTGTTTAAACTTTAGACATCACTGTGCTTTGGCTAGAAGGGCACAGTAGCTAGTGAAGTGACTGGGTATAAGAAACTAAATAACTATAATCTCGAGGTGACGAGCGTAGTGTGGTGCCACACAGGACTAGCTAGGGTAGGAGTCCGGCTTGCCCCTTCGTCCTTCCCCGAGGCGGAGGGAGTTCAGCTAGAATTATCACTGGGTCCAGAAAAAAAAAGAGATTGAATGAGTCACCCAGTTACATTTAAAAATACAGGATATTTATGATGATAACGACGATGGCGGGAAAGCAGTGATAGCTTAGTGGTTGCACGCTTGCCTTCCATATAGGAGGGTATGAATGTGTGCTGACCAGAATTTGATTATCACTTGCTTTAACCGTGAAGGATAACTTGGTGAGGAAACCTGCACACCTGAGAGGGCTACAAAATTTTCTCAGTGGTGTGTGCAGTACGCCAGCCCGCACTATACCAGCGTGGTGGACTAAGGCCTAACCTTTCTCATCGTGAGAAAAGGCCCGTGCCCAGCGGTGGGCCAGTACTAGTCTGGTTCAACTTGGCTTAATGACTGCCATCTAGTGGCAACAACCGGGACCGAGGATCTTAGGTGCTCTTTAAAGCATGGAGACGCTTAGTGACTCTATGCGGCCACCCATCTATATTCTGGCCTCGCCAACCAATGCTTAACCTCACCAATCATTTACCGATCAGTGAGTGCAACTGGCGTGAGCGCGTCCACCACCGTCACCGCCGCCTCCAGTTTGTTAAACTTTTCGAAGAATAACGTGAATCTGAACCATTTGTCGAACACAATTATTTGAGTTATTTTATAGAAGTCGTAGTGATTATAGTTAATTCGTGATCGTAACAAGTCTCTCTGTTACCACCCAGACTGCCCATCAACGTTATATTATAATCCCTTAGCCCGGGGACCAGACCACGTAGACTAAATAAGAGCCTGAATAATTTTAATAAATCGGATCAGCCATAAGGGTAAAAGGATCACATAATATTGACCGTCTTCAGCATAATCGGCTCAGAAGAAAACCTCTTTGATGTAGGATTTTGTTAGCTTTGATTCTCTAATGAGATTTTAAATGGCAAAATCAAATGATATGTTTCAACGTTTAATTATTTAGTTAAAGCTTTTATTAATCGAGATAAAAGTTTTCATTCATTTTCATAGTCATTGTTTTTACGCAAAAATGGGCATTTTAAATACAATCAATATAAAATATCTAACGTTTTTACTTTTAAGGTTTATTTAAGATAATCCCGGGATCGGTCGGCCGGTTGGCCGGGACACGTCACTACTCACCCCCCAGGTCAGTGCTCTCAGATGAGTCTCGAAAACAAAAGTTATAACATAGATCCCGAACTACCGAATCTGTTGGACAAACAAAGAGAGTTATGAAAATTGTAAGTAGATAATGTTTTAGTTTGTATGTGTAGTGTTCACTTACGTGTATTTACTGGCTGTTACCCGCGACTTCGTCCGCGAACGAAGTAATGACCTAATAAATAAAGATAGTCGAGATAGGAATCCGGGGACCAAGGAGAACACCTTTTAACTTTTTTATGGATTGTTTAAAACTCATCCTTATTCTCACATTTTTCGAGAACAGTCAATGTTCATAAACAAACATAAACAAAGCAATGGAAAATATGTTTGGAAAATATGGAAAATTGTTATTAGCACACGGGAGGATGCTGGATATCAGCACTTAGTCATCTTTAGTTTGGATGTCCTCCCATGGTTGGAGCAGGTTGGTCTATTCTTTTCCAGGAACTACACGGAACAACGGATTTTCTTAAACCACCATCATCATCGTCATCATCATCATCATCATCATCATCATCTTTGGTGACCGTAGAATGGCTACTGCTCCTGGAAGAAAAGGGACGCTGCTGCCCATCCCTCTGGTTTAGAATCCCTTCGTCGCCTTTTACAACATCCTCGGTAGGAGATGGAGTGGTGCTATATTCCTAATACGGACACCACACGAATAACCACCATATTATTGGGTAACTCTGAGGCTTAAGGTCTTACATATAACTAACTTTTTTATGAATAAACTTAAAAGCATATTTAAAAAATTGTCGAGTGTGAGTTCACATGCGGTAGAAGTGAAACTTTGTATTTTGGTTAATTTATAAGAGAATGAGATGAATACACTATGGACGAGGTAAATAGAGAGAGAGAGAGAGAGAGAGCGATTGATCGACAATAGGGAATAGGGAAACTATATAGAAACGTGTTTTATCTCATTCTCTCACAACCTAAACCCTATAAATACGTTTATAGTTGTCTTTCTTTCGTTACACGTTTTCATTTCATAAAATCCAATTCAAACCGTCCCAAAAGAAGTTTCACTTCAAAAGTCCTGTGGCATAAAAGTATTGTTATTTAGTCTCACGATTTATCATGGCTAATTCCCTCAATTACATTTTCAGCCTCCAAATTAAAATCAATGTATAAAACGTCCCTAAAAATGATTATAGTCATACAAAACTAGACGTGAAATGTCGGTGTATATATATTAATAAAGGCCTGGTCAGACGTGCCACACACAACCACCACAAAAATAGTGCTTGAACATATTCAAACGGACCACATTTTGCAGTCCATGTTGTGGCTTTCGGGACGCGGGGATGGTGGTTGATATTGAACACGACAACCCATTGCGATCACACCGTGTCATGGAATGTCTTCCCGCACAGCAAGCTATTGTGGTACTAATACATCGCAACCAACAACAATGTTTTTGTAACTGCAAGTAACCTTGCGGTGCCGGCTTAGAATAGCACTAACCCATCTCATCCCGTGGGTATCATAAACATCGACTATGGGATTAGCCGGAGGATAGGCATCAGTGTTCTTCGAGTACATTACCAACTCAACTGTGATTGGCAACCAGCCTGCAAAACCTGCCAATGAACACACAACACAACCAGATCGTTATTGCGATCTTTGGGGGAGGCCTGTGTCCAGCAGTGGACTTTATCGGCTGAAATGATGAAGTGAGACCACTGCACGCACCGCTGCCCGGCCACTGGTGTGGTCATGATGTGGTTCGAAAGCGCTACGTCTGAACAGGACCGAAGTCTAGCTCTTGACCCGTTTTGTATTACAGAAATTGACACCCAAAATCGCAAAGGTCTTTTGTATATGCCAAAATTCGTTGATCTCTCACAAACTGGCTTTATATTCAAATATCATTTCAATAAAAACAAAATGATAACCTTTCAGTGTTATATTGTCAGCTCTCAATTTAGCTGTAAGACTAAATAGATTGATGTCAACTGATGTAGCAGCCGATCGAGTAGGAATAAAGCTAGTCACGCACGGGGCAGATAATATAATATTTTATCTTCAATCTTCTATCATTTTTCCGTTGATGTTTCTGTCTCGATCACTTGTTGCATGAATATCACATTTATTATTATGTCGACAATTTTTGGTTTTAATACAAACACTAGTTAATAAGTTCCATTGTTTACTAACTAAAATATGAACCCTTTAGATTTGAAAACATTTATTATCTGCGCACAAAAAATCTACTTTCTGTAGTTTTTTTTTATCCTTGCCCCACACAAGGATTTCTCCTGTGTCGTGGGTGCGTTTACAGACATGAATTCCACATACAATACACCCAGACCCGGAACATCTACCTGCAGATCATACAAATATTTGTTCCGTGCGGGAATCGAACCCACGACCCGGAGCGCAGCAGCCGACTGTATCAACCACTGCACCAACCGTGCCGTCAATGAATATGAATCACGGAACATATACAAGAGCGCAAGACTTCACACCCCCCTCACCACAAGCCTACCATTCCGTCGCACTATTTATCTGCAGATACTTAGCGACAATATATTATCTTCGCCGTGTGTATACCAATATAGATTTCTATGAAGAGCGATACTATGCGGTCAGATATACACATCTTATATTACCTCCCCTATGTATGAACCTTTACGGTGCGTAATTCTTCTATATTGGATTGGTGCGAGTTCTAAATACCGTGCCGTGCCGTGTGGTGCCGGCTGTGCCATATGGTGCCGGCTCAGAATACCACAACCCCATCTTCTCCCGTGGGTGTCGTAAAAGTCGAGTGTTGTGTGTCGTACAAGCGTGGCGATTATGGCAAATCCCCCCAATGAGCCTACAACACATCCATATCGATCGTTGTGGTGATCTTTGGGGGAGGCCTGTGTCCAGCAGTGGACTTTATTCAGCCGAAATGCTGAGCTCTGAATACTGACGCCCTTGCATTAAACAATGCCGCTGGGATGCGCGAAATTAGCTCGTTTTATTTGATAATTTGTTGGCATTACATGAGCTTTAATATTGTTTTATGTGTTTTGGATATAACGTCTGCAAGTGTCATCATATCAACCAAAAGACGTCCACTGCTGAACTAACGCCTCTCCCATAGATTTAGAGGCCGGTTACAAGCCACCCGCATCCAACGTCTCCCAGCGACCTGGGAGTCTTTGGACGCGGATTCGATGAATCCATTACTAATATAAAGTTCTAACAGTTTCCTCTACATTGTTTTACATCGCTTGACCAGACAGAATAAACACTGCATCCTACTTTAACTATGTATCTCGTCAGTCCGTATAAAACAACAGTATTTTATAGTGCAAAGCAATTATAGATTTTCCGCTTGTCAGCTTCAAGCAATGCGCCGTCATGCACGGGCCGCGACATCGCTGTCACGCGGTGGTCCTCGTGATCTATTCATTTAAATCCAAGTTCTTTTGTTTTAACTGACACTAGCTACGAAGCTCGGGTTCATTCGGGCTAACTCAGCTGAAGCTAGTTCATTCTGTGGTCGTAGGGTTGTCAAGCTTTATCCGGAAATGTTTGGCTTTTTACGATCGTGCCCGTCCGAATATTACGTGTCCGGCTTTTGTTAGGCTTTTTTGTGTAACGCAGTCGGGCGCAGCTGATGCAAAGTATGCTCTTGTGCATGAGAGCGGTTTTGAGGTTCTTAGGTATGCCTAATTGCTAATGCCTAATTCGTGTCGATATTCTTGTCTTATTGATCGAGACCGTTGTTCTGAAATTTGTTAAACAGCACACTATTTTGCTTGACGAACAATGATGTCTCGTATACATATGTAAAAACAAGGTAGTGCTAGTATTTTGAGTGATATAAAATGCGGTTTACAACTTTCTGTTAGTTTAAAATTGCATATTGACCTACTGCACCTCTTTCGCGCTTTAAAAGTGTCATGTTCTTCACAGGAATTTGTCCAAAAAGGTTACTCTGTAACGTAATATCGAGTCTGCATAGCCATAATACGCAGTTACGACAGCTACTTGATTAACAATTAACTACTAGACTAGCGGGCCCGATACGCTGCCTTGTGGTACGCCAAAAGTGATTTTACGTTTTCCTGAGATGTATTTGAGTTCTTTTTTATTCTTTTTGCAGATTCGTCTAATTTCTATACACTGTGTTCTATTTTCAAGGTAAGATTTTAGACGGGAAAGTGCATTTCCCGTTATTCCGTATGCATTTAGCTTTTGTAACTAGATCAAAAGATTTTATCATATCTATAAATATGGCACTAGTAGGGATTCTTTGATTGATATCTGTGAATGTAATATTAAGAAAATCATAGATTGCCACATTTATGGACTCATTTGGTCCAGAGGTAGTTTAGTTTTTTTTATATATAAACGACAATACTAACAAACTTTCTTTATTATATGAGATAAGACAAGTGCTCATAACACAAAGGTGCATTTTAGAAAAAATTGTTCAATTAGTTCCGTCTAATCTGTGCATCGTTGAATAGAAGTCATTTACGTAACTCATAAGGTCGTCTTCCTGAAAGTCATAGTTTCTTTGTTTAACACTACAATTAAGTAAACTGAGAAACGTTTAATTTGTTCTTGTTATATGAGCGATTGAAAATGTAGTAGCCGTAACATAGTATCTATAGAATATAAGATACAGAGGCAAGCAAGTTTAGATAGGAACAGAGAATTACAACTGAATGTTATTTTTGGCTAATCATCGTTTCAGCCGAATGATGTCCACTGCTGGACACAGGCCTCCCCCAAAGATCACCACAAGGTCCGATATGGGTGTTTTGGCTCATTGGCGAGGTTTTCCATAATCGCCACGCTTGGTAGACGGGTTGGCGATCGCAGTTGAGTTGTTAATTTACTCGAAGGACGCTGCTGCCAATCCTCCGGCTAATCCTTTAGTCGACTTTTACGACACCCACGGGAGGAGGTGGGGTGGTGGTATTCTGATCACCACACGGTGCATTTTGGCTAATAGTCAATACATAATTTTACCAGAAGAAGACAGAAGAATAGAAAACTGTTCAGAAAACTAGTTTGGCGGTATGATCTATCTGATAAGACTCAGATAAATGCTAGTAACTAATCAGTGTGATACCCGGCAAAGAGCAGACCATCTCTCTTCTCACCCGTGGGTGTCGTCAAAGACGGATAAGGGTTAATATCAATAGGATGGTCATCACCCTCCTGTGCTAATAACAACATACTACGATCATCAATCCGTCTTTCAGGATAAATTGGATAATATAAAAATGTTTTCACAATATTAAACAAGCCTTATGTTGAGTTTATGCCCAAACGATCACGGCAGGCATTACGCTGACCTCGCTGACTCGTTTGTGACCATGACGCATGCATTAGCGTCGCTCAGCTCATCCATATTGTAGGGAAACGCAGCGACCCGATACACAACGCCACCGCGAGTACGACACTTGACTGAGCATGACGTATTTAAACTTCCAGACAATTATCACGTTAATTCGTTTCGGCCAAATGAAGTCCACTGCTGGACACAGGCCTCCCCCAAAGATCACCACAACGATCGATATGGGTGTGCTGTGGGCTCATTGGGGGGTTTTGCCACAATCGCCACGCTTGGCAGACGGGTTGGCGATCGCAGTTGAGTTGTTAATGTACTTGAAGGACGCTGCTGCCCATCCTCCGGCTAATCCCTTAGTCGACTTTTACGACACCCACGGGAGGAGATGGGCTGGTGGTGTTCTAAGCCGGCACCATACGGAACGTCAATTAAACAAAGCAAATTACTACAAAAAATAATAAATTATTACCCACATGGTACTCGAATTACTGTATCAAATTTAATCTAAATAAATAAAGGGAATATAACAAAAAAAACCGGTCAAGTGAGAGTTGAACTCGCGTAGAGAGGTTTCCGTAATTGCTGAATATATTGTCTATTGTTGGATTCGGTCTTGTACCAATAACTTATCCCAAGAACAAACTTAACGTTGTAGTTGAAAACATGATTTCCCATACATTCCAACCGCAAACGTAAGTTTGTACCCACAATATTGAAAGATTTACTATGTTATTTTAAGACTTCTTATAGGTTTTTCTGTAATCTATAGGTAAAGAGCTACCTATATTTTTTCAGAATTTTAGGCTCAGTAGTTTCGGAGATAAGAGGGGAATGGTCAATTTTCGTTTATTTTCTTAAATAACTTTAAATCATACATTTTAAATAATACATACATAATTATACATAAATACATTTGAGACCCTTACAACAAGCCCTTCCATTTCATATGGTACAGAGTACAAAAGTTTCAAAACTTTATTCTTAATTTTTCTATATTGCCCCATTTTCAAAATTCTTTTATTTACTTTACACTTACGTGTTTGGGTCAAAGAAATCCATATGTGTACTAAATTTATCTTAATCAGTCAAGTAGATTCGGAGCAAATTGGCTGTGACAGACGGACAGACAGACAGACACATGATTCTATCAGGGTTCCGCCGTTTTTTCCTTCGGACTTTCGGAACCCTAACAAGTAATTAATGTCATTTAAACAAAAATAGAATAATTAAATGTATGAATTAATAATATCCATTGTAAGAAATGATGACGTAATTAGATATCAAGATAAAAAGGTATATGATTTTATACCTATTATATTATATATATTATTTGGTGGTATATGAGTGTAGAGATTTCGGCAAACTATGAGCGTTCAGTGGAGTGATCATTAACAGGCCAAATTCAGCAGTGGTCGTTTACGGGCTAATCTGTCGGAATGTGTAAATATCCAAAATTAACTTTGAGTGCGATCTATGAGTTACTAAAAGCTAAACTTAGTAAAGTTACTTTTATCGAAGATTAAGGCTGTTGTTTGAGGTAAGACGCCCCGATCTCCGCGGCTCATTTCGAACACAGCGACTCAGCGAGTATCGCTCGAGGCATAGCGGGGCAACCCAGCCAGCGCCCGCGTGGTGGGGACTCTCTGTTCTGAAGCTCATCTTTAACGAAGTATTTAATTGTGTATATAAAAATTCCCGTGTGGTGCCGGCTCAGAATGCCACCACCCTATTTCATCCTGTGGGTGTCGTAAAAGTCGATTATGGGATTAGCCGGAGGATGGGCAGCAGCTTCATTTGATTACATTTATTGCCTAACTGCGATCGCCAACCCGTCTGCCAAGCGTGGCGATTATGGCAAAACCCCCCAATGAGCACACAACATAAACCATACCGGTCGTTGTGCCAATCTTTGGGGGAGGCTTCTGTCCAGCAGTGAACGTTTTTCGGCTGAAATGTTGATAAGAATAGTTTATGTTCATTATGACGGTATACATTAGCTTTTATTGCATAGTTGACGCAGTGGCAAAGCGATAGGATTCCTAGGCTGTTTGTCGCGGGTCCAAACCTCGCACGGAGTAAATATTTGTTGTTCAAGTCGCCCAATGGCCTCAGACTTAATGATTGCCATCTCATGACAGCATCCGGGACCTACTTACATGCCCTCTGAAGCCCGAAGACGCTCAGTTTAAATACCACTATGAGGTCACCCATCCATAGGCTGACTGCGTCGAGCGTTGCTTAGCCTTGCCGATCGTTTACCGATAAGTAAGTAACATGTAGCCGGGCTATGAACGCCTCAAACATAGTTGGTATATAATATGAGGAAGAAGAAGATCGAGCAAGTTTTACGTCTACGAAATAAACATAAGTTTGTAGTTTGACCTCTTTCTCGAAGTTTGACTAGGTCGACATACTCGTCAACAACTTCGAGAACAGAGTTCCTAACGGATATTGGGATGCGCACAACATGGGCGTTTCACATGACTTTTGTTTAGCCCATGTTCATTTCAAGGCCTACCTGTTGGGAAACTCTGTTGAGATCAATGAGCATTATGCTGAGCTCTTGCAGCGATTCTGCTATGCCTACGATATCGTCGGAAGATCGAAGGTGAGTAATATACTCACCATTAATGTTAATGCCGAATCCTACCCCTCGAGTGCTTGAAGTATTTTAGCATTGCAGCGGTAAACAGTTTCAGGTATATAACGTTCCCCAGTCTCACACCTCTCTGTAATGAAATTGCCCCCGGGCTCTGTTCATGTACTTGGACCGACATGACGACGTTTTAGTACAAACACTTTAGCAAATTTATTTACCGATAATCAATGTCGCAATGCTGCAGAGACTGCAGCACTGCCTAGGTTTCGATCAAATTGACTTTCTCATAGTCCACAAACGCCAAGCATAGTGGCAGGTTTATACTTCTCAGTCTTCTGTATAACCTGCCGCCGCGTATGGATGTGTTCTATGATACTAAAACCCGGAAACCGGCTTTTTGGGAGGCTGGATGTCATCGAACATGCGCTCGAGACGATTGGGGATGACCCCTGAAAAATATTATAAATACGGCTCAGAAGCGAGATGGGTCCATCGAGGTTACTACAGTAATATATATATCAATGGATGGGTCTATAATTCTTCAACAAGGTGTTGCCTTTTGAAGAAGACCACTGGGCCTGTGTTCTAGGCTTCCGGCATTATACCCTCGAGTAAGACGGAATCGTATACCTGCTGTAGGATTTTTATGTACCCACCGGTACATAAAAATCCATTCAATTCAATTCCACCCGATTTCAGAATCTATGTCGCAATTTTGTGGTTACATTGCTATTAAGCTGTTTCAAGGCTTGGGATAGCCTCACCATATCATCAGCGATATCGTACAGGGCGATGTCCGGGAAATCTTCGGTATAGTGACGTAACGTATATATCAACAACAACAAAAACAAATGAGGACAATGACACACAACACTCGAAAATATTAGTACGAGTCATCAGGTCACCAGCAAACTATTTTTAAATCAAGTGCTGGCCTCATTTCGAACTACAGTAACAGGGTTAAGCATTGCCCGCACACGTTTGTACAAGATCTATGTGTATGTGTGTGTCGGTGTCGTCACGTGCGGTGCGACCGCAGCTCCACCTGTGCGTCTAGACATTCAATACGCGTTTGTCGAGCCACTGTAGTAGTATCTCAGCGTAACGATAGACTTTTCAAATATGTTTGGCAAAAATGGCTGCTTATGGTCTCTTAAGCAGGGATATGAAAGCAGCGTCTCTTCTGTAGAACGGTAGCCGTTCTGCGCTAACCAACCATCTGCCAAGCGTGGTGAGTGCTGGCAAAGTCCCCCCAAAATGACGACACATGACATTTGTCTTCATGGCGAGCCTTGGTCAAAATTGGACTTCTTTTGGCTGATAATGAAGCTAAGACTGCAACATCTCACCAGTACCCAGTTATATTTTCTGACAGCGTTGGCTATAATAACAAGGTTCGTTCATGAGTCATGGACATACTTAGATTGTTATTATGATGACATATTATGTTCCTCTCTACTCTACTTTATTTTCCCAGCCCTTTCCTGGCCTTTTGCCAACGCGACTTAAACAAAATCGAATGCTATGCACGTGTCTCGAATGCATGATGTTAGGCCATGAGAGAATATTGTTGTAACGATTACGGCAGTGGCTAGTTGGCAAAAGGACCGATGAGCGCACAGCAAATGTCTAAATCTAGTCCCAAATATCATCATCCATATCAGCCAAAGGATGTCCACTGCTGAACAAAGACCTCCCCTGTTGATTTTCTCAACGACCGATTAATGCCACCCGCATAGTCTCAGCGACCTTCACCAGGTCATCTGTCCTTTACCTGTTGTTGCCGTCGCGCTGCTTTCCGGTGCGCGGTCTCCACTCGAAAATCTTTCTGCCCCAACGGCCATCAGTTCTTTGAGCTATGTGCCCTGCCCGTTGCCACTTCAGCTTACAAATACTTTCAGGTGTATCGGCAACATTCGTTCTTCTACGGATCTCCTCATTTCGATCTCGTAGAGAGATACCAAGCGCAGACCTACCGTGAACTATTATATTCCAATTCCAACTATATTCTCCGTCAAAACCTTTCTAACCAGCACAGTCGACGGGAAGGCACGATCAATATATAAGTAACACCCTAATAATGTCTGCGTAACAAGCTATTTAACGAGCCCATTAATTTACTGCCAATAATCATCCTCGTTCGAAACCACCATTAGCGAAGTTCTATAGCTCTATTATTTATATCTAATATCCATGTATACCTACATGTCATTCTTCCTTGTTCTAATACTTGTTCGTATTAGCGACATGAAACATCACTATCATGCTCTAGATTTTCGCAATAAAGTTATCATCATCATCATATCGGCCATTTATACGTCCACTGCCGAACAAGGGCCACCCCCATATTTTTCACCCCCCGATTTTAACAACTGTGTTATCAATTTGGGGGGTATTTGCCAATACTCACCACGCTTGGCAGGCGGGTTGGTGAGCGCAGTGTGGTTAGCGTTTCACAGAAGGGACGCTGCTGCCCATCCTTCTGGCTTAGATTCCCTTAGTCGCCTTTTACGACATCCACGGGAGGAGATGGAGTGGTGCTATATTCTTAATCCTGGGACCTGGAGCCTCCCTAAGGTGCCGAAGATGACCGCTCCATTGGTTTCAGCCGGTAAGAGTCCGGCATACCCCTTCGTCCTTCCCCGGGGCGAAGGAAGTTCATGAATGTCCACTGGGTATCATAAATTAAAAAAAAAAAAAGCTACAATTTAGGCTGAAAGTAAAAACATATTTCCCGCTCCGCTCCCACTACCGCCCGCCACGCCCGCGGTACTGCTAAACCGCTATAATTAGTTTGCACACATCACTCTCACATCCGCTATCAAACGGTCAAACCACGCCGCGAGTCACGTGAGCCTATGTCAGCGTTTTATGCATTGGATGCGGTTCAACTATTCCATCGTAAAACTGATTTATATTGGTTTTTATGCAATACTGCTGAATTTATCGTGTTGCTAGTCTGTAGTGAAGTAAATTGTCGGGGGTCATACAGGTCGTGTGGTGCTGGCTCAGAATACCACCACCCCATCTCATCCTATGTGTGTCGTAAAAGTCGACTAAGGGGTTAGCCGGAGGATGTGCAGCAGCGTCCTTTGATTACATTAACAACTCAACTGCGATCGCCAACCCGTCTGCCAAGCGTGGCGATTATGGCAAAACCCCCCAATGAGCACACAACACATCCATATCGGTCATTGTGGTAATCTTTGGGGGAGTCCTGTGTCCGGCAGTGGACTTCATTCGGCCGAAATGATACAGGTCAGACAGCATACTCACTCGTTGGTTTGACCGGAACACGACCACGACTACGGTGTGTCGGACTCGAACCCCACGGTATTTCTTCTACTTACCTACACGTACATACCACAGCAAGTTCCCACCCACTTAAAGCAGACTCCTTTTTTAATCGTGGGGAAATCATATCCTCCCATCGTTGCCCAATGTTGGCCATAGGTAGTTTTCAAGTTGCCCGACAACATACCCTCCTGTGCCTGAAGCATTTTTCCATTGATGTCTGTGTACCCGCGACTTTATCCGCGAGCGAACTAATTTAAACTCATAAGGCAATTTTATTCTCAATAAAAGTTATCCTGTTTTATTCAAAGCATTGTCTGGCTCTCTTCCTGATTCAAATCCGTTCGGCCGTTCGATCGTTTCACATTGACAATATTAATAAGCCTACGATAATAGATAGTTACATCAAAAGGATACTGTCTTGACATAATCGATTAGCCGCCTTAAGCTTCTGCAAAACCTCAGCGTTTACCACGCGAGACTAGACGTGCAAACCTGCGTGTCTACTTCACTTGTTAGTGAACCGTCTGCCAGTAGATGCAGGAGTCCCGCGGTCTGATTACCTAAGTCGCAGACGCTTTGCAACACGCGTAAATTGCTCTAACGCCGCTGTCAAACGTCTATTTGGTATTACCTATTTGCCGATAGCGACTAAACAGGCGAAGATCTCTGACGCGCCTCTGTCGAACAATCCATGAACTAAAAACGTTCATTCTTTTTAGTTCCACTGGTGGCTACTGGCGCTAGTAACTATGCATCTTCCACAATAGCGACAGGCGGGCGATGCCATACGGAATACCATTTTTTTTACGCTTTGCCACCGGTGAATCGTTGGCTGCGCGATAGCTGCTATCGCGTCTGCTGTTGCTATTTTTTTAGCTAATCAGCCTGCCCTGCTGGTCGCAAAGTGTGCATTACGCCCTACGATATCATGGGTAGCGTCTACCGCACCGCGAGAATGACGCTTCTGCTTCGCTGTCGCTTTGGTCACGATGTTTTGGCCGAAGCTTTATAATCCACCTATATATATGGGCTATTCTTTACTGGGAAGCACACGGCAACCTTTGGTTTTAAATCTTTAAATTTACTAGTATTAGAAAAAATTATGCTTGTAATAGATAATGGACTACCTTTTCTTCTTTTTTTTCATTGTTGTCCAGTGGAAATTCTACATGGAACTTCCTTCGCCCCGGTGAAGGGCGAAGAGGTATCCTACCGGCTAAAACCACTGGAGCGGTCATCTTCGGCTCCGAAGGGGGGCTCCAGGTCCTCGTAAGATCACACTAGAGCCGCCCATTGGTGCCACGCCTTTAGACTCATCTCGATGGAGATGACTGTAAAGCGGTAACCCCCTCTAGAGGAGGACAGGCGAAAGTAAAAAGGCCGCCCACCAGGCACTTCTTGGCGAGGATTGTAAAGGATCCCCCCAAGTTTCCCTGTGTACTGTGCTGCGCACAAGATAATGGAGTACCTAGATATAAATATCAGATTTTTTCTGCGTCCGATTTCTAGTTGCATAGTAACAACTATCACTATTGTAAAGAACTGCTTCGCGGGGCGTAAATTTGTTTTTGTTTATAAAAGTATTATGTATCCTATTCCACGATATAATCTATCTCTATGCCAAACTTCATAAGACAATTAAGCCGCTTAGGGTGGAATCTCAAAAATACAAATTTTCACATTTAGAAATACAAGTAATATTTAATTAATATTTACTCTTAACCTGAGAGAAGAACTAATTACTGCGTCATTAATGACACACATAACGGTCACAGTTGCACAATACAACAAAGTAATGAAATTCAAAAATGCCACAACCACATCAAAGCGGTGTGTGCTGGAAATTCTAAAACCAAACCAATTTGCGAATCAACTTCAATTACTGAATATTTCAATTTAGCTTATAAAAGTAGCTAATGATGACTTCATCATCCACGTTTCACGTATTATTTACAAGTGAGTGTATCATTTGCTTCACTGGATTCATAACATGGTGTACGGTTTTCAGAATAGGTTTTAGGTTGTCTGCCGCCGTGTGCGATAAGACCGCCCTTTGTACATTTCTTTTTCTGTATTGGATCTTATTTTTGTTATTTTTGGTGTACAATAAAAAGTATTGTATTGTATTATATTTTAGGTACGCAGAAATCTCACATAAACACAAGACAAAATCATTCTTTCAAATAAATGTAGATAGTAACTTATTTTGCACTCAGTTCAGCTTGCTGCTACTTGCTATCGTAATGAGTATTATCCAGCTCACGGTCCTATGCATCATCAGCAGTCATGTTAAGTTGTTATTTTCACGGCTGTAATTATCATCTTTATTCCTAGATCCCTGCGTGATGGTTGAACTGAGCCATGCTGGAGCATGCATTGTGCCCATAAATGGGTGCCCTCTGTCAAAACTGGCACATTTTTGTAGAAGAGCACTACCTCGTCTCTGTCCCACGCTCCCGGCGTTGTGCCCTCGAGTAAGACGGAATTGAATAGCTTCTGAATGACTTTAAGTACCGGTGCGCCAACCGCTTTCAGAACCTCTGTCGTAATTCCGTCACCGTCTTGTTATTTTTAAGCTGTTTCAAGGCCCTCCTAATCTCGTACAGGCTGATGTCCGGGATATCCTCGGTATAGTGTCGGGTTAGTTTGGCTCGCGGGTCTTTGTCAGAGCCAATGGTAGGTATAGTAACCGAGGTGTATAACTGCCGGTAGAAGTTCTCAATCTCCCTCAAAACCTCTGACTTAATCGATGCTATACTGCCGTCCCGTCTTTAGCTTCATAATCCGACTTTTCCCAATAGACACGTCTTTTAATTAAAACTGAAAACGGGGTAATTACTGTTTTTTATTTGTTTCGAGTTCCCGATATTGCGGCGCTATAGCAAGCCATATCGATTCCAGTTTTAATAATAGTGTTAGCGACCATGTCTGTTTAAAGACATGTCTCTTTCAAACACTTTGGAGCCTTGGTTCCTCTCAACAAAAGAACAAACGTTACGATAAAAGTCAGTAAAATAGTTTTCATCGACTTTCCCTTCAAATTTTAACCCTGGCAAAGCATCATTTCGGCCAAATAAAGTCCACTGCTGGACACAGGCCTCCCCAAAGATCACCACTACGACCGATATGGGTGTGTTGTGTGCTCATTGGGGGTATTGCCATAATCGCCACGCGTGGCAGGCGGGTCGGCGACCGCAGTTGAGTTGTTAATGTACTCGAAGGACGCTGCTGCCCATCCTCCAGCTAATCCTATGGTCGCCTTTTACGACACCCAAGGGATGAGATGGGTTGGTGCTATTCGTAACCGGCACTACACAGCTGATTCGTAGCCGGCACCACACAGCTGGCAAATAATTAAAGGAAAAAGAGCTCAGATATTGAGGGTACTGAAATTTGATTTTATACATATGTCAATCGTGTACTGGCTACCCTCCTTCAATATCCCACTCGTTGAACCAGTGATCCTGTAAATTTCATCATGAGAAATGTCTATATGTTTAGACTTTAATAGATACCTTGACCCCAAGTTTGTTTCATCGTGTCTTCTCAGTGCCAAATATAAAATTCCGGCGCGAACTATCTTATGTACAAAAAACAAGAATTTTATTTTGTTTCATCTTTGCATTACATCAGTCATCTTTACAGAATTTATTGAATCTTTTCCAACGAACGTCAGACGGACAAAAAGCTAAACAGTGTAGATAAAGGTAAATGCATATCGTTGCTAGCTCAAATAGTTAGCTTCAAAAGAAACACGATATCTATGTATTAATACGTGAAGAAAAAGCTTTGTATCCCTTTTTAAGCATAATATTAGATTTGGCTTAGTTAAAGATCATATGGAGGAGTGCAGAAAGTTAAAATTTATGTATAATATTTGTTACAAATACAATAAATTATATTAGAACATTTAACTGACGGCACGGTTGGTGCAGTGGCTGATACAGTTGGCTGCTGGGCTGGGTTCAATTCCCGTCCGGAACAGATATTTGTATGATCTGCAGGTAGTTGTTTCGGGTCTGGGTGTATTGTATGTGGAATTCATGTCTGTAAAACGCACCCACGACACAGGAGAACTCCTAGTGTGAGGCAACATTAAAATAATGAGAAAAAAAAAACCTACGGTTGAATTTCGACATCTGGGCGACTACTAGTTTTAGTAAAAAAATAAAGAAAACATTTTCTATAAAGACTGTTTTCCCTGACACATTTCTACATACAATACATTTGACGGCAAGGTTGGTGCAGTGGCTGACACAGTCGGCTGATGCGCTCCGGGTTGCGGGTTCGATTCCCGCACGGAGCAAACATTTGTATGATCTGCAGGTAGTTGTTCCGGGTCTGGGTGTATTGTGTGTAGAATTTGTGCCTGTAAATGCACCCATGACACAGGAGAAATCCTAGTGTGGGGCAATGTTAACAAAAAATACACTGGAGCCGTAAATTGGTGCTACGCCTTTATACACATCTCGGAGGGGATGACTGTAAATCGGTCAACCTCTCTAGTGGTGGCGAGACGACTTTAAAAGGCCATCTCCAAAGGCGCATCTCGGGAGGGAGTGTATAGTATCCCCGCGAAACCTCGCTATGCATTGTGTTACGCACGCGGTGACACTGGGCCATGTGCGCACCACCGTCTTCCCGGAGGTCACTTTGTTTAAGCACGCGGACTCCCTAATCTGGGAACGACGGCGGGGAGCTCAGGCGTGGTTGATCTGGGGCGGTAACTCTGACGCTGTCATCGATTGGCCCTCTCCTGATCCTGCTCTGCCACCTGGGACCTAGCCTAATAAGAGGCCTACTTCCAGTAATCGTCATCTCTATTATCCTCTGATTCAAATACAGCGCAATGACTGCATCTATTCCATGCAGTGACTAATTCAATGTATATCATACACGCTATACGCGTAAATAAAGCAGTGGCACACTAAGTGGGCCAAATAACAAGGTCCTTACAGCAAGGGGGACTCCGGTGCTCTTAATTAATTGAATTAAATTGTCTCAACTGTACGGTAGAAGTTCTAGAAAGCAACATGACATGTTCATTGCTTCTTTATCCTGGCCAGTCCTTGGACCGCATAAAGTCATAAGAATATATTGTTTTCTTTTAAGCTTTGAAGAACTCGCCACGTTTTATTTATTATAACATGTATACTACATGGGTCTTTAATGAAAATCATGTCGTGGACATTAAATACAGAAATGCAGAATTTGATAATTCATTACTGTGACACCGCCTACTTTATGATCTTGTTTTATTAATTTGGTCGTCCGATCAATTATTATTTGTATTAAAATGGATTATTTGCTTTATTTTTCTTTTCTACACACATTTTACGCATCGCAACATTGATTTATTATTACTATATTATATACCATACACTCTCTCTTTTCACGGGTTTATATCCCCTGTAAGGGGGAACCCGGTCTTTTGACAGGCTTACGCGGGGACATGGGTCCAACACGCAGAGGCCCTTTAGAGATTTTGAATCTAAAATGTAATGGGACACCAACCGGGGACTCTCCATAGCTGCACTATAAAATGAAGTCATGGATGGTCCCCGGTGGTGTAAGGCTATTGTATGAGATGGAAACTATAACGATAAGGTCTATTGCAATGGGTGTTACATGGAATAAAAAGACTAATAAATACGGGAACAACGGCGTCTGCCTTTCAACTTTGATCGTGAAATTCTGTGGCAGACGGTGACTCGCCACTCACAAGATGGGCCCCCTAAATGGCCACCACTACAGGCGACAAGGAGCAACACCGGTGTGAGCGGCTAGGGGTGTAGAGAGGTGCGGCACCGGTTTTACCATCGCGCGTCTCGAAGACTCGGAGCGGGTTTCCCCGTTATTACGCCATTAGACACTTCCACCCCCGAGCATATAGCTCTGGCGGCCCCCCTCTGATTGGCCAACTAAGGCAAGCCAGAGTTGAAAATCCTGCGGGCACTCACGGGGTTCCACTCCAACCAACCAATAAAGGCAAGCGGATACGAGGCCCTGACCGACTCTCTGGAGCATTCGGGTACGCAGTGTCGCCACTCACATTCAGCTCGCCACAAACTGCCCTGCGTTCTGTAAGCTACGTAATATACTTTTTTTTTTCTTATACCATACACTTATTATTATATTACATACTTACTAATTACATAATTACATTCATTCACTACATACACAATAGCTGATGGTGAATCAGTAATTATTGGGTAAAATAACTAACGGACTGTCTGCTCCTTCTATCTTTTCTACGCCTATTTAATTCATCGTTACATGTATTTATTATTACTGTATACTAAACAAATATCATTACATTACGTACTTAATTATTATATCATATACATACATTATATACATACAGAATTTGTTAAATTTATTCTACTAGTTTCGTGCGTATGGCACTCGTGGGTTGCAGCTGAAAATCAGCGTTAGGTAGTGGTACTTGGTACTACCACCTGACATCATGCTGAACTGTTGGCCCTTTTGGCACTTTTGTTTTAATATTATGTTTTTGTTTGCTGTGTAATTGTTTGTGCCAATAAATACTTTTCTTTCTTTCTTTCTTTCTTTCTTTGCCTCACAATTTATTCCAATCCTGAAAATGTCATGGAGCGCTTGGAAAATCCGCTTCTCGTATTTTTTTAACTGTGCGAAGAGGATCTGTTCCCAAAATCGCGATCGAATGGTGAGATGCCCTCATACTATACGTATAAGAAGCAAAGAGGTGTGTTTGATCGACGTGGACGTATAGCATATAGCTTCTCGGGAGTTACGAAAGACGCCGCATTGGGTAAGGTCTACACTGTGCATCCAAATAATGGCGAGTGCTATTTCTTACACCTTTTACTGCACACAGGGACATGCGGGGACCGAGATCGTTTGCGTTCTTGAGGATAATTGATGCCGTTAAGTCTCCCAAATATCGCCCAGCCTACGCAGCGCTTCATCTACTTGACGATGATAAGCACTGGGACAATACTCTCGAGGAAGTCAGCAACAGTCCCAGTCGTCTGCGATATTTATTCTCCATCATGCTGGTCATCTGCGCAATGACAGTCAGAGTTCGACTTATTGCTGTCCAGTCAGCGCACATTATAGTGCGTGATGTTGAACGTTTGTCTGTTATATGAGCGGCACTAGTGGCGTCGGCAATTAGATCACTCGCAATCGTCACGCTGTATGCTCGCTTGAAGTACGCTGTCTGTGGGAAGCTTGCAGTTGCGGCGCACTCGCGAAATGTATCTTCATATTATAAAAGTATTCTAAAACATACGACTTAAAGCTCTAATTTAAATGATAACATGAGCGGTGTGGTTATAGTGAATGACTGGACTGTTAATACTGGGCGGGAAAGGGCAAGCTACATTTTATGAAAGTTATTGTTGACGACTCCCAGTGCTATGCGGGATGCGTTTCCCTATAAAAGACAATAGCGCACGGGCTGGCATTCAGCTGTCTAGGCTAGATGCAATATGCGGTAGACCTATGGATCGTGTCATTCGGAGATATATCATGATCCCTCTACACCTATCACACGTGCCTAAAAAAGCGCAGGTCATTATTGCATGTTTTCAATAACATGATGTTGATTTCCAATATCCACGCGTGCGTAGCCGCGGCCATAAGCTAGTCTGCAATAATATGGCTAACATATGACATGCGGGGCTTCAAGGAAAAAGTGTGTCTGCCCGAAAGGTCGGCGACACCTTAGCAACTCCTCCGGAAAATTGGCGGCGGTGATCCCTTAGGTGAAGCTCGTTTGTCCCTATACCATAAAAAGAAAAATTATTTTGGAATATATCATTAGACTCAGCGTCATACACATTATTTCATATTCGAACTACATACAAATACATAACAGTACTACGTTTCATTATTACATATAAATTACGACCCCTTTTTGGAAATGATAGCTACTACTTAAAAGTCTTTAAGGCTTCTCATCCCGTAGGTGTCGTCAAAGTTGACTATGGGAGTAACCGGAGGATGGGCAGCAGCGTTCTTCGACTATATTAACAATTCAACTGCAATTGCCAACCCGCCTGCCAAGCGTGGCGATTATGGCATAACCCCCCAATGAGCACACAACACGCCCAGGCCGGTCGTTGTGGCGATCTTTGGGGAGGCTTGTGTCCAGCAGTGGACTTGATTAGGCTGAAACGTAAACGTATCATACTAGCCTGTCGCCACTTACTAAATACTACACTTATAGTCCCCAGTTGCACTCAGCTCACACTACTTGTTACACTTTGCTCGATGTTGGAATTAAACGACGGCACGGTTGGTGCAGTGGCTGATACAGTCGGCTGGCTGCTGCGCTCCGGGTCATGGGTTCTATTCCCGCTCGGAACAAATATTTGTATGATCTACTTATTATATTATTATTATTATACCGGTCGTTGTGGCGATCTTTGTGGAAGGCTTGTGTCCTGCAGTGGAGTTTATTCGGCTGAAATGAACGAACTCTTTAGAAGTGTTTGCATACAGACCGAGATTCTGGTAGTCAAGACTACATAGGACTTAAGTTTTCTTAAAGAAACAACTCAAGTACCGGAAACCCATCACATTGTATACAAAATTACAGTAATCTGTCCAACAGCCGGTCATCAGCGCAACTGCGCAAATTGTGCACGCACGGGCGACGACACGACACGTGAGTAGATTCATAACAACTGATCAGCTAAGATAATGTATCAAGATGTAATAACTGGCATGAAATAATAGCTACGATAACTATCCGGTCAATGGTGGCAAGATCTGTCGCCGAGCGACTTGGTTTCGGTAAGAGAGCCACGATCGGCTAGAGCCGGGAAATATTTTATTTTTTGTTGGTACAGTGGCTGATACAGTCGGCTGCTGCAGTCCGGGTCGTGGGTTCGATTCCCGCACGGAGTAAATATTTGTATGATCTGCAGTTAGTTGTTCCGGGTCTGGGTGTATTGTGTGTGGAATTAATGTGGGTGCGTTTACAGACACAGGAAAAATCTTTGATGGGGCAACGTTTTAAAAAAGACAAAAACAAAACATACAGCTGCCATGACAGGATAGTGTAGTTACTTAAATAACAACAGTCACAAAAATAAAAAAATGCAATAACCTAATGTACCAAGTTACAAGTAACATAATGTATATTACGTTACTTCCGCAAACTCGCTCCGTGAACATGAGAATAAATCTAATTTATTAGCAACCAAATTAAGTGAGTGCATTGTTCGCGTGAGACCCACCCCTGTAGTCCAACAATTTAGTTCTAATATAGGCTATATTGCCATAACTACAATACTTGGCAAGCAGATTGGTGGTCGCTGTATGTTGTTATGAGCACATGGGACTAGGGTTGTCAAACGTTCGGCTGTAGTGTGATCTTACGAGGACCTGGAGCCTCCCTTAGGTGCCGAAGATGACCGCTCCAGTGGTTTTAGCCGGTAGGAGTCGGCATACCCAAACGGAAGTTCATGAAAAAATTCCACAGGGCACCAATAAAAAAAAGGAAGAAAAAAGGGTTAGTTTTCTGATTTCGATAATTATCTCTTTGTCCGGAATGTAGTAAGAATTAGAAACTATCACATTTTTACAAATTAAAATTGTACGTTAGATAAAATCGAATAACTTTTTTAGATCTGTAACGACGCCTGTCACCTTAGTCATCCTGCGACCACGAACCCTGCAAAGTGTTCGAAACGTCAGGAAAAACATAAATCTAAAATATACACTATGTAATCGATTTAAAGGTGTTTTATTATAATGAGTAATCATCGTGAAAATCTAAGACATTACTAAAACAAGAATAATTGAAATGTCCCTAACTGAAATTCTATGTCAAGAATCAGCAAAACATAACATTTATATTAATGTACATACGAGGGCGGCACTGAAAATTTCGGTAATCAAGGAAGTGACACAACATTACTATTTAAAAATGTATTTATTGCTTTTCGAAGTATTCTCCGCGAAATTTGACACATTTTTCCATACGATGGAACCAATCATTGAAGCAACCATTCCATTCGGAAGTTGGGGTCTCCAAAATGGCCGTTTTGTAGGCGTCCACAGCTTCTTTAGGTGATGAAAATCTCTGTCCACGCAATTTATTCTTTATTTTAGGGAAAGTATAGAAATCATTAGGGCTTAGGTCGGGGCTGTACGGCGGATGGTCTAATAATTCTATGTTTTCTTGCTCTAAAAACTCTTTTGTTCTGTGCGCGGTGTGAGAACTCGCATTGTCGTGATGGAGGATGATGCGGCGGTTGCAGTTCTCTCTACGGAGTTCAGAAACGACCTGTGGCAAACAAATGCTAGCATACCATTCTGCATTAACCGTTCTTTGTCCCTCAAGAGGAATAGTCGTAACATGGCCGGTTTTGGAGACAAACGTGGCCACCATTTTTTTGCAACACTCCGTGAACGAACAATTTTTGCTTTAACTCATTTTTGAACACCCAAACTCGTGACTGGTTTTTTGTTTCGGGTTCGTACGCATATATCCAGGATTCGTCACCTGATACGATGTTGTATACAGCATTTGAGGATCCTGCGTGGAATCTTTCGAGAGCTCTGACGCACCAAGTAACGCGAGCCGCTTTTTGCTCTTCACATAGCAAATGCGGTATCCATCGGGAAAACAACTTTTTTACACCTAATTGTTCATGCAAGATTATTTGTATTTGACTCATGCCAATGTCTAAAGTTGCCTGAATTTCGCGGTATGTCACATGTCGATCTTCCTCAATCAGCTTACGCACAGCATCAACGTTTTCTTGGGTGACTGCAGTTTGTGGACGACCTTGACGAGGATCATCACTGAGCTTGACACGTCCACGTTGAAATTCAGCAAACCAGCGATAAATTGTGGTTTTGGATGGGGCTTCATCACCAAATGCAGAAATCATCCGGTCAACACACTGTTTTTGTGTTAAACCACTTCGAAAGTCATAATAAATCATCGCTCTTGAATTTTCTCGAGTCAATTCCATTTTCTCTTCTTCTTCTTCTCTTAGATTATGGCTTCTGTAGATTATCTTCCACAATTTCGCCAATGTCAAGTATAAGGCAACGTTGTACGGTGTTTAGATTAATTAATCTTTACATATTCAATAAAATATTTCTCAAAAATGAAAAAATCTATAAAATATGTCGGCAACGTCGTACGGTTCAATTGTTTCTCCATTTTCTCAACGACTAAACAAGTTTGACAAAACCTTGTGACAAGACCGTGAATCTTTTTTTAAATAAATAAATGGTATTCGATTTGTAAAACCAAGGAGTTTTCAATTAAAAAGATTTTAATATGACAGGAACAGTGGAAATATTCCATTCCCGATACTTTTAGTGCAGCCTATGTATATCGTACAGAATGTGTATCGTACGAATTTAAAAGAAATGTAAGGAATTTCTTTTTTTTGATCTGATAACCTTACGTGAGCCGTACCACAGGAGAAATCCAAGCACTGAGCATTGATAAAATAATATATTAATGGGATATTGCCAAAACCACCACAATGGGCAGGCGGACTGGTGATCGCAGTATGTTTATATTAGCACACGAGGGGATGCTGCGGCCCATCCCCTTGATATCAACCCTAAGTCGCCCTTTACGACACCCATGAGTGGATAAGGGTGGTCTATATTTTGCCTAGAACCACACGGTACGTTCTATAATAGCTTACCAAGTATTAATAAAGTATGTTGTTTGTTGTTGTTTTCATGCACTTATAAATAGTGAGAGTTAGGTTGTCACTGATGGCCGTTGGGGCAAAAAGGTTCTCGAATGGAGACCGCGCACCGGAAAACGCAGCGTGGGACGACCTCCAACGAGGTGGACAGACGACCTGGTGAAGGTCGCTGGGAGTCGTTGGATGAGAGCGGCATGTGACCGCTCGTTGTGGAGATCTAAGGGGCGGCCTTTGTTCAGCAGTAGACGACCTGTGGCTGATATGAGATGAGATGAGATGAGGTTGTCGCGTTCCAAGATCTCATTTTGGCCGAATAAAGTCTGCTGGACGCAGGCCTCCCTCAAAGATCACCACAACGACCGACATCGGTGTGTGGTGTGCTCATTGGGGGGTTTTGCCATAATCGCCACGCTTGGCAGGCGGGTTGGCGATCGCAGTTGAGTTATAAATGTACTTCGAAGGACACTGCTACCCATCCTCCGGCTAATCGCTTAGTCGCCTTTTACGACACCCACGGGATAAGATAGGGTGGTGCTATTCGTAGCCGGCACCACACGGCTAAGAAATCCAAGATCTAGATTTCCCATTCTTTTAAAATCATAATATTACAATATTTATTACTACTTTGTTCTTCGAATGAAGGTTATGTAAAGACAATGTAGGAGAAAATAAACTAAAGCCCGTCCTGTATATTTATTAAGGTTGAAATAAATGATTTTGATAGATTAAATTTGAATGGTAGTAAATAGCTCTACTGCAATCCCAACAGACGGAACCCGTTAATGAATACCAGATAAATAATCCCAGCTCAATTTTTCTTTTTTCTTTCTTTCTACCTTATCGAGTTGCTGCGTTTCCAATAAATTAGAATATTGTGGGGAAACCCAGCGACTCTTACAATATTGTGGGGAGACTCAGCGACTCTTACAATATTGTGGGGAAACCCAGCGACTCTTACAATATTGTAGGGAAACTCGGCGATTGGATACACGTTCCCGCCATCAGCAGAACATACTTTAGCGGCCGAATACTGAAACGCCAGTTTATATTAACTCCTGCTTTAACCATTCGAGAAACCTGTTTTCACTGTGATTTGATGATGCACTATTACCAACTGCTAAATAGTAAAATCGACAACCCAACCGCTCTGTCGCGCTGTTCCTTATAAGAAAGAAAGAAAGAAAGAAGCATTTATTTGTTGCAATACATGAGACACAATAGATTAGGTAGGTAGTAAGTATTAGTGAAGCTATACAATATTATGTATCTCACGGTTGCACCAAATAGGTGTCCAGTTCAGCATGTGCCAGGCAGCTAGTGCCAGGCGCTGGTTTTCAACTGGAACCCGCTTTGAAGATGACACACGGACGCCAAACAGAGCATACAGCCTTACCGTAGATACGTGCAAATTTTGCGTTGTAATTTGTGTGTTGTGTGTAGTGTATCGTGTGCTACATAGACTATATTGCACTTTAAGTGCAGTCAGTACAGTGAACACAATATAAACAATAAAAACATAAACAAATTAAACACTATTTAAAATAACTAGGTACTTTACTTACAGGTGTCCAGTTATAACTACAGTTACACATGGCCAACGAAGTGCAGTCCATAGCAGAGAGAAATCGAAATACAGTTTTTTTTTTTTTACTATGCTCCCTATTCGTCTATGCCAAACTCACAAAAATTTACCTCAAACAATAGAAATATTAATATTAACGTCATTTAGCTCCCGTTGCGCATCCAATAAATATTGCCGTAAATGTTTTTTAAATGTAACAGTAGAATTAACTGCTCTCAGAGGTGGCGGGATGTTATTCCATATTTTGGACGCGGCGTAACGGAAGCTGCCTCTGAACGATGCGGATTTGTGCGGCTGTATACAGAGCTGTTTCGAGCACTGTCTTCTAGCGCATTCTCTTCTGCCAGTGACCCAGCCGAGCTTGTCATATAGGTATTGCGGCTCCCTAAATTTGACGACCCCAAAAAGAAGACATGCCAAATGTAACTTGCGCCTTGTTTTCATTTTAAGGATGGAGTTCTTACTAAGAAAGGGAGTGACATGGCTTCTATTAGGTATCGAAAAACAGAAGCGCGCACAAGCATTTTGTACCCTTTGAATTAACCGATCTGTTCGAGCTAATAAACGTGGCCCATAAACAACATCTCCATAATTAAGTTTAGCTAAAACTAAGGCTTCAACTAATTGCACCCTTAGTTCCTCTGATAGGTATGGTCTCATTTTATAAAGGACTTTAAGTCGATAAAAACAGTTTTGCACAGATTCGGCTACGTGCTTTTCAAATCTCAGGTTGGTATCTACATTCAAACCTAGATTGCGAGCTTCACCAACTCTGTCAATCGGCTTTCCCATCAAAGTAAGGTTCAATGCAGGTGGCAGTCTACTCAGCTGATTTTTTGTCCCAAATATCATATACTTAGTTTTTGCTGGATTTAAAACTAAACAATTACTGTCCGACCACCTAGTTATCCGGTCTAAATCATCATTTAGTTCCCTAACAGCACTTTGGTATTCATTGGGCTTAAACGAGATATAAACTTGCACATCGTCCGCATATATGTGATATCTTGCATTTTTAAGACAGCTAACTATATCCGCGCAGTACAGAATGAACAGAATCGGTCCTAATATCGAGCCCTGTGGTACGCCCCTTTTCAGGGGGGTAAGCGCCGATGTGCGACAAGTCCCATCGCAAAACTTAAGTTCCACAAACTGCTTTCGGTTATCTAGATAGCTTTGGAACCATAGCAATGTCCTATGGTCGAATCCATAGTAATTCAGTTTAGACAGAAGTAATCCGGTATTTATGGCGTCAAATGCGCGGGAAAAATCGAGCAATACCAACAATGTGCACATACCCTTATCTTGCGCAAACAAGATATTATCAGTTACATCAATCAGAGCAGTAGAAGTACTGCGTTTTTTCCTAAAACCCGATTGAAGTAGAGGTAGAATGTTGTTTTTTTCAAGGTGGTCAGTTAGCTGTTTACAGACTACCTTCTCTATAACCTTAGATAGGCATGGCAAAATACTAATTGGCCGTAGATCTCTGACATCAGATGGGTTTACTATTTTGGGCAAGGGTCGAACAATAGCTATTTTCCACTGTTCAGGGAATTTAGATGACAATATTGATTGACTAATAATATTTGTTATATATGGTAACGTGTAGGGTAGTGTCAAAAGTAACATATTAAGGGATATTTTATCGTGACCCTCAGCATTAGATTTAAGGTCCAATATAATTTTTGATATATAATTTTGATTAACAGGCGCAATGCTGAAGGTAGCGTCATTGTGTTTGTTAAATTCATAAAAAGTCATGTATGAGATGCTAGTCATTGTATTACCTGGAACATCAAGAAAGTGATTGTTTATTTGATCCGGATCAGTGAAGTGAGAGGGTAAATCCTGATTTTGTTTTGCCGGCAGTATAACACTTTTTAAGTTTTTCCAGAGTGATTTGGGGTCATTAATTTTAGTGTTAATATTATATTTAAAGTAAGCAGTTTTTTCATTATATAAAGAGGTATTGACCAGAGATTTTAATTGTTTATAGTATAGCCTTTTTGTTTCACTTTTGGTATTTCGATATTTAGATAAAGCATTATCCCGCAACCTCATCATCAGTTTTATGGTGTCTGTGATCCAAGGATATGATGGTTCTTTAATAAGACTAGTTTTAATCGGTGCTACAACATCAAACACTGATAAGATGTTTCGATTAAATGAGTCAACCATATCACTCACTGGGTTTGTTGCATATAGACCGTTCCAGTTTAATTCCGCCAAATGATGAAAAATAATGTCCTGGGATATATTTTTTAATGGCCTAAACTTAACAACATAGGGCCTACATTTCTCACGCTTAATATTGAACTCACAGGTAATAACCGAATGGCTATTTATAGTATTAAATGACTCAACTGTTATGTATCTTGCCCGCAAATCAGTACAAACCAGATCTATTAACGTTGCACTGGTATCCGTGTAATGAGTAGGTGACGAAACTAATTGTTTTAGGCTAAGGCAGTGAAGAATCTCATTTATTTTCTTTGTCTTGCCTTCACTGATATTTAGCATATTGACGTTAAAATCCCCCAATAAAAGGCAGTGATCGCAGTGACTTAAGGCACTCAAAGTATCAGTGACAGCATCTAAGAAAAGCTGTAAATCTAGCCAGGGTGGTCGGTATGCAGTGCCGACTGCAATTTTCTTACCGTTTACTGTAAGTGTTAACCACATTTGCTCGACCGACTCGTACTTGGTATCAACGGGTTGATTCCATGTTCGTATATTCAGGCCACGCCTGAGATAAAAACCGACGCCCCCCCCACGGCCCGAGCGCACACTCATCGGTCGCGGTGTGTGACGCAAACGATATCCAGGTACAACAGGCGCGCGTCCGTCCTCACCAGGTCGCAGCCACGTCTCGTTTACCGCCATAATATCGAAATGATGCCTATCAAATAGTGAGATAAAATCGTCATGGTTTGTACCCAGGGAGCCAGTGTTATGGAAACCAACCTTTAAAAATTTCTCAGTCATTGCAAATACGTTTCACCTCGGTAATTGTAAACATTGGATAACTATTAGAGTTCATAAAAAGAGAAATAACATTTAGTAATAGATCCATTTTATAATCATTGTTATGTGTTTTGTAAACTGTACTAATTGTAATGTCTAAATTGATATTACACGTATAGTGATTCACATATAAAGGAATAAGGCTTGTAAATATAACATAGTTGTAATTGTAGTATATATAAGTGTAAACTGTAATTGTAAATATAATATTAACTTTTAGGTATGCATATAAAATAATAATAATGTATGTATGTAATATATTCACATATTCCTTCATTATAATATTTGTTAGTGTGAGTTTATGTACAGTATATGACGTGTATGTATTCGCATCTTTATCATATACCCCAATAATAATACGACTGTTTGATTTCGTGCCATCGTATATGCCACAAAAATTAACCGTGAGATACACAACAGTAGGACTTAGAGACAAAATACCATAAAAGCTATGACTAAAAAACATGTACAAACTATCGCAGTATAAAATTAGTGACATGCAGATCGCTAACATATACATATTCAAACTAAGCTGGGTCAAAAAATTTTTGAAATGTCCCGTTCGCAACGAATTTGAATTGCCTGTTGGCCTTCTATTTTACGGGCCAAAACTTTACCGTCCCTAGTCCAGATGAACTTCCAGTTATGTTGACCAGCAGCCTGCCGAGCGAGGAAGAATATACGTCGATTTGCCCTGGTGAGGCGCTCATTAATATAGATACGTCCCGGAGGCCCGGTAACATCGACGTCAGCAGTGGTGAGGACGCGACGCACGCGAGCGGCGGACAACCAGTAGTCGCGTGTAGCACGGCGAGCAAAACGAATTGCAACTGAACGCGGCCGCTGCGCCGTGGGGTCGGCAGCAGTGGAGCCAGTGAAACTTGCATCCACTCGGTTTCGGCGCGTTGACCCAACTCGCTCCACATGTACTACGTCCCTGTCCTCAATCTCTAATCCAATCTTGATGGAAAATAATTTGACCACATGCATTAGATGTTCATCCCTCTGCTCAGGTATCCCCGATAGTTCCAGGTCGTTGGACAAAAACTGTTGATCACGGTCATTTAGCTGGAGCCTGAGATCGGCGATGGTATCTTCAAGGTTATCCATACCTTTGGGGACCATTCCTTCAAACTTTCCCTCCAGAGTTGTGATCCGACCTTCCATGGTAGATATTTTTCCATCACAAGTTTCAAGGGCGCCTTTAAAATCAGCGATTTCCATACGGCATTCATGGAACTCGGCTCTCATCGCACTTAGCTCAGTGCGGATCGATCGGATCTCGGATCGAATCTCAAACATCAGGTCGGGGTCCCTGAACTCTTCGGGCGTACTGTGTGCAGTGTCATTAATGTGAGCTGGGCTAGTATGAACACTTATATTATGGACAGCGTTTGGCTCCTTAATAGGTGTTGAACTTATCGGTACCAGACCAGTACACAAGGCTACGCTCGCGCCGCTTACTGGCGGTACCTCCAGTACGCACGCGTACTGCACAGTTCGCCCCTACAAGTCGGGTAGTAGCACTACTTAATGCCCTTATAGCTCAATATCCGGACACTGACATATTTTTTGACAAATATGGACCCTTTTTAAATATTTGTACACATTTTTACTGTGCATTATAATCAAGTTATTATAATTATCTTATATTATTTAGAAGTGTTGGTTCGCTGCACGCGTTGGGAATACTGTAAGTGCAGTGAGTAGTTGAATACAAATAAATAAATAAGTAAAGTAAACATGAGTAAGTAAACATAAATAAATAAGTATTATATAATAGATGATACAAAAGGTCGTAGCTGATGTTTGTAAGTAACCAGGAAGCGCCGTGTCAAATCGAGTTCGTCCTACGCAGCCAGGAATAGCGCGGGATGGACAGGATCTCTGTAATTCGGTGTGCGCACGAGCAGTTATTCTTAGCGCACCGACAGACGGTCTTCCTTTCATTATCCAATCCAGGAGCTGTGTCCATAAAATGCTGCATGTAAGCAAAATTATCTGCGCTTACACTTCGATTATGATACTATAGTAGTACTAGTCAAATAATAACTCCCATGCTTTGTTTCATGTCACGCATAAAATGCTTTCTTCTCGTCGAAGGGACGGGCGCCCGCCCTTAGGTGGCGAAGACTGCTTCAGTGGTTTTAGCTAGCCGGCTAGGTAGGTACCACCACCTTTTCTTCGCCCCGGGGAAGGACGAAGGGGTATGCCGGACTCCTACCGGCTAAAACCACTGGAGCGGTCATCTTCGGCACCGAAGGGAGGCTCCAGGTCCTCGTATGATCACACTAGAGCCACCCACTGGTGCCACGCCTATTGGCACATCTCGGAGAGGGTGACTGTAAGGCGGTCACCCCCCCAGGGGGATTGTAAAGGATCCCCCAGTGCGTCCCACGGCAGCGCGTGACCACATGCGTGCTACCGTCTTCTCTTGGGTCGCTTGGTGTGGGCACGCAGATTCCCCAATCTACGCACCCGCGAACCCAGAGGTCCCCCACCTTATAGCAACGGCAGGGGTTTTCAGGCGTATCGGAATTAGGCGCCAGGGCGGTTGTTACCCCGGCGCCGTCTCCTTCTTCTTCGAGCGGGATCGGCCCTCTCCCGATCCCGCTCTGCGGTCTCCTTCTGGAGCATGACGCTCTCACAGAAGGAGACCACTGCATTCCAATTTTCGTGCTCTGCCAACATAGCCGACACTACTGCTGGCAGAGAGAGATCTTGCCCGATCCGATCGACCAGGATCCGCCGCTCGGCGGCCCACGCAGGGCACGCCTCGAGCGTGTGCTGTGCGGTGTCCTGGTCGCTATCACAATGGTGGCATTGTGCCGTGGCCTCGCGTCCTATCCTGTGCAGGTACGCGCCGAAACAACCGTGCCCGGTGAGCACCTGCGTCAGGCGGTAGGTGACGCGCTCGCTTCTTTTGAGCCAGGCTCCAAAGAGCGGCAGGACGGCCTCGACGACGCGCTTGGTTGCAAACTGCATCCGCAGGCGATGACGCCACTTTACAAGTGCGCGCCGCCGAGCTAGCCGCCGCAGCTTGTCCAACGCCCCTGGAGGCGCGCCTTCGTCGCTCTGGCGGAGGGAGCGTGTCTGATCGTAGACCCACGCATCCATCTCCGCCAGGATGTCAAAAGGCGGAAAACGCGCCAGGAGAGTTGCCGCCTCGTAGGACACCGTTCGGTATCCTCGTGCGATCTGGATAGCCACTCTGCGCTGCAGACCGTGAATTTTGGTTCTGCAGCGCTGGGCACCTGATAGTCGAGCTGACCATACAGGCGCCCCGTATAGGACCACGGACCGCACGACTCCTCCATAGAGACGGCGAACTTCCTCACATGGTCCTCCGAGATTGGGCAGCAGCCGGTGTAGAGCACCCACTACCCTCTCGACTCGGGGGACGAGGCGCTGGAAGTGCTCTTCGAAGCCCCAACGACTATCCAGGGTGAGCCCCAGGTATTTCATGTACCGGCCCACCCCGATTTGCGCGTCACCAACGCGTATCCACGAACTGGGTGGTTCTCTGCTTCTCGGCAGTTTGTGGAACCATAGCGCCTCGGTTTTCTGAGGCGCTATCTGCAGACCCAGGGCGTGGATTTTGGCCACGACAATTGCCACCGCTTGCTCCGCAAGCCGGATGGTTCCCTCGAAGGACTCCCCGCTGGCCAACACCAGAGTGTCATCAGCGTAACAGACTAAGCTGACGCCAGCAGGGAGAACGACACGCAGGACCGCATCGTAGGCGAGGTTCCATAAGAGAGGGCCGAGAACTGACCCCTGCGGAACCCCGCACGTAATCTCCCTCCGCTTTACGCTACCGTCCCTGCCCACGTAGCGAATGTGCCTATCGCGCAGATAGGCCCCTATGATGCCCTGCAGGTAGGGCGGACACCGATGATGGACTAGTGCCGCCCTAATAGCGCCCCACGGGATGGTGTTGAAGGCGTTGACGATGTCTAGACTGACCGCCAACGCCACCCCACCCCGCCGGGACACTGCCTGTTCCGCCAGCGAGCGGACGCGAATGGTGGATGGAATCGCGTCAATGGTGGACCGCCGCTGCCGGAAGCCATACTGACTTTCGGCCAGGAGGTACCACCACCTACCTAGCCGGCCTCGTACAATAAACGACCTACCATTCTCGTTTCAATCTCGTAGAGAAATTTATAAGCATAGTTCTCATCATAGCTCATTGAGCGACCATGAGCTTTCTTATGAGGCCCATCCTGAGTGACCATGGCTCTGCACTATATGTATTTGCTCGTAGAATCCTAAGACCTTTAGAGAAAAAAGGTTTTCGAGTCGAGACCGCGTACTGCAAAACGCACGACCTCCACCATTTTTTTTTATTTTTTTTTATTGATGTCCAGTGGAAATTCTATATTATTATAATATCTACCATGAAATTCTATTCTAGACCTCCACCAAGTTAGATGACTTGTTTAAGTCGTTGGATGCGGGCAAGCTATATCCGGTTGTTGTGGAAATCTTTGGGAGAGGCCTTTGTTCAGCAGTCGACGTTCTTCGGCTGATATGATGATGATTTTAGAAGCAACAATAATGTGTGTACCCACTTATTCTTAATGAATATGATATCTTTAGTCAGGTTCGAAAAAGACTTTATTATTTAATTTATATACATTGCAAAAAGTAGTAAATTAATCTTGATTATACGGTAAAAAGCAGAACGGATTAGTTTCTATAAAGGCCTAACTTCCTGGCTATCCATTAAAACTCACGTGTTACTATCACGTGCGTAATAATAAAAAGTTAAAAGATAATCGTACACATAATTTGATGAATGTTTTTTATGTAAATTTTATTATTTGATTTACGAGCAATCATAAACTAACGTTCATAAAACGCTTTATAACTGACATACGTCGTAGATTTTATAGCAACTAATTAAGCGTCATTTTAGCGCTGGCTAACTACGTGACGCCACAAGTGGTCCTGTTAGCGGTCCCTCGGGAACATTCTCTTAGGCTAACTACAAGCTAGAAAATGCCGCATGTCTGACTACCTTTTTTGTTTAAATATACGGAGGTATTTGTTCTAAATTGGGTTTCTTTTCTACATTGGGTTTTTGGAGCACATAAATTTGTACATCTAATCTTGTGAGAATTCAATTCAAAAGCTGTCTTTTTTTTTTTTTTTAAAAACGTTGCCCCACATTAGGATTTCTCTTGTGTCGTGGGTGCGTTTACAGACACAAATTTCACACACAATACACCCAGACCCGGAACAACTACCTGCAGATCATACAAATATTGGTTCCGTGCGGGAATCGAACCCGTGACCCGGAGCGCAGCAGTCGACTGTATCAGCCACTGCACCAACCATGTAGTCTGATCACCCTAAATCAACATCAGCCAAAGACGTCCACTACTGTAGTGCTACTCTCAAAGCAACACGACCTGCAACTCGACGCTGCGGCAGCGGCGAGTGATTTTAGTAATCACTTACTATTTGTCTCACGCAGCAATTTGACAGCAGAAACTGTCAAACTATTCAACCTTGATTAGTTCCACCAAAATCCATAAATTCTCGTGGCTGCGTTTGCAAAGTAACCGAATACGAAAATGTAACTCGCCGCTGCCGCAGCGTCGACTTGGAGGTCGTGTTGCTTTGAGCATAGCACTACTGATAAGAATTAGAACGTTTATTTGCCTGAAATAAATTACATACAAGTTGTTATCATTAAATGAAAATCTGTCATTTCGCCTAATTAGCATGCAACATTATTATGTAACATGTAAGAACACTTTTGATTATTTAGCTTTCATAAATCTTTTTTTACTCTTGTTATATTTACACGCTCATTGATATTATACAATAATATAAATTAATAAATTCTGTTGTTGTCGTTAGTTGGTTTCTGTGTCGTTTAATAAATTTATTACTTTCTTTCTACCTTTCTCACCCATAGATTTTCACATCTGTAACGTCATTTTGGGGTCACCATGCTTGGCAGGCGGGTTGGTGTGCGCAGTATGGGTAATGTGCCACAGAAAGGGCGCTTCTGCCCACCCCTCTGATTTAGAGCCCGTCGTCGTCCTTTACAACATTCATCTAATTATTGCTACCTACTATAATGAGGTAAAGGTTATTTTTCTTGTTCTCTCTCTCGTGTTTTTCATTGTTTACGTAAAATTTAAACATCGATGAGACCTAATTTAGTTCTTTGCGGAGGAGCATAATTATAACATAAAAATTATGCATTATAATAAAACACTTTTAAACAGAACCTATCGCGTATATTTTTGATTTTCCTGACGTTTCGAATACTTTGCAAAATTCGTGGTCGCAGGATGACTAAGGTGACAGGCGTCGTTACAGATTTAAAACGCAAAAATCTAAAATATACGCGTTAGAACCCGTTTAGAAGTATGTTATTTTTATGTGTAATAATCACGAAAATCTAAGACATCACGATATTAAAATTATGAATTGAATTTACTTATTCATAAAGCTTTTATAATCATTTAAAACGATGGATTTCCTGGAATTCACTTCTGTTCCTGTGTTTCTTATACCTCATTCACCGATTGAATCGTTTTCAAATGTAAGAAGCACGTCGATAAACTTTAGTTTAATATAATATTGTGTTTATCGCAAAATAAAGTTATTTTGTAGTGGCAATATGATATCATTTAAATAGTTTCGAGATATTTTTAACGATAATACCTCTCCTACGAGACTGGCTCAAGAAATAGCTGTCGGAATTAGGTTCTCATAAATCAAGCCCAATCAAGTTTGCTGTGGCCAGTGCCTTCGTTTGTACCAAGCCTACATCTGATGCGAAGTTAATAACATTTGATTCTGACTAATTAATCTCGTGGTTTCTAAAAAGGTAGCTTCCTGGAAGGCTTACATAACTCCTGTGATGCTCGTCTTGGTAACCAGCGAGTCACAGTCTTAATGAGGTTCCTGCCTTAATCTTATAGATTCTGTTCTACCGTCTGTAAACTAGAAATGTGACGAAGTAATAGATGAAAGATAATGGAAGATGGAAGGAAGCACACAAAAACTCAATTGATATATTTTGTCGAATGCAAACAAAAGAAAATAACTTAGATTACCCTAAGTTATTTTCTTTTGTTTTATTAATATCATTACTTATTGTTTATGCCGTGTGGTGCCGGCTCAGAATACCACCACCCCATCTGATGATAGTGATCATGATGATATGACTACATCTGTGGCATCATAGAAACAGTACTAGAACGTACGGTGCTCGGGCTGCTTGCTGACAAATGGTAAGCAGAAGAGAACGACACACAAGTGGTGCAGAGTTATATAAGTGAAAACTACAAAAATCACGCCATAATTGACGGCACGGTTGGTGCAGTGGCTGAAGTAGTCGGCTGCTGCGCAACGGGTCGTGGGTTCGATTCCCGCACGGAAAAAATATTTGTACGATCCGCAGGTAGTTGTTCCGGGTCTGGGTGTATTGTGTGTGGAATTTGTGTTTGTAATCGCACCCACGACACAGGAGAAATCCTAGTGTAATCCTATGTTGGCAACGTTAAAATTTAAAAAAAAACTTTTTAATTATGAATATTGATGTTGTCAACAAACGGTTGTTGATGGAATGTGTCAAGAGAGCAGTATTTGTGAAGAATACGAAAATACACCGACTAAGTGTTAGTGTAAACCGGAAAGACGGCGGCGTGTGCGCAGCACAGCGCACAGCGAGGCTTCGCAGGATCCTTTACAATCCTCCCCGAGAAGTGCCTGGGTGGAGGCCTTTTTACAGCCGCCGTCTCTCCGCTAGAGGGGTTGACCTCTTAACAGTCATCCCCTCCAAGATGTGCATAAAGGCGTGGCTCTTAGTGTGTTGTAGCCGGTAGGAGTCCGGCATCCCTTCCCCAGGGCGAAGGAAGTTCATGAAGAATTTCCACTGGGCACCAATAAAAAAAAGGTTCTTAACTTTAGCAGGAATCACAGTGCCATCAAAAATAACCGGGGGTAGTTGGGTCCATTCAACTCTGAAATCATTCTAGAGCCGCCAACTACAAGGACCTGGGTCCTTCAAGGATTCACCATAAGTCCATAAGCCATAATAAGTATGTAGTACATAAAATAGTACGAAACCTTTTCAGAGCGCCAGTTCTACTCGCACTTTACCGTCTTTTTCATTAATTCCTCATAATTTTCAAATTAATTGTTAAACTCAAAGCTGTTTTTTTTTTGTCAAGCTCAGTTTTTATTTTATATAGGCTCTAATAAGCACTTAAGAAAAGTCAAAAGTTAAAGTGCACGGTTCGGAAAAGTTGATCTTATGGAGAAGAAGCCGGCAAGAAACTCTGTAGACACTCGACACGTCAGGTATGTAAAAACAAAGTGGACTTCTTCTTAATACAATCTTCAAGCTTCTGTAATACAATCAGAAGTTGATAAATATTAACGGACAGGTAACACTGGTAGGAGTCAACGAACTCAAACTCTCATTCCACTCTAGTCGGATTCTATGTCGCGGTTGCGCTTCTTTGCGGACTTAAATGGCCTGTAACTCGTTGTCATCTACCAAAACTACAATAGCCACCGTCCATCAGCGAATCGAAACTCAGCTATGTGTGATAGCCCCCTTTTTTATTGGCCCCAGTTGAAATTCTTCATGAATTTCCTCCGCCCCTGGAAGCTACCAACTAAAACCTCTTGCATCTTCGGCACCTAAGGGTCTTCAGGACACACTAGAGCCGCCCACTGGTACCACGTCTAATGGTACATCTCGGAAGATGACTGTAAAGCTGTCACCCCACGGGGAGATTGCAAGCGATCCCCCGAAGCCTCACTGTGCGCTGTGCTATGCTGCCCCAGCGTCGTCTCGTCCTTATCCTTGCGGGATCGGACCTCTCCCCATCTCGCTCTGCAGTTGCTCCTCGAGCATGACGCTCTCACAGAAGGAAACCGCAGCACTCCAATTTTCATGCTCTGCCAGCATAGCCGACACTACTGCTGGCAGATGTGCGATAGCCCTATCTCTAACTTACCCAACTTACATAACCGCAACATAGATCTAATAAGCTAGATATACCTAACTCTATATACATAAGGAATAAGTGACAAAGGTTCTATTGTCTGCAATATCTTATCTGAGACGCCAACTATTCCCGACTTGCCTAACATTGAAGAGGAAGCTCATTGTGTTAGTATCTGATGTACGATCTGGAGGACCCTCGTCCTGTCCTGACTCATAGTGACGAGCACTACTTGGACAACTATGAATAATATGTCCAGTTGAGGTACAGACAACCATAAAAGTAACTAGTGATGAGTATAATTTTGGAACGAAGTCCTTTTCGGCTTACAGTAGAGTGAACTGGCAGAAATCGTCACGTAAGGAAAAGGAGTTATGCCTCCAGGAAACCTGTCTCTCTCTTTCTCTTGCTCTGTGTCTCTTTCTTTTATGTACGGTAACGACCTTTCCCTCTCTTTCTCTTTCTATTATATACGGTTGTATATGTGTGGGTGCGTGCGATTAGCCAGATTCAAGCAGCAAGCATCGTGCGCGGTCAGCTGTATAACCTCAATTCTAAACACGTGTAAATATTATTTATACTTATTTTTGGTTATTGTTTTAATTCACATGGGATTTATACTGTGTCATTATTGCAAGTAAGGAACTTCGTTCCTGACTGGGGTCTCCGAGCTACACATTTTTTTATTTTATTTATTATTGAACTTATCACTAAAGTCTACATAACATATGATTTACTAGTATATATACTACTTTATGTTGACTGTACTTGTATGCTTAAATTGAGTTTTAATACAATACTCGTTGACGCGATTTTTGCGCAGTATCGTGAATTATCGTCATTAGCCGGTAACATAATCTTCAAAATGATGACGCAATCATTAATTTTAATGAAGCATCAAGGGAGATATGGCGTACTGGTAAAAAACTCCTTTGAGAAATAACATATAACGATGGTAATAAGGAAAAAAAGCTGATAATGCGAGTTGAACTCGCGTGGAGAGGGTTCTGAAATTTGCTGAATATATTGACTGTTATTGAATTCGGTCTTGTACCAATAACTTATTGATACATAACACACCCTGACCGGTCGTTGTGGCGTTTTTGGGGGAAGCCTGTGTCCAGCACTGGACTTTATTTAAGTTAAATTCATTTGTGATACACGCACGCACTTTTTAATTTATCGTCAATTTGTAAAAACAAATGACATATGAATTCAATAATAATAAACTCACTCTATAGAGCTTTCAAAAGAGTTCTTTATTCGAAATTTTTTGAATTTTTTCATTGGCTTCTTATCTTACTGGCGAATTCTAAAAACCTTCAGTGTGACCATCGTATAACTAAATGTTCCATTAACTACCTATAAAAAACGGTTACAGATATAAAAAAAACTGATCGATGAAAAAGTAACTACGTAGCTTAAATAAACATAATTTAAAATAAATGATGCTCGAAATACAGCAAATACAAAAGAAGAAAGAAAGAAAAAGTATTTATTTCTTTCACCATATGGACACAGCAATAGTAGTTTTGTTTTTTAGTAGGCAAAAGTAGGACTTATGGAAACATAGAAACAAAAAATAAGTGAAATAAAACCAACTATACAAAATTAGTACGCGGAAAAGCGCGTTGTAGAGGATTTCTTGCCTCTCTTCGGAGCCTGGCTCCAAAGGAGCGAGCGCACCACATTCCGCCTGACGGCTCCAGGTCCTCGTAAGATCACACTAGAGCCGCCCATTGGTGCCACGCCTTTAGGCACATCTCGGAAGGGATGACTGTAAAGCGGTCACCCCCTCTAGCGGAGGGAAGGCGACTGTAAAAAGATCGCCCCCCCAGGCACTTCTCGGGGAGGATTGTAAAGGATCCCCCCAAGCCTCGCATTGCGCTGTGCTGCGCACACGGCGGCACGTGTCCACGTGCGCGCCACCGTCTTCCCGGGGGGAATAAGTTGCCTAGGCAACAGAAAACTGCATACGTACGCAATAGTGCACTTATATTGCAACTATATAACTGCTATCAATGTTTCCTGAGGCAACAAATGCAGAGCCATGCTCACTTGTCCGGCCGACGCTACCGGGCTCATAGTCTGTTATTGATCAAAGACTTCTATTTACCTCTTCATATAACAAAGCATGAAGATAAGGGAGCTTCACACAAAGCGGGTGCTGACCCAGTGCTCGACAATGAAGAACTGGAGCGGTAGCCGTGACACGAATACCTAGTTGAACAATATCGATTGTGGGCTGTAGCGATATTGACATTACATTATCCATTAGCAATGCAGGCTCAATACATCTAAAGTACGCGTGTTTCGTCAAAATGTTTTTGTTTTCGCTTTATTGCCGATTTATTTTCTACGACAGGTGTTTACGACAAATCGTTCACAGTTCAGGCCACACGGCTGTGGAATGATTTACCCGTGTTGGTAAAAAGAACCTAGTCTTTGCCCTCCTTTAAAAAGTTCATCATTTCGGCCGAATGAAGTCCACTGCTGGACACAGGCCTCCCCCAAAGATCACCACAACGAACGATATGGATGTGTTGTGGGCTCAGTGGGGGGTTTTGCCATAATCGCCACGCTTGGCAGGCGGGTTGGCGATCGCAGTTGAGTTGTTAATGTACTCGAAGGACGCTGCTGCCCATCCTCCGGCTAATCCCTTCGTCGACTTTTACGACAACCATAGGAGGAGATGGGGTGGTGGCCTTCTGAGCCGGTTAAAAGTTAGTAAAGGAACATTATCTGACCAGTTCGTAGCATTATTTATTTTAAGTTGTTTCATGTCAATCCTTTTTACAGAGCTTATTTATTATTTATTTTTATATATCACTATTCTGCATTTATAATGACATATATGCGTTGATATGTATATGTAACTAATAATATGTAGTATATATTATATAGATAATAGTTTTAGATCATTATTATTATTATCTACGCCACGGACTACCCCATATTATGTTCTGTGAGGTTGTCTAGAAAAGATTGCTTTTAGCAATAAGATCGCCCATTGTATATTACACTAGCTGGGATACACGGTTTCACCCGCGTTTAATTTAAAAGAAATTTAGAGTACTTCCACATAGACACTTGACATAGAATATATATATATATATTGGACTTCAAGGGTTATCTTTTTTTGCGCGGTACCCTAATTATTTTTCGAAAATAAAAGTAGCCAAAGTTATTCCTTATAACATCAGCTATCTGCCAGTGAAAGTCCCGTCTAAATCGGTCCAGCTGTTTCGGAAATTACCCGGAACAAAAAGACAGACAGAAAAAAAACATTTTTTTGTTATATGTACCATATATACTTTCATATGTATTTAGTAAAAAGTTGTTATTTTGATATTACAAACAGACACTTAATTTTTTTTTGTATAGATGTAATTTTTAGTTTTCTTTTTTAAAGTTTTAAATGGTGTACAATAAAGAATATTCTATTCTATTCTTTGTTTCCTCTGGTGACGAAATGAGCAAATCATTCGCCTGGCGGTAAGCGTTATGCTTGCCAATTATAATTGAATGCTACCCACTCCCGTGAGGCCCCCGCCATCAAACGACGACAATTACGTGTTGGACGTTTGGCTCAGGGGTGTTGGAAATGGGCGCCGCGGCGGTTGTTACCCCGGCTTCATGTGCTCCTTATTCGAGCATTGGCTCTCTCCCAATCCTGCTTTGCGCAGTAGTGTATGTGACAAGTCTATATTGTCATCACCTGTACCCGGAACTTGAAACTCAATAGGTCGATCATCAGTAAGGGATGAAATAGGTATTTTTTTTTTAAAACGTTGCCCCACACTAGGATTTCTCCTGTGTCGTGGGTGCGTTTACAGACATGAATTCCACATGCTATACACCCAGACCCGGAACAACTACCTGCAGATCATACAAATATTTGTTCCGTGCGGGAATCGAACCCTCGACCCGGAGCGCAGCAGCCGACTGTATCAGCCACTGCACCAATTTAAAATTATAATGAATCCACCGACCATTTTCAAAACTCGTTTGTGTAGATATCAAAGCAAACAAATCTAATTCTGACTTCATGCCCTCACAAGAATGATTATGAAGAAAAGACAATTAATTTGAAAATATATCTTTGATTTTAATTATTTTTGATCTTGGGCCGGATTTATTTAGAGCTTTCACTTTAGCAGTTAATGGTGGAATGAATGAACATAGTCGTTTTCTTTTGGTGATATACCCTGAACCAGACATGTTGATTCTATTAATATTGTCATTGGCTTTTCTTTTTAAGTTTGAACCAGCTAGCTTAAGGCGAGCTTTAATAGAGTCTTCCATGGGACGTGCTTGAGCCACATCAGTCAAAAGACCTACTCCAGCATTTAGTACCTATTTACCAATAACTCTTGCACCACTTGAAAGTAAAGGTAAATCTGATCTAAATATGTTATGTAGCTGTAAACACAGCACTGCAATGTTCATGCTCTGCCAGTTTGGCTGACACTACCGCTCTCAGAACGATTTTGCACGATACGATCAACTAGGATCCGCCGCTTGGCAGCCCACACAGGACGCATCCAAGCATGTACTGTACGGTATCCTGATAGTCTACACAGTAGTGACACTGTGCCATGACCTCACTTCCTGTGCAAGTGCGCACCAAAACAACCATGTCGAGTGCGAGAGCGGCAAGACAGCCATTTCTAACCATGTCATAATTTTGGTGGGAATTTGCCACTACAAACCACGCTTGGCAGGTGGGTTGGTGAGCGCATTATGCTGTTCCACAGAAGGAATGCTGCTGTCCATCCCTCTGGTTTCCCTTAGTTGCCTTTTACGATGTCCACGAGAGAAGATAAAGTGGTGCTATATTCTTAATCTTATCTTGCCGTGTGGTGCCGGCTCCGAATGCCACCACCCCATTTCATCCCGTGGGTGTCGTAAAAGTCGACTAAGGGATTAACCGGAGGATGGGCAGCAGCATCCTTCGAGTACATTAACAACTCAACTGCGATCGCCAACCCGTCTGCCAAGCGTGGCGATTATGGCAAGACCCCCCAATGAGCTCACAACATACCATATCGGTCGTTGTGATCTTTAGGGGAGGCCTGTGTCCAGCAGTGGATTTCATTCGGCCGAAATGATATTCTTAATCCGGACTCTACCCGAATATAACTATTCGATTATTAATCTTAATCGAGCAATTATGTAGTATTTTATGCTTTCAAATTTTACAATATTTTGATTGATTTTATACACCATTGAATAAAGATTATTTCAACGCAACATCGAGGATTAATTGGTATTCGTTAGGTTTGGTAAGTTGATTTTTTTTTGTTATATTTCTAAATTGAATCTAATATCAATTATATTGTTTTATTGTATGCCACATAGTATATATAGCAGGATATACATAATTATCTACTTGTGTGCCTGTAGTGCCTGAGGGGTGACTTTTTCATAGTCGCCTTCCTTCCGCTACCAACGTGGCTTTAGTGTGATCTTACGAGGACCTGGAGCACCGAACAACGAAGGGGGGCCTTCGGTGCCAGAGTTGACTGCTCCAGTGGTTTTAGCTGACAGGAGTGCGGCATAACAACAAAAAAAAAAAAAAGGATATAATGAACTAAAACCGCATTATTGTTTGTATATCCTGTTTCTCGCAAATTAACATATCTACTTCTGTCTCCATGAAAGATTAAAATCGAGAGCCATGTTTTTATTTCATCGGAATAATTTTTGCGTCAATAATATACTATTGTCCCGATCAAATTCATGACAACTACCTTAGCGCAAGGAATTCCATACACGACATTGCGTCTCGTAACCCATATCACAGGCTTGTCACAAATCTAACTGTCTGTCTTGACGTGTAGGGTATGTCCGTCCATGTGTAAGATAGACGATAAACGTAAATACTTGTTCTTTGACGCACTGTCCTACGCCTGACCGCTATGAAATGACACGCTTCAGTTGTTATATAGATGTGTCAAAAAGTTACAAGGCCGATCTGAACATAAAGCGTATAGTCAGACGCCTCATGTCCCGGTCTGGATGTTTTGTGTGTTCATTTGGGGGTTTTGCCATAATCGCTTGGCAGGCGGGTTGGCGATCGCAGTTGAGTTGTTGATTTACTCGAAGGACGCTGCTGCCTACCCTTCGGCTAATCCCATAGTCGCTTTTTAGAGATGGGTTGGTGCTATTCGTCGCCGGCACCACACGGTTACACAAACAGGAGCCGAATACCAAATTGGGTTGTCACCGTTATTTCAATTCTGTTTTCAAGGATGCATGGATGGTTGAGCTTGGGGAATTGCACTGCATCACTTGGAAAAATTCGATGTTAATTTAATTTCGGGGAAAAGCCCATGAATCCGAACTCAGATATTTTATCCCCACACTTAGCCATACATTTTTTTTCTCTTCACAATAGGTCTTATGCCAGGTTAAGTAAATAAATAAATAAATAAAAGCCTTTATTCGCTGACCACTTACATAATTATAAATTTGTTTCCGAAAAATTACAAAAAAAGTAAAGTAAAAAAAAAAAAGAAGAAAAGAAAGTTATGAAAACAAAAGTTTCATCAGCAACCAGTATGTTGGTCAGGTTGTCCCTTGACATAGGCCTCCCCTAGTTCCTTCCAAATCTCCCTATCGTGAGCTAATCTTCTCCAACCAATCGGAAAGTCATCTTCCCATATTTTAATTTGTCGTCCTTTTTTTCTTTTTCCGTTTCTGGGATACCATTCTATTATGTCCTTTGTCCCTTTCCCTTTTTAGTTCTCATGATATGCTCAGTCCATTTCCATTTCAGCTTTTTTGTTATTGTTATAACGTCGTTTACTTTTGCTGTTTAAGCTATCGTGCCACAAATATAAAACCTAACTTTGTGAGAGACTGGTGCTTGAAGTAGGTTTTTTATTTAAACCTGTAACACACATACTAATGCAACATAATCATTGCTTACTAAAAAACTGGCCAAACAACCTTCAGAGCTCAATTCAATAAAAAATGGTATCAAATACGACCATAAATTATTTTTCGGAATGTAAACACAACGCAAATTTATAAAAGAAATTCTGTGAAACTGTTTGCAGCGTAAAAACTTTTTTAAAGACTTATCGTCAATTTTGTATGACTTTCGACAGTTTTGTACGCCTAGTATTTTTTCGGATTCTCTACCGCTCGGACTTGACGACTGCGGCGAATCGATTAATTAATTACGTTTTTCGGCTTTCTTTTATCGTTGCACAAAAACTGCCAAAACCGACTATTCAAGATTTTATGTTTTTTTTTATATAAGTATATTTTAACAGGTAAATCTATAGGTTGCAATGATTCGTTTTAGCAAAAAAATAACATAAGTACCATCAACCTTTATTTTATAAAATTATACACAGTCAGTAAATCTTTCACTAGTATTTAAATATTTATTATTAGTAAAACCGATACTTGATTTTTTAAATGACTTCTATACCATTCATACAATAGGTCTTAAAATATTTTCCATTATTAAAGTATAGTATAGGGTCTCCTATATAGTTTTCTAGAAGAAGTACAAAATTCGAGCAAACAAGTATTCAAGGAAACAAGTATAATATTAGGTATTAATAATAGGTTAACGACGCCAAAACGCTTACTACCTTAATTTATGACTTAAATATAATTTTACAGAAAGTTCAATAGTACCTAAATAATCATTGAAAATGTCGGCATGTTGGAACTCGTGGACAAATGCATTCAAAAGAGAGAGCGCCCTCAACGTTGGCGCGTTGTGCGCGTGTTGAGTTCGCGGCACAGGACATGCAAACTGCCGATGCCGGCGACGAAGACATTGCTTGCAATATGCAAGAAGACATTGCAAAATTAAGTAAAATAATAAAATCGTTCAACGTTTTTAAGATGGCCTAAAAGGTATAAAATAATTTCTCCTAACCCCTATGAGATTTAAAAACGAAAACCGCGGCTTGCTTTCAGTAGATCCATGAACAAGTTACCCGAGTCACCGGCAATCCTATTGCATTGCAAATGATGTAAAGTTTTTATCACTGTTTAAAATATGTATCTAACTATATAAAATTATTATATTATTAGTATTTGCCTTAAAATTAAAATCACACTTTGTTTAAAAATCTGTCGTCTCTGCAGTCTTTTACTTCATGAAGTGAATTCAAAACGGGTCTTAAGTATTCACACCTTTGTTTTTGTGGAAATTCTACATGGAACTTCCTTCGCCCCGGGGAAGGGCGCAGGGGTATGCCGGACTCCTACCGGCTAAAACCACTGGAGCGGTCATCTTCGGCACCAAGGCCTCGTAAGATCACACTAGAGCCGCCCATTGGAGCCACGTCTTTATGCATATCTCGGAGGGGATGACTGTAAAGCGGTCACCCCTCTAGCGGAGGGCAGGCGGCTGCAAAAAGGCCGCCCCCCAGGCACTTCTCGGGGAGGATTGCAAAGGATCCCCCTAAGTCTCGCTGTGCGCTGTGCTGCGCCCACGGCGGCACGTGACCACGTGCGCGCCACCATCTTCCCGGGGGTCACTCGGTATGAGCACGCAGACTCCCCAATCTGCGCGCCCGTGATCCCCGGCTGACTCTAGACGCAGACTGAAAACAAACCGCCTATGGCGGCCAATCTGATGCTGATATCGTAGATACCTCGGACGGTCCAGTCCATCTAGGTTGCTTTGAAGCAGATGCAATGAATGGTGAATGGCTCTGCCATCCCTAGAGCGGAGGACGTCCAAAACGTTTCCCCAAGTAAAGTAAAATAAAAAGCTGCAGTTGGTTTGGCTGGGGCACCTGCATACAGACTGCGCCACTTCGCTATTTGATTAGTATCACCAGGTATGGTAAATGAAATTCGTTTCCATTATCCAATCTTGTTCTTTTTATATTCTACTTGCTTATGTCCCTTCAATTAGGGCGTCAAATTTGATTAACTAGCTTTCAGTCTGTTGTCGCAACAATCTATAATGAACCCTTCAACCATATCGGCCATTTATACGTCCACTGTTGAACAAAGGCCTCCACCATAGAGTCTACAACTGTGTCATTTCGGGGGGTATTTGCCAATACTCACCACGCTTGGCAGGCGGGTTGGTGAGCGCAGTATGGCCACCGTTTCACAGAAGGGACGCTGCTGCCCATCCCTCTGGTTTAGATTCCCTTAGTCGCCTTTTACGACATCCACAGGATGGAGTGGTGCTGTATTCTTAATTCGGACACCACAAGGACTGAACTGAACTCTTAGCACTAACTAACTACTGCCACCAAGCTGCCCTTCATTTCGGCCGAATGAAATCCACTGCTGGACACAGGCCTCCCCCAAAGATCACCACAACGACCGATATGGTGTGTTATGTGCTCATTGGGGGGTCTTGCCATAATCGCCACGCTTGGCAGACGGGTTGGCGATCGCAGTTGAGTTGTTAATGTACTCGAAGGACGCTGCTGCCCATCCTCCGGTTAATCCCTTAGTCGACTTTTACGACGCCCACGGGATGAAATGGGGTGGTGGCATTCTGAGCCGGCACCACACGGCATAACACTGCCCTTACTTACTTAAAATATGATCATGAATATAAGAGACGTCCGCATAGATATCTAGTAAAACTTTCCTAAAGAATTCGTCGAGCTCCAACTGAATGCATTCAATCACAACTAAATCGTAAGGCGTACCTAATCTCACTACATTGTTATATCACTACTTCGGTACATTCGTCGCAGTTATCGAGCCACTTTCCATTGGACCTGGTGACCTCCCGCCACGGTTGGACGACTACAAAACAGAGACAATTCCATAAATAAACAATATGCAAGATGCGACGTATTGTTCAGCCGAACAATGCGGTAACATGGAATATTCCATGGGCCCCATGACATCACGCGATGATGGCACATTACATGATTGCAGAAAGTTAACAATAGCCGCTATTATGGTGAAACCTGCCATGAATTGTCTTTAAAACAGGTGGATCGTTTGTGATTTACTGTAGTTTTATGAGCGGGTAATGCACCATGCATATAATATACATATAAAAACAGCTATAAAAAACTTTATTTCCCAATCATTATACGGGTGGTCCCGGATACAAGCAGACACATGGTTAGAATGTTCAGGTGGACATTCCAGCCAACCTATAATGACTTCTAATGGAGGATCCAGGGGGTTAAGAGGTTGAAGACGACACTGAAAGTTGACACTGAGTCAAGCTTTATGTAATGGGCAAACCTCCTAAAAATAGATTGTGGTCCCTCCAAACCGCATCGACTGCAAATGATGTAATGCAGAATGGCTGCTATTCTACAGAAGGGATGCTGCTGCTCATCCCTCTGGTTTAAAATCCCTTAGTCGCCTTTTACGGAATCAAGGGGAGGAGATGGAGTGGTGCTATATTCTTAATCCGGACACCACACGGACACGCACCGGGAAACGCAGTGTCGGATGTCCGCCAACAAGATGGATAGGCGACCTGATGAAGGTAGCTAAGAGTCGATGAGTGCGGGTTGCATGTAACCGTCCGTTGGGGCAATCTATAGGGGAGACCTTTGGTCTGCAGTGGACCTTTGGCAGATATAGTGATGATGATGACATGATGACATGATATAAGAAGCAAATAATAATTCTTATTTAAATACCGGACAAGTGTACCGCGTCGAGAGGGTTCCGGAATTACTGAATATATTGTCTATTGTTGAATTCGGTCTATTATGGTTATTTCGGTATATTTGTTACACAAATAACTTATCCCAAGAACAAACTTAACATCGCAGTTTTAAAACAAGTTTTCCCATAAATTCCAACCGCAAACGTAAGTTTGTACGCACAATATTGTAAGATTTACCATTGTATTTTAAGACCACAGACTCCTTATAGGTTTTCCTATAATCTATAGGTAAAGAGCTATAATCTGTATTTTTTCCAAAATTTTAGGCTCAGTAGTTTCGGAGATAAGGGGGTGATGGTAAATTTTCTTAAATACTTTAAATTTATATATTTTGAAAATATAAAATACATTTGAAGCCAAGCCCATCCATTTGATATAAATATATGATTACACGGTACAGTTTGCAAAACTTTATTACTAAATTTTCTATATTGGCCCCCAAAAGTGACCCCAAATTCAAAATTAATTTATTTACGTTAGATTCAGTTAGGTCCAGTGGATTCGGAGTAATTGACACACGCGCGATCCTATAAGGGTTCCGCCGTTTTTTTCCTTCGGACGTTCGGAACCCTAAAAAAGCGTTGCTATGCAACATACCGATGCTGATACACTCAGCATATTATAAGACATGTTTTAATTCCCTGCGGGCTGCTACTGCCTCGTAAGGACTATCGTAGGTACTAATCTATCACAGGCACTGTATGACGACCGGGTGGGGCCCCGCGACTATCATGCTCTTCGACGCGGAGTCGGAAGTCGGAGGAGCCTCGATGTGTAAAGAACGGCCTGGATGGCCGATGGCATGGATTCTTAGATAAAATTTTCTTGAAGCCTTTGAAGCGAAACATCCTAAAGTAGAAAGAAAAATATTTAATAATAAGTACGTTTGGGGTGGAGATTTTATACAGAACTAGCCGTGCCCCGCGGTTTCACCCACAGTTTAATTTAAAATAAATTAGATTACTTATAAATAATTTAGAGAAACTTACGCAGTTAGGTAGGTTTCTATACCTACTACCGTCGCTACCTAGTGGGGGGCCTCGGGGTCGCGGGCGCACAGATTGGGGAGCCTGCGTGCTCACACCGAGCGACCCCCGGGAGGACGGCGGCGCGCACGTGGTTACGTGCCGCCGTGTGCGCAGCACAGCGCACAGCGAGGCTTGGGGGGATCCTTTACAATCCTCCCCGAGAAGTCTTCCCACCTTTAGAAGGGGTGAACGCTTTACAGTCGTCCCCTCCGTGATGTGCCTAAAGGCGTGGCACCAATGGGCGGCTCTAGTGTGATCTTACGAGGACCTTCGGTACCCAAGTTGACCGCTCCAGTGGTTTTAGCCGGTAGGAGTCCTGTACCGTAAACTTGCCGAATTTTGTTTGTGGACTGTATATACCTATAGGGCCAGTAGGCCGAACCTAAACTCCAAAACGCACGTAACGCAACCCAATCAAATCCACCTACCTTTGCCGTGGTACTTGAAGATGTGCAGGCCCGTGGATGTCGGCTGCCAAAGTTTAGGATCCGTGTGGAAAAGTTCACTAACACAAATAGCACACCGTAGTCACACCAATTAATAGTTTATGCATAAATCACAGCATTAAAACAAGGCGTTATCAATATTCGAGAATTACACCGCGAGAGGGTCCGTTCCGTTTTTGGTTGCTACCGCCATGAACTATGAAGGAGAAAACGACTCGAGCGTTTTTGATTGGTCGGCGCGTCCCACGTGACATCGGGCCGTCCGGCGCCAAGACATAAGGCGGCAGATTCGAATTGGGCAAAGACGAATATGTGCGTGAACAAGTCCCCTTCGCCCTTCCCCGGTGCGAAGGAAGTTCATGTAGAATTTCCACTGGAAAAGAATAAAAATAAGAGCGAGGTCATCTATTACCTAATATCATTAACACGATTTTAATTAAACAATAATGAGTTAGCAAGCAGACGCTAATGAGAAGACGGCGACATATTAGTTTATCATAGGATTATTCCTTTGTTCTCAGATTTACCTAACATATTTACTTACATCAGCAAATTAGATTGATTATATGAGATTTTACTAAAGAACTTCTTACACAATATCACGCTTGTATCTTTCACATTTTCTTTCGCGTTTAGTACAGAAATATATATTACCGCATCACTCTATCAGTGCCAGTTTGTGAAGCGACAGTCACCGCCCTACTTGTAGAACTGACGATGCGGAGCGAGAGTGGTCGTGGCTAAGATTTCGATTCGTCCTGGTTTCCCCACATTTGTCCTACCTTGGAGGCCGCTTGGTTTTGTCTACAATCCGGATGGACTCATAGTTTCGCGTACTGTCCGCCCACCCCCAGGTCAGGCACGCCTCCAGGCTTAATTTATTAATATTTACGGAAAGTTTGAATTGCGTTGTAGTTGGTGTATTTAAAACACGCAATAAAAATATCATCTATTTTATGATTGCTAACTTTTCATTGGTCTAATTTCTGAACGCGACAACATTGGCAGTTAATTAGTAAGACACGTTCAATGATTTTCTTGGGAATATTATATTCAATTCCGGGGTTCTAAAAACATTTGAAATGCCGAAAGTAATTCTTTGGGGACCAATGATCAATAGTAAAACTGTTCCAACTTCTCAAAAATCTTCTTTTGTGTATGATTTTTTTCTCATACTCAAATATCCAGACCCGAAACAACTAGGTATGTGTAGATCATACAACCGCGACCCGTAGTGCAAAAGCGGCGCCAACCGTGTAATCATTTAAATAACTTTTATCAGCGACCTAGCTAGGAACTTATTTTGCCGGGTTTATATAGCACCAGCAACCTATGAAAGCACATATGATAAGAAGTAAATTAGTATTTCTATATGTTCAATCGTTCCATAATGCACATTAGAATTTCCTTAATGTCCGTTCATTTTTCTTGAGTTCGTCCCACTCACCAACACGTTGTCTTTTGTCGTTTTACATTAACATTCATACTTGGCCCGTGGTAATGTCAGTCTACATATTTGCTTTTCTTTTCTCCCACTTTGATCTTTAATTATAAACTAGCATGTTGAATACATAATTGACATTTACTTTAATTTCTCATAGATACTGGGGTTTCTAAGTTTATTTCGATTATACAAGTCACTATGCGCGCTGGTTCTGGGGTTTCCAAACTAAATGACCCCTTAATAAACAACGCCAATACCAACCAGGGTCATTGTCACAGGCTCGCAAGGTTTAAAGTCCAGACAAATTATTTCGGCAATTATGTGAGTACGGTGTAGGGTTGTCTGGGGTTTTAGTTGACCCTTCTCGACAAATGGCTCTCATGTATCAGTGGTTGACCGACGCGACTCGATCCGAAGTACAACATTAAAATTGGGTGCCGTAAGGGTGTTGATCAACCTCAAGTCCTCGGTTAGAGAATCGATATGTACCAAGAATGTTTAGTGAGGTTCATCATTTCGGCCGAATGAAGTCCACTGCTGGACACAGGCCTCCCCCAAAGATCACCACAACGACCGATATGGATGTGTTGTGGGCTCATTGGGGGGTTTTGCCATAATCGCCACGCTTGGCAGGCGGGTTGGCGATCGCAGTTGAGTTGTTAATGTACTCGAAGGACGCTGCTGCCCCTCCTCCGGCTAATCCCTTAGTCGACTTTTACGACACCCATGGGAGGAGATGGGGTGGTGGCATTCTGAGCCGGCACCACACGGAAAGTTTAGTGTTTAGTGAGGTTACTAAAACTAAAAAACATCATAATTTTAATAGAGCTAAAATAAAAGATGAAGAAATGAAATGAAAGAGCTAGAGATAAAAGATGGTTAGCAGGCGCCTCTAGTTTGGAATCCGGTTATTAAAATAATGTCCCAAACAACACACCAAAAAAACATCAAGATGCTACGAGTGATTAGTCCGTTTTGTAGACTGTAGACAAAATAACTTTTTGAACATCTGTAACGACGCCTGTCATCTTAGCAAACGCTACAAAGTGTTCGAAACAGAGTGACTATACGGATCGCGCATTGATACAGCACTGTCCATAAAAATAGGAAAAAAGGAGAAGTGGTACGGGGGCGTAACAGCGCCACCGCGACATGCACAATCCGGGCCATTCGGAAAAAATGGCCGTTGTATAACATCAGTTGAGATTCGATCGCGTAAGTGAAACTTTGTTAAATTGTCGTGTTGTTCGGGGATAACGTGCAAATACTGAATCGAAAATAATAACTTAATCAAGGAAGGAATCTTACAATATGCTAGTGAAAGAATTTTCTTGTTTTTGTCTATAAAATGAATACATTAAAAATTATTGTTTTCTTTATTGTTACATTTGGATTGATGGAGCAGAACGACATTATTATTTTTGTACAAAATACAATGCTTCTTATCTACCACTTTTAACAAGCAATCAGTGAATAACAAACGCAGTGAATAGAACAGCGAATGTTACTCGCAATATACTTACTTACGCAGTGCGTGGTATGGCCGCCGTGTGCAGTCCGTACGCTCTGTATGATTGGCTACCTACAAAGTCGTGAGTGTGTTTTAGTATGAGAAGCCAATAATAATATTGTGTTTATTCAGTTCATTGGATGAGAACTTGTAACTGTGTGCATTAGTGTGTTTTTATGAAGATTGGTAGGGGAAAACTGGATTTCTAGGCTCGCATACATTTTGAACTACATGGCATATCTCGTTTCTTCCAATATCTTTAGCACTGTCCTATGAAGCGGCAACTCCCCTGGCGCGCTTTACGCATTTCGACATCCTGACAGAGATGGATGCGTGGGTCTATGATCAGACACGCTTCCCCCACAAGAGGGGCGATGCGCCCCCAGGGGCCTCGAATACTCTAGAAGTGACGCGAGTGCCTGCGGTTGCAATATGCGACCAAGCTCGCCGCCGAAGCCGGCCTGCCACTTTTCGGAAACTGGCTCAAGAGGAGCGAGCGCGGCACCTACCACAAAACTTAGGTTTTCACCGCACGGTTGGATCGATGCGTATCAGCACAGGATATAGGATGCGAGATCACGGCACAGTGTCACTATTGTGGCAGCGACGTGGATGCCGCTTTGTTTGTAGTATTTTCATACTCGGCTGGACATCATTTCGCTTTTACCATTCGTCCGGTTAAGCTGAAGCCAATTTCCAAACTATAGAAGATGAAGAATCTAGTCTTTTTTCCCCTAAACATATCTCTCGCTCGTTTTAAGCCCAATATGAATAACCAATCTAATCCAAAATATTGAGTTAATATCAAAGATTTTGATCATTGTCTATTTTCATTAAGAACACATTTAAGAAAAAAAATTGACAAATCGGTAATCCGAAATCCAATGACTATTTATTTTTAAATCGTTGCCCCACACTAGGATTTCTCCTGTTTCGTGGGTGGGTTTACAGACATACATTTCACACACAATACACCTAGACCCGGAACAACTACCTGCAGATCATACAAATATTTAATCCGTGCGGGAATCCAACCCGCGACCCGGAGCGCAGCAGTCGACTGTATCGTCACGTCGCCGTTTTGCATTAGATTGATTATTAACTTCGGCCGTTAGGCACACGGCCTATCTAATTTCCTGCAGAATTAATGAAGCATAGTGGCTAACCTTTTAAGACTGTGTTAACGGGTGGCCTAAACAAACTCGCACTTTATAAACATTACGCAGTACCCACGTCAAAATTACTACCAGATGCGGTGGCGCACGCACCACACACGTGCATAGATAATACATATATAACTGAGACATACGTGTACGCTGCCGCAACGTGCAGTTGGTGGTTTTGCGGGGAAGTCAGATGAATATACTGTGAAGTAGTATTACTCACTGGTATATTAAGTTAAAGTAAGTTATCATTTTTATGTTGCTTAGTAAGCACCAGATCGATACCGACTGAGGAACAGCGTCAGTCTGCAATGTCTTTAACCTAATATAGGTCGTCCTACTGATATTCAACTGCATCTGATTAGGCTAAGCCTGGGGAAGTCTGGGATGACGAAGCTGCAGTATTCAGGCCTACGCGACCAAAGATGTAAGTAGTTCATGCAGGCCCGGATCTAGGGGGGAGGGGCACTTACCCGGGGCGGTGAAGACTGGGGGCGGAAATCGAGATACTGAACTCGTTTTCTAGACTATTTTCAGCGTAGATCACAACGCCAGATTAGTCAGTTGGTTGTTAATAAATGCGTCGACAACCCATCACTAATAGCGGTAACCTTTGGCGCAGATTGGGCGGAGAACTGCTCGCGCGTACTCGAACATGTTCTCAACCGCAAAGCAAATGGGAAAAATACTGTAATCTGAGCAGACCCTTAACATCACTTTTTGCCAACGAAACCGTAGTGCTATCTAAGTCGACAGTAACGCCATCTAGTTAGGAAAGAAGTATTAAAATGTTATTAGTTTAATCATTAAAACTAAGTAACCCAGAAATGTCGTACGAAATAGAATATGGTATCCTTTATTTAAGAGAGAGGCTTAGAGAACACAGCAGCTACGAAAATGAACAAAAGTCGTTCAAAAGTACTTTTGGCACCGAAGTCGAATAGTTAGTTACTGATAAAACACTCCATAACATGAAATACAAATGAAAACATGACAGTCCAAAGGAAAGAACCGCTAGCGACATCTGCTGCTGCTTTTTATTATTATAATTGCCTTAAACCGTGACGCAAGTCATACTTATTATTTGCACCCGTTCCATAATACACAAAAACATATTAAACAATTAATAAAATATCAACTACAGACCAGACAAAATGTTTAATATTGAATGTAGAAATTTCTTTTCAAGACAATAAAATGTATGCAAACATAATCCAAAAGTAAGACGTAGCGTGAAAGTTTTTTTTTTTTTTTTTACTTACTGATAACGAGTTTATTCACTTGTGTGAATTTTTCATAATATTCGCTGTAAAACAAAACTTTATAGACATATAGATATGGTTTTGTGAGATTGAAATACACCTCGGTAACATATATACCTACCATTGGCTCTGACAAAGACCCGCGAGCCAAAATATGAGATCCGTAGAAGAACTAAAGTTGCCGACATAGCTGAAAGGATTACTGAAGTGGCAATGGGCGGATCACATTGCTCGTAGAACTGATGGCCATTGGGGCATTGGTTCTCAGGAGCCATGCCCCCCTCCAAAACTGTGGACTGTGGATGCAGTTGACCTTAGAACTAGTAGCAACAAGTATCTGCTGAACACGATCTGAAAATCTAGAAATTAGACCCCATGTTACTTTTTCCTTGTCAGTGGTCTTTCGTCGGTATTTTTTTTGTTAAAAGGTTTTTTTTCTTTTTGGTTTAAATTAAAGTAGGTACTTATTCCAATTAGGTATCAGTATTTTACACTGAAAATAAGAATGACTCAAATCGGTTCTCTGATCTGAGAGGAATTGAAAGTATTAAGACCATCTAGATAGGGGCAGTCAAAATAACCTATTTATTGAATCTAGTTAAAACCTTCTCAATCGAATGTAATGAAATTTATATGGGACCAACTCGAAAGCATTCTGCACCAGTTAAAAAAAGAATTGCTCAAATCAGTCTACAAATCTCGGACTATTTGGTATACATACATAAAAAAAATACGCATCGAATGGAGAACCTCCTTTTTGAAGTCGGTAAAAACGATGCTCGATACCAAATCTTTCTCCAGAACTACAAAAATCATTATTTTCAGTATAATAATAGGCAGATCTACATCACAATGTTAGCATTTTAAAATTGTTGAACATTTTGTCAACGAATAGAGGTTTTTTTCTAATAAGATCGCAACCAAGCATACGGCCAGCCTGATGGTAAGAAGCTGCCGTAGCCTATGAACGTAGCAGTACTCTACAGTATAAAGTAGCAGTCTTTGCACTGGAAGTACTACCTTGCCATGTAGAGAACTGTTTTAGTGAGCAGGTGTATAAAAAATAAACCAAATTACTATTTTTTTTGGAATTTTATTTTACGCTTATATTACTTATCAGGAAGGTTCTTAGATCCTCGATGGATACAACATCTGGAACAAAGACAAGAATACGTTATTCTCCTGTTAGAGGTACTTACAATGTACATAATTCTAAAAAAGTGAATTTTATCAGTAAAATTTTGTCCACATTTAGTTCAGGTTTCAAATGTCTTAAACATCATGTAAAGAATAAGTGCCTTAAAAATTATTACTTAGAGCTCTGCTTATAACATTGACATTTTAGTAAAATGTTTTCATAAGTAAAAGCAAGAATTCAATACTTGCAAAATATGTATAATTTATTGTTTGGCCAAGAATAGAAGAATAATCTGTGGCTTCTGTATTAAGAATAAAGCACTACTCATTCTCTCTTTGTAGATGTCGTAAAAGGTGAGTAAGGGATTCTAAACCAGAGGGATGGGCAGCAGCGTTCATTCTGAGGAACAGAAGCCATGTTGCATTTATCAAACTTCTTGTGAAGTGTGCCTAATACTGGCAAATTTCCCCAAAGTGATGACATCATCATTTCCGCCGAACAAAGTCCACTGCTGGACACAGACCTCCCCCAATGAGTGTGTTGTGTGCTCGCTGGCGGGTTTTTCCATAATCGCCATGTTTGGCAGGCGGGTTGGCAATCAGAGTTGAGTTGTTAATGTACTTGAAGGATGCTGCTGCCCATCTTCTGGCTAATCCCATAGTCGCCTTTTACGACACCCACGGGATGAGATGGGTTGGTGCTATTCATAGCCAGCAGTGATGACATATTTGTGGAAATTAATAGGGGAGAACTTGTTTCAGCAGTGGATGTTCTTTTGCAGACATAATCATGATGATGAAAGAATAGGCGGCAGTTGGTGCAGTGGTTGATACAGTCGACTGCTCCGGGTCGTGGGTTCGATTCCCGCACGGAACAAACATTTGTACGATGTGCAGGTAGTTGTTCCGGGTCAGGGTGTGTGTGGAATTCATGTATGTCAACGCCCCCACGACACACGAGAAATCCTAGTGTGGGGCAACGTTTTTTAAAGAAAGAAATAGGCTGTTCCTTTCCAACCAAAATTGTTGTAAAAGGTGACGAAGGCTTGATATCAAAAGGATGGGTAGCAACATCCTCCCATGCCGGTACTGACCACGCGGATGCGGTGGCCCATGGCCTGCGCCGGCAGGTTGCGGCGGAAGCGCGCGCGCACACCCCCGGCGCTGCCGTGCGGGCGCGTGACCTTGCCCCAGATGGCGCGCAGCTTGCTCTTGAGGCCGCGCGGGCCACCAGCGATGGGCGTGCGCTTCTTGGCGCGGTACACGTATACGCAGCGCTTGCCCGTGTAGAAGCCGGCGTCGTCGCGGCTCCTCGCTCCTTCGATCTGAAACATAAATAGATAGTAAGATTCATACACTTCTCGAACGGTCGGGCACGTTTGTATGGACAGTCATATCAGTTAATATTTTGTCCACATAGTGGTTCAGGTTTCAAATGTCACAAGCATCATTTGAGCGATGTTAAGCTGCTCATGTATGGAATACCTACATTCCTGAAACAAATTCAGGATATAAATACTGTAACAAATTATTTTACAATTTAATCTGCTGATTTTGTATTGAACATACATATTACATCGGAATAGATCATATTTTGGACTAAGGGATTAGCCACAGGATGGATCCTTTGAGTACATTAACAACTCAACTGCGATCACCAACCCATCTGCCAAGTGTGGAGATTATGGCAAAACCCCCATATTGATCATTGTGGTGATCTTTTGGGGAAGCCTGTGTCAGTCAAGTGCAGCTGCACTTGATCATCCTTTTTTATCATCATATCGGCCAGCAAGCATTCGTTACCATTACATGTTTTAAATATTGTCAAGGTCCCCAAGTACACATGAAAACTTTTTTTTGTAAGTGCATAGGAACTACATGGTATAAAATTTACTATAAGTTTATCACATTATAATTCTACACAGGGTTCTGAAATTAATGATTTTTTAATTTAGTCCTCCATTAGTGCTCTCTAAGACCTCCTTTCATGCCCAATTTGAAGATTGTAGATCACCAGTATGTACTAAAGGGTATGAGAACTTAATAAACTTAGTTTTTTGCCTAAAAAGATACTGTATTTTATCAGCAGCGTAAGTCTATAGACCTCAATATGCAATATTAATTTAGACTTGATACCTAAAGCTGTTTCTGAGAAAAAGGGCATTGACATGTGGACAGACTGACAGACACGTGATCCTATAAGGGTTCTGTTATTCCAATGCGAAGTTAGTTATTCTAATAATGATAATATTGACCAACTATATCTTTTACAAAGCCAGAATAATATCTAATTTATTAATAGCAAGAACTGTGTGTTCAATGTATAATTATGGGTAGCTGCAACAATTAATTCGTACATACCGATTTAACCCCTTGTATGCAGCAATTCAGGACAATTTAAATACTATGATGTCTCAGACAGATCTATGCTATTTAAGCATACAAGGAGTTCATAGTTTACATTGATAATGAATGCATATATTATATTGAGATGCCAGCAATTTCTTTTTAAAACATTGCTATTTTAAGAATATAATCAATCAATCAAAATATGCTAAATTTTTCATATAATTTGAATACTCAAACCATCTAAAATGTTAAGGTCTTATCATTCTCTAGAACATACAAATATAAGATAGTAACCTACAATACATGAAAATATCAAACTTTAATTTGAGGTTAAAAACAGCATAACAATTTATAATATAATAAATTTTGTTTTCATCTTATTTTAAACACCTACATTTGCAAATAAATGAATATGAATATGAACATGAATATGAATGTAATAGCTGCATATCAACAGATGTTCAAAGAAACATTTGAGATAATTACATTGGTATTTAGTTTATTATATCATTGTCATTTACAAACAGCAACAAATAGATGGCATGCATTCTGATCAGCAACTAGTATTCTTGAGACTTACTGTCTTTGAGAACACTGTACTGTTAGAGCCTGAACTAGTGGGGCAACCTCATGGTGCCAACCAACACTCCTGGCAGAGGGTATATGATTCATAGCTCACCTTCAGGAGGGCTGTATTCTCGTGCTGGTTACGCAGACCACGTTTGTATCCTGTGAACACGGCCTTTGCGTATAGGCGGCCGTGGCGGGCCTTCGATGAAACTTTGCGCACCGCCTTCGGGGGCTCCGCGGGTACCGCAGGGGCAGCCTTTGGAGCCTTTTCTTTAGGCGTCTTAGTTTTAGGCGCTTTCGCCTTAGGCGCTGTTGTAGGCGCTGTGTCAGCCATTCCTAAAACACGAAAATAACCAAGTGATGTACAAGCACGAACATAATATGATAGGTTATGTTGACAACCGACACTAATCCCGATTTATCTCCATGACTTAAATAAATCTAACATTTTTATATACACTGGAGGTTTCATCCATCGTTATATTATTTAGATTTATACTTATTTATCACCCACACCATATTTATTTAGAAAATTTTAACAAATTCTAGCACACTAACCGTTTAATATTTTTCTTCGGATATGAAAGAACGGGAGTCGGGGTTGCCAGCACTACTTTTAAATATTTTACAATAATAATAAAATACAACACAGAAATTGCAAATGCAAATTAATAAAAAGAGCTGATTTCGCTAGCGTAAACATGCCTCCTAGGTCACAGTAGGTACTAACATGTTATGCTAACAAAATGGGGGTGTAACTTATACTTTCCGAATATCAGTATATTTAAATCATCAAAACAAAGTTTAAAACGAGCACAGCGCACACCCAGGGTGAGAATCTCCACAGCTGAAGCATCCGCAGTCTTACCGAGCTTTTATCTTTGTCTGGTCTATTTTTATCATCATGTGCCAAACCACTAGGTTCTAATACAGTTGGCACGCTGGAGGTAGTAATAACGTGACAAATAATGTCATTAATGTAGGCGCATCGTGTCATGTGAACTGCTCTTTTACTGCAAGACTGGCCTCATAACCCAAGGCAGTAAATACCTTACCATAGTGACAGCGATGTGGTGCACCACAAGCGTTAACATGTAACTAGTCGAAAAAAACCCAAGTACAGCTATGTTGGGTCATCGACACCGAACTCCCACTTCCCTACAGTCAGCAAACGAGTATGCTTAGCAATATCGGTGGACATATGTATAAAGCTGAGTCCTTGCTTCTATTCTTTTCTTGTTTAAAGTGACTTCGTACCAACCTGCAGAACGGCTTGTCCCAATGTCTTTTCCAATATGCACCGTATTCGAGCTAGCCAATTTATAGGCGTTCCCAGCATCAAACAAACGTTACCTCGAATTTAACCAGCGAGAATGGCCGTTCTATACCACATTCAAAAACTGATTACATCAAGGTGTTCCATTATTACTATATGGTCTCAAAAATTGTTTAGTTCTTCCATAAAAATGAAGTGCAGAAGATATAAATGAATGCTGGGCCGAGACAAAATATATTAACACTTCTGTGATAAAACTAAAAAAGCAATTATGATTTCATTAGATAGGTATTACATTCTTTTGTTTATTCTAATCTTCGCGAAAGTACCACGAAACATTTATTTGGATACTGATCATGTGTAATCCTGGTCAGCCAAGTCATATTTATCTTACGGATTAAAAAGTATTATAGTTTCCACGTGACCTTAAAATAAAAAGTATAAAGTTTTGTAGAATCAAATATAATATAGACAAAATGTCAACTGGAAAATTGCACACAAAAAAGCATCTCTTTTCACTTACTTTTTACTCAGAGCCTATACTATACTTTCATATCTGAGGGGCCTTTTTTTTATTGGTGCCCAGTGGAAATTCTTCATGAACTTCCTTCGCCCCGGGGAAGGGCGAAGGGGTATGCCGGACTGCTACCGGCTAAAACCACCGGGGCGGTCATCTTCGGCACCTAAGGGAGGCTCCAGGTCCTCGTATGATCACACTAGAGCCGATCTGAGGGGCATATGAGTTAAAACCTTCTGAATTTATTGGCAACTTCAATATTACGTCCGGAAACAATTGGTAACTTATTTTACACTAAACTTACATTTGTTCTTTTCTATATCCAATAATTGCATCAATTCGCTAGATTTATAATTATAGTTATTTATGTATTGTAAAGTGTGATGTACACACGGCTGGCTACACATCAAGCTATAAAAACCAGTAAAAACTGATCTCGCATTGTATAGGCTTTCAGTATGATGAGCGATCAGAGTAACTGGTTTTGTATAGCTTGATGTGTAGCCGTGTGTACCTATAGAGCAAAGGTTACTTCAAGATGAGACAGATTTTTAAAATTATAACTGTACTCCAATATCACATCAGTGCTTTACATACTCTATGCAGAAGATTTATTTATTATAATGGCAACTGCTCGCTCAGTTGTCTAACCTTGTCTTACTGATTTGGACCAATCAGAAAAAACCACGAAAAGAGACGAATGAAAGATGGATTGTGGCTCTGTCAAATAATTATTTTGTACTGAAATTCTTATTGTTGTGAATTAGCCATAAAGACTGCTCTAATTAAATTATAGTTTAATAATGGACTACTTAGTGAATATAAACTGGAACAAAGTCACACCATGCCTTGTCTTATTAGTGCTAGAAGTAATGTTAGAATGTGCGTATTCTTTTCGTATTTAACCTGCATATTTGATGATTTTTGTGTGAAAGTACTTGTTCTGAGTTGATGGTGTGTAGTTTCAGAGTGTGCGACGCCGGCGGAGGTAAACAAACACCTGGAGTTAGGTCGCGACTTCCTAGCTCGGGGACAGTTATCTGATGCCCTCACACACTATCATGCAGCTGTCGGTAAGTGTCTGCATCTTCTACGTATGTGTCCTATGTTACCCTTGTTTTTGACTTTTTGTCACAAAGAGACAGAGCAGGCTGCTGCAAGGCTTGTTGGTGCTGTTGTAACAGTGTGAGGACAATATTTTAAATACGATTTGGAGACTGGCACCAAAAAATATACTCGCTGACCTTGTGAATAAAATACAATCGGACGTTAATAAGAAAGAAATTTGATTTTCCTACAAATAAAGGTAACCATATTATATGGCATATTGTAATCAACAAGAAAGGTCAGATACAACAAATAGCCTGATACACCTGCTGCTCTATATTACTTGTCTTTATGTCTGGTAACTTGGCACCAAGACCTGATGTCATAACTACTATATTATTAATATGTTACCATTTCTGCAGAAGGAGACCCACATAATTACCTCACTTACTTCAAGAGGGGCACAGTTTACTATGCACTTGGTAAAGCCAAGTTTGCTCTACAAGACTTCACTAAGGTAAGCTATACCTTAGGTGATATCACTAGATATCATTCTTATTTGAAGATGTATTTTAATATGGGACAGGCCACTATCAGATTGTAATTTTTCTTTTACAATTTCAGAAAAAATGTTTTCATATGATTCATATCTTTATATTTGTTATTTATTCAAAATAAATTGCACTGAATTTATTGGTCAACTGTAAGTTGTGAGTACTGTGATAACATAGGCAGTATTTGTATTGTTTTCCAGGTATTGGAAATGAAGTCCGACTTCACAGCAGCACGGCTGCACCGAGCCAATGTGTACCTCAAGCTGGCACAGTATGTGGATGCCAAGGAAGACTATTTACAAGTGGTGAGTATCTTATCTGTGGGTCATGCAGGCCAACTAACCTTTTTACAAATGTTTTCAGTTTCGGTATAATTATGTTTGTTTTTAACAGGACCATTGATCTGAGAACATTTATACAAAGTTTTACATTAAAGCTTAAAGAGGGACTGTAAGATTTTTGTGTATATGTGGGTGGTAAACTTGTTCTCTACTAAACCAATTCTGAAATTTATTTAACTAGCCTTTAGAAAGCTATACTATTCTAGGTTGAAATAGGCTATATAGTAGGTGTAGATGTAAAATTAATGAGGCATACTTAATAATGCCAAAATTGATGAAGAAAACATGCTGCTCCAGCATTTTCATGATGGACGCTGGCCAAACTTACAGATACATTAGAACTATTTATGATAAGCTGCAGATATCTATAAAAATTACTAAAAACGTCCACCACAGCATATAGCCTATGAGATAAGAAACAATATCTGTTTTTAAGGTTTTTCATCATCATTTCGACCGAATGAAGTCCATTGCCAGACACAGACCTCCCCCAAAAATCACCACAATGTCCGATATGGGTGTGTTGTGGAGTTATGCCATAATCGCAATGCCTGGCAGATGGGTCGGCGATCGCAGTTGAGTTGTTAATGTACTTGAATGATGCTGCTGCTCATCCTCTGGCTAATCGCTTAGTCGACGTTTACGACACCCACGGAAGGAGAAGCAGTGGTGGTATTCTGAGCCTTTGATTTTAGGTAGAATAAAAGTACTGGTAAAGGTTAAGTTGATGTTAAAATCATTATTTATTAGTGTGTATCAAAGATTCATAGAAAGACATGAAACCTCTGCCTTTACACAGCATGGTAATGGTACAGATCAGTTTTTCAGAAAAAAATGATATCCAGAAATGTTATATCATGTGAAATATCATAACAAGAATAGTATTTTTTTATCTAACAAACTATTTGTACATATACAAGGTCTTATTTTAATAGTCCACGATATTTTGCATGCAGCCTATGTGAATGCTGACGATAATGTAGGTATCACTGAAAAATAAATCCGTTGTATTTTTGTCAGCATTTTTTATAAATCACTCATTTCATTACTTACTGGTTCTTCTAGTAAGTTATAATAATATCCACTTGCGTCTAGTAAGAAAATGGTGGTCGCGGCCTGCCGACCTATTTAGATAGTCGGCAACGTCAAACGAAACAGGCGACAGTAGGCGCCGCACAAAATAAATAAACAAATTTTTCACCGTCAAATTAATTTTGTGTGGTAGGAACATCATCATTAGCATTTACTACGGTGCCATGCAAAATATCGTGGATTATTAAAATAAGACCTTATATAAAGTCAGGCGGTTTTGCTAGTGGCCAGATAAGCGGAATGTTGAACATCATAATAAATGGCTGGAGTATGCAATTATTAGTAATGCCGCTTCAGCGCCAAGTAGGTGTAATTCATAATAATTGTACATTGCATTCCGAAGTTATCAGCATTAAAATATACATGTAAGTCCATAGTTGTGGGCGGACATGTTTTGATTAGATAACTATTTTCACGTTTGTTAAATTTAATGTTTGTTTGTTCAAAATCATAAATTGCCTAAAGTTCTTTACAGGTCGTTCTGAAATTTGTACATATCGTTGTATTCATATACGTGCATGTTTTTATTAAACCAGGAGACCCATAATTGTTTTTTTATTCAGAATCAAAATCGTGTTGTCATTACGTGCATTTAGCCACAGCAAGATATATTTCAAACATCTGTGAAATATATCGTATTATGTCAATGTCCACTCGAATCAATCAGCTCTTTAGTTGACCGTGACATACAATACTTATTTTCAAGTGGTCGTAACTCTCGCCTGAGTGGCTTCACGACAAAAAGCAACAAATCCAACACTAAAGTAAAATTCAAATTCAAACTACCGATCATTTGACGTTGAAATACTGTTTAAAATCGTTAAACAATAATATTGTAATTTAGATTGCGACATTACGTGGCCACACTCACGTGTGTGACGAACGCGTGTTGTTGCTCAATTATCCGTGTTGCAACACAGTATGCAACACGCGTTACGCAATTCATAAAATAACTTTATCTTTTAATTGTAGCATAGTACTGTTAAACATAATTTTCGTTGCCCCACTAGGATTTCTTCTGAATCGTGGGTACAGTCTACAGATATAAATCTCAGATGTACAAACTCCCAGGCCGAAAGGAGATCAACCCATGGGACATAACGCGGGAAGCTCATTGCTTAGACACTGCACCAACCGTGCCGTCTTGACATAATCATTGCATTTCATAGGCAGTTTGTCCACTGCTGAACATCCTTTCTCTTAATTTGCGTCTTAACACCCGGTTCTCAGCCCCCTTTATCCAGTCTACCTCAGCAGATCTCTTTATGTCGTCGTTGGCTAGTGAGCACCCCACACTATGTTTGTCGGTATGCAGACTTCATTCTAGGATTCATCCCCTCATCAAAGACCACAGGCTGTTGGGAGTAGCCCAACAGCCTGTGGTCTTTCGACAGACATGGCCAGTCCACATCCACTGTAATTAGCTTTTAACTTTTTGGATATTCTTTCTTATGACCCCAGCTGTCAGTGTCCACGTTTCGGCACTTTACGTTATGCTCGTTAGGACGTTCACACACGACGACGTTCGACATTGGTTGAAGGTTCGTCTTGAAGGACTGATCCCATATTAAGTTTCGTTTTATCAGTCAATAATCTTATAACTGATCTTATACTGTTTTAGCTATAATAACAACATCGTATAATCCGTGTAGTGACCGGATTAAGAATATAGCACCACTCCATCTCCTCTCTTGGATGTCGTAAAAGGCGACTAAGGGACTCTAAGGCAGAGGGACGTGCAGCAGCGTCCCTTCTGTGGGACAGTAGCCATACTGCGCTCACCAACCCGCAAGCAAAGCGCGGTGAGTAGAGGAAAATTTACATCAAAATGACAACATAATTGTGGAAATCTCTGGGGATGGCCGTTGTTCCTGTCCTTTGGATGAAATAATGAATAGCTTGAACAAATAATTCATGAATACAAAATGCAGTCGGTTTATTTTAAAAGTAATATGCATATGTTGTGATTTGAACAATATTATTTTGCATAGACGATGCGACTTGATACTTACAAGAGTCTGAAGAGATGTCAGTCACATAAGCGACTTCAGAACTACTGATGTCTCTATAAGCATTACCCGAGACGAATTCTGAAGATCTTTTGTTATCTTAATTATGCCTTAGATGTGTTTTAGGGGTCCGTGCCAAAAAGTTTACAATTTAATCTATGTGCCTATGTGTATTTTCACGGCCGTTTTTCAAATGAAAAAAAAAAAAGGAAGTAGCTATATTTTTTTAAGACCTCAACGGAAATGTTTTTCAACAAGCTTAGTCATGCGGTCCGAAAAATAAGTTTATTGCGTACTATTGTATCTTTCTTTCTTTCTACTAAATACAAACATTTCGTTAGTAGGTACGAACCCCACAGCGCAAGTCAAACTCGAACTTAACAGTGTTTTTAAAGTCTTGTTTGTTTGGTTGCATCACTTTGTTGAGGATGATTATGTGAAGTAATTGTTCGTGCTCTATCGTCGTGCACAGCTGGTGTTTGCACGCTGGCACCTTGACATTGACTTGTATTGTTGAGCTCTTTACAAAGCGTACTACGTATACGAAGAATAGTTTCTATTGTTATTCGGAATACGACAGAAAATACAACATGAAACGTATTAGCTTCTTATGGTCCCTTCAAAACTGAGAGTGTAATTAGTTTGAAGTTTGGATTCAATTGTTAGTGTACTTATCTCATTGACATATTTATTCGTATTCCGGCTACATACCACCGCTATCCGTAAAAATTCGGTTACAGTCAGCATCATATATAAAGTGGCAGTCACGGTAACCAAATATTTAGAAACATCCAAAGTGATCACTGATATCCTGTCAACCATGGTCGTCTAATTGTTCAGGTCACCAATCGTGATCAAATATATCGGAACAACAAAAACGTCATTATATGAGGTCATTCAAACCGTCATTATTATGGTAACAAGCACAACGCCAATAGTTTCCAAGCAGCCAAGGTATTCAAAATTATGTAACACGCTAGTAAAATGAACTTTGTCTTAACCTCATAGCGTCTCATTTATCTAAACACAACATTGAACTTGACAATATTGGAGGAATACAAAATATTTCTTATACCACCTATCTCTTTCATTTCATGCGTGACGTCATTGGCATGTGTTTTGTTTTATGATTATATTTTGAAATTGGTAAATAAATGCGTACAAGACTATGAAGACTTGTTCCCATCAGTCCCAATTGTTTTTTTTTTAATGAGGAATAAAAACTCTTTCTTAACACGAGCGAGTTTAAGTATACGTCATAATTTTAGATGCTAAGTGAACCTCATTTTATTATCAGTATGTATAATAGTAGATGTTACATATGAGAAAGACGACGGTTGCAGGGAAATGGTTTACACCACAGAATGCCTGCTAAGAAGCAAGGCACCAAGCAAAGAGTTTGTAATTTGCTGTTTCAATAAAATTAGAAATGAATTTTATTCCATTATCATAAAAATTTTAGTTTGATAGTTCGAAAGCCCCTTTCACACAAAACCAACAGAATTTATAATAATCGGCAATCAGGCAATGTTTATAATTAGCCCGGCGAACTAAAACAGGAAACTGTAACTGTAAACAATATTATTTTACGATCCTAGAAACTTTAAATTCAATACAATGGTACCTATGTACACGCAGGATGTCTCTAGCCTTTTTTTTTATTGGTGCCCAGTGGAAATTCTTCATGAACTTCCTTCGCCCCGGGGAAGGGCGAAGGGGTATGCCGGACTCCTACCGGCTAAAACCACTGAGGCGGTCATCTTCGGCACCTAAGAGGGGCTCCAGGTCCTCGTATGATCACACTACAGCCGCCCACTGGTGCCACGCCTATAGGCACATCTCGGAAAGGGTGACTGTAAAGCGGTTATTGTAAAGGATCCCCCAAAGCGTCCCACGGCAGCGCGTGACCACATGCGTGCCGTCTTCTCTTGGGTCGCTTGGTGTGAGCACGCAGATTCCCCAAGCTACGCACCCGCGAACCCTTAGGTCCCCCGCCTTGTAGCTACGGCAGGGGGTTTCAGGCGTTTGGGAATTAGGCGCCAGGGTTGTTACCCCGGCGCCGTCTCCTCCTTCTTCGAGCGGGATCGGCCCTCTCCTGATCCCGCTCTGCGGTCTCCTTCTGGAGCATGACGCTCTCACAGAAGGAGACCACTGCATTCCAGTTTTCATGCTCTGCCAACATGGCCGACACTACTGCTGGCAGAGAGAGATCTTGCCCGATCCGATCGACCAGGATCCGCCGCTCAGCGGCCCACGCAGGGCACGCCTCGAGCGTGTGCTGTGCGGTGTCCTGGTTGCTATCACAATTATGGCACTGTGCCGTGGCCTCGCGTCCTATCCTGTGCATGTACGTGCCGAAACAACCGTGCCCGGTGAGCACCTGCGTCAGGCGGTAGGTGACGCGCTCGCTCCTTCTGAGCCAGGCTCCAAAGAGCGGCAAGACGGCCTCGACAACGTGCTTGGTTGCAAACTGCATCCGCAGGCGATGACGCCACTTTTAAGTGCGCGTCGCCGAGCCAGCCGCCGCAGCCTGTCCAACGCCCCTGGAGGCGCGACTTCGCCGCTTTGGCGGAGGGTGCGTGCCTGATCGTATGCATCCATCTCCGCCAGGATTTCAAAAGGCGGGAAACGCGCCAGGAGAGTTGCCGCCTCGTAGGACACTGTTCGGTATCTTCGTGCGATCCGGATAGTCACTCTGCGCTGCAGACCGTGAATTTAGGTTCTGCAGCGCTGGGAGGATGTCTCTAGCCTAGACAAACCACGTCGATTTTACACAAAACATACCTAGATTGTAATGTGCACCGGGTTGGGTGTGTTAATTTAAAATTATTGCAAATTGAACCCTGTGTGGTAAAGATAAAGTTCAGTTCACTAGTGTGTTTCATATTTTTGAATACCTTGGCTGCTTGGAAACTATTGGCGTTGTGCTTGTTACCATAATAATGACGGTTTGAATGACCTCATATAATGACGTTTTTGTTGTTCCGATATATTTGATCACGATTGGTGACCTGAACAATTAGACGACCATGGTTGACAGGATATCAGTGATCACTTTGGATGTTTCTAAATATTTGGTTACCGTGGCTGCCACTTTATATATGATGCTGACTGTACAGTAATTAATTAGTTCCACATGGTATAGCTTTGTTAATTGTTAATCGCATGTTTTATGGTAGGTAAAATTATTTATGTAGAAAATAGCGGCCGGTGTTGAGCGTATAGTCCGGCTGCTATCAGAATGAACGATATGTCATCATCATATGAGCTAAAGGTCGTCCACTGCTGAACAAAGACCTCCCCCATAGATTTCCCTAATTGTGTCGTAATTTTGGGGGAATTTGCCAGTACTCACCCGTAAAAGTCGACTAAGGGATTAGCCGGAGGATGGGCAGCAGCGTCCTTCAAGTACATTAACAACTCAACTGCGATCGCCAACCCGTCTGCCAAGCGTGGATTATGGAAAAACCCCCCAATGAGCCCACAACACAACCATGTCGGTCGTTGCGGTGATCTTTGGGGGAGGCCTGTGTCCAGCAATGGACTTCATTCGGCCGAAATGGTGGTGGTGTGTATTCTAGTAATATCTTGTACTTGTGTGTCTTCATGTACTTACAGTGTTTTGCCATGACAGGCCAGCGAATGTTTTATTAACCACGGGTCCCTGTTTATATGTTATTTTCATAGAAGGTAACACTCTCAGACTTCTTCAAACAGTGCTTACTCCAGTTGTTTCCCCCAGACATACGCGGAGCCGTACAACGAGGAAGCCATCAGCCAGTACCACAGGATCGACGAGTACATCGACGACCTGCGGCTGGTGGAGGCGTACTATCGCGGGGGGGACTACCGCGCCGCCGTGGAGCTGGCCGGCCGCCTGCTGGAGGTGTCGCCCTGGTCGGCGCAGCTGCGCCAGCTCCGTGCCGAGTGCTACATCGCGCTGGTACGCTCCATGTGTTTGTTGCTCTGTGGACTGTGCACTCAAACAGCTTATAAATATTAAAGATGATTATATTGTGACAGTTCAGATGGTCTATCCATATCCATATATATGTGGTGTTTAAGAATATAGCACCACTCCATCTCCTCCCGTGGATATCGTAAAAGGCAACTACGGGACTCTAATCCAAAGGAATGGGCAGCAGCATCCTTCGAGTACATTAACAACTTAACTGCGATCGCCAAGCGTGGCGATTATGGCAAAACCCCCCAATGAGCCGACAACACATCCATATCGGTGGTTGTGGTGACCTTTGGGGGAGGCCTGTGTCCAACAGTGGACTTCATTCGGCCGAAATGATGAAAATGATGATCACTCCATCTTTACCGTGGATGTAGTAACAGGCAAATAAGGAACTCTTTACACTTTACTAGCAACCATTATATGCTCTCCAACCCATCTGCCAAGCTCAGTGAGTACTGGCAAACACCCCTCAAAGTGACAAAATTGTGGAAATCTAAGGGGGGGCCTTGTTCATCAGTGGACGTATAATGGCTGGTGAGTTCAGATAGAAAATAATAAAAATATTTTGCATTATCATGATTTGCATCACTGCATAGTATAGAAGGTAGCTCCAAGGCCGCCTTTTTGTATCAACAGATTTTGGTCAAGTACAAATTCAGTGTATTATTTTTTCATGTTTTAAATGAATTTATCTAACCTTCGAAGATTATTCAGGTTCTGTGTTGTTTCCGGCGAGAATAGGCCACCCCTCTACCCTCCATGGTGGTCGTAAAAGGGCGATTAAGGGTTGATATCAACGGATGGTCCACCTTCCCGTGTGCTAATAACAACAGACTGCAATCACCAATCCGGTTATCAAGCGTGGTGATTATGATAATATCCTTACCCGCTCATTGGGCGACCCATGTTCAGTAGTAGACGTTCGTGGGCTGACGTGTATATATATATATATTTTTTTTTTTTTTCATATGTCATAATTTTCTTTTCTTATGTCATAATTTCAGCCGAAAAACGTCCACTGCTAGACAAAAGCCTCCCCCAAAGATTGCCACAAGGACCGTTATGGGTTTGTGTTGTGGGCCCATAGGGGGGTTTTGCCATAATCGCCACGCTTGGCACACAGGTTGGCGATCGCAGTTGAGCTAGAAATGTATTCGAAGAACGCTGCTGCCCCTCCTCCGGCTAATCCTATGCCTTTTACGACATCCTCGGGATGAGATGGGGTGGTGGTAGAATACATACATACACACGGCCTGTATGAAGATTATAAATGTGACAATTTATTTATTTAATTCTTGTTTGTGTAGAATGACCTGTTCTCGGCGGTGTCGGACATCAGGTCGGTGAACCGCCTGCAGCAGGACTCCACGGACGGCTACTTCCGCCTGGCCACGCTGCTGTACCGCCTCGGACACGTCAGCGATGCGCTCAAGGTCTGTTATATCAGAGCCATTACCGTGAACTACGTTGTAATCAATCAAAAATGTTAATATATTGTAGTAATTGTCGTCGGTGGATCAGCGAGGATACGTTGCTTTCCGCGGTCATGCCTTGGGTGGGTTCTCTAAACATGTGGGGGCAACAATTATGAAGGTGAAAAAAACAGAAATTGTACCCTGATTACTAGGTATCTAGAATTTTAAAAGATCATAAAATCTCTTTTTGCGCTACGAGTTAAAATTGAAAGAATTTTTTTAATACACTGTTGGGTTTTGGATTATGTTTTCATTTTTTATTTTCTATCAATAATTTGTTTTGAATATCATAAGGTTTATTAATCTATACAAATAAATAAAATTGAAGTGTCTATTTGTAATGTCAAAATAACAGCTTTTTACTGAATGCATATGAAATTATATACGGTACATACAACAATTTATTTTTATTTTTTCGTCTGTCTGTCTATCTATCTGTGTGTCTGTCTGTCTATCTGTCTATTTGTTTGTTCCGGGTAATCTTCGAAACGGCTGGACCGATTTTGACGGGACTTTCGCTGGCAGATAGCTGATGTTATAAGGAATAACTTAGGCTACTTATATTTTACAAAAATAATTAGGGTTCCGCGCAAAAAAATAAAACCCTTGAAATCCAATATATATTCTATGTCAAGTACTCTAAATTTATTTTACACTAAACGCGGGTGAAACCGCTGGTCCCAGCTAGTTTTATATATAATTCCCAGTAATATAGAATAAATAAGCATGCCTTGAGTCAGATTATTGAAAATAAAAAAGTTTGTGGAATGATCGCTCACCAAATAAATGATAGATTGTTGTACATAAAAAATGCATCCCCGCATGGAACAAGTATTTATATGATTTACAGATAGTTGTCCTGGGTCTGGTTGTTTGTGTATATGAGATTTGTCTGTAAACTGTATCCATGATTTAGGAGAAATTCTAGCGTGGGATATCGTTATAAATTTTGTGCCCACTGCTATCTAGTACTGCAAATAATGTATGTAAATAACTGTTAAGATTTATTTTGATTACAGGAAATCCGCGAGTGCTTAAAACTAGATCCCGAACACAAGAAGTGCTTCCCGTTCTACAAAAAAGTGAAGAAAGTTGACAAGCTACTGCTGGAGTGCGAAGAGTTGAGCGAGGCCAGGAACTTTGAGGGTTGTGTGGCGTCCGCCAACAAGGTGCTGAAGGCAGAGGACGAAGTGACCCTGGTCGTGTTCGAGGCCAGGAAGTGGCTCTGCAGCTGCTTGACCAAGGTAACGAGTGTGTTCCATCTGTATAAGTGGCTTGACGCGCTTCCATGGTATCCAGTGGTGACCCCGCCCGTTCCCCCCCAGGACGAGCAGCACACGGAGGCGCTGGCGGCCTGCGGTGCGGCGCTGGAGCTGCAGAGAGACGCGCGGGTGCTGTGCGACCGCGGGGACGCGCTGCTGGGCCTGGACATGTTCGACGACGGTACGGGCTAACATCTACCTGCTCATACCGAGCGACTCCCGGGATCACAACGCACGGTTGCAGTCCCCCGAGAGGTGCCTGGGGAGGCCTCTTTACAATCGCCTTCTCTCGCCTAAAGGGGGATGGCGCTGAAAAAAATATTGACAATTGTCATTTAAAACTGCTAACCATTAGGTTAACGAAATTTGCTTCTAAACTCTACTTAGATTCTGCCCTGCATCATACGACTCACCAAGTGCTACACAATGGTAGCCATCCGATACGGGGGTGTAAGCAATGATCGTTGCCGCCTGAATGGAATCTTCTCCAGGAACCATACAAAGAAGAGACTCGGAAAGTCTAATCCAAACCGAGCGCTATATCGTCCTGGTCGACGAGGCTCGACTTGAAGAACTATTCCATAACCTCCCGAACCCTGCCCGTGCTTAGGCAATAACTTAAAATAAAGAGAGAAAGAAGGAAATAATTTTATTGTGATCGCACACAACAAGAAAATAATTGTAAATAACAACACAGAATATTGCAAAATATCAAATAAAAAGCATACAAACAGATTTTTGTGTGAGACATCAGAATAGGCTCCTATCTCAGCATTGCGCTGGTCTTCCGATAGGACCTTAGATGAAAGAAGTCAAATCACGCACAGTTACCAATATATCATTTATATTAATAATGTATTTATACAACTTAACATATTTAAGTCATTATATAGAAATCAAAGTTACAAATATACAAACGTAACGGAAGATAGATTATAAAATCGGATTATAAATAAAATTTTGCATATAATCGACTACCAACCGATTACCTAATCGATTTAGTACTTCAATAGATAGGTGGCCTCTACTTAATTTGTCTATGACAAAAACAAAAAATAATATGGTTCATACTTTGAAAAGCTCCAAATAATCATTACTGATGCAGCTAGGGAGCTTATCCCCATCATCATCGTATCAGCTAGAGGATGTCCACTACTGAACAAAAGCCCCACCCACAGATTTCCTGAACCACTGGTTAAATGCCGTGTGTTGTCAATTTGGAGGTAATTTGGCCGTCCTCACCACGCCCGGCAGCAGATCAGTTCCTCCCCCAGCAACACCCTAAGCTGAGACCCGAGTACCACTAGGCGGCACCCTTAGCTGTGTTGCTTAGTTTTTCCCAGCTGAAGGCCCTTAAGGCTTTGCCAATTTTATCCGGCTAAGCAGCTACCCGTCTAATAGCACCAACCCATTTCCTCCCGAGGGTGTCGTAAAAGGCGACTATGGGATTAATCGGAGGATGGTCTGCAGCGTCCTTCAAGTACATTATCAACTCAACTGCGATCGCTAACCCGCCTGCCAAACGTGGCGATTACGGCTAAACCCTCCAATGAACACAAAACACACACGTATCGGTCGTCGTGGTGACATTTGAGGGAGGCCTGTGTCCAGCAGTGGACTTCATTCGGCCGAAATGATGAAGCAGCTACCATGATATGTCAGCGAGAAGCCCAATAGAAAAACAAAACAATTGTATCGAAAAGTTGATGACTCCACGCCTCCGTGATGAATACTTCTCTAACTTGTGTCACTCCCGCAGCGATCCAGTCGTTCAAAGAGGCTCTAGAGCTCGAGGAGGCGCTGCAGCGGGCCAAGGACGGGCTCAGTCGAGCGCAGAAGCTGCAGAAGCAGTCGGAGCAGAGGGACTACTACAAGATATTAGGTGTTAAAAGGTATGTGGAGCTACACTAGAAAGGTTTCGACTAGCCATCAGTAAAGTTGGGCGTTATAACACATAACACATTAAATATTCAAATATATTTTTATAGCAGTATAACAAATTATTAGAAATCTAACAAGACTGTTATAATATATATTATAGCCATTGTTTTAATTTTAATTTCGATATTTTGGTTACAGCGCCATCTAGCTTCGTTTAGATCACAGTACATGTACGTACGATATCGAAGAACTAAGTAATTCAATCTAACTTATAATAGATGGCGGTTGTTTTACTTATTCAAGGTTAAATGAGCAGTCTCTACTTAGAAATAAGAGCTACTTTGACTTGCTACAACCAAAAATAATGAGATAGCATGATTAATTGCAGTTGCTACCGACAAACTACATAATGTTTAGGTTTTGCAAAATTTTGGAACAAGTAGGTAGTTTAGTTTAGTAAATATTTTAATTTCGTTTTCATCATCATCATCATCGTAGTTCGATTACGTATGCTATAAGGTGTAAATATCATCATTTCGGCCGAGCAAAGTCCACTGCTGGACATAGGCCTCCCTCAAAGATCACCACAACGACCGACATCGGTATGTTGTATGCTCATTGGGGGGTTTTGCCATAATCACCACGCTTGGCAGGCGGGTTGGCGATCGCAGTTGAGCTGCTAATGTATTCGAAGGACGCTGCAGCCCATCCTCTGGGTGTAAATATAGGTCTAGTGTAAAGTGTAAATGATTTAAGTGTTCTAGATATGAACACAACTTATTTTGTACCAAATACAACTCAAAAGACTAAATAAAATCAAACCGTAATATTAACTTTTATAATGTAACTAGCTGGGACCCGCGGTTTCACCCGCGTTTAATGTAAAAGAAATTTAGAGTACTTCGACATAGACACATAGACATAGAATATATGTATTGGATTTCAAGGGTTTTTTTTTTTTGCAGGGAACCGTAATTTTGTTTTCAAAAATAAAAGTAGCCTAAGTTATTCCTTATAACATCAGCTATCTGCTAGCGAAAGTCCCGTCAAAATCGGTTCAGCCGTTTCGGAGATTACCCGGAACAAACAGACAGACAGACGGACAGACAGACAGACAAAAACAAATTAAATTGTGTTTTTGTTATATGTACCGTATATAATTTCATATGCATTCAGTAAAAAGCTGTTATTTTGACATTACAAACAGACACTTCAATTTTATTTATTTGTATAGATACAACTCTTTCAATACAATGTAACACTAAATAACATACAACTCATTATAATTATAACAAACAACGCTTTAACCAAAAATAAAATACAACTCATTATAATTATAATAAACAACACTTTAATTATAATACAACGACGCATATAAGTTATAACACTCTAAGATATAACATTATTTCAAATAACATTTTAATAAATATTATAACACTTTAAAACAACAGTTAAAATAATATAACACAGCAGTATAATTCATTGAAAAATTATAACACTTTAGCCCATCTTTAGCTATCAGCTTAATTACATACAAAGAAAACCCAATAGATACACGACACGGTTGGTGCATTGGCTGATACAGTCGACTGCAGCGCTCCGGGTCGCGGGTTCGATTCCCGCACGGAGCAAATGTTTGTGTGATCTGCAGGTAGTTGTTCCGGGTCTGGGTGTATTGTGTGTGAAAGTTGTGTCTGTAAACGCACCCACGACACAGGAGAAATCCTAGTGTGGGTAATATATATATATTTTTTTTTATCGTGGAATGAAATATGGAATTCTAATAAAACACTTTTAAATGGATTGCATCGCGTATATTATAGATTCTGTTTTTCCTGACGTTTCGAACACTTTGCAGGGTTCGTGGTCGCAGGATGTCTTCTGTTATGACAGAACATTTTACAGAACATTACATCGCGTATATTATGAATATACGCGATGTAATCAGTTTAAAAGTATTTTAACATAATGTGTAATAATTGCGAAAACCTAAGACATTACTATATTGAATTCTGTTAAACTTCACAATGTTGTTTACAATGGAAAATAACCATTGTCATCTTATATATATAATTCTTCTGTATGTATGTATGTCATTGAACGCTTCCTAAACGGCTGACCGTTTAGTTAGTGGGTCCCTGGATGGTTTAGATTCACAATTGGAGCCGGTAGGTGGCGCTGGAATCGGGTTTTCATGTACCTGCCTGTGCGAAGCTGGGCCGTGCAACTAATAGTCAAAGTCAAGTTGTTTTTATTCATGTAAATTTGCGAACATTTAAATAGTTACACGGTTCCAAGTTGTTGGTCCTATGGAGAAGAACCGGCAAGAAACTCCATGGATATACTCTTTTGAAGTAATATATGAAAGTATTACAGTCTTCAATATACTTGCATTCACAAATAACAAATATTTTATCATTAGAACAATGTCAAAAAATATTAAAATGTCATAAAAATCATTTATACATTCATATGTCATAAAAATAATGTCCAAATTCAACAACAAATAATAAGTATGTTAGATTAGGGCAGCTCAATCCCAAGCATTTTTGTCGTCCATATAATGTGTAACTAGTTAACTAGTAGAAACCCTTTTCACATAGTTTCTTTTTTATACTGGATTTAAATTTATTGAGACTAAGATTTTTAATACTACTTGGGATCTTATTGTAGAATTGTATATGTTGGCACCTAAATGAATTAAAATTATAAAAAAAAAAAACAAATAAACAAATAAGTTCTACGAGCAATGTGCCCTGCCCATTGCCACTTCAGTTTACTTTCAGCTATGTCGGCAACTTTAGTTCTTCTACGGATCTCCTCATTTCTGATTCGATCTCGTGACGTAATTTCGTGTAATTCAACACGCAACTAAAATATGGATATGTATCAGGTCAGCGAGCAAGCAAGAGGTCATCAAGGCGTACCGAAAGGCCGCGCAGAAGTGGCATCCCGACAACTTCCAGGGAGACGACAAGAAACTGGCTGAAAAGAAGTTCATAGACATCGCAGCCGCTAAGGAGGTACTGCAGTCCACTCTTGTATGATGCATGTACTCCCTATAATAATTTCGGCCGCATGCAGTCCACTGCTGGACACAGGCCTCCCCGAAAGATCACCACAACCGACCGATAAGGGTGTGTTGTGGGCTCATTGGGGGGTTTTGCCATAATCGCCACGCTTGGCAGACGGGTTGGCGATCGCAGTTGAGTTGTTAATGTTCTTGAAGGACGCTGCTGCCCATCCTCCGGCAAATCCCTTAGTCGACTTTTACGACACCCACGGGAGGAGATGGGGTGGTGATATTCTGAGCAGGCACCACACGGATTATGTATACTCCCTAGTTCTGCACAAATTAAATGTATCATTATCTACTACCAATTGTACTTTTAAATTCATTAATGCTGACAATGTTGTATTCAAGTTTTCGCAACAAGTCTGTGGTGACCGTCATCTCGGCCGAATGAAGTCCACTGCTGGACACAGGCCTCCCCGAAAGATCACCACAACCGACCGATAAGGGTGTGTTGTGGGCTCATTGGGGGGTTTTGCCATAATCGCCACGCTTGGCAGGCGGGTTGGAGTACGCAGTTGAGTTGTTAATGTACTCGAAGGACGCTGCTGCCCATCGTCAGGCTAATCCCTTAGTCGACTTCTACGACACCCACGGGAGGAGATGTGGTGGTGGTATTCTGAGCCGGCACCACACGTCAAATCTGTGGTAATGGGTTAATTAAATATCCACTTCTTACTTTTTATTAGTAACTAGCTGGGACCCGCGGTTTCACCCGCGTTTAATTTAAAAGAAATTTAGAGTACTTCGACATAGACACTTGACATAGAATATATATATTGGATTTCAAGGGTTTTATTTTTTACGCGGTACCCTAATTATTTTTCTAAAATAAAAATAGCCTAAGTTATTCCTTATAACATCAGCTATCTGCCAGTGAAGGTCCCGTCAAAATCGGTCCAGCCGTTTCGGAGATTACCCGGAACAAACAGACAGACAGACAGACAAAAAAAAAATGATTTTTTGTCATAGGTACCGTATATACTTTCATATGCATTTAGTAAACATTAGCATTACAAACAGACACTTCAATTTTATTTATTTGTATAGATAGTTCGTACCGGCTTAAAACTAAAAAGCCATAGAAGTTCGTTCTCTTTAAATATGCTGTGCTGCAGGTGCTGACGAATCCCGAGAAGCGCGCGCAGTTCGACGCCGGCAGTGACCCCCTGGACCCCGAGGCGCAGCGGGGGCAGGGCGGGCCCTTTAACAACCCCTTCCACCACTTCCAGCACGGCAGCCCCTTCCAGTTCAAGTTCCACTTCAACTAGCCGCCGTGTGGACTCCTTGTGCTGTGTCAATCGTTACAGTACGAATCAGCTGAGCGATTTATTAGCTTAAACTGACTGGTGATGAGTGCAGTAGGTCAGTGTACTGCGCAGATGAAGACGAGACGCTGGCTTCAGTACGCGATCCGTTGACGTCGTGGACTTGAAATAGTGCAGTTATCGACTGTATTTATAAATAAGATCGTACGACAATAGTGAACTTTATTTGAAAGGGATAAGTAAGTTATAGACAATGGCCATTAAAAATAAAACAAGGTTTCATTTCCATTATTACTGCAACAAAAAGATTTGTATTCTTGTGAACCATTTACAGGCACTTTGAATAGTCGGACTTTACTTGGCGTGTTCCAAGATGTAGTTTTAATATGTAGAAGAACGGACAAGAATATTTGACTATATTAATGACACTTCTCAAAATAAAGTAACCAAAAATACTGTAACAATTATTATGATTTAAAAAGAGTAACCATTGAGTTTCTTGCCCGTTCTTCTCCATAGGAAATCAACATCTTGGAATGCGGCAACTAAAGCCTTGACTATTCATAAGTGCCTGTATATGGTTTTACATGAATAAAAATATTTTTATCTTATCTTAAAGGCAAGGACAATGTACGAGAAAAGAGTAAACTTCCTCAAACTTATTTAACCGTGTTTCAAGCAATAAATTATTATTATTAAAGTCTACACTTACATGCCACAGTAACCTATAAGTAAAGGAACAGTAGAACGTCTATCAGAAAATTACAATTTTTTTTATTTTTTTTCCGGGTACACATCGTTAGAGTGTCGAGTGGTCCGCAGTTACGTACAGACGGCGACGACGCTTGATGTCGATCGACTATATTGTCCAGTGTATGGATGTTTAAATTCGTTTATATCGAAACAGAAGTGCTTTTTTTTTAATTATCTACTCACTCAGATGTGGAGTGCTATAAAAATAATATCAATTTATATGTTGTGTTAATAATTTATCTGTGTCAGTAGTTATCCATTATTGAAACTTAGCGCACGAACCTCCTTGGAGTGACTTAATAGGTATTACGCTTTTCTCGGAGATATCTTGATATCTTGAACTCTTGAACAATTTTCACGAAATTCGGTAAAAGATATATATAGTTAGATAATCTACGGGTCGAGAAGTCAGAATTTATAAATGAAAATGCGCTTCTATATGCATCTATATATCTACCTCCTTTTCTCCGGTATGTGTAGTAGCCGTTAGGTTGTGATCATAATTAACCTTCAGGGTTTTATCTGCTTATGTATCATAGATCAATTATTACTATGATATCAATTATTATTATATTTTAAACTACACAATTTATTATATTAGTTTAATATCTAGTGCATTATCAAATGCGTAACACAAGAGCGACACTGAGTGGGTAGCCCTATTGAGCGTTTGCCTACTGAACGGGTGCAGGTAATTATCTCAAGGACTGCGGAGACCGTCTACTGTATTTCTTTTTTATTGGTGTCCAGTGGAAATTCTTCATGAACTTCGCCCCGGGGAAGGGCGAAGGGGTATGTCGAACTACTGGCTAAACCACTGGAGTGGTCACCTTCGGCAATGAAGGGGGGCTCCTGGTCCTCGTAAGAACACTCTTCTGTACCTCTTACTTATACTGTGCTAGATATTTTTTATTTTATCATGCAATTTCGTAATTAAACGATGATTAAATAATTTTATTCGAATTTTCATCATGATCATGTCCGCTGGCGCATATCAAAAAACATTCGCTGGAGACTCGGGTTTACCATCAAACGGAAACAACAACTTTATTAATAAATTATTGCAATAAAATAATGGCACTATGACTTATTTACAAACATATTCCTTGTAAGTGCCTATAGCCTTTTTTTATTTTGTTTTTATTGATGTGCAGTGGAAATTCTACATGGAACTTCCTTCACCCCGGGGAAGGGCGAAGGGGTATGCCAGACTCCTACCGGCTAAAACCACTGGAGTGGTCATCTTCGGCACCGAAGGGGGGCTCCAGGTCCTCTTAAGATCACATTAGAGAAGTGCCTATAGCCTACTCAAATAATCCCTATTGTTGTAAGACCTTATACAGTCTACGACGGAAAAAGTCACCGGAGTTGTGACACGTGACTTCTATTCTCTGTTTTTAATGCCATACTTAACTTTTCTGTTTTGTTAACAATTCTCTAGTTTACGGTAGTTCAATTGACAAGACTGCGTCGAACCACAGAATCATGTGTAATTGTATACAAACTGTGATAAAACTGTTTGTGGCCCAAACGTGTAAGACCACTGTTTGAAATTATGTCGACCACCGTATTTGTAAATATTGTACGATTATAACTTTTATAATTTCCTTTAGCTATCTAACAAATTCTTAGTAAATTCCACTGAAGGAAGCTTCGTCATTATGATGTGTCATGTTAATCGTCAAGCTATAAATAATACAAGTTAAAGCCGGGACTACATAGTGGCGGATTCGGTTCCGGTTCTTATACATTTTCGAGCCGGAGTTAAGAGTCCAGCCGTACCATATCAGCCAAAGGACGTCCACTCCTGAACAAACGCCTCCCCCATAGATTTCCATAACTGTCTTGTCTGGTCTGTCATTTTGGGGGGAATTTGCAAGTACTCACCACGCTTGGCAGACGGTTGTTGAGCGCAGATACTGTTTCACAGAAGGGAAACTGCTGCCCACCCCACTAGTTTAGTGTCCTTTAGTAACCTTTACGACATCCACGAGAGGAGATGGAGTGGTGCTATATTCTTAATCCGCGGGCTGATTAGCTAAAAAGAGCAACAGCAGACGCGATAGCAGCTATCGCGCAGCCAACGATCCAGGTGGCAAAGCGTCAAACAAATTGGTATTCCGTAAGGCATCGCCCGCCTGTCGCTATTGTGGAAGATGCATAGTTACTAGCGCCAGTAGCCACCAGCGGAACTAAAAAGAATGAATGAACTGAACTGAAGAAATGAACGAACGTTTTTAGTTCATTGATTGTCCGACAGAGGCGCGTCAGAGATCTTCGCCTATTTAGTCGCTATCGGCAAATAGGTAATACCAAATTGACGTTTGACAGCGGCGTTGGAGCAATTTACGCCTGGTGCAAAGCGTCTACGACTTCGGTAATCAGCCCGACGGACACCACAAGGAATACGCATTAGATTACTGCGAGTATTCAAATGTGCGTACCACCTCAAAAGAGACGGACAGTCGAAGGCGTTGGATGCGGGTGGTATGTAACCGCGAGTTATGGTCTATGGGGGGGGGGGGGGGGGATAATTGTATGACTTGCATACGTTTGTCTAAACTTTACACATTTTAATGATGAGCCCAGTCCATAACAACACGATAGATTATTTACAGATTTTTCAGTTAACTTATAATAAGCTATTATAAGTTGATCTTCAAAATTACTATACATTGAAATCAAGCCAAATATTAATAAACTTACCGCCAACGTTTGCTTGGATTTTTCTTTATAATTGGAGTGTTTGTTTGTCTTGGTAGTTCACTAATACTGTTCGTAAGTACAAAATATGGGCATTTGTTACATATCTGACCCTCGCAGCACACAGTAACAAGCTGATGGCTAATAGCTTCATTTAATTTGCTAACCTCATTATCTGATTTTAAATTATTGTATTGAAGCACGAAGTGTCCTTTGTGCCGTCTTTACTTTCAATATTAACTAAACTGATCCAATTGTTAAATATTTTGTGAAATAGTGATGTACATATCCATTTTTTTTTACTGGTAATTTCTCTAAAGCTGTCCCTTATCTGTAGTCAGTTTGAACTTGGAACGACGTTTTAGACCAAAATTGTTGAACCAAGGGCCAAAACGTTTGCCAATGTTGGGTTATTTAAATCAATAATTGAAACACATTTGAAATGAGAGCTTTATTTTTTCATTACAAAGTCCTCAGCAGTCGATAAATAAATTAATATTTATTTATAAATAAGTTATTTTGTTGTGATTTCTTATAACTTTGTAAATATTCTAGAAATATAAGATAGTGTAAAACGTTCGTGTTTATTTCATTTACCCAAACATGTGTTGCCTATAAAAAATTGAAATGATACGATGTTATACAGATCAAAGTAATAGCTGATAACTATAGTATGCAATATGAGTACATTAAGAAAATTTATCTAAAATAAATATTACATCTTAGAGTATTAGTAAAAAAAAACCTATCAACAACATCATTTACCGAATTCTTGTTTATCACCTTTTGGTTCGCCATTTTAACCATGTAAAAGTTATTTAAATAATCGGTTATTATACATCTGAAATTGTTTTCCTGACTCGATGTATCTAATTGGTACCATTTGGCTGCGGCGCTCCTCGCTTCCAGGATTAGGAGGCCTTTGTTCAGCAGTGGATTTATGGACTCATGTGTGAGATGTAAGCTGTATCCCAGGTTGTAATCAACCTTTTTTTTATTGGTGTCCAGTGGAAATTCTACATGAACTTCCTTCGCCCCGAGGAAGGGCGAAGGGGTATGCCGGACTCCTACCGGCTAAAACCACTGGAGCAGTCATCTTTGGCACCGATCGGGGCCTCCAGGTCCTCTCCCAAGACCACACTAGAATGTGATGCAACAAATTCAATCTTAGATTTTAAGTTAGGTTAGTACCTAATTCTTTAGTAAAATAGCTGTCAATATTACAAAAAGTTTTTCGGCTCTTCACATGACTGATGATGAAAAAAGGGAAATATTTTCGGACGCTTAAGATTCGGTAGATGATGTGTCTGACTTGCGCTCGGTTACGTGTTAAATATCATTAATTACCCGAGCAGCTGTCACGGCTCGTCAGTCCACATAATCTTTGGTTTCCTTCCCTCCCTCATGTTCCTGGCGACCCTTTCGATCTCGTTGCTGAGTTTCGCCTTATCCTCTTCTTTCTCGCAAATGTACCGATGTCTGAGGGCGCAGTCCTGCCCGCGGTACACGTAGGCGCCCACCGCGGGGTCGTGCACCCACGCGAGGCAGCGCCCTTCCCCCACGATGGTGGGCGTGTGGGCGGCCGAGCTGTTGCTGTGGGCGCTCGTGCTGTTGCTGACGACGGGCCGCGCAGAGTGCGACCAGATCCAGAGCAGCCCCGGGTTTAGGCCACCGGTCCAGAAGTCTCCTCCTACACATTTGGGAATGGTTATTGTAGGGTAGGCAGATTGAGTTGTAGTAAGACCAACGCAAGTTATTGCAAATACCGAGTGCAACATTTGTGCTCATTAGCACTCATGTGGTTGGTTTCATGTATAAAGATAGTTTCGAAATTTCTGGTAGATTCGTAAAGTACTTTGACCCTTAAATGTGCAGCTGTACAGCTTACATAAGCAATGTTGATTGTGTGTGTAGCGAATAGTGGATATTATTCTACAAGCTAACCTTTAAGTCTTTTGTCAGCCAACATAGCCGACGTCAGCTTCCTGCGCTCCTGGTCGTCGTCTATCTCCAGCATGTTGGCCTTCAGACGGCGGCACGCGTAGCTGGCTCCCTTCCAGTTGACAGCTTCTGAGGAGACGTGGTAACATCCGGCCCCCACGCGTGTGAAGTTCTCCGCACACGGCTCTGTTACACATTGTTGACATTTGAGTCAGCGAGCTTTCTCTGGGATGATGGCGAAAGTGTTGTATTCGAATCATAATATTGTAAAATACCTAATCTACATCTTCCGGTTATGAACCGGTTGGAACACAATAAAGGTCGCTTTTAAGGACCGTAAATATTTCGTACAATAAATAACTTTCGAGAGTGATATTGCTATTTAAAAGTGTATACGGGCTGCCTGAGTGCCTGCCGGTATGCATGGACTTGTTTCGGAAACTACCTCGTAATATGTGACTAATGGCTGAAATTAATATCTAATCCTAAATCTTTGTCTATTTATATGCTGGATTTAAGATTTTCTACTTGATCTGTTTTTGTGTTAAGATCAAACAACACGTACAAATCCTCCATCCCAACTCTAAAGATTTTGGATTAAATTGATTATTAATTTTGGCCGTAAGGGACTCTAAACTAAAGAATGGGCAGCAGCGTCCCTTCTGTGGAACAGTTATAGCCATAATGCGCTCACCACAGATTATTGAAACAAATATATTCCGTGACTCTCACCAACCCGCCTGCCAAGCGTGGTGAGTAAAGGCAAATTCCCACCAAAATTAAGACACAATTGGTCGAATCTAAGGGGGAAACCTTTGTTCAACAGTGGACGTCCTTCGGCTGATTTGGTGATGATGATGATGATGAAAGCCGTGTAAACACTTATAAACAATTTTAACTATGTTCATATGAGGTAGGTAGGTATTGTTACATATTTTGTTAAAGAAACAGAGATAAAATTCAAGGAACACAGGCCCGGCAGGTGAGGATAAGGGCAGCGGTCTCCTTTCCATATCCATATGCGTCAAGCGTTTATTGAAACCTATTAGGACTATCACGCACCTGGTTTAGTATCAACGCCAGCCACCAAATAGTGGACAGTCTCCTCCATCTTCCTGAGTCTCTTTTCCATAAGGTCGGCGCGGTAGACCAGCTTCTCGATGGCGCCGAGCAGGAACAGGTCAGTCTCGGAAACCTGCTTCTGCGGCGGCGGTCGGTTCTCGTCCAAGCGGTCCACGTTGTGTCCTCCAGAACCGTGCACTGGGATCGCCTGGTTCGGTGGTGGTGCTGGCTGTTGTGTGAAGAGGATTTATTATGGGTTTTCCATACCTTGCAATTAGAAAAAAAATATAAACGTATCTTGTTCGCTACGACAGTGGACTAGATAATAGTCATTGAGGTCAACTTTTTGACGTATTAAAAAGAATATGGTCTCCTAATCCAATGTAAATGCATGACCTATATATTTAATCCATCTCATAATGTATATATTCTATAATAATGATAATATTATAGTAGGTAAGTACGTAAGTAGGAGTACCTACTTAGTAACTAGAGATTCGCTAGTTACAGACCAAATAAATCAGTTGTTGCCCAATCAGTTTAGCTTGCGACAACAATCCGAAGATATAGAATAGAATAAAGAAAACACTATTTATATATTATATCGTCAACAATTTTAGGCAGAAAACCAGTTCTGCTGTGTTAATTAATTGTACACGAGCATAATACTGAGCGCCATTCCATTTTTTGCGGAGATGAGACGCATAAATATTTGTTTTGTTCTTTATTCTGTATAAATATTTTTAATTATTGTATTCCGGGCATCTTTAACTACAAAATACTAAATTGTCTTTCCTTCTGTTTTCTTTCTTTCATGTTTCCTCATAGGTACAAATATAGATGAACACTATCCTTTGACTCAAAGACCACAAATGCCCTATTGTCAGGTATTTTAGCGAGGACTGAAGTAGAACTTGACAGTGTGGAATAGAGTATTCTTAATACTCACATAACTAGGCTTGAATTGATCCTTGTAGGGGTTAGGTGGTCTGTTGACGATCTTGCCGGCGTTGGGTGGTGGCGGGGGAGTATGCTGTTGCCATTCATCGTATGGCCGGCCACCGGGAGGGGAAGGAGGAGGGTGATTTGGGTGGTTAGGGTGATGGCCGTGATGATAAGGAGGACCTAGATGGTGTGGTGGTGGCGGGGGAGGGGCTAGCATCGGACCATCAATACGGTCGGTCACGTAGTAACCTTGTGCCGGCGGTAGAGCCATTATGCGACCTGGAAAATATAGCGATGTAATTATTTCTGATTCTGAAGAGCTTGTGGCTAAGTAGCTTGCTTGCATGCGCGTCACCTAAAAGTCAGCAACATCCGCTACACCAGAGGGGTCGCTGATATGTTGCGACCGTTTAGTGGATGTACACTGTTTTCTTGAAAGTCCCCATATCGTAGCAATGTGTTCTAGAAAACAAGATGAAAGAAAAGAAAGGAAACAAGAAAACAAGCGTGCAAATCAATTGATCTGATTGTCGCATTTTTTAAGGTCTGTGCTGTATTAATGAGAATTGTATCCATTCTAGACGTTAACACGTCAGGCACCTGAGCCATAACTGGCGATGCCTGGTGACCGACTTATCTTGATAACCATCCTGCTCCCCAGTTTATATACCGGCCAGTGATTAGCAATATCGTCACGGAGAGCTCTGTCCAGGAATCATGAACTTGCTTACTCAGGGTGAAAAGCTGAAGCCGCCTTCTAAATTCAACAGTCGACATCAAACACCAGAGTCAGATAACACAGAGTCTTAAAAATAACACCTGCTTGAACACGATGTCTGCTGCAGCGTGACCTAGATCTAAACTTTAACTAATTACATAATTAAACAGGAACTATGTTCATAATATTAATAAATCATAATCCTTTGAAATAGAACTATCGTGTATTTAAAAGCTCCGCTACATAGAACATTAATAGGATAGAATAGAATATTCGTTATTGTATACCATTTTAAAAACAACTTCTAGAAATCATTCTATGAACAGTAATTGTCCTATAATGGGCGGTCTTATCGCTATTAGCGATTTCTTACAGACAACCTTTGGATGCACAAGAAAAAGATTGACAAAGACAAAGGTGTAGTGAGTGGTGTACTTATTATAATAATACTAGCTGTGACCCGCGTTTAATTTAAAAGAAATTTAGAGTACTTCGACATATACACTTGATATTGAATATGTATATTGGATTTCAAGGGTTTTATATTTCTTGCGCGGAACCCTAATTATTTTTCTAAAACAAAAGTAGCCTAAGTTATTCCTTATAACATCAGCTATCTGATAGTGAAAGTCCCGTCAAACTCGGTCCAGCCGTTTCGGAGATTACCCGGAACAAACAGACAGACAGACAGACAAAAATAAAATTGTTATTTTGTTTTATGTAGCGTATATACTTTCATATGCATTAAGTAAAAAGCTGTTATTTTGACATTACAAACAGACACTTCAATTTTATTTTATTTATTTATTTGTATAGATTTTGCAGTGGAGTGCAGCGATACAAGCTCACTCTTCGAAGTAGGTATGCCTGGGTACTGACATGGTTGAGAAATGGCGCGCCGATAGCGTGCCAGCGCCCTAAGGACGAACAGCTGACCCGCTTTTTATGTAGAACAGCTCAAAACAACGCAAACCTCGCTATCACGAGCCATCTGCAGTAAGCACTCACCGTGCCTGCCATGGTGGCCAGAGTCAGAGATGGCCCACTCCTGCAGCAGCGTGCTCCAGGGCCCCGCCTCGTCGTGCAGCGCGCAGCTGTCCCGCACATCGCACCACTCATTAGCTTCTGTACGGTTGTGCTTTACTGTGGAAGCGTAACTCGCTAGTAGTAGCAGGGCTACCGCTGTGTATGAGAACCGCATTATCTGGAATATAGGGATAAAATGCGTGAAAAAAAAACCAGTTTATCATTAATGTCTACATCTAAAAACACAGTTGACCTTGACATGTTAAACTTAAATGTCCGTAACAGTAAATGGCATTGAGCGTCAAAAAATGGACGTGTAAACATAGATTATACTCATCATATAGCTATCCGTGTGGTGTCCGGATTAAGAATATAGCACTCTATCTCCTCCCGTGGATGTCGTTAAAGCTGACTAAGGGATTCTAAACCAACAGAGAGGGCAGCAGTGCCCCTTTTTGTAGAACAGTAATTCCATACTGCGCTCACCAACCCGCCTGCCAAGTGTGGTGAGTACTGGCAAATTCCCCCCAAAATGACGACACAATTGTGTAAATCTGTGGGGGAGGCCTTTGTTCAGCAGCGGACGTCCTATGGCTGATACTAATCATGTTAATCATTTTCGACCGAAATTAATAATCGAGTCTAATCCAAAATCTCCAGATTTAAATTTTTGAAAATCATCTGTTGTTATGTTACGACAACATTTAACACAAAAAACAGACGTATCTGTAACCCGAAATCCAAATACTTTTGGATTAGATTGATTATTAATTTCGGCCGTAAAACAACTAACATAATGGAAAAAAAATACCTACCTAAGCATTTATCACCATCACATCAGCCGGAGGACGCTCCTGCTGAACAAAGGCCTCCCCCATTTCCACATAAACCGGTAACATGCCGCCCGCATCCAATGAGACCCAGTGACCTTCACCAGGTCGTCTGTCTATCTCGTTGGAAGCCGTCCCAATCTGCGTTTTCCGGTGCGTGATCCTTTCTGCCCCAACAGCCATCAGCTCTACGACCTATATGCCTCACCCATCGCCACTAAAGCTTAATTATCATTTGAATTATGTCGGAACAACTTTAGTTCTTCGACGGACTATGTAAATATGGCCTAATATTGCCAACATCCTTTTTCCTTCCTCTACTAGCCTAGATTAAGTAGTTTATTTCCAAACAATATGAGTCACACGTCCGTCGCGGGGTATTATTATCTATATTACGTGAGAGGTCACCGAGGGTTCATGCGGCGGTTGCGCAAGCGCAAGTGAAAGTGGCGCGCGCGCTGCAACGGACGCCGGACTGGTAAACACAAGGATTACATCGCGGCAGGGTATTTCCAATTAAACGCAACCAGGATGCGAGTTCTGTGCCTTGATAGAAGTATGCCTGGTTTGTTACGGTTTAATTAATGCTCGTTTTGTTGCTATAAATGAACTCATTGTAATTATTGTACGTAATATGCGTGTGGTGTCCGGATTAAGAATAAAGCACCACTCCATCTTCTCCCGTGGTGGTCGTAAAAGGCGACTAAGGGACTCTAAACCAGAGGGATGGGTAGCAGCGTCCTTTCTGTGGAACTGCAGCCATTCTGCGCTCACCAACCCGCCTTCCAAGCGTTGTGAGTATTGGCAAATTACCCCCAATATGATGACACAGTTATGGAAATCTATGGGGGAGGCCTTTGTTCAGTAGTGGACGATTTATGGCCGGTATGATGATGATGATGAATAATGTCGGTCTAAAATGAGGATTGCGACTTTGTTACATCTTTTCATATCTTATGATCCCGAGATGTATATCTCAGGTTCCAAACTGCTCGAAAACGCAAATTAGAGACGTAGCTGAGGCTACGGGCCAACACCTCGGTCTATCATTGGGAAAAGACACCGCGGTAGAGCGCGGCGCAAATGGCGAGACGAATTTGACGCCTACAATAAACAGTGGTGACAAAAGGCCAACATAGAGATAAGTGAGGGACTCCCTTTTCCCAACAATGGGATAATCAGCGCGACAGATAACAATAACAAACAGGTCAGAAACACGTTCAAAGAAGACCATTAAAGGGTCATCATAGCCCATGGGTGCGTTTTTCTATTTCTCCTTTTTCATGGCAAATAGACGTTTGAAGTTGAGAAAATGGATACTACAGATATATTAGGTGAGTAAGTACATATAGTGTACACTTGAATAGTGCCCGTATTGGCGCCATAGGACGATGACACAAAAATGTAGATAAACAGTTTTAAATACTACTTGAAACAACCTTATACTTCCCGAATATGGAGAATAAATAATTAACAAATAATAACTCCAATATGTTATAAACAAGTTCTTATCATACCTCGACGACGCGCGGCGAACTAATCTGGTGCGTCAAACACAAATAGGTTCTTACACTTAAAAGACGCATGTCCTGCTGTTATCTATCGATATTGAGATTATCAGTAATGTCTCCGATCATATCTTTATGCAAATAGGACGGTTTGTTTGTGCTGTGAAAGTATCCGTTTGCTAGTACAAGGAGTTTACCTTGTTATTGTAGGTATGTATTTAAGAGCTTTCTTGTTGGTGGAGAAATCTACGTCAGTCTATTCTCCATCTATATTGGTATTTGCTGTGTTATTGATGTATAAAGAAACACTTATTCTGATTCAATTAAAACTGAATTAAGCTTTCTAAAATTAGCAAAATTATGCGATAAAATAATTACTGTACTTACATAAACGAACTTTCTTTTCGTTATCGCGACTCGCAGAAATATCCAGATTTGGAAAGTTACGTTAAGTTACATACCTTAGTTCCTATAACTGGTCAGCGTGCACTGGAGATATTGGACATTAGTAAGTATCACTTTTACTGTCGGAGTATGCGTCGTGAGCGATCGTTAGCCGCGCACTGTTCGTACTGATGGCGCGGTGAAATTGACGTGTGTGAGGTGATACACGTGGGAGTCAAGGTGGGGAATATTGCATACATAAGGTATGCTTGTATGTTTAGAATATTTCACTGGTGTAGTAGCATTGTTGTATGGCGTTGATAGTGTAATCGTACTTGGCATTGAAGATCTTTTAGCAGAACAAGAGCACAGATCACAGAGCGTTTGTCAGCTGGTTATGGAAGTTAGTTATTAGGTAATAACTAACTTCCATAACCAGCTGACAAACGCTTATGGAGATGTAGTTAGGGTATTGGTTATTATTACATAGTACCAAGGTAGATATCCGGTTGAGCAAACCAATTACGTACTTACAGTTACAACTGCTGATTTCAATATTTTATGACTTTTGAGAATACAGAAAGCCGTTATAGTAGCATTTTCATTATTTTATATTTTTTCCTTATTATTATATTTTTTTGCCTTAGCGTAACTTGCGTACTTGCGTAGTTTTAGCCTTGTGGTGCCGGCTCAGAATACCACCACCCCATCTCCTCCCGTGGGTGTCGTAGAAGTCGACTAAGGGACTAGCCGGAGGATGGGCAGCAGCGTCCTTCGAGTATATTAACAACTCAACTGCGATCGCCAACCCGCCTGCCAAGCGTGGCGATTATGGCAAAACCCCCCAATGTACCTACAACACACCCATATCGGTCGTTGTGGTGATCTTTGGGGGAGGCCTGTGTCCAGCAGTGGACTTCATTCGGCCGAAATGATATTTTTTTGCAATGGACCAATGGACCGACATGTTTTTGCTTTATTGCCAGTTGCATCACACCTTCTTAGTCATTGAATCAGAATGCCACTTGATAGGAGCCCATGTCGTGCCCATCCCAATATCCGATGGGACCCCTGTTCTCGAAGTTGTTGATATATTGTTCTACCCTATATACTCACATAATAATACCTGAAAAAAAACATACGTGCAATACACAATTAAGCAACACCTTTGTTAGTATAGGGGAACATAAATGCATGCACCATAAATATATATAAAATAAAATACTAACATTAATTCGCTCGACGTTTCGAACACTTTACATATTTCACATATTTATGTATTAATAATATAATAATTGTATGTGCTAGGGGTGCACGTTGCACGTATAGATGCTGTACGTAAGTATATATAATTAATTAATTAAACGCGATATATTTCCGTAAGGTATTTTCAATTCGACAAACGTCAATATTAAAATCTAAGACCAATTAAAATCTAATATGCTATTGCTGTCTATTTATATGCTTCCCTTGAGCATTAATGCCTTGCCACTACGTGTTTCCGCAATATTGTAATATTCGTTTTCGTAAATGTATTCCAGTAGCATTAAATAGTCTACTTTCGGTAAGTTTCTGCTGTAGGCAACTTGAAATCTTTCAGAAAATTTCATGACGACTAATAAATTGGAATAAAATCACTTGTTATCGGTTAAAAACATCAAACACCAGCACGCATAAAGAAGAAGTCTTCTTCTCTGAGATTATGGCTTCTGTAGAGAATCTTCCACAATTTCGCCAATGTCAAGTATAAGGCATCGTCGTACGGTGTTTAGATGAATAAATCTTTACTTATTCATAAAATGTTTCCCAAACATATTTTTTTTAAATAAAATATGTGGGCAACGTCGTACGGTTCCCACGCATAATTAATCACGGCGACCGGCGACGGCAGACTAAGTGACAGTTTTTTGACATGTCGGAGTCAAGCAAAGGCATTTCGCCATTCAACCGTATATCGTCTCTCGTCACCGTCACTCGTCACCAATGTAGGGTGGCGCAGAAAATCAGTGCTCCTGTGTTGCAAGTAATTTGTATCATAGAAATGTAATGCTGATCGCCATTCCTTTTTTTTTTGCGGAGATGCGACTCACTAATCTTTTCCAGTTTTTACTTACTGTCATTATTTTTTTAAATGTAGTATTTGTTATGTAGTTTCAACTTCGGAAATTAATAAATTGTTTTTCTTTCTTTCTTTCTATATATGACGTCATTTGGCGTTTACATCTGTTTAGAATAGACTGAATTTAAAAGTTAAAATTTTAGATGAAAACAACTTAATTTCGAAAAAAGGAAAAATACGGGTTTCCTACTTTTGGATCTACTTTCATTTAACGTAGTAATAAGTAACCGCTTTACAGTCATGCTCTCCGAGATGTGCCTAAAGGCGTGGCACCAATGGGCGGCTCTAGTGTGGTCTTACGAGGACATGGAGCGCCCCTTTGGTGCTGAATATGACCGCTCAAGTGGTTTTAGCCGGTAGCCGGTACCCCTTCGCCCTTCCCGGGGGCGAAGGAAGTTCCATGTAGAATTTCCACTGGACACGAATAAAAAAATGAAATAAAGGCATGCTAGTTATGTATTATTTTAATGAGATGGCACGAGAAATAAGTATAAGGGTGTATTAGCAATCTGCCCTGTGCCCTACGCACAATCAACAATAACTTTGTGTTCCGTAACCCGTTCCAAGTCATAAGTGTTATAGAGATTCATGTCGTTCTATTTTAACCGTCCATTATATCACATAACACGTTGCTTCACTCCACCCAGCTAATGCGCCTGCGCATCTCAATGACGTGTTCGTTTCGTTGTGCAAGAACGACAGTGAGCAACTTTCGTTACAAGGTCATGGTAGCTCCGCTTTGAGACAACATAACAACAATATTATGGACTCTGTACTTTATTAAGCATAGATGCATGTTGAGATTTCTCCGCAATGAAAGTTTGGAGATGTAGACAATTGAAGAGAAGTTTATGTTTCCCACGGATGTGCAAGTTACTTGACTATTTTAAACGCAAAGTTGACTTTATTTATATCAATTTCCGCTTTATGGAGTATTCTGTTGCAACTGTTTATGGAGATGTACCTTTTTTTTTAAATTGTTGTCCAGTTGAAGGGCGAAGGGGTATTCCGGACTCCTACCGGCTAAAACCACTGGAGCGCTCATCTTCGGCACCGAAGGGGGAATCCAGGTCCTCGTAAGATCACACTAGAGATGGAGCTATACCTACGCCTATTTCATCGTCATATCAGCCAAAGAATGTCCATTGCTGATAAAAGGTCTCCCCATGGATTTCCCCAAATTGTATCACTGGTGAGAAATTTGGTGGTACTCATTACAGTTGTGGGTTGATTCAAAGTCAAAGTCAAAAGTTTTATTATTCATGTAAACCATTTGCTGGCACTTACGAATAGTCAGAATTTAAATAGTTGCACGGTTCTAAGTCGTTGGTCCTATGGAGAAGAACCGGCAAGAAACTCCGTGGATATACTCATTTAAAATATATGATGCATTACAGTCTTATTACTTAACACAATATACTCGAAAAAAAGAAGCTATGTGAGGATAATTCATGCCAATGTGCGGGATAAATACCACATATTTATGCACAATGATATTAATTGCCTAACAATAAGATTGCTATAGCAGTCAATAGCTGACCAGTCCCGACAGAGGGCACCCGTTCACGGGCATAACGCATGCATCAGCATAGTTCAGCTCAACCATAATTATTATTAGATTAGCGCACTATGACTACTGTTCCACAGAAGAGGCGCTGCTGTCCATCTCTCTGGATCAGAAGCCCTTACATTACCCGACATCCACGGGAGAAGATGTAGTGCTGCTATATTCTTAATTCAGACACCACAAGGTGTTAATATTGGTATAATACAGTCGTTGGGTGACCAATAAAACTTCTGGAGCCATGGGGATTAGGATGGAACTCTTCTAAATCCAAAGTCATCCTAAGGTATCGACTATGAGGCCAGGTTCAAACTACGTAAAGCAATGCGTCCGAAAGAAGAGACTAGGCCTGTAGTCCTAAAGGGAGATAAGAGTGCAAAGCTCTTTGTTTGTTAACCAAAGTGTATCTGTATATCTGCATAACCAATGTGTATCTATGTACGTCATTTAGGTAACGGAGGCATTTATTAAAAAAAATGAAACAGTTTTTGAAACAAAACATTATAATAACAGTTCTTAGATGCTTAACTAATAGTCTAATAAATATTTGTTATACAAATTTTCTTACGATAAAATTACTTGTTAAGTTTCGTAAGTGTTTGCAATATAAAATCAGTTTTATAGATAAAAAATCTAAGTATAAAACTTTCTTTGTAAACAAACTGGCAACATTATCAAAAGGTTTACAGGTTATAGAATTTATTAAATATCTAGACAGAAAATTGTTGGTAAATCTAATATTATAAAATTATATACAAAATATAATATAACTAAGTACTGACAATCAATTTTACAATTTATCGTTAATTTATTTTATAATAACACTTGAGTTTCTACATTTTTAGTAAATACATAACTTTATTCAGCTATAATAATATCAACACTTAAAATAACTCGTTATATCACTTGTTTAATACAGAATGGTTACCTTACCACGGCCTGTCTATTCGAATGTTTAGTTTTTCCAATTTTACATTATTATTAGCCATGACAAGGCTCAATTTTTTTTAAACCGTTTGCTATGACGTTTGTGGGCCAGGTCTGTATCTATTCGGCTTTGGTATATGCGGGGCTGATTTCATTCCTTGATTAGGAACTGTATGAGAGTAGGACGAAATATTTTACAAAATTATGCAGTAGTTTAACATTCATTTAGTGATTTCAAGCGATTTGCAAGCAGTTTCAATTTTCGTATTATTGACACATTTCATTGATCAAAATAATGTAGATCCCTGCTCTCATAACATTTGATATCGTCGATTGCTAACCAATCCTCTTTTCTTAACGACAGCCGGTCTAATGTGTGTTGTACGAAGTTTCTTAGGATCTATAGTTGCGTAGGAGGGTGGAAGACCATTTGAACATAACGGGGGAGGATCATCTGTATCGAGCATTGGGGCAGTGGGATCTATCTTGTGCTTAATTCTTTGATTTATCTGATCCCTTTGATCTGTTTGATCCCTCTGAATTATTTGGTCCCTTCGTGGGTTTCGAATAACTGGTGCAATGGATATTTGTTGCTGGTTCGTGTGCGGGTAATTCTTTATTTCTTGTTGCGGTTGATTTGTAGCCGGCAAAGCATAGTTTTGCGGAGTATGAAATAAAGATGATTGACTGGTGCACTGTACTGTGTAATTTACTGGTGATATGAAATTTACAGGTTTACTTTTCAGCTTGTTGTTTGCAGGAGGCTTAAGATGCTTCGTGCGTTTGGTATTATTTGTAAATAGGACATGATGAATAGCCGGAGAAGGACGATTTCTTGCGGCACTTGAAATTGCTTTGGAATTCTTTTCCAAACGAATAGCGTGACTCGTATGTACGGGGTGACCCATGGCCCTAGTTGGATAATTGGAAGATGAGACGAGGTGACCTAAAGCCGGTATGTGATGGTTTGTGGCTGATACAGGATTATTTGGAAATAAATGGTTATGGGACAAAGAATTGTTATAAATTGGAATTCCTACAGTGTTGAGAGCATCTGTGGGTGGATAACCACTAGTCGGTAAAGCGTGATTTGGAGGACGATCAACAGAAGATTGAATGTGTTTAACAGATCTTGGCAACGGGACATCATTTTTGGATTCTGAGACTCTTGCAGGTGTTAAACCAACTGATAAACCAACTTTATGAGCATCATCTTTTGACAGTACTATGTTATTTTCAACTCCCACGCCTTGCTTAATTTTAGCCGGGTTATTTGTAGAAGTATCATTGAGGGGTTTATTTTTAACTTCAGCACTGGTTGGAGACAATGAATTATAAGGTACGTTATTTTTACAATGACCATCTCTAGCTTGATTATTTTTATTATTCGTTTTTACTTCTGGTACTTGTAATTGAGCTTGTTGCGTTTGTTCCCTGTTGGTCAGAAGTAGACTGTGAGGTTCATGTGGTCGGCTACCGCTGGGTTCGTTGCGTCCGTCACCTCCTCCCCTCTGTCCTGAAAATTGACCTCTGTTATACACACTTTACGATGAATTTCAGTTAAAGGAGGGGTACTAACCTACTAAAGGTTAGTTGGTCCAGATGAGAAAATGAATACGCTTTAAGTATCTATGATATTTGCCGTGTGGTGCCGGCCAATACCACCACCCCATCTCCTTCCGTGGGTGTCGTAAAAGTCGACTAAGGGATTAGCCGGAGGATGGGCAGCAGCGTCCTTTGAAAACATTAACAACTCAACTGCGATCGCCAACCCTCTGTCTGCCAAGCGTGGCGATTATGGCAAAACCCCCCATTGAGCCCACAGCACAGCCATATCGGTCGTTGTGGTGATCTTTGGGGGAGGCCTGTGTCTAGCAGTGGACTTCATTCGGCCGAAATGAATATCAATGATAAAAAAGTAAAGATAAAAGTTATACTGAGTTACGAGTCTACGAAGCCCACATTCATTTGAGAAGGAGGGTTGCGAGATAGGGTTGATAATAAAAATGATCTATAATTTTCATTTTATTGCCTCAATAAATTCCAACATCTGATAAAAGTATTTAAGGAAATGTAATCGCCTTTTGACCGTGTGGTATCGCTGACCGTGTGGCTACGAATAGCACCAACCCATCTCATCCCGTGGGTGTCGTAAAAGGCGACTAAGGGATTCAGATTAGCCTGCCAAGCGTGACGATTATGGCAAAACCCCTCAATGAGCACACAACACACCGATGTCGGTCGTTGTGGTGATCTTTGAGGGAGGCCTGTGTCCAGCAGTGGACTTTATTCGGCCGAAATGATGAATCGCCTTTTATAGATGACGGTGCGAAACTTCAGATTTCCATGTTTAGTGTGACTAAACGCAAGGAAAACGCGTCCCATTGAAATTTTAACGATTCGTCGCATTGCGCCGTATACTGTCAATCACAACTTTGATAAACTAAACGTGTAATAAAATAATATATCTATACAAATAAACAAAATTGCAGTGTATGTATTTAATGTCAAAATAACAGCTTTTTACTAAATGCATATATACATATACGTATATACGGTACTTATAACAAATTAACCATTTTTTTGTCTGTCTGTTTGTTGGCGTGACCGATTTTGACGGGAGTGTCACTGGAAGATAGCTGACGTTATAGGGAGTAACTTCAGCTACTTTTATTTTAGAAAAATAATCAGCGTGCCATGAATAAAAATGAAAACCCACTAATTCCAATATACTAGTTTTATTTATAAGTAAACCGATTTTTTTAAAATTAAACTGTGGTAGGTGAAACCTTGGAGCACAGCTAGTGTTACATATAAATACAAAAAAATGTATCGAGACTTGGATTGGGATTCAGGAAGCATGTTTAGGCAATTTTATTAATCTACATGAGAATGCCCTACAGCAGTTACCAACGAAACCTTCTATAGTTAGAATGACATAAACAGCATCCACAAAACAACGCCATCCTATCGTTAAGGAAAATGCGCTTAATATCAATTTGTTTTCTTTTTTAAAATAAAAATCGTTGCCTCACACTAGGATTTCTCCTGTGTCGTGGGTGCGTTTACAGACATGAATTCCACATACAATACACCTGGAACAACTACCTGCAGATCATACAAATATTTGTTCCGTGTGGGAATCGAACCCACGACCCGGAGCGCAGCAGCCGACTGTATCAGCCACTGCACCAACCGTGCCGTTAAAAATATCTGGCACTTTCGTTAACCTTTCCTGCGTGTAATACTTGTTTGCTTAGATGACACCAAGATACAAGATGTCTATCTAGCAACATATAAGCACAATTCAGGCTGGTATCAGGCAGCAGTGCACTGGTGGGAGAATACTGACTATGCATGTAAAATATTCACTCGTTTCTATCGTGATTTTGCGAGGAACCCCAGCAATGAACTGTGACAGGGTAAGCTAGCAATCAAATCGATCGTACCTTATGGTGTCCGTCAGGGGCGGCATCGTCCCAGCTGAGCTTCTTGACCCGCGCGGGGATGGTGGTGGAAGGCCACGCCACCCCCGAGCGGCCTGCCTCGCGCGGTCCTAAGTGATCACTCATCAGTGACACGCCGTGTGATTGGGGGGCTGTCTGACTGATAGTTGCTGGTAGTGGCGCTACCTTACTGCGGGGGAAGCGCTGCGACTGACGACCTGATGATGCACCTGTTGGTAAACGACATTGTTACCAGTATAGTATATTTGTAATCACACATATTGGCATGAGAGCTGTGTTCTTAAGTTTTGATAATAAAACGAAGAAACAAAAAGATGGACAAGGCAGACCGACGAAGACCAGGTGAAGGTTGCGGGAATCCGCTTAATACGAACAGCACGGGACCGGTTGTAGAGGCGATCTTTGAAGGAGGCTTATGTCCAGCAGTGGACATCTTTTGGCTAAAATGATGAATGGGTATCACATAGAAACACGATTGTGGTCTATTTGAAATAAACTTACACCACTTAACCATCTCTGAAATAGCCAACGTGATTTTAAAAAGATATCTGCACAATTATGAACTGAAGGCAACATGGCAAGCGAGTCGGGCTCGAACTCAGCTGCCGCTGGGTAATTGTCAGTCTGGAAGTGGAGAATTACTGAGTTCCATAAATAGTTTTAAAACATATTGCACTTACTGTTATGCTGTCCCCCGTGCGTCGCATTCTGCGTTTCATGCTGCAGATCTAAGCTGGACGTAGAGTTGGCCAGTATAGTGCTAGCTCCGGCACTGACACTTAGCAGTGATCCCGATGAGCCGGCCGGCCGGAGTACCGCGGCTCCAGCGGCAGAGAGCAGGCCAGCGCCGCCGGGGCCAGCGGAGCTGCTGGTGACGACGGGAGGCCCACCGGGGGGGCCACTGGCGGCGAGCGCGGGGGGCACGGCGTCGCTGGGCGGCGGCTTCTCGTGCGCCACGTAGCCGGGGCCCGACCCACCCGCACTGCGCTTCGATCGGCGACGACTGCCGTAGATGGTATGGGTATGTTAGTTAGACTAACGTTTGAAAGTTTATTTTGCAGTTACAAAAATGAATCTTAGAATGACTATACGATATGTATCTTAAAATCCTGTCGAACACAAAGGAGCGTGTATGTATGTATTTTATAACGATATCATGTTAAATGGACAAGAATTATGAATTATGAAAATATCAGAAGTTATGCAACAAGTAGCGAAAATGTTCATTCAGCGTAATTACAGCCCGTTGTATTAGAATTATAAATTCATTTTGATGATCTCGACTAAATAAATATGACAACATATCGATACGTAATATCACAATCACGGATCGGACAGGGCGTTTAATATATGTTTTTTTAGTTTAGTTACATATAATACAAAGTGTAGGTATGTATCAATTTATGTAATATAGTGAGTGCTACTGAGATCAATGTAGAGCAGTTTTAATTGTGCAGGGCATATCATAATTTCAGCTGAATAAAATCTACTGCTGGACTCAACCCTCCACTGAAGATCGTCGCAAAAACCGGTCTGGTTGTGCTGTGTGCTCATCGAGTGGTTTTGCCGAAATTGGCACGCTTGGCAGGCGGGTTGGCGATCGCAGTTGAGTTGTTACTGCACTCGAAGGACACCGCTGTCATTATCCGGCTAATCCCATAGTCACCTTTTAGGATAAACGCGGGATAGTGAGCAGGCTATATTAGTATGTGGCAGACTCACGCTCTGTATATGTAGCCGAGCAGGGCGCACACCAGCAGCGCCAGCGCGGCGAGCGCGGCCGCGAACAGCGCCAGCACGCCGGCCGCGCCCGCCCGCGCGGCGCCGCCCTCGGCGCGCTCGCGCAGGCGCACCGTCACCGGCACCGACGTCTGCCGCCGGGGAACGTTCCAAATGAGACATACACAACATATCGCGACTGTCGCCGGCGGGCTCATTATAACACATACGTTCTAATTCAACATTTTTATTGCATACTAGCTGCGCCCCGCGGTTTCACCCGCGTAAATCAGGATAAAAAGCCTATGAGTTAGTCCAAGGTATAAGCTATCTACATAACAAAATTCATCCAAATCGGTCTAGCTGTTTGAGCGTGAAACAGTAACCAACATCGACACACATCCATACAAACATTCGCATTTATAATATTAATGGAATAGGACCTATTTTTAATTTTTTTATTGATGTCCATTGGAAATTCTACATGGAACTTCCTTCACCCCGGGGAAGGGCGAAGGGGTATGCCGGACTCCTACCGGCTAAAACCACTGGAGCGGTCATCTTCGGCATCGACTCGGGGGACGAAATGAAATAGTTCCTAATAGGACTTGAACGGTAGCACGCATGTGGTCACGCGTTTGCCGCGGGACGCTTTGGGGTATCCTTTACAATCCTCCCAGGGGGGTGACCGCTTTACAATCGCCCTCTCCGAGATGTGCCTATAGGCGTGGCACTAGTGGACGGCTCTAGTGTGATCATACGGGGACCTGGAACCCCCTCCCTTCGGCGCCGAAGATAACTGCCCCAGTGGTTTTAACCGATAAGAGTCCGGCATAATAAGGGGTATGCATGTCACACTTCCCCAGGACGAAGGAAGTTCATGTAGAATTTCCAAGGGGGGCACCAATAAAAAAGGCCCTAATAAGACTTTATCCCATAGTAAAGTGAACAGTCCCTCCTTCCTTCGCGGCCGTTATAATTATATATGGGCCGAGCGATATTGAGTAGTACTTTCGTAAATTTTAATTTTCTAGGACTTTCTAGGTAATGTGGTACTGCTACTATAGCGCCACAAGAAACAATACCGAACATTCTGTATGTCACGACACAAGTAGTACATCTACTTGACAATAGATGGCACTTCGTATAGCAAAATTATCTTGAACACTCTACAAGTTACAGTACCGCTACTGAACAACAGATGACGCCACATTTCGCTATTATTTACTGGATTGCGTAACACTACCCCTTCCTTAGACATGCTCGTCCCTAGTATCATTAGCTCCGTGGTACCGCGCCATTCGATCCACGTGAACAATCTTAGGAACACTCCGCTGTCCTTTTTACATTCGATAGGTGACGTCGTTGATCTTGGTCACTACTCGATAGGGTGTACCATGCCATGTTGCCTGTAGATTAGGAGACTTCCCTTTGCTGTGCATAACCCAGATGCAGCCAAACCAGTGATCCCTCGTCGGAACCTTAATTGTTTACGTTTCGGTTATAACAGGCCTTCAGCCTATCAGACATCTGTTGGCTAGACTGTCTGACATGCTCGTATACGTCGTTCGCATAGTTATTCGCATAGTCTGTTACGGTACGTGGAGCATCAGTAGGAATGCCAGTGATTAAGTCTGCTGGCAAACGTAACTCTCTTCCAAAATTTGCGAAAGCTGGCGTCACTGTTGTACTCTCGTTAACTGCACTCCGATATGACAGAAGAAACGGCTGAATGTGCTTGTCCCAATCTCTTTGCCTTTTCACGACTTTTGCCAAATATCGCTCCAAGGTTTGGTTGAATCGTTCCACCATTCTGCCAGATCGGAATATCAGTGGCTCATAATTCCTTCCTTGATCATAGTGAATTTCTAATGGTACTTCGAACCAGCAGAAGACTTCAAGGACAAATTTATCGGCAAATTCTGAAGCTTCCTGATTAGTAATGGCAAAGACTTCAATTTGTGAAGTAATCCAAGAAAACCATAAAGTACTTGTTTCCATTATCACTTTCAGGGAATGGTCCCGCAACATCTAGTGCTATCCGTTCCCATGGAGCTCCAACGTTATACAACTTTAATGCCCTTTTACTGCGTGTGTGAGGTCCTTTCACAGGTGCACAACTAGTACATTTCCAACACCACTCCTCAACATCACCCCGACAGTGAACCCAGTAAAACCATTTTCGGATCTTCAAAAAGGACTCTGCCTTTTTACACCCATATGTCCTGAACATCCATTATGGTAGAGCTGAAGAACATCCGGTACCTTGGCTTTAGGAATAACCATTTCCAGGTGACGGCTATCGCCTCAACTACTTCCCCTATACGGCACAATATTCCATTCTGAATAACCACAGCAGTCCCATTGTGAGCACAATGACTTTTTGCGATTGGACTCATCGTTGCAATATTACTCCATTGGGGCTTAGGAACACTGGCTTTTATCCACTCGAGAATTCGCTTGAAGTCAGTGTCAGTTTGCTGAGCATGCTGTAAAGTTTCTTTCCATTCATTGCTAAGGTCCTTTCTTAGCATTCTCCTTCCTTAATCTATTGCCTGACGCAGTGCTTACAGTTTTCAGGACAAGGTCTCCTTGACAGTGCGTCTGCGTTACCGTGGGATCTACAGTACCGCTACTAAACAACAGATGGCGCCACATTTCGCTATTATTTACTCTACCTCTGCCGAATATACTCGTATACCTACATAAAAAAAGCTAAAACTAATGGAGGCTTTGCAATGTCTAAGATGTTTATCCTAGAACAACTAGAAGAGAAGATCGGATTGTCCTAGATAGTCTTCCCAGAACCACACTACTGAAAAGAATTGCTTCGCTGTTGTAACAATGTTATACCAATTGCCACCATTTCGGGACCTTCTTTTACCTCATTTTAAGCACAAACTGGAAATATTATTATTGCAAAAAATATATTAGGCAGGACAAATCAATAGTCAAAGAGTCATTCTTATTTTTAGTGTTAAATGCTGATACCAAATTGGAAAAAGTTCTTTCGTATATCCCGACTTTATAAAGTATTTTTCTTTTCTGTAGTTTTAATATTTTTATATCGTATAGGGTTTTTGAAGTCGGTATTTTTTTTTGTTAACAGTTTTATAATCAACAATGATTTGCATAGATAATTACGGTTCGATTGGTAAGCAATAAGTTTGAGCGCGGTGGGGCGCAGGCCGTACCTGGCGGGGCGGAGATCCTGAGTCCACGGCCGTGGCCACCACGTGCAGCACCGAAGAATTCAGCAGGCGCAGCGCCAGCGAGCGCACGTACACCTCGCCCGTCGAGTTCAGGTACAGCATGCTGCAATTGGAAGTTGATCATTGCGTGGCTCAATTTCTCACCGGTCGTGGTAACTTTAAGAGTAAATTTGACGGCACGGTTGGTGCAGTGGCTGATACAGTCGCCTGCTGTGCTCCGGGTCGTGGGTTCGATTCCCGCACGGAACAAAAATTTGTATGATCTGCAGGTAGTTGTTCCGGGTCTGGGTGTATTTTGTATGTGGAATTCATGTCTGTAAACGCACCCATGACACAGGAGAAATCCTAGTGTCGGGCAAAGTTTAAAAAAGAAAAAAAAATTAACTTCAAGCTTGTTACCTCACCATTCTGCGAATGTTCAACACCGGACTGTGAATATGAACAGTCTGCACATCATATCCTGTGGGAGTGTGTTCTTTGGCAAGATGAACGTAATATTATGTTTGACAGCATGCAAGTTACATCCGGGGTTGTTTACTATACAGACCTTGTTGCGACTAGGACGAATTTCCGTGCGTTCAAGCGTTTTTGCCATACCTACTATTGGATTCAGTCACAATAGCTCACAACGTAGGACCCGTAAATAAATAAATAAAAGATCGTACCCGTGGTGCTTGGCACCTGGGCTTAACCCTGTTGTAAACTCCCATTTATTGTGCCTATGGCCTATCGTTTTTCTCTGTCTCCTGCTTGCTACGGAGGGAAGTAGAACGTATATTCATTCCTAAACCTCTTTTTTATTTTCTGATTAATTTCGTTGCTGGTTCCAAGACAGTTATTCATTTCTCTGGGACACACCGAGCTTCATTGATCGGTGGTCGCCATTGTAGATCCTGGCTTGCAGGAGTTGCAGTAGTTGGGAATGTGTGGCGGGACTGGTCCAAAAAAAAAACAAATGCTGCAATACCAACTATCTATATCTGAACGTGATGCACGGATGAACCAAAACAATAGTGTTTTATTTTTTAAACCTGCCAATTTCAATCCCAGTGCTAGATTTGTTGCCTCTATGACTGCCTTGAAATCGCTATAAGTTGACCCAACATCACATCATTAACAAACTGTAACTAAATCCTAACGGTTATACGTGTATGCTTCTACTCACTCAGCTCCGGAACCCCTTAACGTGAGCGTCACGGTGTCTCTCTTGTCTCCGTCGAACACATCAAGCTTGCCTACAGGAAGCAACTCAGCATCATCCTGAGGGTCTTCATCTACGCGGAATTCGTACTGCGGGTAACGGAACCGCGGCTCCCACTCGTTCACGTTCAGAACTGTGATGTTTATTGATGCCGTGTCGTTCTAGAAACAGAATAACCATAATATTTTCCAAACCATGATGACCATTTCAGGTAGTTTCAAAGGTATATTGAGTGACGCAAGAATTTGGCGTCTTGCTCATGTGAACAATCTAAAAAGGCTAAATCCCGGAGTTTTGTTTAGTTGCTCACTCTTGTAAAGGTGATGCATAGTTCAGCTGCTGATAGGCTGTGATGACCGATCGAAGGCAGTATACCCTCGCAAGTAAGCCAAAATAGGATAGGTTGATGATGGTCAGTAGAGTCACCAACGCGCGATCGCCGACTCCGATAGCCAACTATGTTTGTTTTAAAGACTATTATTGTCCAACAGATGATGCTTATACTCACTGTGATGCCGTCAGTTACCATGACTTGGTACTGGTATGAGTCAGCAGTTTCATAGTCCAGTGGACGCCGCAGAACTACTTCGCCCGCGCTGTTGATCGCGAACTTATCCAAGAATGAACGATCTGACACGTAGAATTGTAGGTTGTTCTGGAAAGAACGCAAAGGTGGTCGAGTGAGTTATGATTGTAAGATGTAAGATGTGATACACGGACATTGTACAGGAAGAGTTACACTATTTTTGACTGATTGAGCCGTAGCCATGCATAGTAAATAATAAATTGTGATCTGACACGCTCTGACAAGGGCAAAGAAAGTAGTTGACTTAAATAGGGAGTACCTGTGCGTGCGCATGAGCAGCACGCTGCCGGGCGCAGCGGCCTCGCTGACGGCCGCGCCGTACTGCGACACGTACCTGGTGCATGTGCACGGGCGGCGGAGCGGTGTGCAGCGTGAGCAGCACGCTGCCGGGCGCGGCGGCCTCGCTGACGGCCGCGCCGTACTGCGACACGTACCTGGTGCATGTGCACGGGCGGCGGAGCGGTGTGCAGCGTGAGCAGCACGCTGCCGGGCGCGGCGGCCTCGCTGACGGCCGCGCCGTACTGCGACACGTACCTGGTGCATGTGCACGGGCGGCGGAGCGGTGTGCAGCGTGAGCAGCACGCTACCGGGCGCGGCGGCCTCGCTGACGGCCGCGCCGTACTGCGACACGTACCTGGTGCATGTGCACGGGCGGCGGAGCGGTGTGCAGCGTGAGCAGCACGCTGCCGGGCGCGGCGGCCTCGCTGACGGCCGCGCCGTACTGCGACACGTACCTGGTGCATGTGCACGGGCGGCGGAGCGGTGTGCAGCGTGAGCAGCACGCTACCGGGCGCGGCGGCCTCGCTGACGGCCGCGCCGTACTGCGACACGTACCTGGTGCATGTGCACGGGCGGCGGAGCGGTGTGCAGCGTGAGCAGCACGCTGCCGGGCGCGGCGGCCTCGCTGACGGCCGCGCCGTACTGCGACACGTACCTGGTGCATGTGCACGGGCGGCGGAGCGGTGTGCAGCGTGAGCAGCACGCTGCCGGGCGCGGCGGCCTCGCTGACGGCCGCGCCGTACTGCGACACGTACCTGGTGCATGTGCACGGGCGGCGGAGCGGTGTGCAGCGTGAGCAGCACGCTGCCGGGCGCGGTGGCCTCGCTGACGGCCGCGCCGTACTGCGACACGTACCTGGTGCATGTGCACGGGCGGCGGAGCGGTGTGCAGCGTGAGCAGCACGCTGCCGGGCGCGGCGGCCTCGCTGACGGCCGCGCCGTACTGCGACACGTACCTGGTGCATGTGCACGGGCGGCGGAGCGGTGTGCAGCGTGAGCAGCACGCTGCCGGGCGCGGCGGCCTCGCTGACGGCCGCGCCGTACTGCGACACGTACCTGGTGCATGTGCACGGGCGGCGGAGCGGTGTGCAGCGTGAGCAGCACGCTGCCGGGCGCGGCGGCCTCGCTGACGGCCGCGCCGTACTGCGACACGTACCTGGTGCATGTGCACGGGCGGCGGAGCGGTGTGCAGCGTGAGCAGCACGCTGCCGGGCGCGGCGGCCTCGCTGACGGCCGCGCCGTACTGCGACACGTACCTGGTGCATGTGCACGGGCGGCGGAGCGGTGTGCAGCGTGAGCAGCACGCTGCCGGGCGCGGCGGCCTCGCTGACGGCCGCGCCGTACTGCGACACGTACCTGGTGCATGTGCACGGGCGGCGGAGCGGTGTGCAGCGTGAGCAGCACGCTGCCGGGCGCGGCGGCCTCGCTGACGGCCGCGCCGTACTGCGACACGTACCTGGTGCATGTGCACGGGCGGCGGAGCGGTGTGCAGCGTGAGCAGCACGCTGCCGGGCGCGGCGGCCTCGCTGACGGCCGCGCCGTACTGCGACACGTACCTGGTGCATGTGCACGGGCGGCGGAGCGGTGTGCAGCGTGAGCAGCACGCTGCCGGGCGCGGCGGCCTCGCTGACGGCCGCGCCGTACTGCGACACGTACCTGGTGCATGTGCACGGGCGGCGGAGCGGTGTGCAGCGTGAGCAGCACGCTGCCGGGCGCGGCGGCCTCGCTGACGGCCGCGCCGTACTGCGACACGTACCTGGTGCATGTGCACGGGCGGCGGAGCGGTGTGCAGCGTGAGCAGCACGCTGCCGGGCGCGGCGGCCTCGCTGACGGCCGCGCCGTACTGCGACACGTACCTGGTGCATGTGCACGGGCGGCGGAGCGGTGTGCAGCGTGAGCAGCACGCTGCCGGGCGCGGCGGCCTCGCTGACGGCCGCGCCGTACTGCGACACGTACCTGGTGCATGTGCACGGGCGGCGGAGCGGTGTGCAGCGTGAGCAGCACGCTGCCGGGCGCGGCGGCCTCGCTGACGGCCGCGCCGTACTGCGACACGTACCTGGTGCATGTGCACGGGCGGCGGAGCGGTGTGCAGCGTGAGCAGCACGCTGCCGGGCGCGGCGGCCTCGCTGACGGCCGCGCCGTACTGGCGCCGGCGGAAGCGCACGCCGTCGGGCGCGGCGCGGCTCACCGTGAGCGTCGCCAGCGCGTAGCGGTCCGAGTTGTCTACCTGCGTTGCCTAGCAGTGCGGCAATGTTGAACCAAACATTATTATGAGAAATCATCAATGTTCATATATCAAATCAACCATAACCTAATTGAGAGAGCTGACCTTCTATCTTAGCTAGCTTATCTTATCTAGCTGATCTTCTTCAGAAGCTCACAACTTCAAACATAACCGAACCCTTGTCGAAAACTGTGTATATGAACACCTCATAAACATAAATATCAACGTTTTTTTTAGATTAGGCTTTTCGCAATGTGAAGTAGACACCGGGCCATCTAGCAAAGCAAAAAAAGTCTTCCAAGCAAGCTTAAAACTAAAGTGATAAATTAAGCAACTGCAGCTACGAGCGCCCCACGCGGGACTCCAACCTCGGCTTGGGGCGTCGCTGTGAAGAACAAACTAGGGACGGCTGGATTGGTATTATTTAATTATTTTTAGGGGATATTTAAAGCACTGTAGCTTGCTCGGCACGGGTAAGGGTAGGCGAAGAGGTAATTGAACGAGTTATAAACAAGTAGGACCAAGCACACTCCCCTGTAGGACCTCAATGTCACCAAGGTAAATATTGTCACTGTAAGTCGATTGTATTTTCACACACTGCCTTCGTCTTGTGAGGTAATCTTTAAAAATATTTAGGTAAACGCCTCTAATTCCCATGGCTTCCAATTGCATTGAAGGATTTTAACAGAAACCTTGTCGAACAATTTGGATAAATCAAAAAAAAATCCTAAAACTTTGTTTTGCCATCTAGAGATTTAACAATACGATTTGTGAGGCTCAGAACCACATCTTCAATCGTTTTTTTTTTCAAACCCATATTAGTATTGGGATAAGTAGGAGTTTAGGGTCTTTTCGAATATTTTAGTTAGATAATGTAGGAAGGATTGATATGGGTGTATGATTTGTGACACTGTCTCTGTCACTGCTCTTAGGAATGGGGTGTACCAGTGCACTTTTGAAGACGTTAGGAAATACGCCTTCGTTAAAGCTGTTGTTAAGGATATGTTTTAATAGTCCAGTGCTGTTCTAGTGATGGCTGTGATGATTTCTTCATGTTGGCTAGTTATTTGATTATATAACAGGTAGCTTTAGGGTTTTACGATATTTCTCTAGTCCAGACTGATTATAACTACATCCTAGCTTTTTTAGTAGTCAACTAGTTTTGTGTCGGAATGTCGAATGAAATAGATCGACAACGCTAGCTGTGTATAAACTGGTTAAATCAGTAGTAGAAGGAATATCTGAGGGTAATACTGTGGTAGCATTATACCTTGATATGAGCAAAGCATTTGACTTTGTCCACCATAATAGGCTGTTAGCCAAGCTCTCAAAATATGGTATTAGAGGTACGGCTCATAAATGGTTTGAAAGTTACCTTACTAACAGAATACAATGTACTGAGATAAGTAAAATGGTTAGGCTAAGAAAAATAGCTTGCAGATCGGAATATCAAGTCAATGAATATGGAGTTCCACAGGGGAGCATACTGGGTCCGGTATTGTTCCTCCTGTATATAAATGACTTGCCGAAATGTATTAATCACGAAACTATACTATTTGCAGATGATACAACAATTTTAATAAAATCGAAAGACATTGCTTCGTTGGAAAACGAAACCAATGAGGCACTGGGAAATGTAATAAAATGGTTAAAGCAGAACAATTTATCAGTAAATATCTCAAAAACAAAAATGACGAAATTTCGTACCATTAATTCACACACTAAATATATTAAAGCCAGTTACCAAAACCAAAGTATTAAGGTAGTGCAGACTGTGACATTTCTGGGTATTACAATAGATGACAAATGCAATTGGAAAGATCATGTCAACGGCATATGCTCGAGACTTAACAGATTTGTTTTTGCCCTGAAAAGACTAAGACAAACTGTATCGCTTGACGCGGCCATTCAGGCTTATCATGGGTATGTAATGTCTGTTCTCCTGTACGGGTTGATAATCTGGGGAAATTCAAATGACGTAGATAGAGTATTTAAGGTACAAAAAAAATGTATCAGGGCAATTTGTTCGTCACACTTTTTAGAACCCTGCAAGCCGCTATTTAGGAAACAATAGCTTCTATCTCTCCCCAGTCTGTACATAAAACAATGCGCAATTTTTGCTAGAGAACATTCCAAGATGTTTCCTAGACAACAAGAATTTAGAAGTAGGGTACTTAGGGACAGAATGAATAATAAATTGTATCTTCCATGCTGTAAAAAGTCCCTTCAGATAAATGCAAATTTTATGATCGTAAAAATCTTTAATAATATTCCGGAAGAATTTAAGGAACTTCCCATTAATCTATTTAAATATAAAATAAATAAATGGCTTTTGGATAAATGTTACTACTCTGTTGAGGAATTTTTTAATGGAAATAAATTATAAGTGTATTTAATTTATGACTCACATTGTACTATTATTTATTACCCTTATGATTTGAGTTGATAATAACAGTAATTTAACATAAGTACATTTAATTATAATAATTTATTATTTTCAGATTTAACAGTGTAAAATGGACATTATATAAACATTAATTGGTTTTGTAGATTATTATGTTTAAAAAAAAGCATTGGCAGAAGCTTTCAAATGTATAAGATCTTTAAAAAAAAAAGTTTACGCTCTTGGCCTTGACATTGTACTGATTTTATCGATGACCATGATTAATAATATAGATTTTATTTTTACTTTGCATTTGGACATTAATTTTAAATGTTAGTTCAATGACTATGGTATTGGCTGATGACCGTAAATTAAATAAATTGTGAAATTATCAATATTTGCATGCTACATTATAAGCAGAAGTGTATATGAACATCATTATAATAATAAGAACCGCTGCATTGTTATTCAGCAACACTGTACTTCAAGCAAATAAAGATTTATTGATTGATTGATTGATTCGCCACATCCAAGAAGAGAACTTCCGTCATCATACAACGTTCGAATCCGAAGCTGCTATGTGCAACTATTCGGTGATACTTTCGGACATAAGAGTGGTTGATTCGAAAGCCAAACTGCTCAATGGGAATGACTTTCCTGGATTTGGCATAATCGATCAGTTAATCTACTTATAGATCTTTGCAAGAGCATTAAAAGACTTGACGGCGATAACTGACTTTCGTATTGTACGGTTTGTGTATATTGATAACTGTGGCTTCTTTCCACCTATGTGCGAAGAGGTTGTTTTAATTATCGTATTGAAGATACTGTCATTAAAATGATGAGACAGGTGGCGAAAAAATAAGTACCTAATTGGTGAGCCAGGAGCTTTTCGGGGGTGTAGGGTTTTCTCTAAGGTCGTGACTTTTATTACCACGGAGGGAGTAGGTCCTCTGGGTCTTAAGCAGGCGGGATCGCAATTCTATGTGTAATTTCTGCGTCAACCTCAGAGAAGTGAGCTTGATGGGTCGTAGCTTTACTATATTATTTTTATTTTCACTTTATAAATAAAAAAATTCCTTACATACATAAATCTCAGATGCACAAATACCCAGGCCAGAAACAACAAAATGGTCATACAAATACTCCAGCGACATAATATTATAACGCAGAAAATTATTCGCTTAACCATTCTCCCAACCGCGCCGAGTGCCGAAGTGTGCGATAAATACCTTTATAACAATAGTGACAGGTTGATTGAGTTCCTCAATCATTTGCTTGCTGGCTGCAACTTGTCCGGTATCTTTATCGACAACCAGTAGTCGTCCATTATCACCTGTAGCAGAGTACTGCAATGGCGCATTGATACCAACATCTTGGTCCATAGCTGAGATTGCTCCAGGTGATGTAGCAAGGATTGTACCCTGAAACGAGCAGAATATGTATGATAGATCCATCTTGCGCATTATTCTTAAGAAGTAAACAAAATTGTGCTATTCTCTATTTTTGTCTGTTAAAAGAAACCAAATATGTTATCTTTTGTTATCAAATGATACAGAAACAAAATGGTATCTATTTGATTTTGGCTTTAAGCAAAATTTTATTTGATTCAAAGTATTTTATTACGACATCATCATCAGCCATAGGACGTCCACTGCTGAACAAAGGCATCACTGGAAACAAAATTATAACGACATAAATACCTCTTTAGCATCTTCAGGCAGTATAGCAGTATAGTGTTCATGCGTGAACTTGGGGTTCTGGTCATCAGCATCCAGCACCTGCACTTGCAGCACTGTATCATTATGGAGTGGAGGAGAACCACCATCCTGCGCGCGTAGTGTCACGGTAAAGTTACTCAGAGTCTCGTAGTCCAGAGGCTTCTTTACCACTAACATGCTGTCCAATTCATTCGGGAACCCTAAGTACTCCTGTTGAGAGAACAGCATATTTGAAAACTTTACAGTAAAACTGCGAGTAGACTAATAAAATTACTATGTCTTGAGCGATAAAAATAGGGCAACAGTATCTACTTGTCTTGATCCCCGGACACATGCTAAAGATAGACTCTACAGCCTTGAGTAATGCTATGGCATCATCTCTCCAGTATTTATGACTTATGGCGCTTGCTTGTGAAAAGAAATGAGGTGACGTGTGTCACCAGGCGGTGACTAGAGCACGAGAGACGGACACTCACGTGGTGGGGCCCGGGCAGCACGGAGTAGCGCACGGTGGCGTGCGGGCCGGCCTGGTCGGCGTCGGAGGCCTGCGCGCGCACGCCCACGCGCGCGCCCGCGGCCGTGAGCTCCGACAGGCGCACGCGGTACGGCGCGCCCGCCCACTGCGGCGCGTTGTCGTTCACGTCCCACACGCGCACCGACACCGGGATGATGAAGCTCTGCAATGTTTTATTGCGGTGCTATTCTCACATGCCAAAATAGGAAAGACCGCGGCAGGCGCAGCTCAGAACACTTTATTTACTTTATTAACCGATGCTCTACGATTTCTCCTCTACTCTCTACTTTTATCCACTACGCAGTGGATACAGTGTGTAGTGTATTTTCTACAATCCCCAGTGGATTGTGAGAGATGTGTGACGACACAGTTTGCAGCCTGGTGCACATGCTTCAAAACTGTAAAGATTTATGGAAGTAGCAAGCGACTACTGACCGGGTCCGTGGTCCGCCTCCGGTCGCAGCGCACGTTGACGTACACGTTGGAGGGGCCGCGCTTCTCCTCGCGGTCAAGCCCGCGCAGCAACGTTAGGTTCTTGGTACCAGGCGCGATGCCCACGGCTGCGCCCTTTTCCTGCAGCCGCAGGGTTATGTCACCCTGCTCCTCTGAAGGGTCACCATTAACGCTTAAAATGCCTGCAACACACCATCGAATCGTTGATTAAACGTGGATTATTACATTGAATTATAGGCACTCGGCTTAGCGATTTAATGAGTTTTTATTTATAAAATTAAGATAAAGATAAAGATAAAAATATTTTTATTCATGTAAAACCATTTATAAGCACTTATGAATAGTCAAGACTTCAGTTGCCTCGTTCCAATGTGTAGATTTCCTATGGAGAAGAACGGGCAAGAAACTCCATGGTTACTCTTTTTAAATCACATTGGTACAATGTTTTTATTTTTTACTACAATGTTCTCGAAATGATGGTAATGTGAGGACAACAGTGCAGGAGAAAAGAGTCTAAACTGCTTAAAAAGTCTACACTAAACAAGCTTGATTTAATATTTACCAGCGTTTATATATATTATTACATAAACATTATACAGATTCACCCCTATCAGATGTGTCTAAGAGCTTCAGCGAGCACATTCTTGAGAACCTGATGGTTTCAGCTCGTAAGAGACCGGCCCAGCCATCTACTATTCCCCGGGGCGAATGAAGTAGATGAATAATAGTAGACGAAACAAAATAAATACAAACGGCGAGATGAAAAAATATGTGCATCCATAACTTTGTAAAACTTATTCCATGCTGTTTATTTCTCTACAAACTATTTTGAAAGCACAAACAATAATTATCAAGTGGATTACAAAGAGTAGAGAATAACAATCTTTTTCGTAAAATATACCATGGCAAGTACATTAACAATATATATCAATTATATTAAAACACTTTTAAACGGATTCCTTCGCGTATATTACAGATTTTAATTTCTCCTAACGTTTCGAACACTTTGCAGCAAGGGTGGATTCAGGGGGCTCAGGGGGACATACCATAAAACTGTGCAATGCAGTTGACCTTAGACCAGTAGCAACAATGTTCTCTCTCTCTAACAATAACTCTGAAAATCGAGACATGAAACCCGAGCCCCTGAATTAAAATCCTGGATCCGCATTGCAATCTGATTAAAAAATGTTTTAGTATAATGAGCAATAATTGCGGAAACCTAAGACATTACTATAATATATATCAAGTTGAAACATCTTACCAATGACACTGCCGACAGGCGTGTCCTCGCTGATATAGAAGCTTTCGACGGCGCCGCCGTTCATGAGGTAGCAGCGACTGTCCTGGATCGCTGCAATATAACAGATCACTTTCTATGATAGGTATACATCTACATCTACACTCTGAGTGAAGGCAGCTTTACATAATGTTTACCTCCGAGCCTAGTTCCATCGCTGGTATGCGCTGCACAAACAGAAATGTACAATGTTCGTTACAAATGTAAGTAATGATCGTGCTCAAGGGGTGATGATGGTCATTTCTAGTGATTTGTATGTTTATAGATATTTTTTTGTTGGTCTCCAGTGGAAATTCTTCATGTATTTCCATCGCCCCGGGGAAGGGCGAAGGGGCATCCCGGACTCCTACCGGCTAAAACCACTGGAACGGTGATCTACGACACAGAAGGGGGGCGTAGTGTCGTAAGATCACACTAGAGCCGCCTATAATGCCACACCTTTAGGCATATCTCGGAGGGGATGACTGTAAAGCGGTCCCCTCTAGCATAGAGACGGTGACTGTAAAAAGTCGCCCCCCAGGCACTGCTCGGAGAGTATTGTAAAGGATCCCCCTAAGCCTCGCTGCGCGCTGTGCTGCGCACACGGCAGCACGTAACCACGTGTGCGTCACTGTCTTCCCGGGGGTCGCTTGGTATGCGCACGCAGACTCCCTAATCGGTGCACTCGTATTCCCCGAGACTCTCTGCCATAAAGCAACGATGTTTAGGGCCTGGACTACTACGGAAAAATAAAATACTACCGAGAAGTTCCTTCCTCAAATAACTTTAAAAAAGATAACGTATCAATTAAGAGGTCTTAGTTAGGAAAAATTGTCCGTCATTTTTCGAAGGCTTTCCCAACCCCATAATCACTCTAAATGAAGATCTCAATAGAACGATGGTCTGGTGACTAAACACTTTTGATTCCTATCACATATCAATCAACGCTAAATATAATGGCCAGAATGTGGGTCAGTAAAGGTTAGGTTTGCTTCAATTACCAGTTGTATTAGTAGATACAAATATTCATCGATATGTCTAATTTTTTCAGAAGCGGGTCGCGGCATTACCTCGTCCACTTATCTATCCAGGACAAGGGGCGGGGTGGGAGGTCATTTCCTTATAGTGATGAACGTTTACCCACTTTTATCGATTACCGACTCGAATAAATGGATATGCAAATGACTTTAGCTTTAGAAATGGACTTCCGATTGTTTAATTGTTCCAGCTATTTTTGATTGTTGTTTGGACTCAGCCAAATAAATCAACTGCTGAATACGGCATCCCCCAAAAATGAACAAAACCGATCTAGGTTTAGATCGTGTGCTTATTATAAATTAGTTTTACCATAATCACCAAGCTCGACAAGCGGGTTGGCGATCGCTTTGAGCTGTAATTAATGTACCTGCTCAAAGGACGCCGCTGCGTCTCCATCCTCCGCTGAATACCACTGTTGGCTTTTACGACACTCACAGGACGAGATGCATGCCGTGTGGTGCCGGCTTAGAATACCACCACCCCATCTCCTCCCGTGGGTGTCGTAAAAGTCGACTAAGGGATTAGCCGGAGGATAGGCAGCAGCGTCCTTCGAGCACATTAACAACTCAACTGCGATCGCCAACCCGTCGGCCAAGCGTGGCGATTATGACAAAACCCCCCAATGTGCCCACAACACACCCATATCGGTCGTTGTGGTGATCTTTGGGGGAGGCCTGGGTCCAGCAGTGGACTTCATTCGGCTGAAATGATGAGGATGAGATGGAGTAGTGCTATTCTTAGCTGGTACACGGCTATTAAGAGCTAGATGCTATTTTTCATAGGTCCATGGTATTTTGCTTTTTGTGTTTAAGATGCCCATAAGCCTAGCCCTCTATCAGAATACTGACCGCCATTATTGGGTACAATCCGATCAAGTCCATTATGACTTCAACTGATGAAACTATGAACTCTAGTCTTCAGTAATAAGGTAGAGAAAATTGGTCGAGAGGAAATTGCTATGTTGGACATGCTAAATCAATGTTTTTCAACAGTTTTATAATTTTGTTCACGTGTCTACGTATTCTACAAGTTCATTAGGCAGGTGTAGGCAAAAACGTGTGGGCAGCACAAAAAGTAGGATTTATAGAGGCACCGTGCGGCGGAGCGTGAACTCTATGTGAGTCATTGCGCAGCCGCAAGACGGTGCATGGACCACAGTTCACGATCATACACCACGCTGCAGCAGTTAACGTTCCATATACATCAAAATGTCAAGTGTCAAGTAAAACAAGCTATGAAATTTTTTAAATAATTTATTTAATTATTGGGTATATAAAAGCCTTATTATACACATTTTATTAGAACAACGAGTTTATTATTATCAAGATGGTGTCTGCAGCGAAAATGCGCATTCATGGGATGCAAGCAAAGAGATTTAAATCTTTGGATGCAGGAAACTGGATTATAAAGAACAAAATCAACAGTATCGGGGCCTGATAAAGTTATATCAACCTATTGTAGACTATTCAACAGAACTTTAACAAGAGGAAACAACTTGATGGAATCAGATACACGAAGTACAAGCAAATGGAAAAAAATCGTTTGGTTCATGAAAGAGCAAAATTGGACTTCTGGGGTGGAAGGCCTGGTGACCTGAGATACAGGCTTCAGCCTAGTTTAGGCACCAGTCTGCCACAGTAAATTTGAATAATACTGTAACTTTTATTGTGGTGAGAAATAAACAAATAAATAAATATTTAAAATCATCATCATATCATTTGAAATCTATATTTAGATTATGGCACGCTAAATCGGTATTTGGTCACAAGACAGCACGCGTTTTCCAGAGTTATCGGAGCATATAAACTGAGAGGTATCACAAGACCGTAATGTCATGCACATGGGTTGGGTAAATGCTTTCATTCTGGGTAAATAGGTGCTACTGAGAATCTGTAGACTGAGTGCAAATTTCAATTCACGTCATATTATTCGGGTCTAAATCTTAAGATGGAAATTCTGTATCATCACTTTAGCCGAAAAACGTCCACTGCTGGGCAGAAGCTCCCCGCGAAAATTGCCACTGCGACTGGTTAGGGTTTCTGTTGTGTACTCATTGGGGGGTTTTGCCATAATCGCCACGCTTGGCAGACGAGGTAGTGATCGCAGTTGTGTTATACGAGTAAATGTACTCGAAGGACGCTGCTGCCAATCATTCGGCTAATCCCATAGTCGCCTTTTACGACACCCTCGGGATGAGATGGGGTGGTGGTATTCTTAGCCAGCACCACACGGCAGGTCTTTCAGATGTACTCCCACAAGGGTTGTAAATCCAATTCCGATTACCTTCTCAAAATGCATGCTCAAATTCTGTAAATTTAACTTGCCTTTAGTCTTTACTTTCCCCAGCCATTACCATGATTACAGCGACTTCCTACCGACCTATCACGAACGCAACCTGTGATCGCACGCACCCAGAAAGACCATAATTCACATCTTGGCGTAACGGGTAACGTATTATATTGTAAGTAACAATAAAATACTATAAGTGGAGGCGTTCGCATAGTTTCATCGCAAATAATGACCGTCCAGTGAAAGTGACTCGAAAGCGAGCCGGACTAAGAGGCGGTTTTAAATTGTTAATTAGATTTAACTCTACGTTTGCAAATAAATAAAGGATGATGTGCTCTGATACGCGGCACCGTGGACTGGGTATTGCCAGGTGATGTTTGTTTTCCGGGGGGTGACCACTATACAGTCACCCTCTCCGAGATAGGCGTGGCACCAGTGGGCGGCTCTAGTGTGACCATACGAGGACCTAGGGTCTCCCTTAGGTGCCGAAGATGACCGCTCCAGTGGTTTTAGTCGGTAGGAGTCCGGCATACTAGGACCATTCCTCACGATAATTTCCTTCCGGTTAATGCAAGTGATAATCAAATTCTGATCCACACATAAGTCCGAAAATTCGGAGGTGCGGGCCGCGGTCGAACTAAGACCCTCCTGTATGGAAGGCAAGCGTTCAATCACTAGACTATCATTGTATTTTTTTTGTTTTGTTTTATTTGTTTATTTACCACATACATCCTAATCCTAATGTCGTGTGGTGCCGGCTCAGAATACCACCACCCCATCTCCTTCCGTGGGTGTCGTAAAAGTCGACTAAGGGATTAGCCGGAGGATGGGCAGCAGCGTCCTTCGAGTACATTAACAACTCAACTGCGATCGCCAACCCGTCTGCCAAGCGTGGCCATTATGGCAAACCCCCTAATGAGCCCACAACACACCCATATCGGTCATTGTGGTGATCTTTGCGGGAGGCCTGTGTCCAGCAGTGGACTTTATTCGGCCGAAATGATGATACATCCTGATGTAGAGCATATTTTTTTCCAAATATCAATAGTTAAAAACACAGACACATAAGTATATCCTTCCTCCAAGTAATTGTGCAAACAACATCAACTTAATAGGTAACATACATATACGCTGAGTATTTTTTTAATGTCGTTTGTCGTTATTACAGTCATGCAATGAGTCAGCATGAACGCCGTGTCGCTGGCGTCGCGTCATTAGGGGTGAGGGTGACCCTTTAATATCGCGAAACTTCTTGACCAGATAGAGACTCGCCAACCATTGTATGTATGTATGTGTGTTTGATACTTGTCAATGTCTAACGGACAATATCATAATAGATAACGTACATTGCGCAAGACTTTTTATTTTGTTTAAACATGCTTCTACTATAATAAAACACTTTTAAACGGATTCTATCGCGTATATTTTAGACTTTTTAGTTTCCTGACGTTTCGAATACTTTGCAGCATTCGTGGTCGCAGTCATCCTGCGCGTCATCAATATACGCGATAGAATCCGTTTAAAAGTGTTTTATTATAATGTGTAATAATCGCGAAAATCTAAGACATTACTATGCTTCTACTACATTTAATCTAATGTTCATTGATACGTACTCACCAATGTATCTTGTCGTGGTTTTGTCTATTCTCTAGTGAGACCCCCTAAACTCCATCTTTTGCGGCGAGAAATAAATTGCGTTAACAACGCTGATATGAACGTCGTTTTTTTCATTTCCAAATCGATAAAAAACCATCATCATCATTTCGGCCGAATGAAGACCACTGCTGGACACAGGCCTCCCTCAAAGATCACCACAACGCCCGATATGGGTGTGTTGTGGGCTCATTGGGGGGTTTTGCCATAATCGCCACGCTTGGCAGACGGGTTGGCAATCGCAGTTGAGTTGTTAATGTATTCGAAGGACGCTGCTGCCTATCCTCCGCCTAATTCCTTAGTCGCCTTTTACGACACCCACGGGATGAGATGGGTTGGTGCTATTCGTAGCCGGCACCACACGGTAATCAAATAATAAAAATACCATACAAAATCTTAACTAAAGCTGTAACGTGCAAGAACTAATAAAAAAATAAAACACTACGATTATCTTAAGTGTTGTCTACAAAACAATGGATACAACTAAACATGCATCAAATCTACGTAACAAAACATCAGTGGTGAAGTGCGCATGAGTGCTCACTCACCCCTTGACTTGATCGAGAGCGCTATGGCCGCGATAGTGGCGGGCGGAGCGGTCGCCTCTTGCTCACCCACGCGCCAGGAGAGACGCCCTGGATGCAGGCAAAATTTGTGAAGGCTGCATCGTAGTATTGGTAAATTATACTTTTAAAGGGTTAGAGTCGTCGTGATTAAAACATGAAGTGGTCTAGACGCTAAAGCTCTTTGATTTAAAGGTAACCGCAACCGCACTCTGGTAGCAGAGGTGCAATTCTCTAAGTTCAATCATCCATACATCCTTGAATACAGAATTGAAATAATGGTGATAACCCAATTTGGTATTCGCTAAGTGTGGTCCTCATGGCTCACCTTCTGCAACGTGTCCTTGAATAGCTCCAATCATTTCTTAGCGAATACCGAATTGGTTTTGCCCCTGTTAATTTGATTCTGTATTCAAGGATGTATGGATGTTAGACCTTAAGGAATTGCAATCCAGAAACGATCACATATGTGTAAATGGTCACCATAACTTGGACGAGCTAGCCTGAACAAGCGGCACGGCTGTTACCCTTCCTACCACAAATCACCATAACGTATAACCGAAACGAAAGCTGTGATGATTGACCTTTCTTAGATCAAAACCCGAATTAACGTATTTTGTTTCAAATCTATTACCATTACTCCAATGGCCTGATTACCGTAAATTCCCACGCTGCAGTAACAAAATTAAATAGTAAAACAAAACACACCGTGATAAAGTTGCTCATAGTAAAGTTAATGAAACGTTTTCATGGCAGGTGCGCAGAGCGGCAGAGACAAGTGGAGCACCGGAAGGCGGTCGCGCAATAAATCCCCCTCGCCACTTCCGGTGGGTTTGTTTGAAACAACATGGAGCGGGCGTGGGTTCATAGTCACCGATGTGGGTCGGATTGACCATGCAGCCTTTTCTTCATCGCCGACACTTTCGATTTCATTGAAGGTGTTTACCGGATACAATGACTCAATGTAGTCGGGAACATCGCTTTCTGATCAGCAATCATCTACATAGTTAATTACACACATTATCTTCAAGTGCCGTGTGGTGCCGGCTCAGAATGCCACCACCCCATCTCCTCCCATGGGTGTCGTAAAAGTCGACTAAGGGATTAGTCGGAGGATGGGCAGCAGCGTCCTTCGAGTACATTAACAACTCAACTGCGATCGCCAACTCGCCTGCCAAGCGTGGCGATTATGGCAAAACCCCCCAATGAGCTCAAAACACATCCATATCGGTGGTTGTGATGATCTTTGGGGGAGGCCTGTGTCCAACAGTGGACTTCATTCGGCCGAAATGATGATCTTCAAGTGATTTGGTATTTTTACCACTATTTAAGCGTCATAGTGTGTATCAAAACTGCAAATTGCTTGTCACCTACCAAAGTCACCAAATATGTGTGCAACCTTTTCTTCATCATCGGAGCTTTCGATTTTTTAATTGGAGGAAACCCTTAAAGGATTCCAGTGATTTTCAACACTAATTATCAATATTTTTGTGGTAAAACAATAAGATTTACACTACTGGTTAGTGAGATATCTTTACGGTTGGGTCACAGTACGGACCCACTACAGACAATTCACATTACTGCTTAATTAATAAAGACAACGTGTCAATGACATTGAGTACTGTGTAAGTTGACGATTGACTAATCGAGTACATGCATTCTAAATCGAATCCTAGCCAGGTCTTTGACTGACATTATTGCAATTTTTTTGCTCTTAGATAAACTTTCAAACAATAATAAAAATAAATAAATTCCAATGTAAAAGCATAACCACCAGATTCAGTATTGTATCCCCTTTAAACTTACTTTAGCAATTGGGTTTTAAATATTAATAAAGCAGTTACAGTAATTACTTGTGACTAGGCCATTAGCCCTGCCATCTTAATTCATGAACACGCAAACATGTTCCTAATTCCTTTCAACTTTTTATTAAATTGTTTCTCGAATTCTTGATCGAAAACGTATGCCAGGTATTTGACAGGAAGCAACTATTATTTTCGAATAAATACTCGACTCAACATTACTGGACTTTTTCTTGAGCTGATAAGTACAACGTACACAAAGACATTAAGACAATAATAATTTATTTAATGCGACCTGTTGTTTCTGCGAAATCGAGAGAGGGAAAGGCATATTTTCACTTAAGAGTACCTGCTTGTTGGTTTCCAATAATTTCAAGGACAATTTATTCTATATACGACGGTTACGTGCGGCTAGCGAAAGGCGGACGCGATCTCATTGAGAGATGGCTATCAGTCGAATTACGAGCTGACGATAGTTTCCGATCTGATTCGTCATCTCCGAACACTGTCATTACTGCATTACGCGCCTTATTACCTGATAATGGACACAATCGTTTAATCTTTACTTTCATCCGAGGTATGCCTACGTACGCTATTGTTATTATCAGGTCTTTTATTGACAGTTAAATCGTGTTATTGTAGCCATTCATAATGGACACACGTGTAAGAGCATTTTGGTGTGTGAAGATATATCTATACTCGAATCGTGAACGATGTTCATTTTTTTTTTTAATACGTTGCCCCACACTAGAATTTCTCCTGTGTCGTGGGTGCGTTTCCAGACATACATTTCACACACAATACACCCAGACCCGGAACAACTACCTGCAGATCATACAAATATTTGTTCCGTGCGGGAATCGAACCCGCGACCCAGAGCGCAGCAGTCGACTGTTTCAACCACTGCACCAACCGTGTCGTCAAATAAGTGCGCAGGGTATGATTTTCTACTAATTATTATATGTAAACTTACACCTGATTATACAGCCAGCTCGATTATAGCGAGCTATATGGATGCCAGATCAGTGCGATTTTATTGATTTTATGGTGTCCACGACATGTATCCGGAATGTGAAGTTTCTATTAGTTCATTATTAAAGGTCGTTCCACAGAATATGTGTAGAAAAAATTTCGTTACATTATCTTGGTAGGTGTGTGGAGGTGCGTGGCAAGTGGCCGTGGCGGAAGTACGCATGGCGGCGCACGACCCCACGCGGACACCGCGGCTGTTCTAGTAGCCAGGATGACTACTTGTGAGTTGTGACATAGCAGAACGTTGGCGTTCTGTCCAGTACCGTACAGTAGATTAATGTTATAATATATAGTAATGTCTTAGGTTTTCGCGATTATTACACATTATAATAAAACAAATTTAAACGGATTAGATCGCGTATATTGTAGATTTTTGTTTTTCCTGACGTTTCAAATGCTTTGCAGCATTCGTGGTCGCAGGATGACTAAGGTGACAGGCGTCGTTACAGATTTTAAAAGGTTATTTTATTTTATTTACCGTACAATTTTAATCATAAAATTAGTTTCGATGCACGCAATAATCACTCACAGTGTCTTGATGTTTTTTATTGCGGTATGTTGTTTGGGACTTTGTTATTTTAATTACTGGATTCCAAACAGGTGGTATTATATATTATTATATTGGTATATATATCTTCTCTATATAATTAGGATGTTTTTTAATTTCAATAGCCTCACGAAACATTCTTGGTACATATCGGTTCTCTTTCGCGAGGACTTGTGGTTCATCAAAACGAAGATAGTGGTTGGGTTTTCCTAAGGCATGTTCACACCCTGCAGACTTTGTGGAGCGTCTATGCTTGACGTCAGCTATATGTTCTTTTATTCGGGTGGCTATGGGAGACATATGTCTTACCAAAGGCACCAAACACATTACCTACCACAGAATAAATTTAACAGACGCACTGTTACAGAGGATGGAGCTGCTCGGCTTATAATTATAACATAGGTAGTAAAAGGATTGTGAAAAGGCATAATTTTACAGATTTATATTGTTTTTACAGATTAGTCACTTACACGTCCTGTCACGTGGTCCAGTCAAACGACAACGCTGACATGTCTAGTCCAGGGATGTCATTTTACGCCACATTGCTGTATTTACACAGGTCTATCCTAAAACCTATTATGGTTATTATATTATATGTTTAACAAAAAAGTCTGACTGCCTTTTTCTGCACACCTTGATATTGTATTACTGCGATTTAAGTATATAATTATATGATTTACAATATAGCACCACTCTATCTCCTCCCATAGATGTCGTAAAAGGCGACTAAAGGATTCTTAACCAGACGGATGGGCTGCCGCACTCACCAACCCACCTGTTTTGCGTGGTAAGTAGATGGCAAGACGCAAACATCGTTGTGGAAATCTACGCAGGAGGCCTTTGTTGAGCAGTAGGCGTCCTTCAGCCGATATATGAAGCGTAACACAGCAAAGAGAGCCGGGCTATGTCCCAACTTGGGAGAGGCCTATGTCCAACAGTGGACTACGATAGTCTCATTTGATTGATTACTTCAAAACTTATAATAAAGTAGCCCATTCAATCCAAGCAAGTTAAACAATACGATTTACTGCATTTTAACGTTCTAAAAATCAATTAGCTATGTACTTATTTCCAACCTGTAAGAAATCATAACCGCGATAGTTAACCGCCCACAACAGAACCTATTACAAAAAATTCTATGCTCTACATTTAAGTAATGAAATGTCAATTAGTCGGTAACGGCCGTCACATTTACACCATGAATGTGGATCTTCTTTGTAAAGAGAGAGTGTTGCGCCGGAGCTCCGCGCTCGTTACGTCACGGAATATCGATTCAAATTTCAGAACTGATTGACAAATTAATTTCAGCATTAGTTTTGCTGTTAAGTAAAATCAATTTGAGTTGCGATTTTCATTTGTTAGGTAAGGGTAAATGTACGTATTTCAAGTGCCATTTAATTGTTTTTACTCGACTGCCCCAGAAGGAAGGTAATGTTTTTCGAGTTTGTGTATGTATGTCTATTTCTTTGGCACGCTCTGTAGCCTAAACGGCATGAAGGATTTTAACATACGAGGTGTCGTTAGATTCGTCGTCTTTGGGGTGACAAGGTTTAGATTTAAGTATGATGTTAACTTTTATACAGTCGGATATTTTAATTGTTTTGCAATCGCGTTTTACTTGTCGATTATTAAAAAACTGCAAGTAGAGAAATTTTTGAGTAAGACATAATATATATTAGTATAGTAAATATTAGTATTAGTAGTCATACATTGTTTTTAATTTGTTTTATTTTTAATTAAATTGCCGTGTGGTGCCGGCTCAGAATGCCACCACCCCATCTCCTCCCATGGGTGTCGTAAAAGTCGACTAAGGGATTAGCCGGAGGATGGGCAGCAGCGTCCTTCGAGTACATAAACAACTCAACTGCGATCGCCAACCCGCCTGCCAAGCGTGGCGATTATGGCAAAACCCCCCCAATGAACCCACAACACATCCATATCGGTGGTTGTGGTGATCTTTGGGGGAGGCCTGTGTCCAGCAGTGGACTGCATTCCGCCGAAATGATGATTGTTTTTAATAACATCTTTATTTGAAATTACAATACAACCGTTTATTCAGTAATAAGGTACAGACAGACTTCAGATTCATGCATCATTATAATTGTATGGATTTCCTCTATGTATTTGTGGATATGTGAACTATTCCTTTAGCCTCGAACACCTCCTTAATTCGTGTTCATTAATTACAAAGGCTTTAGAAACAAAAGGAAGCTTACGTTTTGTACTTAGCATCTAATTAATAACGATGACTTGGAGAACAATGAATTTCCGACAGCTATTATCTTTTCACTAATGTGTTATGTCCGAATACATTCATTGAATAGCTAAGTGAGCCGTTGAGCACGGGGAGGCGGATTTGCCAACTAAAACTGTATACAACTAACCACGTTCAGAGGCCGTAGTGCATGTTGTGTTTGCAGGCACGGTTGGTGCAGTGGTTGATACAGTCGGCTGCTGCGCTCCGGGTCGTGGGTTCGATTCCCGCACGGAACAAATATTTGTATGATCTGCAGGTAGTTGTTCCGGGTCTGATTGTATGTGGAATTCATGTCTGTAAACGCACCCACGACACAGGAGAAATTCTAGGGTGGGGCAACGTTTAAAAAAAAAAAGTTCCCGACGACGATGCCGATGTGATGTCAGCAATAGATTTGGAATGGTTTCAGTTTAATTTGTACTTTTGTTGAGATATAACTTGTACACAATTGTATCTGTTGATTAATGAGACACGTGAAGCGTTTAGGCAGTGGCGCCGGCTCAGAATGCCCCATTTCATCCCGTGGGTGTCGTAAAAGTCGACTAAGGGATAAACCGGAGGATGGGCAGCAGCGTCCTTCGAGCACACAACAACTCAACTGCGATCGCCAACCCGTCTGCCAAGCGTGGCGATTATGGCAAGACCCCCCACTGAGCACACTACACACCCATATCGGTTGTTCTGGTGATCATTGGGGGAGGCCTGTGTCCAGCAGTGGACTTATTCGGCCGAAATGATGACACACAATTATGTAAATGAAAAGTGACGTTTAACTACATATTTATAACGATGAGAAATGTAGAGCCACATATGTTCCCTTTATACGGCAGTGGCTAATATTTGCCACCTGTTTTCATTGGAAAATGATATCGATTTTCTAAATAGATTACAACAAACAGTTCTTAGTTCTTTATATTATGTAAATCCGTCATAGTCATTTATTCACAAATAATAGAGTTTATACAGATGTCATTTTACATTGTGGGTACTTATAATCTATTAAGCCTAAGTAGCATGTGAATGTCAGCAACAAAAAAAATATAATAACAAACATTCTAAATTATAAATCATGTCACTGAATTATAAGTACCATTTAAAAAAATCTTACATTACAATTATTAATTAAATTCGTAATCCTTACTTCCAAATTAAATATTACTGGAGCCACCAAAGAGTATACCATTTTCTCCAACAACCATGTCTTTATTTCTTTTTAAATTGTACTCTAGGTAGTTGTTGTATGTCCAGAGGCAACACTTTTTGCACCGTTCCAACAGGCAAAACTTCTTGCAGTTTATTTAGTAAAAAATGATCTTACTTATAGTATTATAAATATTAGCTGTAAGTATCTTATATATCACACTAATGAAACATAGTTTATATCACTGCAATATCGATTATTCGGTTTAAATTTACAGACTAGTTTTCTGAAATATGGCATCACTATTGACATTTGTCATCTGTGACTGTCACTCAAAGTCAATAATAATTAATTGCTTTGTTGTTTTCACGTACCGTAAACTAAAACTGAAACGCATGTACAACATTTCACTGTCCACTTTGGGCCCATGGTCCTAAGCACAATGGGCAATCCCCTTTCTGATACATACACACACACATTGGAGCACGATACGTTGCTCCAATTTTTACCTTAATATCCATTATTTCAAGCCTTGCGTGCGAACACGATTTAAATCTTAACTGTTTTAATTTTAGAGTGTCGACGTCAGACCGTTTTGGCACGAACTCTCCCTGAACTTACATTGAACCTTACGAAGTAAATAAAAATAAATAAACATGCCTTTCCGTATATTTTCTTTTTATAATTATGGTAGGTATTGCAAGAGCCACCATAGTGCCAGTTTTTAGTCGTAGGTCTTTAGTTAGCCCACACTAGGATTTCTCCCGTGTTGTGGGTGCGTTTACAGACATATATTCCACACACAATACACCCAAATCCGGAACAACTACCTGCAGATCATACAAATATTTGTTCCGTGCGGGAATCGAACCCACGACCCAGAGCGCAGCAGCCAACTGTATCAGCCACTGCACTAACCGTGCCGTCAATTCTGCCACCAAGCAGTAGTGTTTAAATTATTAAGTGTTTATTGTAGATATTACTGTACTCCGGTTAGAAGGGCACTGTAGCTAGTGACATTGCTGGGCATAAGAGACTAAATAACGAATGTCTCGAAGTGACGAGCGCAGTGTGGTGCCAGCAGGACCAGTCCGGAGTAGCATTACAATTATTATGGCATGAAGTATGATTTGCTAGTTTTGTGTTGTAAAAACAAAATTGCACGCGCCTTTGGTAACATTTCATATTGCATCACTTGCATTACCTAAAAGCACTTTGTATCATGTCAATACGACATTGCGAATTCGGCAACTGGTTATTACAGTAATTATCGACTATTAAGTCAAATTTGGGAAACTTCGCAACGTCTTTTCGTCAACAATACCGCAATGCCTCAAGACGCAAGTCTTTAACCAGTGTGTGTTACCAGTGATGACATATGGAACAGAGACGTGGTCACTCACAATGGGCCTCATAAGAAAACTCAAGGTCACTCAGCGAGCTATGGATAGAGCTATGCTTGGTATTTCTCTACGAGATCGAATCAGAAATGTGGAGATCCGTAGAAGAACTAAAGTTGTCGACATAGCTGAAAGGATTAGTAAACTGAAGTGGCAATGGACAGGGCACATTGCTCGTAGACTTGATGGTCGTTGGGGCACAAAGGTTCTCGAATGGAGACCGCGCACCGGAAAACGCAGCGTGGGACGACCTCCAACGAGGTGGACAGACGACCTAGTGAAGGTCGCTGGGAGTCGTTGGATGAGAACGGCATGTGACCGCTCGTTGTGTAAATCTAAGGGGGAGGCCTTTGTTCAGCAGTGGACGTCCCGTGGCTGATATGATGAAGTCAAATGACCACAACAACCTTTTCATTGTGCGTTGGTAACGTTCCACCAAAATGGCGAATACAAAATGTTGCGATACTTCCCGTAGTGACGCTGAGGTTGCTAGACTTTGTCACCGTTACCTCATTGGTACTAAGTATGAAACAAGAGGAAGTCGCGACCCGGACTGAACAATGGACCACCGTGACCGGTCGCCTATTAACTGCGTTGCAATGTTGTTGCCAACGTGTTGACTTAGTAAGACATTGTCGCAACAATCCTGTATGTAAATTATGTACTAACCGCTACCCGCCCGCTTCGCTATGCGTAAATTATATTTATAGACGTTCCTTCGAAACCACGAAACCCTGCAAGACATCAAAACGGAACATTTACGAAAATATAAGTTAAAATTCCTGTTGTATTTCCTAAAAATTCACTGAAATCCACTAAGCCATTTCGGAACCTATTCAAGACAGATGGACAAAAATTGCAAAAACGGTAAATATATGATTAGGCATCGTATAAATATCAGGATTCACTGAATATTTCGAAATTACAGATACTCTTCAATTATATTCACAGAATTATTTCAAAGATAAACGGCCGAATACTGAAACGCCACTATATTGAAGACCCACTCAACTATTTCAGGCGCCCGCAATCCAAACAGACTTGTGGTTGCAAGCGCGGCTGCCGAATGAGGGGTAGGTGCTAGGTTCAATTTCAAGGGTCATCATACGAGGACCTGAAGCCCCCCTTAGGTGCCGAGGATGACCGCCCGAGTGGTTTTAGCCGGTAGGAGTCCAGCGTCCTTCAACGGGGCGGAGGAAGTTCATGTAGAATTTCAAATCAAATCAAATCCACAGGACCCAATAAAAACAAAAATCTCAGGTCGGGTAAAATGTTATTTATTTATTTATACTTTTATGCACAATGATGGTACACAAGGCTGACTTAATACCATATGGCTTTCTCTACCAGTCAACCTTTATAGGGTTTTTCTGTTGGAGAACCCTCAGAGTCAACACGCAATTTAAATTGTGCCGAGCAATAGGCTCGCCCCCAATTATATGAGAACTAATAACGTCCTCAGCGAACAGTGGATGCAGGATAGTATACCTCTCAATAGGTAGGTAGAAGGAACACCGTGGGGAAAGTCATATATCGTTCTCTCCTATCCTTATGGACTTCCTCAGGACGAAAAGAGAAGCAAAGTATACCTCTGAATAACTCTAGTGTTATACAGGCGTGAGGACGGTTATGATTTCGAAATAGTTTTTTCTGGTTTCTCGCCCTTTTTTATTTCTCGAGGCACGAGAATTTTCGACCAGGTTTTCTCGAGTTTCTCGTCTATTTAAATTTAATTCTAAATCACGATGTTATTTTCGAATATTTGCTTTATTGCATAATTGATAAATCATGAGTTCAATTAAATCAAATGGTAAATTTTTAGTTATAAATTGCACTTATTAATTTACAAGTCAACTTTAAATAATAAATTAAACAAACTACACCTACTCGGCTGGACTATATAAAAAGTAAAAAGTAGGTTAGTATTTAACTTTTTTATAATTATTGGGTCCCTACCAGTGACCAGATGTACTTTCTCGAGCAGAAACCCTATTTCAAAATGACATAGGTATATACATTTATTAGATTTTTGTTTTACTACATCAGAACATGCAGAGCCCCGCTAATCGCTCGCGGAAAACACAGTTTCTATAAGAGGACTTGCATCATAAATATACACTTAAAAGCGTTGGAATTCTTCAGACTAAGAACAATTAATCGGCTAATAATCCTGAACCCTTTAATTCACGGAAAAATGTTCGCGAATCCGGCGTTGGCTCACAGCGGGTGTTGCCGGCGCCCGTTGTCGGTGTTACCTACTTCAATTTCGCCGTTTCTGTAACTGTCATGCTGTAATTGTGATTGGCGCAACAGTTGCTATTGTTCCGATAAATCACAGATATTAATTACTGCTATGCTCGTTTATCTGAGTGGGTCCGTTTCGTTACGCCACGTATCGTGTTAATGTGGTATTTCGCCTTTTTTTTTTTTTTTTTAAAACGTTGCCCCACACTAGGATTTCTCCTGTGTCGTGGGTGCGTTTACAGACACAAATCCCACACACAATAACACCCAGACCCGGAACAACTACCTGCAGATCGTACAAATATTTGTTCCGTGCGGGAATCGAACCCACGACCCGGTGCGCAGCAGCCGACTGTATCAGCCACTGCACCAACCGTGCCAATTAAACTCTTGGTGTTATTGGTGAGCTGTTACAAACATTTTAAGTCACGTTAAGTTAAAAAAAAAAACCGTTAGAGGACGTGCATTCGTGCCCAGTAGTAGCCACAAGTAGTCGAAATACTAAAAGCTAATTAAATTCAAAAGGTACTAAACACATTCACTACTTTTTCCGTGTGGTGTCCGGAGAATATAGCACAACTCCATTGGAGGTCATAAAAGTCGACTAAGGGACTCTAAACCAGAGGGATGGGCAGCAGCGTCCCTTCTGTGGAACAGCAGCCATATTGCACTCACCAACCCGCCTGCCAAGTGTGGTGAGTACTGGCAAATTCCCTCTAAAATAACGACAGGCGGCTTGGTTGGTGCAGTGGCTGATACAGTCGGCTGCTGCGCACCGGATCGCGGGTTCGATTCCCGCACGGAACAAATATTTGTACGATCTGCAGGTAGTTTTTCCGGGTCTAGGTGTATTGTGTGTGGAATTTGTGTCTGTAAATGCACCCACGACACAGGAGAAATCCTAGTGTGGGGCAACGTTTTGTTTTTTACAGAAAAAGAAACTGCTCGTTGTGGAAATCTATGGAGGAGACTTTTGCTCAACAGTGGACGTACTATAGCTGACAGGATGATCTACGATTTATTAATGTAGGTAGTAGTAGGTACTTTTTCTATTTCACAATAGATCATCATCATCATCATTTCGGCCGAATGAAGTCCACTGCTGAACACAGGCCTCCCTCAAAGATCACCACAACGACCGATATGGGTGTGTTGTGGGTTTTGCCATAATCGCCACGCTTGGCAGACGGGTTGGCGATCGCAGTTGAGTTGTTAATGTACTCGAAGGACGCTGCTGCCCATCCTCCGGCTAATCCCTTAGTCGACTTTTACGACACCCACGGGAAGAGTTGGGGTGGTGGTATTCTGAGCCGGCACCACACGGCAGCATACTTATTAGATATTTCTCAAGTATACTCCAGATTTCCTAAAGAAAGGATATAGGTATACAGCTGGCCAGTGCAGCGAAATAAATATTAATCCACAATAGAGCGCACTGACTTCGGCAATCGGCAACCCTTCGAATCAACACTAACCTATGGCAAGTAGCCTGCTACACTTTTTTTCTTTTTATATACGTTGGGTATATATAGGGTGGGGCCCTAGGATTTCTCCTGTGTCGTGGGTGCGTTTACAAACACAAATTCCACACACAATACACCCAGACCCGGAACAACTACCTGCAGATCGTACAAATATTTGGTCCGTGCGGAAATCGAACCCGCGACCTGGAGCGCAGCAGTCGACTGCATCAACCACTGCACCAACCGTGCCCTTTGTTTATTGTTAGCCGTTTTATTTTGAGATAAGTTGTAGACTCATCTCTACTAAAACGTTTGTTTTTTTATTTGCCCCACACTAGGATTTCTCCTGTATCGTGGGTGCGTTTACAGACATACATTTCACATACAATACACCCAGACCCGGAACAACCACCTGTAGATCGTACAAATATTTGGTCCGTGCGGAAATCGAACCCGCGACCTGGAGCGCAGCAGTCGACTGCATCATCCACTGCACCAAACGAGCCACGTGTCGTCATTTTAGAGGGAATTTGCCAGTAGTCACCACGCTTGGCAGGCGGGTTGGTGAGCGCAGTATGGCTGCTATTCCACAGAAGGTACGCTGCTACCCATCCCTCTGGTTTAGAGTCCCTTAGTCGCCTTTTACGACCACCACGGGAGGAGATGGAGTTGTGCTTTATTATTTACCCGGACACCACACGCAAAAAGAAGTGAATGTGTTTAGTACCTTTTGAATTTTATTAGCTTTTAATATTTCGACTACTTGTTACTGGGCTCGAATGCACGTCCTCCACACGTGCCGTTTGTTTGTTGTTTGCCGTTTCATTTTGAGATAATTTTTAGACTCGTCTCTACTAAAACTAATCTATAACGAAAGGTTTTTTTAGGTGGTCAGTGCAGCGGAACACATATACATTATCGGTGGCAGTGCCCCGGGGCCAGCGGTCGGCGACCCGCCCGCGGTACTGGCCTGCGGCACGCGACCACTGGCTACTCTTTCGTGACAGAATACCATGCTGCCAAACCAAACCACTTTTTAGTACACAAGGCAATTATCTAAACTAATGTTCTAAAGAGATTTTTTTTGTATCATATCGGCCATTTATACGTCCACTGCTGAACAAAGGATTTTCACAACTGTGTCATCATTTTGGGGGTATTTGCCAATACTCACCACGCTTGGCAGGCGGTTTGGTGAGCGCAGTATGGCTACCGTTTCACAGAAGGGACGCTGCTGCCCATCCCTCTGGTTTAGATTCCCTTAGTCGCCTTTTACGACATCCACGGGAGGAGATGGAGTGGTGCTATATTCTTAATCCGAACATTTTGTATATTTGTTTGTAATCGATAAACCCAAAAACTCCATAACCGATTCTAAAAAAAATTTCACTTTATGAAAGCTATATCAACATCGAGTAACATGGATAGTATTATATTTAAAAAATAGGTATCGAAAGTTTGCCTATAAAGACATTATTTGGCGTGCGCTGCGAAAGCTATTGATGATAAAATAATGTACTATATGTTTATATTACTGATACAAAAAAGTCATGAAGGCTATACGCATTGTTGCCATTTTACCGCGTTTTGAATTCACGTCGCAGCATAAAATATTTTATGCTGTCAACACATGGCGGTATTGACAGAGTAAAAATGTTTTTCGTCATTAAACGGTTCATTAAATCATTAGATAACTATAACGTTTATAAGTAGAAAATTCTCTGCTTGGTCCATGAGGTGGTCAATGACCATTGATATATGATATCTAAAATGGTAACAGTTTAATTAATATTATTGTTATTTGTGAATTAGAATAACCGTGATGCCAACCGTACATACCAAAAACAAATTGAAGAAAAAGTTTAACAAGAAAACTACAGCTATAATGTTACCGTAGTTTCTACGTGAAAATGTGTTGAGAATAACCTCGTAGCCCGTAGTGGACGGGGGTCGGTCGGCGAACGATACAGTCCACCCCTCGGCAAATAAAACAACAACCCTTCATTTGTATGATCGAGCCTTGTTTGTAGCTGCGATTTCCTTTGAACACTTACATGCAAGAGATTTGTTGGAACGATCCCAGAATTTGTAACTGGGTCAACTTAGTGTAGACTTAAACTTATTCAGTCTTATTACAAAAATCTTGTTAGACTCAGGTTTAAACCAGAACTATGAAGTCTGGACTTAGTACGGAACTAACGTTAGTACCGTGGTTTAAACCCGTCCGTATTACAAATAACAAATTAAGTCAGGACTAGATAGTACCTGACTTTAGTTCTGGCTTAAATTATTTCCACAGATTATACACGGATTTCCTTGGAAACATTCATTCAATCAGGTAGCATTCGGTTACATCGTTTCGTTTACCCAAATGCTGAATATTTCTGTAATTTTTTTATATTAATGGTATTGATATTTTAACATATATAATAGGGTATTTAATGACGATAACTATTAGAAAGTAATGGTTGTTATTGTTTCAATAAGTGCCATTTATTTTTCTTTCTGAGGAATACTTTTATGACATTTATTTCATGTCCGAAATATGTACTTTCAAACAACACTAATGCGTAACGGAATGTGTATATCGCGCGGAAATCTTTATACATAGGTAAAACTATTCTGAGATTTGGACGTTTCTTCGTACTTATTATTGATAAGAAGTTAGGGAATAATATGAATAAAATAGAACAACAGAAAAAACGAAGAAGTGAAAACTGGAATTCTGAAGAAAAAGTTTGTACTTGCCTACAATTATTGCAATTACGGCACATTACTATCTTTAGGACGACGCAAATTTAAACTATTTCAGGAAATATTACAATACAACACACAAAAATAAACCAAATCTAACCTCAAAACAATGAATTTGACGTATATTTGTGACTTAGACCAAAGGTTTTAGAGTTAAACTAGGTCCCCATCAGGTTTATCTTTAGTACCATAGATAGTCCAAGACTAAGAGTTAAACCACTTTTTGTAATAAGAAATTTGATTAAACCACACTTTTAGTCCGAGACTATCGATAAACCATGTTTTGTAATAAGATAGATTTGGTTTATCATGGTATATCATTTCGGCCGAATGAAGTCCACTGCTGGACACAGGCCTCCCGGAAAGATCACCACAACAACCGATATGGGTGTGTTGTGGGCTCATTGGAGGGTTTTGACATAATCGCCACGCTTCGCAGACGGGTTAGCGATCGCAGTTGAGTTGTTAATGTACTCAAAGGACGCTGCTGCCCATCCTCCGGCTAATCCCTTAGTCGACTTTTACGACACCCATGGGAGGAGATGGGGTGGTGGTATTCTTAGCCGGCACCACACGGCGTTGTTTGGTTTGGGCGAAGTGTATTTTACAGTTCAGAATGTAGAGCAAAAATACCTACCTTGTCGACAAAATTGCAACCGTCGTGCGATGGCTGTTCATATAGAGCATTGAAGTTATGAAAAAGTTAAAGTAAGGCTCTGACGTATCCAACACTTGGCTGGATTATAACGAGAATAACATTGCGAAAGTAATCAGCGAAGTATTAAACGGCTCGTGTTTCCTAAGGATAATTTGGCTGCGGTGAGCGAACGCTGGAGAATGCAGCGGCCGCACTGCGTACCGCGAGGTGTTGTGAAACTTGCGCAATGACAGCAGACTGGATCTAGACTGAGACGAACTTTTCAATTATTCCTTTTTATTATTTATTTCTTTGTTTGTTTTAGAAACGCTTATAGGCCAACATAAGCTTATAGGACACTTAGATATCGAACTAATGCAATGTGTATTTGCATATACCAGCAAATCTTCTCAAATAATAATAAATTAGATCATACTAATATTATAAATGTCAATGTAAGTTTGTTTGTTTGCTTTCACGCGAAAACTTAAACCGATCATCATGAAACTTTGTACACATATTCTTGAAGGTATTAGAAGTAACATAGGTAACTTTTTAATGAAAAAAAAAACGAAAGATAAAAAAATTGCTTCTATTGTAATGATCTCTGATGCTTATTTAATGGTTTCAATGCGAGCGAAGCCGTGGGTAAAAGCTAGTAGATTATAAAATATCAGGTATCTTACTTCAATCCCGAGCAATCCTAACCTTCATTCAATTAGGTAAGTTGGGGTTAGGGTCAGGATTATAAATTTTCTGATAAAATTACCTTAGTATTTAGTCAAGAGGGGTCTCCCCAAGAATCATCGGATAGAGTAACAGATTGACATTGAATCCATCTGGTTACAAACCAGAAACATGATATCATCAGTTTATATTGAACACTAGCTGGGATCCGCGGTTTCACCCGCCGTTTAATTTAAAAGAAATTGGATTATTTATCTATAATTTAGAGTACTTCGGCACAGACACTTGATAGAGAGTATACGTATTGGATTTCAAGGATTTTTTTTTTGGGCGGTACCCTAATTATTTTTCTGTAACAAAAGTAGCCTAAGTTATTCTTTATAACATCAGCTATCTGCCAGTGAAAGTTCCGTAGAAATCGGTCCAGTCTTTTCGGAGATTTGCGGGAACATACAGACAGAAAAACAAAAAAATTGATTATTTGTTGTAGGTATTGCATATGCATTTAGTAAAAAGCTGTTATTTTGACTTTACAAACAGACACTTCAATTTTATTTATTGGTATAGATTGTATTGTGATTTTTGAAAACACCGTATGTACGAGTAATACCTCAATGGTAAGAACCCGTCAATTGCCAAAGCGTCACTTTTTTAGTTTTTACCCATATCAACCAGCGTTGAAACGGAGATAATGTCTGTTAATGCAATAATAGCACGCAAACGGTCAGAGTTAGCGTACAATGGGGCAGTTATCCAGTTATATCGACCGCCACGCTCGCCGCCGTTCATTCATCAAAGCCGCTGCGTTTGCGAAATAGCGGACCGCTGCCGCGCGAGCCGATACTAGTGTTATGGCTAACGTGTGCCAATTGGACGATAATTTGATTAATGACCATGCTACATTTTGTTTTTATTGTAACATAAATCTAGAACAACTACAAACTGTTTCAAAGTTATTGTGCAATGTTTTCTAGCTGACACATGATTATAGAGAAAACAGTAGTGTAACAAACAGTACAGAAGGTTCTTATTCCGCACAAGACTTCGTATTGTGGTGTTTGTAAACGGACCACTACGGGTTGCCTTTCACGCAACTATCAATAATATGAAAATAAGAAGCTTCGATTCGCGAGAAAAATCTCAGATGCGCTGAGAAAAATATGATTCATCAAATTCAGCATCTTCCTTATTTATGTTAAGATCAAAATGTACCACTTGTAAGGTTGTAACGCCTTCATGCTGATAGACGTTTCATATAAAGTATCAGTAGCTGACAACATTAAGAAGTATAAGACACATAAATTACATAATATACGCAAGACACATAATATTGCCGTACGGTGCCGGCTCAGAATACGACCACCCTATCTCCTCCCGTGGGTGTCGTAGAAGTCGACTAAGGGATTAACCGGAGGATGGGCAGCAGCGTCCTTCGAGTACATTAACAACTCAACTGCGATCGCCAACCCGTCGGCCAAGTGTGGCGATTATGACAAAACCCCCCAATGTACCCACAACACACCCATATCGGTCGTTGTGGTGATCTTTGGGGGAGGCCTGTGTCCAGCAGTGGGCTTCATTCGACCGAAATGATGACGCAATAAGTACAAAGTTGCGAGCTTCTTGGAAGTAATTTGCGGTAAGCTACTTGTAAGTCACCTTTTTCTCAGTGTCATAATTTCAAGAGAGAACCCAATTCTATCTATTCACTTTTCAAATGTGTTTAGGAAGTCCCTTGAGACAGATTTGAAGTAGGAAAGACATGTTGGAGTTGTGTACAGACCTTGTGCATTGATGTGTGCCGCCAGCATGAGCAGCGCGAGGCACAGCTTGACGGCGCGCATGCTGCCGCTACCGCTTCGGACGCATGCCCGCCGCGCACAGCGTGCCGAACGTTCACGGCAACCACTGTGGAACGAAAAAAAAAAATCTAACGTAAACAGTTACATGCCGTGTGGTGCCGGCTCAGAATACCACCACCCCATCTCCTCCCGTGGGTGTCGTAAAATTCGACTAAGGGATTAGCCGGAGTATGGGCAGCAGCGTCCTTCGAGTACATTAACAACTCAACTGCGGTCGCCAACCCGCCTGCCAAGCATGGCGATGGCAAACCCCTCAATGAGCACACAACACACTGATATCGGTCGTTGTGGTGATCTTTGAGAGAGACATGTGTCCAGCAGTGGAATTTATTCGGCCGAAATGATGTTGATGAAACAGTTACATTAGTATAAAAGACCCGATGCCTGAGTTTCTTTCGCAATTTCGTCTTAATAGTTGTCCTGTGGTGAGAAGCTCTCCGTCGTTGTATTAAGTGTCTAATAGGATCTACTTGTTGATTCCATTCTACGAGTATTATATTCGATACTAACACGTATTATAATCTATCGCATATATAGTCTATGTTGGCGGTACACATACAACGGCTGCCGCTGGATAGATACCGAAGAAAAGTCCCTCATGCGAAACATAAAATATGAATGGAAAGCTTAACCATGATATTTGTTCATTATTCCTGATCTAACAATATACCAGTACAAGAGAGTTATTCTGCGTAAGAAAGTAAAAAGCCGCCTGCAGCCAATATAATGGCGCGGCTTACACGTGCACCAAACACATATCTCAATGGTGGTTCCATTTAGTGGGATCATGGATAATCATCTTGTCGCGGAGTGCTTCCCTCCGTGTTTCCTTCCCGGTTACCTAACTAGGAGGCTCTCTCCGCGGCAGCAAGTAACGGAATTCAGTTTATGTGATTCAACAAAACGTAACATATATCGTCGTTTCGGCCGAATAAAGTCCACTGCTGGACACAGGCCTCCCCCAAAGATCACCACAACGACCGATATGGGTGTGTTGTGGGCTCATTGAGGGGTTTTGCCATAATCGCCACGCTTGGCGGACGGGTCGGCGATCGCAGCTGAGTTGTTGTTGTACTCGAATGACGCTGCTGCCCATCCTCCGGCCAATCCCTTAGTCGACTTTAACGACACCCACGAGAGGAGATGGGGTGGTGGAATTCTGAGCCGGCACCACACGGCGTAACATATATATTGGTATATTGTCATTCACAAGTTCAATTATTACTTATGCTGACGTTTATATTTTTAAATATAGCTTACTATCACAATTTAAGCTCGTCAAAAATAAGTAATTGTAATATTGCAGGCAGACTATTTGCAGAGCGACAGCTGTGTGTCGAATCACTAGCGTTCACAATCGAATGTAATGAGATAATGATCAAAATATGAAGACTCTACGTCGCATAATATATTCGAATTTTGATTGGTATAAAGAATGAATCATGAGGCGGACAGTGATGGAAATAAAAGTTATGAAGTCATGAAAGAGGTTGATTGAAATGAAGATGGAGGATGACTTCGTCACAATCATACCACCCAAAAATCATCCACTGCTGAACTTTTTTTTTTTATGATGGGCTTCTCGCAGTAATCCCAAGGGGGGTATATCTGCTTAACCGGGCAAATTAATCTCATTGCTTCGGGGACGGCCATTTATATGTCCACTGCTGAACAAAGGCCTCCCCATTGATTCAACAACTGTGTCATCATTTTGGGGGGTATTTTCCAATACTCACCACGCTTGGCAAGCGGGTTGGTAAGCGCAGTATGGCTACCGCTTCACAGAAGGGACACTGCTGCCCATCCCTCTGGTTAGATTCCCTTAGTTGCCTTTTACGACATCCACGGAAGGAGATGGAGCGGTGCTATATTCTTAATCCAGACACCACACGGAATATCCTAAATCATCAATAATTTAATCTTTACGACACTAAAGGCAAGCAAAATAATATTAGTAGTAGTAGTCGTAGTAATTATAGCCCAATTTTATAATTTAAAAAGAAAAACATATGATCACATCTGAACAAACAGTTTGGTTTTGATATGAATCTAGCGTCAATTGAGACAATGCACGATTACTGACAAGATCAAGAAATATGTGGTGACAGTTGCAATCACTTTCGTGCTGATGATGTCCAAGCTTGCGCGTGACAAACACGTAGGCTTTCTATAGAAACTAACGGCTGGCAGAAGATAATATCACTTTATAATCAATCATATTCCTTCATGTTGCTACGGAGACGGAACTGCAGTAATTATAGTTTCGGAACGAAGTTCTATTGTAGTTTGAACTGGCAGAAATCGGCACGTAAGGAAAAAGCGTTATGCCCTCTCTAGGTGACCTTTCCCTCTCCTTCTCTGTCACTCTGTCTCTTTCTATTTTATACGGTTTGAGACCGTTCCCTCTCTTTCTCTTTTTCTCTGTCTCTTGCTATTATATACAGTTGGGTGTGTGCGTGCGATTATCGAGAGTCGAGCAGCAAGCATTGTGCGCTATCAGCTGTATAACCTCAATTCTAAATACGTGTAAATATTATGTAAACTTATTTTTTGTTATTATTTTAATTCACATGAGATTTATATTTTCATTATTGCAAGTAAGAAATTTCGTTCCTGACGGCGGTCCCCCAACCACAATTTTGCTGTAGGGAAGCCTTTTCAACGAAGCCCTTACATCTGGTACCTGCTTATAATAAAATATGTATGTATACAGTTCGCGAGCCGAACCTCTCGGGGCTGTATTTAGAAAGCGGAAAAAACATCAGCATCAGTGCAGCCATCGCTGGCTCATTTCGCTTTCTTCAACAGTTGGTTGTTACATTTACATGTGAGCTTGTTTAGTTACTCTTTTATATAGTTGCGTATTACTCAATCCAAGTGTGGCATTCCTTTTGCGCAGTGCTCAACAAATAAAACGATAAGCTCGAAACAATTGAGTTAATAAAACAAAATCTGATTACGTTTGATAATTTAAATGTAGTTGCGATAATGGGTGAAAGCCGGTGTCAGCCAACCTTTCTTTTATCACGATTAATTATAACATGGCCTGGACCATTAAAGATCGATATAGTTTGGCAATTCCTCACTGTCACCGTCAATTCTTAAAATTAGATACATCTGTAAAGACAGCAGAAATCAAAGCTAATAATTCACATCTCAGTGGAACCAATCCCATGAATGACGATATTATTAGCGACTTCAAAAAGGAGAAGGTTCTCTTTTTTTTAAATGTATGTACACCGATTACTCCGAGATTTGTAGACCGATTCTTTTTTTAACTGGTGCAGAATGCTTTTGAGTTGGTCCCATATGAATTTCATTATATTTGATTAAGTAGTTTTTTAACCAGCTTCAATGAACAGGTTAATTGACTGCGCTTATCTAGATGATGTCTTAATAGTTTCGATTCCTCTCATATCAGAGAACCGATTTGAGTCATTCTTATTTTTAGTGTTAAATACTGATACCAAATTGGGAATATTTCTTACATATATTTACACTAAAAAGAAACAAATTTTTAACAGGGCCAGGTATGCCCCAACCATGATTCATGCAGACCAACGAGAAGTTATATTTTATGCCTGACCCCGCCCGACTTCATAAAGTTTTTTTTCCTTTTCAGTAGTTTTAATATTTTTAATATCCCGTGTGGTGCCGGCTCAGAATGCAACCACCCCATCTCCTCCCGTGGGTGACGTAAAAGTCGACTAAGGGATTAGCCGGAGGATGGGCAGCAGCGTCCTTCGAGTACATTAACAACACAACTGCGATCGCCAACCCGTCTGCCAAGCGTGGCGATTATGGCAACACCCCTCAATGAGCCCACAACACATCCATATCGGTCGTTGTGGTGCTCTTTGGGGGAGGCCTGTGTCCAGCAGTGGACTTCATTCGGCCGAAATGATGAATTGTTTAATATTTTTATATCGTGTAGGGGTTTTGAAGTCGGTATTTTTTGATAAAACGTTTTATTTTGTTTTCACAGCAATGTCGGTGCTTCAATAGCTCTCCAAGCTGTTGAAGCACGATGACAATGTATATCTGCAGAAGTATAATAAGACATTATTCAATCTGTAACCTGCCATGGGAACTGGGAGCTTGGGGTCATTGTATGGATATGCTATCGTTACGGCATCTGCTCGGAGCTGTGTCACTGGGCCAAGCGCAAGCGTAGCAGTATGACTGCATCGTCGTCTCATACAAGTGGGTGCAAGAACAATAACTTATTTAGAATATCGTCCTTCAAGGTAAGTGCGTAGCTGCGGATACTAAAATAGTCGACCGAAGACAGGTGGCACCAGCTGAAGAATACCTTCATCCAAAAACAGAACACCTCCGAATACCTTTGACTTATGTTAGTGAAGTTGTTGGCTAAATCTGTTCCGTGTGGTTCCTGTGAAAGAAGAGACCGCGGGAGACTGTACTGATATCAAGAAGATGGGCAGCAGCATTCTCCCGTGTGCTTATAACAACATACTTGGATCACCAATTCGCCTGCCTAACGTGGCAACATGGCAAAACCCCTTATGGCCGCTCATTGTAGTGATTATTGGGAGGCGCAATATCAGCAGTGGAAGTTTAGGGGTGTGTTCGTGTTATTTTTGTTTACAGGAAAATATTACACTTTGTTATTTATTTCGATAACAATGGACTGTTAATCAAGCTGTAATAACACTTTTTAACAAAAAAATACCGACTTCAAAATTCTATACGATATTAAAACCTCTAAAAAGAAAAAATAACTTTATTTATGAAGTCAGTATTTTTTTTGTTCAAAAGTTTTATTTGTTTTTCTTTAGTGTAAATAAATGTAAGAACTATTCCCAATTTGGTATCCGTATCTAACACTAAAAATAATTCTAAGAATCGAAACTATTAAGACATCATCTAGGTAAGCGCGGTCAAATTAAACCTATTTATTGAAGCTCGTTAAAAAACTACTGAATCAAATGTAATGAGGTTTCTAATCTAACGGCCGAATGAAGTCCACTGCTGGCCACAGGCCTCCCCAAAGATTACCACAACGACCGATATGGATGTGATGTGGGCTCATTGGGGGGTTTTGCCATAATCGCCACGCTTGGCAGGCGGGTTGGCGATCGCAGTTGAGTTGTTAATGTACTCGAAGGACGCTGCTGCCCATCCTCCGGCCAATCCCTTAGTCGACTTTTACGACGCCCACAGGAGGAGTTGGGGTGGTGGCATTCTGAGCCGGCACCACACGGCCTAGCCGGCACCACACGGCCTTCTGAGGTTTATATGGGACCAATTCGAAAGCATTCTGCACCTATTAAAAAAAGACACATACAAATCTCGGAGTAATCGGTGTACATACATAAAAAAATTAAAATACGCATCGAATTGAGAACCAAGATTTTTGAAGTCGGTAAAAATAGAAGAACACTTATAAAGCCAGGACTTCTGACGACCAATCTATGTGTATAGCAGTTATGATTAACCAGTGATGTATGTCAAGGGTTCCGGGGTCGAATTACGCGTAAGTTGTACACAAATGAAGGATAACAAAACCTGTCCGTACACATGAATGCGCAGGCGATCGGCCATCACGTGGCCACTGCGAGGGCGTCACGGACTCACAACTTTATCAAGCGAGAACATGCAGCTAGTAAGCTTAAGTTGCGTGGTAGTCTGCACTTTTTAGTTAAATAAAATCAAAGTGTTAAAGTACTCTTTTGCGGCGATAAATATGTTTATACCTACGGTTTCTTCGTGTGGTGGCTCTGGGGAAATTGACAATCGGTTAACTTGATTTTGGGAGAGGTAGGCTCTTATTCACAAACGACAAGGTATTTATGAAATTTATATACAAAAACAGCCTTGTCACCAATATAATGATCAAATCTATTAAGTACCTTCTTTTTTTTTTTTTGTTGATGTCCAGTGGAAATTCTACATGGAACTTCCTTCACCCCGGGGAAGGGCGAAGGGGTATGCCAGACTCCTACCGGCTAAAACCACTGGAGCGGTCATCTTCGGCACCGAAGGGCGGCTCCAGGTCCTCGTAAGATCACACTAGAGCCGCCCATTGGTGCCACGCCTTTAGGCTCATCACGGAGGGGATGACTGTAAAGCGGTCACCCCCTCTAGCGGAGGGAAAGCGACTGTAAAAAGGTCACCCCCCCAGGCACTTCTCGGAGAGGATTGTAAAGGATCCCTCCAAGCCTCGCTTTGCGCTGTGCTGCGCACACGGCGGCACGTGACCACGTGCGCGCCACCGTCTTCCCGGGGGTCGCTCGGTGTGAGAACGCAGACTCCCCAATCTGCGCGCCCGCGACCCCCGAGATTAAGTACCTACCTAGCCGTTACAAGATCTCTTCGATTATTATATATCGTTTTAACATATCTGGGTTAGCAAATTAAACACCTTTTTGTACATTTTGCGGCTATACAATACAAACAATTCAAGGTTTCCAGGGAAGCCACATGTGCAGAAAAGGAATTACGCCATGTGTCCCTGTCGTTGACATTGTCTTTAATCCTATAGTAAGCTTTTTATGAGAATTGACATAACGTGTAATTCAAACTTACCAACTGTGAGATCAGGGGTGCAATTCCTTATGGTTAATCATCCATACATCCTTCAATACAGAATTAAAATGATTGAAGCTATTCAAGCCTTAAAGGGCACGTTGCAGACTGTGAGCCTTGAGGACGCGTCTTAGGGAATCCCAAGTTGGGTTGTCACCGTTATTTGAATTCTGTATTCAAGGATGTATGGATGTTTGAGACTAAGGATTTGCACTCCAGTGATTGCTTTAGGTAACTTGTCAATTAGCCGTGTGGTGCCGGCTTAGAATACCACCACCCCGTTTCCTCCCGTGGGTGTCGTAAAAGTCGACTAAGGGATTAGCCGGAGGATGGGCAGCAGCGTCCTTCGAGTACATTAACAACACACCCATATCGATCGTTGTGGTGATCTTTGGGGAGGCCTGTGTCCAGCAGTGGACTTCATTTGGCCGAAATGATGATGATGAACTTGTCAATTCCTCAGGAAGTTCTTGAAGAATTTCCACAGGGCCCAATAAAAAAAAATAACTTGTGATAACATCGACCACAGTTACCCATTAAATGATTTGTGGGTTTTTGTGGCGATTTATTTATGTGTACCTACCTATTGTGTGTAAAAATTGGTTGATTCAGGTCCTCAATGATTTACTAAAAAGTCTGAAATGTCATCTAGGATGGAGTTAACTGTGTTGTCTATGACATTACCACGAGCACGTCAGTTACCGTAACAGTGTTTCCGCGCGAGCTCCCCGCGGCGCAGCGGCGATGCGCAACGCGGCCGCGTCAGCCCGCGGGTAGTACAGTATTACTAATACTACACGTTAAGAACCACTGTAACACCAGACAGATCCTTGTGTCACAAGTCATCATTCATCATTTCGGCCGAATGAAATCCACTGCTGGACACAGGCCTCCCCCAAAGATCACCACAACGACCGACATCGGTATGTTGTGTGCTCATTGGGGGGTTTTGCCATAATCGCCACGCTTGGCAGGCGGGTTGGCGATCGCAGTTGAGTTGTTAATGTACTCGAAGGACGCTGCTGCCCATCCTCCAGCTAATCCCTTAGTCGACTTTTACGACACCCATGGGAGGAAATGGGGTGGTGGCATTCTGAGCCGGCACCACACGGCAAAGCCGGCACCACACGGCAAGTACTCTGTTATTAAAAAACTTTTTTAGAGGGTTTTTTTTTTTTTTAATAACCTTGGCTCACTCTAGCATTTCTCCTGTGTCGTGGGTGCGTTTACAGACACAAATTCCACACACAATACACCCAGACCCGAAACAACTACCTGCAGATCATACAAATAATTGTTCCGTGCGGGAATCGAACCCACGACCCGGAGCGCAGCAGTCGACTGCATCAACCACTGCACCAACCTGGGTGTATTATGTCTGTAAACGCACCCACGACACAGGAGAAATCCTAGTGCGGGGCAATGTTTAAAAAAAAAGAAAAAAAAATCTTTCTTTCTTTTAGTGTGGTTAGTGGCCAATCTTTGACGGCACTGTTGGTGCAGTGGCTGATACAGTCGGCTGCTGCGCACCGGGTCGTGGGTTCGATTCCCGCACAGAACAAATATTTGTACGATCTGCAGGTAGTTGTTACGGTTCTGGGTGTATTGTGTGTGGAATTTGTGTTTGTGAACGCACCCACGACAGGAGAAATCCTAGTGGAAAAGAAATGAAAATGAAAACTAGTATTTATTATTAGTAGTCTGTTAGTATTTTTTTATTCAAAATGTATAAGAAATGCCGTGTGGTGCCGGCTCAGAATGCCACCACTCCATTTTGATCCCGTGACTGTCGTAAAAGTCGACTAAGGGATTAACCGGAGGATGGGCAGCAGCGTCCTTCGAGTACATTAACAACTCAACTGCGATCGCCAACCCGTCTGTCAAGCGTGGCGATTATGGCGAAACCGCCATAGCCCACAACACACCCATATGGGTCGTTGCTGTGATCTTTGGGGAGGTCTGTGTCCAGCAGTGGACTTCATTCGGCCGAAATGATGATAAGAAATGTTTTGGTAACAGACGATTTGACTTCTCTGTTTGTATATTGCTACCTGTTGAAAATAGTGTTTCTGAGGCCACCGTCCAAGGTTTATCCATTTTGATTTGAGTGCTATCCCCTTATATCAAACTCAAAGGGCAACAAAATATATTCAAACAAGAATTTTTTTACGGAAGTCTACCAGATATTCGGCTAATACGAATGCGAAAAGTGTTAGTATTCATTGCATCAATATTGAGTACGTAGGTACCTGTTCTTTTATCAATTAAACACACAGCCAACATCTCCGAGCTTTTAGTTAAGATACTTAAAATGTGTCCGTGTGGTGTCCGGATTAAGAATATAGCACCTCTCCATCTCTTCCTGTGGATTTCGTGAAATGCGACTAAAGGAATCTAAACCAGAGAAATGGGCAGCAGCGTCCCTTCTGTGAAACGGTAGCCAAACTGCGCTCACCAACCCGCTTGCCAAGCGTGGTGGGTATTGGCAAATACCCCCCAAAATGATGGCACAGTTGTGGAAACCTGTGGGGAGGCCTTTATTTAGCAGTGGACGTATAAATGGCCGATATGATGATGATGAACTAGAATGAGACATTTTTCGTTGCTGGGCATTCATGATTGCGACAGCAGAGTCCTATGGACGCATCTATGTTAATTGTGGTAGATATTCAAAGCTAACTGAGCTCATGCCGTCTGTGTTTAGTGATGTGCATGCATTAGCGCCCGACGTGCGAATAACTGGGTCTGCCCGTTCCGCGCCTGGGCGTCACACTGCTGCAGCTATTTACTACTCCACTACAAGTGACAGACCAGTGACAATGCTGTATTTGTAGTCAACCTTGCTGTGGCCAAATTTTTTTTTTTTTTAAACTTTGCCCCACACTATCCTGAGTGCGTTTACAGACACGAATTCCACATACAATACACCCAGACCCGGAACAACTATCTGCAGATCATACAAATATTTGTTCCGTGTGGGAATCGAACCCACGACCCGGAGCGCAGCAGCCGACTGTATCAGCCACTGCACCAACCGTTAAAAAGCTGGCGAGAACTTTTATTTATTTTCTCAACACAATAATGGAAAAGTAATAGTATTATACACATGTACTGTAGGAGACTGGTGCCTAAACTATATATATTATATATATTGGTATATTGTTATTGTACAAATTTACTGTGGGAGACTGGTTCCTAAACTAGGTTGAAGCCTGTATTTCAGGTCACCAGGCCTTCCACCCCAAAAGTCCAATTTCATAGTCCTTTCATAAACTGTGCCAAAGTGAAAATTTTCCATTTTCTTGTTCTTCGTGTGTCTGATTCTATCAAGTTGTTTTCTCTTGTTAGGGTTCTCTTGATGAATACTCTCCAATACGTTGCTATATGCGTTAGACCCCGATACTGGTTGATTTTGTCCTGTATACCCAGTTATCATCTTGCACCCCATGAATGCGCACTTTCACTGCAGACAACATCTTGATATAAAAATAAACTCGCTGTTTTAATAAAATGTGTGTATTATGGCTTTGATACACGCATTATTGACGATTTATCAAAATTTCTTTTCAATTTTTCATATTTTTGAAAACTAGGCTGAAGCCTGTATCTCAGGTCACCAGGCCTTCCACCCCAGAAGTCCAATTTTGTTCTTTCATAAACTGTGCCAAGATTTTCCGTTTTCTTGTTCTTCGTGTATCTGTTTCTATCAAGTTGTTTCCTCATGTTAAAGTTTTCTTGATGAATACTCTCCAATACGTTGATATAAAATGGCTTTGATACATCCAATATTGACAATTTATTTTCAGTTTTTCATATCTTTGTTTTACTTTGACACTTGACGTTTTTGAATGAACTGTTCAATGAAACGAAAGGCAATAATAAAAAGGGATACGTGAGAAAAAGCCACGCTTTGGCCTATATCAGATAGAAGGAAATCAACGCAAGTTGAAACATACTAATGTATGAAATTTCTGTAACTGCCAAGCCTATGGTAAATATAGCAATAACCTGTTTAGTCAGAGCAAATAATAATAATTAACAATTGTAAGGCGCTAACAGCGTTGCTTTGGGCAAGCATGGATGCACTGCACCCCTACTGCCGCTCAACCGTGACACTCCTACCTGTGGTTGGCTGTAGCGGAAACCAAGGGTTGAAAATGTAACACTGCTTTATCTCCATATTGAATCTAAACCGCTCACAGACACTGCAGCTTGTTCCGCTACGGCAGTGTTGCGTCTTTACACAATAGCTCTTGCAATACACCATTCTGCTGTCACGTCGTAAATATAAACGTAAGCTATCCTAGTACCTATGATTTTAATAAACCTCACAATGCTAAAATTACATAGTAATTAATATTTTAGCTTATTTTTAGGTATTTACCTGCTCCTTGTAAACTCGTAAAGTTTTGCAATATTGTTTTCCAAGCTTTTATATATTCAAACAGTCACTTTGGTATTTTTTTAATTATGTTAGTAACTCCACAAAATAAACTCACATTTGGTATGAATTCACAAACACAATGTTCGATTTTCAAGATAGATTGTACACATCGAGAACGCAAGAGCTTGCGTTACGCGTGAGTTCGCAGGTCGTCGGCGTGGCCGCGCGGGGTTACGCCAGTAAGCCTGTCAGTAGACTGGGGCTCCACTCCGCGGCCCCGGTGGCCGGCGAGGGCGGACATCGTGGGGGTGGGGACCCGCCACGGCCCGCTGCCCTCGCAGTCTTGCTGTCTAGATGCACAACACCATACAATTTACATTGTTCTAAATATTAGAATGTGCTGATGTCACAAGTGCATGAACACTTACTAGCGTGATAGATACAAGCAGCCAACCACTACCTAGTCAACAATTTTGCAAGTAAAAATAATATCTAGAAATACTAATCAAAGTATTGTTTCTAATAATAATACTTTGTAACGTACATCCATTCCGTCACGTCCATCACCTACGTATTAAGAATATAGCACCACTCCATCTCCTCCCGTGGAGGTCGTAAAAGGCGACTAAAGGACTAAACCAGAGGGAATGGGCAGCAGCGTCCTTTCTGTGGAACAGTAGCCATTCTGCGCTCACCAACTCGCCTGCCAAGCGTGGTGAGTATTGGCAAATACCCCCCAAAATGATGACACAGTTGTGAAAATCTATGGGGGACGCCTTTGTTCAGCAGTGGACGTATAAATGGCCAATATGATTATGGACCGTCTTTCTTGTTAATTTAATGCTGTACCAGTGTGTACCCAGTTAAATAGTTTAACATAAAATCAGCTTGGCAATCAGCTGGCTGATCACAGATTGAATGAAGCAAATTAGCGCTAGGTGCTGCATGTCAGCAGACGGAGAAATAATTGATTAAGAAAGTAGACAATGTTTTCGGCAGAAAAGATGGGTTACCTCATTAGGAACTCTCCTGTATCGATCGTGGATACAGTTTCAAGACACAAACACCTGGGCCAGACCAGCCCTGGAGACCTTACAAATATTTATTCCGTGCGGAAATAGAACCTACGATCCGCAACGCAGAAAGCTAATAGCTTAGCTACTGCATCACTATGCTCATTTTGTATTGTTACAATGAAATATAACAGCGTGGACGTGGAGGGCACTATGCTAATATTGCCTTTCAAAAAAACGAACGCCTCATACTTACAATTATGCTTTGTGGTCAAATATAAATAACGCGATATACAGTTTTTATATTTAACTATCGAAGGTATCGTAACGCCAAGTCATGATTATGTTTATAAAAGCACCCCTTATCATTCAATTAATAAAACTGAAATGTATATTAATTGATAAGATAAGATAAAGATATTTTTATTCATTTAAACCATTATTAGCACTTATGAATCGTCAAGACTTTAGTTGCCACGTTCCAAGATGTAGATTTCCTATGGAGAAGAACGAACTCTACGGTTACTCTTTTAAAATCATGTGACAATATTCTCGTTGGAGTCCAATGTTGTCGAAAATTCAGGTTATTTAAAGACAATGTTTCCTACATTAAACATAGTAAAGTGTAAACCTCTTAAAAGTGTCAATATCAAATAATAAACCAGTTGAATATAAAAAAAAAAAAAAATATATAATAATAAGTTCAGGTGTAAATAATTAATAATAATAATGTCATGTCAAAAAAGAATTATGTCAGAAAAGTAAATCTGAATAAATTGATGTCACAAAACATGCAACAATAAGATGGCATGTCAATAAGTCCAAAATGAAATATTTGAATCATTTCTTATTTTCTTATAGTGGTCTTGCGGAGCTGGACAAGAACTCTGCCAAACATTTATATCTCTAAGGTAATCCTCTAATGTATAATATGCTTGTTTGCATAGAGTATTTATTACAAATATTTTAAATTTATTTTTTGTTAATTGCAGCACGGTCTCCGGTATTTTATTATAATTTTTTATACTATATCCCATAAAAGAAGTATGGACTTTAGGTAAGCGAAATTTTGGCTGTACTAGTTTAGATTTATGTCTTGTATTATAGTTATGCCGATCACATTTTTTTGTAAAAAGATGTATGTTTTTCCTAACGTACTTTCATAAATATACTGACAAGGCACTGTCATTATATTAATGTTTTTCAACAGTTCTCTGAAGGAATATGGAATAGGGTTATCGTATGGTAGTAGGCAAGTCCCCCCACGGATCCTTATCCAGTCCCTCCAGGACCTCACACCAAAAACGATCTTTCGCCTCGTGGGTGGCGCGTTGTAGCGACATCGTGGCCGCCTGGTAGTCCTGATTGGCCTCGGCAGTCTCTCCAGTTATAACACCACGCCGGATTCGTTGGTACCGGCGGTGGGATGCCAGGCAAATCGCGTGGAATTGCGCGGTCTCCTCCGACCGGTAGTACACCACTGTACGCCGGGAGCGCCTGGACCGGGGGTCCAGGCGCTCCCGGCATATAGACGCGTCGCATATTGACGTCATCGTTACCCGGAGCCACGACGCGTCCTCTTCTGGATCAGGCAAGATCCCTTGGTTGACCTCTCACCAAGCCGCGACGTTGGCAGCTGCGACGTGCTCGTGCTCTCGATTGAACTGTGTGAGGCCCGAGGTGGCGTTGGGCCGTGACGGTGGGCTGGGACTTGGACGGCCTGGGTTGGGGTTTTATAAGAATATGTATTTGTAATTTATATACTCTAAATTTAAAATGAACTGCTCTATTGTGATTTTCACACATCATTATTTATTTGCCCTAACTTTTATTGCTGCGTAGAATGAAAATATGTTACGCAGCGCTTATTTTCCCGGGTCTAGCTGTCATCGCTGTCAAACACAGTTGTCATATGTTGTTGTCGGGGAAATAAACACTGCTTTGCTTGGAAATGTCGTTCGCATCGTATGCATTTTGTTTTTCTTTTAAAACAAATAGCTATAGGTTTGTTTTAACGAGTGATGTTGAATATACAGTAATTCTTCAAAACAATTGAATTACTTAAGTTTTACTTTATGTAGGCATATTTTATAATCGACGGGGTCGGAATAGGACGTGTAGAAATGGCCGAAACGAGTACAATGAACTCCGACAACAAAGTAGAACAGAACGAGAAGAAGGAGAACATGGTAGGCATCAAGACTGAGGTGGATGTGCTGGTAAAGCGCGAGCCGCTGGAGTGCGTGGTGTGCGTGACCCGTAGCCTCGACTGCGTGGACATCTACAGCACGCACATCAGCGCGTCCGGCGCCAAGCTGAGCCACTTCCTCAACAAGTTCACGCACGAAGACCTCACCGAACAACACAACTGCTCTAAGTTTATGTGCAAGGGCTGCTACGACCTCATCAACGTGTTAGAACAAGCGGAGTTAGAATACATCAAGTTGAAGGAAGCTTTCGAAACTATCATTAGCAAGAATCCACTGTTTGAAGCACAAATGGTGCAGTCAGTTAGGTTAAACACAGTGAAGACCGAAGTTGAACCCGATGATGATGAAGACTATGTGTGTGACAATGTTGATGATGACTCTGATAATGAACCTCTCGCTACTCAAAGTAAACGGAAAAGACATAAAGTTGAAAAGAAAAAGAAAAAATCATCTACAACAAGTAAGCGTAAAGTGAAAAGTAAAACCAATATTGACAGGTAAATGGCAAATTCACCCAATTACTCCTGCACAATAATGTATTGTAACTTACTTTCATGTGAAGATAAAGAGATACCTTCAAAGTGAATTTGTTTAGCTACTGCTTGGATTTCCCTATATGAAAAGAAAAAGTATGATTGCAATTAGTATTGATGCTGACAAGGATGTTAAAAACCTATATTCTAAATACTCTATTATGCATAATGCAGGAAATGGTTATTCAAGATTTATATCCGTGCATAGTGTGAAAGTTGACATGCAGCAAATTTCACATTTTACAAATAGAAAAAAAGTGCAGTATACTGTACAACTGTTCGAGTACATTAACAACACATTTGCGATCACCAACCCGTCTGCCAAGCGTGGCGATTATGGCAAAACCCCTCAATGCTCACCTATATCAGTCGTTGTGGTGATCTTTGGGGGAGGCCTGTGTCCAGCAGTGGACTTCATTCGGCCACAATGATACTGTACATAATAAGTAAACCTATAGAGTCCTTTATTCTTCCCACAAATTAGGCTACCTATATTCATCATATCGGCCATTTATACGTCCACTGCTGAACAAAGGCCTCCCCCATTGATTTTCACAACTGTATCATCATTTTGGGGGGTATTTGCCAATACTCACCACGCTTGGCAGGCGGGTTGGTGAGCGCAGTATGGCTACCATTTCACAGAAGGGACGCTGCTGCCCATCCCTCTGGTATAGAATCCCTTAGTCGCCTCTTACGACATCCACGGGAGGAGATGGAGTGGTGCTATATTCTTAATCCGGACACCACATGGACTACTATACTATATTAATAAGACATAAACTTTTCTGCTTGTCAACTTATTCACACCATGTAAGGATATATTGTAAGTAATTATGGCATGGTTGGTGCAGTGGCTGATATAGTATGCTACTGCGCTCCAGGTTGTGGGTTCAATTCCCGCACAGAACAAATATTTGTTTGATCTGCAGGTAGCTGTTCCGGGTCTGGGTGTATTGTATGTGGAATTTATGTCTGTAAACACACACACAACACAGGAGAAATCCTAGTACAAGGCAAAGTTTTTAAATAAGCAATAAAATTAAAAAAGGCATTAGGTTATAGGCATAAGTATAGATATTGAGCTAATCTAAATGTTAATCACACAATAAGTTGTAAAATAATTAAAAAGAGATTATACTTGGCTATTTGTGATCAAAATATTAAAAATCTTCATAAATAGGAAAATCTGCTTTCACGGATAATAAGTTATTCATTGGTTATTGTAAAATAGATTTGTTTTCTAAAATGTATCCGACAATATTGTTTTAGCTGGAAGTGTGATGAGTGTGGACTGAAGGGTACCACTGGGGGTGACATTGCATTGGCTGCTCATAAATTGGCTCTGCACACTTTAGAGGATCCCAACACTGTGCTCAGGGAGGTCAAGATCGAGGACCCAGTTGAAGGGTTGGTGTTCAATTACATTCAATATATAGAATAGAATAAGTAAATTGATTATGTATCTGGTTTTCAGATCACATAGTCCTATATTCAACAACGGCTTTGGTCCGTGTCTTAAATTTGAAGTGGAAAACTTTGATGATGATGACAGCCTGGCTGCAGATGACTTTAGCAATGAAATGAGACCCATCAAAAAGAAAGTTCTAGTGGGCAGACCGGCCAAGACCAAGTATATGCAGTCGCAAACCAAAAAGAGAAAAGTCAAAGTGGTGCATCAATGTGACCAGTGTGATGCTAAATATACTTCTATATGTGAGTAATGTTTATCTGAGTAATCTAGGAAAATAAAGAGGGTAAGATTGTGCTGAGGTTTGATTATTGCTACTTTAGCACAAGTCGGAACTATATGTTGTAGTAATAGGTTGGACTCCAGCAATAAATTCCTCCACCATCCATCTCCTCCCATGGGTGTCGTAAAAGTTGACTAAGGGGGCCGGAGGATGGGCAGCCGTGTCCTTCGAGTACATTAACTACTCAACTGCAATCGCCAACCCATCTGCCGATTATAGCAAAACCCCCCAATGAGCCCACAACACATCCATATCAGTTGTTGTGGTGGTCTTTGGGGGAGGCCTGTGTCCAGCAGTGGACTTCATTCGACCGAAATGATGATGAATAAATTGTGTTGCTGCTTGCCCGACCAGAACCAATGTTGTTATTAAACAGTTTTAGAACATGTCCTCAGATTAAAATGTATCTAAAAAGAAGTTATTATATTTCCAGCACGCTTGGAGCAGCATAAGCAAAAACACGACGGCTCAAAGCCGCCATACATCTGCGAGGTGTGTGGAGCACACTACAAGCACAAGCGTGCCTGTGACATACACATCGCAATGCACAAAGGTATATATTATTAGATATTATCTGAATGCTGGAGATTGTATTAAGTAACTGAATATTACTCAGGTGTACTATTTATGAACTAAATATTAAGCTGAACCATCTGTTAATTTAGTAAAATGCAGGTAGTTTGGATATGGTTGGACTGCAAAAACGTTTTGAATTAATTATCATATCAGCCAAAAGTCGTTAACTGCTGAACAAACGTCTCCACAGACGAGCAGTTACATGCAGTTATTTTGGGGGGAAGTCGACAGTACTCACCATGCCTGCAGGCAGGTTGGTGATTGCAGAATAGCTTCTATTCCACAGAAAGGACGCTGCTGCCCATCTCTGGTTTAGAGTCCCTTAGTCGCCCTTAAGAACATTCACGGGAGACGAAGTGGTGCTATATTCTTAATTTAGACACCACAGGAATTGTAATTTGAAATGATGACTTGATTAAATTCAAATTCCCTCCCAAAAGGTTGACACAGCTGTGGAAGTCTATGTGGGACGCCTTTGTTCAGCAGTGGCTTCGTCCTGCGTCGTGCGTCCTTTGGGTGATATGATGACTTAGTTCATAATTAAATTCCATTTTATGTTGTTTAAATTAAGATAAATATGATATATATGATAGAGTGGTGAGGAATGAATTGTGGTCAGCATTGTCCGTGAACGGTGTGAGCAGTAATCTCATACGAGCACTGCAATCTCTTTATAGGGATTCTAGTGCTTGTGTAAGGATAAACGGGGCGTACACTGAATGGTTTAGTATCGAAAAGGGTGTTAGACAGGGATGTGTAGCGTCACCGTGGCTGTTTAATCTGTTCATGAACAATTGCTTGACAGATTTAAAAGAGAATGAAAGTGGGTTGAGAATGAATGAGTTACTCGTCAAATGTTTTCTCTATGCTGATGACCAAGTATTACTTTCGTCCTCGGCAGAGGAGTTGCAGGAGATGGTAACTGCTATGAGTGGAGCTCTTGTTAGAAAGGGAATGAAGATAAATGTAAAGAAGACGAAACTGATGGTGTTTGAAAGAGATGAGGCAGTGACAGACTGCAATATCGTGATTGGAGATGAACAAATTGAACAGGTGAATGAGTTTGTGTATCTGGGTTCAAAGTTTACAAGAGATGGAAAGTGTGAGAGTGATATTGAAAGAAGAGTGAATGCAGGAAACATGGTGAATGGAGCTTTGCACTCCTTTATGAACAGTCGGAAGGTGTCTAACAAGGCTCGTTTGGCTGTGCATGAGGGGGTGTTGGTTCCGACACTCATGTACGGAAGTGAAAGTTGGGTATGGCAGAAGAAACATGAAAGCAGAATAAATGCAGTTGAGATGAGAGCGTTAAGAAGTATGATAGGAGTTAAACTGAGTGACAGGATAAGAAATAGTGAGATAAGAAAACGTGGTCTGAAAGAAGATGTAGTGACAAAAATTGAGAAAGGTATGCTGAGATGGTTTGGCCATGTTGAGAGAATGAATGAAGAACGATTGACGAAAAAAGTGTATAAGGCGAGTGTGAATGAAAGTGCTGGAAGGGGTAGACCTAGGCGGACGTTTCAAGACCAAATCAGGGACGTCTTGGAAAAAGGCCAGGTCAAGAGTACCCTAAACCGAAGAGCATGTATGAAGGGAATAATGAAAGTGGACGAAGCGAAACAAGTATGTAAGGATCGTAGCAAGTGGAAAGAAGTGGTCTCTGCCTACCCCTACGGGAGAGAGGCGTGATTATATGTATGTATGTATGTTAAATTAAGAACAATACTTGTATATTAAATGAATGTCCGAATATTCGACACCTGCCTAGTATTTGTTATATATGTAATATCCACATGAATATTATGTTGGGGCCATACTAAAGAAGGGCACACCGCGATAGCAGCGGTAAGACCCGTCATGGAGGAATGACTGGAGAAGCGGCATGGCGCCTACACCTTCCGGATGACGCAGGTACTCTCGAGCCATGAGTGTTTCGGGAAGTATCTGCGTCGAATAGGCCGAAAAAGGACGCCCGGTCGTCATCACTGCGGAGTCTGCCCGGAGGACACGGCGCAGCACACGTTGGAAGAGTGCCCAGATTGGGAAACGCAGCGCCGTGATCTCGTCGCGGCAGTCCCGTTCGACCGTCTTTAGGGACCTCTCGCCGAGAGTTTTGGTACAGTCCATCGTCCTGAGCGAGAGCGCGTGGGATGCCGTCGCCTCCTTTTGCGAGGACGTGATGTTAGCAAAGGAGGCGGCAGGGCGGGGACGGGAAGAGGCCACCTCTGATCCTCGCCGCAGAAAACGAACCGGGCGCGGGCGCCGGAGAAGGGCGCTCAACGATCTCCGGCCTCCACGAGGAGCGGCCTGCGGGCGACGAACTAGGGGCGGCCCGTCGCCCGAAAGGAAACAGGCCCTCTCTGTAAGATAGGTGCGGCCAGCCAGGTCGCACAGGGAACGGGCCCTTCAAACAGTGACGACCTGATACCTGTCGGGGGCGCAGTCTAATGCAGACAAAGCGTACACCCACCCCCGGCTAGAGGTAGGAGGAAGGACACCGTGGGGTTTTAGCCGGTTTGAGTCCGGCATGCCCCTCCGTTATTCCCAAGGCGGAGGAAGACCATGAGGATCCCTACGATAAAAAAAAATAAAAGAGGTGCCACACTAAGGTTAACATTTAACGCCGACTATCGCAATAATTAAGGCACAAAAATATTACATGAAAGAAAGAATCCGTTAAATTGAGTTGCCACACCTGCATTTATACGATACACGATATATCGAGTTATTTGATAAATTAATTTCAAGATGGTGGTTGAACCACTTTTCATTTGTCCACACAGTCACAGAATAATAAATATTAATTCCCAGCCAGCTCAGCAGTAGTTATCATCGATCAACAGTTGCTTCGTGCGGGAAACAAAGACGTACAATCCCATCGCACTCTCGGTGCATACTGACAAACGCAGGTGTGGCCACTACACGCATTAAATAAGGCGCTAAATCTCTATGATGTTCCAAAAAAAACCGCCACCCAAGTTATCGCCTAACGGCATTATGAATACCGTTACAAAATTAGCGCGTTATGTCGTGGCTACGCGTTAAATCTTAGTGTGGCCCTAGCATTATGCCAAAAATAAACAATTTTGAAATAGTTTGACGATGACTTGTATAAACGAAAAAATATGTAAATTGGTTGCAGGAGTTTCAAATGACTGACCTTGACTATTCACTTTCTCATTCAGGTATAAGTGACTGGAAATGTGAAGAGTGCAATAAGTTGTTCCCGTCTAAGAATGCGTTACAGAGGCATAACAATATACACACTGGGAAGTTAAATTATCAGGTAATATACAGAAATACGTCATACATTGGTATGGTTCTCATGTATCTCCAAAATGGCAGAAGTTACTGTAGAAGTTCCTTCTGACAAACATTAGCTATACTGCGCTTACCCATCTGCCAAGCGTGGTGAGTACTCTCTCTACAAAATTCTTCTCAAAATGACGACACAATTGTGGAAATCTAAAGGCGAGTCCTTTGGCTGATATGATGATGAATGTCAGTTAGGACCTAATTCTATTTCTTGGTGAGAAAATGTTTTACGGTTTTCCATTAGGAAATCCTCAGTGGCAGCCCTGAGTTTGGAATATTACTCCTTTGAGTGACCCTTCGAGGCGTATAAGCGGGAATGATACAGTCGACTGCTGCGCTCCGGGTCGTGGGTTCGACTCCCGCACGGAACAAATATTTGTATGATCTGCAGGTAGTTGTTCCGGGTCTGGGTGTATATTGTGTGTGAAATTTGTGTCTGTAAACGCACCCACGACACAGGACAAATCTTAGCGCGGGGCAACGTTTAAAAAAAAAAAAAAAAAAACCAGTGTATGTGAATACAAACGATGTTTCCTGCCCAGTGCGACCTGTGCGGCAAGTCGTTCATCCACACGTCGTCGTTCAAGATGCACAAGCTGTCGCACTCGGGCGTGAAGCCGCACGCGTGCGACGTGTGCGGGCTGGCGCTCATGACGCGCTCGCACCTCAAGCGCCACAAGCGCGTGCACAGCGGCGAGAAGCGCCACGAGTGCGGCGTCTGCGGGAAGCGGTTCTCCGAACGGTCAGTCTCCACCTCACTTATACTCGTATGTGCTGGCTTACCTACTTGTGTATTTTATAATCTGATGTGAATGACATCTGAGCGTTTAGATCGGAATAATAAAGTGAAGTAATTACTGTATGTGAAGTGTACTGTGGGATGACAGATGATATTAGACGATAAGGTGGTATAGATAATAGAGTCCACGCTAGTTTAAATTCGTACACTTTTATTCGTATCCGTAATAACGAAAGCTGAATTACGCATTTGCGATAGGCAAAGCTTGTGGGTAGCAATTTCCTTATTATTTTTATGAAACATTGTTACACACTTGGTTTTCTCCTGTGTCGTAGGTACAGTTTACAAATTTAAATCTCATATGTACGAATACCCAGACCCTTTTTTATTTTGTCGTGGGAAATCTTTCCTCGCCTTGGGAGGGGTAGAAAGGACAGGGACTTTTACTGGCTAAATCCCCACGGCGTTCCTTCCAGTTACCTACGGCGGGAGGTGAGGTGTTTTCCAAGTAAGCATTGGGCCACACCCCTGGCCATCTGCCCGCTACTTGATCTAACGGGCACCGTCCCTGTGCGCCCTAGCCGGCTGCACATATCTTCGGGGAGACGCGCGCAGAACACGACACCATCCCGGGCCTGTTCGCTCCGGACGATGGGCTGAACCACGGCCGGAAACGAAAGTGGTTTATCTTCGACCGCCGCGATGAGCTGGGCACTCCTCCAGCGTTGCTGCGCCCCGTCCTTTAGGTAGTCTCCGCAGTGATGACAATCGGACGTCTTTTCTCAACCTATGCGATCCCGAAACACCCATGGTCCGACTATCCGCGTCAGCCGGAAGGCGAGAACGCCATACCGTCTCTCCAGCCATTCCTCCTTGACGGGTCATACCGCCGCTATCGCGGCGTGCCCTGCACTGGGTTGCACAAGTCGCTCTTTCCATTCCGTGACCAGGATCCGTCAATTCAAGCTCACACCGTTCGCCCCGACTTAGCGCCTCCCCTCGCGACTTATATAGCGACGCAGGGGCTCTCGCTTCCAGATCCCAGGGCAGCGATCTGGGAAGGAAACCCCCCGCTTCGTACAATACCGTACGGTATCCCCGTATCACCTGCGCTGCGGTTTTCGCAGTATAGCGATGGCCCAGCAGCCTTGGTGAAGTGTCCAAGTTGCTGCCGAGGACGAGTCCCAGGTACTTCGTTGTCGATTCGAACGCCTTGTTGTGCGGTTGTGCGCGCCGAAGCCCATGAAAATAGGACCTCCGACTTGTTGAGAGCGACCTCGAGACCCAACGTCCTCCCCGCGCCGCACCAACGTGTCGTCCAGGTAACAAGTTACGCCGATTCGTACGGTGGCCTAGTCAGCCTGCAGAGTAGCTATCTCGGTAAGTGCCAGCTTCAGGTACTGGACTGAGCCAGTCGAAGGCCTCTGCTTCGGCCTCGCCTCGCAGTTGCCACCTTTGGGGCCGGTGCTGCCTCCGCACTTTAGGTCAAAATCTTGTTCTGCCGTGGTCTCTTGCACCCAAATTTCCAGGCTCTCGCTACACAGGTCGTCTCGAGCTTAGGTTTGATGACTTCCAGCCTCCCGAACAAACCGGTTTCCGAAAAGGTTTCAGTACCATAGACCACATCCATACGCTGCGGCAGGTTATACAGAAGACCGAGGAGTATAATCTGCCACAATGCTTGGCGTTTGTGGACTATGAGAAAGCCTTCGATTCGCTCGAAACCTGGGCAGTGCTGCAATCTCTGCAGTGGTTCCAGATTGACTATCGGTACATTGAAGTGTTGAAGTGCTTATACAGAAACGCCACCATGTTGGTCCGAGTACATGAACAGAGCACGGGGGCAATTCCATTGCACAGAGGTGTGAGACAGGGGGACGTAATTTCCCCGAAACTGTTCACCGCTGCAATGGAGGATGCCTTCAAGCTACTGGAGTGGAAAGGATTCCGCATTAACATCAATGGCGAGTATATCACTCACCTTCGATTTGCCGACGACATCTTAGTCATGGCAGAATCGCTGCAAGAGCTCGGCACAATGCTCGATGATCTCAACAGAGTTTCCCAACAGGTGGGCTTTAAAATGAACATGGGCAGGACAAAAGTCATGTCAAATGCCCATGTCGTGCCCATCCCAATATTCGTTGGAGCTCTGTTTTTGAATTTGTTGACGAGTTTGTCTACCTGGGACAAACTCTCCGGTTAGGTAGGTCCAACTTCGAGAAAGAGGTCAATCATCGAATCTGACTCGGCTGTGCAGCGTTTGGGAAATTTCGCAATGTCTTTTCGTCAACAATACTGCAATGTGAGGCATGACACAGGCGATAGTCTTTAACCATTGTGTGTTATCAGTGATGACATATGGAACAGAGATGTGGTCACTCACAATGGGCTTCATAAGAAAGCTCAAGGTCACTCAGCGAGCAATGGAGAGAGCTATGCTTGGTATTTCTCTACGAGAAATCAGATCAGAATCAGAAATGAGGAGATCCGTAGAAGAACTAAAGTTGCCGACATAGCTGAAAGGATTAGTAAACTGAAGTGGCAATGGGCAGGGCGCATTGCTCGTAGAACTGATGGCCGTTGGGGCACAAAGGTTCTCGAATGGAGACCGCGCACCGGAAAACGCAGCGTGGGACGTCTTCCAACGAGGTGGACAGACGACCTGGTGAAGGTCGCGGGGAGTCGTTGGCTGAGCGCGGCATGTGACCGCTCGTTGTGGAAATCTAAGGGGAAGGCCTTTGTTCAGCAGGGGACGTCCTGTGGCTGATATGATGATGATGATAATGAAAGTATATACGCACCCATGAACGTATACCTTCCCGCAGGTACAACCTGGCGGCACACAGCAAGTCGCACGAGACAGCCGATCCGCCCGGGCCGGCCGGGCCGGGTGGGCCTGCCGGGCCCGGTGGGCCTGCCGGGCCGGGCGGGCCAGCCGGGCCGGGGGCCACCCGCGAGCCGCGCCGGCGCTTGTTCCGCTGCACCTTCTGCCCCGAGCGCTTCGAGCGACGGTGAGCCACCCGCCCACATAGCTATGGACCAAAGCACTAACGACACTTTTAGCATCGGTGATCAGCGATTTTGCAGCTACATTGATGCTGCATCGCGTTTTGGCGGCGTGGTACATTTGAGCATGATATCAAAATATGAGGAAAAACGGATCTAGTAGTAGCACATGCTCACGGTGCTGCTTACTCAACTTAAATTGTTGTCGTAAACTGATACTGCCTGAAACGTGTTCTCCGTCACCAGTAATATTTGTATATTATGTAGCTAAGGCTGTTCACTTCATTCAATCATTGTCCCGCCATCTGCTGAAGGCTCGAACTTCATTGCTCGCATACCAGTAAACTTTAAAAACTACTCCATTTAGTACGGTTGTCGATGACGAACCAGTTCACTTGTCTAGTTTGTTTGTACCTGAGCCCTGTACTCAGTAGCGGGAATTACTGGTAACTAGAGATCAGATTATATAAATATTATTGCTATGGTTGCAAATTTTTATTTCCCGATTAAGAATATAGCACCACTCCGTCTCCTCCCATTGATGAAGTAAAACGCAACTAAGAGACTAAACTAGAGGGATGGGCAGCAATGACAAATACCAGCGTATCGTTAAAAGCTGAACTTTGATAAAACAAGTGAGTGAATAGGTGCGTCACACGAACTAAAGCAGTATTGATCCCACAGAAATAGGAAATAAGGAGAAGTACGGGGGCAAAACCGCGCCACCGCGACATGCACAATCTGGGCCAACCGGAAAAAAATTGCCGTTTTATAACATTCCTTTTCAAGCTTTTTTTACCTCAAATTATTTGTGAATAGTTACTTTACTCATTGATAAGTCTTTATAAACTAGAAAAGGAATTTTTCTTTACGAAATGCTTAAAAATCTGTGTCAAGGTAGAGATTTTTCGATATTTCGGAAAATTTTGTGCTACTGTAAATCCGTTAGATTTTGCTGAACATATATTGTGTTTTTTTGGTAGGTATTGACCCAAGCTCTCACCCCCTGCAGTATGTCGTGCTATTTACTGGACACCCTGTATGTTAATTTGTTTAGGTCAAATATTCCAAGCCAAACTAATTTGAACCACTTCCTCTAAACTTAAGACTTTGAAATTTTGCATGGTTCTTGAGTTCTGATGACGATACACTAAGATGATAGAATAAACCTGATGCTGCGGCCAGGAATGTCTCCTCATGAGAACACTCCTCAACGGTGAGTAGCACGGACATGAGTCTTTGCTTACACGATTAATTTTGATAGCTAACCATGATCTCTACCACGAACTGATGCTGCAGCCAGGATTGTCTCCTCATGAAAGCACTTCTCAACGGTTAGCAGCACAGACACGAAACTGCTTATACGTTTAATTTTGATAACTGAACATGATCGTTACCACGAACTGATGCTGCAGCCAGGATTGTCTTCCCCTGAGGGCACTCCTCAACGGTTAGTAGCACGGACCCAAAACTTTGCTTATACGTATAATGTTGATAGCTAAACATGATCTCTGCCATGAACTGATGCTGAACACTCCTCACCGTCAGTAGAATGGACCTTATGTAGTTTGCCGAGATTAGCGTCGACTGTATTGGTCTGCAGTCTTTGTAGGAGAAGGAAAACTTTAAAATCATTATTCTACCGTATTATGTAGTTTGGCGAGTTGACGAGTTCTCGAAAATGGTTACGAACAATTAACGCTAACTAAATAGACGCGTTCTCGAATGGAGACCGCGCACCGGAATAGGCAGCGTGGGACGACCTCCAACGAGGTGGACAGGCGACCTGGTGAAGGTCGCTGGGAGTCGTTGGATGAGAGCGACGGCGGCCTTTGTTCAGCAGTGGACGAGCTGTGGCTGATATGATGATGAAATAGACGCGAGTCTATTTAGTTAGCAGCTAGTTAAGCGGTATTTGAAATAAAATTAAAAACGTCCAATTTAATAGCAGGTTTAGGTTTTAATAGTAATAAATTCTAAGATTAAGTTTCTATAACATGTAATCGTAACATGGGTGGGTGGAACGAGGACAAGGCTGCGGGCACGGAGGGTTGCGAGGGGCCTCGCTGGCTGGAATAGAGCTTCCTTTATTACTACGCGCGATACTACGGCTTTAACATACTTAAATAGCCAAATTATTCCGAATATGTTTGGCATTAGATATAATAGTAATAATCACATTAATTGAGCAATGAGAATAAAATCATAAAAGAAATTATCAAAGGACATCGGCCAAAATAGGCCCAAAAATATTAAATGTAAATGAAAAAACTACTTATATTTTTGTATATTTACCGTAATTTGTACATAGCTCAAAACGAGGGGGGGGGGGGGACTCCACAAGGGAAATTGATTAAAACTTTCTGTTAAAACGATTCTCATTTGAGTGAGTTGCCATATGCAAAATATTTAGACACTTTCGCAGGTATTTGTATATTATATAAATATTTTGTCTTTGGTTAAAACACTAACTGCCAAATCAAATCAAACGTCATGTCAAAACGGTTATTATTAGGAATGTGAATATTATTAAAGTTTTAGTTCTAGAATGTGTCATTTCTTTACTCGTAGTCAGCTTTCACTAGCATTATCTACCCTCGTTGTCTTGCAAAATATAGTATCATATAACCTCAAAATCTGTATCTTTACACACAAATCTTTTTGAATTCCCACAGACAATTTTTATTTTAAAGTGTTTATAATTATTTGCGTAGTTTTGACAGTTTGTGTCTGAATGTCTTAGATTTTCGCGATTATTACACATTATAATAAAACACTTTTAAACGGGTTTTATCGCGTACATTTTTTATTTTTGATTTTCCTGACGTTTCGAATACTTTGCAGCATTCGTGGTCGCAGGATGACTAAGGTGACAGGCGTCGTTACAGATTTTAAAAAGTTATTTTATTTTATCTACCGTACAATTTTAATCAAAAAATTAGTTTCGATGCACGCAGTAATCACTCACAGTGTCTTGATGTTTCTTAGTGCGGTATCTTGTTTGGGACTTTATTATGTTAATAACTGGATTCCAAACAGGTGGTACCTGCCAACCATCTTTCTCTATTAGTTTGATATAATCGCTCTTTTTCGTCGACATGTTAAGTGGGCCGGATTTGTGGCCGGTCCCCTTTGCTTTGCTTACCGGCCATCAAGGTCACTCAGTCATCAGTATCATCCGCCGGCGAACCGACCCACTCCTCATGACACCGTTTGCCACATTCCCGATCTCCGACCATCTCGCTGACGCCACGTGCGGGTGCGCAGGTACATGCTGGAGCGGCACTCGTCCGTGGTGCACGGGCGCACGCTGGAGCGGCCGCCGCCCACGCCGCGCAACACCATGAGCAAGCTGCTCAAGGCGCAGGCGCAGCGCCGCACGGGTGAGCCACCGCGTCACGATTACGCCGAAACGAGTCCCTTTAAAACGGAGGATCTGTGTCCATCACTCCTTTTCAGCTCGTTTTTGACTATAACGGCACGGTTGGTGCAGTGGCTGATACAGTCGGCCGCTGCGCTCCGGGTCGTGGGTTCGATTCCCGCACGAAACAAATATTTCAAACTCAAACTCAAACTCAAATTTTTTATTTCATATAGGCCCTAATAGGCTCTTACACGAAAAGTCAAGCTAAGTGCACAGTTCGGAAAAGTCGGTCCTATGGAGAAGAGCCGGCAAGAAACTCCATATTTATACGATCTGTAGGTAGTTGTTCCGGGTCTGGGTGTATTGTTTATGAAATTTATGTCTGTAAACACACCCACGACTCAGTAGAAAAGCTAGTGTAGGGCAACGTTTTTCTAAAAAGAAGTGTGTGTGTGTCAGCTCCGACGCACGATTGGAGTTTACTCCTTACGAACGATAATTTTGATATGTATCGAAAAGAAAAAGAGGGTAAATCAACACATCTTCTAAAATGATAAGAGAAACAAACATATATCTGTAATTATTCGGATTATTTATATAACTTCAACAAAAGCGTATTACATAAAGTTTGTTACAAAATAATAATATGATTTGTTTAATAGTACATAAAAATACACGTATCAACGCATGGAAGTACAAGAAAACTTTAAAATCAAAACATTAAAAGTTGATGGTTAGGTTGCTGTTTATGTACGTTGTATAGATACAATAAATGCTACTATATGTATTTATTATACAGCATGCATACCCTGTACTCGGCAGCAGTATACAAGTTGCGGCAGAACTTCGTAATACGCAGGCACACAACACACACGTACAAACATACGCACACATTCAACTCTCAGACGAGAGGTAGTGAACTATACAGTGAGACCACGAAGCATCGCACAAAAATGAGGCCCCGAGAATAAGATACGCTGTGTAATGTATTCCATCTCATTCTTTTGCACGTTCAATCCCACAGATATATATGTTTGTCTCTTTCTACGTAACGCCTCAACTTTCCGAGTGTTACATTTTACTGCTCATAAAATTTCCGTACCGGGCCTTATAACTCAAATCGTTTCTTAAGAAGTAAACTCCAAATAAAAACACGATAGAATAGGATGCCGGTACTGTATCATTTTAATACAATATTTGAATTGACATTACCAAGACTCAGCAAAAAGAGTAAAACCTCATTACAATTCCTTTTCTTTCATACAGATGTCGATACGAAGGACGACCACAGCTCAGATTCCCGCACGACGCCCATCACTCCTCAAAAACTTATCGCACAACTGTGTAAGTTACTCAAAACATTTTACTGCTGGTAAATCTCGTATGGCAAGAAGCCAGCCAAGTACCACCATAGTGCCAGATATTCTACTTCCAAGCAGTAGCAATTGAACTTAAACATTACCGTGGCCAGGTTTAAAGGCTACTGTGACTAGTAAAATTACTAGTAACAAGAGACTCAATAACTAAAGTCCCGAGAAAACGAGTGAAATGTGGTGCCATGCAAGACTGCACCATTTATATTTATGCCTTGTGGAAATTCTTCGTGAACTTCCTTCGCCCCGGGGAAGGGCGAAGGGGTATGCTGGACTCCTACCGGCTAAGACCACTGGAGCGGTCATCTACGTCACCTAAGGGGGGCTCCAGGATCACATTAGAGCCGCCCACTGGTGCCACGCCTACAGGCACATCTCTGAGAGGGTGACTGTAAAGCGGTCACCCCCTCGGGGAGATTGTATAGGATACCCCAAAGCGTCCCACGGCAGCGCGTGTCCACATGCGTGCTACCGTCTTCTCTTGGGTCGCTCGGTGTGGGCACGCAGATTCCCCAATCTACGCACCCGCGAACCCAGAGGCCCCCCGCCTTATAGTAACGGCAGGTGGTTTCAGGCGTATGGGAAAGGGCGCCAGGGATGCAAGACTATTCCTAAATAACATTACTGCTCAATATTTCACCGTGTTACGCACGGCGCACAGCGTGGCTTCTAGGAGGTTTCTTTACTATCCCCCAGAGATACGCCTGGGTGGCTGGCCTCCATACAGTCGACCCCCCAGTACGTTTATTTTGATTAGGATCTACTAATGTGGAATATTCGTCAGTAGATATGTCCACATAACATATTTAAGAAAAGAAAGAAAGAAAGAAAATAAATTTATTTGGATAGATAGGGCAACACACATCACTTACAGGAAGCATAAATTGAGTAGATAAAGCAAAATAAAATACAAACAAACCATTAACAAACATATTGAGACATCAACATACAACAAACCATGCAATATTTAGCACTTGGCATTGCATTTAGTATGTCAGCCAAACGTTTAAATGTCATCCACCGCTGAACAAAGGCCTCCCGTAAAGATTTCCACAACTGTGTCGTCCTGTTCGTCCTGTTGGGGGAACTTGCCAGTACTCACCTCACAGTAATCACCGCGCTTGCTGGTGTCTAACTATATTTACAAAATAAGGGTCTAAAGTATGGCCTGCCTTAACCTATGCCTATATATTACACATCAAATAATATGAACGAATTAGTTCTCGCGGCGGCCGACGGGGGCGTCGTCATCGCTAAAACCACGATGCGGCTGCGATTTTTCTTTAATTTGTGGCGACACCTACATCGCCAGCAATAGAACTACAAACTTACAACGACATCTACTCGACTATTAATTGCAACTCTCCGATGACGTCAAAGAATCCTGAATCACGCTATTAGAGTATTCGCGCAACGCAGCATATATACAGTCGTCCAACATCAACCGTTGGGCTTCGGCCCGCCAGGCATACCATCCGCCTGGCTGGAGGATCCTCCCTTTTCTATGGAGGAACACCACACCTTGTTCCCCATATTGGTGACCCCGACGTGATCACCATGTTCACCATAATGGTGATCCCTGACCATGAACATCAGAGCAGCCTTCACGATGCAGAGAAGCAATCACTTGGCATCATCGCTATCACTCCCCATCCAATCCCAAGAAGAAGCAAGCAGCAAGTCACACTGCCAGCCAGCAATCTCGGCTACAAGGTTACACCACACGCTGCAGCAAATGCAAGCCTGGTCCCTAACCACATCAGCCCCTTCTCTTCAAGCATGGCACCGCACACTGCACCTACGGCCGGTCAAAGCAGAGCAACTTCTCCTGGTCTATGCAGCAGTCAGCCACTACGCTTCACTGAACCATTCCGACTCACTGGAGTATACGTAGCATCAGCCCCGACGCACTAGGGATATTCACCGTAAACAGTTCCGACTCACTTGGACCTCACGGCATTCAATTCCGACGCACTGGAACCATTCACTGGCACATTGGGAACATTCAGAAGACGCAAGAACAGCTGACTCATCAACCACGGTCGGCTCCGGTCTTCGGGGGGGAGTGATGTGGCGACACCTACATCGCCAGCAATAGAACTACAAACTTACAACGACATCTACTCGACTATTAATTGCAACTCTCCGATGACGTCAAAGAATCCTGAATCACGCTATTAGAGTATTCGCGCAACGCAGCATATATACAGTCGGCCAACATCAACCGTTGGGCTTCGGCCCGCCGCATACCATCTGCCTGGCTGGAGGATCCTCCCTTTTCTATGGAGGAACACCACACCTTGTTCCCCATAAATTCTGGACTTTTTACTTATGCCCGACGATTGTTCGTGCACTGTCGTCACGTTCACTGAGTAGAGGTATACTTTTAATTATGCAACGGGGAAGGCACTTAACCACATTGGAAATATGTATAACAGTGAGTTGGGCGAAACGCCGCACCGACAACATCGGTATTGCGGGTTGCTACAACTTGATCAAAACATGTTTTATGAGAAAGAAAATGGTTTATTATATTAATATTGATCACAAATGTGAAACTGACAAATACTTGCGACATTTTGATTTAAATGATTTAGGCTCCCTATTAAATTTAATTCTCATTCTTATGAACAATTTTAGTAAAAACTCAAGAGGAGTACAATCACAAGGTTTTGCAAACTCCTTTTTGTGTGTCAAGTCGTTTAAGCTCAATTTTATCACCAGTGGAAGAACTAAAATATTGTTTTAAATTATGTTCTTATAACTAATGAATTAATAAAATGAAATGGATGCGGGCGGCCGCTCATTCTGGAAATCTGTGAGAGAGGTCTTTGTTCAGCAGTGGACGTCCTTTGGCTGAGATGACGATGATGACAAACTAAAGAAATCATCTCGAGGTAAACACCATTTTTCAAGAATGAAATTACGATTATTGAGCGAAACATGAGAGCGATACCCCTAATTACTATTACCGGACTGTGCTATGGTCGTTCGGTACGCGTGCCATCCCGCGTCTCACCGCTTGACCAGGGTCAACCCTATACGGCCGCCGAGTCGAATCACTGATAGACATATTTCCACCGTGCTAGAACGATAAATGTAAAACCATCTCTAGTCGAGATATATTTTTAACTAACTATATTTTTGTCGAAACATCTATACAAATAAATAAAATTGAAGTGTCTGTTTTTAATGTCAAAATAACAGCTTTTTACTAAATGCATATGAAAGTATATACGGTACATATAACAAACAAACTATATTGTTTTTTTTTTGTTTGTTCCGGGTAATCTCCGAAACGGCTAGAACGATTTTGATGGAACTTTCACTGGCAGATAGCAGATGTTATAAGGAATAACTAAGGCTACTTTTATTTTGGAAAAATAATTAGGGTTCCGCGCTAAAAAAATAAAACCCTTGAAATCCAATATATAGATTCTATGTCAAGTGCCTATGCCTACCCTTTTTTTTTTTTTTTCATTATTGATCCGGTGGAAATACCTCATGTACTTCCTTCACCCCGGGAAAGGGCGAAGGGGCATGCCGGACTCCTACCGGCTAAAACCACCGGAGTGATCATCGTCGGCACCGAAAGGAGGCTCCAGAAACTCGAAAGATCTCCATCTAGAGCCACCCATTGGTGCACGCCTTTAGGCACATCTCGGAGGAGATGACTGTAAAGTGGTCATCCCCTCTAGTGGAGGGAAGGCGACTGTAAAGAGGCAGGCATCTCTCGAGGGGATTGTAAAAGATTCCCCCGAGGCCTCACTATGCGCTGTGCTGCGCACACAGCGGTACGTGACCACATGCGCACCGCTGTCTTCCCGGGGGTCGCTCGGTATGAGCACGCAGATTTCCCAATAAGCGCGCTCGCGACCCCCAAGGATGTCGAAGTACCCTAAATGTATTTTAAATTAAACGCGGGTGAAACCGCGGGTCCCAGCTAGTAACTAATATATTTGATCGTGTGTTGCAGCCTCCTCGTCGATAGCAGCCTCGGGCCCGTGGGGCAGCTCGTACGCGGCCGAGTTCCTGCGCCAGGAGTACCCGCACTGACCGGCGCGGGCCACCGTACGGGACGCCCTTGTGCACCGTGGACCATGCTGTACATCCATAAGCTAACCTGCGGGCCATGAGACGAGGCAGAGCCACCACGCAGATCGCCGCAGCCAAACATGAGATGGGTGACTTGAGCTTACTGGGTCTGGAAAGACATAGTTGATCATGGTTTCACGCTAGTCTGGTTGCCAAGGTCAGACGAGGTCTCTTCGTTGTTAATAATGGTAAATGTAAGCCGGTCTGGTTAGACAACATTTCTAAATCTGACGAGTAAGCGAAGTGAGTACAAAACTGGTGATCGCCAAGTTCATATTGGACAGTGTGGTAGCTGGACCACAGAATACAGGCGCCTTTTCATGAAAACAACTTGAAATATGAACAAGTAGTATGACGCTACATTACCTGTTCAGAGAGAAAGAGGTCGCGAGTCAAATGTATATCGTTCGCATAGATTAAACTATGTCAATCTGTTAGAATCTCCTTTGACGAGGTCCTGTGTACACTAAAATCAATTTCAGCAACTTGAACAAATTCCAAATAAATAACCTAACTCTTCCACCAACTTCAGTCTTGCATAGCGTATAAATATCCAAATGTAAATATTAGGAAGTTAATAAATATATATATATATATATAGATAACATAAATATTATTATAACTAACAAATATTGTAAAATAACATTATAAATAACTATTATTTAGGAAAAATGTACTATAGTGTTATAATTGATATGATATTTTTATACTAAACTCACCCCTGGAATCATTTTGTTTGAAGCGATATCATGGTACGACTACCTGATTTATGTTATTTCTATTATGCATTTGTATTATATTAAATTAAAATACAGTTAATTAAACACACTGGTTTGATTTAATCGCGTTCGTGTGTCCTATCCGGTGCTCAATACGAGCCTAAGGTTCCACGGATATACCTCAGCGGTCGGTCAATCGTATCGATTTATTTATCGCCTTAATGCTGTTAGGTCGGCGCCAACGTTGCTATCCCTACAGTTTCTCGTACGAGAACCAGATTCAGAGGTCCCGGCACGAGCTTACATCCATATCGTATGATTTTTTGTTTGTCTGATATTTCCAGTACTTTAAACCAAATTGGTCTCGTGTCTTTTGGTCCTTTTAAGAAACAGGATCAATTGGCATCGAAAAAAGTTTCGTCAACGATTTTTTTTCCAAAATCTGTGAAAGTAGGTCAATAAAATTTTCAAAAGATAAGGTTAGTCTCCTAAGACCTTTTCCCTGTAGCTACAATGGTTAAGGTAACTGACCTTACAGCTTACAGCCCCGTTTCAAAAACCAACTTGTATAGTTACGTCTTCAGAAAAGTAAGCATCAGAAATCCGAGAAAACCACAAATCAAGTATATTTTTCTCAAGAATCATTATTTCTGTTAGTGTTAGCAGTGATCCGGTATGTACTCGTACGTATTATTTACACTGTTTCATATTATTTTGATCTTACAGTCTATGTTGGCTGCGTTTCAAAATAACCAATTTTTTTTTTAATAAGAAAGAAAGAAAGAAAAATCGTTTATTGGCACATACAAAACATTTTAAACAAGTGGTTAAAAACATATTAAAGATAGTAAAAAAATAATAGAAAAACTTTGATGTCTTACATTTTATACCTCAGTGCCAAAGGGGCGAACAGCTCAGCATTATGTTAGGTGTCAGTACAGAGCACTGGCCACCTAACGCTGGTTTTCAGCTGCAACCCACGAGAGCCTACGCTCGAATACACCAAACACGTTACTTCTTTGATTTGTATTTGTTATATCGTGTAGTTTTTTATGTATACATGTGACGTGTAAATATTGTAAGTGTGCAAAGTAAGAAAATAATTACTCGAGTACACAAAACAAGGCCCAGAGTACGCAAGTACACAAATGACTGAAATAGTATACAATGCGTACTATTCGTACCCTTCTGGCAACGCTGGTATTACCTATTTGCCGATAGCGACTAAACAGGCGAAGATGTCCGACGCGCCTCTGTCGGACAATTAATGAACTAAAAACGTTCATTCTTTTTAGTTCCACTGGTGGCTACTTTATTGCTACTGGCGCTAGTAACTGTGCATCCTCCACAAATAGCGACAGGCGGGCGATGCCTTACGGAATACCAATTTTTTTGACACTGCCACCGGTGGATCCTTAAAGATAAAGATATATTTATTGCCAGAATGCAGTACATAGTGGTCTTAGTAATTAATTATTTGATCGTACATTCTACCATAACAATGGTGTGCAATCAGCAGATACGTAATAAAATAGCTGCTATCGCGTCTGCTGTTGCTATTTTTAACTAATCAGCCCGCCGGTTTTGCGCAGTGGCTAAGAAATTTGCTTTCTGCGCAACGTATCGCGGGTCGATCCCCGCACAATCGAATATTTGTATGATCTACAGATAGTTGTTAGTTGTAATTGTACACACACCACAAGAGAAGCATTGTTGTGGGTTTTGTTATTTAGTTTCCAATAAATGTTTATAAAGAAATAGTTATTATAGAACATTACATTGAATGTTGCAGTGTAATTACTCAAACATTGACTGTAAATTGCAATACATCGTATTGCGGTATTCTAAGGCAAGCCAGAGTTGAACATCCTGCGGGCACTTATGGGGCTCCACTCCAACCGACCAATAAAGGTAAGCCGGAGACCAGGCCCTGATTGACTCTCTGGAGCATTCCGGGTCTGCGCACCACGCCACGTCGTCACTCACATTCAGCTTTCCACAAGCTGCCCTGCGTTCTGTAAGCTTCTTATTAGATCTCCTAAAATTATACTTTTTGAAGGGAAACTTCTTTAGCACCGTTGTGATTTGAAAGTTCGATGAAACGAATAAGCGATACTAAAAAGAGACAAACATATTCATAAATAAGATTTCGCCTGCGAGAGAATGAGATAGAGTACAAGTATACAGTGTTTCCTATAATCTTCGTCTCCTCTTTGTTCGGGCTTTCTTTGTCGCCCCACAAACTAGACCAAACTAGACTGAACTAAACTGAACTCGACTGAATTCGACTGAACACGACTGAACTCGTCCGAACTCTACTGAACTCGACTGAATTCGACTATACTCGACTGAAATCAACTGAACTTGACTGAACAAGACTAAACTCGACTGAAATCGACTGAACTCGACTTAGCTCGACTTAACTCGATTCACTCACCTAACCCGACTTAGCTCGACTTAACTCGACTGAACAAGACAGAACTAGAGAAGAAATCATATCGGCCATTAAACGTCCACTGCTGATCAAAGGCCTCCCCCATAGATTTTCACAACTGTGTCATCATTCTGGGGGGCATTTGCCAATACTCACCACGCTTGGCAGGCGGGTTGGTGAGCACAGTATGGCTACCGTGTCATAGAAGGGACGCTGCTGCCCATCCCTCTGGTTTAGATTCCCTTAGTCGCCTTTTACGACAGCCACGGGAGGAGATGGAGTGGTGCTATATTCTTAATCCGGACATCACACGGAAGAAAAAATGAAGAAAAATGAAGGAGAAGAAATGAATTGAGAAAAAATTGTGCTGCGTGTATGCAGTATGCACAATTACCTAATTCAAGATTTTACAACGTGGCTAGATTATAGCGACATTAATACGACTAATTTTATGTAGATATAAGTAGATAACAATAACCTTTCCACCCAGTTGCTCTTTCTAATAATTAGCCTAGACAGATACGAAAGATTCAAAGATATAGTTGCAATGAAAGTGAGCGAGTGAGAGATTCCCTCTTTGAGGGAGAGATATATCTCACTCGCGAGTAGGCGTGTGCAGAACGGCTATATATTGATAACGCGTTATAACGATGCGTGATTTAAAAATCACCTATAACTTTCTTCGTTGAGCGCCGCGGTTTTGTTAACGTTGCGGTCCACAACAGAGAAATAGTTCCACATTTGTCCTCTTCGAGACATTTTAATTTAATATAACACTTATTTACGTAAATAACAACCTAAACATGTTAATTTTTATTAACACTAAACTAAAATACTTATTTTTGAAGTTTCACAATACAAACTTAATAGTTTAATAGTTCAAAGTTCATAATGAAATAATAACAACATTTCAAAACTATCACGCAATCGCTCGCAATCTCCCGTAAAATACAACTTATGTCGTCAAGCGAGCCGCACTGATTTTGTTCAAATATAATCGTAGATCAAAACGACTGTCGAATAAAAACAATTATCCTTCTATTATTTATTAGTTTTGATTAAATACTGATAAGAATCTAGCTCTTATAACTGTGCAGTGAAAGCATAATTTTGCATGTGGCATAAAATAACGTCTAAGATATATTCGTTTCATTTTAATAGGAATCTAGCTCTTATGACTATGTGTTGAAAGCACAATTTTGCATATGGCACATTATGAAATATGTGAAGTCGGGGAAGCTGTGGTCGTTTAGTTATAAAAATAATAGGGCAACATAAATAACCGTTACCTGGTTTAATAAATAATAGATGATATGATTATTTTTAAATAATCGATTATTTATTCAGCTACCTAATATATCGAACACTCCTACTCGCGAGCGACTCATCTCTAGAGACTAGAACTAACCAACTGACTTAACTTTGTTTATAAGTATTTTAGTTATTTATAAGATAAATATTCTGTTACCTTGGATAAGAAACTGTTATGAGTTTGTAAATCTTTTGTTGGGTTGATGGTTCGTCCAATGCCCATAATAAATGAAAAAAAAAAAAAAAAAAACTAACCAACTGAAACGACTATTGTTGATTTGTCAATGTCAAGACTTGCTAGGGAAATGTGACCTACCTAAAAATATTTATGATTTATTAAAATTTCCTATTTTATATAATTCTATATTTCAATTCATCCAAAGTACAATTGGATCTGTATGAATTTTAGTTATTATGTGCATAGTTAATTTTTGTTGTTGTAAAGATATATGTATAGATACATAATTTTAAGATAACTTTGTTTATTTTGTAATTTGCGTTTATAATTTATAAGTGGTAGAGTCATTCTTAACTTTGTTTATAAGTATTTTAGTTATTTATAAGATAAATATTCTGTTACCTTTGATAAGAAACTGTTAAGAGTTTGTAAATCTTTTGTTGGGTTGATGGTTCGTCCAACGCCAATAATAAATGACACAGACTAATTAGAGATACTACGTATATAAATGAAAAAAAAAAAAAACTAAGCAACTGTCAGTCCGTTGTTCAAATAATTGCTGTTTAGTTTTTCGGAATTCTGGTGTAGATTTTATCGTAATAGATCATAACTTTGTACTTAAAATGGCTGAAAAATATAAGGATGATGAAATACAAATTCGCACTGCTAAAAAGGAGGACATGTCGGCTGTGGCTGAAATGATTCAGGTAGAAATTTCAGTCAATATTATATTAACTATGTATGCCATTGATATGAATGCAAATAAAATTTATCTTCAGTTCTTATAATTGTCACCAGGAGCTTGCTGATTTCGAGAAAATGTCTAAAGGACCTAAAATGTCTGTGAAAGGTAACAAATAAAGTGCATACCTATTTCAAACCCGAAAGCCGGATTTATGCCTTCATATAATTAAAAGTTGCCTTAATTAAAAGTTTACTTTTAATCAAACCGTACCTATCTATGTACGTTAGGTCCTAGATTTGGGTCCCATTCCAAGCTAATTAATAATAATCTCTTTCTCTGTTAAGAAATTCACTACAGCACTCCAGGATCTGGTATGGTGTCTAGCAAGTTAGTAAGTTATATAGAGGATCTATATAGTACGTTCAAGAACTGGACATTCAGCAGTATACAACACAGTACATGCATTTAAAAATGGAGTATGCAATGTTATTGGGACATACTTTCTATCAAGCAAATTTAAATTTTCAACCCTATCTGAGTTATCCAATTTGACTTTTTAGACTTACAACATGATGGGTTTGAGAGGAAGCCACCTGCATTCCATTGCAAAGTGGCAGAGGTGCAACGTCCTGGCATGCAGCCTGTTGTTGGGTATGCGCTGTACTTCCCTACTTACTCCACTTGGGAAGGGCGCTCTATGATGTTAGAAGATCTGTATGTGCGGACTAGTCAGAGACAAAAAGGAGTGGGGAAACGATTATTTAAAGCAGTTGCAAAGGTATTTAATATGGCTTGTATGTACTACTTATTAGTTCCTTGTTTATGCTTTATTTTACCATTATAATTAAATTAACTTTGAATAGAATAAGTGCAGGCAGGCTATTAACTGTCTGGTCTAATTGATAGGTATTCCATATGGCAATGATTAATGGCTTTGTGCTTTTTCTTTGACGTCATGCTCAGCTATTTATGGAACTTATTTTTAATAATTGAATGTAGAATATTAGCTGGAAATTATATCATAATAAAAATAGTATTGAGATAATTTCAGGAGGCTTCCACAACTGGGTGCTCCCGCCTTGACTTTCATGTATTAGAATGGAACCCCGCACGGTCCTTCTATGAGAATAAAGGTGCTGTGAATTTGACCAACAAAGAGCAGTGGTGTTACTACCGGCTTGATGGTGAGGCCCTGCAGAAGCTATCCCTCGAGCATATGGACTAACATAGACTGGGAACAGAAACGCAGTGCTGTGTGCTCACTTATATATTTCATTTTACAATTAATTTACAACAGACTTCACTTTGTACATATACCTATATCTAATTTATATTTTTACAAGAACTTGAGACTTGTTATCAACACTTTTTAGAAACTCCTATTTAGTTTTATTTATATGTTGGCTACATTTAACTAATAAAAGTTCATTTTGATAATAAGTGTCCAGTTTTCCAATACATACTGTGATAAAATGTGTGCAGGACCATATGAAATAAACAGCTTTAATAATAATAAATTTTAAGGTTTCTTTTTAACGATTATTTACAAGTAAAATAAATGCCTTTTATTGAACTTAGACTCGCTCACATGTCTCTCACACACACTCTCAGGTCACCTCATGTCAATCTCAAACAGGCTAACATTTGCAGTTTAAATATCAGATCTTATAAGATTCCATAGTTGCCCACATGCGTCCGAGTCATCTTAACTATTTAGTCGTAGTTCATACAGCAGTAGCTTCAGATTCTTAGCTAGAAAACACATTAAACTCGGAAATATTAACATATATTGTATACCTATAGATATTTTGTTTTGTTTTTAAACCATGAATCGTGTTGGAATGGCTGTCAAGAAAAAAACCACAACCAGATTAAATAATAGCTACTATGCCTGTAAACAACATCAGCGTGGATATGTAAGCAGTGGGATAAAGGTTTAATTGCTTGTTTAAAATATAATATATCGAGTCCTGATCGCCGACTAAATTTGTATCGTAAGATATGGAGCTTACGATAAAAACAAATTCTATGAATTATCGCTTAGTTACGATAAGTCGGCGGTTAGGACTCGATATTATTATTCGTACTTTAGTTACTATAGAGTAGATCGTACATCTGCGTCAGTGCAGCAGCTCATATTAGGAAAAGAAGAACGACTGTGAAGCTTATCTTTGTACTACAGAATATTAGTTACAACATTTATTTTATCAAACACGCGTTGTAATTTTTTTTGCCGTAAATTGGGTTATCAAATGTCTAACTATTTGGTCATCAAATTACCGATGGCTTGTGTAACATTGTTCATGTGTCGTAATGTGAATACTGTTCAAACTTAAATATCTAATTACTTATCTACGTGGTTTTATTTACAAAATACAGCATCTAAGATCACTCTCAGACTAGCTGGGTGCAACGAGAAATATCTCGCACAAAGAGAAATGGAAAGATTTGGTCCTGCGCTGACTGGATTTGCCAGTCTAGAAGCTTATAAATACATAGTTTGAATCATTTCTAATAGATTATTAGAATATCATTAGACTAGTTGTTGAGATTACAATTGTCATGGAACGTTAACATATCAAAAGAGTTAATACTTGCGTTACCATTGTGTCAGTCAGTATGGCAAGGTGCCCCCAGAGCGACTAGGTACCTACATGATACATCACTAATTAATACACTATACTTATAATTATAACTAAATACCTATGTACATTCGTTTGATCGGAACACAACATTAATTTTTTACTCTATTTGTCGATTATAATATCTAACAGTTTAACTAATGGAAGTTGAGATTGCTATTAGTTATCGATAATTAAAATCTATCGATAAATAGACAAGGGAGCTAAACAGCTCAGGTTGCGTCATAATAATACGTTTGCTCCCACGCTGTCCTTACTCGCGGCGAGTTGAAAGAATCACTGCACTTTAGAGGAATCGTTGTAATCACATTCGTAAAACGATAAATTTGTTCATATCGGTAGTCCACGCTTATCATGGTTCACTTCGAAATCGCGCCGTCAAAAACGCGCGTCCTAGAAGCGTGTCAGTGCTTCACTAGCGTCGCCCGCGGCCGGCCGAGCGCGGTGGCGCTGCTACGTGGACGCCATGAGCTTGGCGTGTGCTGTCACATTGCGTTGGTGCAGGAATCCACTTCCTTCCTCCTCCTCGCCGTTGCCCAGACCGTACTGGAAACGAAACAAAAACCCAATGAGTTATTATGATATTAGGACAAACGTTTAATGTTTCAGTCTGGTACTGTGTGGGAAATACCTATAACATAATTTCCGTGGGGATAAATCATCATTATGGTTTGAAGGAGATTAAAAATCAAAACTAGTAGGCAGTTACCGTGACCAGGTCATATCTATATTATCGTATCTACAAGCAGGATGTACCTACTAATGTATGATGATGATGTATTGATGATTTTAATTCATCATATTGGCCAAAGGACTTTTACTGATGAACAAAGGCCTCCCCCACAGATTTTCACAACAGTGTCGTAATTTTGATGGAATTTGCCAGCAGTTACCACGTTTGGCAGGTGGGATGGTGACTACTACATATTACTACTGTTTCACAGAAGGGACGCTGCAGTTTACATTCTGTATAGTTGGAAATACCAAAAAAGCATGCGACTTAGAGTGGGTATCTTTCTGCCTCTCTTCATTTAGAAAACCCTTCAAAGGGTGGAGGAGATTTGTAAAGAAATCTACTGACCTGTAACGCGTGCAAGTAGTGTTGTTGCGAGTGATAGTGTGGCCCAGAATGTGCCGGATAGGAGTCGTAGCCGTTAGCGTTGCTGGGCTCGCTCTTGATGTTGAACAGTGAGGGGTTGGAGAGGAAGGGCGCGGCGGGCAGGCCGAGCGGGTACTGCGCGTGCGCGTGTTGCTGCGCGTGCTGCTGCGCCTGCGCGAGCTGCTGCGCCTGCGCGAGCTGCTGCGCCTGCGCCAGCCCCGCGTGCTGCGCGTGCGCCAGCGGCGACGAGTCCGGCGTCGCGTGCGTCTCGCGGCCCTTGGACGCGCCGTGACCAGACATTGACTGTGTCAGCGGCAGCGGCATCTCTGGCAGGCTTTGCTTGCTGTCTGTAATTGGAATAGACTGTCGCATTAGGCACACGCGATTTCTTCACGTTAAATACCTAAAGTCATAATTCAAAAGATCCTAAGTCTAAATACATATATGAACGAAACCCTTGTCGTCTCGTTAATGTAGGTAATCTTGTTTAAAAAGATTTTGTGCTCATCTAAGTATATCTACAGATGACAGAACTCGGGATAAATTAATACGGTAGTGAGTGTCAATATAGTTTACGTACCTACGTCGTACGACAGCTCGAAGTCTATCAGTCGATTCGTGAAACGAAAAGCTCAATTAACTAACGCCACTGACCACTGACCGCGACGTGGTGTTGAATGCTGAACGGACCTTCCAAAACAGTAAAAAAAATATCGTACCATCCATCCCTGGGGAACTGTGGTCATCTTTCTTGTTGCCATCTTGTGGTGGCTTCGATCCGTTGCCAGATTTCTTCGGCTTACGTTTTCGCGTCTGGATGCCGTCCTTTCTCATTGCTAGAGGCCTGATAAAGAGAGAAATTTAATGTTTCTAAATGTATGTCAACAAATATTTGTTTTTCAGCTTAAATAAAAGTTTACTTAGTTAAGTATTAGTAGGTAGGTGGGTAAGTTTAGTATTTACTTACTATGAAAAGTATTATAATCATCATATCAAACAAAGGACGTCCACTGATGAATAAAGATCTCACCCATAGGTTTCCACAATTGTGTCGTCACTGTTTGCCAGTAGGTACTCACTACGTTTCCTCGTCCCCCGAGTTGAGAGGGTAGTGGGTGTATTACACCGGTGCTACCCAATCTCGGGGGACCGAGCGAGGAAGTTCGCCGTCTCTACCGGGGGGTCGTGCGGTCCGTGGCCCTCTACGGGGCGCCTGTATGGTCATCCCGGCTGTCAGGCGTCCAGCGCGGCAACAACCGCCCCGGCTCCTAGATCCAACACGCCTGAGCCCCCTGCCGACGCTACATTGGCTCGGGGGTTACGGGCGCGTAGATTGGGGCGTACTCATACCAAGTGACCCCGTGAAGACGGCGGCGCGCATGTGGTCAGGTGCCGCCTTGTACGCATTACAGCGCTCAGCGAGGCTTGGGGTGAAGTGCCTGGGGGCGATCATTTTACAGTCATCTCCTCCGAGATGTGCTTAAAGGCGTGGCACCCGTGGGCGGCTCTAGGAGGACCTGGAGCCCCCCCTTCGGTGCCGAAGATGACCGCTCCAGTGGTTTAAGCCGGTAGGAGTCCGGCATGCCCCTTCGCCCTTCTCCGGAGCGAAGGAAGTTCATGAAGAAGTACCACCCCAGTGCTGATGTTCGCCGCTTAACTTTAGACATTACTATGTTCCGGTTAGAATGGCACTGTACCATGCCAGTAAAATTACTGGGCTTAAGATTAAATAATGTTTTGAGGTGACGAGCGCAGTGTGGTGCCACGTAAGACTAGTACAGTATTACAATTGTACGTTTATCAACCTCTTCTTTAGTAGGTGGGCAGTTCCGTGTCTAGCTCACGTAGTATATTGAGATTGGTGGGTAGGTACATACCGGTTGATGCCGTGCAGCTTGTAGTAGAGGCCGCACGCGTTGCACACGGGCTCGCCTTCGTTGTTGCGCCGCCACAGCGTCGTGTTGCGCGAGCCGCAGTTGGTGCAACATTGCCCGTGACGTCGTGCGGCTGACTGGATAAACCGTACACGATTGTAAGTTAACGCCTCGAGAGGAACTTACTAAAGAAGTAAGGTAATTCTAGATTAAATGACCACAAACAGGGGCAAGGACAGAACAAGGCTAACTCACAATTTAAACACAGCAGGTTGCTGATGACGTCGGTTTACACTACCTCCACTTTATATAGTTGCCCAGTTCCTTGTTTGTGGATGCTCCACTTACATATATAGGACTAGTCGGTACCTACAACGTTATCTGTGTACCTATATCTGAATGCTGAGGGAATAAGATAGTTCTTCACACCAGGTATATGTTAGTATGAACCCTTCAACGTCCAGGGAACATGGGTCTGTATGGATATCGGTCATTGGATTTGCCATAATCACCAAGTAGACGTTTGGTATGTGAATAACTACTGAATATTACAATGGATTATTATCTGATTAGGATGCCGTTACTCGAATAACCTTGTTCGTAAAAATTTCTTGAACATGTAACGTTAACATTTTAACATATTTATGACCCTCATTAGGTTAGATAGCCTGAATGTTATTCAGAACCTAATTACTACAGATAACGGAGCCTAATCAACCTATTTTTGTAATTTTAATTCGTATTCGAGTTGTGACTCGGCCTTGCGGTAGGTAGAGTTTTGATTGCTTGCTAGGTAGGCAGCATGGAGGAAAATATAGTAAAACATGCTGAATGTACAAGAAACACAACAATCTAAGTGATAGGTCTACGACATAAGCGTGCTTAAAATATAAATAAAGTATCTGCATAAGGAGAGCACCAAAATCCAAAAACACGGACTACATATAGGTAGATATATAATCCAAGCACCTCACATGCACAATTAACGTTTCAAAATCCACCACCAGTTAAAATACAGCTTTTCAATCTACTTGCAGTGACACGCGCCATCTTGTACCACATGACAAAACTTAGAATTACGCTCATGCGGTACAAGTTGCATTGTCCAACGTATGCGCGGAGCATGCGCGCGCGCAGGCGGTGCCACCGCTCATTGGGCGACGTACCTGTTCCTATCTACAGCGTGCGTGTGTGCGACGCACCGAGATAACTAGCCGACAGTCTTGTTGCTGATCGATAAAGTTCAATATGCGAGGCGCGGTTAGCAGCGAGGCGCGGCTCCCTGTGTGCACTATCTGTGCGTTATCTACTCGTGAAGCAATCTCGCTGGGTGTACCTCTCGACTCGATTGCCGCGACGACGTCTTGTTACCGCGTGACGTCACTGAGTAACACCGGTTGCGCCGGCGCACCCACCGTTATTATGCTCACAAATATGCAATTACCGATCGATTAGTTATCTCGGCTCGATGCGCGCTTATCGAACGCCATCGTCAATAATGAAACGTAGCGATGATCGATTTGGGAGGTTTTATTATTGGGTACTGGGTGGGTAACATCTGTAACGGTGCAAGCGGAGTGCTACAAAGTGGAGCACTGGAAGTAGGGAGCGGTAGCGTGTAGTTTCCTAACACTCGCCAAAGCCCGAAAAGTAAGGATATCTAATAGGAACCGCGTGCGTGCGACGTCGGAGCGACCGCGGGGCGGTAGCATGCATGCACTAGTCTACACGCCACCGACTCACCTTCTTCATGCCCCTGGCCATGCCCTCCACACTCATCCATCTCTGCACGGTGCCCTCCTTATAGAAGCGGGTGAGTAGGTCTGCGTCGGCACCTGTTCGCAAACAGAGCGCGTTACTAGTGTGTGGCGGGGGCACTCACCAGCCGCTTGCTCGGCTTGACGAGCGGGCGGTTCACGCCGTTGATCTTGTGGTACAGGCCGCACGCGTTGCACAGGTAGTGGCCGGTGGCGTCGCGGCGCCACAGCGGCGTGTTGTTGGCGCCGCAGTTGACGCACTCGCGCCCCTCCTCGTACATCTCCAGCACGCCATCTGTTCGCACGCTCATGTCAATGTTGCAAAACCTAAAAGCCTATTATAGCCAGACAGATCGACACAAAGCAGGTATGGGTGCCTGATGCTTAAGAAGTAAAGAATAAGAACAAAACAAACACGGGAAGATACCTAATGATGAATCAAGAAACTGTGAATCGATCGAAGACATGTTGATGAAAGTTAAATAGTTTACATAAGTAGGTATTAATAAAGTTTCAACAGGAAATAACAATGTTACCCGTTTATGTATGGCATATTTTATCAGTTCCCTTTGCCTACACGACGGGATCTACACAGTAGCAGCGACGCGGCCGAGGCCTGAGCTGGCGCCGACGTATCAATAATGTTGATTAATATCGCAGGTTCCGAGAAGGTGCGGAACAACAGCAACAGTTGTAACGATATGCGATGCTGCCGCCACAGACCGCACGTGGCGTCGTCTTCGATTAGATTTTCAATATCTTTACCTATATGAATCAATGTTGGAGTACACCAAAACATCTTACTTTCAACTTTCGTTTCATCATCATCAGTTTAGCCGGCCTCCACTATAGATCGCCACAACGACCGGTCTGGGGGTGTTGTAATCATTATAGCCATAATAAATACATTATGCCATAATCGCCACCTCAGCAGGCGGGTAGGCGAACGCAGTTAAGTTGTGTTAATGTACTCGAAGGACGCTGCTGCCCATCCTCCGGCTAATTCCATAGTCGCCTTTCACGACACCCACGGGATGATATGGTTTGGTGTTATTATGTTATATTCAATTCTATCATCGGTCTATAGTTTCTTAGTCAGAGGTCGTTGTAAAATATTTCTCAAAGTGAAAGGGCACTGTGGTAGCTAGGAATGGTTTTCTACCTTAGAACCGTACATTTCTGTTCTCGCTGAAGACTGGTAGACGCTCGCGGGCCGCCGTGTGTTTGTTAATTGTTGTCGAGTAGGCAGTTACGAGGGCCGGGGTACAGGCTCGCGAATATCGTCCTTATCACTATCCGGTGATAACGCGACCACATCTGTGCGCTAACCCCAATCCATTTATTTGTTGTAGATAGGTATTTATCGAGTTAATGGAACGTAAGTAGTTGGACTAGCGACTATTTTATATGATTTCTATTTATTTTAGTTACGGCGCGAAACTGAATTTTGTTTTAAAACAATGCCCCCCACTGGATGGAGTTTCTATTATCAAATATTACTCGCTCAAACAGCCAAATCCGGAACAACTAAGAATGCAGGCCATAGGTACAAATGTTTGCTTTGTCCGGAATCCGAATCCGCGACTAATGGTGCACAAAGATATGATATTATACCACAGATATGTTACGTCCATATTAAATGGCGCGCAAAATACCGCCTCGCCTGCATAACTATGTCGTAATAAAGAAGATACAAAAACTACAAGAGTAAAAGAGATAGCTATCTAAGTGAATTGATTGCAAGGTGCTACAATTGGGGAAGTTTTGGTTCTTACTTTTGGCGCGCATGTAACATATCTACTTCTTTTTAATGTATAATATCATTGGCACAAAATAAATCGCTTAGCGGCTGCTCCAACCGTAGGTACCGCCGAATGTAGGTACTAATCGTGAAGCCTCGAAAGTTGTGCGACCTTTTTACAGTCACCTTCCCTCCGCTAGAGGGGGTGACCGCTTTACAGTCATGCCCTCCGTGATGTGCCCAAAGGCGTGACACCAATGGGCGGCTCTAGTGTGATCTTACGAGGACCTGGAGCCCCCCTTCGGTGCCGAAGATGACCGCTCCAGTGATTTTAGCCGGTAGGAGTCCGGCATACCCCTTCGCTCTTCCCCGGGGCGAAGGAAATTCCATGTAGAATTTCCACTGGACACCAATAAAAAAAAGGGTAAATCCTCAAAAAATCCTTAGAAATATGATGTCTCATTGGGTATTATATGTATTGCCACTTGCAAGTTTCCCGTTTACCCTTTATGTGCTAGGTACATATATAAGTTGTACCTACCTTATTATACGCAGTACTCAGTAAAGAGGACACAGAACGGGAAACATACAAATAAATCCTTTATCGACTATCAAACAATAAATATAATCGACTGTATTGTGTTTATATGATTATTAGGAATGTGTAGGTAGTTATTGGATTAGCCTGGGGTGTCGGGTAGGAAGTACCTATTCTACTTAGTTTCCTGCATGGCGGCACGTGTGAGTAGCATAGGTAGGTATAAGAATATATGATTCTAGTTTCTATTACTAATCTATCTTGTATTATGTATGTACAACTAATCAAGTTAGGCCATCCGCAGTAGCGGCCCATAGGTGCTACAGTACACAGGTAGGTACTGTACTGTATGACACATACTATTTTTTTTTTTTTTTTTTTTATTGGTGCCCAGTGGAAATTCTTCATGAACTTCCTTCACCCCGGGGAAGGGCGAAGGGGTATGCCGGACTCCTACCGGCTAAAACCACTGGAGCGGTCATCTTCGGCACCTAAGGGGAGGCTCCAGGTCCTCGTATGATCACACTAGAGCCGCCCACTGGTGCCACGCCTATAGGCACATCTCGGAGAGGGTGACTGTAAAGCGGTCACCCCCCGGGGGATTGTAAAGGATCCCCCAAAGCGTCCCACGGCAGCGCGTGACCACATGCGTGCTACCGTCTTCTCTTGGGTCGCTCGTGTGGGCACGCAGATTCCCCAATCTACGCACCCGCGAACCCAGAGGTCCCCCACCTTATAGCAACGGCAGGGGTTTTCAGGCGTATCGGAATTAGGCGCCAGGGCGGTTGTTACCCCGGCGCCGTCTCCTCCTTCTTCGAGCGGGATCGGCCCTCTCCCGATCCCGCTCTGCGGTCTCCTTCTGGAGCATGACGCTCTCACAGAAGGAGACCACTGCATTCCAGTTTTCATGCTCTGCCAACATAGCCGACACTACTGCTGGCAGAGAGAGATCTTGCCCGATCCGATCGACCAGGATCCGCCGCTCGGCGGCCCACGCAGGGCACGCCTCGAGCGTGTGCTGTGCGGTATCCTGGTCGCTATCACAATGGTGGCATTGTGCCGTGGCCTCACGTCCAATCCTGTGCAGGTACGCACCGAAACAGCCGTGCCCGGTGAGCACCTGCGTCAGGCGGTAGGTAACGCGCTCGCTCCTTTTGAGCCAGGTTCCAAAGAGCGGCAGGACGGCCTCCACGACGCGCTTGGTCGCAAACTGCATCCGCAGGCGGTGACGCCACTTGCCAAGTGCGCGCCGCCGAGCTAGCCGCCTCAGCCTGTCCAACGCCCCTGGAGGCACGCCTTCGCCGCTCTGGCGGAGGGAGCGTGTCTGGTCGTAGACCCACGCATCCATCTCCGCCAGGATGTCGAAAGGCGGAAAACGCGCCAGGAGAGTTGCCGCCTCGTAGGACACTGTTCGGTATCCTCGTACGATCCGGATAGCCACTCTGCGCTGCAGACCATGTATTTTGGTTCTGCAGCGCTGGGCGCCTGACAGTCGAGCCGACCATACAGGCGCCCCATATAGAACCACGGACCGCACGACCCCCCCGTAGAGACGGCGAACTTCCTCACATGGTCCCCCGAGATTGGGCAGTAGCCGGTGTAGTGCGCCCACTACCCTCTCGACTCGGGGGACGAGGCGCTGGAAATGCTCTTCGAAACCCCAACGACTGTCCAGGGTGAGCCCCAGGTATTTCATGTACCGGCCCACCCCGATTCGCGCGTCACCAACGCGTATCCACGTACTGGGTGGTTCTCTGCTCCTCGGCAGTTTGTGGAACCATAGCGCCTCGGTTTTTTGAGGCACTATCCGCAGACCCAGGGCGTGGATTTTGGCCACGACAATTGCCACCGCTTGCTCCGCAAGCCGGATGGTTCCCTCGAAGGACTCCCCGCTGGCCAACACCAGAGTGTCGTCAGCGTAACAGACTAAGCTGACGCCGGCAGGGAGAGTATGACACATACCTACGAGTGAGGCGTATTTATCGTAGAAGCTAAATAAAAAAAATAAAAAAACAGGTATGTTAAGATAACAGACCGTTGCTGATACGCATAAACTGAATTCACTGCTTCCGTTCCACACGATCTTAAAACGCGACTTTTCAATGGCTTCATAACATTTGTATAAGTTTTTCCTCTCATATATCAATACCAAAACAATTCCAGTTTCAGATGGTCAGCAATGTTAGATACCGCTTACCGAAGAAATAAAGCTTTATCGAAATTGGCCATAGAAATGAAAATCAAACAAAGCTAGCAAGATAACCTTAGGTGACCTTGGACTAATACTTCTCCAAAAACCAGCTTCACCGCTACTACGCATATTTAACATAGAGTTAATTATACAAAGGGAACTTACTATTATGGACATTGCTGTGTTAAAAAGAAAATTACGTAGTAACGCTCTTGAAAAACAACATCATAACACATCAACAGCAACACGTATTACGTTACGTTACGGCCGGAACTAGAGGACTATTTAAGTTAGAAAGAGGCGTAGAGCCAAGCGCAAGCTGTACGTGGACCATACTTAGGCGGATGGTTTGACTCCAGTCTCAGGACTTATCTAAAGACAGGACGTGCCATGAATTTGACTCGAAATTATACGGCTATCTGTCTGCTAACACCACCAGCAACTTAGCTTAAAAGCCACTGATATTATACCATAGATATGTTACGTCCATAATAAATGGCGCGCAAAATTCAGCCTCGCTGAATGTATAAACCTATAAAACTGCACACGCACACCTATGCTATAAGAAAATAGATACAAAAACTACAAGAGTAAAAGAGATAGCTATCTGCTAACACGTGTACTCGATGTCTTTGACGCACCCGTGATAGAATTCATGGCTTGTCTCTTTTCTTTGCTTGGCCTGTTTTCTTCGAGAATATTATTCTATAAACAATTTGAATAGTATTATTATTCAAATGTTTTATTTTATTTGTTAGTCACGTATGGTATGAGATCCCTCATTCTGTATTTATTATTGCTTGATAGTTTGTGCATTTTCTATATACGTACGACGGCATTGTTATTACTTAATTAATAAAAGAATACAGATCGTGACAGCGTGTGCTCGTAGTTCTGTCTTGGGCGAACTGATTGCGAGGTGCTACAATTGGGGGAGTTTTGGTTCTTACTTTTGGTGCGCATGTATATCTACTTCTTTTAATATATAATATCATTGTTGAAAGCTCATACAATGAACATAACCGTTACGTGTGATGAATAAAGGATTTGAATTGAAAATTGTCCTCTCCGAGAGTGAATGAATCGTCCGCTATCTGCGGCTACGATTGACGTCAACTATTCATGTGCCGTCATCTGTGATGCACAACACTGATCGCATTCACTAAATATACTCTTAATGTACCTACCTACTATTCTGTCTTAAATAAGTAGGCAATTCAATGATAACTTGGACTTATTTTCTACGTCTCCGGCGTAGTCTTCGCATGGGATGGTCAGTTAAGTTTTAAGTAGGTATTAAACCCTTAAAAATAAGTGCTCCAGAAGGGAAAGGGTATTTGGTCGCTGTTTGCTCCAACTTTAGCGATGAGTCCTCAATTACGAATTATCCTCAACGCTTGAGTGACGTTATGTAGTCTCTATTTACCTAACTACATTTATCTATGTAAGAGGGTGCTTGTCCTATTGGTATTTATTTGTATTTACAGTTAGTTCTTCCGGGGCTGGGTGTTTGTGCATGTGAGATATATGTCTGAAAAATGTACCCACGGCACAAGGTGAATTATAAAGCAGAGCATGGTGAAAAGTAAAAACAGAAAAGAAAATTAATGATAAAATTTGTAAACTAATAAGAAAGCTCAAGGTCACTCAGCGAACTATGGAGAGAGCTATGCTTATTATTTCTCTACGAGATCGAATCAGAAATGAGGAGATCCGTAGAAGAACTAATGAAGGATTAGTGAAACTAGTGGCAATGGGCATTGCTCACACACACACACACATTGCACATTGCTCGTAGAACTGATGGCCGTTAGGGTATAAAGGTTCTCGAGTGGAAACCGCGCACTGCTACTCCCACCCGATTAACGTTAAAGTCGCCCCCCCCGACCCTTGCTCGCGCCGGCCCGTGCCGAGAAATCGAGTAGTAACAAAAGATCCCCATAAACCCCAATTAACCATTGATCCAGCAGTCCCTTATGATTATTACTATCCCAGTAACTCCCTGAGCCGAGGTCCGTGTCCCGCAGGGGACGCCCTCAGGCGCAGTTACTTAAATATAAAGAAAGCTAGGCTGGAGGCTACTTAATGCTTCGCCAATTTGCCCGGTTAAGCAGATATATCCCCCTTGGGATTACTGCGAGAAGCCCTACATAAAAAAAAAAAACCGCGCACTGGAAAACGCAGCGTGGGACGACCTCCAACGAGGTGGACAGACGATCTGGTGAAGGTCGCCGGGAGTCGTTGGATGCGGGCGGCATGTGACCGCTCGTTGTGGAAAACTAGGGGAGAGGCCTTTGTTCAGCAGTGGACGTCCTGTGGCTGATATGATGATGATGATAAGCTAATTATGTCAATTATCAACATCAACAAATGGTCATTCGAAACTAATCACGTAATCTCAACGACGGCAACGACATTTCATGGATTATTACTTACTGTATACTTTTTCAATTCAATTCTTTCAATTCAATTATATTCGTTATTGCATTCCATACGTAAAGTTAAAAACAGATGGTAGGTTTATGGGTCAATTATGGACCCTGGAACATAGTTTAGTACTCGATGATTGTACTTACTTAATATAATTAAATCATTAGTCACTTATTCTATATGGTAGCTGGTTGCAGTTTGGAGAGCGGTTTAGATCTTGTTATCAATTTCTCTCACCCACTCGTTCTATGAAACAGACTCAGGCCATTTTGCACAAACATTGTGTTTGGCTACGATTTATCATAACGGGTGAGTATCAGAAATGGTTATCTTAACAATAACAAACGTTAGATATAATATTAATACTCATCAGAAAGCGATTATAACAGTCCTAATAAGTAGGCACACAGCGATAATAAACAGATTTAAATTATGTGGAAGTCCCAGATAATAGAAATAAGGGAGAGTACCTTCTTTACTGTCTAAATATACATATAATATCTATTGGCAGTATGCGCCAAAAATGGGAATAATATTATAGGTACACACTTATACCTAAGCTTACCCTTAAAAGTCTTTAAAATAGTGATAGTCTGTCGATGGTACTCTCATTATGTTTCCCTTATTTCTATCATTTCAGGTCATTGGAAATTAAGTAGTAATAAGTTACCGTAAGCGGTGGGTCTCTGCAGCGCGTCGTAGGGGGCGCACCAGGATCCCATGACCATGTTCTGCGAGTACAGCCCCCCCGCCACCGAGCCGACGCCGCCCACGCCGCCACCGCCAGCTGCACACAGACACCATCAAACACCGTCCAAGATACAACAGGCGCTAAGGAGAACTATACAACTGATGCAGCACTAAATAAACATTACAGGAAAACGACATCATTATAATTGTTTTTTTTTTTTAAACTTTGCTCTACATAATGATTTCTCCTGTGTCGTGGGTGCGTTTACAGACATAAATTCCACACACATTGGATTGGATAATTGGACTGCTTAGTACTTTTTGAATATTTTAAACACACTACACTACCGCTTCCCAACCGCAACGCGCTGACAGTGGTGAGTGTTGCTAGAGACTACAATTCAAATCAATATTGATACAAAAAGGATCAACTTCACATAGATTAGGAACAAGCACTTATGAATAATCAGGACTTCACTTCGTCATCTCAAAGTGGTCGTGACAAGTGTACGACCAGTGCAGCCATTATTATCATTTGAATTTCTTAGAGATAAAAACTGATACTACGAGTATTCGAGATCACGGACCTGCAAGCAGCGCCATGTTTTGCAACCAATTGGCGGGCAGTTGTATCGCGTCCATTTCCAGCCGATACGCTTGTCAATTAACCAAAGATAGTGCGCACTTGATTAGTTAGATATTAGTTACAGTAACTGAACAGAGGTGACACCGACCCGTGCGGTCAGAGGTCACGCTCGGACTGACCGCGGCATGCGCCCGCGCCGCGCGTCGCCCTCTCTTATCGCGTCTGATTCACGACAAACTTCTGCTGTTACGGCGGCGGTGCAATGCACAAACTTTTGTTCTAATTTATTATACTATATATATATATAGTTTGCTGTTGAGAGGTTAGGGAAAAGTATAGGGTTTATATTATTTATTATATATTATACTAGCTGGGACCCGCGGTTTACCCGCGTTTAATTTAAAAGAAATTGGAGTACTTCGACATAGAACATATTTATTGGATTGAAAGGGAGTTTTTATTTCGCGGAAACGTAATTATTTTTCTAAAATAAAAGTAGTGAGTTGATGAGTTTATTCTTTATAACTTCAGATATGTGAAAGTCCCATCAAAATAGGCCCAGTGGTTTCGGAGATTACCCGGAACAAACATATAGACAAAAAAAAGTTTTTTTTGTTATATGTGCCGTATATACTTTCATATGCATTTAGTAAAAAGCTGTTATTTTGACATTACAAACAGACTCTTCAATTTTATTTATTTGTATATGTATACAGGGTATCCAGTAAATAGCACGACATACTGCAGGGGGTGAGAGCTTGGGTCAATACCTACCAAAAAAACATAATATATGTTGAACACAACCTTACGGATTTACTGTATATGCATTGAGTAAAAAAGCTGATTTTTACATTACAAACAGACACTTCAATTTTATACATTTGTATAAAGATGTTACAGTTCGACGAAGGCACATATAATTCGCCTAAAATGGTAAAAGAAATCTGTTCCGAAAGATCTGAATATCGGATCCTAAAAGATGTGCTTGATTGAAATCAATGCCTAATGGAGTTTTTTTTTTAACATTTTCCCGGACTAGCACTCACATGCACAAAGAACTAGACCGTGGCGTGTGGTGCTGGCTTAGAATACCGCCATCCCCTCTCATCCCGTGGGTGTTGTAAAATGCGATCGCCAACCCGCCTGCCAAGCGTGGCGATTATAGAAAAGCCCCCAATGAGCACACAACACGAACCCATACCGGTCGTAGTGGAAATCTTTGGGAGAGGCTTGTGTCCGGCATTGGAAGTTTTTCGGCTGAAGTGTAAAAACACCCAGTACCGAAACAACAAGTAGATCATACAAATATATTTTTTCGCGTGGGGATCGAACCCGCGACACATTGCGCAGAAAGCCAATCGCTTACCCGCTGCGCCAACCGTGCCGTCAAATCAAGTAAATCGGGTACCGTTGTTATTGTTATGAAGGTATTTAGGTAGGAGAGCTCAATTAAATCACAAGTAATCCACAGGTACATTGTGTGTTATATTGGGGGTAGTACCCCCAATATGTATGAAGTAATAAGTTTTTTTCTTTTTAAACAACGTTGTCCCACACTAGGATTTCTCCTGTGTCATGGGTGCGTTTACAGACATGAATTCCACATACAATACACCCAAACCCGGAACAACTACCTGTAGATCATACAAATAATTGTTCCGTGCGGGAATCGAACCCACGACCCGGAGCGCAGCAGCCGACTGTATCAGCCACTGCACCAACCGTTCCCGTTTTACCCGTTGCATGTCAGTATTAGATAAGTGTATAGTCTATGATTACCGAAATGTGCTTTTACCGCTTACGTACAGTCGCAGTCACTCTTCACTTGCGGCAGCACATTTGCCCTGAGCGATCGAACAAAAACAAGTGATTTATCCTGCTGAAAGGAAAAATCATATCTGCTGGGAATTAGCGCACGATAATGAATCACTGCGGTTAGTGACTTCGCACAAACATGGATGGTATTCGAATCGTGAATGTAGGAAATTCTAAGAATCACAATTAGATTGTATCTAAGTCATAGAAACCAACAAAATATTGATAATTATGGCGAAAGATCATTCATTATGTAGGTACGGAGAGCCCTGGCTCCGGCAGCGATAAGATACCCGAGTTACAATAACGTTCAATATAGTGATAGAGAAACTATCGGACAATGCGCTGTTATCGACAAAACTTTATAATTACCATTTATCTGTTCTTATTTATTTAGTTTACTATTCTAAGTATGTATACAAGGTCTTAATTTAATAGTCCACGATATTTTGCATGGCGCTATAGTGAACGATGAAGATAATGTAGATATAAAAAAGAACTTGTAAATCTGATGTTTAAAAAAATATATTATTAAATCATTTCTTTCTTTACTTCCTAGTTCTCTTAGTTGTGATAATATTCACATGCATCTAGTAAGACAATGGCGGACAGGGCTGGTTGACTGATTTAGATAGTCTGTAACGTTAAACAAAACAGACGGCGCACGGTAGCGACATCACGCAAAAGAAAGAAATTGATTTTTACCATGAATTTTTTTTTGTGTTTGGTACATAATCTTAAGCATTTACTGAGGCACCATGCAAAATATCGTGGATTATTAAAATAAGACCTTATATAGCCACCGAAAGTACCGAATGTATAGTGAAATATAAATCTAATTCACTATTATAAATCTGGGCCCCGAATGCGTGTTTCTTTTCAATCTTTTTCTTATATTCATAACCAAAAATATTTATTACAGTAAATGATTGTCACCATCAGGCAAATTCCTCAATTCACAGTAAACGCCTTCGATAAACCTCTTTGGCCTACTTATTTGTGAGCCGCACGCCAATAGTGTGCGCTCCCTGTCCCCTGGCTGCGTGACTACGTGCCGTAGCGGCTCTTTCGTAGTACTTCTGTAGTCGGGAAAACCCCACCTTGGTTGACATTATCCTCCCGCGTCAATCGCCTGCTTGTTAACAAATACGTTAATTATAGAATTTTAGTTATGGTTAACTTGCTGATATGAATTTATTCTTGGTAATGTTTGTTATTGCATTTTTCCTACAGCGTTCATTTTATTGTGAAAAAGAATGGCGTAATTGATATTGTCTTTATTCGTTACTAGCTGTGTCCCGCGGCATTAGCCGCCGTTTAATTTAATATATATCGGATTATTTATAAATAATTATTATTTAATTAGTATATGTATTAGATTTCATGGGTTTTTACTTGTTTTCGTGGAACCGTTATTATTTTTGTATTAAAAAGTTACTCCTTATGACATCAGCTATCTGCCAGTGTAAGTCCCGTCAAAATCAGTCCAGCCGTTTCGGAGAATATCCGGAACTAACAGACGGTCAAGCAGACCAAAACATTTTTTTTGTTATAAATACCGTAATATACGTTTAGATGAATTTAGTAAAAAGCTGTTATTTAGACATTACAAACAGACACTTCAATTTTATTTATTTGTATAGATTGTGTCATTGGTCTTGGTCCGTGGAGCAAGATGGCGAAAGTAGCACGCTTATGTTTACTCTTTCCTTATAGTTTCAATGTTCATTCATTATATATGTATGTACTATGTTTCATTCATGTAAGCGGTTCATGTATCTAACTAAATTTTGTATACATTAGTTAACAGAACTATTAAACCAATGTTATAATTTTAATCGTTTTTTATTTTTTTATTTAAACATTGCCCCACACTAGGATTTCTCCTGTGTTGTGGGTACGTTTACAGACATGCATTCCACATACAACACATACCCATACCGGAACAACTACCTGCAGATCTTACAAATATTTGTTCCGTGCGGGAATCGAACCCACGACCCGGAGCGCAGCAGCCGACTGTGTCAGGCACTGCACCAACCGTGCCGTCGAAATTTCATTGTTGTAGAGTTTTAATAATAATAATGCGTACCGTGGGGGGAACTAACCTGACTGCGTAACGTGGTCGGATAGTCTCTCTGCTTCAGGTACTTGAACCGGCTATCAACGTCTCGGCGCAACGGCTTTCGTATCAGGTGCGGGTCATACAACGTGATCATAGGTTGGATGATGCCGCACTTGATCGGCTACGCTCTGAGGTGCAGATTAACCGTATCGTCTCTCCCCCGGAATATACCGTGGTACAACCGCAAGCAACTTATGCGGTACGCCACGGTACAACAACGTCGATGAGGACAATGAAATTTTAAGGAGCGCTTTGGACAACGCCATTCAGGATTATCGCTACACTCCACCTCACTTTAGGCCACGTTTACCGCGTTTGCCTGCGCATAAAAAAATAAAGCGCCGGTGTGTGCCCTGGATTCGCTGTTGTTAAATTATTTTGACAGCAGCGCAGACGTCGGCGATACACATTCAATCCTGTACTGCGCGGCCGTTGCGGCATGTCGTGTGGCCCATGTAAAATTCCCAAATAATGATAGAGCCACACGACCTAAATCTGCCGTGCCAGCTTGGCAGTACAGGATTGAACGTCGTATTAATGAGGCTAGGGCACACATTGGTAAGCTAATCTGCATTTTCGGGGACTGATATCGGTCCAGCAGAATATGTCTGGTGTTACAGAGCGCATCGACTACCTAAAGCAGAAAGTTTATGCGAGGGCAAACCGTATCCGTAGGTACGAACGAGGAGTGAAGCGGAATACCTTAATTCTCATATTCCAAAGTGACCAAAGGTGTGAGTGACGTCCACTGACCAGATGATGATGCTCTGAATGCATTTTGGTGCAACATATGGTCGGTGCCAAGCCCGCCACACATTCCCAACCACTGCAACTCCTGTAAGCCAGGATCTTCAATGGCAACCACCGAAAAGAACACCGACCAATGAAGGTCGGTGTGTCCCAGAGAAATGAAGAACTGTCTTGGAACCCGCAACGAAATTAATCAGAAAAGAAAATGGAGGAGTAGGAAAGAATGATCGAATATCGATCGATAGAATGAAAAAAATGGTCGGTGCCAGTCAGTCATACCGAAGGTGATTGGGTACGGGAGGTCGAACGAGCGTGTGAACCGATAACAGAAATGGGGGCAGTTATAATTAGACCCCAAGACGTAGCCAATGCAGTCCATCCGTTCATCTGATCGGCCATACGACATCCACTACTGAACAAAGGCCTCCCCCATAGATTTCCACAACTGTGTCATCATATTGGGGGGAATTTTTGCCAATACTCACCACGCTTAGCAGACGGGTTGGTGAGCGCAGATTGGGCTACTGTTCCACAGAAAGGACGCTGCTGCCCATCCCTTTCTGGCTTAGAGCCCCTTAGTCGCCTTTTACGACCTCCACGGGGGGAGATGGAGTGGTGCTATATTCTTAATCCGGACACCACACGGATGCACAGGTCCATCCGTTACCTAACTGGAAATCTCCGGAACTGGACGGGCTGCACAATTTTTGACTTAAATGGCTACGCAGTTCACATGCTCGCTTGGCGTCCCAGTTCCAGTTGTCCTTAGAGTCAGGTTCGCTGCCACAGTTTTTTACTACAGGAATTACCCACCTGCTCCACAAATCAGTCAGTACTACGGAACCCAAAAATTATGGACCGATCACTTGTTTACCGACTGTCTATAAACTTCTTACATCCATTCTGAGAACTAAAGAAATCACACATATTGATGACACTTATATCATGTCCGCTTCTCAGAATAGATGTAGGAAAAGGCCCCGTGGTACTAAGGAGATGCTCCTTATTGACATGGCCACTATGGCTAATGCAGGTTACAGGTTAGACGTAACCATAAAGTTCTGTATGTGCTGGATAGATTATAAGAAGGCCTATGACTCGGTACCACATACATGGCTCATGAGGGTGCTAGAGTTGAATAAAATAAATACAACTCTACGCACCTTCCTGATTACGTGTATGGGGCAATGGAGGACAGTCGTTAACTCTCCAGGATGTTGGCAGATCTGAGGGAACGGTGAAGCAATCAGGATGGAGTGTGGTATATTCCAGGGCGATAGCCTGAGTCCGCTGTGGTTCTGTGTGGCCTTGAACCCTCTAAGCACACTGCTAGAGAGTTCGGGGCTAGTCTACCAGATGAGACGAGGTGGTCAGGTAATATCTCACCTCCTTTACATGGATGGTCTGCAACAGAATTTCACTATAAATGTTCAAAAGCAGACGCCGTTTTTTCAATTTTTAGATCCATTTAGCAACCATTGCAATAGACCTTATAACTGTAGTTTCTTTCTGATACAATAGTTTTACACCTCCGGGAACAATCCAAGACTGCATTTTTATAGTGCAGCCATGGAGAGTACCCGGTTAGTCTCCCATTACATTTTAGATTAAAATTCTCTAAAGGGCCTCTGCATGTTGGACCCATGTCTTCGCGTAAGCCTATCAAAAGACCGGGTTCCCCCTCCCAGGGGATATAAACCCGTGAATAGAGAGAGAGATAATAATAATTTATTGCCCAAATAATATTTTACAAGGTGTGGATTACACAATATTATGTGCTTATTACCCATAACTATCAAGCAGTAGCCATAATTTCGGCCGAATGAAGTCCACTGCTGGACACAGGCCTCCCCCAAAGATCGCCACAACGACCGATATGGGTGTGTTGTGGGCACATTGGAGGGTTTTGCCATAATAGCCACGCTCGGCAGACGGATTGGCGATCGCAGTTGAGTTTTTAATATACTCGAAGGACGCTGCTGCCAATCCTTTTTTTTTATTTATTTCCAGTGGAAATTCTACATGGAACTTCCTTCACCCCGGGGAAGGGCGAAGGGGTATGCCGGACTCCTACCGGCTAAAACCACTGGAGCGGTCATCTTCGGCACCGAAGGGGGGGCTCCAGGTCCTCGTAAGATCACACTAGAGCCGCCCATTGGTGCCACGCCTTTAGGCACATCTCGGAAGGGATGACTGTAAAGCGGTCACCCCCTCTAGCGGAGGGAAGGCGACTGTAAAAAGGTCACCCCCCCAGGCACTTCTCGGGGAGGATTGTAAAGGATCCCCCCAAGCCTCGCATTGCGCTGTGCTGCGCACACAGCGGACGGCTAATCCCTTAGTCGACTTTTACGACACTAACGGGAGGAGATGGGGTGGTGGTATTCTGAGCCGGCACCACACGGCACAAGCAAGCAGGAGTACCAGTGAGTATTGATGTCACACGAGCAAGTACACGTATGACACTGTTTGTTTTTCTCAGAATAAAGATTGTCAGAACCGCTATCAACTTACAAAACGTTTTATAACAATGTTTTTATAAAAATATCCGTACCATATGATATTAGTCGCTATCGACACAGACAAAGGCAGTGATTGCTCCGTGCGAATTCCTCAGTTATCTGCTGCTGATACGGTGCTGACTCATCACACATTATATTTACTTATTTACTAGTTTGGTTATCAATCACTCACATCACTCACTTTATGTTTTCAAGTTTCATCATCAACATATCGGCCAAACAACGTCCACTGCTGTACAAAGGCCAGGCCTTCCCCAGAGATTTCCACAACTGTATCATATGATATTGGGGGGAATTTGCCAGTACTCACCACGCTTGGCAGACGGGTTGGTGAGCGCAGAATGGCTACTGTTTCTCAAAAAGGACGCTGCTGCCCATCCCATTGGTTTAGAGCCCCTTAGTCGCCTTTTACGACCTTTACGGGAGGAGATGGAGTGGTGTTATACTCAACAGAAGTACAGAGAGCATTTATTGCACAAAAAAATGACTCCGCGCCATTGCTGGAATGCGTCCTTGGGAATCTTGTAAACTAGTCTTTAAAAAGTTCAAGGTATTGACGTTGCCCTGTATGTATATTTTGGAGTGTGCCAAATTTGTTAGAACATACAAACCTATTTAAAAAAGCGCATGAAAGATTTCCAAGAAATACTAGGAATCCCTATAGAATTGTTTTGTAAAAGATGCCTAAGACAACATTTTACAACAAGAGTTGTTATGTAATGTGTGGTCGAATTTTTAATGCTTTACCAGAAAACATCAAAGAACTGCCAGTTAATCAATTTACAAGGACACTTAAAACATGGTTGATGGAATATAATTTTTATTCGTTATCGGACTTTTTAAATATGAAATCCTTACATGATCGTCAATAATGGCAAAATGATGTAATGTTAATGGCAATTTTTAATTATTTTTGGTTTAATAGACATACTTATATTATATTGTTTTCTGACATTATTAGATATTTTAAGACTGTACTATTTAATAATAGTAACTGAATATTTTTGATTGTATTTTAATGTTTGCATGTCACTGTTATGACTAGGTGTTCAGGATTTGTGTGTACCACTATAGTTAAGACCAAAAATTATACCAACACTTACTGCAAATAAAAAAATTCTAATTCAAATTCTAATTTATGCGGACACCACTCGGATTTTCAAGTTTAAAATCCTCCGTACCTCCATCGATGTAGGCATTTGCAAATCATTTCGGTCTAATGAAGTCCACTGCTGGACACAGGCCTCCCCTAAAGATCACCACAACGACCGTTAAGGGTGTGTCGTGGGCTCATTGGGGGGTTTGCCATAATCTCCACGCACGGCCAATGTGGTGCCGGCTAAGAATACCGCCACCCCATCTCATCCCATGTGTGTCGTAAAAGGCGCCTATGGGCATAGTCGGAGGATGGGCAGCAGCGTCCTTCGAGCACATTTATAACTCAACTGCGATCGCCAACACGTTTGCCAAGTGCGGCGATGATGAAAAATCTTCCCAATGGGCCCACAACATAAAACCATAAAGTAAATCGTTCATTTCATATTTAATTACTGGGAAATATTTATTTACCTTAGAAATGTCTTTACGAGAATGAAGTAATATTTTGTATATCACATCACTTCATTACCCGTGTTCGTAGACTATGACGTCATATTCGTAGCATACGGCGACATTTTGATCTATTTTTACTTTGCCAAAAATAGATACTTACGTTAGATAGTATTCGTTTATGGAAATCATTAAAATTCTTAGAACATTTTAAGAAGACTGTAGTATCAAAAAAAACAATCGTATGACTGGCTGTGGGTAGTGGGCAGTCATACCTATCATGCAAACTTTAGATATCCAGCCGCATCTGTTTAGATTGTCAGGCGACACTGCTGATGATGAAGACTCACCGTAAGTCTCGTGGTGGGTAGGGTGGTGGTGATGCCAGACGTTCTGGTGCGGGGCGAAGTGCGCGGCGTACTGCTGCAGGCGGCCGCCGCCGGCCACGTAGCCCAGCCCGTAGCCGTCGGCGCAGTCGCCGCCGCCGCCGCTGTAGCCCGCGCCCACGCCGCCGCTGCCGCCGAACATTGTCGCCGCGAGGAGTCGAGCACTCAGCGTCAGCACATCACACGCCCACACCTGTGACACAGAGATGCATTGTTCTAGAAGAGGATAATGTACGAGGACTGTGAAAGTAGACCTACAAACGCATCGGTTTCAAAATTGCAGCGTTCGAGGTCACGAACAGGCTCTGTCGCTCTGCTGAGTCCGCTCGTGACTACGGACGCTGCTAAGTGCTGGAAACGTCGAGCGACTTAAGAGTAGTATTTTATTTTATATATTTATCGTGTATGCGTTTATGTTCCACTATACATATGTGTGCTTGCCTGTGTATTGTACGTATGAAGTTTCAGTCATTCATTCATATAGCATACAACATAAAATATTGTTTTTTTTTTTAAACTTTGCCCCACTCTATTATTTCTCCTGAGTCGTGGGTGCGTTTACAGACAGAAATTCCACACACTATACACCCAAACCCGGAACAACTACCTGCAGATCGTACAAATATTTGTTCAGTGAATCCGGAATCGAACCCGCGACCCGGAGCGCAGCAGTCGACTGTATCAACCACTGCACCAACCGTGCCGTCAATTAATATATTCGTGCATTAATAATATAATAATAGTATGTGCTAGGGTTGCACGTTGCACGTATGTGTACGACACGTTCGGTGCTGCACGTTGGTTTATAGAATGAATGAAATGAACGTGATAAATTTCCGTAAGATATTTTGATTTAGTAGAAGCTATTAGCGTAAACTTCAAAAAATAATATATAACTACGTATTTATAAATTTGTCCTATCTGTATGTCCGGATTAAGAATGTAACACCACTCCATCTCCTACCGTGGATGTCGTGAAAGGCGACTAAGGACTCTAAACCAGAGGGATGGGCCGCAGCGTCGTGGCAGCGCGTTCGTCGTGAAAAAATATGTAATGGGACATCTTGTTGGCGGCCTCATTGAATTGGTTTTTTTTCACAGTGTACTGTATTCTACTAGTCAAGCCCTATTATTCAATATCCATATTGAGGCGGTTGTACAAAATATGTAATCCATTATTTCGCAGTAACGGCCATCTTGAACCTACAATGATAATATATGCAATTGTATTGTCATCTAAACTTAAGGTGCTTACTAAATATCAGATCAATCTGTCAACAGTAAACGGGTAAAATTGCAATCACTAAATTTGACCTAAAATACAAACAGGGCAAGCTAAACAAAACCGTTTCAAAACGTTCTAAAAGGTCATATTGGTTTTAAACTATTATAATTGTGTACCTGCTTCAATATGTAAAAATTGATTACTTCATAGCTCCCATAAAACAATTAAGTTCTCATTATAGGTATTATCAACGATTTTACAAAGTAAGTAAACGTAAAGTAAGAGCTCGTTAAAACGCAGGTATAGCGTTTTAACGAGCTCTACATGAACTCTAATACTTGTGACTATTAAAGTTTTTAGTAGACTTCTAGTTTAGGCAAGACAGACAGTTGAGGTAAATGTTCGCTTGATTTGACTTCATATCTCACATTGTTATGATTGAAACCGCAAAAAAATAAAATGGAACAAATAAGCAATTCTAATAACAAAATGAAAACATGACGTCAACACACTGTATCGGGGAACTTAGTTGACGTAGATGTAACTAATTGTTATTAACATGTAAGTTAACAAGTTGATATTCGGAGGACTTCTGATCATCTCCATCACCTATCAACTGTAGGCATTGGCATGTGGCAAATGGCCATCTTGACTGACCGACCCGTCTAGACTGCAGCTGAGGTTTTTTTTTTTTTTTTATTATTTTTTTATTATGGGCTTGTCGCAGTAATCCCAAGGGGGATATATCTGCTTAACCGGCAGCCGAGGTCAAAATGCAGCAGTTATATACTTTATGTCCCCTTACAGTCCCTTTGCATACATTGGCCTGTTGGCAGAGTACTGTTTGAGTCCCTGCGCTCTAAGTACTGGATAGAATTACATACGTTTCCACAACTAAATTGGGATATCAAAGTCGCTTGTAGCTACAACAAGGTGGGTGGTGCAGCATTTGTACACGCACCGCTTGTCAGTGGCAGTTCCTAGGCAGACCTAGAAACTGAGTGAGTACTCGGGTCTAACCTCGATAAGGGGCAGCCTAGATAATTTTTTCATACACACCACAAATGACAAAATGTATCGCCATAATCACCGCCCATGGTAGGCACATTGGTGATTATAGTGTACCGTTTGTAGTACTCAGGAAGACGCTGCAGCCGGTTAGAGAGTATTTTAAAGTGATCAATATTTTTTTTATTTTTTTTTGTTGGGCTGCTCGCATATATTTCTAGGAAATGTGGTTGCTTAACTGGAAAAGCGAAGCGAAAAGAGGCCTCCAACCTATCACTTGCCGTCACTTTACATCTTTGTGAATATAATGTACATGCGTAAAAACATTCATCATTTAATGTAAAAAGTTTTTTTTTTTTTTTAAACCTTGCCCCACACTAGGATTTCTCCTGTGTCGTGGGTGCGTTTACAGACATGAATTCCACATACAATACACCCAGACCCGGAACAACTACCTGCAGATCATACAAATATTTGTTCCGTGCGGGAATCGAACCCACGACCCGGAGCGCAGCAGCGGACTGTATCAGCCACTGCACCAACCGTGCCGTCGAACCATGCCGTATTACCATGACAAACATACTAGAGACAGACATAAAATAGTGGTACCTTTATATAGATTAACCAAGACAAATACGAGTAAGTCTTTCTTAGGGAATTGTGTCCGATTCTACAATAAGTTACCAAAACAAATTCCACATCTTACTGATAGTAAGTTTAAAACGCACGTTAAAGCAATTCTATTAAAAAAAGCCTATTCTAAAATAGGGACGTGTGGCATTAATTTTTATCATTTCTTATCTATTATCTGCACATGCGGCTTCCCTGGAAACAAATTTTATCTGCATTGTTTGTATTGTATAGCTGCAAATGTTTTTCATTCTATAACAACTGTTTTAAATAATTTGTAAAACAAAGTATGAAAAAAAGATAATTAATGAAAGAAGACCCAGCCCACTCAGGGCATTTCATTTCTTTTGGCATTTCTTCTCAGAGGTTGTCATGTAGTGAAATTGCCCTCCGTTGTTACAATATGACGTGTAAAAGTGTCTGTTAGGACCTAATTACCTACTGAATAAATGATTCATATAAATGAGCCGTTCTCATCGCCCTCGTCTCACGTGGGTAAGAGTGGTCTAGTCTTTACTGGAAATGGAAATTCCAGATGCAAGTTAGTGATACAATTTATTTCAAGCAATTTCATTGTCAAACAAGCTGTGTCCCGCGATTTCACCCGCCATTTAATTTAAAAGAAATTCATGAGTTTTAATTTTTTATCGCGGAACCCTAATTATTTTTGTAAAATAAAAGTAGCCTAAGTTAAGCCATTTAATATCAGCTATCTGCCAGTGAAATTACACCGGTCCAAACAGACAAAAAATTTTTTAATTATTATTTTGTTATAAGTATATTTTTATATGCATTTAGTAAAAACCTGTTATTTTGACATTACAAACAGACACTTCCATTTTATTTATTTGTATAGACAACAGCTAATGCTTAATGTTATTATTATTAGTTAAGGCTTAATCTTTATCCGTGTGGTGTCCGGATTAAGAATGTAGCAGCACTTCAGATCCCCTGTGGATGTCGTAAAGGCGACTAAAGGACTCCAACCAGAGGGATGGGCAGCAGCGTCCCTTCTGTAAAACAGTAGCAACACTGCGCTCACCAACCCGCCTGCCAAGAGTGGTGAGTACTAGCATGTTCCTCCCAAATTGATGACACAATCGTGGGAATCTATGGGGGAGGCCCTTGTTCAGCAGTGGATGTCCTGCGGCTGATATGATGATGAGCGAATGCTTCATTGTAGTACTGGTAACAAGCGCGGCTACTGTGCGTTAAGTTTTGGGTGATCGATCACAACTCCAGAAATTATTTTGGCAATGCCCTCTTCCTGGTGTTCGTAATTGTGGACGGCAATATGGAACTTGATACAGTAATCGACAAAGCTGTGGGTTTGTAACAGTTCACCAGCCCGCTCCTTCGGCGAATACAGGCATTATGTTTATACATGACGCATATGCTGTGTGCAACCACTCTTGCACAACGACACTTGTATGTATCTGGTGCATTTCGTTAGATGATAGTGCGTTCTTGATACAACGTGCATGATTGCTGCGCCCGCGCCCCTGTCGCACCGCGCAAGCGCAACTGAAGATACGACACGTAATTATTACACACTAAACTTACTTGTCGCAAACACGTGTACCAAACAAACGAAGTCCTTATTTCAATGGAGTAAGAGTTACAGAAATAAATGCGGCAGTAAAATATAAGTTTGTTGGATGATCTTGCCACAGTGACTCCGTTACCTAATATCGTTGTATTGGAACACAATCGTTGCGACAAAAACTGTGTTAGTAATGACAATTGTTTTTAATTAACGATTAAATTCACGCGAACAAATGAAATAGTTGTGTGTTATCGTAGCACAAGAGTACGCGGAAAATTGGGGCGTGTACCAAATTAGTACACAAAGATAAACAGACTTTTTGAAATACCTCTTGTAATATTATTTTACCCGTAGTTTTATGTAAACGTAAACGAACAGTACGGACCTCGTACGGATTACTATACGACACATTTGTAACCACTAATTGTGGTTACAGAATTTTTTGAACATATTAATATATGTTTTAAGTTTTAAGTGGGAGCCCACAGGTTCACGGCCAATATGACTTTTTTATGTCATATACTTTCTTAGTTATACGAAGGCATTCGTCATGCTCGTGAACGGATACAGTCTGTCGGGATTGTCAACCAAGTTTAGTGCCATGGCAAATAAATTATTAATATATTATTGTACCTAGTGCTTTGCATCTTCATACATAACAAGCAAAATTCCTGTCCATCCGTGTGGTGTGGCGGATTCAGAATACAGCCGCACTCAATCTCCTCCCGTGGATGTCGTAAAAGGCGACTAACGGCCGAAATTAATAATCTAATCTTAAATCATTTTATGTTAAGTGTGATCTTCAATCCTAGATCCAAAGATTTTAGATTAGATTGATTATTAGTATCGGCCGTAAGAGACTCTAAACCAGAGGGATGGGCAGGGATTCCGCGCTCACCAACCGTCTGCCAAGCGAGATAAGTACTGTTCATCCCAAAATGACGACACAATTATTGTTACACCTTTGGTTAGCAGTGGACATCCTTTGGCTGATGGACATATATTTTTACCATAATAATATGTATCATTGACGGCATGGTCGGTGCAGTGGCTGACACAGTCGGCTGCTGCGCTCCGGGTCGTGGCTTCGATTGCTGTACGGAACAAGTATTTCAAGATACAGATTATAGCACATTATGATGTGCAGGAATTTATGTCTGTAAATGCACGACGACACAGGAGAAATCCCAGTGTGCAACGGTTAAAAAAAAAAACAAATAAATAATAGTTAAAAAAAACTAAAAAACACGCTTTTGTAGATAAACGAACTAAAAAGTAGAAAAAGTATTTCAATAAGTTTAAAATAACAATAAAGTGATTAACAAAAAAAAAAAATTATTTATTTTGCTAATTGTCATGGCAGATAATTGAATCAAATTTAAAACAATAAGATGACCTATCCCAATAGACGGCACTCGTTCACGAGCATGACGCATGCATCAGCGTCGCTCAGCTCAACCATATTGTAGGGAAACTTAGCGACCCGACACACAACGCCACCATAAGCAGGACACTTGAGTGAGCATGACATACCTAAACTGCCGGACAAATATCACGTCAGTAAAACAAAATAATTGAATAGCCCACATGGTACTCGCACTATTACGGTATCAAATCTAAATTCATAATATGAACATAAAAAATAAATAATTAATGTCATATAGAATAATGAAATATCATTATATGAATTAAGATGTCATACAGAATACCTCATACAGAATACGCCGCGAGCGCCCGCAAAATCACTTAAACACACACTTGAGGACCCCGACAATATGTTAAACTTGTTTTGGTACGGAGCGCTCTCATGGCGCGAGTCCTCTTTTTTTTTTTGTTTTTATTGATTTCCAGTGGAAATTCTACATAGAACTTCCTTCGCCCCGGGGAAGGGCGAAGGGGTATGGGGACTTCTATCGGCTAAAACCACTAGAGAAGTCATCTTCGGCACCGAAGGGGAGCTCTAGGTCCTCGTAAGATCACACTAGAGCCGCCCATTGGTGCCACGCCTTTAGGCACATTACGGAGGGGGTGACTGTAAAGTGGTCACCCCCTCTAGCGGAGGGAAGGCGACTGTAAAAAGGTCGCACTTCTCGGGGAGGATTGTAAAGGATTCCCCCAAGCCTCGCATGGCATGTAATTTTGGGGGAATTTGCCAGTACTCAACACGCTTGGCAGGCGGGTTGGTGAGCGCAAAATGGCTGCAGTTCCACAAAAGGGACGCTGCTGCCCATTCCTCTGGTTTAGAGTCATTTAGTCGCCTTTTACGACACCCACGGGAAGAGATGGAGTGGTGCTATAGGTTTTCTTAACCCACTTTTAACCCGAGCTTACTGCAGTCGCCGACTTAATGGAATGGAATGTACACCTAGTACGTGATACGGTCGGATTCAATTGAATGTCATCTCAGTGTCATAAAGTACCATACGTACGAGTACATACACTGTTCTCCAAACATCATAAGAACGGCGCAGCGATGGGTTTTGCACGTTCAGGCCGAGCGGCCCTCCGTCCAGCTGCTTAGGACACCACAAATATAAATGTGCAGACGGTCAGCTCCATTCATTGTTTGATAGTAAGTTAAAAATCCAGCGATCACGCTTGGCAGGTGGGTTGGTGATGGTGATTATGGCAAAATCCCCTATGACCGTCCGTTATAAGGGTCATAGCGAGGCCCATGTTCAGCGGTGGACGTTGACTGGCTGATGAGAGAGAAGCAAACATTCATCACCGCAGTGACCACCGAAAAATATCGGAAAACGCATAGATTTGTTAATAACTTCCTTATCCTTATCTTATCTTATTTTATCTTAAAACTATCATTACAGGTTAGGCCCAATGCGATAGTGCGGTTATATTATTCCTACACATTTAACTTGCAGTCACAATACCGCACGCTGAAGTACTGCGTCACCGATGCAAGCGATTACGAGTAACTTCCTTTTTGGTTGCGGTAAGGAGAGATGCAACGAGTATGTATGAGACGCCGTCGAGACCTTTTTAGCACTGTTGGGAGTAGATCTTCTGTACCTTGTTACGCATTATTACAATTAGTTGCAGCGGGCCGAGCCGGCTGCGCGGGCGCATCTCGGATGGATCATAATTTATCAGTTTATGCGGCGCGCTCCTCGTAACCAATGCTATCGGACTGTGCGACACTGCTTTGAGAATGCGAATCTCGAACAATTTAAGTAGATTTTAACATTTTCATAATATGTAATGTGTATTATTTAAGAGTAAAGATACGAAAAACATGTAGACTCCTTATAATAATTTTTTAAATGAATGCCACCACCCCATCTCCCCCCATGGGTGTCGTAAAAGTCGACTAAGGGATTAGCCGGAGGATGGGCAGCAGCATCCTTCGAGTACATTAACAACTCAACTGCGATCGCCAACCCGTCTGCCAAGCGTGGCGATTAAAGCAAAACCCCCCAACGAGCCCACAACACACCCATATCGGTCGTTGTGGTGATCTTTGGGGGAGGCCTGTGTCCAGCAGTGGACTTCACTCGGCCGAGATGATGATGGACGGATTAACAAATCTAAAATCCCGCTTGGCATCGAATACCTGCCTACAATATCGTTTCCAATTTCAACAAACCATATACGCGGAATATCTAGATATTGAAATATATATAGTTTTAAATTCCGATACTGAATCTCGAAATCTGATTTAGATACGGTTCTCATAAAAACCGATATGACCCAGGCCTATTTGTTTCATCTCCCCGAAGTTAGTTTTGTTCAAGTCGAAATAATCGGTCGGATAGTTCGTGAGATATATGGCAATTGAAAAATAGACAACCAGTTATCAGACAGATAAATATTTCTATTCTATACTATTTCAATTCATGCAATTCGGTAGCCAGTTATTAGACGTCTTATCTGACGATTGAAAATCGACCCAAACTGTATGTTTATTTAAGTATAATTTGGTGATTGTATTTTTTAGTTATCTTCTTGAACATTTCACATCTAAGACCCGTTTGTCATATTCGAAAAAACGGATACCTATCTATCCTATCCACTACAAGTGACCATCCTGCAAATGATACTCCATCGATATGCTATCCAATAGCTGACTGTCTTTTCAATGACATAACGTCTACTTATTTTTTTTTTGTTTGGCTTCTCGCTTACATTTCTGGGAAATGTGGTTGCTTAACCGGTCATTTGCTGGCGAAGCCAAAAGAGGCCTCTATCCAGGCTTAAATTAAATATTAAACTAAGCAACTTTCGCTAAGGGCGCCACCTGCGGGACACGGACCTCGGCTTAGGGCGTTGCTGGGGATAACAAGCTATTGTTTTGGGACAGCTGGATCGGTATTATTTAAAATGTATTATGGGACATTTAAAGCTACAGGCTCGGCACGGGCCGGCGCGAGCAAGAGACGGGAGGGAGAAGTGCTAACTTGAACGGGAAGGTGACGCGGCGATAGGCCTCCGCGACGTCGGCGAGGCGGGCATCCTCGGCGGCGAGGGCGGTACAACGGTCGGGTAACGTCTACTTTGACCGACTACCCTTTAAATGATCCTCCGTCCACAAGAACGACGACGGCAAATGTTAAATTACATTTTAACCTGTTACCACAGAGGACTGAATCTTCGACACTAGCGTACCACCAGCGAAATATTGGATTCAGCGTTATCAGCGCAACAGTTGGACGCATACACACTGCACTTCAAGGAGTCGTGTGGTGCCAGCTCAGAATACCACCACCCCATTTCCTCCCGTGGGTGTTGTAAAAGTCGACTAAGGGATTAGCCGGAGGATGGGCAGCAGCTTCTTCGAGTACATTAACAACTCAACTGCGATCGCCAACCCGTCTGCCAAGCGTGGCGATTATGGCAAAACCCCCCAATGAGCCCACAACACACCCATATCGGTCGTTGTGGTGATCTTTGGGGGAGGCCTGTGTCCAGCAGTGGACTTCATTCGCGCACCCACGACTCAGGTGAAAACCTAGTGTGGGGCAAGTTTTTTAAAAAGGAAAATAAAAAAAAATGTATTGAAAAGATAAATAAAAAATTATGTGGTGTCGTGGGACACCAGGCAGGAACGAAGTTCCTTCGGCTAATGTAGAATCGACACTTATACACTACTCGCTTGTGTATGCGACTGTCGCGCCTGCGCACGTCTCATTTAACGGTTTTATTCCACGCACTTTTTTCCACGGATTTTTTCCACGGATTTTTTCTTACGGTTTTACTATCACATTTTTTTCAGTTCGGTCGCGCAGCAAAATCCCTATCCCCTCCAAGCCTGCCGTAAGGAACTTCGTTCCAATAATCAAGAAAGAATGAGCTCTGAGTTTCTTTCGGAATTTCTTTTCCGAGGTTGTCATGTAGCGAAACGAGGCCTTCCAGAAGTCCAGAAGTTCAATTTTGCTCTTTCATAAACTGTGCCATTTATTGTTTTTCCATTTTCTTCTTCTTCGTGTATCTGACTCTATCAAGTTGTTTCCTATTGTTAAAGTTCTCTTGATGAATACTCTCCAATACTTTGATATAACTTTATCAGGCCCCGATACTGGTTGATTTTGTCCTTTATAACCCGGTTATCATCTTGCACCCCATGCATGCCCACTTTCGCTGCAGACAACATCCTGATATAACAATAAACTCGCTGTTTTAATTAAATGTGTATATTATGGCTTTAATACACCCAATATTTGCGATTTATCAAAATGCGCTTTCAATTTTTCATATATTTGTTTTGCTTTGACAGTAGACGTTTTTTTAATAGGTAATATGAGAGTTTATTGAGTCACAGCTTACGTTACTGGTGGGTTTTCTTGTTTTAATTAATAATAAAATGTATGTACAGTCGCATCTGGTAGGATTACAAGCTAACCTTAGTCAGGAAAATGCATTCATTTTAGTTAAATATAAGTTATAATCATGTGCCTAATTGTTTCTACATATATTCCTGAGATCGCCTCATATCTCTCACTCATGTTCTCTTATGACAAATTGCTAGTAATTAACGCGTGTGTTATATTTTGAGCGGCGTCACATATGTCGGGTCGGGTTGCATTAGCTGCGCCGCCGCCGGAGATTTATGCGCGACCCGCTCACGGCGCATGCGCGGCGCGCCAGTCTCCACTCCTGCGCAATTTATAGCGGTCGCCGGCAATTAGGCGCACCGTACACACAACCACTCGGTCTGTAAGTCAGTGCTGCTGAGTACCTACCACATACCTAGATACTATTTGCGTCGGATTACGCGTCCGAGTGCATTCCTACACACATTTTACAAGACGTACAGACATCTGGTATGTATATTGTAAGCGTTTACATTAAAAGTGTTTTTGAGATAGTCTTTCAGTACGTATGATTATCACTTTGTACTATAAAAACTTATGGTGGCGGCTAAGAATAGCACCAACTTATCTCGTCCTGCGGTGTCGTAAAAAGTGACTATGGCATTAACCGGAGGATGGGCAGCAGCGTCCTTCGAGTAGATTTATAAACCTCACTGCGGTCGCCAACCCCTCTGCCAAGCGTTGCGATTATGGCAAAGCTTCGCAATGAGCACACAATGAGTGATGCTCTTCATCCGGCTAATCCCATAGTCGCTTTTTGCGACACCCACGGGATGAGATGGGGTGGTGGTATTCTTAACCGGCACCACACGGCGAGTCTTTCAGCTTGAATGATGACTACAATAACTTAACAAGTTATAGAATAATAAGATTTGTTTTTCCAGGCCTACTATTTGTAGTAACCAACAAACTCCCGTGACGGGAGTTTGTTGGTTACTTGTCCTCAGCAAAACACTTATGAAGGTCGGACGAACGAGATCTGATATTTTATTTTATTATAACGTTCAAAGATCACTGCTTAGTCCCATTTGAATAAATTCATCTTATGTATTATTGTTGCTTAGAAGTAAAAAGTTTCTATTTGAAACCTAAGTGCCTATAGGTAACACTCAAAACAGGGTTGTACGTTACTTTTGTTTGGAGTTAAAACGTATGTTGGTATCACGTTATTGAGGAATCACAGTATTTATGACTTAATCCGTCCATGAAGTTGTCCGCGCCATGTAACAGAGCAGTCCCCGCAAGTAATTCACGAACATAAACTGAGCGTACACGACAACTACGGCTGCGTCTCCCGCGGACGCTGCCGACGCCCACGGGCTGTCGCACGCATTCCTTCTACATTTAGTGAGCAGTACATATGTAGCGTGGACTGCTTGCTATACAAATACTCAAATTACTTACATTACTTACGCGATGGTCTGTTGCATGAAATTCGGCACGATACTATAATATATTAAGTACCTAAGTGTTATTATACTATACCTATTATTATCTCTTTAGTTTAGTTTAAATGTAATTTCATTCGTTCTGTTTTTTCTTTCTTTACTTATTTTATGTAATAACTAGCTGGGACCCGCGGTTTCACCCGCGTTTAATTTAAAAGAAATTTAGAGTACTTCGACATAGACACTTGACATGGAATAAATATATTGGATTTCAAGGGATTTCTTTTTTTTACGCGGAACTCTAATTATTTTTCTAAAATAAAAGTAGCCTAAGTTATTCCTTATAACATCAGCTATCTGCCAGTGAAGGTCCCGTCAAAATCAATTCAGCCGTTTCGGAGATTACCCGGAACAAACAGACAGACAAAAAAATTTAAAATAGTTTTATTGTTATATGTAACGTACATACTTTCATATGCATTTAGTAAAAAGCTGTTATTTTGACATTACAAACAGACACTTCAATTTTATTTATTTGTATAGATGGTCTCAAAATGTTACTATGAAGATAATAAGGAAGAAGCGAGACCGCCCCAACACAAGTATTATTTATTACTTACTGGGGTTGCCTCAATTTTATATGTATTGTAATGATTTGAGACAATGAAGATTATGTTATGTTATGTTAATTTATTTTCTCACCACAATAATAAAAAAGTTGCAGCAGAATACAATATTGCCCAGTTAAACTATTATTAAAGTTTATTGTGGGAGACGAAGACTGTGTTTCAGGTCACCAGGCCTTCCAGAAGTCTAATTTTGCTCTTTCATAAACTGTGCCATTTATTGTTTTTCCATTTTCTTGTTCTTCGTGTATATGACTCTATCAAGTTGTTTGCTATTGTTAAAGTTCTCGTGATGAATACGTTGATATAACTTTATCAGGCCCCGATACTGGTTGATTTCGTCCTTTATAACCCGGTTCATCATCATCATCTTGCACCCCATGAATGCCCACTTTCGCTGCAGACAATATCCTGATGTAACAATAAACTCAGTGATCTAATAAAATGTGTTATACTATGGCTTTGACACCCAATATTGGCGGTTTATCAAAATGCATTTCATATTTTTCATATCTTTTGCTGAAAAAGAAAGTTTTTCACGGATTTACCCGCGCCGAAACGCGTTAGGTAACGAGTGCTACGTATGTGTGCGACCACTGAGTCCCGTCACGACGACGTTGGCTTCCAAGTGTGTGTGCAGTCTGTCACCTGCGCAGGCGACGAGTCGGTAAATCACGCCGCACGCGCATGCGCGACACATTCCTGGCGAGCCGGGCGGGTGTGGCGAGTGTCACAAGGCTCCGGTTATGTTGTGGTGCTGGCAGTGAACCCATTCCTGAGAACGTTAACGTGAGCGTTATTGCTCAACACGTGTTAACGGCGGGTTACAGGAATGTTTGGTGATTTAAGGCACGGCCCTAAATCACCATGCAATTAAAGTTTCTTAGAAATAAAATTTTATTTTGATGTAGGTATGTTTCGGGGGTTGCGGGTGCGCAGATTGGGGAGTCTGCTTGACCCCCGGGAAAATGGCGGTGCGCACGTGGTTACGTGCCGCCGTGTGCGCAGCGTAACGCAAAGCGAGGCTTGCGGGGATCCCTTACAATCCTCCCCGAGAAGTGCCTGGCGGGGTGACCTTTTGGCGACCCCCTCAAGCGAAGAGAAAGCGACTATATCGCCTTCTCTCCGCTTGAGGGGGTGACCGCTTTACATTGATCCCCTCCGAGGCGTGGCACCAATTGGCGGCTTTAGAGTGATCTTACGAGAACCTGTAGCCCCCCTTGGGTGCCGAAGATGACCGCTCCAGTGGTTTTAGCCGGTAGGAGTCCGGCATACCCCTTCGAATTTCACTGGACACCAATAAAAAAAAGGTAGGTACTACCTATGTGTAAGACAAATAAGCCTATGTGAAGTAAATACACAGCTCGTACTCTGTGTTAGAAGACTTATGATCTTCGGTTCCGTGTGGTTCCCCGCAAAGAATAAACCACCCTGCTCTACCCATGGGTATCATCATATCAGAGAGACCATCATCATAAGAGGAGAGGTAGTAGCAACCTCCCTTGTGCTAATGACAACAAAACGCGATCACCAGTTCACCAGCCAAGCGTGGTGTTTATGTCAATATCCCTTATGAACGCTCATTGTAGTGATGATGAAGCCCGTGTCGAGCTGTGGACGTTTACGTGATGTTTAAAGTGTGATGTATGATTCGACCCAGGCAGCAGTCATCTAAACGGGTCTCTACGAAATGCGCGCTATACAGTATGAGCACAACAATATAGCTAGACAGATATATACACGAATACCTTCGCGTTCGTAACAATATAGCATGTACGTAGTCCAGAAATTTTCATTCAGAGGTCTTCTCCGTGTTCGAGTTGATAAGTAGAGGATACGTTCATGATAAGTATATATCGACGGGCAAAGTTAAAAATATACACAACAGGTGCTGGTGCTTATGGTAGCACGCATGTGGTCACGTGCTGCCGTGGGACGCTTTGGGGGATCCTTTACAATCCCCTCGAGGGGGTGACCGCTTTGCAGTCACCCTCTCAGGGATGTGTCTACAGGCGTGGCACCAGTGGGCGGCTCTAGTGTGATCATACGAGGACCTGGAGCCTCCTTTAGGTGCCGAAGATGACCGCTCCAGTGGTTTTAGCCGGTAGGAGTCCGGCATACCCCTTCGCCCTCCCCCGGGGCGAAGGAAGTTCATGAAGAATTTCCACTGGGCACCAATAAAAAAGGAGTGGGGCCCGTTCTCGGGCGGAGGAAGTACCTGTATGATGTATTTCCACCAGATCAATAAAAAAAGGTAACTTGTAACTTGCATAAACAGACGAATAAAACGGTTGACGCGAAGCTCGTTATCTGGTCGCGGCTCCTGTATTCATTAGTTCATAGCAATCCGTGTACATCTGATGTTGTCCTCCGATGTTCATCATAGATACGGACGACCTCCGCTAGAGCCATTGCCCTTCAACGTTGCTACGAATGTTCCTGAGTAAACTAATTATTTTGTTAATCACTCACTTATTTTGTGCCTTATTACACCCATGTAAGGTTCAAATTAACATGACAGTGGTGTAGAACTCTGGTCGGCTCGGCGGCTGATTTACGCGATACATTAGCGCTCGGACGGACGGCCTCGCGGTACATTCGCGTCGATTTATAGCCGACTCTGAAAAATTATGCATCGAATTTATATTGCAATTTCCCGGCCGAGGGCGGCGCCGGCGCAGGCGGTGCCGGGCCCGGCCGACCCCTCGAGCTTGTAATCATTATGGAGCTATATTAAATTGTTCGCTGTCTGGCCCCGGTTGCCACCTCCTAAAAGTCCTCTGTAAATCTGTTAACCAAACATTAAGTGTAATTTAGCTTAGCTTTAGGATAGCACTGGGCTGGACGACTTGTATATTAGGTATGCTCTACATCTGTAAGAAACCTGGTAAGTGTAGAAACTAATGTACGGCACCAATTTTAAAATGTTAGGTAGGTGCAGCAGGATATCCATACGTGGTACCTACATAAACGACTATAGTTATTATACTCTTTGCCAGAGACTCATTACATACTCCATAGACTAATATTATAATTGGAGACATACTCATTGTTTTTATCGTAGACAGAGTTACTATATGTAGATCATCTATGGTTTATTGTATTTTTTTGTTCATGTATTTAGACAATAGTGGCACCACGACGTCACTTCGTCACCAAGGTTGGCACTGACAACCAGTGTTGTTGTAGTTGGATCTTGGATCTGGGTGATCTTGGTACAAGTTACAATGCGACAGTATTTAACCTGAGTGACAACCCTTTTAGCACGGCCACGACGCACAATCAGATTTTTTATGTAAATTGTAATGTAATTTTTAGAACTTGACATAAGTACTGATTTTTGGTGTAATTTTTTTTGTTTATATTTTTATTTTATTTATTTATTTAAATTTATGCAACAAATGTACATAGGCGGACTCAATGCCTTAGGCATTCTCTACCAGTCAACCTTAGGGTGCTGCAGAGACGACATGGCAGGTGCAATAAGGTTTATGAAAAGAAACTGAGAACAGAATAAAAATATTTTATAAATACAATAAACATACATGCATATCTAATAAGAATATATAAATCCATACATATTACTATAATTAAATATATAAAATAGATAAATTATCACCGAGATGATTTTGCCAAATTATTGTGAAAATACTTAATTTGGCCTGGAGTCTAAGTACTTGCGCCAATTGTTGTTGTAAAATAAAAACGTGTTGCCAGTTTATTCCTCTTCTTAGTGTTGTTCCAATTTTGCTTTATGTATTTAATTTTAGTCAAGTGTGCCTTGTTATTAGTAAAAAAATAAATCCTTGCTACTATTAGTGCCGTTCATTAATCTATTAGTTTGATCTATATTCCTCAATCAATTTGAATCAGAGAAACAGTTTTGGCTGACCGGGATATCGAGATGCGAGATGAGCTGATGATATCCTTGACGCACGCGTAGCGTATAAACTTCCACTGCTGCTGAACACCGGCCGTATGACCGGTGCAATGATCGCTTAAATTGGACCATAATCACCACGCTTGGCAGACAGATTAGTGATTGCAATCTATTATTTTATAGCACACGGATGACGGATAGAGCGTTGTCGCTTTCCGACATCGACTCTATATCACAGGTAGAGAAAAGTGGCTTATTTTATTTCGCGAACCACAGATAAACTTAAGAAAATTTCTTATCCGACGGCTCTGCTGATAGAGCCTGAATAAATACCTCATTCAAACACCCAAACAATATATTATCTAGAACCATAATTGAACATAGTATTAGTTTTTTCCTAAAAAAAAGAGATTACAGGCGAATCTAATAAATTTTATATTTTATAATAAGATATCAAGGATAACGGACTTGTTAATGCATGCACGGGCTCTACTTTTATAAGTTAGTGGTGGGGTAGTTTATCTAATGGCAACATTTGTGCTATTATTACTTATAAACTATTGTCTAGTTTTCTAGTATATGGATCAATTAATCGACAGTTCCTAAAACGATGCCGAACTCGTCACTTTCCTCGTGCAATATTATTTGTAATTTTGGCACAGTAAAGATATGTTTTTTTTTTATTGCTTCCGAAATTTCTAACACTTCTATATATTATATTATACAGCGAAATCATCATAATTGTAAACAATCTATATAATAATTCGCTATCAGTCCAAGCGTTATATTATGTGTCATTGAGGCCAAAATAACTGATGATGACTCAGTCGATTCCAAGTGCATCGATAAGTTCCTGCACCATCAGGCGGTATCTAACGCTGTATTATCTAGTATAGAAGTAGTACATTTCGAACCACCTTCCATTGAGAGCACAGTTGCAAAGGTCAGCACAATAGAGCAGATATCTTAGTGAACTATTTCGAGCAGTGCACCGCAGCGCGCCGCGCTCTACACAAGCCAAAAGATTAGTTTGTTTGATGTTAGATGGCTGGAGCGGGGAGCCTCCTGAAAAACTCGCCATGTTCTCTGGAACCGGTGCTCTGGCGTTTAGCCAGGACAGAAATTATGAGACCCGGTATAATTTTTAAATTCTACACAATTGTGTGTAGAGCTCGGTCCATCAGTCATCAGATTTTGAAAAATGTGATCTCCCTGATGATCAGATTTTAGTGTTTTCTTACAATCAACTTTAAAATATGTAAATAAATAGGAAATATTAATGACTAAGAGACTAAGACTAAAAAAGGACTAAAAACATATATTAATGAGGAAATTAAGGGTTGGTAGATCAACTGTTTAATCATCAATCATTGTCCTGGAAGGCTGTGTTGTTTCTATATGTAACACTATAGTACGTTTACTCCGATATAATTTCAAACTAGCGAATCGCCCACAACGGTATTGGCACGATCAAACTTTAAAGCTCCTCAAGCGGTAATGTAATGCTGTAATTTGTCAACGAGCCAGAAGCCAGATCTTTTGATACAACGCTATTGGCATCTCCGAGATAAAACACCACACTCGCATTATAACCGTGTTATCTACATCGCGCGCATCGCTTCGAGATCAGTTAGGGATCTGCTTGATGTCCGACCTAGGCCAACAGGCCGCCTGCCGAGCGCTTATAGAGCCACTCGAGTGGTGGCGCCGCCGCCGCGCCGCCGCCGCGCCGCCGTCCCGCAGCCGCGCCGCAGCCGCGCCGCACTCGCACTCGATAATCAATCAATGTTCATTACGGACTATTAGCCGCCCGTCTTACTCTCTGCGCGCATAGCATCTGGTTTGTTTATTTGTGTAACTGTGAATGCATTCCTCTATTTCTGTATGATGTATCACTAAGTAATTCATACTCTAATGCGTTATTGTTTTGATCTCTAGCATGAAGCAGTTTCGTGGATGGAACAGACGCGGCGCTCCACTGCGGTGCAACCTTGAATATTGATCGCTAAGGGTTCTTAATAGAAATTGTAATAGATACTATACCTATATTTAATGAACATCTGGTATAATTACCTAACTAAGGCCTTTCGGTCTATAGCCAGTGTGGACAATTTCCCCTTTTTTAAATTATGGGAGAGGCCTTTTTTAGCGATTAGATAATATATATTACTCTGTAATATCAATTAAACTGAACTTAACGTAGATACTGAAGTTTTAACATGACCTTGGGCACTGCTCATGCCTGTAGCCTTCTAATATATAATATGATACTGCAGTCAACAAAGATTTCAATTAGAATCAATACTGAAGTAATAAATTAACGCGCCCTTTGCTATTGTAACTTAGTTTTCTTTCATTCTATACTTAATATTTAAATGTCCGCGGGTTATCATTTTATTATTTGCGACTGAAGCACATTGCAATGAATTTACGTACGTATATATACATTCCATTAGCATCTAGTGCTTCAGCGAATATAAACATTATAAGAAACAAATGTTGTTACCGCCGAATGAATCTTTTAAAACGAATTCAAGGCGTTATGAATACATATATAAGCTGAAAGCATATACGCCTTGATCAGAAATAAAAATATATACATATTAAACCTGTCGACGTAGTATGTGTTTTGGATTCTGTTAATAGGTATATGTATGTAATAAAAGCCCGAAGTGATCATGTAACTGTCTCCTATCAGTGAAGTGGAGGACAAGTTCATAAAAACTATGCGCTGTCAACATATATCATGAAGCTCTTCAACTTGCGGCATAACGGTGTCGCGGAGTTCCCACCGACATGTGGGCTCAAGTGGCCGCGAGTGGCCGCACCTGCACGCACTCCAGCCATGCTCGCCTTTTTACGTGGCACACAAAAAAGTACGCCTTGAACACAACATGTGCGAAATACTGCTGCGACCTGCGGCGCTGAGGAGACATCACACGCCGCGACTATACGGCGGATGGCGGAGGGATGGCGGAGCATTACTCACATTTACAATGACACGCTCTGTTGAATCGCTGCAAACCTAATCATACAGAACTTTCTTCGTCATTAGTGTTAATACTCATGTCAGTTACTTATATATATATTTATTTTTTGTTTTTAAAAAACGTTGCCCCATACTAGGATTTCTCCTGTGTCGTGGGTGCGTTTACAGACATGAATTCCACACACAATACACCCAGACCCGGAACAACTACCTGCAGGTCATACAAATATTTGTTCTGTGTGGGAATCGAACCCACGACCTGGAGCGCAGCAGCCGACTGTATCGGCCACTGCATCAACCGTGCCGTCTTTTGTATTTTATTTATTGTATATAATATAATTGTATAGTATGTATTTTTATATTGTTAATATAATGTATCGACTCTGTTTCACATAATTTGTGATTTATTATGAAATCAATTAACATAATCTATAGTATGCTTTGTTTCTGTACCTCTTTCGATGTGCTTCATCATTTCGGCCAAATAAAGTCCACTGCTGGACATAGGCCTCCCCCAAAGATCACTACAACGACCGATATGGGTGTGTTGTGTGCTCATTGGGGGGTTTTGCCATAATCGACACGCTTGGCAGGCGGGTTGGCGATCGCAGTTGAGTTTTTAATGTACTCGAAGGACGCTGCTGCCCATCCTCCGGCTAATCCCAAAGTCGCCTTTTACGACACCCAAGGGATGAGATGGGTTGGTGCTATTCGTAGCCGGCACCACACAGCAAATCGGTGTGCTTACTATAGCCCAAAGGTTGACTGGTAGAGAATACCTGATGGCATTAAGTCGGCCTTGTATACCATCAATGTACATAGGAGTTTAACTAAATAAATAAATCAATAATAAATTAAGAAGTGTCGAGTAAGTTATTTATAATAAGAAATACCTATCGTATTAGATACACGTACACTGTAGCCGTAGTACCCGCACCCGTATTAGCTAAAACAGCGACAGAAGACGCGACAGCAGCTATTGCGCATCTAAGGATTCCCAGCGGAGAAGAGCCTGGGGTGCAATTCCTTAAGCTCAAACATCCATACATCCTTGAATACAGAATCGAAATAACGGTGTTAAACCAATTTGGTATTCGCTAAGATATGATTGAAGCTATTCAAAGACACGTTGCAGAAGGTAAGCCATGAGGACCAGTCTTAGCGAATACCAAATTGGGTTATCACCGTTATTTCAATTCTGCATTCAAGGATGTATGGATGTTTGAGCTTAAGGAATTCGTCGTTTCAACCAAATAAAGTCCGCTGCTGGACACGAGCCTCCCCCAAAATTTGCCACAACGATCGGTCTTGGTGCGTTGTGTTCTCATTGGGGGGTTTTGCGTGGCGATTAACGCTTGGCGGGCGGGTGGCGATCGCAGTTGAGCTGTTAATATACTCAAAGGACGCTGCTGCCCATCCTCAGGTTAATCCCAAAGTCACCTTTTACGACACCCACGGGATGAAATGGGTCGGTGCTATTTGTAACACCCACCACACACACTTAAAGAATTGCACCCCTGAAATTGAAAGCCGAGGATGCAATTTGTCAGTCATTGATCGTCCAACAGACTGTGCGTCAGCGATCTTCGCCTGCTTTAATTGCTATCGTCAAATACGTAATACCAAAATGACGCTTAAGAACGGCGTCTGCGCGATGTACGCCTGTCGCAAAGCGCCTGCGACTCACGCAATCAGCCCGCCGCTGGTGCCGTAAAAAAATCATTGCCTTATTTTTTTATAACGTTATCCCTTTCTGGTGTTTCGTATCATCGTAGGTACAGTATATAGACATACATTCCACACACACAAAGAGCCAGACTCGGAACAAGTACTTGTAGGCCATACGAATATTGGTTCCGTGCGGGGATCAAAACCACGACATGACACGCAACTCGCTTGAAGTAATAGTTACTGCGCCAATCAAGCTGGCTACTAAATCAATAGTATAGTACACCACACGGCGATCCCCAATCGGACTGCCATACTTGACGGTCACGGCAATCTCTTCCATGGATGTTCAACCCGTGTGCGCAGCACAGCACAGCGCGCAGGGACGCTTCGGGGGATCCTTTACAATCCCTCCGAGATGTGCCTATGGGCTTGGCACCAGAGGGCGGCTCTAGTGTGATCATACGAGGACCTGGAGCCTCCCTTAGGTGCCGAAGATGACCGCCCCAGTGGTTTTAGCCGGTAGGAGTTCGGCATACTCCTTCGCCCTTCCCCGGGGCGAAGACAGTTCGTGAAGAATTTCCACTGGGCACCAATAAAAAAAAAGAAGGTGCCTATGTCATATTTTTCTCGTGAATTCCTCGCGAATGCATCATAGAGAATATTTAACTTGGTGCGTAATGAGTGCTTTAATATAGTTGCTGATGTCAACGTCGACATCTATCTATCGACTGACGCGATGCCACGACCCGTAGGACATGTAAGTGAGGATCCTCGGGAGACCATAATCACCACGCTTGGTAAATATGTAGATACATAGAGTCCATTTTTTATTGATGTCCAGTGGAAATTCTAGAACGAAAGAAAGAAAAGCACGAAATTCTTTATTTGACAGCAAAGTCACATCACAAACAGTTATGAAACTAAAAGAAAATACGATAAAAATATTGAATAGGATTATAAATACAAAAAAAGAACCCTAATATAAAGTTAAAAAAAATTGTGTGCCCCACATTTGTACCAAATAGGTAACCAGTTCAGCATTTGCCAGACAAGAGCCTGGCGCTGGTTTTCAACTGGACCGAACGACCAGTGTATCGACGTAACCAGTAACCGACGAATGTATCGTGAATCACCGAATGGTCGAGTATAGAAAATAAATATTGCATAATATACCCACTAATAAATCAACAACTATACAAATAAGAACTACACAAAGCGCAGAATTAAAGAGTAACATCAAATATATTTGAGTAGGTAAACGAGAAAAGTAATCCAATGGTGTGGCAGTGCTCATGGCCTTTATGGTAATGGCGATACGCATCAAACGAGTGACGCGGCGCTCACTGTAAGCGTCTCCGTCTTAGAAACATAATAGTGAACTCTACATGAATTTCCTTCTAAGGCGAAGGGGTATGCGGTCATCTTCGGCATCGAAGGGAGCCCCCCTTCGTAAGATCTCACTAGAGGTACATAGAGTCCTACAGAAATAATTAACTTTACTTCAAAGGTTCCGTTGGTAGTTCATGGGGACCGTGTTTAATAAATTAAATAACAAGTTGTACTGCATAATTTTTTGGAAATTAAATTAATAAATAAAGTTGCTACTCGGGCTCTCTGTGTGCTGTCTAGATAAAGGATAGGTATAGCACCTTACCATCTCCTCCCTTGGATGTCGTTAATCGCGACTAAGAGACTTTAAACCAGAGGGATGGGCCGCAGCGTCTCTTTTGTAGAACAACAGCCATACTGCGCTCACCAACCCGCCTGCCAAATGTGACGAATATTGGCAAATTCCCGCAAAATTACGACTACAAAACTGGCTATCTATCGGAGAGGCCTTGTTCAGCAGTGGACAACCTTCGCCTGACATGGTGACTCGATAACAAAAAAAAATGTTACGCCATTTTATTACGAAAACGTACGCAAGTAAAAAACACGCACCGCTGTAATTAAATGGTAAAAATATTTTTTTGTGCTCAAAAACGACAGCAACTTCATTTATAAATTAATATAGTTATTACAAAAATAAAATGTAAATTCCTACTTGATTTTAATAATCGCGATGCCTACACATAGACCCCGGCTTGCCGCGTGAAATAAAATGCACTATTGATGTAGGACCCTTAAAATATTTTTGTTAAATTCATGTCTTGTACCTATATACTTAGTCCCTATAGATTCCTCGTCTATGGCTTATTTTTTATTATTTTAAAGCCACGTTGCCACTCAATTCCTTTCAAACTATAATACAACATAGGTAAGTCTAGGTTCTCATGTTAAGTTAGGCTTTTTTCAGTGACATAATTATGTTTTAGTACATACTTATTTGCTGTCATTCGTACTGATGGGGCACCCGTCATAATTTGATGAAGGAGGTACTAGCCGTATAGGGCAAAACGTCAATGTATTACCAATTAGGTTGCCCCCCTGACCGAAGTTATCTGTGACTTTCGCCAACACTCCGTGCGGACATGAAGTCGGCGCGTCAATTTTTTTCACGTTTGAACCATCGGCACGAACTTTAGAAATTGGGACACCAAATAATTAGGACAGCACTATCTACTGACACCCGCTTATCTGCACATCGCAGCCTCGTGATACACCCATTAATAGTTTATAGCAAAAAATGCGGCGGCGCGTGCGCAGCGGTGTCGTCATTAGCGACATCTGTCGGTGATAGAGCTACGACGCGAAGGGGGAGGGGGGAGAACCCTCGGTGGAGATAAGATAAGGTGCTAAAATATAGCCTAGAGGCGAGCGGCGCCGACCCAGCGAGCGAGGAGCGACGCGGGCGCATACGGGCGGCCACGGGTAGAGTGGGTCGCATACACCGCTCCACATATTCATTAACGACTTCATTAAATTGACGACTGCCATCAGTATTGATTTTATCATGACTTTAATGGGCAATGATAACGTTAGGAGGTTTTACAAAGGGTAACTCATAGATCAGATATAGTGTATCATAGTGATATCGCTTCTAAAGAGCTTCTTTTTTGTGAGAGACCATCCACTTAGCTAACAGCTTCCCAGTTCACTGGACAGTGGCGACGAGTGTGAAAATCAAGCAACCGCACTTGAGTTCCGTGTGGTGTCCGGATTAAGAATATAGCACCACCCCATCTCCACCCGTGGATGTCGTAAAAGGCGATTAAGGGAATCTAAACCAGAGGGATGGGCAGCAGCGTCTCTTCTGTGAAACGGTAGCCATACTGCGCTCACCAACCCGCCTGCCAAGCGTGGTGAGTATTGGCAAATACCCCCCAGAATGATGACACAGTTGTGAAAATCGATGGGGGAGGCCTTTGTTCAGCAGTGGACGTATAAATGGCCGATATGATCTGGTATGACTTGAGTTCCAGTTCCAGCTTGAGTCGACGTATGAGTTTTTTTATAAACTTTCGAACCAGACTCATGGCATTGGCAGGTGAGTTGACGATCGCGGTTGAGTTGTTAATGTACTCGAAGGACGCTGCTGCCCATCCTCCGGCTAATCCCTTAGTCGCCTTTTATGACACCCGCAGGACGAGGTGGGTTGGTACCACATGAAAAACGGCGCCGGGCTCATGTTACCAATATACGAGTATATATCCGCCCATTAAGGTCCCACTGCAGGGCAAAGAAAGGCCTCATCTCTCATACAGAGAAGTAACCAACATTGTGCAGGCCACGCGAGCTCACTGCGTGCTGCCGATTTCAGACCATCAGATCACGACGTTCTCATGAAATTTTTATCCACTTTATAGTCTTAGATAACCTTTTTTATTTTATTTGTCTCCAGTGGAAATGCTATGTAAACTTCCTCCACTCCCGGGAAGGGTGAAGGGGCATGCCAGACTCCTATCGGCTAAAACCACTGGAGCGCTCATCTTCAGCACCAAAGGGGGGCTCCAGGTCCTCGTAAGAGCACACTAGAGCCCCCCATTGTTTTTCTTTTTTTTATTATTAAAACATAGCCCCACTCTAGGATTTCTCCTGTGTCGTGGGTGCGTTTACAGACATACATTTCACACATAATACACCCACACTGGGAACAACTATCTGCAGATCATACAAATATTTGTTCCGTGCGGGAATCGAACCTTCGGCCTGGAGCGCAGCAGTCGACTGTATCAACCACTGCACCAACCGTGTCGTCGTTGCCACGCCTTTAGCCACATCTCGGAAGGGATTACTGTAAATCACCCCAGCGGAGAGAAAACTGATAAAAGCTCGCCCCCAGGCACTTCTCGGGGAGACATTGGCACATGCAAAGATCCTGGGCCACCACGTGACATAACTAAGTTACCCACACACACCGCTGAAAATGGGCGCCCCAATGATTACAATGAGTGATCACAGGGTAGGTATATTGCCACAACCACTAAGCTCGGCCGGCGGTCCAGTGATCGCAGTCTGTAGTTTAAGTAGTATTAGCACGCGGGTGGATGCTGCTACCCATCCTCTTCATCTCAAACCTCACCTTTACGACATCCATGTGTTGAGACGGGTGGTCTATTTTGTGCCGCGATCCACACGAAACATAGTGTATTACTATAATGTCAGACAAAGGAATTAGATGAAATCAAATAGATTTAATATAGGGAAAATGTTACTTATCTTAATAATAACTACACTGGTTGGGAATAAGTCACCGAAGTCAGCACAAAGCATGTTCAAAACAGGATAAAAGTTGATTTAGTAAGAGGTTACGAATCGTTTATTTACGGACCGAATGATAACACAAATGAGTACCTTCATAGCTAGGTATATATGAGTGACTCGCATGAGTAACCTCAAGCAATACCGAAGAATCAACCATTTGACAAATAAGTTATAACTGAAATGTAAAAAATTAAGGTAAACACCCAAAACCTGCAACGATATGTGCAGTGTCCACGAATGTGCCTTGGACGAGTGACCATTCTGTTCGCATCACAGCCCCTCCGTGCATCGCAGAGAACGCTAAACCTTCAAATTCTTGTCGTTACGGTTACTCGAAAGTCTGACAATATTCTGACCTAATAATGTCGCACTTCCCACTTTCAGTAAATGCTTTGTTCAAGATAAGATAAAAAATATATTTTATTAATTTAAACCATTTACAGGCACTTATGCATAGTCGAGACTTTAGTTGCCGCGTTCCAAGGTGCTGATTCACTATGGAGACGAACAGGCAAGAAACTTAATAGTTTCCCGTATTCAATCATAATATGTATTGTAACATACGCATTTACGATACAATATGCCAAATTCTGAGTCTGATATTCCACCACATCAGGTCCCACCAAAAACATCGAGAAAGGGAACCTGCACCAGTCCAGCCTTACAGCAAAAAAAACTGTGTTCGTAAAGAATCAACGTTCGTAAAATCCAAGATCCTTCCTTTATTTGTCCGCCCTTATTGATGAGAGCTTTCTGTTCACATAGAGCTTACACAAGCTCTGTGTCTGGCGTGTGATTGTGCTGGAAGCTGTAAGGCAATGCAGACTTGTCGATATTATTGGACCTTCAACCTAACATAATACATACCCGTTTTCCGTACGATCAGTGGCAACGACTTTCCGTCAAAACATCTTTCCAATGTCGCTCTTAGAATGTAATGAACTTACATCCTAAGAGCGACATTGGTAAGCAACATTTACATTTCATCAGGCATGTCTTATTTTCAAATCCACATGTCTAAGATTTAAAACTACACATTCGATCAATCTCAAGTATGAGAAAGTTTTGTTTTTCATATAGACGGCATCCGTAGGGTCCAAGAGCGATGTTCAGAGGAGTTTTCTAATACGGGTCACAATGTTAGGGAGATGGGCTGTTTCACTAAAGTACCTATGTATATAGAAGCTTTTTGCTAGTACCAACGACACAGCCTGACCTAGACAAACGTCTTTTAGATAAAATATGACCTCAGCGTCGTCTTGAAAACATTCAAACGTAAACAAATGACTGCATTATTAAATGTTCTTTTCTTTTCCAGTGCAGTGGTGAGCGTATTTACGATATAATCATCATTATAACATTTATACTTGTGGTTGTTCCGGCGCTCACACGCCGCGGGCGGCGCCGGCGCGTACTTCAGAGCGCCGTAAAACCGCCGCGTGCGTAGAACACACGTAGCTTCGTACAAAACAACGCAACTATTATTTAAAGCTCATTAAGTAATTAAAAAATTTATTCGTGACAAGCGCCTTGATTTATTGTACAATGCGTCTCATATTAACTAATGAATTCCACGTTTCCGGTGCTAAGCCAAGCGTCCCGCATTCATGTGAACTGCAGCGACGGTAAATATGAATGTGCGACCGTTCAAAAATATACCTAATCAACGCGGTTGCATTGAACTTTTGATTAAAATATGGTAACCTAAAGTAAATGCTTGCCTTTGTTATTTATTTGACTTACATATTGTTTGTTTTTACCTTTTTTATTGGTCGTCCGGTGAAAATTCTTCATGAACTTCCCCCGCCTCGGGAAAGGGCGAAGGGGTATGGGTATGGTATATTCTTTCATTACTGGTTATATCAACTTTACTCAAGAATTTATTTAAAACCTAATTTACCTACTATGTCTGTATGACCCACGCTGTGTACCTAACCTGCCTCTGTTGTATTGTTGGTTGAAATTGTACTTAAATACTAGGAATTCATCTTTTCATGTTTAGAAGGAAAAACCGTTTTGTGTTAAAATGTTTACAATTTAAAGCAACAATTAGATACCTTCACAAAAACATACGTAGAAGCTGTTAACAACGTTGTAGCTGCGTGCTCAACACTCGAGCTTACAATCATGAGACCAAAATAAAACGTCGCTATAGGTAACTAAAAGGGTACAAACGTCCAAAAGGAAAAACGAGTGTTGGTGAGGCGGGACCCACGCCGCCCTCCGGGAAATTACAGAGCGCCTCCGCCCCGCCCCGCCCCGCCCGCCCCGCCCGCCCCGCCCCCGCAGTCGGGGGTGGCCGCTCATGACCCGCCGTAGCACGTAATTTATAGGGCGCGCTGACCACCACCGCGGCTCGACTCATATAGCTACTCATAAACAAAAATAAAATATAATTGATTCATGTTCGCGATTACACTTATCCCCGACCGAGATATAGAGACGATTATGATAACGTTCAACGTAATATTTTTCCTACAAACAACGTGTGATATAAAGCCTTCGCTCTGGCACTCGTCACAACTGAAGTGATTCCGGTATATCAACGGTGTGGCGTTTCGAACATGTTCGTAATAAGTTAATCTGATTAAATGCAGTTTTCTGCTGATATATTTATCCGTATCAGATCACAACATCTTGACAGCACCGAGAGTCCTATTGAATATGATATGATTGCTCCTCTAACTCACAGTTGTATAGCTATTGTTTGTATGCTACGTACGCGTGTGTGGACCGGTCGTGACAGTATTTATTCCGTGGTCAGAGAGTGCGATGTGCCGCTGGCGGCGGCCAATGGCTGCAGATGTCCGCCGGCCGACGCGCCGTGTGAACCCCGGGTTACGCAACCATATTCTACCGCTGCTGTGATTGGACACGAAGCGACGTTATTATCACAAGAGCATGGCCACAGCATGGCCGGGCATGGCCGACCAAACTATTTCAATAGCTTGACATTTATACTTACTGAATTTTATTGGCGTAGGATGAAGATTATTAATAGTGGCAGACAGGTTTCGACTTCCGCTGTATGGGTAACGAATGCGAATAAATGGTTTTAGTCTAGTCTCGATTGTTAATGTCGATGATATGTTTTAACAAAGTTCTTCTCTTGAACTGTGTTAAACTCTACGAATGTAACTAAATACTTAATATATAAGTAGTTTGATATGCGCCGCGCACCGCACGCTACCACGACTCTACATCATTATGCGCATATTAACAAGACTCGTATAGTACTTACGTATTCCGTTTGAGCCGCTCAGGTATACACCTCCTACAACCTGATATCTACACGCGGGAATCAAATAAAAATATGGCGTTTTAGTTTGTTACTTCGCCCGCGTCAACTTCAAGAAGAATCCAAAACAGGTCGTTCGTGTGATTGTGAGGCTTAGTTACAGTTACTATGACTGTCTTGTGATCGTCATCGACGTGCTGATTCTGTTTATGTAGGATAAGAAAGATCTTATCAACGATACTGTTTGTCATATAATGGCCTTTAATGTAGGTATCATAAAGGTTGCACATTACTAGTGTTCCTGTAAACTTCTCCCATTAAAATTAATATGAAACATATGGGTTAAACTCTCTACGTACTTATATTCTCATAATTGCTCTACCTTTCATGTGGAGCGCCCCACGCTTTATTTAATATTTGAAAATTATTTTATACTTTTTAATTCATATTTAATTAAAAGCCTGTTTTGTAATTTATTTTTATTGTTTTAATCTTTATGCAACATTAACTCTATAAATTCAACACAAACATCTTAATTCATTATAACTTTCATTATTTTTAGGGTTCCAAACGTTCGAAGGAACAAACGGCGGAACCCTTATAAGATCACTCGTGTGTCTGTCTGTCTGTCCGTCTATCACAGTCAATTTGCTCCGAGTCTACTGAACCGATTAAGTTGAAATTTCGTACACATATGGATTTCTGCGACCCAAACACGTACGTGTAACGTAAATAAATTAATTTTGAATATAAGGGGTCGTTTTAGGGGGGCAATAAGGAAAATTTAAGAATATTTTTTTGCAAACTGTACCGTGTAACATATGAAATGGAAGGGCTTGTTGTGAGGGTCTCAAATGTATATATTTTTAATTTAAAAATTTATAGGTTTAAAGTTATTCAAGAAAATATACGAAAATTGACGCCCCTCTTATCTCCAAAACACTTAGCCTAAAATTCTGAAAAAAATATAGGTAGGTAATAGCTCTTTACCTATAGTTTACAGGAAAACCTATAAGAAGTCTATTGTCTTAAAATAACATGGTAAATCTTACAACATTGTGGGTACAAACTTACGTTTGCGGTTGGAATGTATGGGAAAACATGATTTTGTTTTTGGTATAAGTTATTGGTACAAGACCCAATCCAATAATAGGCAACATATTCAGCAATTTCTGAACCTCTCCACGCGAGTTCAACTCGCACTTGACCGGATTTTTTTTCCACCTGGATGCCTTAAATAGTCATAGTAGCCATAACCACTGCTGAACAAAGGCCTCCCCCATATCTATGGGGGAGGCCTTAGTTCAGCAGTGATTGATTCAACAACTGTGTCATCATTTTTGGGGGAATTGTGCCAGTATGACTACTGCATTGTATTTACGGATGGATGGGCGGAAATATTTTCAGTGTTTGCTTTGTTGAAGCGATGCATGATGATGATTGAGCGATTTATATATATGTGTTTGTCTTAAATTATTTATATATTATAGTTACGGTTAACTGAAAACCTACGCTGTCGGTGTTGCCTGTCGCAAAATCGCGGCTTTATGCTGAGCTACAACCCTTTTTTGAACAGACGTAACGCATATTATACTCCCGTATACAGAAAAACACCAGTGAACTTAACGGTTTTTATTTTTATTGGTTCTTTTTTTTTTGCCCTATCTGGGTGCTATGTGCATGGTACACTCGTTTTGCGTTCTACCGCCACGCTGCGCTTACGTATATAGCTGGGATAAACCTGTATGGCCAATTCGTCTTTTTAATTATTTTTATTGATGTTAAAATGATGTAGTTTTTATTTTTATGTGTTTATATAATATTGTTTCTATATATCGTGCGTCCTTGTTTGTGTAAAAATAAATTTTCTTTCTTTCTTTCCTAATGATTCGTACCTTATAAATAAAGAAAACAAAATACTGCAGCCTACAACTGAGTGTGTACCAGTCGGCACCCGGCAGTGTTCAATGACCATCCAAAAGAACAGTTTAACTAACCCGAACATGGACGGATGTGCTCGCGGGCGCACAGTGCGCACGCACCTAACTACTTTGTCGACATAATGTCCGACAACACCGACATCTGTCGCTCCAACATTTGCATATGATATGCTACCGACCTAACCACCCTCTAATCATTAATGCACTGGTAACTATTTAGTCAATTGGAATTCTTACCGCAGGATTTCGGAACTTTCGGATTCAGTAAACTGATTTTGATAGAAGATTGTGTAGTATTTTTGGTGCATTTTAAAATCGTTAAGCTTATTAAGAAGAGTCCCTGTGACTCTTAAGTGTGACTTAAAACATGCGTTTCCCCTCCCCTGTGATCGGTGATTTGATTCCTTTCCCTCTGCTGTAATCCTTCCATGGAAACATTGATTCACACATCAGTCCGTAAACGTTCACGGTTGAACGTGGGCCTCCCAATGAGCGGTCATAGGGAATATTGCCCTAGTCATCATGGAAGGCAGGTTGGCTTGCTGATCGCAGTATGTCGTTCTTGTTACATGGGAAGGCGCTGCTGCCCATCCTCTTAATATCCACACTTACTCACCTTTTACGACCACCGTGGGTAGAGACAGGTGGCCTATTGATTGCTTGATGATTGATTCGGATACTAGCATTGATATATTACAGACGCTATTAAAATATTACAATTATTTTGTACTTTTGTAAAGTGGTATTTTTTTAATTCTCAACTTTATTGAAATACAGGTAAATTCGATTTTCAGTTTAATTTATTTATCGTACTTACCTGGAATTCCTGTTTGCAGTCCCTAGCGTGAACATTGTGCCACTTGTTAATTTCCCCAGCGTATGTTATTTATGTGCCTGCCTACATAAGTATAGGTATAAGTTAATAAAATAATAACCACTCATTCGACTGTACGCGAGTATGGTACAAAGTGATAACTGTACCTGCCCCTGCGTGTGTACAGGTTCGACCACTTTAGAGTGTACTCCTAATATGGTTGTTCACACAAATGTTAACCAGTGTTATTTGGAGCCATTAATGGAAAGCTGTAAAACGTTAAGTTCTTATCACGCGCGTCCGGAGCCGAGCGAAGCCTTTCCAGAGCCGGAACTCTAATTTGATATTTATAGTGAAGTTCATTAGGGGCTTCACATATTAGTGGTGGCGGGCGGAGTGGTCGAAGACGCAAGGCGCTCGATATCTCGTATTTTATTATTCATATGTGGCGATAAGAGTGGATAGTGTATAGAGGATAGATATCCAAATGCGAGGCGATGGGATTGTCGAATAGTGCCGCGGGGACAGGGGACAGGTTCCCATGCAGCGAGTGGCGCCTGCCCCGCGCCCCGCGCCCCCGCCCTGGACCCTCTCTGGCGCCGCCGCTCTTAAGCCGCGACAAGTTTCGTTTTTTTGTGGCTCTCAATGTAAAGGTAATTAATTAGGGCGCGGGTCCTCTGAGAGAAAGCGACACAGCGCAGCGCGGCGACAGATTTGCGAGCAGCACTCGCGGCCTCGTAGCGTGCAATGCGGAGTACATATGTAGTCGCCGCCACAGACGCTTGCGCACATAAATCCTGACGACGACGACAGCGTAAACGTCAGAGGTTTTATTTTTTTGAACTTAGTTTTTAGTAATGAGGTCACAAACGTTTCGATTTTTATTGATAACACTATCCAACATCAAAGAATATAATTAAATTATCGTTTTATCTAATTAATTATCTGTACACAATACCGTACTGTCCTGTTAACTAGTTACTAAAAGCTTTTTTATTACACGTTAGACGTGCGCTTCGGAATGCTATTGTTACAAATGTTTAGAGTATTTGCATCAATATTACGGGTGTCCCTCGCAGAGGCGCCCCATTGTGCGGACTTCTATTGCGCAGTGGCCCCTTCCTAATGAGTCACCGAAATACTCGAGATGCGTCGATAAGCCTCTGAAATGGCAGCTCGGCTCGTTAGACTGGTCCAACGGAGGCCCCGGAGCCGCACCTACTTATTAATAATACAAAATATGATGTGTGCGAGCGGGTCGGCCGCGTACACGCGTCCCGCTCGCGAGCGCGGCGCCGCCGGGGCACGCGAGCGGGACGGACGACGTCTGTTTGTTGGCTATTAATAACAGAACAACAAGGCGATCTGAGTGGATTAACACATTAACAGGTCCCGCGTCGCAGGAATAAAAGCATTCCCGCCGTGTCGGTGAGTAAAAAATGGTGTGAGAGCGGCGCAGGCGCAGCAATTAGTAGCCGGTGTAGAGCCGCGCACCGGTGAGCGATGTCATGCCATCGCGGTATTGTCTCAACGAACTCCGCCTCGCAATAACACTTGACATAGGTACTTACCTACTCATCGTAGTTTGTTTTTTTTTGTAATATTAATATATGAGTAGTTATGAAAAGCAGTCATTGCATAAATTACCTACTTAATTTACATAGTCCATGCATAGGTAGGATAATATTCAAACTGTAGTTAGTGTTGATGAACTTAGTAATACTTGGGTAATCCTGTTTGCATTTGTTTACAACTGAGATGTACATCACACCGATATCATAATATTACTGCGCGGCGTGGGTGTTCTATATATTTGTTTTATAAACACCATATCTTCTTATACAAATAAATGAAATTGAAGTGTCTGTTTGTAATGTCAAAATTACAGCTTTTTACTAAATGCATATGGAAGTATATACGGTACCTATACCAAAAAAGCAATATTTACATTTTTTGTCTGTCTGTCTGTCTGTTTGTTCCGGGTAATCTCCGAAACGGCTGGACCGATTTTGACGGGACTTTCACTGGCAGATAGTCAGCTATCTGCCAGTGAAAGTCCCGTCAAACCGTCCCGTCGTTTTAAGGAATAACTTAGGCTACTTTTATTATAGAAAAATGATTAGGGTTCCGCGCGAAAACTATAAAACCCTTGAAATCCAACATATATAGGTATTCTATGTCAATTGTCTATGTCGAAGTACTCGAAATTTCTTTTAAATTAAACGCGGGTGAAACCGCGGGTCCCAGCTAGTTACTAATATCTGTACAGGTACTATGCTTGTCATAGCTTTTTGTCAAGTAACTCGTGTCCTTTTAATTATATTACTTGGAGCGGTTAAGTCCGCCGTCTGTTGAGTTATAATCATGTACCTTACTATTCGCTTAGTTATTATCAAAGTGAGAGAAAACTTTACTCGCTCAATACTTTTATTTTGTTTCAATACGCCATATTTTTGTTATTCATCATAGCGTCATGTTTTTCATGGAGAAGTTCAACGTATCGTATTTAATAATAAAAAATCACACCAGCTTTGGTCAATCTACGCGGTTACATATCAAGCTATACTAATCCGGTTTACGCTGATCTGTCGTCATACGCAAAGCCTATATAATACGAGACCAACTTCTACTGGTTTTATATATGTTGGCGTACGTAGTCGTACGTCCTTATCGGTAATGACGTTCATCCAAGCCTCAAAACAACATCTGCTCTAGGTGGTATTCTTTATCTGTTCGGGAGGGCATTCGCTTCAGTAGTGTTAAGCACTGATATCCACAACAATTTGGTTACACTCGAAAGCGAGCCGAAAATCTACTTGTAATGGCTAATGCTAAAAATGGCTATTTGGTAGCCATTTTTTCAGGGGACCATGTCGACCAGTGTTATTAATAGGAGGTATGAATTACAGTCTCCTGGATTCCGCTCTGGGTTGCGCAGATGCGTACCTACTGCTATACACCCACAGTTCGCCGATGAGGATAAGGTCCCGTGTAAGTCTAGAGCCTTTTACCGGGCACGATGCCAAACTCCAGACTAAGTACTATTGAGTACCTAGGAACCGAACCTAAGCCCACGCTCGGCGAACTATAGACCAGCGAGGTGCTGGCTAGATGTTCGGTCGGTATTAGGACTTCTTATCTGCTCGTCGCTGCGGTTGCGGTCGCGACGGATTTAGACAAACTTATCGCGCGATGTCGTCGACGCCTTTGTCTTGTTCTACTGACAATGTATCTCATGCCTACACTACGATACTGATGTCACTCACTGTGGCGATTGTTTTGTACCAGTAATCATGAACCAGTTTTTAAAAAGTGATCTTAGGCCAGTCGCTCAACTCTAGTTGATTTTATTAGGACAGCGAGTTTATTGTTAAATCAAGATGTTATCTGCAGTGAAAGGGCCTGATAAAGTTATATCAACGTATTCATCAAGAAAACTTTAACAAGAGGAAACAACTTGATAGAATCAGATACACGAAGAACAAGAAAATTTAAAAAATCTCATGGCGCAGTTTATGAAAGAGCAAAATTGGACTTCTGGGGTGGAAGGCCTGGTGACCTGAGATACAGGCTTCAGCCTAGTTTAGGCACCAGTCTCCCACTGTAAATTTGTACAATACTATACTGTTTCATTATTGTGGTGAGAACATAAAATAAATAAAATTAAAAAATTAAATAAATAAATTAATGCTAGTGTGATCTTACGAGGACTTGGAGCCAGCCCCCCTTCGGTGCCGAAGATGACCGCTCCAGTGGTTTTAGCCGGTAGGAGTCCGGCATACCCCTTCGCCCTTCCCCGGGGTGGTGGAGGAAGTTCCATGTAGACTTTCCACTGGACATCAATAAAAAAAAGGCCAGTCGCTCAAAGGACTATGCAACGTGCTATGCTTGGAGTCTCTCTAAAAGATAGGATCCGAAACGCAGATATCCGGAAGAGAACCAAAATGACTGACACACTAAAATAACAAGCTGAAGTGGCAGTGGGCTGGTCACGTCTGTTGAAGGACCGATGGCCGATGGAGCAGGTGAGTCCTAGAGTGGAGATCGCGTATGGGTAAACGCAGTGTGTGACCTGAAGAAGGTTGCCGGCTCCAGCTGGATGCGAAATGCATACAGGCTGATGATGATGATGATGGTATAATATACCGTTTTGTATCAACCTGCGAATACAGCAAAATAAGGAATTGAATCGGTGTGCGAGCGACGATACGGCATGAATGAACTGCCAGTCATTTGTTATTGGGTGCAAATAACAGGATAGGAGCCATCAATCAATTTGAATGACGGCATGGTTGGTGCAGTGGCTGATACAGTCGACTGCTGCGCTCCGGGTCGTGGGTACGATTCCCGCACGGAACAATTATTTGTATGATCTGCAGGTTCCGGGTCTGCGTGTATTGTATGTGGAATTCATGTCTGTAAACGCACTCACGACACGGGAGAAATACTAGAGTGGGGCAAAGATCTTATATAAAAAAAAAGAATAGACTACCTAATTATTTTTAATACATGATACGTCATCTGGTCGTATGATCATATTACTTCTAAGGAATTGAATCCCAAGAAACCTAATAGGGATAATACCAGTATTTATTTAGGCTTTTAAGAACCGTTTCTGTATTAAAAGTGATTAATGGTTCTAAAAACGAGCTTATTGTATGGATACTTTGAAATAGAACCGTTCTTGGTACATTAATACAAAGTAGAGCTGCCTACAAGAATTGTTGGAGATTAACACTGTACGTGGGGTCGGTGTGGTCCCGGCTACGAATAACAACAACTCATCTTACCCCCTTGATTTCGTAAAAGGCGACTAAGGGGCTAACCAGAGGACGGGCAGCAGCGGCTTTCGAGTACATTAACAACTCAACTGCGATCGCCAACCCGCCTGCCAAGCGTGGCGATTATGGCAAAACTCCCCAATGAGCACATACTATACCCTGACCGGTTGTTGTGGCGATCTTTGGTGGAGGCCTATGTCCAGCAGCGGATTTTATTCGATGATGAATAAAAAATTAATTCTACGGTTGTGACTGCCAATTATTAATGAAATATTTTCTTGCCATGGCCTTATTAATTTAGCGAGTATAATAGAGCCACTAGTCACATAATTCTAGTCTAACAAACTGTCGTCAATCTTGCAAATTATCAGCGAGAAGCCTTAGGAGAACTGGAGCAAGACGTATTGTAGCAATTTTTACAGTAAGTGTCATCATTGACTCTATCAAATGCCTTCCACAACTCGAAGCACAGAATACCTGGCCACAAAATTATAAATAATAATAATAAAATAATTTTGGCCTGAGTCAAAACTGGTAGAAATAAAGTCAAAAACAGTCAGCAACTTTTTAGCTTAAAATAGCTTAAAGTCAAAAATTGCATAGGTACTGCTTTACTTGTCTACACACAGTCGCCTACAAACAAGGGTGCGAAGACCTAAAGTAGACAGGAAATCTAAACATCTCGCAAAATGCCGAAGCAACCACGCTATATAGATTTGTACTGCCTTTCCTTTTATATTCAAGAAATAAAACTATATCCTTAAAGCATGAAACTAGTTTTACCTTTGACATTTAATAACTTAGATTTACCCTACCCGTTTACATTCAGCTGAAGTCATTGTTCACTTTTATTGTTTGAATCACGCAGTACGGTCCTCGCCTTCACAGAATGTATCGATACGCATAGCTTGGGTATCTCCACCAGGAAAACTCAATTGAATACTATTATGTGCATTTGGTTCATTATCCCGTGTTTGTAATTAGGTTTGTTTGATTAATTTAATATTAATTTATTTATTTTAATAATAATTGCTAGAAACTTTTCCATGTGGTGTCCAGATTAAGAATATAGCACCACTCCATCTCCTCCCCTGGATGTCATAAAAGAGAGTAAGAGAATTTTAACCTGAGGGATGGGCAGCAGCATTACATCTGTGGAGCAGTAGCCGTACTGAACTTATCCTACTCCTGCCTAGCGTGGTAAGTACTTACTGGCAAATTCTCCTCGTAATGACGATACAATTGTGGAAATCTAAGAGGAGGCCTTTGTTCAGCAATGGACATCTTTGGATTAATATGATGATGAATATATATTAAGGCTAGCTGCGTTACCAATCATTATTTATGCAAAACGTGTTTGTTAAAAAGATATATTTGCTAGTATAACTAAACGTTTCTTTTTCATATTGTAATAGAGTCGCGTGCCCCACAAACGTTTACATTCATCTGTTGTACTTTATAAATAAAAATGTTATGTATGTTTTATTTGCAGATTAAGCAAGTGTGCATATAATGGCCCACCGATTACATTGCGTCAATAGTTTACGCATAAATATTATATTAAACTTCAAAGAGCTGTCCTTTCAACTTTCTTAGTATTTCTTTAAAGACCCTTGATCCTGGATGAACACTCAGACTTAAGTTATAGTACTCAATTATTAAGTGCTGAGAAGTGGCTAGTTAAGAAGTAAATTTTCCCACAATTTTCAGTTTTTAGGCGCTGCACCCCGTGTGGTGCCGGCTACGAATATCACCAACCCATCTCATCCCATGGGTTTCGTAAAAGGCGACTATGGGATTAACCGGAGCCCATCCTCCAGCGTCCTTCGAGTACATTAACAACTCAACTACGATCGCCAACCCGCCGGCCACGCGTGGCGATTAAGGCAAAAGTATAATGAGCACATAACATAACTATATCGGTCGTTGTGGTGATCTTTGGGGGCGGCCTGTGTCCAGCAGTGGACATAATTCGGCCGAAACGATGAGGCGCTGCACCAGATATTAGCGCGAACATCACCAGGACGCCTTACAGAGGCGACATTACTACAGTCTCAAATTTATTGTAGGTTAAAAAAATCATGTACTTAAGCTAAATGTAGGTAAGTACCTATAGGTTGTCTGTAACCTTTTTTTTATTGGGAAATCTTCGTGGATTCTTCCCTTTTATTTTATTGGTGCCCAGTGGAAATTCTTCATGAACTTCCTTCGCCCCGGGGAAGGGCGAAGGGGTATGCCGGACTCCTACTGGTTAAAACCACTGGAGCGGTCATCTTCGGCACGTAAGGGAGGCTCCAGGTCCTCGTATGATCACACTAGAGCCGCCCACTGGTGCCACGCCTATTGGCACATCTCGGAGAGGGTGACTGTAAAGCGGTCACCCCCCCAGGGGGATTGTAAAGAATCCCCAAAGCGTCCCACGGCAGCGCGTGACCACATGCGTGCTACCGTCTTCTCTTGGGGCGCTTGGTGTGGGCACGCAGATTCCCCAATCTACGCACCCGCGAACCCAGAGGTCCCCCACCTTATAGCAACGGCAGGGGTTTTCAGGCGTATCGGAATTAGGCTCTACCGATGCCGCTCTGCGACCTCCTTCTGGAGCATTACGCTCTCACAGACCGCCAGGTAAAATTAGCTCTTAATATGCTATTAGCTCAGTATATCTCAGCTCACATCTGACAAAAACTGATTGCCCCAACCTCCAAACTGTTCATGAACGTTCCACGCTGGTGCAGCTCAACGGTTCCCGCGATCAGGGCCCGGTCGGCGCCGCGTCGAGTCGGGGCTGTGAGTTAGTCGCGACTATACTTTGTGTTTTGATTAAGTTTGGAAATTTATCGCCGGCTTTAATTGCGGCGGCGGCGGAAGTGAAGGGCGCGGGGGGGCGCGGGGCGGGGCGCGCGCGGAGGGCGACCGCGGAACACGGAAAGGCTTTCGAGGCGGCGCTTCACAGGCACAAGCCGCCGCGACACACCGCGCTATAAGGTCACACAGAACGTACAGCCTTCAGCAAAATCGTCCGGGTCTCAGGAGATAACAGGTATATCTATAACCTAGTGCAGGTATTAATTATGTTTATGGTAATTATGGACGGACGGCAGGTGGCTTGGTCTGTGATATTGTAAGCAATGATTCAATTTGGCGTTGGAAACATCATCCAACTTACGTAAACATTGATGATGCATACGTGATCCCATTGGTTTTCAGATATACCTACCTCATAATAATCGTAATTCCCAAACGTCAAAATTTACAGCAGGTAACTTCACTTGTCAGTCTACCGACTAACTTATAAGTACCTAGGTAGGTACTCTAATTCTCATGTCATTCATACGGAATGTGAGTAGTGCGGTCACTCCCGGTGTGTCCTGTGTGGAGTGTGTCACATAGCGCCGGCGCCCGCACCCTCCCCCCCAGCGGTCCCCGCCGGCGACACACGAAATTGATATTGCTCTTAAATTAGGAGCCGGGATGCTGCGCCGATGGGACACGCAGATAACGCTAATGTACTTGTAGTACAAATGTGTCGGCTCTCACACCCGCCATCTATTCATCGACCGCGACATTTTTCCTATGCGATCGAGTTTGTTGTGTATCTGCCAAAATGGGAATTTTTTGCATATCTATGGCATTTTTTCTGTTATCTGATCTCTACGATTAAGCTGTTTTGGAGTAATAGGCCAACACAGAGTATTTTGCCCAACACAGATCAAATATATTTATACCACACAGAACAAACATCTGAAATTTACTTAATAATCGTTTATAAAATTATAAATAGAACATGAACAGATGCCGACTGGACGCTAACCTAGTCGTGCTCGTAGGCATATCGTGACGAGCCACAACTAACACTCGCTATTGATCCATAGCTGTTCGTGGATATACTAAAAAAACTGGTGATAGGTCTCTTATTTCACTGAAGCCGGTTCGGTTAGGTGCCGAAGATGACCGCTTCAGTGGTTTTAGCCGGCATCCCCCGGGAGGGTGACCGCTTTACAGTCACCCTCTCCAAGATGTGCCTATAGTTGTGGCACCAGTGGGCGGCTCTAGTGTGATCATACAAGGACCTGAAGCTTCCCCTAGGTGCCGAGAAGACCCCTCCAGTGGTTTTAGCCGGTAGGAGTCCGGCATACCCCTTTGTCCTTCCCCGGGGCGGAGGAAGTTTAGGAAGAATGTCCACTTGACCCAATAAAAAAGAAATAAAAAAAAAGGATACCAGCTCGCCTCTTCGTCCTTCCCGGGACGAAGTTCATGATGAATTTCCTCTGGGGACCAATAAACAAAAAGGTCTCTTATTGCAAGAGCCCGGTTAGGTAGATACCACCGCAGTGCCAGATATTCACCGCCAAGTAGTACTTAAACTTTAAACATTACTGTGTGCCGGTTACAATGGCAATGTGTACTTGAACTAAATAACTAGTCTCTTGAGGTGCTGATGCCGGTCACGTACGGATAGTCCTGGGTAGGGGGTGAGGCTTACCTCGAGGCGAATAACTTACTCGTCTCGTCATCAGTTCATCATATCAGTCTAAACATATCACCAGTTTATATTAAAAAGATGTCCGTAACTTTATTCGCTTGTTCGGGGTTGACGCGTCGAATCAATATATTGAGGCTAAATTGATATCTCATTATCATCATCATCATCATACCGGCCATACAACGTCCACTACTAAACAACGGCCTCCTCCATAGATTTCCACAACTGTGTCATCATGTTGGGGGGAATTTGCCAGTACTCACCACGCTTGGCAGGCGGGTTGGTGAGCGCAGAATGTCTACTGTTCCACAGAAAGGACGCTACTGCCCATCCCTCTGGGTTAGAGTCCCTTAATCGGCTTTTACGACCTCCACGGCAGGAGATGGAGTAGTGCTATATTCTTAATCCGAACACCACACGGATAACTTGATATCTATTCGTCTCAAAAAAGTGTGTTGCGCCGCGCTGCGCTCATAACGAAATACACTTGAAGTGTGGTTTCCAACATAGTAGTAAATTCGTCAAGAAAGTTAATGCAGTTTAATAATGTACAAAAATGACACAGAGAGGGCGCAAAGAGACCTTGATACAACATCAAGTATTAAAGATTACTCTAGATAAGTGAAGATTGCCGGACCCCAGCCAGGGATCTACTGGAACACGAGAGAAGTCTCTATGTTACTGAAGTGGAAAGCGAATCCTTGCGGTCGACAAGACACTAAAGTGGCAGACAAAATAAAAAAGTAAGTTCGTTATTTTGATCTGTTAAATAGAATGCTCCACGCTGTGGTTTTAATCGAAGGTAAGGTATGTGGTTAGCTGGTGACGTCAGACCGTTGTGGTATTTATCATTTAAATTTGGGCAGCCACACTCAACCGGTGAACATTGTATTTGCATTTAGCAGATGTGAGATCATCAGTATTTATCTCAGCAAGTATATTGATTATTAATAACTAAATGCATAAATCTAATAGGTTTTCACATAATGACATGATTAGTAACATACGTAGAACCAGCAGAAGAGTGTTTGAATTGTAACGGCCATAACGCCTATATGGCAGAAGAAATATGTTGTATTTTTTATGAAGAATATGAGGTAGACCTTTGCTCAGTAGTGGGAGAGTATAAGGATAAAATAAGAAGTACCTGATCAACAAATAACACACTAATATTATTTTGTTGGTGTGCTACTTTAGCAATAAAATAATGAGCCAATGTTTTTTGCCCGCGATGGCTACACGATTAAGGTCGTAGCCGTCGTCGTAGCAACATGACGTAGACAATAGATACCAATGTTTCTATGAAAATAGGTCCGCTATTAGTACATACATTCGACTTAATTATTGTACTAAGGAAAATATCTTGTAACTAGATTTATACGCTAATACATGAAATGTGACATTACCAGCACCACTTCGGTCCCGGTTGTTGTCATTAGACAGCAGTCGTTATGCCAAGTCGGAGGCCTTTGGGCGGCTTGAACAACTGTGACACAAGGGTGGCCACTAACCATACGAAATATATATATATATATGCAGGATGTCCAGTAAATAGCACGACATACTGCAGGGGGTGAGAGCTTGGGTCAATACCTACCAAAATAACACAATATATGTTCAGCAATCTTACGGATTTACAGTACTACAAATTTTTCCGAAATATCGAAAAATCTCTACCTTGACAAAGAGTTTTAAGCATCTCGTAATGAAAAATTCCTTTTCTATTTTTTTTTTACCTCAAATTATTTGTGAATAGTTACTTTACTCATTGATAAGTCTTTATTCTGTTAAAAACTAAAATGTTTTCAAGAAATACAATTTTTATTTAAATTTACACAGTACAATTTTCTTATCGCTTAACTTTAACCTATAGTAAATCCGTAAGATTTTGCTGAACATATATTGTGTTTTTTTGGAAGGTATTGACCCAAGCTCTCACCCCCTGCAGTATGTCGTGCTATTTACTGGACACCCTGTATACCAGCATTGTTCTGATGCTTACTGCATTTGACGCTAAGTGACAAAATAAAATAAACAGTAATGATCAGCTGGTAGAGTCTACAATCACAACTGTATGTTGTACCCGGTGACGTCAGACAATTCGCAGACTGATTACGTATGTCGCAGACGGTTTGGGACAGGCGTAAATCTCGCGGACGCCGCTGTGAAACGTCATTTTGGTATTACGTATTTGCCGATAGCACTTAAACAGGCTAAGATCTCGGACGCACATTCTGCCGGATGATAAATTAACAAAACAATTCATCCTCACCTTACAACTTCAGGCACATTGCCCGCGGTGGATCCATGGCTGCGCGATAGCTGCTGTCGCTGTTTTTAGCTAATCAGGGAGCCGTTGTCATGTATGTAGGTACGTACTGCATTACCCTGAGTTGTCGCCGTTACGTTGCACGTTGCGTTCTTTGTTCAGCCCACGTGACGACACGTGTGATTGGCAAACAGATTATTGAATTAAAATAATTATGGTCATCACGCCCATGTTTTCTGAAGGGATATGTCCTGCCAGACAAATACTTAAAGACTAAGACGAGCGAAAAACAAATTGATCTCAGACTTGCAACTGAAGGCATTCCTCCGAGAAGCTTTATTTTTATGTATACTTTCATGTAGAGTGTTGGTACATAAGGCGGACTTAGTGTGTACCTTAAATAACTTAATCTTCAAATGATCTAATATTGCGTTGTCGGTATCCTTATCTGTTAATACAACGAAAGAAGAAGGCACCAAGTGTCAGTGTGAATGTACTACGTTCCTCGCAAATGGTAAACCTATCAGCACGATATTCCGTGTGGTCCAGATTAAGAATATAGCACCACCCCATCTCCTCCCGTGGATGTTGTAAAAGGTGAGTAAATGACTCTAATAGAAGGATGGCCAGCAACGTGCCTTCAGAGGAACAGTAGACATTCTCGCTCACCAACCCGCCTGCCAAGCGTGGTGCGTACAGACAAATTCGCCTTGAAATGGCAATTCAATTGTGGAAATCCATGGGGGAGGCCTTTGTCCAGCAGACAGACTTTCTTTGGCTGTATGATGACTGAGCCTATAACAAACCGCTACACGATGACGTTCGTAGACTAAGTCGTAGCTAACTGACCGCAGGTAGTGCGTCGCGTAGACCACGTGGATATTGTTACTGATATTCGACTTACAAGTACTACTGTGATGTACTCACTTGAGTCTACTCGTGGGTATTATAATGCAATCATGTCAGCTGTTCCTCATAGGTTGGTTGAACATCTTTGAAGTTTATTCTGTATCTTAAGTAATAATCATACCAGCATACAAGCGCGGTCAGTTTCAATCTGAAAGGCGATGTGACCGTGCCTCAAGAGCCTCAGTGAAGAGTAACATATATTGCTGGATATGGTCCCCGACGACCGTTCATAGAGAACTTTCCATAATCAGCACGCAACCTACATGGATATTGAGTGCGATACCGCACAATAATGCCTGATCTTTTGTGGTGCCGTGGACCTGTTGTAGACATTAAGCGATTGGTTGATTTTTGTTGGTTATCTGAGCGCTTATTGGGTTTGTAAGTCACACGCTCTGCGTGTGTGAGAGTGATTGGTGGCACGTTTGATTAGAATACCTGACTCTTTTTATTGAAAAACAAACTTAAGTACATGGCATTTGCAAAATATGTTAGTGAATTTACACGGGACTTGGGTGATCTCGGTTAAAGTGGGGTTTACTTAGACTAGATATAGTACAACAACCGATGCCCGATGTCGTCAATTAATTAACATCGGACCTTGAGAGGAATCAAACAAATTTGGTAGAGTCCGGTCAGATAGGTACTAGGCAGGGTCAGATATTCGCTGCCAAGCCGTAGTGCCTGTATAAGCTTTTAAAATTCCTGTATTCTTGTTTAAAGGGCACTATAGCTAGTGAAATGTCTGGGCATAAAGAGACTAATGTCTTGAGTAGATGAGCGAAGTGAGGCTTTTAAAAAAATATTCTTCCACACGAGGATGTCTTCTGTGTCGTGAGTACAATTTGAAGACAAATCCCACATGATCGAACAACCAGTCTCGAAACAACTATTTGCAGATCATACAAATATTTGTTCCGTGCGGATATCGGACCCGCGACACGTAGCGCGGAAAGCTAATTGCTTAGCCACTGCGCCAACCATGCCGTCAATAGTTATGGGCAGGAGTGACATTTACCCCCAGGGAATGACTTGCAAGTCTCGTAGATCCTATAAAAGAAACGAAAGATGTACGCGCAGTGTGTCAGCCTCCATGTGACACTACTTACACGCACATGTCGTATTTCTGTGTGAGTGTTGCACACAACTTTCCTTAAATATTTGCGGCTTCCACTGACTATAACGTGCCATACTATACCTATGTAATGTGGGTCAATACATGCGCACGCGCACGTATACTACACCCACGAGTGTTAATCGTATTGCATAAAATTTGACAAAATATAATGATCTAATGTCTTGAAGAATTTTTGGTGATTGGGTTAACGCAGAACAGACGCGCGTGTGGCCACACTCAATTAAAATACAGTCATCATGAGTTCATGGATAAATATTGAATAAAAAAAATATTATTATATATTATATTATTATTATGGACAGTTACCTGTTGGAATTATGACTGCAGTTTATCTAATTAAGAAAGAAAAAGAAAGAAATACATTTACACTAACAAGGACGCACAAAATATAGAAATAATTATTATCACGTTATAATAAAACACTTTTAAACGGATTCTATCGCGTATATTTTAGATTTTTGATTTTCCTGACGTTTCTAATACTTTGCAGCATTCGTGGTCGCAGGATGACTGCAGGATGATGAATTATTATCACGGCCTAAATAAGGCCACTGCTGGACACAGGCCTCCCTCAAAGATTGCCATAACGACTGATATCGGTGTGTTGTGTGCTCATTGAGGGGTTTTGCCATTATCGCCACGCTTGGCAGACGGGTTGGCCATCACGGTTGAGTTGTTAATGTATTTGAAGGACGCTGCTGCCCATCCTCCGTCTAATCCTTTAGTCGGCTTTTATGACACCCACGGGATGAGATGGGTTGGTGCTATTCGTAGCTGGCACCACACGGCGTAGAAACAATATATAACAAAAAGTAAACGTAAAAATTACATAATTTAAACAACAATAAAAAATAAAACACATTACACTGGTACTATCAATAGGTAGCGCGCGACTCGTCCGCCTGCAAAATAAAATGCGGCTTAATTTGTCTTCATTGTTTCTCATTCAGAACGATAGAGTGTAACAATCTATTTTACATTCACAATCAAATGCTTCGTTAAATGAACCTTCGAATGGGAAATGCCCATTACGCTGGCTGCGTGGCCCCACTGTATCGAGAGCGGATTTCTCTACGCTACACATGAGCCGGAATGGGGATCGCGACCGCCAGTCCAGATTTGGCCTGCGCCCCCAGAAACCTTTTTTGTTTTTCATACGAGGGGGAATCGTCATCGACGTCGTCCACCCTGTGGAAGACGGAAGGGCGTACCGGCGCTTTATCAGCTAACTTCCCACGATGTTCCTTCAACGAACCTATCACTGGGGGTGCTTGGAGTTAGCATCTCTGACGCGACGTTTTCTTCGCTTAACTTCACTTCAGCGACTGCTACGTCCACATGCTCAAACCTCACCAACGGCAGCTTCCACAGGTCCCTCGTGCCACGTCCGTTACGTGTTTTAGTGCAAGTCGGGTGTTTGTCTTCAGCAGTCTTTCCGACCACTCTTCGTATCTTGTATCTCCTCTTGCTTGTTGCCTGGCAGTATTAGTCTGTCGTGCTCACTAAAATGTCTTGTTGAAGGTAGCGTTATGTGTTAGGTGGCTAAGTTCCCTGCATTATGGTTGAGCTGAGCTATGCTGATGCATGCGTCATGCCCGTGAACGGGTGCCCTCTGTCGGGACTGGTCAGCTTATAACTGTTATAGTAATCTAATTGTAACGCATTTGATTATCGTTGTGCTTAAATATGTGCGTATTTATCCCACACATTGGCATGCATTATCCTCACTTAGTTTTTACGATTATATTGAAGACTGTAATACTTTCAAATATTATTTCAAAAGAGTATATCCATGGAGTTTCTTGCCGGTTCTTCTCCATAGGACCAACGACTTCATCATTCATCATTTCGGCCGAATGAAGTCCACTGCTGGACACAGGCCTCCCCCAAAGATCACCACAACCACCGATATGGATGTGTTGTGGGCTCATTGGGGGGTTTTGCCATAATCGCCACGCTTGGCAGGCGGGTTGGCGATCGCAGTTGAGTTGTTAATGTACTCGAAGGACGCTGCTGCCCATCCACCGGCTAATCCCTTAGTCGACTTTTACGACACCCATGGGAGGAGATGGGGTGGTGGCATTCTGAGCCGGCACCACACGACTTGGAACCGTGCAACTATTTAAATTCTGACTATTCGTAAGAGCCAGCAAATGGTTTACATGAATAAAAACAATTTGACTTTGACTTGTAGCTGGTGATGTAGATTTCGCCTGCGCCACTGTGGTGATTCGTATGTTGTGAGTGCGAACGAAATGTTTTTTATCATCTAATAATGATATGCACTTATAGTTTCAGACACTAACAACATATTCGGAGTAAACCCAGCAAAGTGCACTTAACTGTTTGTCTCAAGTGCTCCGAGCGGTACCGCATGTCGGTACCACTCGAGACACAGCACCACACAATATGTTACCGTACTTTCTGTGTCACTACGACTGTGTCTGTGTAGTGTGTAGTGGCAGATGGCCGGCGAGGTCGGCAGCGACGAGCTCGAGAGGGTCTGTGTCTGATGGTGCAGTGATTGTATCCGGTCATCATCACCATATTAGCCGAAAGACGTCCACTGCTAAAGAAAGACCTCCCCATAGCTTTCTACAATGACCGGTTACACTGAAGGCGGGTTATTTGTTTGTTTCGTCATTGGGGGAATTAGCCAGTACGTACTCACCACATTTGGCAAGCGGACTGGTGAACACAGTATGGCTCCACAGAAAGGACGCTGCTGCCCATCCCTCTGGTTTAGATTCCCTTAGTCGCCTTTTACGACATCCACGGGAGGAGATGTAGTGGTGCTATATTCTTAATCCGGACACCACACGGAATTATATATTTTTTTTCGTTAAAGAAAACGTTGCCCCACACTAGGATTTCTCCTGTGTCGTGGGTGCGTTTACATACACAAATTTCACACACAATACATCCAGACCCGGAACAACTACCTGCAGATCATACAAATATTTGTTCCGTGCGGGAATCGAACCCGCGACCTGGAGCGCAGCAGTCGACTGTATCAGCACCAACCGTGCAGTTAAATGTGATGAGGACGCGACAGCATCTACACACAACGCTGATATATGATGGATAGGCAAAATGATAGTCCGCCACACATTCCCAACTACTGAAACTCATGTAAGCCAGGATCTACAATGGCGACCACCGATCAATGAAGCTCGGTGTGTCCCAGATAAAAGAATAACCGTCTTGGAACCAGCAACGGAATTAATCAAAAAAGAAAAAGGAGGAGTACGAAAGAATATGCGTTTCAATTCCCTCCGTAGCAAGCAGGAGACAGAAAATTCTATAGGCCATAGGCCTGTGCCTATAAGAAATGAGAGTTTACAACAGAGTTAAGCCCAGTTGCAAAGCACCACGGGTACAAAATGTTTATATTTTTATTTTATTTATTTACGGGTCCTATGTTGTGAGCTATGTGAATGATTCCAATAGTAGGTATGGCAAAAACGCTTGAACGCACGGATGTATACTGTGTCTACCCTCCAGCCAGTAGTTTCTCAACTACTTAGGGGTCGGCGTCCACTCTAACTAGATGCTGCTGAATACCAGTACGTAGCACGCGCTTTATTCCTCCGCTACGGCATGTCTTAAGACACAGTTGTTGCAGGATATCAATACTTTATGGTTAGACCGGTATATATATATTCATATATATATAATATTATAGTTAGAGCGGTAACAACAGGCTTTTGGAATTGTGTGTACCCGTCAGAACAATCGGGAGCGGCTGACGTGCCCTCTGACGCAAGGAGGTGTTGATGTGCAAAAAAAGCTCACCCAAAGAAGACCTGACACTGAAGTGCTAGCCTCGCAGATCGCATAGTGTAATCAAAATAATCATTCTGTAATCGATTGAAGTTCCGCTGCTGGCACCACTCTAGTTAACAAAATACTATAGGTATGCTGAAGTAATATTTTGTTTGATTGATTAAAGTACCTAACCATTATTTGATTTAATTATGCTATAACTAACTGATTAGCGTACTTATTAATGTTCACGGTATAATGTGTCACCATTAAAGTTGTAAATTATAAATTAGTTAAGTAGAAAGTGATGTCGGGATTAAGAACGCAGCAGCAGTCCATCTCCTCCCGTGGATGTTGTAAAAGGAGGCTAAGAGCTGAGCTGGAGGGCTGGAAGCAGTGTCCTTCGAGTACATTAACCCGCCTGCCAATCTTAGCGATTATAGAAAAGCCCAAAGAGGGATGGGCAGCAGCGTCCCTTTTGTGGAACTGTAGCCAATCTGCGGTCACCAACCTGCCCGCCAAGCGTAGTGAGTACTGGCATATTCTCCCCAAAATCACACACGGCATGAAACGGCATGTCTTGTGGGGGAGGCTTTTGTTAGGCAAAGGGCGTTTCTGGCTGTGATAAAGAAGAAAATGTTGGTAACCACTGTCGTACACGTGTAATCACCATGCAGGTACCATCTACAAACCCAAAATATAAAATTTGGGTTTTGAACTTGTACGCACTAACAGAAGTATGTCTACAGTGCGCATCACAGACCGTCTCGTATAGTACGGGCTTAGTAAATACGCCACCTACCCAAACGAAACGTTAAAAACACTTTAATGAGCACGAATAAGTGATAATAAAACATTTCTGTTGGCCAACAAGTCTGCGAACTTGCGCGGAACGATAATAAAAATGTCTGACTGACACATGTAAACATAATAAATATAGCTCCAGTTGTTATCTTTACAACTTGATCACGGCAGAGCCGGGTGATACAGACGTGACAGGTGCCAGCCAAAGCCTCCACACGAGCCACGAGTGTTACCCGAGTTACGAGTGTTGTGACGAGCTTTGTTTACCTACTAGCAATTACTTATTTATGTGTATCCGTTTAGCCGCGGCGTGAGAACGGCGTCCGCTGTGAAGGTCATGTGGCCGTCGCGTCATCACAGCTTCCCGTGATCGCTAAAAGTTGAGAGTTCGCATCATGAATCATTCATATCGCCTAGCTCACAACTAGTTAGCGTGCGACAGTAGGTGCCATCTGACATTTTGATAACGATCTTAAGCTTGATGAGCGTAAAGTAAATAAAATAATAAATCCAATGAGGCTAAACGTGCGCACAACCGCGGATCGGCCGTACTTGTAGTAGTGTGCGGTTTTTTACTATGGAAATTAAATAAGATTTTTTTCCGCTTATCATATTTTTACAGATATATGCGTGATTATATTTCCATAGCGTAGCCATATGTTGTACCCGATAAAAGGACCCCATCCCATTTTAAACAAAACTACCATCTCCTAAGACACATGTCTCTACGTAAGCCAACAAAAGCCTGGGTTCCTTGTTGCGAAGGTTTTACAAATAAATAAAGTTGAAGTGTCTGTTTGTAATGTTAAAATAACAGCTTTTTAGTGCATACATATGAAATTATATACGGCACATACAACAAAAAAAGAATATTAAAAAAACTGTCTGTCTGTTTGCTCCAGGTAATCTCCGAAACGGCTGCACCGATTTTGACGGGACTTCCACTGGCAAATAGCTGATGTTATAAAGAATAACTTGGGCTACTTTTGGGTGAAACCGCGGGTCCCAGCTAGTATGGATAATATAGTTTTCACATTAATTAAATCAAATGTACTATTAGATTGGCAACTAATAAATCCGACATTCTTTCCATGGGTTTCTAGAATGTTAAAGAAGAATCTAGAAATTCTTTAAACAGTACCTTTAAAAAGTTATCATTGCCTTTTTTATTGTTCCCAGTGGAAATTCCTCATGAACTTCCTCCACCCCGGAGAAGAGTGAAGGGGTAAGGGAATCTCGGAGGGGATAAGTGTAAAAAACCGCTCCCGGACACTTCCGGAGAGTATTGTAAAGGATACCCCAAGCCTCGCTGTGCGCTGTTCTGCGCACACGGTGGCACGTGGCCACGTGAGCGCCACCCTCTTCCTGGGGGTCGCTTGATATGAGCACACAGAACAACTTTAGTACTCTCATACCATAACAGTATTCTGAAAATATGTATACAATACGCCAAGCTTTGCTTATACGTATGTTTTATTAAAGCTAATTTTTATAAACATGAGTTTAACATGCAAATATTATGTGTGTTGGGATCATTTATGTTCCGTCCTCTCATTATTAATTCTGTGACGCTGTCAGCGCGATCTAATCTAATCCGTCTAATCTAGGTGATAATGATAAAACTATTAATGTCCACATTATATATGTCAAGACAAGGTCCGATCGATGAGAACCGCGACACATCTACTCGCATGCCGTGTTGACCTTAACCACGAGACGCCCGCGCCATTACGAATGATATTTACAGTCAAGGCGAAGACACACTGGAGCTGACGACGCTGGACCTGTAACGTTATTTAGTCAATATACCAATTGAGGACAGGCCTTGGTCAATTTGAAACAATATATCTAACCATTGCTCAAATGCCACAAACTCTAAAGCCCTTGACATAAGGCATCGTTTGCCAAAAAATCCTAGTGGTTCCAAACTATGTAGGTACTGACTAACCCCTATCTGCTTGTCGGTGTAGTTCCAATGATAGAACGTATCTCACCGATTAATTCAAGTGGGTGAGCAGCGGCCGTGTGGTGCCGGCTAAGAATACCACCACCCCATCTCATTTCGTTGGTATCGTAGTAGGCGACTGTGGGATAATCTGGCGGATGGGCAGCAGCGTCCTTCGAGTACATTTATAACTCAACTGCGATGCCAACCCGTGTGCCAAGCGTGGCGATTATGGCAAAGCCCCGCAATGAGTACACAACACAAACTGTTTGGTCCGTTAGAGAATCGAATCCGCGACCCACAGTGCAGAAACCCAAACTGAGCCACCAATGATGCGGAAGGGGAGCTTTACAAATTTTCAGTTAGGTAGGTATCGACATAACTGAAAGGATTAGTAAACCGAAGTCGCAATTGGCAGGGCACATTGCTCGTAGAACTGATGGCCGTTGGGATAAAAAGGTTCTCGGATGGATGGAGACCGCGCACCGGAAAACGCAGCGTGGGACGACCTCCAACGAGGCAGACAATCTGGTGAAGGTCGCTGGGAGTCGTTGGATGAGAGCGGCATGTGACCGCTCGTTGTGGAAATCTATGGGGGACGCCTTTGTTCAGCAGTGGACGTCCTTTGGCTAATGATAATGAGGTACCTACATACAAAATTATACTTCCATGAGCTCATGCTGTTTATATCGATAGGATTGGAAACTAATTTTTCCAACAAATCGGTAACAAATATGCATTGAATTATTGTTATTAATGGAGATAGTTATGGCCGCAGTGATGAAAACTTCCCACGTTCATAAAATATATTTAATATTAACATGTTTGTATAGGTACATTATGGCATCGAATGGCAAAATCCACTTAGCACTGGGAACATGAATATTAATTATTTAAGGTATATAAATTTGACACAAATAATATCAAGAATAACATGTCTTCTAAACAAACTCTTTTGAATATAGCTGCAGACCCAGCCGTAAGCGACCGTGTGGCTGAAATGGCGCGGCTGTGGGATTCAGCCGGCACAAGGTCCTGAAGGTACCAGTCATCAATATCAGAGGAGATTTTTTTTTCACAAATTATAACAACAGGAATATAATCTTAATTAAGAAAAAATGTATCATATTATTAGTCCGATTCCCGGATTATTTCAAAGTCAACATCCAATATTTTTATTTCATATTAACCAATAACCAATTACTGTCACTTAAGAAACGTCAGAATTTAAGTCACAATTAGTTGATCCTGTGAGCCGGCAAGAAACTCCATGGATTCTCTTTAAGAATACTTAAGATTACAATGTTGAACAAGATATTAAGAACATATACAAGTTGTATAAAACTTTATAAATATTTTTAAAACGTTATTATTGATGAAAAATAAACTTTTGACGGCACGGTTGGTGCAGTGATTGATACAGTCGACTGCTGCGCTTGGGTTGCAGGTTCGATTCCCGCACGGAACAAATATTTGTATGATCTGCAGGTAGTTGTTCCGGGTCTGGGTGTATTGTGTGTGGAATTCATGTCTGTAAACGCACCCACGACACAGGAGAAATCCGAGTGGGGGGGAAAAGAAAAAAAAATGCATTTCAGATAGATTTGTTCCCTGGGAAGCGACACGTGTAGAAAAGAGCTAACGCCATAATCGTCGCCATCGTCTTTAATGCTATAGTTGGCTTTTTTAGGAGAATTGTTTTAACGTGTACTTTAAACTTAAGTAATTGCTGTGGGTATCTTGTTGTAAAATCCAAAACATCTTAATTTAGGTACCACTATTTTATTTAAATATAATTTGTGTTCTAGAGTATAAACAAGGTAACTGAAAGCCGCTGCTCTATTGTTCTGGAGCAGATTTTCAATTACTGATTACGTCATTCTACCAACATTTCAGAAAATACTCGTTACGACAAATAAAAAGTAATGTCAAGGGATTCTTTTTTACTTTTTTTTAATGTAGGAAGGCAAACGAGAATGCGAGTCGCCTCGGCGATCACCGCCATCCAATAACATCCGCAACATCTAGGAGTCGCTGATGTGTTGCCGAGCTTTAGTATGGACATAAACTTCTCCTCGAAGGCCCTCATGTCATATGTCTGCCATATTTTTGGGGATTGGGCTTCCGGTATTTGTCACCCACCGTACGACGACGTACGGACGCCCCACCGACGTAGGCGCGCTATGGGTCGTGCGTCTGATGCCCTCGCGGATCAAATATTTGTATTGTATTCTATCATCATTTCGGCCGAATGAAGTCCACTGCTGGACACAGGCGTCCCCAAAGATCACAACGACCGATGTGGGTGTGTTATAGGCTCATTGGGAGTTTTGCCATAATCGCCACGCTTGGCAGACGGGTTGGCGATCGCAGTTGAGTTGTTAATGTACTCGAAGGACGCTGCTGCCCATCCTCCGGCCAAACCCTTAGTCGACTTTTACGACACCCACGGGAGGAGATGGGGTGGTGGCATTCTGAGCCGGCACCACACGGTTGTATTCTATTGTACGTCATTTTTTCCGGGTATGTGCAGGGTTCCACAGAGATCGGTTCTCGGCCCCTCTTATGGAACCTCACGAACGATACGGTTCTGCGTGTTATTCTTCCCGCTGGCGTCAGTTTAGTGTGTTACGTCCATAATACTCTTGTGTTGGCCAGCGGGGAGTACTTCGAGGGAACCATCCGGCTTGCCAAGCAAGTGGTGGCAATTGCCGTGGCCGGAATCCACGCTCTGGGTTTGCGGAGAGCGTCTTACAATACCGAGGCGCTATGGTTCCATAAACTGCCGCGAAGCAGGGTACCTCCCAGTTCATGGATACGCGTTGATGACGCTCAAATGAGGGTGGGCCAGTACATGAAGTACCTGGGGCTCACCCTGGACAGTTGCTTGGGCTTACAAGAGTATTGATAGATTTACCACGTTATGTTAAGACCATAGACTTTTAGTAGGTTTTCCTGTAATCTATAAGTAAACAGCTATCATCTATATATATTTCTAATTTTTTGACTCGGTAGTTTCTGAGTTAAGTGGAGGGGTGAATGGTCAAGTTTCGTCTTTTTCTTAAACAAAAAATCAAAGTCAAAGTTTTTATTTCAAATAAACCATATATTGGCACTAATGAAACGTCAGAATCTAAGTTGCACGGTTCCAAATAGTTAAGAAGAGCCAGTTTTTTTTATATGGTAAATACTATACATTTTTATTAAATAAGTACATTTGAAATGCTCACAAGAAGTCCTCCCATTTCATATGGTCATATCACACGGTACAGTTCGCAAAACTTTACTCTTTAATTTTCTATATTACCCCCTAAAAGTGACCCCCGTATTCAAAATTCATTTATTTACGTGTTTGAGTCGCAGAAATCCACATGTGTTCCTAATTTAAACTGAATCAGATTCGGAGCAAATTGGCTGTGACTGACAGACAAACAGACAGACACACCAGTGATCCTATAATGGTTCCGGCCATTTTTTCTTCGGACGTTCGGAACCCAAAAAGGGGCGGTAGTAGTTCATAATATAAATTAGAATGTTGTCATAATCACTGTGCTTGACACGTGGACCAACGCTCGCAGGAAGTTATGCGCCGCAGGCACCTCCACAAGTAAAAGCTGCGCGCACGCTGTCTACAACCTCGCAAGACAAAATACGAGTTATTAGGCAGGGCAACCTCAATTTAAGTATAACATGAGCCGAATGTAAGAGAAATCGATTGCAATGAAGATCGCATTGTCCTTAATACGTACCGAATTTTTATGTTTTGGTTTTGTTAGTTTTGTTAATTAAAAACGTGGGTGCGTTTACAGACATGAATTACACATACAATACTCATTGACTTTGACTTTGACCAGACCCGGAATAACTACCTGCAGATCATACAAATATTTGTTCCGTGTGGGAATCGAACCCACGACCCGGAGCGCAGCAGCCGCCTGTATCTGGTTTGAATAGGTTGCATGCGATTAAGTAAGATTAAGTGATCGAGTGGTGATGATATATATATAACTTCCAGTCTTTTTGAGACTGAATTCAATATTGTAACCTTAACCTCAATTATTTTAAAAGAGTATCCATGGAGTTTCTTTCCGGTTCTTCTCCACAGGATCAACTAATTGGAACCGAGCAATTTAAATTCTGACTTTTCTTAAGTGCCAGTAATTGGTTTATTTGAAATAAATATATTTGACTTTGACTTTGACTGATGGGACTATTCATCCTATGCTGTTTCAGCACAAGACTGTGGCTCCGTTTTTGTATTGAAATTGGGATACTAAGTGGGACATTCTAGGTTTATCTGTTAATCTTTTTTAGTAGTGGTCGTTTTAGGTTGGCAACATTAGTGTATCGTCTGTGGTCGAAAAAGTAAACACTTGTAACATAACCTCTGTATAAGATAATAATTGTTTTTACATGTCTAAAGTGTTGTTTCGAGGTAAGTGTGATCTTGATGCTTGGTGTGATGTGACTTTATTGCGTTATGTATTCGGGATTATTATAATATAATACAAAAATCATTTGTTTATTAGTTGAATATATTAATAACTTTGGGAGATTATGTCCCATCAGTCTTTTTCATACTGACCGATTTAAAGTAGGTTATGTTTTGAGTACCAAGGAAAATAAATGTTGCTGTTTCAGCTAATTATTGCTTTGCTATCAATTGTTCCGGAATGGCTTCGAAAAGAAAAGGATCTAATAATATGCTACGAGACGATTAAATTACCGAGTTTCTTGATGACAATGAGACGATGATAAAAATTGCTGGTCTCTGGGCTCAGCTCAAGACAATCTTATTTAACACGTATGGAGTAAGTTTGACTAAGCAAATATTATATATTCAAACTTTTATAATTTTGACATTATTGTTTTTTATTATTACTGGATATTATTGTTAACTGTGGATGATGATTATTTGAAATAATGCATATTCTTTTTATATATTACAAATACGGTTTGAATAGGTTGCATGCGATTAAGAAAGATTAAGTGATCGAGTGGTGCTATATTTTTAATCCGGACACCACAAGGTAAAAAAAAAGTAAGTAGGACTGCTATAAACTAGGGCTGCCACACGTCCCTGAAGCATCTAGTCGCCGTGTAAGTCCCCAGTAAGGTAGTTGTCCCGGTCAGTAAGTTAGTTGTCCCGGTCAGTAAGTCAGTTGTCACGGTGAGTATGTCAGTTGTCCCGGTCAGCAAGTCAGTTGTCCAGGTCCGTAAGTCGGTTGTCCCGGTCAGTAAGTCGGTTGTCCCGGTCAGTAAGTCAGTTGTCCCGGTTTGTGGAATATACCTAGACAGAGTAGCTATAGGTTGGTAGACATTCACGAGCCTCACGCGGCCGGGAGGTAACATGAGTGAAATCTTTATTTGTTTAATATGAAAAGAAGTTGCTTAAAACAGCCAGAACTCGGAAAAATATGAGTAGCAAAGAACAGGCACCGAGGACCAGGAGTGAAAGATTGGATGTTGATTTTTCGTTTGATAGGAATCAGTTTCGGTGGCGATGGCAGGGTGTTGCACCAACCGCACCTGGGACAGTCGCCCAATAATAACGTGCGTGTCGTGTAAGACGTGGGGGTGTACTAGGTGCTCCCATCTCTTGTGAGGCTTCGGGGATTTCTTTTTACAATCCCCTCCGAGATGTGCCTAAAGGCGTGGCACCAATGGGTGGCTCTAGATGGAGATTATTCGAGTTCCTGGAGCCTCCCTTCGGTGCCGAAGATAACCACTTCAGTGGTTTTAGCCGGTAGGAATCCGGCATACCCCTTTGCCCTTCCCCGGGGCAAAGGAAGTTCATGAAGAATTTCCACTGGGCACCAATAAAAAAAAGGGAGTCCGGCGTCGCCCTTTCCCGGGGCGAAGGAAGTACATGAGGTAATTCCACCGGATCTATAATAAAAATTTAAAAAAAGGTACTCCCACCTCGCATAGATCACACTCTCTCTCGGTCTGCTATGCGCAATAAGTTACAACGGAGAAAGACGAGTAGGGATTCCTTCTAATAAAAATGCAGAAAACTTCAGTACTAGTTCCTCCGGTTCCTCTTTATTATTCCTAGTCCTCCATACTGTATGACAGCTGAGTTATGACTGTATATGGTCTTTTCTTTTGAGCTTCTCCCATTATCTCAAGGGTGCTTAGCCGGACAATTGGCGAAGCTTGAAGAGCCTCCAGTCAGTAGTGTCTGGTGTACTTTAGCACGATCTTATACACTGTAGTTGGGTTACCGATATCATCATTCCGGCCGAGTGAAGCCCACTGCTGGACACAGGCCTCCCCCAAAGATTATCACAACGACCAATATAGATGTGTTGTGGGTTCATTGGGGGGTTTTGCCATAATCGCCACGCTTGGCAGGCGGGTTGGCGATCGCAGTTGAGTTGTTAATGTACTCGAAGGACGCTGCTGCCCATCCTCCGGCAAATCCCTTAGTCGCTTTTTACGACAGCCACGTGAGGAGATGGGGTGATGGTATTCTAAGCCGGCACCACACAGCTCAGTCGGTAGAGCGTGAGACTCTAACCGATATGACACCGCCAAAAATAGCACAACATTCGTGCATTATTTTTCCAAAAGTTTTATTATGATCGAACCATTTAAAACTCTTTTATTGATAAAAAATCGTTCATATACTATATACAAAGTATCATAATATGTGCCGTAACGTAGTATATATATTTACATAGTTATATTTAAATTAAACAGCACAAATAAAAAAATAACTCTAGATCATAAAATAATAATTTTATAACTAATTCGCACCTCGGCTTAGAAGAAATACAATTTAGATCTTTTATTTATTCAATCACACAACCATTTATTTCAATGTAATTAAGACATTTATTAATTATTTTGCAAGATATGGTTCTAGTTACAATTATACGCTTTATCTACGTAATTATGTACATTATTCTTATAAGACACATTCTGACCTGATCATTAGGCATTCTAGTATGATATTACAATCTTATCTCATTAAGATATTCATTTAATTCAAGGATAATCATTCCGATAAGATAGTAGTTTTAAACCGATCATAACAACAAGGATTTATGCAAAAACTGTTAAATGCTCATTATAATTATAATTTATGTTCACAACACTGTTATTTAGATGTTCTACACAAATATATCTTCAATAGGAAAAAAGTCATTATGTAAGTACGCACGGCTAACTATCCAGTATAAGCTGATCTCGCATTTTACAGGTTTTGCGTACAATGAGAGGTCAGTTGATAGTGGATTATAGCTGGTATGTAGTACTTTCAAATTACGATTACCTTTATCGAGAAATGTACCATATTTTAGAGCGAAAACAATAACTCCAAACTAACTATCGGCTCTAGTGACGGTAAAGTTCAGTCGCTTAAGCTAATATTCACCTTATTACCAAAATTTTAATATCAAACATATTATAAGCTAATCAAGTCTCAATATTCAAATTAACGGATTTACTCGTATCTAATCTCGCTTAAGTAATCAATTATTCTACTAATTATGTGAGAACGCAAAATACTACTGTTTGTAAGTTAATTTCTTAAACTCGTGAGAGAATATGCTTATAATCGGTTTGAACTGTCGATTGAAGACACCAAGACTAATGTCATGTCAATAAATAATATTGTTACATTAGACACTTATTTACCTTGTGATCTGTTTTTTATTTTTTACTTTGCCTGTCACTAGGTTTTCTCCTGTGTCGTGGGTGCGTTTACAGACATGAATTCCACATACAATACACCCAGACCCGAAACAACTAGCTGCACACATCATACAAATATTTGCTCCGTGCGGGAATCGAACCCAGCAGCCGACTGTATCATCCACTGCACCAACCGTGCCGTCGATCACTGATAAAATCGTTAAGTGCCGCATTTTTTTTAAAATAAATGTTTATAATAAATTAAAAAGTGAACGTTCCTAACCAAGTCTGATTTAACTAGTTTCTTGATTAAAGTTTCTGTAATATAAAACGGTTTTAATCAAAATTATCCATGGCCATGGTATACCCCAAGTATATTCCAAATGTCCCGGTCGGCGAGCTAACATTTACGGCAGCCCCGGCATTAACCAAAGAAAGATCAGTGAAATCCGTTCTGCGTTAAGGCGTGAAGAACCAGTGCCGCGACAACCTCGTGATGGCAATGCATGTAATTTCACAGGAGAAGATAAAAACTGAAAATATCTAATATATAAATATCTCGTGTCACGGTGTTGGTGGTCACACTCCTCCAAAAGGGCTCGACCGAATTTAATGTTCTTTTTTTGTATATTTGGTAGGTATGAGAATAGGTCGTAAAGTATTTTTCACCCTCCTGCCCCTACCTCCCATTTTTTAACACGACTTTAGTATTTTTGTATGAACAATACCCACGATGTAGATTTCCAAATTCCACGCGTTCGAAGCCGCGGGCAAAAGCTAGTATGATATATAATAGATAAAAATGGCTGGTTTCGACGTTTCCCGAGTTTCTCAAAAACATCAATAGGTGGTAGTAAAATCATCTTAGAGCACGTTCGTTCTACATATGGATTACGAGGTGTTTTACCCAACAAATAAAATATAAATGAAAAACAATGAATTCGTACTTTACGAGGATTCGCCGCACGGCCACGATATATGGAATTATTCCTTTTATGTAAAATGGATATACATTTGACGGCACGGTTGGTGTAGTGGCTGATACAGTCGGCTGCTGCGCACCGGGTCGTGGGTTCGATTCCCGCACGGAACAAATATTTGTATGATCTGCAGATACTTGTTCCGGGTCTGGGTGTATTGTGTGTGGAATTCATGTCTGTAAACGCACTCACGACACAGGAGAAGTACTAATGTGGGGCAAAGTTTAAAAAAAAAAAATACATATATAGTTAGATTACATATCATCATTTCGGCCTAATGAAGTCCACTGCTGGACACAAGCCTCCCCCAAAGATCATCACAACCACCGATATGGATGTGTTTTGAGCTCATTGGGGGGTTTTGCCATAATCGCCACGCTTGGCAGGCGGGTTGGCGATCGCAGTTGAATTGTTAATGTACTCGAAGGACGCTGCTGCCCATCCTCCGACTAATCCCTAAGTCAACTTTTACGACACCCATGGGAGGAGATGGGGTGGTGGCATTCTGAGCCGGCACCACACGGCATTACATTACATATAAAAACAAAATATACATTTAAACACATTTAATATTATTGCCCACCCACTAGGTCACCTCGGGACGAAATTGAACTTTCGAAAAATTGACTTCCGTATTATAGAATCTACTCAAGTACGTACAGATTTTGATAAATAATAATAGACGACTTATATATGAAACATTAAAATATGTGGGTATATATTTAGTTACGAAGAAAATGTCTGGTTAGATTTTTGTTGTATGGATGTGAATCTTCAACTGAACCATATAGCTGTCGTCTAAGGCCCGTATTACAGAACGAGAGTCACAAATTAAGTAAAACACGAGTCTAGGTTGATTTAATCAAATATGAACCCTATGTAATATGTTCTGCATTTATATTCAACTGATGCTATCTTGACTCAAGTTCTACCTGGGTTTTGATTCTCGATTTGTAATACGGGCTTGAGAAGTCCTAAATTTGAAACATGTACTATCTGAAAGTAGTAGCGATAGTGTGTACCTTACATAATATATGTAAGTACCTCATCCCCGATCGTCCGTCTTTGCCCACTTCAGAGCCACAAGGGATCCTTGTTTCGGTGTACGGCCATACAGATCCAGTTCGATGCTAAATAGTTTATTTACGATGAAATGGATGTAATCATAATGTTAACGCAAAAAGACCTTGAGAAGGTAAATTGACGTAGCAAACAAGATGCACTAGTCACCTTGTGCAGGTAAAACGCAGGGCCACACAAATGAGTCATCTTGTTTGTGACACACCTACCTTTTTTTTATTGGTGTCCAGTGGAAATTCTGTATGAACTTCCTTCGGCGGGAAGGAAGGGGTATACCGGACTCCTACTGGCTAAAACCACTGGAGTGGTCAGCTTCGGCACATAAGGGAGGCTCCAGATCCTCGTATGAGGGTGACTGTAAAGCGGCCACCCAAAAGGGGATTGTAAAGGATTCCCCAAAGCGTCCCACGGCAGCGCGTGCTACCGTCTCTCTTGGGTCGCTGTCCCCCGCCCTATAGCAATGGCAGGGGTATCAGGCGTATGGGAATTAGGCGTCAGGGTGGTTGTTACCCCAGCACCGTCTCCTCCTTCTTCGAGAGGGATCGGACCTCTCCCAATCCCGCTCTGCGGTCTCCTTCTGGACCATGACGCTCTCACAGAAGGAGACCACTGCATTCCAGTTTTCGTGCTCTGCCAACATAGCCGACACTACTGCTGGCAGAGAGAGATGTTGCCCGATCCGATCGATTAGGATCCGGCGCTCGGCGACTCACGCAGGGCAGTGCGGTGTCCTGGTCGCTTTCACAATGGTGGCATTGTGCCGTGGCCTCACGTCCTATCTTGTGTAGGTACGCACCGAAACAACCACGCCCGATGAGCATCTGCGTCAGACGGTAGGTGACGTGCTCGCTCCGTCTGAGCCAGGCTCCAAAGAGCGACAGGACGGCCTTGACGACGCGCGTGGTCGCAAGTTGCATCCGCAGGCGGTGCAACCACGTTCCAAGTGTCGATGAGCTAGCCGCCTCAGCCTGTCTAACGCCCCTGGAGGCGCGTCTTCGCCACTCCGGTGCAGGAAGCGTGTCTGATCTTAGACCCGCATGCATCCACCTCGTAGGACACTGTTCGGTATCCTCGTGTGATCCGGATAGCCACAGCGTGAATTTAGATTCTGCAGCTTAGTTGTATCTAGCGCATATTTACTGAATTGATTGATTTTAGCAAGAGATGAAATTGCGCGCAAAGTCAAATAAAATTGAGTATTTAGACTTTCGTAAATGTTGGTGATACCAGTTCCGCATGATCCTTCGTCGTTAGTAGTGCCTGCGGCATATTTTGCAACATCCGCCTGCATCCTGTACATTTATTTTCTATCAGAGCCAGTATTTCTAGTTTTTAATGTTCATTAATTGTATATTTTGAGTGGATGCTGTAATGCGCGTTTCTTAAAGCATGGCTTGGTTAGCGATGAACATGTAGAACGCTTTCACTAGGATAAAACATTTGAGAAGAGTTATTGGGGTTTATGGAAACCAGCCATACTTGCGGACTTATATCTTCAAAGTTGGTGCAGTGGCTGATACAGTCGGCTGTTGCGTCCCGGGTCATGGGTTAGTCCCGCACGGAACAAATATTTGTATGATCTGCAGGCAGTTGTTCCGGGTCTGGGCGTAAAGTGTGTGGGTTTTGTTTCTGTAAACGCACCCACGACACAGGAGAAATCCCAGTAAGGGCAACGTTTCTTTTAAAACAAAACTATATATATTACTCAAGATTAATAAGGAAGTGTCCAAACTAACCTATGTTACGTTTGGTTCCTGGATATGCCACCCCTCTCCACCCATGGGTGACGTAAAAGGTGAATAAGAGTTTATAACAAGAGGATGGGCAGCAATATCCTCCAGCGTGCTTATAACATATTGCGATAGTCAATCCGCAGCCTTGCCTGGAGACTATGGTGATATCACCTATGAGCGCTGTATGCAGTGTTAACTGGAGGGTCCATGTTCAGCGGTGGACGTTTATGAGCTGATGTGTGTGTGTTTGTGTGTGTAAACTAACTTAGGATAATATAAATAATTTAGTAATATCCGTCTGTCCTACTCGGTAGCTTGACAGAAGGACTTACATTTATATAATACTAGCTGTACCTTGCCACGCGTTGCTATGTCTAAATGCACGTAATCACAACATGAATTTGATTCAGAATTTAATGAAAACATGCGCGTATATGAATACAACGATGTGTAAAAATTTCAAAACGATCGGCAAAGATCTTTAGGAGATTTGCGATTTTGAATAAACGACTATAATTTTTTTATAAATAGAATTGATGTTAAATGTACTCTATTTTTGGCGAAATAGATATCATTCAACATCAAATAATTTGAATAAAAATCTAATTATTTAGGATTTAATTAATCCAGCTTGCATACATTTAGCATAGCCGCGGGCGCGAGGGCGACACCTCCCGGCCCGAGGTTATCTGTTCACATTATTTAAAAAATCTTAATAACGTTTTTTTAAATCTGACGATATGCGCAAGTCCTCTTTTTCACTAATGAAGTGATTTCAATGCCGGTTACAAGAATTTTTTACAGAAAACATCGCTAACCTACTTAGTCGCGTGAGAACACTTTGTAGGTATGTAGGTTACATAGCTGGCCTTACGCAATCTCAAATAATAATAACTGTTTGAACATAACTATCTCACTAGTTGCCAACTATCAGTGAGATAATAAAAAATCGTATAAATTATTAATGACTTTTTTTATTGGTGCCCAGTGGAAATTCTTCATGAACTTCCTTCGCCCCGGGGAAGGGCGAGGGGTATGCCGGACTCCTACCAGCTAAAACCACTGGAGCGGTCATCTTCGGCATCTAAGGGAGGCTCCAGGTCCTCGTATGATTACACTGAAGCCACCCACTGGTACCACGCCTATAGGCACATCTCGGAGAGGGTGACTGTAAAGCGGTCACCCCCCCGGGGAAATTATTAATACCTACCTTTGTCTAGAGGTGTTTTTTTAAGATACTTTACACTAGGGAATAACTACTTTCACAGACATACACCTCACATGCACAATCACCCAGACCCGGAACAACTATCTGCAGGTCCAATAAATATTTGTTCCGCGCAGGGATCGAACCCGCGACAGAAAGAAAGCCAATTGTCTACCCATTGCGCCAACCGACAACTGTTTATCGTTTTCTATAGGTAGGTCCAACATCAAGAAAGAGGTCAATCGTCGAATCCGACTCGGCTGGGCAGCGATCGGGAAACTTCGCAACGTCTTTTCGTCAACAGTACCGCAATGCCTCAAGACGAAAGCCTTTAACCAGTGTGTGTTACTAGTGATGACATATGGAACAGAGACGTGGTCACTTACAATGGGCCTCATAAGGAAGCTCAAGGTCATTCATCGAGCTTTGGAGAGAGCTATGCTTGGTATTTCTCTACGAGATCGAAACAGGAATGAGGAGCTCCGTAGAAGAACTAAAGTTGTCGATATAGCTGAAAGAATTAGTAAACTGAAGTGGCAATGGGCGGGGCACATTGCTTGTAGAACTGATGGCCGTTAGGGCACAAAGGTTCTCGAATGGAGACAGCGCACCGGAAAACGCAGCGTGGGACGACCTCCAACGAGGTGGACAGACGACCTGGTGAAGGTCGCTGGGAGTCGTTGGATGAGAGCGGCATGTGACCGGTCGTTGTGGAATGGAGTGGATCTGAGGGGGAGGTCTTTGTTCAGCAGTGGACATCCTGTGGCAGATATGATGCACGTAATCACAACATGAATTTGATTCAGAATTTAATGAAAACATGCGCGTATATGAATACAACGATGTGTAAAAATTTCAAAACGATCGGCAAAGATCTTTAGGAGATTTGCGATTTTGAATAAACGACTATAATTTTTTTATAAATAGAATTGATGTTAAATGTACTCTATTTTTGGCGAAATAGATATCATTCAACATCAAATAATTTGAATAAAAATCTAATTATTTAGGATTTAATTAATCCAGCTTGCATACATTTAGCATAGCCGCGGGCGCGAGGGCGACACCTCCCGGCCCGAGGTTATCTGTTCACATTATTTAAAAAATCTTAATAACGTTTTTTTGAATCTGACGATATGCGCAAGTCCTCTTTTTCACTAATGAAGTGATTTCAATGCCGGTTACAAGAATTTTTTACAGAAAACATCGCTAACCTACTTAGTCGCGTGAGAACACTTTGTAGGTATGTAGGTTACATAGCTGGCCTTACGCAATCTCAAATAATAATAACTGTTTGAACATAACTATCTCACTAGTTGCCAACTATCAGTGAGATAATAAAAAATCGTATAAATTATTAATGACTTTTTTTATTGGTGCCCAGTGGAAATTCTTCATGAACTTCCTTCGCCCCGGGGAAGGGCGAGGGGTATGCCGGACTCCTACCAGCTAAAACCACTGGAGCGGTCATCTTCGGCATCTAAGGGAGGCTCCAGGTCCTCGTATGATTACACTGAAGCCACCCACTGGTACCACGCCTATAGGCACATCTCGGAGAGGGTGACTGTAAAGCGGTCACCCCCCCGGGGAAATTATTAATACCTACCTTTGTCTAGAGGTGTTTTTTTAAGATACTTTACACTAGGGAATAACTACTTTCACAGACATACACCTCACATGCACAATCACCCAGACCCGGAACAACTATCTGCAGGTCCAATAAATATTTGTTCCGCGCAGGGATCGAACCCGCGACAGAAAGAAAGCCAATTGTCTACCCATTGCGCCAACCGACAACTGTTTATCGTTTTCTATAGGTAGGTCCAACATCAAGAAAGAGGTCAATCGTCGAATCCGACTCGGCTGGGCAGCGATCGGGAAACTTCGCAACGTCTTTTCGTCAACAGTACCGCAATGCCTCAAGACGAAAGCCTTTAACCAGTGTGTGTTACTAGTGATGACATATGGAACAGAGACGTGGTCACTTACAATGGGCCTCATAAGGAAGCTCAAGGTCATTCATCGAGCTTTGGAGAGAGCTATGCTTGGTATTTCTCTACGAGATCGAAACAGGAATGAGGAGCTCCGTAGAAGAACTAAAGTTGTCGATATAGCTGAAAGAATTAGTAAACTGAAGTGGCAATGGGCGGGGCACATTGCTTGTAGAACTGATGGCCGTTAGGGCACAAAGGTTCTCGAATGGAGACAGCGCACCGGAAAACGCAGCGTGGGACGACCTCCAACGAGGTGGACAGACGACCTGGTGAAGGTCGCTGGGAGTCGTTGGATGAGAGCGGCATGTGACCGGTCGTTGTGGAATGGAGTGGATCTGAGGGGGAGGTCTTTGTTCAGCAGTGGACATCCTGTGGCAGATATGATGATGCGCAATCACTTTTTAAATTCTGGAGACTAGTACACATAAGATGTAAGTTTTTCTTTATGTTGCCCCGCTACGCTAGGATTTCTTTTGTGTCGTGGGTGCGTTTACAAATACAAACTCCACACACAATACACCCAGACCCGGAACAACTACCTGCAGATCGTACAAATATTTGTTCCTTGCGGAATCGAACCCACGAGCCGGTGCGCAGAAGCCGACTGTATCAGCCAGTCCACCAACTATGCCGTCAATAATTAGTTATAATAATTTATAGTTCACAAGAGCCTCCACGAGTGACGACTCCTCAGTGCGTCAGCCCCGTCACCAACCTTGGTTGGTCTAATATTTTCACCATGGCTTGAGCAATTCCCATGAGACATATCACTTGTACCGACATGAAGGAACGAGAACGTTAATAATTCGGACGAATTATTTTCTTTACAAAATCAATGCAATTAATTCAACAAACTACCGACCTGCATCCTGTGGATCAGCTCATCTAGATTCACAGATGGGATAATGAGTTCTGGCATTAGTTTTTTCAACATGATATTACGTCGCAATAGTAAAATGGTTGAACATTATCTTCTATACAAAAATCAAATTGAAGTGTCTGTTTGTAATGTCAAAATAACAGCTTTTTACTAAATGTACATGTAACAACAAAGCAATTTTTAAATTGTTTGTCTGTCTGTCTGTTTGTACCAGGTAATCTCCGAAACGGCTAGACTGATTTTGATGGGACTTCCACTGGCAGATAGCTGATGTTATAAGGAATAACTTAGACCACTTTTATTTTAGAAACATAATTAGGGTTCCGCGCAAATAATAAAACCCTTTAAATCCACTATATATGTTCCATGTCAATGGTCTATGTCGAAGTACTCTAAATTTCTTTTATATTAAATAAATAAATTATAAGCGCACAAAAGACAATAAAAAATATAGCCCCCCATGCCTACGTTGAAAAGACATCAACGCGCACAGCTTTTGAAATTGATACATTGTCAATAATAACTGTACATTGAGACAGTAGGTGTTTACCTATAAGATCCGAACATATTATCTCGGACGACATTACATTAAATGTCTCAAAATATAATGTCAACTTGAAGCGTTGTAAATAAGACTAAGATTATTAAATGAAATGCTGGTTGATTTTGAGACTTTGTCAATAAAATAATACCATCAGTATCATAATTTGTTTCATATTGATCGAAAGTATGCAGTACCACCACTACCAGTACCACTATATTAAAACTAAGCCTGTGAGATGAGTCTACAGCGATAGCAACTATGAAGGCTCAATTGTTTGTCTCCGTCCGACGCTTGTACAGTAGGTAACTATCATAGGTGCCGAAGATGACCGCTCCAGTGGTTTTAGCCGGTAGGAGTCCCCCTTCGCCCTTCCCCGGAGCGAAGGAAGTTCATGTAGAATTTCCACTGGACACCAATAAAAAAAGGTAACTATTCAATGATATCTATATTAAATGGCGCGCAAAATTCAGTCTCGCTGTATGTATAAACCTACAAAACTGCACATCTAGCTATGCTGTAAGAAAGCTGTGATAGAAAATATATTCTCTTTTCTTTGCTTGACCTGGGCTTTCTTCGAGAATATTATTCTACAAGTAATTTGAATAGTATTTTTATTCAAATATTTTATTTTATTTGTTACGCACGTGTGGTATGATATCCCTAGTTCTAAATTCATGTTTGCTTGATAGTTTGTACATTTTCTATATACGCACGATATCATTTTTATCATTTAATTAATAAAAAATATAGATTATGACTGCGTGTGCTCGTTGTTCTGTTTTGGGCGAACTGATTGCAAAGTGCTAAAATTGGGGGAGTTTTGGTTCTTACTTTTGACGCGTATGTAACATATCTACCTCTTTTAATATATAATATCATTGTAACTATCATAATTTAGACTATTTTGATTAAATGTAATACTAAGTTGATACATTTGTTTAAGATAAGAAATGATAGTTATTTAGATTTAGAATGTTTAGAGATGGATTGAGGTAAGATAATTGCTTATTGCTTATTTGCCTTAAATCCTTCAAAAGAGTTTCCACTAATACTGCTAAAAGTTAAAGTTAGCTTTTGGTAAGAAAAAGTTTTCATTGCAACTAGCGCTCTCTTAGGCTTCATAATGAACCTTATTTTTTATTGTACATTACTTCCTCAAAATGTCACACTGTTCCTACCTAGATAATTAATTTAATTTAGATACTTTTTTTGTTATCCCGGTAGTGTTCCCTCCCTACCGTATTGTAACCATTAGCATCTATTACTTAACCACTACTAATGATCAGCTGCACGTAGTCCGCTAGTGAAATGAAATAATAATTTATTCTAAATAGACTAAATTTTTAGTTCTTTTTGAATGACAACATTAGACAGCACCCATTAAGCCCACTCTTCACCGCTTCCTAGAGTTTAAGATTTCGCAAGAATTCTGAGATGGGAGAAGAAACGGCGCAACAAACTGCCCAGCAACACGTTAGTCTGTCATATACAATATATGTACATAAAAAAACAAAAATTACAACAATACTATAATGTACTTTTAAGTCAAAAATGTATGTCAATTAAATGTCACAAATATAAATAAAACGTAAAAATACTAATATAAATCACATGTCAAAAAACTGTATAAATTCAATGTCAATAAAAAGTGTATAAAATAACAGATGTCAGTTTATGTATAAAAAGTAAAAACAAAACAATGCTGACTGTACCTAGCGAGCAGCTCAGTCCCAAGCCTTTTTATCCTCAAGACAATCAGAAATGTTATAATATCCTTTATTGCAGAGTTTAGATTTAGTAAAAGTTTTAACATTTCTAAATAGTCTCTCACGCTCTAAAAGATCTCCTAATAATTGTCTTAGTACAATGTTAGGAAGTGTAGCGCTCCTCGAAGCCGGGATTATCTAGTGTCCGCGTCGTTCAGTGAACATGCTCATTGTTTCTGCGGAAGGGATTATCCGTAGTACTTTGTTCGTGAAGTACGCACAGCGGCAGCCGCTACCTGCTGGCGGCTGTCCGGGGTGATTCCTAGTAGGTAGGATTCCTGGAGTTACCGCATTGCGTGGGAAAGTCTAATGCTATGTTGACGGATGTAGTGGATTAGGGATTCCAAATAAGAACTTTCAAGTATCTTAAAATTAAATTTAAGTTTTACCTAGATCAGAACCTTTCTGGTATCTTAGCTTACTGATACCTAGAAATATAGAAATAACAACTCATCATAGGTTACTGTGCCCACCCACTCATTACTTCTAACAGGTGCCCGCAGTCAGCCGACCGGCCATACGTGATCATAATCTGCTTGTTACCTTGGCAGTCAATAGCACACTAACGACTTCCTCGTGTATCTGTTTGTAATATCCTGCGTTTAGTTGACAACGACATACACGATTTACCGAATTTATTTCATCATAATCAATTAAAAATATATGGAGGTTAAAAATGTTGCCAGAAAGGCTATATTTTTAGCACCGATGTGCTGGGCCGTCTTTAGCCTATTGGAGGCCCTGCTGGCCACTTTCAGATAATGAGGCCGCTATGAATATGATATAACAGAGGACTATTTTATTAACAACAGACAAGAGGAGTAGTTAAATAAGTTCTAGATTTATTCAACTGTTATTTGACGACACGATTGGTGCAGTGGTTGATACAGTCGACTGCTGCGCTCCGGGTCGCGGGTTTGATTTCCGTACGGAACAAATATTTGTATGATCTGCAGGTAGTTGTTCCGGGTCTGGGTGTATTGTGTTTGAAATGTGTCTGTAAACGCACCCACGACACAGGAGAAACACACGTGTGCGGCAACATTACAAAAAAAAAAACTTTTGTTACATGAGTAGGTAATTATAATGTAATCCGAAAAAGTAACTCGTCTTACTTCTAGCAAATATCGGTTATGGGATGGTGATATGGCACGAACTAGAGGGCCTCATGGATCGAGGGGCCCTAGGCACTTGCGCATAGTGGCCAATGGAAAATGGGGGCCTACCCTATGTGCGACTAGACTACGTAGATACTACCTCCGTTGACCGCAAATCGATACGGTATTTTACAAATACCTGCGCAATAAAAAAATTGTTAGTGAAAGAGAATGTTACCGAGCACTGTAATGGTACACCGCGAAGCAAAGCAAATAGATACAAAAAAGGTTTGTTGGAAACATATAAATATCATAGCACGAGCCGAGCGACGGGTTGCGCACACATCGCGACGCCGACGTGCGTTGTGCGCAACGCACTTATTGAGCTATCTGACAGGCGGGGCCCCGGCTAATTGTCTGCGCGACAAAGACGACCGCGCGCGCACCACGAGCCAGACAGGGACGGAGCACAACCCTATTAATCCCCCTATAAATAACCCGGCTCCTAATGCCCAGGCGCCACGCTTTTTTCGTAGAGTGCGACCGACCCGACGAGATACTTGCGTTAGGTATTGGCTCCACTCTGTTGCCGATAACGCAACGATAAGTGGATTAAACAATGAATGCCAGTGACTAGGTACGGCGGGTTGGTGCCATTGTCCGGCGTTTATCTGCCGCACACCGCTCAGCAATCGTATCTATTTAATGTTAATGGAACGTTTTACGAATATGTTTGCTTTATTATATACACTTGAAACTTTATTCACTTCATCGTCAAGAAACCTACGCTTGAATCTTCTCGTAATTTTTTTTTTATAAATTCGTAGCCATGTTGTGCATAAAAATGTTGCTACATTGCATTATGCAGACGGGAATTTTCAGCGAAGAGTAAAGCAATAATCCCGCGAGCCGGTCCGCCCAGATACTCATCACAAGCAAAACAAGCTCGTCCAATGCATATACATCTGTACGAGCATCGGAGATATCATCTCACGAGTTTATTGGCTCGATTAAATAGCCGCTAGGTAGGACACCTGCATATTAACGAACTCGGTGTTCACAATGGCGGCGACATATTCGCCAATGTTTGTGCTCGTCAGCGGTCATTTGTCAACATTGAGTAATTTATCAAGACGGACGGGGCGCGGTACAGGGGTGGGCGACTAAGTGCGAAATGTTCCCGGCCGCTCCACAGTTTTTTGTTCAACGACGAGAGCTTAATCCGATGACGAGGGACGGCAAAAAGGCTGGCTAATGGTGCGCGCTGATGTATCAATGACAGTGGCGCCCTCCACGCTCCGCTGCCCCCTGCACCCCCCCGCATGCCTCCCAACAAACAAACAAACACGTATCATCGTCCCCGGTGTTACGATAATGGACGTGATGGACACCGGCCCGCCCTTTGTCACACGTCCGCTGTGAGAAATCAACATTAACAGCTTTCTACTATTTAATATACAGGCGGAGTGGACTCATAGCAGTTATTGCAAGTAGTAAGATCTGTGGGATGTGGGTATAAATAAATGTCGCAAACAACCTACTCTAAGATTTTGCTGTTGTTATGACAACGAATGCTAACGTTTGATCTGCTAAGGCAATACTGACCTTTGGGAACGCAGACAGCAATATGGTGGTAGAGTTACATTTCCACTGCTTGAACCTGTGGGTAGCAGATCCAGTCTCTCAGACACTCCATGGTCGCGCACTTAGGCCTATCCTTGGAAGCTGTCTCTGAGTAGGGTGATGTTAACTTGCTCAAGTTCAATAACAGACCCAGACGTGTGGATCCTTTGCTAAACGGAGTCAATTCCGAGTAATTCAAATATTCCGAGATGTATTCGTACCGATAAACCGACCACCTAGAGTTTCTTGACGTGCTCGTACATCTAAAGCTCGACTGGCAAAACTGAACATTCTATAGAAGGTGAGAGAGTACTTCACACCGGAATAGCTGCTCAAACTCTACTAAGCGCAAGTTCGATCGTGTGTGGAGTACTGCTCTCATCTTTAGGACGATTCGAGTTAATTCCAGTTTGGAGCACTGAAGCCGACTGAGAGACATATTCATTGTGCATACCACTAAGGAGAGGAACTCCTTGCGGAGTCTGTTTCCCGACCGTTGTCGTACTTAACCTGGTGATCTTCAAGTCACGAGTGATCACCTCCTCACCGTCTGTGGAAGTCATAATACGTGTCAATGAGCCATGCCTGACATACCTACTGCAGTAACCAGTCCGTTTGCCGACCATGGCGATTAAGGCATTTTTTTTTAAACTTGCCCACACTAAGATTTCTCCTGTGTCGTGGGTGCGTTTACAGACATTCCACACACAATACACCCAAACCCGGAACAACTACCTGCAGGTCATACAAATATTTGTTCCGTGCGGGAATCGAACCCACGACCCAGAGCGCAGCAGCCGACTGTATCAGCCACTGCACCAACTGTGCCGTCAATATGACTGTTTATTGTAGCGATGAGACCTGCACACGCCTTCAAATAACTCGCATGCAGCAGTACCGATTGTCATTTTTGCAACGTTTTTAAAAAAAAGAATAGAAAATATATCAAATTAGATCATAACGGTATGATTAAGAACTTATAAGTATTTATTTGAGTGTATTAAAACGGAATATCTGTTCACTTATTTATAAAATATCATCATCATATCGTCCATACAACGTCCACTACGAAACAAAGGCCTCCACCATAATTTCCACTACTGTGTCGTCATATTGGGCGGGAATTTTCTAGTACTCCCCACTCTTGGCAGGTGGGTTGGTGAGCGCAGAATGGCTACTGTTCCACAAAAAGGACGCTGCTGCCCATCCCTCTGGTTTAGTCCCTCAGTCACCTTTTACGACCCCCACGGGAGGAGATGGAGTGGTGCTATATTCCTAACCCGGACACCACATGGATAATTTTAAAATATAGGTACCCAATAAGGTAACCCCGACTGTCGTTGAATCTCATTTCATTTCTTCGCAATAGTCAAGACGTTGGTCTTGTGTGTGTTCCTAAATTGTCAAATGAATCATTGAGTGCAAACCTATTAGAAGTCTCGCTGACACATCGGAAACGTGTCGATCTAAACTGGAGCGAAAGGAACGTTATCTGTAGACGATCAGCTGGTGACGGCCTGGTATCGTCCAGTGTCGCCGGAACTGAGCGGACATCGTAAATTTGTCCCAAGTCCGAAAGTTCCACTATTTTGCGTTTTTTTTGCGCACGATTACCTGCGTGCGCCGGCGCCGGTGACACGTCATCGTCACCGCAACCAAACGCTACGCAACGCGTTCATAGTCTGTATGTAGGTCAGAAGGGTTGCAGGTAGTGAGCCTGGCTCGGCGACAGATAAGAGCCGCCGGCTGATTGCTTACTTGCTAATTAAAAGTGTCGATCGAGGGCACTCGGTGCTGATGAGCTGACAACATATAAAATGAAACTAGAGCGAGGTCACCACATCATTCATGTATTTATACAATAAACGAATTACTTATCATCTAACACTGTACAGCTGAATTTCTCTGAACACATCATGTATTATAGTGTGAACACCGTATACCGATTTGGTGTTATTAACAAACGAATAAGCACGGCTAGGTTTCTCTCTTCACGGGTTTATATCATGGGTCCAACACGCAGAGGTCCTATAGAGATTTTTCATCTAAAATGTAATGGGACACTAACCAAGGACTCTCTCTGGCTGCACTAAAAATACCGTCTCGGATTGTTCCCGGGGGTGTAAAACTATTGTATGAGATGGAAACTACAATTATTGGAATGAGTGTTAAATGGATTAAATACTTCTAAAAACTGGAAAAATGACGTCTGCCTTTCAAAATTCATAGTGAATTTCTGTGGCAGATGGAGACTCTTTACTCGCAAGATAGGCCCCCTAACTACACCGGTGTGAGCGGCTATCGCGCGTCTCGAAGACTCGGAGCGGGTTTCCCCGTTATTACGCCATTAGACACTTAGCATATAGCTCTGGCGGCCCCCCCCTGATCGGCCAACTAAGGCAAGCCAGAGTTGAAAATCCTGCAGGCTCTCATAGGGTTCCACTCCAACCGACCAATAAAGGTAAGCCGGAGATGACCCTGCCCTGACCGACTCTCTGAAGCATTCGGGTACACAGTGAGCACGACTAGGTTTTATTATTATAGTACTTATGTTATATGTTACGACAAATGTAGTCAGGTAAAACCTAGTAGACGTTTAAAACAAGCTAGAACTGCCCGGAGCTGGTCAGGAATGTTAATAGTCTCTAAACATAAACACATTAAATATTGTTGCCTACGAGCAGGCGCGTCCATCTGATAGCAGCAGTCTCAGTGTATAAAGTGTGCGCTATGAGCAGCAGTGCGTCGACACCGAGCGCACATTACGCACGGAGCCAAGTGTGTGTTACCTGTTATTGAGTGTTATGGCACGGGTTGAGTCCGGGCGCGACAACAACAAGACGCTCGAAACGCGTTTTCACGCAACTCCCATTTTGTACGTAATAGAAAATTATATCCATTTCTGTTTGTAACGAAAAGCATTCCGGAAATATTAAGTCAATCTTATTTGTTGTAAACGTATTGACCGTATCCTCTTAAAAAGCTCAGACGCCCGCTATACCGAAAACAGTCTTAAATAGTTAAAAGGGTCTTAAGATTGAGAGGCGTTTCAGAATTCATCCGTTGGACACAGCTAAAGATCCTCACACTCTCTTTACATTAAAACTGTAATCTTAGATTTTTTTAGTTAAATGTGGCATAGTAATTCTTGTAAAAAACATAGTCGAATAAAAACAGTATCTACATTGAAAATTGAAGTACCTCTAGAAAAAAGGTTACTAAGTATAAACGTAATCACAGCTATACTGCTATGTGACTCTACAATTGCAACGACCCCGGGGGCCGGTGCCGCACGTCACCGAGCTGTGCCACCCGATGCGCCCCGAGACAATCGCGTCGGGCGCCGCACAATAGCCTCGCCGCTGCTGCTGCGCCGGCGCCGCTGTGCGACCTGTGCCACGGTACTTTACGTTCACATTACTTTGGACATGTTGATCGTCACTTTCTTGTGGAATGCTGTATCTAGATATATATAGTAGTTAATATTAGATAGATAAGGTAATGCTTAACCATATATACGAGTAGTACCTATATTGAAAGATTTCGGTTGTAGAACGATCAACTTTATAACTTCGTACCTGATAAAGATAAACTTATCTGCACACGTCAAAACTGTCTCGGGATCATATTTAAATATTGATATTCATTTTTCCGTGTGGTGTCCGGATTAGGAATATAGCACCACTCCATCTCCTCCCGTGGATGTCGTAAAAGGCAACTAACGGACTTTAAACCAGAGGGACGGACAGCAGCGTTCCTTCTGTTAAGCGGTAGCCATACTGCGCTCACCAACCCGCCTGCCAAGCGTGGTGAGTACTGGCAAATACCACCCAAAATGATGACACAGTGATGGAATCTATGGGGGAGGCCTTTGTTCAGCAGTGGAAGTATAAATGGCCGATGTGATGATTCATTTTTCGAATAAACGCTATCTTTAGATTCATCATCATCAACAACATTTCAGTAGAAAAGGTCCACTGCTGCACTTATGCAGTCTCCCGCAAAGATTGTGTTGTGTGTCAATTGGGGGGTTATGCCATAATCGCCAGGCGTGTTGACGACCGCAGTTGAGTTGTCAATGTACTCGAAGGCACTGCTGCCGATCTTCCGGCTAACCCCATAGTTACCCACGGGATGAGATGGGGTGATGGGCACCAAACGGCGTATGCCTAGATATATACCATAAAGACTTATTGAGACTTTTGGATTACGTTACGTTAGAGTTACGAGTGATAATACAAACTAGGAGGAGGTCCGCCTACTGTATCTTAGGCAGGTTCATAAGTTGTGAGAACTGGCTAGCTAACTTGGGGACGCCCAAATCTTGCTTGATTGACTGATTAATGGGTGATTAAACGAAATAAGATTCTATATCGGATACAATCAATCTGTTACAACGCGTAGATACCTACAACACGATGAAAAATTCATCATAATACCTTTGGGAAAGGTTCTCATGTATGTATATGATGAGTACGTGCATTATTCGTAGGTCACCAGAGCCCTTCTCTGAAGCCAATGATTAAGTATTATTATGCCATGCGTGCCCAAAGCAAACTCGTAGTCAAAGATATTTAAAAAAAAAAGAACTGGCGCTTAAGAAACGCCAGAATCTAAGTTGCACGGTTGCAGTGGAGTGACATTATATGACATAATCTTTTCTTTGTATTAAAGTCACGTCTGATTCAAACCAGGTTCGTTTGTACATTGATCCAAATAGACGAAACGGTTCGTGCAGTGGTTGACACAGTCGACTGCTGCGCTCTGGGTCGCGGGTTCGATTCCCGCACTGAACAAATATTTGTATGATCTGCAGGTAGTTGTTCCGGATCTGGGTGTATTGTGTGTGAAATGTATGTCTGTAAACGCAACCACGACACAGGAGAAATCCTAGTGTGGGGCAACGTTTTAAAAAACAAAATAAAAATACGCGCTACAATCACAATTGTGTTGCCCCTGATGGTTTGGTCGCTAACTAACTAAAAAGCCTGAAGACTAACGAAGCCTCGTAAGCAGACGAGTGGTGGTTTTTGTTGGATTACATCAAACAGTAACATGGATGTATTGCTCTTGTCTGCGACCTGCCCTCATGCCGCTCAGCTACGCATCCCGCATTCGGAAACAACTTACAACACCGTGTGTGGAGCCTAGAGCTCTGGCCGCAGCTCGTAGTCGGGAGCCAGCTTTCACTTTAATCAGTCTAGTTACAACAACCGGGAGCGACGATCTTAGACGCCCTCCGAAGCACGAAGACGCTTAGTTCAAATACCATTATGCGGTCACCCATACATAAAATGCCGAGCGTTGCTTAATGTCACTGACCGTTTACCTATCAGTGACTGCATTTGGCTAGGAGCGCTTCCTCGTAGCTCCGTAATAACACTTTACAGTACTTGAAGCAGAAATGACACTTGTGTAGTCTCAAACCATTGCAGCACTTTATGGTAGGTAGTCCCGGTTGACTTTCATTTTTTATCGAATCTTTTTCAATAGAACACAAAACTTGACTGATAACGATCGACAGGATTCCAAAAAAACTCGGGCACCTCATAATTCGCCAAAATTTGCTTGATCTTTGAAATATATTTATATGTACAGCAAGAGGCTACTTATATATTATATTTGTGTAGGTATATATGTACATAACATGTTTATAGCAGGTTTATTATTAGTTTATATAGGGTATATGCATTTTATTAATTTATTCCTTTGGACACTTAGTCAAGGAAGTCTCTTTATACTTTACTGTAGGAGAGTAAAATAATGTTAAATACAACCGTCTTATTTTCTTGATTTACAAAGTGTTAATTACCAATCAAATAAAATAAATCTTTTTTAATAATGGTACTAATATATTTTTTTTCTTTTTTAAAAAAACGTTGCCCCACACTTGGATTTCTCCTGTGTCGTGGGTGCGGTTACAGACACAAATTCCACACACAATACACCCAGACCCGAAACAACTACCTGCAGATCATACAAATATTTGTTACGTGCGGGAATCGAACCCACGACCCGGTGCGCAGCAAGCGACTGCATCAGCCACTGCACCAACCGTACTCATATCTATACATAATCAGCACATTACTGCCCCACCGCTGGGCCTTTTCTCACGATGATAAAGGTTAGCTTTAGTTTTTGGATAGTTCTGATTTCCTCACGATGTTTTCCTTCACCGTTAACGCAACTGATAATCAAATTCTAATCTGAACAAGAACAAAAAAAAAAGTGCGGGCCGGGATTGATCTTAGACCTTCCTCCCTGTATTGAGGCAAGCTCATACCTACACAAAGATAGGCTTAGTACGTGGCGGCGGCTATGTACCATTTCGATGGCGTGCTACGGCAACTCTGAAACTCTCTTGAGCGTTTAGCTGACCGTTAACTTTACGGTTGCTGAGTGTTGGTGTTGTAGGCCGATAACAAATATGGCCTCCTTTAATTAAGCAGCAAAAGTACCAATCATTATAACAATTGTTGACTGGTACCCGAAGCTTGTGCACAAGGCGCCGCATGGAGCTGAGCTATCAGCGTGTAACTGAGCGGAACCGTTTTTACGTGATCGCGGGACTACGACTAATTAGTTGATTTATTGGTTTTTGTTGTGAGCACACGCGTGTGGCGCGTCACGCGACCAGCCCACACAGCGCTGCGACGGGCACACACCGGGTGACGAACGCTGTGTCGTGGTACCTCGTACACTGCCTGCTGCCAACGTGCGGCACGGGGCTAGTTGTAGAAGTGAAAACTTATTTTAGCGTGGTACACATATTTTTAGATGCGATAAAATCTGTGGACTTGCGACACCGTTACGAGACGCAGCTACAGTGTGTGCATATATGCATGTACATATAGACCGCGAACGCATCTAGATAAATAAAAATAAAAACATTTATTGCTGTAAAATTTTCACTTCTGTCGGCACTCCCGGAAAGCAACCCGTATTTTTTTTAATAGGTATTGTTGTTTACTTACGTAAAAGTTATTGATTCTTATCTTCGATTTATTGTTTTGTGCTTTTGATCGGTAATCTTATTGCGAGACGATACTTACACGTGAGCCGGGAGAACAATTTTTTAAATTGTTTATTTCAGATAAAGTATTACCTATTATAGATCAGACGCAGCGGATAACTTCCGGCGGCATTTTTGTTTCAACGCACAAAAAGTAAAGTCTACAGTGTTTTAATATTGTAGAGTTTGTACAAGATCACAAGTGTTGTTTCACTTAAATATAATGTCTGAAACGTTTTGCTATTGTTAAACAGGTGAAAGTTATGATTATGTTAATGATTAAACGAAGAAATTCACAAAACGCAGGCTAGTTTGGTTTGAGATACGGGCAGAATTAATCTGCTCTCACAGTCAAATAAACTTGTTGTCAAAAGCTGAAATAATCTATCCTAGACTGCATTGGTTATCACGATACGATACGATATAGTACCAAATGATAATTACTTATTAGCACAAGCCTCCTCGTTAAACTTGACGGTTTTACAATTACTTAAGATAATGTACTGATTAGCACTTACTTGGCACCGTAGGGTCGCTCCGGCTTGCTGATGTATTGCGTGATTGCTTGGTGTTCGATGCCGACAGCTGCGCGTAAGTATCACTGACACTGGCACGACTCTGATGAGCAACACTGATGATAACAAGATGCGACCGATAACGCACGAGCACGGACGACGCGTGTAGTCCCAGTGGAGAGCGCGCGCCCACTGGCGCCGGGCGGGCCGCGCCGCCGCGTCGCCGCACAGCCTCCGCCCAGGGGCGGGGCGCACACTCCGCCACACAAGGGAAATGCGCTTTTCCATAAATTCCACCGCTCATGAAGTACTCGCACGAGACGCGCCGTGTTACGGGCCGCAGGGGAGGGGGCGCGGTGGGCGGCCGCTATCGCGAGTAATGGGCGCTGCGCGGAGATTTATAGAGGGGTTAGTTTTCGGGCCCTAATGGAATTAGTGCTGCGTTTTTGTTTATACGCGCGGCGTCGCAATCAATCGTGCGAGTGTTCCCCTCTCCCCTCCCCTTGCCCGTAGCCCACACCCCTCGTCCCGGCAATGCGTGGCAGTGTAGGCAGGCTACTCGCTAATTAATCGGTAGCAGTAAACGGCTTTTGATCATCATATCAGCCAGATGACGTCCACTGCTGAACAAAAGCCTCTCCCTTTACACAACGAGCGGTTACATGCCGCCCTCATCCAACGACTCCCAGTGACCTTCACCAGGTCATCTGTCCACATCGTTGGAGGTCGTCTCACGCTGCATTTTCAGGTGTGCGGTCTCCACTTGAGAACCTTTTTGCCCCAACTCTACGAGCAATGTGTCCTGCCAATTACCACTTCAGTTTACTAATCCTTTCAGCTATGTCGACAACTTTAGTTCTACGGATCTCCTCATTTCTGATTTAATCTCGTAGAGAGATACCAAGCATAGCTCTCTCCATAGCTCGCTGAGGGACCTTGAGCTTTCTTATGAGGCCCATTGTGAGTGACCACGTCTCTGTTCCGCATGTCATCACTAGTAACACACACTGTTTAAAGACTTTCGTCTTGAGGCATTGCGGTATTGTTGACAAAAATACATTGCGAAGTATCCCAAACGCTGTCCAGCCGAGTCAGATTTGACGATTGACCTCTTTCTCGAAGTTGGACCAACGTAACCAGACAGTTTGTACCAGGTAGACAAACTGGGCAACGACTTCGAGTACAGAGCTCCCAACGGATATTGGAATGGGCACGACATTAGACATGACTTTCGTCTTGCCCATGTTCACTTTGAGGCCCACCTGTTGGGAAACTCTTTTGATCAGCGGATGTCACTTAAGCAGCGCCATTCACAGGTGCTGTACACCGCCGTCAATCGCTGGCTCCGCCGCCCGGTTCGCGCTCTCACAAAACACATCCTATTTGACTGAGGTGAAGAGGTAGCTGCCTTGCCTGGGTTTTAATTACTTCCGATTAAAATATTATAAAACAATAATTTTACAGTTGGGACTCGCTATCAGAGAATATTTGACACGATCATGTTTACGTTATCGTGTAAGAGCAACAGAACGAACAAAAAGTAGTGCAGCAATCAACTCGTAATGTTTGCTTTTTACTCGACATCAGCTGAGTGCACACCGATGGAGGTACTTTATGAGGCAATATGAAGGGCCACCGGCCTGGTGGCTATTGGTAGGCGACCAATAGCCAGCTTTTTGTGACCGGCCTATGTCCAGCGTTGGACTGCGATACTTAGGTTAAATTAAGAGATGGGTCGGTTATGTTAAGTACACAAGTCAAGTTATTCTAGGTGTCGCCCGTGCAAGGCAACCATTTCTGACGTAGGAAGGTATCTACTCGCCTATAGCTTCTCAACTCGTTGAAACAAAAGAAGATTAGAACTATGGTTTACCCAAAATATACAGAACACAGTTCTTTTAACATCATTATCACGTAAGACAGATCTAGAAACTCCCACCCTTTGCAGCGGCATGCCTGAAAACGGTCTAGCGTGTATCTAAACTGGGAACAAGAAGCGGGGCATCAAACTCCCTGACGACACCTCGCTGTCTATTATGTAATTTTTCATTAGAATGTGACATTTTACATATTTTTGTTACTCATCATGGTCTTCCTACCCTGGGTACACTCATTACTTGTTTCATCCACGCCGCACATCCAGCTCAACATTCTCATCTCTGCAACGTGTAATTTTATCTCATTATTCTTCTAAATAATGCTGTTAGTGTACAAAGCATTAAAGAACTTTGTATAAAAGCAAAATAAAAACTAATGTTGTTTACTTGCAAAAGGTTTTATTGGCACTTGCATATCTCTAGCAGGCACGTAGGCTTAACTATGTATACATTTAGATAAATAAAAAATATAAAAGGTCAAGCAGTACCAGTTTTGTAGGTAAACGATACTATACGATATTATTTCTCGGTGTTCCAACGCAGGTAAGATCACCATGTTTAAGGTGTACTGCCAATGCTTTTACGCGAGCAGCATGTGGACATCATGCACCCAGCGTGCCTACAACGTTCTCCGTGACCAATACAATAACATTTTAGGGCCCTGCTGAAGCTGCCACGCTTCTGTAGTGCATCAGGTATGTTTGCTGAAGCACACACAGACGACTTTTACGCCATGATGCGCAAAAAATCCAGCTCCATGATGTACAGGTTGCGTGGAGGTGTCAATGGGATCCTGAAAATGATATCGGAAAATGTTATGTGCCCCATTCAACATCACTGGATTAACATGCTGAAAAGTTCAATTGCATATGAGCGCAATTAACTTTTTAGTAAAGTGTGTTTTATTAAATTGTTGTTGTAATGTCTATGGATTATGTTCTGAAATAAAGATTTATTTATTTACTATCTGGGACCCGCAGTTTCACCCGCGTTTAATTTAAAAGAAATTTAGAGTACTTCAACATAGACACTTGACATTGGATTTCAAGGGTTTTATTTTTTTTGCGCGAAACCCTAATTATGTTTCTAAAATAAAAGTAGCCTAAGTTACTCCTTATAACATCAGCTATCTGCCAATGAAAGTCCCGTCAAAATCGGTCGAGCGGTTTCGGAGATTACCTGGAACAAACAGACAGATAGACAGACAAAACATTTAAAAAAATATTTTTTGTGATATGTACCGTATAAACTTTCATATGCATTCAGTAAAAAGCTTTTATTTTGACATTACAAACATACTTCAATTTTATTTATTTGTATAGATTATTTATTTATTCCATAATTGTCTCTACATAAAGGTTATCGGCGCGTACCGCTGACATGTGGCAATTATAACATTACCTACCTGTTAGGTATTGTTCTTTGTTCCCGGCAAAAATAGATCACCCCTCTCTACCCGTGGGTGTCGTAATGGGCGAAGAGGTAATATAAATAAGATGGGCAGCAGCATCCTCCCTTGTGCTAATAACAACATACTGAGGTCACCAATCCTCCTGCCAAGCGTGATTAGGGATGTAAACATTCCCTTGACCGCTCATTGTAGTGATCGTTGGAAGGCCCGTGTTCAGCAGTGGACGTTTACGGGCTGATGTGCCACCCATAGCTATATACCTACGGATATGTTACGTAGTACTGTGGCAGTGCATCATCATTTCGGCCGAATGAAGTCCACTGCTGGACACAGGCCTCCCCCAAGGATCACCACAACCACCGATATGGATGTGTTGTGGGCTCATTGGGGGGTTTTGCCATAATCGCCACGCTTGGCAGGCGGGTTGGCAATCGCAGTTGAGTTGTTAATGTACTCGAAGGACGCTGCTGCCCATCCTCCGGCTAATCCCTTAGTCGACTTTTACGACACCCATGGGAAGAGATGGGGTGGTGGCATTCTGAGCCGGCACCACAGTGCATAGGTATAGTTAAAATTAAACCGGCAACCTCGTCGAAAAGTCCAACTGTAGGCCCATGTCCTTCCAGGGGGTGACTGCTTTACAGTCATCCCCACCGTGATGTGCCTGTGATCTTACGAGGACCTGGAACCTCCCTACGGTACCGAGAATGATCGCTCCAGTGGTTTTAGCCGATTGGAGTCTGGCATATCCCTTCGCCCTTCCCCGGGGCGAAGGAAGTTCATGTAGAATTTCCACTGGGCACCAATAAAAAATAAAAATGATGGCCCATATCCTTAGCCACCGTCATCTCGGAGGTATTAGACGGCATGCTTAATACACAGTTGAATATATACGTCCCACTCCATGACAACCAATTCGGTTGTCGTCGGGACTGTCGACGGAGAGTCCTATATTCTGTCTTAAGCATGCCGTCAACTACTGTTCAAAGCGCAAAAGTTCTGTATATTGCAGTTTTCTCGGCCTTTCCTAAACTTATGACCTGGTTTCTTACGACATCCTATGGCGGAAGGCATTTATTAATATTCTTATATATTGGTATGTAAGCCGGGTCAACAGTGTGCGATAGGCAGGGGCTATGTCGCTTGCGTATGGGTTGGAATGTGGGGTAAGACGTTTACGTGAATGAGCTGATCGCCGAGCTCAGCGGTACCACGGTCGGTTGTCATATTGATAGTGTATGTTTAAATTATATCAGTTACACGGATGACATGGCGCTGCTGAGCGCGTTGCCATGCGGCCTACGAAAACTTGTCGATATTTGCGAAAAAGAAGTCAAAAGAGTGACGTACAATGTGAAAAGCGAGGGCATGGTTTTTGAGGCAGGGGGCAAGGCCCTAGAACAGTGCCACCCTTTCTACTCAGTAGACTTCTATTGAAGAGAGTATTCAGTTTTATATATCTAGGCCATATATTAACTCCCGAACTCAAAGCTCCGGAACGGACGGCGTTGTCGGTGAGAGCGAACACGCTAGCTCGCAGGTTTGCAAAATGCTCAAGAAATGTTAATAGGTTTTTTTTAGAGCCTACAGTGCGCCTTTTTAAACATGCAGCCTGTGGGCTAGATATACTCAAAAAGCTTACAATTCATCCAATATAACAATGCGTTCAGAGTGCTGTCGGGGCTGCCCCAGTGCATCGGGGATGTTCGCTGAGGCGCGGGTGGATTATTTTTTCACTATACTTAATGCGCAAACAGTGTGCATCCCTGGTGCGCAGCGTGCGGGCTAGTTCCAATAGCATACTGACCATGATCACAGACAGGCTGAACTCTGTGTACGGGAGTCACCACCATGCTACCTCTCACGGAGTGGGGCAGCGCTGATTTTCCGTATCAGTGCATGTCATTTGTGCGATAATGTCGACTACTAACATAGATTTTATTAATTACTAACAAAAATGTGTCATTTTACTTGATATTAAACTATTATTAATATTATTTTCTGTTTGGGTTATTCAGTGGCTCATGCATATGTAACAAGGACCTGAAGTATCGTGGTTTCTAAATAAAAGTACTTAAAATTTAATTGCAGATCAGCTATCACCCTCCCTCGTCATGTGAGACGGAAGGTGACCCGACCCATGACGCCACCGCAAGCAGTCACATCTGAGGCAGCATGCCGAACCCGCTGCCGAACACTTCCAAACCTTCTATCATCATTTCGGCCGAACGAAGTCCACTGCTGGACACAGGCCTCCCCCAAAGATCACCACAACGACCGATATGGATGTGTTGTGGGCTCACTGGGGGGTTTTGCCATAATCGCCACGCTTGGAAGACGGGTTGGCGATCGCAGTTGAGTTGTTAATATACTCGAAGGCCGCTGCTGCCCATCCTCCGGCTAATCCCTTAGTCGACTTTTACGATATCCACGGGAGTAGATGGGGTGGTGGTATTCTAAGCCGGCACCACACGGCATCCTCATCATCCTCCCAAACCTTCTATACCTATATGTAATTGCCGGGTCTCTAGTTGATAGCATGACACCTATTCATAGTCCTCTGCGTAAAATTTAATATAGGTACTTATAATCCGCATACGTAGCTGTCTGACCAAAATTTATATACTATACCCCCCTCAGGTGACTCTACCAGGTATACAGCTCATCTAGAGAGGTTGACCACTTAACAGTCCTCCCCTTCGAGATGTTCCCTAATGCGTGGCAAGAATAGGCAAGTGAATCCCTTAGTCGACTTTTACGACACCCACGGGAGGAGATGGGGTGGTAGTATTCTGAGCTGGCACCACACGGTATTATGGAGGAAGTATAACTGCAATATGCAATATATTCAGTGTCTAGTCTTTTTTTTCAATATTTAGATATTTATTTCTCACAAAAATAACGAAAAAGTTACAGTATTATAGAAATTTACTGTGGGAGACTAGTGCCTAAACTAGGTTGAAGCCTGTATTTCAGGTCACCAGGCCTTCCACCCCTGAAGTCCAATATCATAGTCCTTTCATAAACTGTGCAAAGTGAAAATTTTCCATTTTCTTGTTCTTCGTGTATCTGATTCTATCAAGTTGTTTTCTCTTGATGAATACTCTCCAATACGTTGCTATAACTTTACCAGACCCCGATACTGGTTGATTTTGTCCTGTATACCCAGTTATCATCTTGCACCCCATGAATGCGCACTTTCACTGCAGACAACATCTTGATGTAACAATAAACTCGCTGTTTTAATAAAATCTGTAAATTATGGCTTATATACACCCATTATTGACGATTTATCAAAATGTCTTTTCAATTTTTCATATTTTTGTTGCACATTGACACTTGACGTTCTTGAGAAATGACAGAAAGAAAGAAAGATCAGTTTATTTGTCAAAATATAGTACAATCGGTGTAATAAATATATTTAGGTCTCTTATATTCTACCATTTCTGGTGTAAAAATATTTATTTTTATTTCTATAAAACCAATTTACTCACGCAGCAAAATCTATTTTAATTACGATTTTATTACTTACAAAGTTTTATCATTTAGGAAATCGTTTGTTGTGTAATAGCATTTGTCTATCAATATATTATATAATCTACACTTAAACAAATTTAAATCAAGGCTTTTTAGAAAATTCGGTAATTTATTAAACACTCGAATAGCCATACAGTATGAATTCCTACTATACATTGTGGTACGTTGATTAGGGACGTATAATTTTGAAGAAATGAACTACGCGGTATAGCCAACGGGTGAATTAAAACAATATGTACAGCTCGTAGGCAACGTGGAATAGGTACTCCCAGGCGGGCTGGATTGCTCGTTACGTACTTAAAATCCAAATTGAAAATAAGTTCTGAGATAAGTAGTAAATTATTTATAGTCGTATAAGTATCAATACTTAATCAGAGGAAAGGACAAATGGAGCAAAGTAATTACACAATGGTACCCACGGAAAGGTAAAAGGAAAACAGGTAGACTACAAAAAATATTGGACGATGATATCAAGCAGGTTGCCGGCATAACATGAAACAGAGTAGCCAGAGAGAGATCAGAATGGAGTAGATTGGAGAAGGCCTATGTCAACTGGCAAACGGACTTACAGAGAATAAAGAAGCACCAAATACGCGAATAATTTAAATTATATTCTTATATATATAATAGTGCAGTAGTGTAAAAAACGTAAGAAACATAATTATATATCTATTGTCCGAATAAAAGGCTATATTATATTATTATTAAGTATCTATAAGTTCACAAAGTTCCCACCGGAGACGAGCATCAGCTATAAGGTATTTAATACAAAACAACAATTATTAATCTCCCAAATTCTTCAGTACTTATATGCATTGTGTCAACTAGGTACATCCCGCCCCGTGCTACCTCTGTTCCTGGTACACACTGTGATAGTGAGGAGCGGTTCCCACGCCAGCGGGTCAGCTCTACGTCGCCACGCTATCGGCGGTCGAGGCCGCGCGGGGCCGACGGCCACAAACGCGCCGCGCACACACACAACACTGCTCACCACACAATATACTACTCATAATACTGCCATTGAACACATCATTAAAGTCCCGTTAAACATTATCGGCTTCCTTGTAGTCAAGTACTTACTTTTCCCGAAAACAGTAGATTACGAAAGCTGTGTCTCTTTACAAAACTATTGAGTGGAAGGCGACTAGTGCTTCGGTAGTAGTTGTCTTTTCAATGTAAGAATCCTTTTAAATTAAGTTGAATTGCTTCTTTGATTTTGACACCGTGGCGGATACCAACACTAAATACTGAGCTGTGCCAAGCGCAGGCAGCACAGTAATATATTATCATCATCATCATAATATCAGCTAAAGGCCGTCCACTGTTGAACTAAGGCCTCCCCACAGACATCCACAATTGTATGATCATTGAGGGCAATTTGCCAGTGCTTATCATGCTCGGCAGGTGGGTCGGTGAGCGCAGTATGGCTGCCGTTCTGTAACTGTGCTGTTGTTGGCCATTGACTATAGTTATGATTTAAATTGTTATTTCTTGATGAATTATTTGAAGTAACAAGAACCAATACATAAATACCTTAAAGATTAACAAACGTGCATTAATAACGATATCTACATTATGATAAAATTGTAGAGAGACAAAAACTGTACATTGAATATTTTTAGGGTTCCGAACGTCCGAATGAAGAAACGGCGGAACCCTTATAGGATCGCTCGTGTGTCTGTCTATCTGTCCGTCTGTCACACAGCCAATTTGCTCCGAATCTATGGGACCGATTAAGTTGAAATTTGGTACACATATCGATTTCTGCGACCAAAACGTAAATAAATGAATTTTGAATATGCCCCTTTTTGGGAGGCACATAGAAAATTAAAAAATAAAGTCTTGCTAACTGTACCGTGTAACATATGAAATGGAAGAGCTTGTAATGTGGTCTTAAATATATTTATTTTATCATTTTAAAATATATAGTTTTGTAAGTTATTTAAGAAAATATATGAAAATTAACCATTCTCTGCCTTATCTCCGAAACTACAGCGCCTAAAATTCTGGGTATACAAAATATGGGTAATAGCTCTTTACTAATAGATTACAGGAAAATCTATGGTCTTATAATAACAACAATCTTTCAATAGTATGCGTACAAACTTACGTTTGCGGTTGGAATGTATGGGCAATGTTTTTCAACTACGATGATAAGTTTGTTCTTGGGATAAGTTATTGCTACAAGACCGAATCCAACAATAGACTATTGGAACCCTCTCCACGAGAGTTCAACTCGTACTTGACCGGTTTTTTGAAAAGAGAATCACTGCCGCGTGCTCTAGAAACGAGACTGATGCCAAACCTGCGGATTTTATTATTTCTGTCTAATTATCTGTTTCTATGTTTGATGAGAACGCTTAAACTACAGTATAGAATTAGTTGAAATTTTGCAAAAATGTCCGTTGTAGTCCAGGTCAGGATCTAGAGAAATCATCATGCTACATCGTTATCAATTATTATGTACAAATACAACGGAGGTGAGTAGTATAAAAATATGTATACAAAATTTTTTATACAGCGAATAGTATGAAAAATTCATACAAGAGAACACATTCGATAACAGTAAGAAAAAATAATTAATTTAAAAAATTACCGTCACGTTATATCTAAATGTAGCTAAATGACAGATTTTAAGAATAAGAACGCTTATTTCGTACTATTTTACAATTGGTTACGTAGCCTGCTAAACTGACATGGAGGTTGTCATAGTTAAGTTCTTGGGATCGCAACCATCCCTAAATGTTACTATTTGGACTATGTTTTGCATTAATTTTACTCTCTTAAAAAGCAATTTTTGTATCAAATACTGTCTGGTGTATTTTGTTTTTTTTTTATTCAAAATATAATATACTATTATTTATTATGAGACGGGTGCAAACAATAAGTCACAGCGTTACGGGTTTCAAGTCAATCCTTATAAACAAACATTTTGCTTCCGTATTTTTGTGTCCACAAAACTCAAAATCTAGCCGATGGATTGACTTGACATTTGGTCACAGCATATCTTCTAAACAAGTGAGTGTTTTTATATACTATTTGTTTTGAAGTTCCAACAGAAACGGAATATTGTAAACATTTCGAGTAACTTTTAATTTGTCATAGTGAACTTGCCGTGTGGTGCCGGCTCAGAATGCCACCACCCCATCTCCTCCCATGGGTGTCGTAAAAGTCGACTAAGGGATTAGCCGGAGGATGGGCAGCAGCGTCCTTCGAGTACATTAACAACTCAACTGCGATCGCCAACCCGCCTGCCAAGCGTGGCGATTATGGCAAAACCCCCCAATGAGCCCACAACACATCCATATCGGTGGTTGTGGTGATCTTTGGGGGAGGCCTGTGTCCAGCAGTGGACTTCATTCGGCCGAAATGATGAAATGATGAACTTGCTAACATTCTAAGCACTTCCGAGTGACAATTTGTCATAGAGACGTTGCTAAGTAACCACTGCTATGGGATCCATTGTTATTGTAACGGATGTCATGACAACAGTAATCATAGTAATTGTTTCTACGGTAACTTAATCCAACTTAATCTTAGTAAAATCCCTTTTCTTTATAACTAATTCAGCTTCCATATACCTATTTGTATCCGCAAAACTAGAAAAGTAGTTTATCTATAAATATTTATGTGGTATTTTTTCCATTGCTATGTTAACATATTATTATTTTCATTATTTGTCTTGAATTATGTCAAATATGATTATAGGTTTTACTGCAGCTAGTTAATTGATATACATCATATAATTTATGATTATTTGATCAAAGGTAGGTTTGAGACAGTTTGAGATATAGGTATTTAATTTTATTAATTAATATTTACTACAGTGTAAGGACGTCGAGCGTAGTTCATCTTGCCTTCATTACCTTATTGTGTTCAATAGCAATAAGCACAGTAACGTTAAATAAGTTAAAATTCAACAATGTTTTTTTCGGTAAGCCTATGTTCGCTAGAATATTGTTTAATTACACTTCCAATAATTAATATTAGGCTGAGCCACAGTGAAGCGTGGCCGGGTTCAGCTAGTACATTACGAGTATAAAACTAAATGCATGCATGTTGAATTGAAAAATAAGACCTACTTCATTTGGAATGATCGGCTATATTTTTAGTTCATAAATCAGCAACACGACACTCGATCATTTCCTGAGACGTTCGTACGTCACCATCGGAAAGTCCTTTGCTTCTAATGAACCAATAATAATTCATCGTTCATTTGTGTGTCAAAGGCGCACTGATAAGGTACTGAAACAATTGAAACTATTCTGGTTAGCGCGATGCATGTTGAGCGAGTAATCCGCGTGGGACGTCGGACGGGCCACTCGTGACGTAGCGATGATGGCAGGTTTTGCTAGATTACAATAATACCTATGTTTTCTATGAAGCATGACTCACCTTACGAAAAATAATCTATACAAATAAATAAAATTGAAGTGTCTGTTTGTAATGTCAAAATAACAGCTTTTTACTAAATGCATATGAAAGTATGTACGGTTCATAAACCAAAAATCAACTTTTATTTATTTTGTTTATGTCTGTTTGTTCCGGGTAATCTCCGAAATGGCTAGACCGATTTTGATGGGACTTTCAGTGGCAGATAGCTGATGTTATAAGGAATAACTTAGGCTACTTATATTTTAGAAAAATAATTTGGGTTCCGCGCAAAAAAATAAAACCCCTGAAATCCAATATATATATCCTATGTCAAGTACCTACGTCGAAGTACTCTAAATTTCTTTTAAATTAAACGCGGGTGAAACCGCGAGTCCCAGCTAGTTTAAAATAAAACTTTATTTATAAAATCCTATTTGTTATGCTTAGAATTTCGACTTTCGTGCAGTAGACCTATCAGATAAAGTAAATTTCTTCCATCGAGAAAAGCTTAGAGATAATCCTTAATTTTGGTGTTTTTGTGTTTGAAGCACTTTCTTAAGTTTTTACGGATATCACTTAGGTACGACATTATTGGAAACTTAAAATTCGGAGACATTCCCAAATGTGGAGAAAAAAATTGTTCTTTTATTTTCCGAGGGGCGGGATGTGATATCCGTCAAAAATATTAAACCTTTTTCCTACCCGTGAACGGGTACGGGGGTTGTATTAAGTGACCGTGTCCCACACTAGGCATTTTCCTGTGTCGTGTGTTCATATAACAGATTTATACCCGAAACAACTATGTTAAGATCATACAAATATTTGTTATGTGTGTTGTTAAATGTGTAATGTTAAAAGCCAAAGTAAGCCTCATCATAGCAGCTGCAGGACATTACCTGCTGAACCCCCACAGATTCCTAGCTAGCTGGTCCAGTAGTACCTACTTAGAAAGCCAACGGGTAATTGTATTGAGTCCGGGTGTTTGTGCACGTACGTATTACAATTGAATTGACTCTGTTTGAATAAGATTAGATAAAAAAAAAAACATGTAAACAGTAATCCAACAGGCACTTTTGAACCAAAAAAACATTGCAAGGTAGATAAATATTATTTTTATCATGTCCCTCTATTCCCGGGTTAATCGGGAGGATCCCAGATTGATAGGCTTAACACGCAGAGGCCCTTAAGAGAATTTAAATCTAAAATGTAGGGACACTAACCGGGGACTCTCCATGGCGGCACTGTAAAATGAATTGTCATTAATATTGTCACGAATTGTCCCCAGTTGTGTAAGACTATTGTATGAGATGGAAACTATAGGTCCATTGCAATGGATGTTATAAGTCTTGAAAACTTAGGTATGGTAAACGGTACATATCAATGGTCTGCCTTTCCAACTTGACGGCACGGTTGGTGCAGTGGCTGATACAGTCGACTGCTGCGCTCCGGATCGTGGGTTCGATTCCCGCATGGAACAAATATTTGTATGATCTGCAGGTAGTTGTTCCGGGTCTGGGTGTATTGTATGTGGAATTCATGTTTGTAAACGCACCCACGACACAGGAGAAATCCTATAGTGGGGCAACGTTTTTAAAAAAAAAAAAAAAACTTTTAATGACATTCTGTGGCAGACGGTGACTCGCCAGTCACAAGATCTTCAATGGCCACCACTACAGGTGACAGGGAGCAACACTGGCGTGAGCAGCTCGGGGTGTTTAGAGGTGCGGCACCGGTTTCACCAGTGCGGCCTCGAATATTCTGAGCGAGCGGGTTTTCCCATTATTACGCAGTCAGCTTCTTTCACCCCCGAGCACATCGCGGGCCCGCTTTGATCAGTCAACCACGGCAACCCAGAGTTAAGAGCCCTGTGGACACTCTTGGGGTTCCACTCCAGCCAACCAGTAAAGGCAAGCCGGAGACGAGGCCCGGACTGAGTCTCTGGGGTTTGGTACGCAGTGTCGCCAGCCGCATACAGCTCGATACAAGCTGCTCTGCATTTGTTTTAACCATATTATGAATAGAAATAGACAGACGTTAGTTGGCCCGTTCCCGGAATTAGGTTTCTTATGGGGGAAAATGGTTAGCTACTATTCATAAATATTCTTGAATACTATATACATAACTATATTTTCCTCTCGAAGTGTTATGTGAGGACAATGTACGAGAGTTAATAATTTGCCGAAAGTGTAAACAAACATAATTGTAAATTAATATTGCTGATTAATTTGTCATGGCCACGTTAAGCTGACCAGTCCCAACAGAAAACACTCAGATAATTAAGTATTGTAATTAGGATGCCGTGTGGTGCCGGCTCAGAATACCACCACCCCAGCTCCTCCCGTGGGTGTCGTAAAAGTCGACTAAGGGTTTAACCGGAGGATGGGCAGCAGCATCCTTCGAGTACATTAACAACTCAACTGCGATTGCCAACCCGTCTGCCAAGCGTGGCGATTATGGCAAAACCCCCCAATGAGCCACTCATATCGGTCGTTGTGGTGATCTTTGGGGGAGGCCTGTGTCCAGCAGTGGACTTCATTTGGCCGAAATGATGAATTAGGATTATCAAATGATGTAATTAGCGATCACATGAGCGCAGCTACTTAACGCGAGGTAATCGTTTGATTTGCAGGTTACAAGTAGGCTATGTGGTGGGTGGGTTACAGTTAGGCAATGTGGTTCATCAATTAGAATATTCCCAGCAGTGACCCGGGGTTTGGAACTGCAGTTACAACACTCAGTCAACCTGAGACACAGCGGTTAATGCCATAATCGGTGACCCGTGGTGATCTGTACTGGGCACGCATCTGCCGACCACTTCGGAGACTACAGGCGTCAATATATTTAAGACTATTTGTATATTTGCCTCAGCTCCAAACTTGATCGGATGTCAGTACTTCGGTTATGTATCGTGATCGCATACTTTATTTATTACGTACTAGTTATGTTTTGGGAGATTCAAATAGGGTTGATTAACGTCGGAAACCATAATCATGGATCCACCGCTTAGTTTCCATGATAGTTATACCTTTTTTTTTCAATAAATCGGAAAGAAATGGATATAGGTTATCCTCCTCGTGGAAAACAGTCATCTTCCCGATTGCGTCGCAATTTGTCTATACGTGCGTCCGCCGAAACGGTCAGCATTGTGTCGACACACAATTCAGAATATCGTGTTTCGGATAGTTACGTTAGGCAAGATCAACCGCGGGTAGATCTAAAAAACACATACTTCAGTCTTCTCGTGACCACGGTCAATAATGTCGAGGTTAGTCAAAATATTGTTTTAATTTATCTGTGCGCGAAAATCCCCGAAATTATAGTCTAATAGGTTTTATACTTCTCAGCAATGTAGACTAAAACTGCGTCACCATAGTTGCACAGCAAGGCGTGCAGAGTGGCGGCGCAAAGCACTTTCTAAAAGTTATTAAATTCAAGACCCTTAGCTTTTGCACTGAAGCATACGCGGAATGCAAGGTTCGTACGGTACGAGAGCCACTTTGCGGCTAGATTATTATTAGGAGGCATGAGAATCTGCAGTTTCAACCTAAAAACAAAATAAAGTTGTCAATTACACCGAACTCCCCTCCTGCAACCTCGGGCTGTCTTACCGTGCGACCCTTGCATTCTGAGTATAATGCTTCGGTAGAAAACCTAAAGAGCCTGAACTTAATAACTCTTTGCACTCGCCCTCACTGAATGCAGTAACTGAGCATAGACTACCATACAGCGTACAATAAAGTTTTAGTAGTGATATCACGTCGCAGTTTCGGAAAAACGTAAATAAGAAGAAGGTGTATTCAAATAAATTATTTGTCTATGTAGGTTAGGTACACCAAGGTATTTTATAACAAGATTGACGTTAAGTGGGAAAGCAGCAGTCCGAAGATATATTTTGACAAGACATTAGATGTTATAAGCTTTGAAAAGAAAATTTTGGTGGCGTAGAGTGGAAATCGCGTAGGGCCCAAAATTCAATCCTGCAGTACTCCGAAGGTAAGAGAAGTATTGTATTGCTGTGTGGTGCCGGCTACGAATAGCACCAACCCATCTCATCCCGTGGGTGTCGTAAAAGATGACTATGGGATTAGCCGGAGGACGGGCAGCAGCGTCCTTCGAGTACATTAACAACTCAACTGCGATCGCCAACCCGCCTGCCAAGCGTGGCGATTATGGCAAAACGCCCCAATGAGCACACTACACACCCATATCAATCGTTGTAGTGATCTTTGGGGGAGGCCTGTGTCCAGCAGTAGACTTTATTCGCCTGAAATAATGAAGAGAAGTGTTATTCCAGATAATTGCGTCCATCTTTATTATACTGTCGGTCAAGTTCAAGAATATAGTTTAAAAAAACAGTCCATGCCCACGAATTACCTCCAGTTTTTTACAGTAAGCGTGGAACAGACATGCTGTGAAAAACCTCATACAAGTCCGGAAATATACCTATGCAAGTCTGCTTTTCATCTAATTTACCGACTACGTGGTCAACAAGGGCAACAACAGCCTCTTCGGTGGATTTTCCCATTGTAAAGCCATATTGGTTATTTTAGCAATATTGTTGAATACTGACGACACGGTTTCGCACATTCCAGATTTTATCATATTTGCAAAATGCAAAAGTTAAACAATTTCATAAAATAACGAAATTTATATACTCTCTCTTCATAACTTTCAGTTGTGTTATTGGATGCGATTAAAATATTTTATAATATTCATTAGATACAAGAAAAATATTTAAAAAAAAATTTAGTAACCATGCGTTCAGTATTCTGCTAATATATAATAATTTAAATTTTATTTTCTGAGAAATTTTAATAACTAATTAAGCATGTACGTACTTACCTAAATATATTAATTTATTTAATGTTTTCTTGAATCTATTCTTAATATTCATCATTTCGGCCGAATGAAGTCCACTGCTGGACACAGGCCTCCCCCAAAGATCACCACAACGACCGATATGGATGTGTTGTGGGCTCATTGGGGGGTTTTGCCATAATCACCACGCTTGGCAGGCGGGTTGGCGATCGCAGTTGAGTTGTAAATATATTCGAAGGACGCTGCTGCCCATCCTCCGGCTAATCCCTTAGTCGTCTTTTACGACACCTACGGGAGGAGATGGGGTGGTGGTATTCTGAGCCGGCACCACACGGCACAATAATATTGTTGATTAATTCTTTATATTATTGTAATTAAATTATTATGACCATAACTAACTAGTTAAATGTAATAATTAATTCATTAAAATTATTTAATATTGGATATTATAGTACCTACTAATTCGAGTGACGGCCGCACACCGGATAATGCAGCGTAGGACGGCTTCCAACGAGATGGTGAAGGTCGTTGCGGGTCGTTGTATAAATCTATGGGGGAGGCCTGTGTTCAGCTGTGGACATCCTTTGGCTCAGAAGATGACGATGATGTACTTATTATATTATTATCCTACTGCAATTATTGTAGGCTCAAAGGGCGGGACATAGCTGATCGCAAAATATTCCAAATCATCCGTACTATACCTACCTATGACCACAATAATGAAATTGAATTGAATTGATATCTCAAAACATTCCAATTTTTATCATAATTATGTTGAGTTATAGAGACAGTATTATCTCATTTCGGCCGAATGAAGTCCACTGCTGGACACAGGCCTCCCCCAAAGATCACCACAACGATCAATATGGGTATGTTGTGGGCTCATTGGGGGGTTTTGCCATAATCGCCACGCTTGGCGATCGCAGTTGAGTTGTTAATCTACTCGAAGGACACTGCTGCCCATCCTCCGGCTAATCCCTTAGTCGACTTTTACGACACCCACGGGAGGAAATGGGGTGGTGGTATTCTGAGCCGGCACCACACGTTACGTTATGTCAGTAGTTAAATTGACTACTTACATGTATTTACTAAGTACTACTAGTTAAAAGGTAGTTACATAAGAATATATCTACTACTTGTACCGAGTAAACATATGCCGTTTGTAAGAGTTAGAAGGTCAACGTCACCGCTAGCTCTATCAAAATTATTAATGAACGTTCAATAGGTTTTCCACCGAAGCATTACACGCAGAATTTAAGGTTCGTACGATATGAGAGCCGCTTTGTAATTCAACAAACTTAGCTACTTATTAGGAGGCATGAAAATCTGGAGTTTCAAACGAATAATAGTAACGAAGAACAAAGTAAAATTGCCAATTACTAACGCCGAACGGCAGTGGCAACTTGTTAAATATTTTAATTAATGAAGAATGTGGAATCTATTTATTGAACAAGTATTTGTACGAGTATATTCAAAACAACGGCCGAATACTGAAACGCCATTTAATATTAAGTCCTGCTTTAACTATTCGAGAATCCGGTTTGCGGTAGGAAACCGGGCGGCGCACATGGTTAATTAAAGCGCTGACTTAAGGGCCTTACTTTGCCCAATGACCTTGATGATTTGGTCTCTACACTAGTATTTGTTACTTTAAAAGAATATAAGGATTTGGCAAAAACACATGTGTCGCAGTGTTGTCATATATTGCCAATTTTTTTAAATAAAATCTTTCCAATGATGACTTTCACCAGCTATCTTATTTAGCATTGAGTGTCACGATATTATACGAAATACATTCTGAAGGTCTGTTGATAATCAGGTAAATGCTTACTGGATCTCAGTGACGGAACTAGTTGGGATGACCTAGCTTTCAATATTTTTAACGTAGTAACGACAAACGAACTACTAAAGTAAAAGTAAAAGCAAAAATAATCAGCTTAGAAATAATGTAAGTACTATGCATATTTTTACAGCTCGGGAACGCTTCACTTTACATTTATGTCTATATTTAGGCATTGTCAGGCTTACTTTATGATAAGTTCAAAACACAAAACGAAACTATAAACTCCTTTAAATATATTTACAAACTTTATTTCTATATTTATTTTACGTGATTGTTATATCTGTACTATTTACAGTACAGACTTTAATTCATAATCATTCAAAGCTGTTCAAGTATAGATTTCTTTTGTAAAAAATAACGCACATTCGTCCACCCGCCATAAGAGTCTTCAAGACACTGATGCATCTCGTTCCGAGCATGCCCCACTGATGAATGATGATGCTTGGGACATTTCAGGGTATTCTTTATTATACAATAAACATATATAAACACAAACTCAGCCGTTATAGAGAGAAAATTCAATTTAGGTTCAAAACTGCCTATTTACTTTATTTTTTTCCAACATTTGGGCAAATTTATTCATAATTTTAAAGAATACGAATTTTCTGTGATGAACTTAATTATAACATATATTTTTTACATAGCCAGTGCATAAAAGGATTAGTTAACAAAATCCTTTAACTTGCTTCCTTGCTTGCTTGCTATGTATAGGTCTCGTATAGGGTTGAATCTATGAATAACCTTTGTGATGATAGGTAGGTTCAAGAGAATTGCTTTTAACGTATTTGTGCCCTTAGGAACGCAATCCAAGTCAAACCCTTACGTGATGCGTGAAGTATATCGTTCAGCAAATACTGCAAACTTATCTTAACTTAATTTTCTTTTACATAAACGATATCGAAAGAAACCGTATTAACCTAACCTACTAATTAACTTCTACGATAACCAATTTTATATTTAACAATTAAATGTCGACTCACGAGTTTGAACATGTTCTGTTTAATGTGACTACAGCTACGTTTGTTACATAGATAATGTACACTGTTTAATTAGTAAGCAGTAACAAGTAGATGGCTACTTGTATGCGTTATGTCCTGAAATGTTAAGTTAATGACTTGAAACATCGTTGCCGTGTGCCGCCTCACTGCTCTGTTTAATAATTCAAATAGACATGTGCAACAAGAAATTTTGCAAGTAGTTTACATATTATGTTAATAGAATTGTTGCGGAGCTAACCGCTATCAACAGCAGGGTCGCGTAACTTATGAGATCCATTTATATGTACTTATATTAGCAAGCGGCAGGGAAGCCGTTGTTGGTTCTTTTAACGCGAATTAAGTTTTAACATACAATTTTAATCTAGTAATGAAACCTTTAACTTGTTATAATTACTAAATGACACGACAACTTAACTTGAGGGTATGTACCAGTACTTTCTGCCAAGATAACAGCACGATCGACATTCTGAACCTTTTTTTTTTTATTGGTGCCCAGTGGAATTTCTTCATGAACTTCTTTCGCCCCGGGGAAGGACGAAGGGGTATGCCGGACTCCTACCGGCTAAAACCACTGGAGCGGTCATCTTCGGCACCTAAGGGAGGCTCCAGGTCGACATTCTGAACCTGATATACTCTTTATTTATATTACCATTAACTAGTTCTAAACGTGTTCGGTGGACTAGTCAGACAAAACGTCCCTCGTGTGGGAAACTCCTGTTTGTAAGGTAGTTATTTGTATATTTCCGGGAACTGGAGGTTACACTTATTACACAGATCGCGGTCGCTTAGCCATAGAAGATCTTTACTGGCACGAAAGCCATTAGTTTCTTACATAATTTATACGCAACTTTTATTATCAATATATCACAGTTTACCATTTTATATAATTATAAATAGTGTTAATTTATTAAGTTATGTTTGTAAGGTATGCAAAACGACTTGATTTATGTATTTATACAAAACTATTCATTAAAAGTTAAGGTTTTTTACAGATAAGAACGATTATATGACTAAAACTAAGGGTTTTAATTAATTTATACAATTCTAGCTTTATGTGAAACAATATTTGAAATATAATCTAACTAAACAAACTATAATTTACCTAATGTTAACGATAGACGACGATTAAACTTCACTACAGTTTGATTATCGTACGCACTATCACTTTAATCACTTCAATCACTTTATTGTTCGGCGCCACCAAGATGTCAGACTCTGGTCTCTCAGTTCTGGTGCCCAGATTCATCCACAAACTTGACTATTGTATTTTTATTTTAGTTTATGGATCGAAAATGATATCGAAAAATGTTATGTGCCCCATTCAACATTACTGGGCTAACACGCTGAAAAGTTCAATTGCATATGAGCGCAATTAACTTTTTAGTAAGGTGTGTATTATTTATTAGTTTTAATAAATTTGTAATGTTGTTGTCTATGGATTTTGGTTCAAAAATAAATTTGTTACATGGACGGCCCAATGAGCGTTTTGTTATAAAATTCAACTGTTACCATTACTGCTTTCTATACCTGGGAACTTATGTTGTGATTGCCTAAAATAGATGTAATAATAAACCAAATGAGAATGAGATCACAGTGCGTAATATAGATATAAATCTTTTAATAATAGCCCATTAGGATACTGCCGTGGCTTTGATAACCGAGTTGTTTTGTGTATGTTGACCAGACCTACTGTGTTACAATATAGTTTTTAATCATTGTTCCGGTGGAAATACATCATTATTCGTATTCTTGTTTAAGCTTCATATTTACGCGCATAGTGATTCGTTAATAGCTTTATCATGTACTTCCTCCGCCCCGGGGAAAGGGTAACGGACTCCTACCGGCTAAAACCACCGGAGTGGTCATCTTCGGCACTGAAGGGAAGGGAGATGGTGGGATCAGGGGTGCAATTCTCTAAGCTCAAACATCCATACATCCTTGAATACAGAATTGAAATAACGGTGATAACCCTGTTTGGTACTCGACTGACTGAAGACTGGTCCTCATGGCTTACCTTCTGCAACGCGTCCTTAAATAGCTTCAATCAAAACTTAGCGAATACCGAAATTGGTTTTACACCGTTATTTAGATACTGTATTTAAGGATGTGTGGATGTTTGAGATTAAAGGAATTGCACCCCAGTCGTGTAGCTCCCGCGCATACACCCCATAGTACAATCTGTAGGAGACTGACAAGCAACTTTTTGGCGATGTGCCAGACTGTGGAACTTAGCCACAATTTCTTTGTCGCCTATAGCTCTGCATTGTGCCTAATCGAGTCGAACTCTACAATACTATATGCTTGTCAATGTGACATTGATCAATAGGCCCACGAGACGAATGGAAGCCCATGTACCGATGTGTTCTTTCTGCTGTCGTTATTTTTGAGGAACCATTAAATGTACTCAGATGGGTCACCAGCAGAAGACAATACGCGAATGAATACCCAGTGTTGGCAACAGCTCTGTGTGAAGCTTACGTTACACTTATGATGTTACGGCCGAATACTGAAACGCCACTTGGATAAAATTTAAATCCTGACTAACAGATCGAGACGCTATCTTCCTACCGAAAACGGGCGTCTCAAATTATTAAGCGGGATTTAAATATTAAATGACGTTTCAGTATTCGACCATTAAATATATTTTTTCAATACTGTCGATACCAACAGCTTAATTTACGGGTTGAATTACTTAAAAAATCTTTGTCATATTAATGTATTTTATTTGAGGAATAATTATTCAACATATAGTTATTAGCCATTATTTAAAGCAATGTCGTTCACAACAATGACGGCACGGTTGGCGCAGTGGCTGATACAGTCGGCTGCTGCGCTCCGGGTCGTGGGTTCGATTCCCGCACGGAACAAATATTTGTATGATCTGCAGATAGTGTTCCGGGTCTGGGTGTATTGTATGTGGAATTCATGTCTGTAAACGCACCCACGACACAGGAGCAATCCTACTGTGGGGCAACGTTTTATAAAAAAAAAAAAAATGAACGTTGCTGGGATCAATGTGTGGTCATGTGGTATTCCTCCATAGGGAGGATCCTCCAGCCAGGCGGGTGGTCTGCCTTTTTTTTATTTTTTTTTTATTGGTGCCCAGTGGAAATTCATCATGAACTTCCTTCGCCCCGGGGAAGGACGAAGGGGTATGCCGGACTCCTACCGGCTAAAACCACTGGAGCGGTCATCTTCGGCACCTAAGGGAGGCTCCAGGTCCTCGTATGATCACACTAGAGCCACCGACTGGTGCCACGCCTATAGGCACATCTCGGAGAGGGTGACTGTAAAGCGGTCACCCCCCCCAGGGGGATTTTAAAGGATCCCCCAGTGCGTCCCACTGCAGCGCGTGACCACATGCGTGCTACCGTCTTCTCTTGGGTCGCTTGGTGTGGGCACGCAGATTCCCCAATCTACGCACCCGCGAACCCAGAGGTCCCCCAGCTTATAGCAACGGCAGGGGTTTTCAGGCGTATCGGAATTAGGCGCCAGGGCGGTTGTTACCCCGGCGCCGTCTCCTTCTTCTTCGAGCGGGATCGGCCCTCTCCCGATCCCGCTCTGCGGTCTCCTTCTGGAGCATGACGCTCTCACAGAAGGAGACCACTGCATTCCAATTTTCGTGCTCTGCCAACTGGCGGGTGGTCTGCCTGGCGGGCTGAAGCCCAACGGTTGATGTTGGGCGACTGTATACATGCAGCAGTTTGCATTTAATGTTCAAGTAGATGTCGCTGGACAATTGCCAAAAGGTAAGCAGTAATGTAATGCGAGTGAGCGTGAACGTTACAATGAAACAGGTACCTACACTAGATGTTAAATATCATCACCATCATCATATCAGCCAAAGCACGCCGACTGCTGAACAAAGGACTTCTCATAGATATCCACGATAGTGTCGTTATTTTGGGAACTTGTCAATACTCCACGCTTGGCAGCCGCAAGCGGGTTGGTGAGCGCAGAATGTCTACTGTTCCACAAAAGGGACGCTGCTGCCCATCCCACCAGTTTAGAGTCCCTTAGTCTCCTTTCACGACAACCAGCGGTAACAACTTGTTATGTGAAATGAAATTTTACTTGTAATCATTGATTAATTCTGAATTAAATGTTTTGCGTCCGTTGCATTTTTGGTTTAATACCTCTTCATTGTACCGCCTCCTCTCCTCAGAGAAAAGAAACACAGGGTCTCTCCAGAAGGAGAGCAGCAACGTGTTTTTGTGGCCGACCATTGGAAAGCGTGTGGGACATTGTAGAGCAAATTGCATTAACTGGCTCAAGAATATACCATATACATATGTAGGACCTACGCGAACAATGTGGACATACAATATTATACCATACCGAGTCCAAGAAACAGCGTGTACAGTACAATGCCAGAATATCGTTCCACTGCTGGTATTCCCCGAGGGGACGCCTGTTGGCAGCAACGAACACGTCTGCCGCAATTAAATAAATAAAACATGAACAAGTATAACATAGCTAGCTGCATCGTAAGTTGAAGTGAGTTCGATAAGCAGCGGCGTCTCCCGAGTGCGGGGGGGAGGGGGAGCGGCGGCTGCTTTGTACCTATTCTATTATTTCATGATCCGATAAAAAAGGAATAAAGGCTCGCGACCTAAACGCAGGAATGTTGTCGATTTTGTGTTAGGTCGGCGCCGGCGCCGGCCGCATTAGTGTGGCGAGCCCGCGACAACAGTTACACATTAGCCCCTCGCGTTGCGCACGCGCACTACCGACTGACGTTACACGCGGGCATCGTTGACGCTAATCGAACTCTAAACGCTAACAAATAGAGACCACTTTTCAGTACGCTTACATGACATATCATCTTCTATAATTTCGATAGCGACGAGAGAGCTTCATTCGAAAGGACCAAACTGAATTTTCAGCTTGGACATTTTGGAATGTAAGAGCGTGAGATTAGGTCGACATTGCGGTGCGGCACTAGAGTCGCAAGCGGAGCGCCGACGGCCGCGCCGCCCGCCCACTTATCGCCCGGACAATTGAGCCGATACGCGTGCGAGCGCCATATATCAGCAGTGCGGCTGCTGTCGGGCCGGCCGTCCGTCGCGCCGGCTAATGAATTTCGTCCGTTGATTGCGGCCCGTGCGAGTGCGCCGCGCCTCGACACAACTAGGCGAGGAGATAGCGCCGCACTTTACTACGTCCGCGCTCGCCACGCCGCGCTAATTACTGCAATTGTTGTCGTTACACGTGATTACATTTATTTCTTTTTCTAGATTAGCTGTTTTATTTGGCTTGTACAAACAACATAGGTAACGATCTAGACTTTAGATTCCAAAATAAATTTCAGCCCGTTTCACGAACACAATAATTTATAATACTTATGTATTTTAAGATTGTTAATAAAAGAAACAAAATGTTTCTTACGAAAAATAAGCTGAACTTTAACATTGTCTACGAGTTCTTTTCTAGCTTTGTTTATAATTTCAAGACCTAAAGTAGGTACTCACCTACACAAACATAACAAAAAGTCAGTCCTTTTTTTTTTATTGATCCGGTGGAAATACCTCATGTACTTCCTTCGCCCCAGGAAAAGGCGAAGGGGCATGCCGGACTCCTACCGGCTAAAACCACCGGAGTGATCATCGTCGGCACCGAAGGGAGGCTCCAGGAACTCGAAAGATCTCCATCTAAAGCCACCCATTGGTGCCACGCCTTTAGGCACGTCTCGGAGGAGATGACTGTAAAGAGGCCACCCACCCTGGCATCTCTCGAGGGGATTGTAAAAGATTCCCCCCAAACCTCAAAAAGTCAATCCTAATGAGCTAGTAGCTTGTGCAATCTATGTTTAATAGAAGTTTAATTAAATGACGGCGATTTCCTTCCTTTTGGGGGAAAGAGGATTGTGACAAACTTTATGCAAAATCTAAAATGAAGCTGGCTTTAGCAATTAGGTTAGCCGTGTGGCTAAGAACCACCACCAGCACCACCCAATCCCATCCGGTGGGTGTCGTAAAAGGCGATTACGGGATTAGCCGGAGGATGGGCAGCAGCGTATTTCAAATACATTTATAACTCAACTACGATCGCCAAGCCGTCTGCCAAGCGTGGCGATTATAGCAAAACCCCCCCAAAGAAGAACACAAACCCATACCGGTTGTTGTGGCAATCTTTGATGGAGGCTTCTGTCCAGCAGTGGGCGTTGTTCGGCTAAAATGAAGAACGATTAATTTCATATGGAATGACTCATGAATAATATAACTTGGCATGAAATAAAGTACCGAAGGTAGAGTTAATAGCCGGGCCGGAGGCTATAGCGTAATTATTGATGACAACGTCATCAAACAGAAGCTGCAGGCTAAAGCCTTTGGTTTAGTACCGACATTCCCGTTTCCGTTACAAAATCTTTGAACTCTTTACAAAGTTGCTGATACTTTACTTGATGAAAATGTTAACTTGCAGTAATGTATTCAAACTCGATCATGTTCATTGTATATCAATACAAATAAATAAAATTGTCTAAAAAGTGTCGTCGTGTTCGTAATGTCAAAATAACAGCTTTTACTAAATGCACATGAAAGTATATACGGCACCAACAACAAAAAAGCTATTTGTATTTTTTTTGTCTCTCTGTCTGTCTGTCTGTCTGTTTGTTCCCGCTAATCTCCGAAATGGCTGGACCGATTTCTCCGGGACTTTACTAAAAGATAGCTGATGTCATAAGGAATAACTTAGGCTACATTGATTGTAGAAAAATATTTAGGGTTCCGTGCAAAAAATAAAACCCATGAAATCCAATACATATATATACATACTCTATATCAAGTGTCTATGCCGAAGTACTCTTAATTACATATAAATAATCCACTTTCTTTTAAATTAAACGGTGGGTGAAACCGCGGGTCCCAGCTAGTATTTAATAAGAAACTAACACGGATAATGAACAAACAACTGAAGGCTTCTTTTTGGAATCTGTTGGCGGTAGCTCAATCAGTTGTTGATATTGTTGTACTATTGCTGTGGGTACCTTACTAAAAATACTAAGATGATTCCTTAGTTTCCAGCAGGTAGTACATCTGACCCTACAAAATTGAGACCTATTTGAGTTTCTTTAATACGTTTTCTTTATAAGTATCAATATCTATAACAATTAGGCTTTAAACAGGGTTTTATTATAATGTGTAATAATCGCGAAAACCTAAGACTAATTACTATTCAAACTGGGTCGTTCAACAACTGCACCCCCAGTATGAATTTTCATTAGTTTTCATAAGCAAAATAGGTGTATTTCTTTAGTTTCCATACATTTACTAGTCGTGCAGCAGAAACTTGTATGAACTAAAATCGGCAAAACCTCCAAGTATTTTTAAAGCCAAAGTGTTTATTGGGAGGTTTGCTATAATCGCCAAGCTTGGCAAGCGAGTATGCTGCTGCCCATCCTCCAGCTAATTCCATAGTCGACTTTACGACATCCATGGGAGAGCATGGGGTGGTGCTATATTCTTGGCTGGTACCACACAGTCCAAATCAACGAATCAATCAAACAAATAGCAGGCATCATCGGTGTCTGCATGTATGTCATTAAATGTCAAAAATTGTAACCATATAAACGACTACCTACAAAATCAATGACACCACACTTAAAACTGTAAATGAAGTTCGTGACCTCGGTGTAATTATGGACGCAAAATTGAACTTCAAGGCTCACATTGACGCCTGTGTAAAAAATTCTGCCCAAATGTTAGGGTGTATACAACGGAATTCGAAATGCTTCCAATCTACTAAACCTAAAATCATTCTGTACAATGCGTTGGTTCGTAGCCGACTAGAATACGCCAGCATAGTCTGGAACGCTTTCTACGCGATTCATTCTCAACGTGTAGAGAGTTTACAGCATGCCTTCACCAAACATTTGGCGTTCGTGTCCAGTAAGATATCCCACAGATGCCCATACAACCAGCGTCAAACCTTCTTTAAAATGATATCTCTACGCGATCGGCATTTGATGAGCAGCCTTGTTTTTACATAAATTAATAAATGGCAAGATGGACTGCAGCGAATTACTATCACGACCGTAATTCAGTGTACCACGTAAAATCCCTCGGTATGCAATAACAAAAATAATACAACTTTCTACGTTCAAAATCACCATTGGTCTAAACTCTCCACTCGCGAGAATGTGTGATGATTTGAATTCATTCATCAAGTCTGTCTAAGATGCTGATATTGACCTCGACTCTAAAAGAAGTCTCAAATCCAAAATCTTGAGATCTCTGAGCGTCAATGATTATTAAGTAATACGTTTGAGCAGTCAGTTTGATTTTCTGTTTTATTTTATGTTTTGATTTTTGTTTATAAAATTTGTGTCTTAAATATTTAGCTATGTTGTAACTTATAATAATCTTAGTCGTCTTATTTAGCCAATGTTGTGGTGCCCCGTCATTGGCATATATATAGAACAATACTCTATACTTTATCTGATGGTATTATTATGTCTGCTGTGGGTAAACCTTACATAAATAAATAGAAAGCTTTTCTACACAGCTTCTGTTTTATAGTGGACTTGAATTTATTAACGCTTAGTTTTTGAACATAGCTTGAGATTTTATTGTAAAAACGTACACATTGACATTTAAATGACTATATTACTGGCATGCATGAGAAAAGACAAAGAAAACAAAAATGAGGTATAGCCGCTACACTATTAAACCATACTGCATATTCCGGACTGCTATTGTCATTGAATCTAGCACAGGCTGAAAAATAGCGAAAACAGCTCCCGAGATGATGCTATGACACTGTAAAATCTTAGTGTGGGAGGAAAAGACGTTATACATAGCTTTTTGTGGGACATTACCATATGAAATATTAGCTGAACTCTACAGCACTTTATTATGGCAGGAATGGTTGTTTTACTGGCTAGTGACTTCCGCCAAACTCTACCGGTGATCCAGATAGACATGCCTGCAGACGAAATCAAATCCTGTCTCACGTAATAGAACTTACGGGAGAATGTATTGAAAACAACTTGATAACGTACAATGACATAGTTACGGGACAGTACGCAGACACACTATAAAAAATTGGCGATGGGCGGTTAGAAACGGATGCCGAAGACTGTAATTACACTGACATGTAATGGCGAATGAAACATAACTAATATCGGATTATAAAGAAGTGTCCAGACATTCTTGCACGGAAATATAATATTGTTAATATAATTATATGTTTATTTAGTATATGTAAATATATACATGTAATGTTTATGTAAGTTTACATATTAGTATTCTATGTATATTAAAGTCTCACTTTTATTTTGTTGGTGCATCTACCTTTTTATCTCTTCTCTGCATCACCCAAAGGTCGTCTGGCAGAAAATGCCTATGGCATTAAGACCGCCTTTGCACACTTTTGTACATCAAGAATAAATAAATTAATTAATTAACTCATTGTGAAAGAAGTACAAGGAGAAATAAATCTATTTTTGACATTCACGCACACACAACAGAGCGCTTCATATCCCGAAGACTACAAAAAATCTATGAAGTTATCAGGTGCGCCTTCGCATAAGCGCCAAGTATAAAATTAGACGTACGGATCATGCTTGTGCGAAGTTTGGATGCACCGCGATTATAAATATAAGGGGGCGAGGCTTCGGATAGTCGTGTGGTGCCGGCTCAGAATACCACTACTCCATCTCCTCCCGTGGGTGTCTAAAAATCGACTAAGGGATTAGCCGGAGGATGGGCAGCAGCGTCCTTCGAATACATTAACAACTCAACTGCGATCGCCAACCCGTCTGCCAAGCGTGGCGATTATGGCAATACCTGAGCTTACAGCCACAACACACCCATATTGGTTGTTGTGGTGATCTTTGGGGGAGGTCTGTGTCCAGCAGTGGACTTCATTCGGCCGAAATTATGAGGCTTCGGATACAGAACTTGAGCAGAACACAATAATCAGTGCCACTAATTGAACAGGAGTAGAAACAGGTGAAAGTGTAAACATCTAACAAACATCTTAATAGCCATTAATCGCAAAACTGAGATTGACAGTAACCCGCACTCTTTTAATCGTAGATAGTAACACACATGGAAAAACCATGCTGCAGGCCAGCTATATGTAGCAAATTAGCGCCAAAAGGAACGACAAACAACATGGTACACAGGAGCGTTCTATTTGCATCGTATACCATCCTAATGTAATGTTCTTTGTGCCGGGATTAGTGCTATATTGTCAAAAATACGTCATTTTTACTTAGAACCACGGGAGCGAAGCCACGTATAAAAGCTAGTAAATATACTGTTGAAATATTATTATTATTTTATTTAGTTGTGGACATTTATGGGGAAGAGCTTTGTTCAGCAGTGGGCTTCCTTCGGCTAATTTATTAATAATAGAATGACACTGCAGGCATAGTTCCTATCTCTGGTACCCTAACCACCGATACCTTGGATCCTGTACCCGTTGCCGATTGGTCTCTTTATTTTTAAATCTGTGTTTCCTTTTCTATTTTATACAAAATTACTCGTATGCATGTTTAAAACAGTCCGTATGGTGTCCGGATTAAGAATATAACACCACTCCATCTCCTTCCGTAGATGTCGTAAAAGGCGACTAAGGGAATCTAAACCAGAGGGATGGGCAGCAGCGTCCCTTTTGTGAAATGGTAGCCATACTGCGCTCATCAATCCGCCTGCCAAGCGTGGTGAGTATTGCCAAATACCCCCCAAAATGATGACACAGTTGTGAAAATCTATGGGGGAGGCCTTTGTTCAGCAGTGGAGGTATAAATGGCCGATATGAGATGATGTTTAAAATGTAATGAATTTGAAAGTTAAGAAAATAAAGGTAATAATGATAATTAATTTAAGCACAGCCATACTGCAAGTTCCATGAGGATTCTTAGTAAATATTGATTAATTAATGAGGCAAATTAACAACAGGTATCAAGTCGGCTGGCTCTCAAATTAGGTAAAAACGAAACCTGTATCTTGAGCTACAGTCGTCTACTTCTCCTAAGCACAACCCACGTACTGAATTAGTTATTTGACTTACAATTTCTCTTTGTAATTAAATGCCGTGTGGTGCCGGCTATGTCGTGTGGTGCCGGCTATGTCGTGTGATGCCGGCTATGTCGTGTGGTGCCGGCTCCGAATACCACCACCCCATCTCCTCCCGTGGCTGTCGTAAAATTCGACTAAGGGATTAGCCGGAGGATGGGCAGCAGCGTCCTTCGAGTACATTAACAACTCAACTGCGATCGCCAACCCGCCTGCCAAGCGTGGCGATTATGGCAAAACCTACCATGAGCCCACGACATATCCATATCGGTGGTTGTGGTGATCTTTGGGGGAGGCCTGTGTCCAGCAGTGGACTTCATTCGGCCGAAATGATGAATTAAATTAAACGGTAAATATGTTCTGGTTCGACAAGACGTACGCTTCTAAAAAATAATTAATAGAAAACAGAAAAACACGTTGTAATGGTGACTGAGTGGTGTTTGAGTGTGTATGTTGTATTAGCAAGATTGTGTAAATGTGTGGGGTGTTGGTATATGTGTGTGTGATGAAAAATATTGTCTCTACGTAACACAACACTCCACACTTAGTAGCCAAGTTACCAATATGTTCCTGCATTCTTGTCTGTGTAGCGAATAGATGTTTTCAATGTTGTTAACCTTGTTATATAATCTGGAGCTACGAAAGTGAAGCTGGTTGTGTGCTATAGTAGAACTGTGCGCAGCAAGCAGCGCGGCGTTATTCTTCACGACGAGGAGTGAACGACGATGTTTTATTAGAACAATATGGAGAAGAATAAGATCCGGGTTGTGAGGACCGCACTGTCCGACAGCAAAGCTGTCTGATTGGAGATCTGAATCTCAGCAAACCGCCTGCCAAGCGTGGCGAGTATCGGCAAATTCTCCCCAAAATGAGGACACAATTCATGCACCGGCCACTATTTCTGGCATGGTAGTGGCCACGGTAACGGCGAGGTAGGGGGCGATAGGAATTTCCGGAAGAGATCCTGCTGCCACCCCAAACGAAAACTGACCCTGGTAACATACAACGCACTTACACTGATTGCAGATGAAATTATCATTGAGCCGGAACAAGATATAGATAAGTTGCACTGGGATGTCAGAAGGTTTATCAAAAGTCCGAAGAGGGGGCGAGGACACGATAACCCGGAAATCCGGCAACCTATTCTACTGCCGGGAAGACGAACATTTGATGGTGTCGGTTTCCTCGAAACTATTAACAATATAGTTACCCAGAGTAGCATACCTTATACTCAGAATTTCCAAAGGGTTTTCCTTGAAGGTCATACAGGACACACCGACCTCAACACACCCAGACGATGAAGTAGAGAGTATGTATGAGGGTGTAAGTTGGGCCATACATACATCCAAGATACACTTCACTGGTGTAATGGAGGATTTCAACGCAAAGCTGGGCACGCAATGCGGTAGAGTGATGAGAGTGGAGCAATTTGGGTATGGGCAACGGAACCCCAGAGGACAGAGGTTGGCTGACTTTTTTGAAAAGGAGGGACTCTACGTGATGAACTACTTTTTCCAAAAGCTGCCTAACAGGAAATGGACCTGGATGAGTCCCGATGGTTCCACAAAGAATGACATTGACTTCATCATGACCAATAAAAGACAAATATTTAATGGCTCTTTGATCCATAAGGCGAAATCGGTAGTGATCACCGAACGATAAGAGGTACATTGAATATTCTCTCCAGCTCTAGCTCCAGCCCTCTAGCGCTCATATACAAAATCCCGAGAAAATTTCTCAACTCGAACTCTAGAACAGCTTCTAAGTGCCTAGAATATTGCGTATCTGTGGACGATTTGAATGGTAGGTTTGTAGAAACTATCCAAACGGTTGGGTTTAGACCGTTCTTTAAAAGCCACCGAACCGTAAAGGTAGACCAAAAAAGTTCTCCGGTCACACTCTCGACCTCATTGCAAAAAGACGCGCCATGACGCTCCAGTCCTCCGGCGATGCTGAAGCATACCGAATGCTCAATAGATGGATATGGAAGTCCTTGCGTCATGATATTCGTTCCTTTAACACTAACAGTATTAAAGAGTCGATTGAGCGGAACCATGGCTCCAAAGTGTTCGCAAGCAACAAGTCTACTGGGGAAAATATTATGTAGCAGAAGACGAATGACGACGGAAGTGTAGCATCGACTAAGCCAGAGGTTATGAGGGAGATTGAGAAGTTTTACCGACATATATACACCTCGGTAGCTATACCTACCATTGGCTCTCACAAAGTCCCGCGAGCCAAAATAATCCAACTCAATACCGAAGATATCCCGGACATCAGCCTATACGAGATTAGGATGGCCTTAAAACAGATTAAAATAACAAGGTGGTGACAGAATTACGACAGAGCTTCTGAAAGCGGGTGGAACACCTGTACTTAAAGTTTAGAAGCTATTCAATTCCGTCTTACTCGAGGGCACAACGCCGGGAGCTGGAGACGCTGGAGCAGAGCCGAGGTGGTGCCCGTCTTCAAAAAGGGTGACAATACCCTGTTGAAGGATTTTAGACCCATCTCGCTTGTGGGCCATGTTTATAAGCTGTGGTCTTGACGAATCCTCTCGAGTGCAGGTTTGATGACCAGCCAGGACTTTTAACGTTAACTTCATTACATATTTTGGAAGTAGGAGTTACTGGTAAAACTCTATACTAATTATTTACTAATGTCATGGAGGACAAACAGTGTTTATCAATAGATCCAAGACGACAAGCACCAAAAAATCTTACTTCATGGTGACTAAAATTAACAGCAAAACGCCTAAGCCAATCGGAGAATTGCAGTCGTTCTCCAAGAACAAATTAAAGAATGGCTCCATGGAAAATTCTTCTACACAATTAATACATTTATGATATATAATATTAATAATGAATGCATATGATGACAACTTTCTTGTCACATTGATTTAATGCCTTTGACTTTCAATGCATATTCATTTGGGATAACCTGGTATAAGATATTGGCCTTTTATTACTTTTGACATGTATATTTAACTATTATGTATGTATGAATAAGATTACAATGATTGACTTATACTTTATAATACTAATATTGGAAACTGTATTTCTTTGACATTATTTAATAACACTAGTATTGAGAGTACTTTTCCCGTAAAATATTAAACGTTTGACATTGTTTTGTTTAGATATTTTAATAAATACGGTTGTTATCATTTCATCATTTCGGCCGAGTGAAGTCCACTGCTGGACACAGGCCTCCCCAAAAGATCACCACAACGATCGATACGGTGTGTTGTAGGCTAATTTAGGGGTTTTGCCATAATCACCACGCTTGGCAGACGGGTTGGCGATCGCAGTTGAGTTGTTAAGGAACTCTAAGGACGCTGCTGCCCATCCGCCGGTTAATCCCATAGTCACCTTTTACGACACCCACGGGAGGAAATGGGGTGGTGATATTCTGAGCTGGCACCACACGGCAAGTTAACACTTAATTTTAAATTTGTGCGCGGCTGATGTTTGCTGTTACTAGACCATCTCCTTTTACAAGTTCAAGTTCTTTATTGCATTCATATGTAGGTGCTACATTTATAATAAGGTTAAACTTGAACCAAAGTAAGGATAAGGCAACATAAAAGTAATACTTAAGTAGCTATGCATATTATATTAAGATATACAATAATAGGTAGATAACAGAATCTTATAGGTACTTAAGATTACGTTTAAAAATATATATAGTATACACTGAATGATCCACAGGTCAAGGTGATTTTCTTTACATATATTTATGAAACAATTATATGACTAACACTAATTGAGGGCTGCGTAACTGCCGACGCACTAGACATATTTTAAAAAGATGCTGTGCTTGGACTGTTTTCAACGAAAGGATCAGAGTTAGTACGAACGCTGAACACTGAGCTCTGCATTCATCTGCGATTTGCTACTTGTTAAGAGTATGGAAACCAAGGCTAGTTGATGTACACTAGTGCCATCTACTTGCGGCCTTAATGTTCTGAGAGCTGATGATAGTAGCGCCATCTAGTGCGTAGCGTATGTACCTGCTACAGAGTTGTCGTGTACACCCGCGACATGAGTAGCGCTCGAGGCACACTGTTACAAGATGGAGATAATGTAGGCACATTACCAGAAACTGTTATTTATTGTGCAAAATGGTTTCTAATCAAATACATTAAAATATTTACAAGTCTTCTCAAGTCTGTTTGTTTCTAACTTACCTACGTAGTAAACAGGTTCTGAGTGCGATGATTGCTGAAGAATATTTATTAAGTCGAGTAATGGAGATGAGCACTAGATGGCGCCACTTATAAGTAGATAAGTGTACAGCTACAGTAGAGATCGTGGTTTTATGTGATTATATATTTATAAAAGCTAGTGTAACAGCAGTGTCACTGATGGTACTCCTCGTGACGCCAGGTTGGTTAATAATAATATAACCGGCTACGACTAGCGCCAACCCATCTTACCCTGGGTGTAGTAAAAGGCGACTATGGGATTAACCGGAGAATGGGCAGCAGCGTCCTTAGAGTTCATTAACAACTCAACTGCGATCGCCAACCCGCCTGCCAAGCGTGGCGATTATGGCATAATCCCCCAATGAGCACACAACACGCCCAGGCCGGTCGTTGTGGCGATCTTTGGGGAGGATTGTGTCCAGCAGTGGAATTGATTAGGCTGAAACGTAAACGTATCATACTAGCCTGTCGCCACTTACTTAATACTACACTTATAGTCCCCAGTTGCACTCAGCTCACACTACTTGTTACACTTTGCTCGACGTTGGATTCAAACGACGGCACGGTTGGTGCAGTGGCTGACATAGTCGGCTGCTGCGACCCAGGTCGTGGGTTCGATTCCCGCACGGAACAAATATTTGTATGATCTGCAGGTCGTTGTTCCGGGTCTGGGTGTATTGTATGTGTGTAATTCATGTCTGTAAACACACCCACGACACAGGGTGTCGGCTATGTTGGCAGAGCACGAAAACTGGAGTGCAGTGGTCTCCTTCTGTGAGAGCGTCATGTTCCAGAAGGAGACCGCAGAGCGGGATCGGGAGAGGGCCGATCCCGCTCGAAGAAGAAGGAGACGACGCCGGGTAACAACCGCCCTGGCGCCTAATTCCGATACGCCTGAAAACCCCTGCCGTTGCTATAAGGTGGGGAGCCTCTGGGTTCGCGGGTGCGTAGATTGGGGAATCTGCGTGCCCACACCAAGCAACCCAAGAGAAGACGGTAGCACGCATATGGTCACGCGTTGCCGTTGCCGTGGGACGCTTTGGGGGATCCTTTACAATCCCCCTGGGGGGGTGACCGCTTTACAGTCACCCTCTCCGAGATGTGCCAATAGGCGTGGCACCAGTGGGCGGCTCTAGTGTGATCATACGAGGACCTGGGGCCTCCCTTACGTGCCGAAGATGACCGCTCCAGTGGTTTTAGCCGGCAGGAGTCCGGCATACCCCTTCGCCCTTCCCCGTGGCGAAGGAAGTTCATGAAGAATTTCCACTTGGCACCAATAAAAAAAAAGGAGAAATCCTAGTGTGGGGCGACGTTTGTTGCTCACGTGAAGGACCGGCTGTACGGGTAATATTTATAATGAAAGCAAACGCAGTGAAATCGTGTGTGTACGGTAATAGTAACACATATCCGCGCACACGCGCAGGCGCGGCACGGTGCCGGCACTGGATACACACCAGCTCCATTGACAACATTTTCCTCGTGATACTCCAACACTGTCCACCATGCCCTCCCGTGGAATGTTGTAAAAGGCGACTAAGAGACTCTACAACCAGAGGGAAGAGCAGCAGCGTCCCTTCTTTGGAACTTTGAACAATGGTGGAACGATGATAACAGAAAATGACTACATACTATTCCTTTATTAAAGTACCTACAAAAATGAAATTAGGAAGTTATCAGTTTGTTCCCACCTCCAAGAGCTCTGGATTTGTTTAGATAAGAGTATATATGACAGGAAACTTAAAAAAAGGGCTGTGAACAGATGATAAAAAACATTTCTTATTTGCAAGGAGGTAGGTAAGGTACCTACACCGTCCTAGGGTGCTCTTAATAGAACATATTATGACTAAGCAGTAATTTAAATTAACGCTGGGGAACAAGTAGGTGATGCTGACGATGACATTGAAATAACATAACCGTCGGCAACAATAGGTTTTTATTTGGTCGCTTATTTTGTAAACGCTTATATTATAACAGTTCAAACAGTGTTATCAAAATATAAATATGTAAACCTAATTAGCTGAACTAACTGTCTCACGCACACAGGCACACACACGCACGCACACCACAACACGCCGACTATAAAAAGTCGTAATAATATATTATAGTAAATTCGTCGCTTTGTTACATCTAAGTAATTACACTAATTATATAACTATATGATACACGTATCTATACACTGTCCGCTTTGTTCTCTATGAGACTAATACAATACGATGCGCTACGGTCACTTGAGTGCAACAACAACATTACTCACAACTTTCACAACCGACTATAAGTAAAATACTAAGACTAGGTAAATAAAAGCAACATTGAAGAGAACCGCCACCGAAGTAGATCTCATTCGGATATCATACAGTCTGCATATAGCTACATGTGTCAGTTACCATGACATTCAGTCAAGAAGAACAAAGAACAAGAACATGAGCCCACTGGAACAGTACCGCTTCAAACAAATGAACACCAAGTTGTTCTGTTCTGTATAATATGTTGTTGAGGCAGAATAACGAACCATGTCCATAGGACTAGACCTAAGGCTCGTTTAGTGGGAACGTGCCATTAAAAATCTGAAGGAGACATGTTTATATGTGAATTGTTGACGACTGAAATCAGCTGGAATATTTCCGACATCGATTAAGGACTGTAGTATGTGCCGCTCAGTTGATATGTTTACTGCTCCGACAATCTTGCTACGTCTTGATGGATGGTTACAGATTATCGTCACTACAGAGTCATAAAAGTAGCGAGGTTGCAACAGCCTCAGTTCTTATAAACAAGCGTTGCATAGCACCTACTAGTTAGCTGAGCAGGAATGAAGATCATCATTTTTTTCATCATTTCGGCCGAATGAAGTCCACTGCTGGACACAGGCCTCCCCCAAAGATGTCCACAACGACCGATATGGATGTGTTGTGGGCTCATTGGGGGGTTTTGCCATAATCGCCACGCTTGGCAGACGGGTTGGCGATCGCAGTTGAGTTGTTAATGTACTCGAAGGACGCTGCTGCCCATCCTCCGGCTAATCCCTTAGTCGACTTTTACGACACCCACGGGAGGAGAGGGGGTGGTGGCATTCTGAGCCGGCACCACGCGGCAATGTATGAAGAGATACATAAAGATAATCGTGTTAATTAAATTCTGCATTTTTCTGTGCGGGTCTCGTGAGTTGGTATGCGGAAAAGTCTCTTGTTTGTGGAGTAATGTTGCAGTTTGGATGCCAAGCTCCATTGCCTCGAGTAATCAGTGGCACGTAACTGTCGCAGTAGCGCCGCACTGTCCGGAATGTGCCGTAATCTTATAACTAAGCCGTCTGCACGGCAGACAGGGAGCACTGCTGTGTCGGCGAGTTAGGGCGGGCGGTAGTGCGCCGCCGGGCCGCGGCCTAGCGCTGGTACCCTGCAACATACAGCAACACGTTACTACCACGTCCGCGCGGGACAGAGCCACTCTTAACAATGCACGTCAAAGAACTCACACTGTCTATATAGTAGCTGCTGCCGGCTTAGAATGCCACCACCCCATTTCATACCGTGGGTATTGTAAAAGTCGACTAAGGGATTAACCGGAGGATGGGCAGCAGCGTCCTTCGAGTACATTAACAAGTCAACTGCGATCGCTAACCCGTCTGCCAAGCATGGCGATTATGGCAAAACGGGAGGTCCCCCAATGAGCACACAACACACCCATATCGTTCGTTGTGGTGGGTGATCTTTGGGGGAGGCCTGTGTCCAACAGTGGACCTCATTCAGCTGAAATGATGATACATAGGTATCACGAAAATGAAATACTCTCAAACAACTGCCTGACTTGCCAATTGATCGCAAGTTGTAGCGTCTATGAGTGTGAGCTCACCGAGCACGGCTTGGAGTGGAGTCTCTGTACCAATTCACTTCGTGTATTAATAACTCGACCCGCAAATAATAGTAACTGGAAAATACCGCACAACTAAGAACAATACTCGAAACAACTTGTGAAGCATCGCGCACAACCTTGAGATAACGTAACGCACGAGCAAATAACAGACGGTGACACGCGAAATATTAAGCTTTGTCAATGTTAGCTTACTGTCACTAGCAGTAGGTATTTACCAGGTCCTGAGAACACGAGGAACGCAGCGGACGGAAGCAACTGTTCTTTGTAACGATGATTACAGTAATAGCTGATGAAATGTTTAAGTGGAAACAGTTTGAAACCATCGACTATATTCCAACATGTTCTAACATTTAGAAGATTAACACAAAGATGGAAAGCAAAGAGTGTCGAAGAAAGTTAAGTGGAAGAGTGCTGGAAGCCGATATGCAGTACCAGAGGCATATAAATATGTGAGAAGACTAAGGCATTGGTAGCTAAGCTAAGAACAGAAAGTGCATACTAAGAGTTATAACGAGCGAGCCGATGTGCCGAACAGGAGCCTGCAGGGCCCCCGGCAGCCATTTGTGAGCAGGAAAGGAACGTGCAGCAGCATACAGTACGCAACAGCGAGGAAATGCGGCTGCTTAGCTCTGTGCCTATCTGATTGTTAACAACCACAATTTCGTGTTATCCCAAAGCAATTCATTACGAGCCACTCCTGCGCGTGCGTGTACCGTAGCTTGTCACAGCGTGCTGGAGTCAATGCGGCTCGCACTGCGTAGTACTCACATATCGGCTGCGTGGCGCGTGGCGGGCAGCAGCAGCAGCGGCGGGCCAGCCGCGCCCTCCGCTCCCCCCGCGCCCCCCGCTCCCCCCGCGCCCTCCACCGCTGCGTACAGCGGGGGCAGCACCTTGTGCGAGTGTGCGTCCGCTGCGGACCAGCACACACGCGTTAGTCGCTGCGCACTCCGTCACGCGTGGCGCCACGCGGCCGCAGCGGGCAGGTACTCACCCGCGAGCGGTCCGCCCCCCGGCCTCGCCACCCCGCCGTGTCCGCCCCCCATGCTCTTGGGCTTGCGCTTGCGCGTCTGGATGCCATCCTTCTTCATGCTGAGCGGCCGGTTGACCTGCACACACACACGTCATCAGCGACTCAGACGGGGGAACTCCTCGTAATCTCCCGCCGCGCGGTCCTATCATCCTTTAAACAAGCGTATCTACTACCGAGGAGATAATTGATAAAAGATTATTTATCTCATTATGAATATTCGTGGTCGCGCGATGATAATTCTCTATCAGTCGGTAGCCCCGCGTTTTATCTCACGAGATTAGATGAGACCCTGTGTTTTGATTTTTTTATACAGGCCCAATATTTGCCGAGGAGTTCCCTGATAACTGTGACTGCAGCGGCGATTAGATACCTGCCGGCGCTAATCAGCATAACCGCCGTAATCGATGCACAATCGCGCGCTGCGTCACTATCTGCTGCCTGACGGGCGCTCCACCCATACAGCGCTACTAGTGAGCTACCCGTAGGTGTGTAGCGTGTCCCGTGTGGTGTCCGGATTAAGAATAGCAACCCCCCATCTCATCTCGCACATTAACAACTCGACTGCGATCGTCGACCCTCCATCCAAGGGTTGCGATTAAGGCAAAACCCCTCAACGAGAATCACAATATACCCAGACTGGTCCATGCGGCGATCTTTGCTGGGGCCTTATTTGGATGAAATGACGATCACTGCATCTCCTGGAGGATGTCATTAAAGGCGACTAAGGGACCTGTAATCAAAGGGTGGGCAGTAGCGTCCCTTCTCTGGATAACGCCATTCTGCGCTCACCAACCCGCCTGCCAAACGTGGTGAACACTGGAAAATGCCCCCCACAACGACGGAGCAATTGTAGGAATCTATAGGGGAGGCCTTTGTTCAGCGGAGGATGTCCTTTGGCTGATATGATGATGATAAGGTCTGTAGCGAGCACTCACATTGTGCAGCTTGTAGTAGAGGCCGCACGCGTTGCACACGGGCTCGCCGTTGTTGTTGCGTCGCCACAGCGTCGTGTTGGACGTGCGGCAGTTGGCGCACGTCACACCCACGCGACGGTTGCCGTTCGTCGGCTGCAGCACAAACAAAACAGTCAGAAATATACCTAATACACACCAAGCAGCTTCCTCAAACGTCATACCATAAAGTTCTGAGCGCACACAGTTAATTATGATTATCGAAGTTATGGAAGAGGTGCCCGAAACTGGTGACGAATGACATTGTCTCTGATGATAAGATAATTGACTCTGCAGTGGCCATCAGGCTAAAAGCATTACATCCCGCTTGACTACTAAAACGTGACGTATATGCGTGCCGCGATTAAACTATAAATATTTGAAGGTACATACCAAGGCCTGCTGCGGCTTCGCCTTCTGACCCTTCAGCGGTGGCCGGTTAACGCCGTTGATGCGCGTGTACAGGCCGCAGGCGTTGCACAGGTAGTGGCCGGTGCCGTCGCGGCGCCACAGCGGCGTAGTGGCCGCCGCGCAGTTCACGCACTCCTTCACCTCGCCCATGCCCGCCATGCCTGCCACGACACAACTAGTAAGTAAGCGCCCTGACCGCTTGCCATTTCAGCAATTGTCGCACCGTGACTTTCAGTCTCTGAAGGCTCCGTTATAAGACTGCTGTCTCACGGTAATTTCTTTATCTCTAATGAGTTCTAAAGGCTAGACGTCATGCAATAGCACGACAGCAGCGCTGCAGGCTTGCTGCAACAATCGCTCAGATCCTACAGTCAGGCTGACTTAACATGTAAATGTTGTCTAAAAGTTTATAACTTACTGGGGTCGAAGCCGTCGTCGATAGGTAGCAGGTTGTGCGCGGGCCAGGCCTGGGTCGGCGCTGGATAGCCTTCCACCAGCAGGCCACCTTCGTACCCCGACACCGGCACGTACTCCACGCCGCCGCCCTGACCCAAGTAGTGTTCGCCGCCCACCTTGTACTGCACCGTATTGCCATGTGTGTACAGCGTCACCTGGCGAGTGATAGAAGAGCATGATACACGGGACGTAGTGACTAAAGTAAGTAAAGTATATGAGATAGTTGAAGCTGGTGCATGAACTCACTTGTTGTGAATTGGGGCTCGGTGGCGTCTCGTAGACGGCCTGCGACTGCGGCACCACAGACCCGTACACCACGTGCGTGCCGCGCGCGAGGGACGACGATGAGAGAGTGGGGTCGGATCGGTACAGTAGTTGCCCCGGAGGAGACTCGTCTCCCCGTGAACCTCCCGCACCACCAGCACCCCCCGCGCCACCCCCATACAACGTCAATAGCTCCTTACTGCCCCCCGCGTAGGCGCCGTAACCTCCTCCAACGTACTGAGGGCTCTGCCCCGCGTACGCGTACCCGCCGTGTACAGACGTCACGGGCTGCAGGCTGGCGTAGGTGGTCGGCCGCGGCTCCCCCTCTCCTCGTGTCTCGTATTTCACTTGCTGGTATGCCACTCCCACCGCCTGCTGGTTATTGAGTGCCGTAGTTTGGATCATCTCGAGCGAGGACGCGGCTTGCTCACCCAGCACGGTGGTATACTGCCGGCCGTCGGACGCAACCTCGCCTCCCGCATATGCCTGCAGCTGCTCCTTGTCCTTGTGCATGAAGGCGTCGTGCGCGCCGTCCTCGCCGTCCCCCTCCTGCGCCACGATGACGTGGTGCGGCGCGCCGTACCGCAGGGCGAGGCCGCGTGGATAGGCGGGGCGCTGCGGCATGCGCGCATACTGTGGTGGGGCGCGCTTGTCGTTGGGCGAGGGCAGTGCGCGGTAAGGCTCCTGCTTGAAGGCGAGGTAGCGCGCCGTCTCCACCTCGGCGAGGCGCAGGCGCTCCTCGTCATAGTGCTGCTGCTCACGCGCCTCGGCTTCCTCCAGCTTGGCAGTGTAGTGATGCACCTGCATCTGCTGCTCGTCCAGCGCAGGTTGCTCGAGAGGCTCGTCCTTCACGCTATCATCGTTGGTTAATTCACCGGGCTCGTCCGTAGTGATGTGTCCGGCGGTGGTGATGGTGCGCACAGCGCGACGAGATGTGATGACGGACTGAGAGTGTGGCGGTGGAGAGGACTCACGCAGCGGCCCCGTGCCGGATTGGTGCTGTTGCTCCATGCCATCACACCCCGGGCCCCCACTCTCGACTCCTTGCTCCTGCTCTCCATGGTCTTCGTTCTTGATGAGTTGCAGCGCCTCAGCTGACGGGTCTCCGTCACGCTGCTCCATTTGTGCCACGTTCTCCATACTCGATCTGTAACCAATTTCCGCCATTAATACACGTTATGTAAAGAGGATATGCTTGCCTAAAAGGGAGAAAGGTGTCTCTAAGAAACTAATGTGTATTAAACAAAGCGTGTGTTATTTGAGCGCAGACGTCTGAACAAACGAAGAGGCATCGTTTTGGGAGCGGAAGAGCGACGGCGCGGAAGTACACGACAAATAGGGAACTAGCGCACGTGCGCCGGCGCAGCTCACTATAGGCACTCGTTACCGCGGGTTGTACTGTTACGTTTCGGATTGCTCATGTTACAACATTATATAATTATAGATAACTAATGTTTTAGGACTAAACTGCCTATGAGGTATCTGGTATCGATATGTGTGACATAACCAATGCATTGGAATAAAAGTCTGCCAAGTGCATGATAGAACACGCACAGGTATAGTCCTCCGGGTGCTGCAAACTGCAAGTTAGTTTTTGTAGTTATTCGACAAATTTATAAGAACCTTATTCTTGCAGTCGCCCCAGAATATTTTGTTTGTAGACGACCGACCTATTATTACTCATGAGTTCAATTACCTATACCCATACAAAAATCGGCACAAGATGATGTGGGTACATCTGGAAACTCATACCTACTTTTTGTGACAGACTTCTAAAGGTTTCTTGTTTAACAACAGAGCCCTATAAACAGATCACGTCACATCCGCGACGCCTGCTGGCACCCGACGGGTTCAGCACATGTGTGACAGTAGCGCGGTAGTAGCGCGAATGCAGTTGCAACATATATTACAGTATATTATATATTACAGTATATTATTTTTCAGAGAAGCGGGCAAGTATGACCCACAGAATAAGTATCCATGGAGTTTCTCGCCGACTCTTCTCCATAGGACCGACTTTTCCGAACCGTGCACTTAACTCGACTTTTCGTAAGAGCCTAACAGGGCCTAAATGAAAAAAATAATTGAGTTTGAGTTTAAATACTTCGCTGTAGCTACGGATCACACATATAGACGACTATTTTAAATAAGTATACCTAATGTACATTCCATTGGCGACTAATTTCCTCAAAGTTATCATGATGACACCCGACGCGGAAATGCCTCATCATCATCACCCTCGACCTATTAGTCAAAGGTCGTCAACTGCTGAACGGAGGCCTCCCCATCGGTTTCCAGAACAGCCGGTTACATGCCGCCCGCAACAAACGGCTTCCAGCAACCTTCAACAGGTGGTCTGTTGCTCTCTCATCTCATCTCGTTCGGTTTCACGCTGTGTTTTGCCGTACGCGGTCTTCACTCGAGAATCCTTTTGCCCCAACGGCCATCAGTTCTACGAGCAATGTGCTCAAGTATGTCGGCAACTTTATTCTTCTACTGATGTCTGACGCGTCATTAGCAACAACCATTATATTTTAAGCAGTTGAAAGTACCTACATGTATCCAACGATAAGCCATTAATAATATCGAGGCGTGTTGCGGCGGGAGGTCGCGAGCAAACACTGCGCCCCACGTCACCTCCGCCGCCGCTCGGCTCTGTTGGTGCCCCACATGCATGCCACGGAAAGGCTCCAAATTAAACCGAGTGCGAGCACAAAATATACGCATGGCTGCAGAAGGTCCACTTTATACACAGACGTGACAAGTTTAGTAATTCACTGCACTGAACGAAGCTAAAATATTGTTAAATATGAATAATATTGTATACGTCTCCAGTAACAGTGTTAAGTTGACAACGTCCTGTAACCATTCATGTTATATCGAGCCCTAACTGCTGACTTATCGTAAGCGACATTTGTGTCATAAGCAATATGTGCTTACGATAAAAAAAAACAAATCAAAAAGTTGTCGCTTACAATAAGTCGGCGGTTAGGGCTCGATGTTTAGTACTTATTTTGATTGTGTCTATTGCCTGGCTGTATTGGTCTGTCATGCTCACTAAAATGTCTTGCCGGCGGTGGCGTTGCGTATCAGGTCGTTCGGTTCCCTTCGATATGGTTGAGCTAAGCGATGCTGAAGCATGCGTCATGCTCGTGAACGGGTGCTGTCTGTTGGGACTGGTCAGCCGTTAACTGCCACGGCAAATATATTATTATTATATTATTGTGGTATGTTCCATCTTTACACATTAACCTACATTTTTCTCTGTATATGTTTTACAATCATATGTATCAATCAACATTGTAATCTCAATTATTTTAAAAGAGTATCCATGGACTTTATTGCCGGCTCTTTTCCAAGAGATCAACTGTTTGGAACCGTGCAACTTAGATTCTGACGTTCCATAAGTGCCAATGTGAGGTTTATTTGAATTAAAAAGTTGTTTATTGTTGGATTCGGTCTTGTACCAACAACTTATACCAAAAACAATCTTAACATCGCAGTTGAAAAACATGTTTTCCCATACATTTCAACCGCAAAAGTTAAAAAATTTCGTATCTTTTCCTAAATAACTTTAAACCTATAAATTTATAAAATAAATACATTTGAGACCCTCACAACAAGCCCTTCCATTTCATATATTACACGGTACAGTTCGCAAAATTTACTCTTAAATTTTCTATAATGCCCCCAAAAAGGACACCTATATTCAAAATTAATTTATTTACGTTACGTTACGTTGTACACACGATGACCCGATTGAAGTACCTACTGACTAAATAAGGGTAACCGGAGCCCTATTTTTTATACTTAGCTCTTTTAATTAATAAATATCTAATCAATGTGAGGGTAAAACGAAAGACTACGATCCCCAAACTGCAACCTCTTGCGTTGCACCGCCGTTGACAATGTAAGTCATAACCACCGATACTTATGATACGAGCCTAAGACACCGGGGCTGGCGTCGTCGCCGAATTGGGGCTCCCCACCAGCCCGCAAACTGACGTGGGGCTTACGAGCATTAGGTGTTTCACTTTATATTATTATATAATTATTATATTTATGGGAGAGTCGTTGTTAAGCAGGGGCCTTAAACCAACCCACGTTTTAATATAATGAACTGCGTACAATCTACGACTGCAGTGTTTCCTGACCTACCAGACAGTTCCCTTTTAGCTAAGTATCCATAGCGACCATGTAATAAGCCTTTACTTATGAAATTGCCGTTCTGCAGTACTTACTGGCCATTTCAATTGAAAATATTTTTTGTTTCGCTATGAATTCTAAATTCAAATTTGTTAGATTTTATGAACATGGTTTTCATTATTGAAAATCAGTCTTATATGTATTGTTTAGAGTTATTTTTTCATCACGCACGATACCTTTTCTTCATCATGGATACGTTGAAATTCGAGTAGTTATGAACTATGAGTACCGTCGTAGCAGCAACGCGGCATAAGCGGCATGTAACTTCAACGACGTTTACGAAGTGAACCCTACAGACGAACGCACAACACGTTGTTGGTTTGCCCGCTGCCGTTCTGTAAATTTCAATCTGAAAAATGAACCCCCTAGTAGTCCGAAAACTTTGGTCGACGATGACGAATTAAAAGTGATTGTCGAAGCTGATGATATTCAATCTACGGCTGAATTAGCAGCAGCTTTCGACGTTAGCATCAAAACAATATTGGTCAAACGTCAAATTGGCAAGGTATAAAGGCTTAACAAATGGGTGCCCCACGAACTTATCAATCACCAGTGACCATCGACAACCATCATCTGCGTAATTGAGTATAAAATGCCTTTGAGGGGTTTGTCCCCCTCCCGTCCATCTGGTTTTTTCAAGAAGGGCAACGATAAACTGCCACTGGATTGGCAAAGATGCATCAATTGCACGGGTTAAAAAAAATACTAAACTTTATTTCCTAATAAACGGTAATTTCATAGGTAAGGTAGGCTAATGTATAGCGCGGGCTCAGTATTGTGTGGAGTGGTCTTTCTGTATTTTGTTATTTGTAGGTGCATGGGGTGTTTGAGCATGTTCGGAGGCGGCGCCATGTTTGCTCGCGCGATCCCGCGATAACCGCCCGACTCGATAACGGACCTGCGGTAAACCTGAGTGCAGCACTGTACACCAAGTTCACTCACCACCCCCAAATAATCGTTGCTCAGCTGTGGACGCTCCGTGGTTATATATGTCTACAAGCGGAGTTTTAATGTTAACGCAGGCTCCGCGCTAGTGAACTGACTTCAGATCATCGCTCCACACTCACTTGTGAGTACTTCGAGCTGAACGTTTGCCTATAGTACCTAAACAGCCTAAATTCAATAAAGCTGTTGCATTGCAAGTATTATCGCGTTTTGTTTATTCTTTAGAAAATTCACTATTTGAGGTTTTTCTATTATTTGGTAATTCCAATAATCTGTGTAAATACATATACCTACCTCAAGCCGATACGAATCTGTGGATAATTACTATATTTATATTTTCTCTATTATAACTGTACACGCCTGAGCTTGGCGGCAGAAAATCCCTTCAAATAGGTATATCCGTGTAATATCTACATTTATTTTATTTTATTTTATTGGGGCACCAAAGTGGAAATTCTTTATGAACTTCCTTTGCCCGGGGAAGGGGCGAAGGGGTATGCCGCTCTCCTACCGGCTAAAACCACTAGAGCGGTCATCTTCGGTACCAAAGAGAGGCTCTAGGTCCTCGTATGATCACACTAGAGCACATATAGGTATCTATAGGGAGTATATGTGACGACAACAGCACGGTAGGCGCAGTGGCGAAGCGATTGGCTTTCCTCGCCGCGTGTCGCAAGTTTGATCTATTGTATGACAAATATTTGTATGATCTAAAGGTAAGTTGTTGTTTCGGGTTTGACTGTTTCATATAGCAGCTAAAAGACGCCCATTTCCAAAGAAGGCCTACAACTCAAAATGACGACACATCAGTTGCAGAAATCCCTCATTGATTGACTATTTGTGGATGTGAAATTAAAGTCTGTAAACTGTCAGGAGAATAAGAGAAATCTATAACCAGTGGACATTGTTTTTATACATAAACCAATAAAAATCTCTTCATTATACGTGTTCTCCTGAATGTAAACTTACTATAATTTAATGTCACTACTCTGTCTGTCTGTCTCTGTCTGTGTTATGTATTCTATCTGTTTAATAACTAAGACCAACATAACGCAAAGTATAAATGTCTTAGATTTTCGCAATTATTACACTTTTAAACGGATTCTATCGCGTATATTTATGATTTTCCTGACATTTCGAATACTTTGCAGCATTCGTGGTCATCCTGCGACCACGAATGCTGCAAAGTATTCGAAACGTCAGGAAAATCAAAAATCAAAAATATACGCGATAGAGTCAGTTTAAAAGTGTTTTATTATAATGCAAAGTATAAGGTTCAATTTATTACACTCATTTTGTCAATTCTCCATTTGTAATGAATTATTAATTGTTTTACTATGTTTTTATTGTCTTCTTTATATACTAATTAATAATTGTTTTAATATAATGTAATAATTGGTATTTGTACTATGATTTTTTTGTGTGACATTTTAATCTGAATATGAAAATTTTAATGTACCTATGAGAATTTGACATATGCGAGAAATAAGTACCTAATTTTGTACGCCATATATTGGCAAAACATAGCGATTTTACTTCTTATAATGACTGTATTACACCTTTTTGTACCTATGTTTTACAAAAAATAAATTATTATCTATTATATTATTATCTAAAGTTTACAATAATAACATTGAACTTACATCAGGCCTGAAAAATAGGTCCTACCTATGTATGTTTCTAGTGAATTATTAAATCCATGGACCTGCATGGTCCATCGTGACAATGACTACAATTTAGTATGAAGATCGCAATGTATTAAAACATTATTATTTGTGATTGTACCTACATAGTTATAAACTTAATAATACAAAATGGGCAGATAGCTTTAGAGCTGGCTGTGTGACGAATGTTGGAAGATGCCTGTGTCGAGCAGCCTCCGCCTGAGGAGTGCGCCGAGGCGGGTTAATGATGATCATTGTACCGAAGCCGCTGAAGAGATGATGGTATGACGGTACCTGAGAGATTTTGGTTTATATCTATACGAAATGTGTACGGCTGAAAAAAACCTAACGACGCAGAAATTGTACATTTTTTATCTGTCCACAGTGGAAATTCATCATGAAATTCCTCCATCCCGGGCAAGGGCGAAGGCGCATGCCGAACTCCTACCGGCTAAAAACACTGGAGCGGTCATCTTCGGCAACGAATTCGAATTATCTCCATCTAGAGCCACCCATTGGTGCGACCCCTTTAGGTACATCTCGGAGGGGATGATTGTAAAGCGGTCACCCCATCTAGGGGAGGGAAGGCAACTGTAAAAAGGTCACCCACAGGTACTTCTCGGGAAGGATTGTAAATTATGAATATTAGATTAATGTCTGCGTACCTACGCCTAGAGATAGAATAAGATTTTCCAAATTTTTCACCTTTGTCTCCACCGCCGACGGAAATTTAACTTTACGTGACAAAACTACATAAATGTATAACAGATGGGTACTCGGTACGTATGTGCACAGCTTCATCGAGCTCAAGCGACTTCTATTTTAGGGCTCTGAAATAGTTGTAGCCTCAAGAATCAAGCTGATGACACTGATTTTGATGACACTGTGGAAAATGTTTAGTTATTTTACTCTAGATATGTTTTACCTCGTATTAATTGTTAGATTTATTTGAATTGATGGAGTTTCTTGCCGGCTGTTCTCCACGAGATCAACTATTTGGAACCGTGCAACTTAGATTCTGACGTTTCATAAGTGCCAATATTTGGTTTATTTGAAATAAAAAATTTGACTTTGACTTTGACTTTGAATTAATGTTGCAGTTTTGGTACAGCCATATCTAAGTAGGAACAGCATATAATATGTACTTAAGTTTATAAAATACTGATATGTAGTTCCTGAATATAGTCTACATTTGTGTTCTAAACCTAACCCCAGCATCCCTGTATTGTAGCGCAAATAGGCCTACCCTACAGAATTTCGATACACAGCGCCTACTCATAAATAGCCAACTTTAGTAAGGTGTGTCATTTTAAACGTTTAATTTACTGAAAAACACTTCATTAGGAGAAAATTGTTTCGTATGATTACCGGTAAAGAAAACATCCCCCCTCTCCAACTATTGGTGTCGGAAAAGGCGACTACGGGTTGTGATAGGCAGCAGCATATTTCCGTATGCAAATAACAACATAGTGGAAATTCTTCATGCCCCGCGGAAGGGCGAAAGGGTATGTCAGACTCCTACCGGCTGAAACACTGGAGCGGTCATCTTCGGTACCTAAGGGAGGCCCCAGGGCCTCGTATGATCACACTAGAGCCGCCCGCTAGTGCGACGCCTATAGGCACATCCCGGAGAGGGTGACTGTAAAGCGGTCACCTCCCCGGGGGGATTGTAAATGATCCCCCAAAGCGAGGATCCACCAGCACAACGACACGTAGTAGTGCAGCTCCCGCTCGTCTTGTGGCTCCACTCAAATATATCGCGGGCGGGCGGCGCGGTTCTCCGTCGCAGCATCGCACGTATTCATTTCAAATTTAATTAGTCTACTTAGTTCGCACATACCTAGCTTATTACAATGAAATAATCCAATTTGTAATATAACCTTCATAAACTTCCTTTGGGACGGTGTGAATTGGATTTTATGAAACGAATACGTGTAACGAAAGAGAGACAAGTAACTATAAATGTATTTTTAAAGTTTAGGCGGTGAGAGAATGAAATAAAACACGTTTCTATATAGTTTCCCTATTCCCTGTTGTCGATCAATCTCTCTCTCTCTGTGTTTACCACCTCCATAGTGTATTCATCTCATTTTCTTACAAATTAACCAGAATACAAAGTTTCACTTCTACCGCGTGTGAATACACACGATGTTTTTTTTTAAAAGTATATCCATGGAGTTTCTTGCCAACTCTTCTCCACAGAACTGACTTTTCCGAACCGCGCACTTAACTGTTGACTTTTCGTAAAAGCTTTATAAGGCCTATAATAAATTTTATAAAATTAATTTTATCTTGCACCTCAGCTACAACAGACGAGACTTAAATAAGTAATTAATATGTACAGTAAACTGTCGGTTGAAAAAGAACGTTAATGCGGTACCCACGTCCAGTACATTGGAGACATACGGAATTAATATTAATGATGAGGCCGCGCCGGGCCCCCGGGGGCGACGGCTCGTGTAGCTCCTCCTCGACCCACACAAGCACAAACAGATATTAAAAAAGGATGTAGATATTAATTTGAATAAATTGTATGGTAATTATATATAAATGAAATTTTAGTTAGTCTAGCAATTCCGAGGGAAATTCTATAGCCAAAGAAAAATAGGTATCATTCTTCCTATATTTAAATATCTTAAACGCAATTTCACGTTTTTTTGCGTTACGGTACATGCCTAAACTATAGACTTATTACCGGAATGTTTTTCATAAATAAGAAAACCCTTTTGTTTAATATTTTGAAACAGTTTCTAACAAAGGTTCGGAACCTACTGCGTATTTCAATGATTAACGAAATCGTAACGTAGTCTTGCAATCTTTGCGTAACTAAAGAAGACACTTTGTAAGACAGATCTAGAGCACAATGTTACGCAGGCTGTAGTTGATGTGTGCAGTTTGTGATTCTACACTGAATATTCCTACGTAATCACCTAATATTACATCATTTATATCTTACTGTCGAAGTCCGCCGGCAATATCTACGTACGACCGAAATCAATAGTGGATCTAATTCAAAGTCTTTTATTTTGACATTTGGACGTCATTAGTTTTTGTGTTAGGTTCCTCACAAAAATGGCGGCATGATGGCACGGTTGACCCTATGGCTAAGCGATTCGCCTTTTGCCCAACTTGACAGAGAAAATCGAATGCTTCCACAATACTACCTTTTTCAAAACGGTTGGAACTTTGTTGCCAGCCCAATATGTATCGCACAGTCCGTGTAGAGTCCGAATTAATAATATATCTCCAGAATCTGGAGGCATTGAGGCAGTAGATATTCTTTAGCTGATATGATGATGACGATAAAGTAATACCTGAAACTTACATGACGAAGTTTGCCTAGAGGAGGAGAGGCTGCATGTCGTGCGGACTTTGAACTTAATACGTGCAACCAACCAACAACCAACGTTTATTTTGTAGAAATAATCTATATATTATACCTAACAAATACAGAAAGTATTTCTTATAGGTTAGTAATCCAAGCGGCCATCACATCTCCTAACACCTAATTCGATTGGCAGCACGGAATCGTACGAGAACTGATACGGAACGGAACCTGGAAAAATTGGATTCAAGATGGACAGCTAACACGTGGAATGAAGGCTTTCAGTAGATATCATGTCGTATGTGTAATTATTGCACACTTGCAATGGTGTGCACGGTTTTGTGTCGTCGTGTTGAACACGGCCTGTGTGCGTGTGTTACACTAAGCCCTCCATGTGGCACTCACAAAGTTAAACAGTTTCCCTTCGCATCTATCGCAAACCATTGTTAGGTTACATAATAAGAAGTGATAGAACAGGAAATGTTTTACATTTCCTAATTGCAGGCAAACATCGCTAACTCTACATAGAGTCACGGTATTTCTATTGTTTGCTGAAGTACCGCTGAATGAAAAGATATTCTCGCATGTGCAAGAGAACCTTTTTTAAAAGATTATTTTTCACTAAACAATTATCACCAGAAACATCCTCATGCCATTGAAGCGCGGACTACGGCAGCGTCGCCGTGGAGCTTTCACATGTTGATGTACTCTGTTATAAGACACGGTGTAAACTTCTTTCTAAGCATGTTTAAGTTCTTGTCTCACTTGAAAGTCAGAAAAACGTTTTCAATTCTAGGTGTATCATAATGGATACCATCATTACCTACATCGATCGTTTGCCGTTTGGACGTATGACCGCCGTTGTTGTTACACGGTAGATATGTATGAAGGACTCACCGCCGCCGGTATCCAATGAAGGTAAGGGTACGTTCCGTCAGCAAGCCACCAGTGTCAAGAGTCGCACATCACATATCACAGTCGGCGGCGGCTGGCGCGCCCGGAGTGCCGCCAGCGCCGCGGCGAGGCGCGGAGGGCCGGCGCGAGTGTGCGTGCGCGCGTGTGTGCGTGGCGCCTCGCCGCGCCATTGGCCGCGCGCGCGACGCCTCGCCGACTCGCCGCGGGGAAATTATTTTCATGTTTCAGCGCAGCTCCGAGCCCTCACTCGCTGAACCGCTCCTCGTGGTCGCGCGCTCTGCGGAGCGACTGTTGATGCTGAGATAGCTGGCTTCGCAGCCCGCTGCACTATCTGACTATCATGTTGATACCTTAACTAATGATAAACAGATATCTAAGTAATGTCTACCTATGTGTATTACATACCTATCTTAGTTGTACTATGATATCCGATTGAGATGTATTCAGAAACAATAGGTATCTAAGTTAGACCACCGTTAGATCATTAGCTGCCATTGCCGCGGTGCACTACATACTACACTGGAATTGTCACAAAAATAAATTATTGCCCATAATCTCAACGCTGGGGAAGCGGACTTTTGGCCGCAGAGTCCACCGTCTAGTTGAGCTGTAGGTACCTACCGTAGATGACGTACGTAAATTATGGTTTGTTGTTAACGTGAAATTGGTCGGCACACCTAATTGTCCTAAATGTAGATTTAGGTCAAATATAAGCTGTTTATAAAATGTTGGCAATGATTTATCTATTGATTGATAAGTAAGTAACTTTGAGTCAGTGAGTTCAATTAAAATCTAGTGTAACGTTTGACAAGCTACTGTATGTTGAATGTTAGTGTGAGCTGTACAGCTCGGAGCTACGTGTATGATACGTACATTACATATATATACAGCCTACTATTTATATAGAGGTCCACGATATAAATGGACGCCTGAAGTGGCTCGGCAGCGGACGTCGCCGCGTGACCTTCGCCGAACTCGATCACGACACCTGCAGTAATCCTCACTTATCCCCGAATTTATGTCAATATAATATAATACAGCATAGGTACGAAGGTGCGTTTTAAATAATAATTATTGTTTTTACGATACGTATCTTAACAATAAAAAGTGTCGATAACTGTAATGCGCCGCGGTATCTTATCTATCGGAGGCTTACTTGAGACATCGATCATCGCTCTAATTACCACGATAATGGTAATCATGGGAGAGCTCCTCACGTCGTCCACCCCGTGGCACGCCATCGCACACACCGTGTCACACCGTCACATAAACCATGACCACCATATCACCACCATACGGCCGACCCGCCCCATAGCTCAATACCTAACTTCATATTTAGGTATCCGTGACTTGTGGGGCTGGTGTGGAATGCCGAGAATTCGTCGCCACAGCACACGGAGTGTTCCATGGCGATATATCTGATGACGACCAGGTAGATACCTGGTGCCCAGATCTTATCTACAAGCATCAACATTAATACCTACCTACATTCAGGTACATTACTCGACAGCCATCGATCAACTTACTAGCAAAATATTAACCAAATGAACGACTGAGTAATAATTTGTAATGTATGGAGTGTTTCAACAAGAACGGATTATCATAGTATTGCATTGCCTACAGTCCAGCACCTGGACACCTGGGAATCCTGGACGATCTGCCACATGAAGCAGGGTGTCCCCTGACCTCCGTTGCTGCCCTCTACATTAACTATGATACAGTCAGAGCAGCCGGTTCAGTACTGGTGTACTTATATTGCAGTATTGGTGAACACATCAGCAGCTCACCAGTCACCTGTCACGATAGAACGAGCGAATGTTCGTGTTACACTCACGCACGTGAAGCTGTTAGTATCAGCTATTATAACATTGTTAGTTAGGAGTTGCTACTGATCATCTTTGGTTGATGCAGTGGCTGATACAGTCGGCTGCTGCGCACCGCGTCGCGGGTTCGATTCCCGCACGTAACCAATATTTTTATGATCTGCAGGTAGTTGTCTCGGGTCTGTGTGTATTGTGTGTGGAATTTGTCTGTAAACGCACCCATGACACTGGAAAAATCCTAATGTGGGGCAACGATTTATAAAAATAAAAATCATGTGTAACTAGCTGTTTCCCGCGATTTCACCGCGCGTTTATTTTTATTAATATGGATATAAATATCGCCTATATCACTCAGGGATAGTGTATTCGCGATTCAGTAGGGATTATCCCTACATACAAACAAACAATCTGTTTATAATATTAGTATAGACGAGCAAACCCAGTAATACAGTTTAACAGAATACCAAATCTGTCACAATTATAATGGCCTTTCAATAGAGTGTCGCTGGAATGGCAATTGTGTATCATTATAATTAAATTAGCAGACTTGGGGCCCAGAACAACTGCTCAACGTTAGATCCGAGGTTCGATTTCCTTGTCCGCAGCCATAAGTCCGTTTTCTGTAAGAAAATGGATATTCCATACGAAATTGCATCCTTTCAAAGTCAAAGGGTAGAATTTACAAAAACATGGAAATACATATTTATATATTTTTTACCAAATGGGAATTAGCTATTTCATAGACTTAACTTTAAAAATAACGGATACTACGAGTAGGCAGGAACTTGTTGCTTTCATCATGACCACACAAGCGTCGTAAAAATATGTGTACCTACCAATTTATGTTTGCATACCTCTATATGTTTTCTTACAAAAGTCGGGTATAATAAATTACGTCAAGATTTTCTCGTCGGTACTATGAAAAAAACCATCCGTGTGGTGTCCGGATTAAGAATATAGCACCACTCCATCTCCTCCCGTGGATGTCCTAAAAGGTTACTAAAAGGAAACTAAACCAGAGGGATGTGCAGCAACATCCCTTCAGTGGAACAGTAGCCATTCTGCGCTCACCAACCCGCCTGCCAAGCGTGGTGAGTACAGGCATATTCCCCCCAGTATGATGACACAATTGAGAAAATCTATGGTGGAGGGCTTTGTTCAGCGGTGGTGTTGGCCTATATGACGACTATGAAAACCATTTCAGCACGGAATCAGCTAGGCCTCGACTTTCTGCAGTAACACACTGAGATATGTTTATCAATTTTAATGACCATACGTCATCCTAGTGATCGTTCAAATCTCTGAAGTTTAATCCGAGTTCTATTAGATAAATATGTAGTTATATGTTACATGTTATAAAGTTACATGGCCAAAATATGAACAAAACATAAATAAAGATATTAAAAATCTTCGGTGAATTTTGGCTGGGCCATTTAAGGAGAGGTTTGCTGAATAAAGATTTGATCATAATAAGGTTCAAAAGTCATTGTGTAAACAACACGCCAGCGCGGGCGGAGCCACAGGTGGAAGCTAGTTATCAATGGCACAATGATTCCGATCCTGTGCGTAGCAGGTGCTGTGCAGTAGCGCTACGGTCACCGTAGACGACAACGCTACGAATGAAACATTCACACACATGATTTATTTTGTTTTTTGTAAATTAACACAATGAAATTGCCGACCAAAGGAAAGGGGTTATTAATGTTATTATTGCTAATATTACATTTCACGTTCGTACCAAAAGGTTTCTGTCTGCGCACCCACTATGAATAATATGCGTAGCGTTAAGTGCCAAATGTATGTAGGTACGCAATTCTACTGTGGTACAAGATACATAAGCTAAATAAACCTTTGTGAGTGGAAGTGTGCGTGACGTCACGGCCGGCGGCTGACACATGCGCCGAATATAGGCTTCATGGTAAATACGGCGTGAGTCAGCGCGTCCTCGCGGAACTGGCCGAACAACGAACTGCGCCTGCAACCGGTCACCGGGCCGATGTGCTAAGATGCTAAGATGATATAAATTGAGAAAAGGATCAATAGGCATTTATGATAAACTTACTGTTGCCTATTGCAGGGAAGACTCTTAGAAAGAGGCCTCCCGTTTTGTCTTCCAAACTTGATTATTTTGTATAGTACCTACCCTAACATGCCTGTCCCTTAAACACATTCAGATTCATCAGCCCAACGACGACAATTTCCTCCATCCGGTGTCCAGTGAAGGCTTGCCTACTCTTCCCAATAAAACTAATAGGCATCTGATCGATCTTAATCGTACCTGAAAGAGATTGTTGAGTGTGATGGAGCAGAAGCAATTTACATTTAGTTAACGATACAGTGATGTTCTGTATGTTATCTGGTTTACGATACAGTATATTTCTTTGATTACAGACAGTTGTATCAACTTTGGGTGTTTGTACCTGTGAGCTCTATGTCTGTAAGCTGTGCCCACGCCACAGAAGTAATCCTTGTGTGGGACAACATTTAAAAATAAAAATAGAAAATATTTCACATTTTGAAAACAATATTTAATTGTATCATTAATTTTTACCTTCAATATAAATGTCATGAATGTACTTTGTCTTCATCAAACTTAATTTTTACCGAGATTATATGTGAATGATGTGGTCTTCTGTAATTGGAGGAGCATACTTGTTACTGTCCTCTGCGTTACTTAAATAGTTTGTAATTGTGTATTCTCTGTTGGAGATCCAAATAATAAATAAGTAAAATAACACATGCCATTCACACTACAAAAATCAATCTACGTAGATATTATTTAGAACTGTATCTACTGCGTCGCCCGTTACAAGCAGCGCAGAACACAGAACAGACAATGCCGCAATCAACCACTAGACACTGGGTGATATGTTGAGTTTAATATTAAATACGTTTATCGTCCAGAAACGGGCCAGGATTCAGTATGTACAAAGCTTGTTTTAGCAGGGAGCTTCGAGGCTTCAGAGGGATCCATTACAATACCCCGAAATGTGCCTGGGGTGGGAGGACTTTTTACAGTCACCTCTCCTCCGCTAGAGGGTGTAACTACTTCACAGTCATCCCTTCCGAGGTGTGCCTAAAGGCATGGCACTAATGGGTGTCTCTAGGGGATCTGTAGACCCTTCAGTGCCCAAGATGACCTCTCCTGTGGTTTAACACGGTAGGACTCTTGCACGCCCCTCCGTCCTTCCCCAAGGTAGAGGAAGTACATGGCATACTTCCACCGGGCGACCAATGCAATAAAACAAAAGTGACGGGTGTACAGGGCGGGTACCCGAAGCGGGCAACTGAATCTGTCTCAGAAGTATGTCAGATACCGTATGTGACCGGATTTTGTCCTGTCTGCGTTTCAGAGGTTAATATCGGTATGAGCTAGTTGCCATAATCTTCTACTTACCTACCCGACTGTACTGTTCGAATCCTTCACTCACTTCACTACTGTGCTGAGAGATGGCATTGATCGATAATACCTAATTATTGATACCTACTCATAATGTTATTGAGGAAAAATAAAAGTTAATGCCACAAGCACACCTTATCACTGAGCTGTACCTACAAAATCGTAATTTATTAATTGAATTATTGTAAAACCGAGCGCCTTTCTTGATAGCTAGTAGAGGCTTCGTCCTTGATATCTGCCTTACAAAATTGACGGCACGGTTGGTGCAGTGGCTGATATAGTCGGCTGCTGCGCTCCGGGTCGTGGTTTCGATTCGGGGCAATGTTTAAAAAAAAGTATTTTATAAAATTCAACGCTTATTGTCTCGGTGGCTACCGATGACCCAGTACCGATGACTGCAGATAGAGTCGGGAACATAAACGACTGCTGATGGGTGCAAGCTGGCTGGTCCCCGACGTGGTGGAGTGAGGAGCAGGCCGCGCGGGGACGCCGCACACACACCGCTTGTGTTATCAGCGCACTTGACGGCACCGATAACAGCCGCCCGCCATGTACCTGCACGTGTGTGTCAATATACGTAGGCATATGTATGTGACACTCTATGGTACAGCCGCAATGGCTGGATGGCACGTATACGTATTCTATACCAAACAATAGATTTTTCTATAAATAGCAACGCTACAAACATTCAATAATATGTCTGTTGTGGCGAAGACTAATTCATTTACAAATGATTTTTATGTCACAACTTTAATAAATGGTCCTCTCGTGAGTGCTTATAAAGGTAACTCTTTGTAGGCAGCACTCGCAGTTTCGTCATCATGAATCGAAGGTTGCGATCATTGGATCGATGAAAGCGCGCGGTTTAATGATCGGACCACTTGTTCATTTGAAAATCTCGAACCTCAAAATTTCAATGTAATATTCGCGCCCCCCACGAGCCCCGCTGGAACCGGAGTCTCACCACACGCGGTAATGAGTAATGTGCGAAAGATTTTTTCACGACGACCGTGACGCGACGGGCGCGACACCCGGATGTAGAAGCCACGCGACCGAAACACTGATGTAGGTACCTAAGTATCATAATTTCTCGTTTGTTTAGGCGCTGTTTGTACAAAAATGTTAGGGAATATATTTAGGATTAGCTGTGCCCCGCGGCTTCACCCGCCGCTTAATTTAAAAGGAATCGGATTATTTATACGTAATTTAGAGTACGGCGAGTGAGAGAGAGTCGGCGTATTTACAGGTACGTGCGGCGTCTAGACAGTTGACATAATTATAGAGTATATTTATTGGGTATTATGAGTTTTTTGCATGCAACCCTGAATCGTTTTCTAAGATTTAAATAGCCTAAATTACAAAGATAAATAATAAATAAATAACATCAGCTATCTGGCAGTTGAAGTCCCGTCAAAATCGGTCCCACCGTTTCGGAGATTTCCGTTTATTAGCTGGAACAAACAGACATAGAGACAGACAGACAAAAATTATAAAAATTGTTTTTAGGGTTCCGAAAGTCCGAAGGAATAAACGGCGGTACCTTTAAAGGATCACTCGTGTGTCTGTCTGTCTGTCCTTCTGGCACAGCCAATTTTCTCCGAATCTACTGGACCGATTAAATTTAAAATTTGTTACACATGTGGATTTCTGGGACACAAACATGTACGTGTAACGTAAACAAATGAATTACACGTACGTGTTCGGGTCAGACAGACAGACACACGAGTGATCCTATAAGGGTTCCGCCGTTTTTTCCTTCGGACGTTCGGAACCCTAAAAAGTGAACTATCTGAACAAGTCACTGCTGATACTCGCCTCGAGTAGTTTACGTAAAAAGAAACATGGTCTACTGTAGTCTGTATCGACTACATCAAGTTGACAAAGTTAGACACTATGGACCTATTTTTCAATAAATATTTCGCTATTCGAGTGCAGACATTTCTTTTGTATGCACAGATATTTATACCTACGTACATGTCTTAATGTAATATAATTTTAGAAATAAAAAAATATGTAATAGGTAAACAAATATATATTTTATCAAAACATATCTTTACATTGATATACCTAGATTTATTTATATAATATTACTTCAGAGTGGAGGCAGAAAAACAAAAGTGGAATGAGACTTAGTAAGAAAAAGAGTTGGTTTGAATAAGGCATGTCTTTGGTACTCCGTACATTGGACATGTCCAATGTACGGAGTACCAAAGACAATTCTATATTTTTTTATTAAAATCCAATATTTACAATTTATTGATGTCATGCTAGGAGATAACACTTTTTGGTTTTAATTAAAAATTTATCCTCAGTTCACAATGTTAAGTATCCACTCATCATATTTGATTGATAGGTATATCTTAAAAATAACTAAGTACCTACCTACCTCGGCATATCTAATATTTTATGTTGATTTTGAACGATATGTTCATTTGTTGTAGGTTGCTATTATTTATTGTGCAATAAAATAGATCATTAGACAGTATAAATTAATAATGTACTAATAAATATAATAATGGTGCCGCTTAAGAATACCACCAACCCATTTCATCCCGTGGGTGTCGTAAAAAGCGACTATGGGATTAGCTGGAGGATGGGCAGCAGCGTCCTTCGAGTACATTCATAACTCAACTGCGATCGCCAACCCGTCTGCCAAGCGTGGCGATTACGGCAAACCCCCCCAATGAGCACACAACACACCTATATCGGTCATTGTTCGTGGTCATCTTTGGGGGAGGCCTGTGTCCAGTAGTGGGCAGCAAAATGGGACTGCCTGGGAACAACGGGACGGTTTGGTACCAAGAACTATTTGTAGACTTGTTTACATAAAGCTATAGATGCTGAAATCGTATGTAATCATTACGAGCGGATTATAATTGTATCGATACGAAAACATTGATAGTACTCTTTACTCAAATTCCCAATTAGCCCCGTGGCTCCCAACAATCCAAACAGAGTAAGACTACATGTAGTTAACATAGTTATTATAAGCGTAAGTAAGTTACATAAGTACAAACGTTTTATTTTACGAGTATAATTTAAATTGCCGTGTGGTGCCGGCTCAGAATACCACCACCCCATCTCCTCCCGTGGGTGTCGTAAAAGTCGACTAAGGGATTAGCCGGAGGATGGGCAGCAGCGTCCTTCGAGTACATTAACAGCTCAACTGCGATCGCCAACCCGCCTGCCAAGCGTGGCGATTATGGCAAAACCCCCCAATGGGGCCACAACACGCCCATATCAGTCGTTGTGGTGATCTTTGAGGAGGCCTGTGTCCAGCAGTGGATTTCATTCGGCCGAAATGATAATTTAAACTTCATTAGATGTTGGTGGTGAAGTTATGTGCTCCTCATGGGTAGCCTTCCCCTATGTCGATACCATCCAATTTCCAAAATAATATCATGTAGAGGTAAGGATTCTTACGTTCAGTGATGGAGGTTAGCATTGACAGGTACCTACTTGACTTTTTGGATGTGTTGATGATCAAACAACATAATGATGGTGTCGATAACGTATGGTATCCACTTGTACATTGGCACTATCGTATATTTAAACATGTTAAAGGTTGTACCCACGGAGGACAGCGTCCTGCATGAGCTGGGTCGAGATACTGCGATCACCAGCACGCTTGCAACGTGCATCAAATAACAAAATATTATAGGTATATATATAAAAAGAGAAATGTATGCCTTGCACCTCGCTGAAGAGCCGTCACAATCGGCGAAGAGATTAATCGTATGGCATAAAACTGTCGAATATGATTCACTTGATGTCAAATGGTGTCGAACGCTGTTATCTTGACAAGACAAGCGGTTATTTATATATCAACACAACGCTACGACGTGTCACACACGGGACTACGAGTTGCGAAATCAGACTGTGCGAGGGATATGTGTGTGCGCGCCGAATGGGAACATCGCTGGTGTGAATATCATGGAAATACTTCGTCGACCGCAATTAATAATCCAAAATCTTTACATTAAATATTTTAAACTAGTTCACACTTCACACAACAAAAGACGATTTCTCTAACCAAAGATTTTGAATTAGATTGATATGGATTTCGGCCTTAAGTCATCTTCGTTGTGGCTTATAAATCGCATCGACAGCACAGCGAAGTACGTTAAGCGATTCTAACGACCTAAAGCGAGCGTCTCAAATAGTTTAGCGGGACATACATATTAGGTGGCGCTTTAGTATTCGGCCATAAGAGACACTGTTCCACCAATTATTTACTTGCGCAATGAAGAAACACATGGGCAATTGGAAACATACATGTTAACTTATACACAAGCCCTGAAAACTATACCGAGAATGTTCATGTATTATTTTAAAAGAAACATTGCCCCACACTAGGATTTCTCCTTCGTCGTGGGTGCGTTTACAGGCACAAATTCCACACACAATATTCCCTTGCCTCCCTTATCCTCCTTACGTACCTGTGTATGTAAGGATAAAAATGTACCACTTGTAAGGTTGTAACGCCTACATGCTGATAGATGTTTCATATAAAGTATCAGTAGCTGACAACGTAAATTACATAATATACGAAGGACACGTAATAAGTATAAAGCTGCGAGCTTCTTGGTAAGTAAGATGTGCCAGCTAATTGTACGTATATTTTTTTTTGTGTGCAGCCGGAAGTTAATATATACTAATAGACAGATATACAGTATGTCAGTGGCGGCTAACGTGCAGGCCCGTTGACTGCAGGCGCGGCAGGGCATACCCTCTCCATGCGGTGTCCCCCTGGCCCGGCGCTGGCTCCGAGCTCCGATGGCAGCTCCCACTTCACCGTGTCTCGGTTATCGCGCCTGTCACGCGCATGTCAAGTTCTGCGCGGTCTGATAGCGACAGATATTGTCACAGGCGATGGCGTTGTCTACCTGCCAAACACCTCCGCACAATGATCTACATAACTGAAATACAGCGATTATTATTGGTCCAGGAAAATCCCTTCTACTTAATCTCTCGTGTTGCATGCATGTGAAATATAATGCATCTTGCATTATATTTCACATTGATATAACTCATGCCGCGATGCTCCAGCTCAGTTCAGCGTGCTAGATTTTAGGTTGTAGCTACTAGAAGTATTTTGTTACTAAAGGAATTATGGAAATGCCTGAAGTAGAACGTGGTACAAAAAATACATGAGAATAAACGTAAAACAAGTTGCTTCAGGGCGACGGGCGGCTGCTCATCTTAGATGTGGGGCTTACGTACATGCGATGCACTCGACGTCACGTTGGATAGTATCGACCCCTAACTGTCTTCAACTGACCGGACAATTTCGTAAAGGATTGTGTTTTAGCCGGAAGGAGTCCGGCATGCCCCTCTGCCCTTTCCCGGGGTGGAGGAAGTACATGATGAATTTCCGCCGAATCATTAAAAGAAGGCTAGCCAACAGATCAGCACTTACATCAAGATGATATGAGCAGGTAGCAGGGGGCTGGTGCAATTTGACTGACAGTTGATTGACACTTGCACACAGGTCTGCAACAGATTTTTAATGTAGGTACCTACTCCGTTCTCTGCCGTTGATGACACCTGGCAGGCGAACGGCACAGCGCTACTACTAGAGAGGTACCTACGTCATGTTTTAAAATGACAAATTTTCTCGAAGTGTTCGTCGTATTTACTTGAAAATCTAGACTTATTCAATAAAATTACTTTAGGATTAGTACCTAATAGTAAGTAGGTACGTACCTTCAAGTGAAACGTGTGCTGTGTTACAAAATAAGCAAAACACCAACAGTCAACAATGTAATGTTGATGGTGTGCGTGAGCGCGCGCGTGTGTGGGCGGGGATTACGTTCAGTTGCACAATCACCGAAGTGAATGTGGGTATGTGGGGCAGTTGCGACACCGGACTGAAGCAGTGGTCCGGCAGGCGCTGGAGCCACCACGCCGCTCATCCGACGGGACACCACCACCTTGAAGACTGCTGAATTTGTTTAGCTTTACATAACGTTGAGTCCTGAGCGTAAGTAATAACAAACGGCTCGCCCACCATCGCTTTCTTACAAAGCCTGTATACAGCCCGAGTGTAGCGCCCTCCAGGCGCCCGGCTAGTGTGGAGTCCGAGCTAATCTAATTACAAATACACCCACGGGAGGTGTGATACAACGTATCTGTGCGTGTGCGTGTGTGAGTTCAGTGCGTCGACCCCATTGATACACCACTCAGTATCGCGCCTTTCTTCAGATATGCAAATTGTTATCTCGTTTATCTTAACTAGGCGCTAATGTGAGACCGGTTATCTTAAGGTTTTGATAATCGTATCTAACAGATACAGTATCTAGCTGAACAGCTGTTATTACTACACGTTAGCACGTGTGCAGGCGACTAGCCGCGCTGCCAGCGTCCGAGCCGGACTGCCGCGGGGCCGGCAGGCCGGCAATGGTCCCGGATCCGTCCCGGAACAATTGCTACGTATAGATACATATTACTGAGTCATTCGCATTTCGAGTAATTCTGCGTCGGCCCCAATTTCCGAAATTGGAATGAGTAACGAACATAACAGATCAATGCTTCAATAAGGTTGGTGCTGCGGCGGCGCTGGGCGACACTTGCAGGCTTCGTTGTGCAAGCGAGGGGACGCACGCTGGGTGTGTTCGCGTGACGCGATAACGCGAGCAAACAAGCCGACGAGCGCGAGCAAATATTTGTAGGGAACGTCGCCGGCCCCCGCCCTCCGCGCCCCGCGCCCGCCCGCGGCTCTGGAGCAGAGATACCGCGATACCATCCCCGATACCGACTCATTACTATCAGATAGAAGGCCCACAGATTTGATTACGAGAGCGCCCACTGCCGCCGACCCATCACAGTCGCCACGGAGCCCGCGCGAGCAGTGCTGCGGCCGGGAGCGATCCTCGCTCCGGATCTGATACGCGCGCGATACTTCGACGGATTATTGATGGGCGACGCTCGACCTCATCGCGATCTTATCAGTTGTTTTTTTCGTCGAATATTTTCCGTGAAAAGCTAATAAAGAGCGGTGTTGAAGCGGGGCGCGCGGGATGAGAGGGGAGGGCGACACACGTGACGCGGTGCTCGTTGATAAGGCGCCATATTGTTTCAGCCTTCCTCCCCCTCTCTTCCCCCCGAACCACTCATCGCTGTCGACTCCCTGCTTTTGTAAACGGGTAGGTATACATGTCTACAAGTATGTAGGTATACATACCTATGTAGATAGAACATTACGAGTGTCTAAGTATGCGTTATACATTTGTCACGTACTCCACGCGCCAGCCGCCATTTACTTCATAAGTGTCTATCGCTGGAATGGAATGGAACGCTTGGATATACATTTCAACCTACTCGGCCAAAACCTGTGGTTAAAGTAGGTAAGTCTCTGCGACTACCAAAATATAGCCCGGAGTGGCTAGCGCGGAGCGAACAGGGCTCACAGCGCCACTTCTCATACTTAATGTATTCCACCAACATTGTGAGGTGAACAAGGATACCCGAGGGACTGGGCACACGACGGTGCCTCTTCAAGGAAATAAGCAGGTCGGACGATTGAAACACAAGACTGAGTTTTAATGGACCTTTTATTCAAGGTGTAGTTCTGATCGCTTATGTAATATTTACACAGACACATGTATTCTAAGCTAACATCTCTCCGTCGACGCACACAACGCAACACAATATAACTATAACACATAAATATTATAACATCACATATACCTACATTTATGCATTAAAATTGTACAATATTTGGCGATGATGCATCAGATCAACACGTACCCACAGTATGCGCATGCGCACAATTCGACGGACAGCGACACGATATCATATACTCTATAAACATTATTATTATATATTACTTTCAATTAACATGCAACAATAGTTGTCATTATATAAAAAATAACATAATTACATATCATTTTTTTATTTTTATAAACACTAGTTAAATATAATTCGGATTTATGCATTAGAGAGGTTCCTCAGATCTATGCGTCCCTATGAACTTTACAAACTGCATGCGACGGCCGTGCGCGACTCCACGCGTGTGCCTCGCGCTCGCGGTTGTGCGACGCGAATATGGTTTTAAATTAATTCAGTACTTACTAATCGACAAACTACGCTGCGCCCGATCGACTCCTTGTGCGAGAGACCCATTCGCTTCGACTCATAATACCAAAGTCTACGACCTAGTACTAACAGCGCTACACATGCAAACTGCAGGAATGACTTTAATGATTAGATTGATGATCAGTAAAAATTATCAGCCTGAAATTCAAACAAGTGGGGAAGCCCGACTACCTATGTGGACGCATCGGTGGCTCCGTCCGCGACTGTAGTGGGTTTGAATATCGATGGGACTCACATCATTCTAAGGGAGACACACAGAACCTTCTATCAAAGCCTTAACTAGATGATCACGAAGGTGAATCTTCTTATAATATAGTGCCAGTGGTAGAAACTGAATAATAAACGGCTTTTTGTGTGACGTCACAGCAAACAATCGAGATGGCCTTGTTATTTGAGCAAAGTAGGCTTTAATCGATCGATGAGCGGTAACTTACGAAAATAGCGCGAGGACTATGGATATGGAGGGCCCAGGAGCCGGTGAAGTGGAGCTGCTTGGAAGTGGCGCGTCCAGCAGTGGGCTACGATACGCCCGGCTGTCTCATTGATTCCGATGTCGAACGTACAAGACGGCGGTATCTCGTACAAGGAGTATTCACAGGTAGCAGGAATGCATCTCTACGCTAAGTACACTTATCGATAAATTCGTGGAATGCATATTGAAGTCATGGAGTCAACGATAATATCTCTAACGTAATTATTAATATTAGTAAAGTTGCACAAGGTGCGCACGGACATGCCGAGGTTGTGTACTTGTATGTACTTAGCGACGAAGCAACGGTCGGCTAAGATGAGTTAGCTAACGGCCGAAATTAATAACCAATCTAATCCAAAAGGTTCAGATTTAAGATTTTGAAGTTGAACTGATCATATTTAACATAAAAACAGGCGAAACCTCAATCCCAAATTCAAAGATTTTGGATTATATTGTTAATCAATTTCGACTGGAATTCAATAGGGATTTACCCAAATCTCAGTTTTGCTATAATACTGAGACACATTGTTCCTTGCACATCATCGAGCTGCGTGCGACTGGATGTGCAAATATGTTGCAACATTACAGGCATACAAATAAAAACGATCCACCATGTCAGTGCACACTTTTGGCGAACTATATTATAAAAATATAAATTTCATCCGTCAACGTAACATAAAATTTAGCTGGATCTTTTAAAACAGCCCCTGTGCGGCGTCATAGCTCGCTATAAAACATTCTATGTAACATTAAGCTATCTATCTAGTAATGCAACACTTTAGGAATGGTCCAGTTACAGTCTCATCGCTTATTATCAATTATAACATAATTATTATTTGGTAACAGTGGGAACACACAACATTAAAACATACCACACTACAGCACATCGGCGAAGCGTACGAGAGATGGATCACCCACGCCCCTAGAGGCGCCCTCGCGCGGTGCGGGGCCGCCGGCAGAGGGGGTCTTAGCACACGTCACGCACGGCGGTGACGTCGCGGAGGGCGTGCGGGTACAGCTACCTAACAATATTTGGTCAACTAGCGGCGAGGCGTCGCTCGCGCTCGCCGTGGCCTGCGTGCGGCTCACGTATCTAGACAACTGAGATTCTACGAGTCGGTGGCGTGTGCGGCGGCGGGCTGCGGGCTCAGCTGCCCAGCGACACCACGGTGGGCCGCTCCACGCGCTCGTCGGCGGCGCGCCGGTACTCGTCGTCGTACAGCGCGTGCTGCGCGTGCGCGTGCTGCGCGTGTTGCGCGTGCGCGTGCTGCGCGTGCTGCGCGTGCCCGTGCTGCGCGTGCTGCGCGTGCTGCGCGTGCGCGTGCTGCGCGAGCTGCGCGTGCTGCGCGTTGTGCGCCGGCGGCGGCTCCTCCAGCTTGAGCGCGTGCTGCTGCACGTAGTAGCTGAGCGCCAGCGGCGAGCGCGCGCCCCCGCTCGCCGCGCCGGACCCGCCCTCCACTGTGGACAACGCGCTTCACATTAAAAACTCTGCTCATTGAGATTGTTTTGTTTCACAGATATTAGCTTCGAAGAACTACTGTAGGTTATTCCATACGTTCTCGGTTCTTAAAGGATATATTTGAAGTTTGTCTGGGTTACGTTTATCTATTTTTAAAACCTTAAGCCTCGCTGGGTTACTATAGGTTATAAAGTTCCGAAGTAACGCTACAGGCTGTACCGTGTAACCGTGGTGAGTATTGACTAATTCCCCTCAAAATGACGACACACGCCATCTTACCGATCGTCGATATGATGAAGATGAACGCTGTTTGGTGTTAGGGACCGTTTGGTAGTTCCAGTGCTCTAGAGAGGCCAACGCCGCATTATAATACCGCAAGTACTGATTTCGTAGAGTAAGGCAAGTCAAGCTATTGGCGATACCCTAAAAATACGCATGTTTTTTGGCCTTATATAGTATTCGATGGTCGCCTCGTTCCTAACAGTAGGACTCTGTTTGTTTTGGTTAGGTCTGTACTGACTAACGCAGGAGCTTCGAGTGCTGCTCGGGTGCTTGGCTATCCGAGAGTATATCAATAAAAACATACCGACGAACGCTGACATAGACTTCTGTAGTGAGACATTACATAATCAGATGTCAACTTTGACAATGTCGTTCTAGTAGACTATAATATAGTACACCATAGTATGTAGCTCAGAGCTCAGCTAACAGACAAATTAATTGTACTTAACTTTCACGAAGACAATATCGGATCTATTCGCGCACAGATTATAATCAAAATAACATCTTGACAGAACATATGGCAACTGTGACGAATCGCCGGACAAATAAAGCGAAGGTACATTTCCCGAGGAATGGAAAAAAGCACGCATTGTGCCAGTATTCAAAAAAGGAAACCATTCTGATACCCGAAATTATCGCCCTATATCTATTCTGTCTTGCTTCGCAAAACTGTTTGAATCTATCCTATATCCTGTAATTTCACGACTTGTAAATAATAATATAACGGACACTCAGAATGGTTTTAGACATGGTCACTCAACACTTACTAATCTAGTTCCTTTTGTGTCTGATATTTTAAATGAAGTCGACAAAGGAATGCAGGTAGATGCGATCTATACTGATCTTAGTAGCGCTTTTGATAGAGTTAACCATTCAATACTTCTTAAAAAACTGATTTCGTTTGGGATAGGTGGCACAGTTCTAAAATGGTTTGAATCATATTTAAAACAGAGACCGCAATCAGTAGTAGTCAACGGCTTCACTTCGAATACCTATTTCGCGAAGTCAGGTGTACCCCAGGGCCACTTCTTTTCCTTATCTTCATAAATGATGTTACTGACCACATAAAATACTCTAAGGTATCATTATTTGCCGATGATCTAAAAGTATACAAAACTGTAAAGTCTCATGGTGATTCATACTTCTTACAAAAAAGACTTGGTCGCGATCTCATATTGGTGTCGGTGTAACAGCATGGTTCTAAATACTAGTAAATGCTTTCATATAAAATTCACAAGGAAAAAATCCATTTGTTACGGGGTACGAGCTCGACGGCGTAAAACTTAAAGAAGTTCAGGAAATCAGAGATCTGGATGTGATTATTGACAGTAAACTAAAATTTTCCTCACATGTAAATAAAATTGTAACAAAAGCGGCACAGATGTTAGGATTTTTAAAACGTAACACCAAAGGCTTTAAACACGTACGAACCAAAATCATCATTTCGGCCGAATGCAGTCCACTGCTGGACACAGGCCTCCCCCAAAGATCACCACAACCACCGATATGGATGTGTTGTGGGCTCATTGGGGGGTCTTGCCATAATCGCCACGCTTGGCAGGCGGGTTGGCGATCGCAGTTGAGTTGTTAATGTACTCGAAGGACGCTGCTGCCCATCCTCAGTGTAATCCCTTAGTCGACTTTTACGACACCCATGGGAAGAGATGGGGTGGTGGCATTCTGAGCCGGCACCACACGGCAACCACGAACGAACACGAACACGAACCAAAATGCTACTCTATAATACGTTAGTACGCAGCCAACTCGAATATGCTAGCGCTGTATGGAACCCTTTCCACGCGGTACAGTCACAGCGAATAGAGAGCATACAAAGGGCGTTCACTAGACATTTGGCATATATGTCAATTGGATTTTCGCACAGGAATACATACGACACGCGACTTAAAAATTTAAAATGTGTAGTCTCCGCGATCGCCGAATTCTGCTGGATCTATGTTTTTTTCACAAAGTCCTGAGTGGTCAAAATCAATGCAGCTACTTCTTGCAGAATTTTTCAATTAAAATCCCCGTCAACTATCCTATAACTATCCTCCAATAATCAATGAATATCATACTTTAGTCTCAAAAATGCCTGATTTGGACGTATTCCATGATAAACTCTATAGTTTCAAAAAAATCTGCCATCTACGCGTATAGTTGTACTGATCTGGCCGATGCTGTCAGTAGTGTATCGCGACGGCGTGCTGCCAGACCAAGTGCGGGTAGTAACAACTCCCGCCCATCTCGACGCTGACACTCGCTACTGTAGTCTACTCGAGACCACGGCCAATACAACTTGATTGAAACGTCGAGGTTAGTCCAAATATTATTTTGACATTAATCTGTGTAGATGTGAATTGACCCGAAATTGTCTTAAAATAAGACAGATTAATAGCAATTTGCTATGTTGGGCGGACACTGCTCTGTGAATTCTGTCGTACTTTTAAGGCCGAATGTGTTGTAATGTGTGTGTGTGTTGTGTGTGAATTAGGATACTCACGTAGGTTTTCAATCTTGACACCCGACGTGATGGTGCGCTGGACGGCTGTCTTGATATTTCGTTCCGCTTTTATACTATTCTTAGGTTTCCTTTTTCTCGTCTGGAAAGGTGAAAACGAACCACGGTGTAAAACACGTCACTTACGAGCAAGCTGGTTGCAAAGACGCAAGAAAACAAATGAGATCTACTTTGCTAGTCAAATTCAAGTAATTGTTCAGCAAAATGCAGCTAATATCGAAAAGATATCAATTGCGGCGCTGAAAGTTAATATTGAAAAACGTTGTACTAGATTTCTCGAACAAAGAATGGAAGTGGAAATAGTTGGAGAACATTGTGTTAAATAAAAAAAAACCAACAAGTAAACATTTTCAATTAATAGGCCAGACCACCCACGCAATATGTCGCCTATGGCTACTATCCGGAAGTCTCGTGACAGGAATGGCTGTACGGCCGCAGCATACTTGTTCACTAACCATCATGAGCACCAAGCGTGGTGGTTGTGGTCGCGTCGTGACCGCTCAGTGTAGCGGTCATACACAGACAACAATAAAACATAACAATATTTTTATTTACGTAAACCATGTACTATATAATCAGGCACCTATGAATAGTTAAGACTTCAGTTGCCGCGTTCCAAGATGTAGATTTTCTATGCAGAAGAATGGGCCAGAAACCCCATGGTTCTCTAGTTCTCATGGGAAGGGCTAGTTCAATTCAGTTTCAAGGCGACGATACCAGAACTCCGATTCACGTAGAAACAAAAAACCCAACTATCGTTGAGAATTGAAAGTCATTCGATCGAAGTTCTATCCAAAGTTGGTATTCACGTGTTCCTTGACCGTAGTTCGATAGGAATTTAACTCGATAGGATCAAACTAATCGGTTACTCAACGACTTGTTGCTAGTGTTTTTTTTTTGTATTCGACCGTGTTTTAAATATTGTGATTTTCGTCATAATGATCAAATCAATTTAATTTAATATGATATCAATGAACATGAACTGGAAATTGTATTTTTATTATTACTAAGCAGAAAGTTGGCGTCTACGCCTTAACGACGGCCGTCTTATGACAACAACCGGGAGCGACAATTTTACGTGCCCTCCGAAGCACGGAGACGCTCAGTTCAAATACCACAATGCGGTGAATGGATGGGTTCCATAGTCTGAACGCGCCAAGCGTTGCTTATCCTCGACGAATCGTTTACTGATCAGTGAATGCAACTGGCAGCGACAAACAATTGGTTATATTTAATTAAGAGCTTATTTAAGACCGAAAAGATTAATTTTATTCTTATTTCTGGCTGGGGCCGAGGTGTTCACCTTATCAGCATTAGACTGCACCCGCGGCAGATATCTGCCAGTAACTTTTAAAAAAATCGTCGCCCGGATTCCTCCTATGTCGTGGGTGCGTTTACAGACATAAATTCCACATACAATGCACCCAGACCCGGAACAACTACTGCAGATCGTGCAAATATTTGTTCGGTGCGGCTATCGAACCCGACTGTATCAGCCACTGCAGCAACCGTGCCGCCTGCCGCCGTCGCATTAGATGGGCCACGTGTTCACGGCGAGGGCTCTCGCTTCTGGGTCCTAGGGCGGCGACCTGGCAAGCAGGCTGCCCGCCTTCATCATCAAACCCTGGATATCAACTAAGACCAGAGTACTTGTCAAGACAAATCCAACATAGGATTTTCCATAGGGTTCATTGATATTTTGCAGCATCTGCCATATTAGATTTAGAATGAGGTTGCTTATCGCATTCTGCTCATCGAACCCTTTCATTTGAAACCCATATCATAGGAATCCCTATGGCAATGACAAATCGACATTTTGCAGCGTCCGCCGTATTGGATTCAAAATGACGTCACTTTGCTTATCGCATTTCGCTCATCAAACCTTTTTATTTGATATGAGTTTAATAATAAATCACCATTTTGTGGCGTTCGATTTTAAATGGCTGCATGTAATATTGTGCATTGTCACGAAAACCAGCCCAGTGTGTGCAAAATTTCAGCTCAATCGGACACTGGGAAGTGAGCCAAATTAACTTGAAGGTTATATTACAGACACCGGGACGAGTGAAACTAAATAGAAGCTTGTAAATATACGCTAGCCCGAGGTTCTTTTCTGACCACTTTTAATTATTTAGAAACTACAGATACACTGTAAACGTGTTAATTATCAAACTTTAGTTCTACGACACCTGGATCGCGAAATTTGACGAGAATTCGTCGGCATCTGATCCGATCGATTTAAGAGAATACGTTGCATACGCTACGAAGACAATCCGATCGAACGACTTTAAAATCGATGCAGTTCAATTCACGGTCTAGCGATAAGGGTTCCAACGACGAAGTCGCTACGATATCGTTACGGTTTTGAATACGTAAATCGGGCTACTGGCCATATAAAAATGTTACATAAAGAGCGTTTTTTTCTTTAATCTTTACATCGGTATTCACTATCGGAGTATGCAATTTAATATAAATGTCAATCAAAAAATTAGCCTGCGGTCGCCTCGTGTCCATTAGCGACAGTGACCTTAGAGGTCGTAAAAACACGTTTAGTGGTTACCACTAATTAACTTGCACGCTATTAGCAACGGAAAAATTTACAAGTACTGCTAGTGTCTAACTACATCCACTATCGAGTGCTTTTATTACTGTTCCATATTTAAACACAGTTTTTAGAATGAGCGTCTAAACCGCACGTTTTATGGAAAAGCAAGTCATTTAAAGCGGTTACTAGTTCACTATCACGTCGGCCATATTGAGCACCACGCCGGAAACGGTTAGGTAATCACATTGTGTTGCTATGACAGCACGGGTGGATGCTACCGCCAGGCTCTGGATACATTCTTCGCCCACTGTTCCTACACACAGGCACGTGGGGGTGGTGGATATTGTACGCCAGGAACTACTGCAGTGTGCATTCACAGTTCACCACACGACCGGTCACTGATCTGATTTCATGTATATTTTAAGTTTTTGTTGCTTATTCTCAAAGTGTGTTGCGAGTTGAGTACTAGTTCTTGTTAAGTCAGTTGAACCTAAGCTAAATATCCTTGTGCTAGGAGCGAGCACGTCAATAGTGCTGTGGTGCGTTTCGAGCTCACTTACTCTCGTCGTGTGTTTACAAGTGGGTGGTCTGACAAATCTTCACTCGTTACAGTTACTATTACAATTTATTAATTTGGGCGTGCTAGCTGTTGTTGTGGAACCTGAGATGTGCGTGGGGGGCGGCACAGTCGCTGCCTCCTAGATGTGTCTAAAGGCACACTGGAGTCATCAATAGGTGACTCCAGTGTGATGTTTAGCGAGTTCGTGGAGCCCCGCTTCGGCAGTATTTCTTGTAGGAGTCCGTGTACCTTTCCCCGGGGGGAGGCAAGCACATGACCCACCATTGCCACCGGGTGAAATAAAGGTTGTTATGAAATTAAGTGCGAGTCGGAACGCTACTTGGGCAGATACAGATGTACCTAATGGAGTCGTACAAAAGTGGATGGCACGGATCTCATGTATACCTAGAGGATTTGGGCAATTACACGAGGAAGTAGGTATTGACATGCGGAACGACGCCTAGCATTACATAACCACTGTACATTATTAAATGAGAAATACATAATTTGTAAATTGGTGAAAAACAAATGGTTTATTGACTATACCAAAATGAAGGGTACTTTATGATTGATAAACTTCGAATGATTCAGTCAGTAAATTTAGGTGAAGCCTACTGAATGAATATTACACATATAATCTATACCTGGTATTTCAATCGGCCATTTTTATTCTATTTAATTTTAAAAGGTTTATGTTACATTTGACTTTCACAGTTACCGTCAAATAAATGTGTTGGTACGATGCTCATACAACAGATTTCATACATTTCAAATTTATAAGGATTTTCTTGAAATTATACGTTGGAACGCATTGGCGTGCGTATTTTTGGTCAAATTTTATTTTGATTGAGTCATGTGAACCGCATTCCATATCATATCGAGATCATCCATATCGTGAAAATGAGAAACGAACATGGCCTAATATTTTAATTTGTTTGTCAGTCTATGGATGGGTGATCGCATAGTAGTAGGTGTTTGAGTTGAGCATCTCCTTGCTGTCATTAGACTGGCCAAGCTGGAGGCCTTCGGGCAGCTAGAACAGCTCCGACTCAAGGTTGGCCGCTAACCATACGAGAAACGAGGAACATGTAGGTGAACGCATACCTGTATGGAGTCTTTCTTCATGGCGAGCGGGCGGTTGATGTTGTGCAGCTTGAAGTACAGGCCGCACGCGTTGCACACGGTCTCGCCGAGCGAGTTGCGGCGCCACAGCGACGTGGTCGTCGTCTGGCAGTTGGTGCACGACATGCCCGGCCGCTTGGCGCCCATCTGCGCACACGCGGGCCGTAAGGGGTTGGTTGGCAAGCCGTCGGTGGAGCAAGTGGCATGCATGACACATTACAACGGTGATGTTAGATAGAAAAGCGATGGGTGTTAGTGGGCGGGCGGGGCACGTACCCCTTTCTTCTGTTTGTAGTCAGAGGGGGAGGGCTGGTGCGCGGGGTGGGCGGGGTGCGCGGGGTGCGCGGGGTGCGGCGGCGCGGGCGCGGCCAGCGCGTGCGCGTGCGCCGTCGCCATGCCGTTAAACAGGAAGCCCTTGTAGAAATCCGCGCCCGGCGGGGCCCCCTCCGCGGCCACTGCAACCAGAACAAGGGTGACTGAGCGCTGAGCGGAGCGCAACTAGCGGGTCGAGCGGGCGCTCGGCGGGCGCGGATCTCGTGGGGGGCGCGGGTTAGTGAGCGAGTTGCGTACGTCGTGGGGCGCGTGGGGCCCGTGGGGCGCGTGGGGCGCGTGGGGCGCGGCGAGGCGCTGACGTACCAGCCGCCGCGGCTGCTTGAGCGGCCGGTTCATGCCGTTCATCTTGTTGTACAGGCCGCACGCGTTGCACAGGTAGTGGCCGGTGCCGTCGCGGCGCCACAGCGGCGTGTGGATGGCGCCGCAGTTCACGCACTCGCGCCCCTCCGTGAAAAACTCCGCCATGTCGACTGCGCAACACACGCTAGTTACAAGTGGCTCGCGCCTGCACGCAATGCCGAGCGTCCGCTCTCGCTGCTCACATCAAACAACTTTAGCTGTCGGCCAAGTGAACTTGACCGAACGTGCAAATAAATATATCCGGCTCTCAACTCGACGCCGTTACAGGGTCACTTTGAGTACCTACCTACTCAGCACCTACGCGTCTCCGGGTGCAATACGAGTTCCTTTATTACCGTTGTGCTTACGTCGTCACTCGAATAGTTCTTGAAATTTATATAGGTTTATATATTATCTAGTTTTTTCGTAAATATACTAGACAAAGTGTGAGTCGAACAGATATATGAGAGCAGGTTGGTATTTACGCATAAGAACGACGGACATATGTAGGTATAATAAAACCTTATATAATGATTGTCTTTTAGTAACGTGGCGGATTTTGCGCTACTCAGCATAAGTTTGTGGCGGGAACACAATAAGACAAAGGAGTGCTGCACTCGGGCCGCGTGCGACCTTGGCAGTGACAGTTGTGATTCATGACGTCGGGAGAGCGCACGTGAGCGCGAGCTGCTGAGTCGGCGCCCTGCGCACGTCGCGCCAAGGCCGCGGCGCGCTGGCGGCGGCGCGTGACGTCGCGAGTGCGGCCGGGGCGCAGGCGGGCGCGGCAGCGCGGCCGACGACCCGGCCCGGTCACCCGGCCTGCCCATTGTTCCCGCGCTCGACTGATTTGCTCCTAACGAGCTCTTAACACACGTGTTCCTCGAGTTCATTTCCTGAAACTACTAACTGTCCCTCGACAGTGTCTCGACAGTCCACCGAGACCACTACGAGGCCCTGCGGCCGATCGGTGTCATCGGACATCTACGCGTTCCGTCCACATGCACCACTTCATGAGTGTAGCAGCAGAAATAAAAGCGTGAAGAAATCGCGAGATACCTACGTACTGGGATAGGTGCTAAGTAATGACCATTATGAAAGTGATTTGAGGCTGTGAATTTAGTTCCGAATTCTGATGCCTAGGCTTTGCGTGGTACCATATACGATAACATTATACGTAATATTAAAACGCAGTCCCGCGGAAACTCTACGCCATTACTATTGATATATAAAATCTGATCAAGTGCGAGTTGAACTCGCCTAGAGAGGGTTCCGAAATTGCTGAATATATTGTCTATTGTTGGATTCGGTCTTCTACCAATAACGTATCCTAAGAAGAAACTTAAAGACATGTTTTTGCATACATTCCAACCTGTATTGCCCCCCAAAAAGGACCCCCATATTCAAAATTCATTTGTTTACGTTACACGTACATGTTTGTGTCACAGAAATCCATATGTGTACCAAATTTCAACTTAATCGGTTCAGTAGATTCAGGTCGAATTGGCTGTGACAGATGACGGATAGACAGATAGACACACGAGTGATTCTATCAGAGTTCCACCGTTTTTTACTCCGGATGTTCGGAACCCTAAAAACGATAAATGGTCACATTAAAAACGCACTGTGGTACGGACAAATTCATACCTATTTCATCGCCGTCATTGCATTGTTTAATGAGTTGTGTTCAGCTTAGCTTGCACCTAGACGTCGTAGAGGGCTCACAAGTGTGTGTGCGCCACAACAAAGGCTCGCGAACGTGCCGCGCGGCGGGCTCGCTGCGCAGGCGCAGGCGTACGGTTTCAATGGAATCTAAGACCGTTACGTGCGTGCGACACACACGCACGTGCGTGCCCCCCGGGCTGGGACATCTCGTCACATACGAGTAAGCTAGCGAAGATTTACGTGATTTGTAATCCCAAACATCTCATACTAATCATGTCATACGACATTCTGTACAACCCTCTAGATATGCCTAGACTATACACTGCAGTGCAGGCATTACAACGATGTATTTGCTTATATAAAATAGTTTTATGCATGACGCCGACAAATAATTGTGTCCGAAAGAACATGAGGCTGCGCTCTATGCGGAATGTGTATCTACTGACACGCGTGAGCCGTGTCCGATGACACGTGTGAACGATGTAAATTAAATTAATCGAGATAACCGATTCATAAATATTGTCATTGGAAGTAATATTAGGAATCACACGCATGTGGCACACGGGGCATGCGGACCAGCCAGATATCTAGTTACACTCCGCGCAGAACACTTAAACAGAGATTTAACTGAACTGAATGTTGGCGTTTCCGATTACTCATAATAAGCATAAAACATGGATGTCATTAGCCGGTCGTTATTGGCGTTTGTAACGGAACCCGGCCATGTGCGCAGTGTGCGCCGGCTTGCTCAAACATACACCCATTGAACGTTGACATAATTTCGTCATGTGCGCATTAGGGTAACCTGCCCTGTAGAGCAAATATCGCACTCGCTGATCACATGTTCTGGGACACACACGGGTGAAACTCGTTTATTTCTAATTTAACTGCCATATTTGCCGTAAGTGTTGCGACTCTGCTGTGCATAGCGCCGAATTATTTACTGTCGCGTTAGCAACTGATGACACTGAGAGATGATGGCATAGGTACCTCACTGTAGGCAGTACACACGAGCAAACTCCTGCGCAGCTTTATTATGCTTTTGTTGTTTGTTTAAGTCGTGAGTACAGAGAGAGACTCTAGTGTCGCGATGTATTGTATAGCTACTGCCGGGTGACCAGCACGGGAGCTAGCTCGCTGACTACCGTGACGTCACTGGTGAGCTATGCCCTAATGGTGTCCGAGTAGAAGGCGCTCGTCCTGCGGCGATAACGCGCTACACATTAGTGTCAGTGAGCAAATATGTAGAGACACGACCAGCCGGCTGTTTTTTGTGGAGGCTTTGTTTGTGGCGATAGCGCCGCCGGACGCGCCTGTTTGCGCGGCACGTGCCTTATCCGATACCATTTACGGAATGCGATTTTAATGCGCTTAAAAGGGAACGACTTCATTTTAAAACAAGACATGGTTTTTTTGGTGCGACCTACGCAAACACGCGGCGTGTGTGTCGTTCGTTTTACGAGGCCCGCGCCGGCCCGGGACTCGCTTTGTGATGGTAAACAATATCAATGGACACTTCACTGTCGCGAACGATCCACTGAGCCAGCGCCGCCGACCAGGAAAACCGCGATCTCTACCTACCGATCAGTACCGGCCGTGTGTGCGTGGCTCCTCAACGCTGTGCCAGCGGCCGCACACGCCTGCATATTGTTTTTGTCTCCGACACGTGACACTGAGCTTCTTTCAGACGTCGAGTTAACGGAAAACCAAACATTTATTTATTTCTAAAAATAGTACGTCACCATTTGTTTATTGTAAGTATTGGTCTTAATATTAAAATTTAATATGTGACAGCTCTTAAATGATTTACGATAGCGTTGATTAAGTTACACAAGTAATCTGTTATCTGTACATATCATTTTGTTTTATCATCATTTGGTTCATGTTTACGATGTGCCCGTCTTCGAGCTGCTTCCTTGCCGACGACTATTCACAGAAAAGATATAAATTAAAATTATTTTACGAGTCCCAAAACAGAAATAAAAGTAGGATTGTCGCATCGCGAAGACTGATGAAGGTTTAAGTGGGCCGCTTGAAATATAGCGCTCGGTTCACACGAGGGCTCGTAAATAATGCCGGAACTGTGCGCTTATCGACTGCGCCTTTTGGAAATCGCTTATCAGTATAAAAAACGTGGCGCGGGAGTCGCCGAGATGCGCCGGGACGCGAGCCGAGGAGCGCGGGCTATCGCGACGTGACCTGCCACAAGACGAAGCGCGCACACGCTGTTGCTATGCGCTATCGGGACATCACCCGTATATTAGTTTCATGTGCACTGCGCTCCTGGCCTCGCCACGTTCTGAACACCGCAGCGCTCGGCCACGTGCCCGGCCACCCGCTAGGCCCTAGCCCGGTGACACACTTGTGCTTAGCACAAAATCCCTCGTTGTTATTATCCTCGAGCTCGTACTTTCTATAACTAATAATGATGTAGCTCGCTCGGCGACCTCGTTCTGCTTATTTTGCAATAACCTACAACATCCTAGTTAGGTCTTACATTGTGTTATAAGTACCTAAATAGGCAGAAACTAAGGCAGAACACAAAGTGGACTGTTGCCACGGTCGGCAGCTGTCGTGAATCACCCCGCGTGGACTTCAACACTCGATTCAATCATTGTTTTGCTTTAATCATCATGTTTTTATAGTCCCCACTATAATTGTCTGCTGTTTCGTGTCGATGGCGAAACTTAGTGCAATAGGTAGGTACTCAAATCATAATAGGGGCCTGAACTCATATTGAAACATAGGGAACTTCTCGCCGCGCTACATCTTAAGGAACTTGTCGTAGTCTTATGCGATGAGAAGGTACTTACTGGCTGAGAGACTGGCGGCCGCGGATAGTTGTGGTCGACGATTATTTTCCAAGTTCCACACCTCCTGGAAACGGAAGCGAACGTACGGGTAAGTGCTGTGATCAGGGAGGAGCGGCCCACGGTGACAACGTCATGCGTGGTTCACCCGGTCGGCGACGCAACACGGATCCCTGGGCTCGGACCGCCAGGTGGTGGAATAACCATGCTAGATACTTGCAGAGGCAGCCAGTCGGCGGCAGTGAGGTAGTGCCGACGCCGACACGGTTTGGGGAGGTTACTACCTATATCTAAGCAGTACTTTTTTGGAAGAGGCCGATGCTCCGTTGTTTGCTGTGGACTGCGTTAAATTGTTGATCATGATAAATTGTGTCTATGTCTATTACCGTGTGGCGCCGGCTAAAAATGGAATCACAACATCATATACCGTGGGTGGCTTAACAACAGACTATGGGATTAGTCTGAAATTGGGCAGCGGCGTTGTTCGAGTACCTTCTCGACCTTACACTAACTATACAACTCACTGCAACCGACGACCGCATGGCATTACCCTCCCCCAATGAGCGCGCATCACGAACCCAGACCGGTGGGGTGGCTTGTGCCGCGTGGGGGTATTCGGCTGAAACGAAGATGAGGTGCGTCGGACCTGGTGCGAGTAGGGCGCGGCCGAGCCGTAGCCGGCGCGCGGCGCGGCGCACGCGAAGGCGCCGCCGAAGCGCGCGCTGAAGGCCGGCAGCGAGCCGCCCCCCGCGGCCCCCGCGCCGCCCCCCGCGACCCCCGCGGCCCCCGCGCCCCCCGCGCCCTCCGCGTACTCCTCCAGCACCACGCCGCTCGCGCCGCCGTAGTTGGGAGAACCGCCTGCGCAAACAAACAATACGATGGTGAATTTACACGGACGTTTCGAGTCAACGGAATAGGTACCCGAGTACTATAGCGCTGTCGACGACCATTGTGAAAAGAAACAATTGTGAATTATATTTGAAAATGGTATAATTACAAACTTATCAGACGAACGAATGTTGTGCGCAATATTATTTCATATAAAATCGACTGAACTGTGTATGTCATTCTCCCATAGTGACACAAGACATAAACGGAGGGAAGTAGGTGTTTTGAAAATGTATTATTCCACTCTACCAACTACAACCCCCAGTCTTCTGTCGCAGTACTTACCTATCAGGATTACCTCGCTAGGGCGAAATTGAGCCCTCAGAACCAGCACTTTAATTATGATATAAAGATTTGGAAATTGCTAGATACCTGCACTGGAAGTCCAGATCTGTGGCTGCGTGGAAATCTCGGCGCCATTTCCGAAGTACGGTGAACTAGCTGCGTACGCGCAACGCGAATACACCGCTCCACCCCCTCCTCCTCCGCCACCACTGCAATAACAATATCATTCGTTAGTAAGATTTTAATTAAAATGGTAACTACCTACGGGCTAGTACACCGTAACATTCAACAAACCATTAAGAGACACTTATTTTTTGTCCATTGGAAGTTCTTCGTGGAGCTTCCCTCACTCCGGGGAAGGGCGAAGGGGTATGCCGGACTTCTACCGGCTAAAACCACTGGAGCGGTCATCTTCGGCACCAAAGGGGGGCTCCAGGTCCTCATAAGATCACACTAGAGCTACGGAGGGGATGACTGTAAAATGGTCGGCCCCTAGGAACTTCTCGGGGAGGATTGCAAAGGGGGATCCTTCCTTGTTAAATTACGAATTTTCATAACTGCATATGCTGCAGAGCTTTTCGACAATTTCAGTATGTGTGGGCCCCACTGCAGTTTAGAGTCTAAAGTAATACCTAAAAACACTGCGGTATCAACAAGGTCCAACTCAGTACCATTAATAAATACAGGTTTTTTCATTTCTAACATTAGGTGTAGTGAATCTAATGCATTTCGTTTTTTTCTCATTTAAGAGCAAATTGTTAATATTAAACCAGTGGACCACTCTGGAGATAGCGCCATTTACATCGTCAGTGGACAGATTTTTAAGTCTGAGTTTAAACAAAAGTGAAGTATCATCTGCAAATAGTACTATCTCACAACTCAACTCAACAAAAATGGGCCGAGAATTGAGCCCTGTGGAACTCTCATTGTGACCACAGACCCAGAAGACCTTATTCCGTTAATGTCAACTTTCTGAATCCTATTACTCAAATATGAGACAAGCAGATCCAGTGCAGAGACCAAGAATGTTTCGTGAGGCTATTGAAATTAAAAAAACATCCTAATTTTAATAGAGAAGATGGTTGGCAGTTGCCGCCTGTTTGGAATCCGGTTATTAAAATAATAAAATCCCAAACAAATCCTAAAAACATCAAATACACTATGAGTGATTAGGTACTGCGTGCATCTAAATAATTTGTGATTAGTTTTGTATAAAATAACTTTTTAAATCTGTAACGACGCTTGTCACCTTAATCATCCTGCGACCACGAACCCTGCAAAGTGTTCGAAACGTCAGGAAAAACTAAAATCAATAATACGAGCGATTTAATCCGTTTAAAATTGTTTTATTATAATATGTAATAATCGCGAAAACCTAAGACATTATTAGGCTAGGTACTTTAATTTTTGAAAAATAATTAGGGCTCCGCGCAAAATAATTAAAATCCATGAAATCCAATATACATTCTCCTATGTCAAGTGTCTATGCCGAAGTACTCTAAATGATTTATAATTATCCAATTTTTTTTAAATTAAGCAGCTGGTGAAACCGCGGGTCCCAGCTAGTCTATACTCTATACAAATAAATAAAATTGAAGTGTCTGTTTGTAATGTCAAAATAACAGCTTTTACTAAATGCATATGAAAGTATATACGGGACATATAACAAAAAAACAATTTTTTATTTTTTTGTCTGTCTGTCTGTCTGTTTGTTCCGGGTAATATCTGAAACGGCTGGACCGATTTTGACGGGACTTTCACTGGCAGATGGCTGATGTTATAAGGAATAACTTAGGCTACTTTAATTTAAGAAAAAATAATTAGGGTTCCGCGGAAAAAAATAAAAACCCTTGAAATCCAATATATATATTCTATGTCGTGTCTATGTTGAAGTACTCTAAATTCCTTTTAAATTAAACGCGGGTGAAACCGCGGGTCCCACCTAGTTATACAATAAAATATCTTCCTACCTAGTACAGTACATTATGGTAGGCTAGGTACCTACTGTTTTATATATCTACCTATGAGGTAAATAGTAAATATATAGGGTTCTACAATCATTTAAGGGGGTAATCAGCCGGTTAAGTTTGTCCTTTTTTTAAACAAATTGTAATTTCCGTTTTACTTTTTGTATAAATTAACATATAAAGTTGGTATTCGAGCACAAAAAGAAAAACAATTATTTCAACAGTTTTCAACGAAAATGCACACAAAGAACAGTTCCCGCTGTAATAAAATGGTGGAACAACGCGTCTTGTGATCTAATTCATTTCAATTTCATTTAGTTATTGCAATTATTGGAAATTACGTCCAACACGACGTGTTTTTAATTTTTTTAATAAACATGATCCCTCATTACATGTACATATATAATCGGCCCATCACTGTCCCACTGCTGGGCCTTTTCTCACGATTGGAAAGGTTAGGGTTTAGTCCACCACGCCGGCCTAGTGCGAGTTAGCGGACTAACGTACCGTAGAGAACATTTTGAAGCCTTCTTTTGCTTGCCTTTCGAAGTGTGTAGCTTTTCTTACGATGTTTTCCTTCATCGTTAACGCAAGTGATAGGTTCTCAAACTCTGATCCGCATATGAATCCGAAAAGTCAGAGGTGCAGGCTGGGATCGAACTCCGACCCTCCTGTGTGGAAGGCAAGCGTTCAACCACTAGGCTATCACTAAGCTAGCTAGTACCTATAACGTAGTGATTCTCTCCTGGAAATAAAGTTCATTTGTATGTTCCCACATAAGTACCTGGCAGGTATATAAGTATAGGTATTTCGTCATTTAGCTATTTATGGATATTTGTCGCGTACCTACTGTATTATATTACAGATAAACACCAACACTTATCGTATAATAAGATTATAAATCGATAAAACATTTGAGCAATTAATTTGGACGGATATGTGTCGCGACGATCAGCAAGATTAAGTACCAGAGTACCCACGTACCTACCTGCAGCAATAATCCTGCCAAGGGAACGCACTGCCTGCCCGGCGGCTGGTCGCGTGGGTCGCGGGCGCTACGCGACAGGCCTACATCGCGCAGACGCCGTTCTTAAGCGTCATTTTGGTATTACGTATTTGACGATCAGAATGCCACCACCCCATCTCCTCCTGTGGGTGTCGTAAAAGTCGACTAAGGGATTAGCCGGAGGATGGGCAGCAGCGTCCTTCGAATACACAACTCAACTGCGATCGCCAATCCGTCTGCCAAGCGTGGCGATTATGGCAAAACCCCCCATTGAGCCCACAACACGGCCATATCACTCGTTGTGGTGATCTTTGGGGGAGGCCTGTGTCCAGCAGTGGACTTCATTCGGCCGAAATGATGATGATTTGACGATAGCGATTAAAGCAGGCGAAGATCGCTGACCCACAGTCTGTTGGACGATCAATGACTGACAAATTGCATCCTCGGCTTTCAATTTCAGGCTCTTTTCCACTGGGAGTCCTTAGATGCGCGATAGCTGCCATCGCGTCTGCTGTCGCTGTTTTTGCCTGATACGGGTGCCGGCCCTATATCCGTAGTCGGGCCCCTGAGGGGGCTCTAATAATGTTCTGTGGTTTGTGTAGTCCGCCAACCCGCACTAGGCTAGCGTGATGGACTAAGACCTAACCTTTCTCATCGTGAGAAAAGGCCCGTGCCCAGCAGTGGGACAGTAACGGGCCGATTATGTAAACAATGGTATCGTACCTACAAAGGAATCGAAAAAAACCGTCAGTTGTAATATTTTATTAATATCATCAAAAGAGCAAAAAACCGATGACTAATGATGATAAGTTTTGTCTATTAGATACTTCGGTAGAGTCGGCCGTACATACGTCATTACCTACGTGTACAGGCTTGCTCTACGTCATCCTACCTACAATACTTACCTATAATCTTCTTTTTATACCTTTTTAGGGTTCCAAACGTCCGAGGGAAAAAACGGCGGGGCCCTTATAGGATCATTCGTGTGACTGTCTGTCTGTCCATCTGTCACAGCCTCTGAATCTACTAGATCGTTATTATTATCGTTATTTATTAGATCTTTAGTTGAGTTGAGGGTACACATATGTATTTCTGCGACCCAAACACGGACGTGTAACGCAAATAAATTAATCTAATGTACTCGAAGGACGCTGCTGCCCATCCTCTGGCTAATCCCATAGTCGACTTTTACGACACCCAAGGGATCAGATGGGTTGGTGCTATTCGTAGCCGGCACCACACAGCATCAGTCAATTAAATTAAAATGTCTTACGTAATGATCTGTCCAGCATGACAGCGACAGCGTCCTGGGACACCAACCAGTGTGCAGCAGCCGCTTACATCGTCCACACTAGTATGTACTTAGTGTCTGTCGGCACAGAGTTATGTAAATGCTGGCTGTGCTGCGCCCGCGTGCGAGTGTGGAGCGCTACCCACACGAACCGAGCTCATTTACACACTCGATTGCTTGCTACAATACTTGTAATTACATAGGTACTATCAATCAACACGTAGCTACCCCCCCCTGTCGTAAGTAGGCAATGTGGTACTTAATCGCTTAAAAACACGGACATAACTTGAGATTTTATTCTATCGTTGACCCCCATTAGGATTTCTCGGGTATAGTATACAGACATAAACCTCACATGCACAAATATTTTGGTGCAGAGATCGAACCCGCGACACGTAGCGCATACACCCAATTGCTTACCCACTGTCATGCCAATTTCAGCAATTTATTACTTTTAAAAATTGTTATTGTTATCATTTGTAGCTAAGTATCAGCTAAATCGAAGGAGTTGCCACACAGAGCCATCTGAAGCTACGTGCTGAGCTGATTACTTCTTTCTAACCCATTGATCCCCTTTAGGTATCTACAGGCTGAGTCAATAAACCTACCTACCTAATTGGGGTTACCATCCGTCCGTATTTGACCGGATACGTCCGGACTTTCAGCCTTCAATTCCCTCCGGACTTTGATTTTTGCCTAAGAAAATCAATAAACAAATATTTCATTTTTACATTAATTTACCGATTAACATTTGTGACTAAAATGCTTAGACTAAAAGACTTATTATGAAATTTTTGGAGTTTTTGAAACATGTCATATGTGTCACATATGTATTGAAATCCGGCCATCAGTGCAGTAGTCCACCCGTGCATGTCAAGGAGAGCACAACCGAACACTTACTGTTCATGTGCCTAGTTTACCTATTTTCAGTGTTGACATCGTATGGCCTGTTGTGATGGCGTTGCATTTTATTGTTCTGTACCGCGTCACTTGCCGACTAATTACTCATTGTGTAATACTCCGACACTTATCGAAATTGATGCAACCAATTTGTGGCAACACGCTCGGTCGAGCTATTGCACAAGGGAATAACTGAAACGTGTGCATGTCGGTAGGTATAGGTAGGCACGTGATGCGCCAACTGAAAGCGGCGACACATCGAGACGGACCAGAAGCCCGGGGTAATAGTAACCCGGGGCAATAGTGACGTTGGCGATATTTCGACTGCTGAGGAACGCTAAAGACAAGGTCAAGCGCACGTTACGCTATCTAGTCGGCCGTGTACTGCAAGTGGTTTGGACGCATGTACATCGGATCTCGGTCCCTAGGGAGTCGTAAGGCGTCCGTTGAAAAACTAAGAGAATGAATCGTCTTACAACGGGAGAGATTCAGTGAGTCCATTAGTGAGTCAATCAGCGAGTCCATCAGTGAGTCAATCAGTGAGTCAATCAGTGAGCCAGTGATGAACGTTAATAAAATATAAAGGTAAGATAAAAATACTTTTATTCATTTAAAACCATTCATCATCATCATTTCAGCCAAAAACACGCTCATAGCCAGTTGCACTCACTGATCGGTAAACGATTGGCGAGGTTAAGCAACGCTGGCGCGGTCAGTCTCTGGATGGGTGACCGCATGGTGGTAATTCAGCTGAGCGTCTCCGTGCTTCGGAGGGCACGTTAAATCGTCGGTCCCGGTTGTTGTCATTAGACGGCAGTCGTTAAGCCAAGTCGGAGGCCTTTGGGCGGCTTGAACAACTGTGACACAAGGGTGGCCACTAACCATACGAAATATATATATATATATATATATCGCTATAGTTTCCTTGGAGACTTCTTAATTAGGTGTTTATAGTTTTATCACAATCGGCTATGAAGTAGAAACTGTGGCTGTTGCCCCCGCTCTGTCTGTCCTACACTTACACCGGCTCTGGTAGGTAGGTATTAAACATTTTAGCATCGTTTAAGAATACCAAGTACCAGCGTGTAGATGTTAAGTAGAGCGCAGTGAGGCTAATGGCTCGGAACGTCTCGGAAGTAGGTACACGTTATCGTGAGGCCGCCCGCCCCCCACCGCCCCCCACCGCCCCGCGCCGCCCTCGACCCGCTTGCATTCATTACGCGACTCGAACCAACACCAATGCATCGAAACAAACTCTTCCCGCCACGCACATTCACTAATTATATCGGATATCTATTTTCAATTAAATACTTTCCGCAACCTGCTCCCTGGCGCCGACGTGTTCCTAAAGAGCTTTCGGGCCGTGATTGAGTCACGACTACAGAGACGCATGCCACCGAGATAAACCAAAGACGGAGCGATGGCTATGGAGGGCGACATAAACAGCGGCAGCATTAGGTACTGTAACGCGAGAACGCGGAAGTGGAGCGCCGACTTGTACACGTACGTTCACACCGGCGAGCGACTCACGCTGGCCCACCGACCTCGGCGAGTCGGTGTTCACAATCATATTTCGCACAGCCACCTAGTCAGAAGATAGGTTTTGGTCAACGTTTTCAGTTGTCCACCTGACTTATATTCCAATGATAAAGTTAATTCATCCTTACAAATCTGAAATGACCAGCCAATCGACGTAACATTGTGTCATGTCAGCTATTAATATCTCAGACTTTGTGCCTATTTCATACATCTTCCTTGACCACTTGATACACCCATTCCTTAAGATGGAGCTCCGTATCGATATCTTTGTCTACATACTTCAAGAGATTTGCTAGTTCAGATTAATAATTATAATCGTTCAACGAAAGCTTAAGGTTTGTAGTGTCTCCTAACAATTCTACGAAAGCCGAGTTTTTGATACACTCGTTAAAGGCCACCTACCCCTTTACCAATATTATGAGTAATGTGAGGCTCTCGCACCAGCGCAGTGCTCGGGCCCGCATCCCGGCGCCCCGCAGCCATTAGCGTCGCCAGCGGCGCGCGTGCTGGCTGCGTGACACACGTGCTCAACACGCGAGCCTTCCGCTTCACCGCCGATACCCGAGCGGAGCGACCACCGAGACGGTCCCTCGGGAGCTTGCCGTCGGGCCCTAACGCCGAGCGAGCCACACATACACACACATGCACACCGACGGCCGTTACTTGTGCTGGTGGAGCCCCGCACCGGAACGTGAAGGGCCTGTACAAATAACTCATTTCGAGACACTTAAGCCGTCACTTGACACGAACAAAAAATTATGTGTACCAATTTGGAAACGATCCGAGGACTCTTAAAACGTGTAAAATGGTGTATTAGAATAGAACGGGCACAAAAAGTGTCGCTTCGACAAATATCGCGGCTAGGGCCGAGCGCCGAGCGCCGCGCTCACCTGCGACCTGCGCCTGCGCACCACATAGCATTGCTTACATCATATATATGTTACCTGCGTGGTTTAATTTTGTTTCATCTCTAGCGTATTTAGTCACCATTGCGTAAAACTAAGCACATGTAATTATGTCGTTTACGGAATGGTTTTTTGAATTCGAGTTCCCGGGGATTTGGATATGAGAGTCGGAAGACCAGGGCGAAGGTTATGTCAGTAGAGAGCTCTCAACTTCGAGATTAATGTTCCATGTAATCAGCGTCATAATTATCAGCCAAAGGACGTCCACAGCTGAACAAAGGCCTATAGATTTCCACAATGGTAGTCATTTTTGAAATCCTCTATCACAACAGTGAAGTGTGTTTTAAGGTATATGTATTTCTGCTACATACGCTCCGCTTCATCATCTAGCTGCGTCAACATTTCGAAAGGGTTCGAAAGGTGCATTACACCGGGTACTGCCCAATATCGGGGGACCGAACGAAGAAGTTCAACGTCTCTACGAGGGGGTCATGCGGTCCGTGGCCCTCCACAGGGCGCCTGTATGGTCATCCCGGCTGTCAGGCGTCCAGCGCTGGTGATCAGACACGCTCCCTCCGCCAGAGCGGCGAAAGCGTAACTCAAGGGGTGTTGGACAGGCTAAGGCGGCTAGCTCGCCGGCGCGCACTCAACATGTGGCGACATCGCCTGGACCTGGAGCCCCTTCAGTGCCGATGATGACCACTCCAGTGGTTTTAGGTAGGTAGGAGTCCGGCATGCCTCTTCACCCTAACCCGGGCCGAAGGAAGTTCGTGAAGAATTTCCACAGGACGACCAAACAAAAAAATAAAAATAAAGTCCTGTCGAAATTAGTCAGTAGACCAGTGTGTCTGCCAAGCGTGGTGAGTAATTGCAAGTTTCCCCCTGTGTGGGGGGGGGGGGGCTTGTTCAGCGGTGGACGTCCTTCAGAAAGGATAAATTTATCTAAACTAAGACGTACTTAGATTTAAAATTTGACGAAATCATTTACCTGAGTAGGTACCTTTGAATATCTATACAAATAAATAAAATTGAAGTGTCAGTTTGTAATGTCAAAATAACAGCTTTTTAATAAATGCATATGAAAGTATGTACGTTACATATAACAAAAAAACAATTTAATTTTTTTTTGTCTGTCTGTCTGTCTGTCCGTCTGTCTGTTTGTTCCGGGTAATCTGCGAAACGGCTGAACCGATTTTGACGGGACCTTCACTGGCAGATAGCTGATGTTATAAGGAATAACTTAGGCTACTTTTATTTTAGAAAAATAATTAGGGTTCCTCGAAAATAAAATAAAACCCTTGAAATCCAATATTTTTATTCTATGTCAAGTATCTATGTCGAAGTACTCTAAATTTCTTTTAAATTATACGCGAGTGAAACCGCGGGTCCCAGCTAGTTTTTAATATAAGCTGAGACTAGCTCGCATATTTCACAGGCACCCCGAATGGCCGAGCGGGTCATAATAGCTTAAAACAATTATAGCAATTGAGTAGCCCGGTCAAAGTTACGGTGGTCCAAATAAGGCAACGTCCATAACATTTATATTCATTCTTTTTTCACAAAATCATATTGAAGACATTGAAATGACGGTTGCGGGTGAGTACTTGAATCTAAAGCTTATTTAATTTTAAAATGTTTTTTTCTTCTAAATGTTATGTAGCTATACTTCAGGTTTCACGCCTTTTCAAAATGAAGTGGTCTACTAGGGCAACGTGTCGCGGGTTCGATCCCACACGGAACCAATATTTGTATGACTTACAGATGGTAGACCAAAAGTGTTTCAGTATGTAGTTGGTCGCCGGCACTTCTCCCTGGGACCTACAACTTGGAACCATGCACTTTTATTTCTTGATGTAGGTACCTCTCACGTAAGTTCCTGCACAAGCCTAATCGAAGTAGGTAATAAACAAACTCGTCGACCCTTCTTTTTCGCAGTTCGCTGCGAGACCGCTTCGCCTTGTCAGGGCTCCCCTGCCCGCCACGCTCGGCTCGCCTGATCTCACTTTAGCTGATACTTTCCGATATTTGCAGCTCAGCGTGGGGTTCCATTAATTTACATTTGTTGAAACTCCTTCGCCCCAGGGAAGGGCGAAGGGGTATGACCTCCTGACTCCTACCGGCTAAAACCACTGAAGCAGTCATCTTCGGCACCGAAGGGGGGCTCCAGGTCCTCGTAAGGTCACACTAGAGCCGCCCATTGGTGCCACGCCTTTAGGTACAACTCGAAGGGCATGACTGTAAAGCCGTCACCCCCTCCAGCGGAAGGAAGGTGACTGTAAAGGTGTAAAGGCGACTGGTCGCCCCCTCAGAAACTTCTCGAGGAGGATTGTAAAGGATCCAAGTCTCACTAGTCACTCGTGAGACGCAATCTGAAGACCCAGAGCGTGGATTTTGTCCACGACAATTGGCACCGCTTGCTAGCAAGCCTGATGGTTCCCTCGAAGGACTCCCCGCTGGCCAACACAAGAGTGTCGTCAGTGTAACAGACCAAGCTGACGCCAGCAGGGAGAACGACACGCAGGACCGCGTCGTAGGCGAGGTTCCATAAGAGAGGGCCCAGAACCGACCCCTGGGGAACCCCGCACGTAATCTCAGCCGCTTTACGCTATCGTCTCTGCCCACATAGCGAATGTACACCATGCACACCTCGGAATTATTACTTTTTCTGATCCTAGTAGAACAATTAATGGCACGGTTGGCGTAGTGGACAAGCGATTGGCTTTGTGCACTAATTGTCGCGAGTTCGATCCTCCCAGAACAAAACAAATGCATATTTGTATGATCTAGGTACAGAAAGTTGTTTCGGGTCTGGCTGTTCGTGCATGTGAGATTTATGTCTGTAAACTGTACCCAAGATATACGCGAAAACCTATAAAGCCCTAAATAAGTATATAAATACTATACCTAATACATACAGTGTAGGACATCGAGTATTTAAAACAAAGTAAACAAACAATAATGAATATAAGCTAACAATGTCTTCATTATTGATCTGAATTTATTTCTGGTGTGAGCGAGTTAAGTATTAATAATAAAAATGAACAAAGTGCGTCGCTCGCCGCTGACCACGGTTGGAGGGATTTTCCTTATACTAATTGGTACCAATAAACAAACTCGAATATTGGAGGAAAACGCAAACATGCCTAACGATACTAATTATTTTCAAATAGAATAAGTCAATAATAAAACTGCTGTGCGGCGTACCTACCTACTGCGCATACATGTGTGCCTGAGTGGGAGTGCGTTCGTGTTCACACTCGTGTGAATAGGTATATAAGTATGTGGTGTGAATGTGAAGCAAGAGGAGGGCAAGGGGCGCGGGGGCGGCGCCCACCCGACGCCCTGGACGCGGACGGCACGACCCGACCGCCTGGCGAGACCGCAGCAGCACAACCCGCACTGCTCGCCGGCACGCAGGCGAAGCTTCACCTGCGCCACAAACTCATATCGACCGCCATTGTGCCGGGGCCAGTTCATGAAAAAACGCGTTCAGAAACAGTTTGCAAAGCCTCACAAACCTACACAAAACAAAGAAGGTTGTGTTGTTGACGTATGAGAACAGCCGCAATAGCTAATATGCTATTAAAGTTGTGTCCACATGGGGTCCCGCGCGGCGCTCTTCCGCCCGGGTATACCCGAGCGCGTCACAAAAAATGTTATGGTGTGCAAATAACCGAGAGGTACAGGCCACGGAACGTATTTGCACAACCAATTGACTGCGTTTGGAGGGTTTGTTTGCTTTTGGTTTTAGAGTGATTGCCATAAATTAATCCGAGTGTGCGGATCGACAAACACTATGTTGTTAGTGTGTGGCGGGGGTGCGGGGGGTGCGGGGGGTGCGGGGCGGGCGGCCCGCTCTCACTGGGTTAAGTATCGCGGCGCACAATGCGGCGCAGGAAGTGCACGATAGCGTTACTCATTCGCAGAAACCGCACAACGAAACACACGATCCAGCTATTTGGAATAATAATGGTACACACTGCTCTCGAGCTGCTACCGCGCATGGCCGCTAAGCCGAGCGCAGGGCGACCAACTCTCGTTGAAATATATTACTTAAGTAGGTACGTAAGTAACTACCTACTTTGATGTATCAATGTTTCTGTTGCTTACCTATTTATAATGACTAATTACCCTGCCATGCATTCGCATTCGGAGGAGCATCTGCCGACCACTTGTTCAAAAGTAAGTATAATAATATGATGGCATTTATTAAAGAGCAGAATTGTCCATCTCGCGAATAAAAACTACTAAAAAACTGGGGACATGAATGAGAGAAGCATCGAGGGTCCATAATACCTACATATTATCAAAGTCAAACGAAACTAACAAAACTCGCAGGTTCCAACTGATCCGGAAAGAACGGGACCTCTGGTGATGACAAACCAAAAAACGAAATCAACTTTATACGTTAAAACTTATGTACGTAAAAAGTCAATAGATTTGCCTGTCTAGGTAACTAGGTACCTGCTGGTCAAACCCTAGGCCTGGGACTATAAGGCCTGCTGGCCTAGTCCGGCCAGACAAGACACTCTACGCGATATCGACAAATTAGATTACGTAGGGGAGGCCGGGGGCAAAAGTATCACGGGGTAATAGTAACATTGGCGATATTTCAGTTGCTAAGCAACGCTAAGAGATGTGCAGGCGCAGGGACATACCCCATAAGGTGCTCAATTAAGATAGATGGCGCGACGGCACGGTTGGTGCAGTGGCTGATACAGTCGGCTGCTGCGCACCGGGTTGTGGGTTCGATTCCCGCACGGGACAAATATTTGTACGATCTGCAGGTAGTTGTTCCGGGTCTGGGTGTGTTGTGTATGGAATTTGTGTTTGTAAACGCACCCACGACACAGTGAGAAATCCTAGTGTGGAGGACGATTTAAAAAAAAAGAAAGAATGAGCTCCTAGCCGGCCGAGTGCTCCGAGTGGCGTGGACCTGAAAATCAGATCTCCGTCATTTTGCACATACAAAGTAAGTTTTCGAATTAAATAAAGTGATTATTCATTCGTTCACAAATTCTAAGTAAAATAGTAGCTACTATTTGAATCCATTACATAAATCTTATCAACATTTTAAAATAGTGTTGATAGTTATGATTAATCATCATCATTTCGGCTGAGTAAAGTCCACTGCTGGACACATGCCTCCCTCAAAGATCACCACAACGACTGATATGGGTGTGTTGCCTTTCTTAATTGAACATTTTGAAATATTGTATCTACCATCATTGTCAGATGCAACGTTACAATTGACCCCGCGCCACAAATGACCCCGAGGCTAAAAGTATATAACATTGTTTAGTAGTAGGGCCGTTTGTGCACTACACGGAATCCATAAATTCATGGATGAAGTGGTCCAATCTAACCTCGTATTTATGTCGTTAGGGGCAAGGTTTTCGATTGGCGAAGAAGGCTTAAGAATAAGAATAATTTATTTCGCATGAAAGTACAATTAAATGACAATATAGTCATTTAAATTCCACCATACTCAACCAGAATCTGATATAAAACATTTTGAAACAAAGCATTACTTAGCTGTCAATTAAAATAATCATAATTAATAAAAGTCTGTCACATAGAATCGACAAAAATGACATTTAAATTCATAAAAACCGGACAAGTGCGAGTTGAACTCGCGTGGAAAGGGTTACGAAATAGCTGAATATATTGTCTATTGAAGAACGTTATCGACAAACATGTGCTCCCAAACAATCCAACTGCAAATGTCCTCCTCGTGTCCCTTGGTTTGTTGATACTCTTTGGAATAGAACCACAGTTGTTATGGCGTTACGGTTGCGAACCGGTCATGTTCCATCAAGGAATTTGGAAACGTGATGAAAAAATATTATTGGTGAATCATGTTTTTTTTCTATCATTAATTGTATTATTCATATTATTAATTGTCAAATTTGTGGCATAGTTGATGATGTCCGACATTAATTGATGGAATGCGAACGGAATCGTAGCAGCCGAGAACAGTTTTTCAGAAGTTTAATGTAAGCAGACAAAATATTGGTCTGCTTCAAAGCATTTTGGCTACTCCCAACCCGGAGGCAGCTTTACATATCTATGAAATGTATAAAAAACATGTAATTTTTGTAACAATAGGACTGACATTGAACAGAACGGACAAACTGGATAAAAGTCCTGTAAATGAATAAAGATTAAAAAATAAAACAGTTTATACGGATTATATCGCGTATATTATAGATTTTTGTTTTTCCTGACGCTGATGCTTTGCAGCATTCGTGGTCGCAGGATGACTAAGGTGACAGGCGTCGTTACAGATTTTAAAAAGTTATTTTTATTTTATCTACCGTACAATTTACGTTTCGATGCACGCAGTAATCACTCACAGTGTCTTGATGTTTGTTAGTGCGGTAGCTTGTTTGGGACTTTATTATTTTAATTACTGGTTAATAACCAAAAAATTTCTCGTGTGGTGCCGGCTCAGAATGCCACCACCCCATTTCCTCCCATGGGTGTCGTAAAAGTCGACTAAGGGATTAGCTGGAGGATGGGCAGCAGCGTCCTTCGAGTACATTAACAACTCAACTGCGATCGCCAACCCGCCTGCCAAGCGTGGCGATTATGGCAAAACCCCCCAATGTGCTCACAACACATCCATATCGGTGGTTGTGGTGATCTTTGGGGGAGGCCTGTATCCAGCAGTGGACTTCATTCGGCCGAAAATGATGAAATGATGATAATAACCAAAGCAAAGCATTCGAAACGTCAGGAAAAACAAAAATCTATAATATACGCGATCTAATCCGTTTAAAAGTGTTTTATTATGAGTAATAATCGCGAAAACCTCAGACATTACTATATTAAAAAATAAACTGTAAATGTGTGTATGTACGCACACTATTGAAGGATTTAATACTATGTTATTTTAAGACCATAGACTTCTTATAGGTTTTCCTGTAATCTATACCTATGTAAAGAACTGGGACTTTTTTTTCAAAATTATAGTCTCGGTCGTTTCAGAGATAAGGAGGGGAATAGTCAATTTTCATCTATTTTGTTAAATAACTCGTAAAACTGAATTTACTAAAATTATAAATAAAATATATTTAAGCCTCTTACAAGAAGCCCTCCCATTCTATATGTAACACGGTACTGTTTGCAATTTTTTTTAATTTTTTTTTATAATTTGCAACACAAAATTGACCCTTTTATTCAAAATTAATGTATTAACGTTACAAGTTCGTGGTTGTCGTAGAGCTTCATACGTGGACCAAATTTCAACTTAATCGGTAGCGGCTGTGACAGACGGACAGACAGACAGACACACGGATAATCCTATAAAAATAAAAATAATGAAATTAAAAAGTTCAACATGTAATCATTTTATCAGTTAGAAACTCGGAAATACTGTAATATGCTTCGTCTATTAAAAAGATTTACGTGGCAGTTTTTTAAAAAGATTACCATTCAGGTGTTTAATGGGGCGCCGATGTGGTTATAGATGACCGGCGCCATGCAACATATACTTTTGTGCATCAATACTGTATTTGACTTTCTTACGTATTGTTATGTATAGTCTTATCAACGAACCAACGAATTTAAATGGAAATTCAGTCACAGGTTATACACATAGATATCAGAATATTATGATATCCGACCTATATGAACAATTTTAACTAATAACCAAACTACAGCTTGTTTATGCCTTGAATCATTATTATAATTCTGTGGCAGGTCACACACGAATGGGCCGTAAACGCCACCACACTACAGGCGGCGCAGGCGGCGCGGGCGGTGCGGGCCGCGCGCGACGGTCCAGCGGCGCTGTCGCGTATCGCACCCGTATCGTTATCGCGCGCTACAGCCTACTCATTACCCGCCCACATTGTTATATTTGTCTAAGATGGTAGAGCATGTGTGCAACGGTGTCATTTTATATTCCATAGTTTCATTTGAGATGTCGATATAATATCGAACGTGAACATAAGACAGCGACCACCGTCGCTTGTATTAGTGAACGAACGAGGAGCAGCGCCGGCTCAGCGGTCGCGCGCCCATTCACACGCGACAGAGTGTTGGCACTGACACGGTGACGTCACCCGACACACACCGGACGACTATCCGGTCGATCCTGCTGCGCCAAGCAACACCGCGCTACATACAGCTGGGAGCCACCCACGTGAGTAGCTGCGAGAGCACCATTCGCGACATGCACTGCTATAGAAATACCTGGCGGTGCCCGGTGAGGCGGCGGGGCGAACATTATTTACTCATAGCTTATATATATATATATATATATATATACTAGTGGTATTATAATATCTGTGCTTATAGTCAACATGCTTCTACTTTAACCAATGTAGCTAAAAATATTAATATGCACTAAAGTAGTTGGTAGGTACTTAGTTAGTTAAACAATACTTAATTAAACGATAAATGTATATCACACAATTATAATTTAGATAAAATAATGAGCCAGATGTATCATCATGATGATACACATTCAGAAATTACGGATCTATATTTCCATTGTTTGTAAATTCAATCATTTAAATCGAAGTCAACCAGAATGGAGCCAATAAAAGACTAAACGGTCAGAGAGGGAGATAACGCGGCTCAATGACAATTGAACGGCGAAATAATAAGTGGCAGTTGTAAGTGTAAACATCAGCGTAATGTAAACATGGCGCGACGCGTCGCCTGCGCCTGCGCACCGCGATGCTGACGAGATGCTCTGCTAACGCAATGTTTCACCATGTTTTATAATAATGATCGGTTATAATTGGTTGTTGCGGTATTACAGTTTTATAATTAGCGACCAGGGAGCCCTGACCACAGGACTCGGGTACAGTAGCAGTATCGACCTCGAACGGTTGTCCCTCATTATAACATAGACGCGTGCGGGAATCGAACCCACGACCCGGAGCGCAGCAGCCGACTGTATCAGCCACTGCACCAACCGTGCCGTATAATATATAATCTTTATATATTACTAAATTCCCACCGTTACCGTGCGATTCCCAGCGAATAATCAACCACCCCTCTCCTACCACGCGTGTCGTAAAAGGCGACTAAGGATTGATATGAAGACGATAGCGGCAGCATCCCCTCGTGTGCTAAAAACAGCCTACTGCGATCACCAATCGGTCTGCCAAGCGTGGTGATTATGGATAGTGATGTCCTCCGAGACAACATTATAGCGGTCATGTACAGAAGTGGAACTTTACGGCATTTTTGGCTGATGAGGTGAGCTTTCCACCCCGACATCGTGGGGATATGTACACGCATAATGCCTGTGTCACTCGGATACCTAAGATTTTGACAAGCCTGACCAAAGAACCATGTTACCCGATAGTGAAAACCCCATTCCAATCCGTTCAGTGGCTTTGAAGTCGGGATGATCATTTAAACACGTACGGTAAGATATTCATGCTTCCATCTGTTCGCCTGTCACCACGACGGCTTCGCCTCAGAAACCGTATGGTGTATAATATGGACGGCACGGTTGGTGCAGTGGCTGATACAGTCGACTGCTGCGCTCCGGGTCGTGGGTTCGAACAAATATTTGCATGATCTGCAGGTAGTTGTTCTGGGTCTGGGTGTATTGTATGTGGAATTCATGTCTGTAAACGCACCCACGACACAGGAGAAATCCTAGTGTGGGGTAACGTTTGTTATAAAAATAAAAAAAAAACACTGAAATAAATTCTACCATGATCGTTTCAAATCGAACATTGCCCATAATCTAATTACTTGACAAACTAAGTTCAAAGGTGAAACAACCTTGAGGCTTAGTTATACCATTACCTACAACGCATAGTTATGCGAAAAAAGTTAATGCAAGAGAGCCGGCTGGTAGTTTCAAAGTTCTGAAATAGAACTAGGTACATATGTTTTTAAGAAAAATGCGAACACGTCCACATCCAATTTTCTGTCCACCTTTTTTATAGCCCTAATAAACATAATATTGTGTCTTACTACAAAATGGACCTACGTAGGGGACATTTTCTCTTGGCGATTTTAAGTTTTTAAATGTCACTTAAAACCGGATGATTCTTTTGTTAAACTTAAAATGGCATTTAGGAACAAAGGCAAGCGATTTGGAAGGCCTTTAGACAGCGTTGTACCGCTGGCATTATGTATTTAAATGCAAATAACTAACTTTGGAAGACAAAGAAAAAGTGGCTGCCCTTTGACGGCCGTTACGAAAGTGTACCTTCGCGTAAGGCTGGGGGGTACCGCCCAGCTTCAAGCTCGGGAGCAGACACGTGTGGAATGGTACCGAAACATTGGGAAATTTAGAGCGGGCACGTTTCGGTGCATTACTGCTGTCAAATCCTGGATTTATCAGTATGATCTAGAAACGAAGCGACAGTCGACCGTTTGTCTATTTGAAAATAAACCGCCGCCTACCAAAGTTAGAACTTAAAAGCGCAGACAAGATCATATTTGGCGGGGTATCAGTACTATTAAGAATTCAAAATGCGTGCTAGTACAGAAGTTTTTACTAGTGTAAGCAATAAGCGACCAAACTCAGGCCTCCATGGATTGCTACTTCGTCACGATAACGCGCCCACCGCAATTGTTGTTCTTTCTGGTCATACTTTCAAGTCATGCTTCGACTACACTGTTATAAATGAATTGTATAAATAAATTGTTCATCATTCCTAATTTGGCAAAGGGCAAATTTTATTGCTCCATTCCAAAAAAAAAACGCAGTAGGAATCAGTTTTCATCGACCAAAGATGCCCATAGCTACATTCGAACAGCCAATACCTACATGAGGTGTAGAGTGGACGATTTTTTTTTGAAAATTGGTTAAGATGCATATACCGGTACGATAAAATATGTAATAATAAAATTATAAGCAGTAAAACATATATTTTTAGCAAATAAATCCAGTTCTCCCACGTGCCTATGTTGGCAACGGGGCTTCGGTAAAGTAGTCAATGAAATCCAATTTCTGAAGAGCTCTCTAATGATACCAAAAGCTTATCCAAGTTGAGATAGGCGGAAATAATTTATTTTACTGTGCTGGAGTAATTGAGCTGGAGTCGTTTCTAGCACCAAATTGTACAGTATACTATAAACACATACCGAAACCATATTCATACCTACATATTATGCCACATATGTATCTTAGTATGTAGTAACGTAACGGCCGGTGCCCATGAGCGGGCCTCATTCGCATTTGTCTAGTTTTCAGATAATGTAATTGTGTTGTATCCAAATACATTACCATGAGCATACTTGTAGGTACAATATAGGGTTAACGCTGGTATACTCGAAAGCGTCCCAAACGTCCCAACACTCGTCGGTAAGATTTCTCTTTTATTTTTTATGGGAGCATGTTTTTGTTGATATATTGCACAATTTAAATAGCATATGTGATTGGAAAAGATAATTTTTGAAAGTGTGCTCTACAGTTTTTTTTTTTGTTAATTTTGTTACTAATAGTCGAATTCGGTCAAGTGGGAAGCAGGCCCAATAAGTATCATATGCAAAACACTAACACTAGTTCCCATAGCACGTTGTGTTGCATAACTTGTCATGGTTATATTATACAGTGTTGGGACGCACATTTTATAGTTCGTATTTGTTTTGCATATGATACTTATTGGGCCTGCTTCCCACTTGACCGAATTCGACTTAAAGATAAACTATTCTAACTGGTAACTGGGACATTTTTCTACCTTGTATGACAGAAAATTCTAATGAAAGCTAGGTACGAATATAATCGGAATTACTGTAAATAAAAAGCCTTGGCTAGGACTTGACAATCACTCTTGTGGGTTAGGGGCAATTTCGTTATTAGTAACGGAGCCCCAGAGTATAGAGGCCAGCCAACTTCTTTGGAAAGGGGGGTGATTGGTGATGATCTTGCTTTTTTTTTTGATGATTCTCGATTGATCCCAAACAATGAGACTAGCTTCATCATGGTCAATAAAAGGCAAATATTCCAATGATCTCGCAATACTGGCTGGAGGCCTCTTTTGACTTCGCCAGTAACGACCGCTTAAGCAACCACATTTCCCAGAAATATAAGATAAGCGAGAAGCCCAACAGATCTCTCCATGATCCACAGGGTGAAACCCGACAGTGGTTACCGAACAGGAGAAGCACATTGAATATTAATGCCCAAGTTGAGAGGTCTTCACTAGGCCATTAATGTTTGCATTTAACGCTACTTTACACTTGAATCTCATTGTATAAGATAGATGAAACCTTACATTTTATGGATGTACTGAAACTTGATCCTCATTGATCATCGATTTTTGATAATTTGCCTGCTAAGTACACTAAAGTGACAACTTCGTAGCAAATTGCTATGTATCTCATACTTTACGCATTCATTTTTTTAATCTGATAAATGTAGTTTTGTTTTTATTTACGCCTGATTTATTTTTGTTTACACGCATGTTTGTCTTCGATATTTGGATCAAATATGGCGGTAAGCGGTTCACTGTTATTGAACGAGTCCAGAATATTTTGAATCAAATATAGAACTTATACAGGTTATTGCTATAATACAAAGAAAATGTCAACTTTTGCGAGTTAAATAAGCGCGTAATTTATTTATGTAAGCGAATTTGGGCATTTTCACATACATTGAGAACAAGTTTTTGGTAAGTGAAAGTGCTATTGGTATGCCGTGTGGTGCCGGCTCAGCATACCACCACTCCATCTTCTCCCGTGGGTGTTGTAAAAGTCGACTAAGGGATTAGCCGAAGGATGGGCAGCAGCGTCCTTCGAGTATATTAATAACTTAACTGCGATCGCCAACCCGTCTGCCAAGCGTGGCGATTATGGCAAGACCCACCAATGAGCCCACAGCGCACCCATATCGGCCGTTGTGGTGATCTTTGGGGGAGGCCTGTGTTCAGCAGTGAACATCATTCAGCTGAAATGATGAAGTGAAAGTGCTGGCTTACAACTTTCGATAGTGTTTACTTTGGAGGGATTATCCCAAAAAATTGCAACAGCATGGACGTCTATTGACATTGATGATTCCCAAAAAATGAGATTTGACTTCATCATGGCCGATAATAAACTAATATTCCAATGAACTCTCCAATGATCCATAGGGTGAAAACAGGCAGTGATCACCAGATGATAAGAAGCACATTGAATATTAGGCTCCAAGATGAAATGTCTCGACTGTTAAAATCTACGTTCAGGCCCTCTAAGAGAGCTTTCAACTTGAAACTCCAAAACTGCTTCGAGTGCCTAGAATCATGCATATCTGTGAAGTTGTGGACGACATAAATGATAGGTTTGTAAAAACTGTCCAAACGATTCAGTTTAAGTTATTTCAAACGTAAGATTTCGGTCTACCTTTACCTACTGTGAAGGTAGACCGAAATATTCTCCAATCACACTCTCAACCTCATGGCAGAAAGACGTGCCGTGACGTTGCATTCCTCCGAAGATGCTGAAACATCTGGTATGCTTTTTTCTGATCAATAGACGAATATGGAAATCATTGCGTCACAATATTCGTACTTTTAATACCACCGATTTTAAAGAAACGATTGAGTGGATCATGGGCTCTGAAATATTTGCAAGAGACGTCAATTTGGCAAAGTCACTAGTCAGATTATGCAGCTGAAGACAGAGGACGGCAGCGCACCATCGACTAAGCCAGAGGTTTAGAGAGAGGTCGAAAAGTTCTACCGACAGTTAACAAAGCGCCAGTGGAAGAAATATAAACCCATCTCGCCTCTGAGCCATGTCTATATGCTGTATTCATCACCATGTCTCGAGCACAGGTTTGAGACCCTCCAGCCTCCTGATTAATCCTGTTTTGGTACCGTCGGCAACTTCCATAAGCTGGAGCAAGTTAGCAATACAGAATACCTAGGAGTATACTCTGCTACCATGCATAGTGTTTGTGGACTATGAGAAAGGAAGAACAACATCAGATAGTTCGCAAGACGCAATTCAAGCAATCGATTTTGACAAAATCGGAAACACACAAACCCAGAGGACACTATAAAAAGTTTTAAAACTAAACTAAAAGCTGGGTATCACCTATACCTAGGTTAAAAAAAATTACAGTATTTACTTATTTTGATATTTAGATTGTCTGGGAGTAGGTAACTGAGAGTCGCTGGGAGTCGTTGGATGCGGACGGCATGTGACAGCTCGTTGTGGAAATCTAAGGGGGGGCCTTTGGTCAGCAGTGGACGACCTTTGGCTCACATAATGATGAGCTAACTGAGAATAATCTCGGGGAATTACTACTTATTTAGTTATTCATATTCGAATTTTAAAACTTCTCTGTGAACAAGTTTCATTTGTTGATGTCTCCGACACGCTGAGGCATCGCCTTGTAATTGCAACAAATTCTACTCATGAAGTTGTAAATAAATTAACAGCAGTTAGTGGCGACCGCAGCTCCGTAGCCGCGGCCCTATCGCCCTCGCCACACGACGCCAACTGTGTGCACCACCATACTATCATTTCGTTTAAAATAATCGACATGAACCGGTGCGGAACACCGCGCGCTCGGCGCTAGTGGTCGCCTCACCAACCGAACTCACCGAATTGACTTCAAACTGTTGAACGTTATCGCGCCCAACGAGTAGATACGACACGTGCTGAACTAAAAGATGACAATATTCAAAGGAATTTTCTACGTTATTGAATGCGGAGGTAGGTTTTGTACCGTTAAATTATATTCAAATCAAATTCCCGGAAGTCACTGACAATAATTTCTGACGGACTGATTGATTAATTGATTCTATTATGAATTGAATACGAATGAAAAGCGATCGAAGCTGAAATGAATACTCGCAGTAGGTTTCCAACTCGGTTAATATGTTTTATTAATATTGGTATGCCCATGAGAACAAGCTGTTTGGGTAACAAAAATAAACCGGAGTACCAGCGAGTGTTGGGTTTCATACAACACTGAACACCGCGGTACCGCGACCATAGATTCGCTGGCTAAGTCGAGCTGGTCGCTTTCCGTCCGCAGTGGACACCACTCCCGCGGGCAGAACGCTCAGTGAGCACAACTTCGCCGGTCCTCACATTCCTCCGAATTTATTTATTTCCAAGCATTAACATTAAAGTTAGTAAATGAATTTGTACGTTGTTTGTGGAAAGCTTGTCGACGAATTTTGTCATTCGCGTTGTATGTATCACTTGTAGTATATATCCACAGATAAACAATTATGTTTATAATACAAAGAGAACTGTAATGACGCTGTTTTCGGGAAAAAAATGATGTTGATGCCTTTGCTTCTATAGGACTCATTAATTAATGCTTGAAAATCTTTTACCTACAAAACATTTATCTTACCCTAGCTTGGCGACTGCTTCTCCAAGTTATTAATTGATATTTGCGTGCCTATCTACTACCTACCGTCCCCTCTCGTCTTCCGTTGGCTATAGACAACCTGGAGTTTAATTTGTCTCCTATTACTTCTGTTAATTTTTTATGTTTTCAGGGTTCCGAACGTCCGAAGGAAAAACGGCGGCACCCTTATAGAATCACTCGTGTGTCTGTCTGTCTGTCTGTGTCTGTCTGTCTGTCCGTCTATCATAACCAATTTGCTCCGAATCTACTGGACCGATTAAGTTGAGGTTTGGTACACATATGGGTTCTGCGACCCAAACACGTCTGTGCAACGTAAATAAATGAATTTTGAATATGGTACATATATAAAGTGACCCACTTTTGGGGGGCAATAGTTTTACAAATTTCACCATGTAGTTGCGAGGGTCTCAAATGTATTTATTTTATAATTTTAAAATATATTGTTTTGAAGTTATTTAAGAAAATAGACGAAACATTACCATCCACCCTTATCTTCGAAACCACTGAGCCTAAAATTTGAAAAACATATTGATAAATGTTCTTTACCTACCTATAGATTACATGAAAGTCTATAAGAAGACTATGATCTCAAAATAAGATGGTAAATCTTTCAATATTGTGCGTACAAACATACGTTTGCGATTGCAATGTATGGGAAAACATGTTTTTCAACTACGATGTTAAGTTTGTTCTTGAGATAAGATAATGATGAGACAAGACTCAATTCAACAATAGACAATATTAAATTCAGCAATTTCGGAACCCTCTCCTCGCGAGTTTAACTCGCACTTGTCCGGTTTTTTTGTTGCTAATTTGTATAGGTAAAGTAAGTCGTTTCCTCGTGACACACAATTTTATTGTATGGTATTTTTTTTGGGGTCACATTATATGTAAATACTGAAATGCAGGGACTTGGAGCGGTTGGCATTGTGTTGGACTGGTCCGCACCTAAAAGGGATTCCGTCTTAGATAAGTTCCAAAATCCCTTACCATCAACTAGCTGGCTTCACTGAAGTGTATATCTTTGGCACGTGCCTGCGTGTTCCTCCAGCAGTTCGGAATGCATGCTCGTGTCGCAACAGCGCCGCGCGGCACGTACGGCCGGCACGTGACGCGCACGTGACGCGCACGTGACGCGGACGTGCCCGTGAGCACAACAAACGACAGCCGCTACACCACTACTCCGCCACAGCGCCGGCCATTCATTCGCGTCACTAACTACTTCGCTGTTTCCCAAACGTCCACTACAGAAACCGACCTTGTACCTACAAGCCTCAAGACCGTTCTTGTGGTACCTACTTAACACGCTATTAATACGTTCTCTTAGTCCTTATGGGTGAAGGTACCCGCCATGAATCAAACGGCCCAGATGTCCGCACGCAGAATCAGTCGTGGGATTGACCAACCAGAGACATGGTAGTATTAATCAATGAAAAAAATCATGTAACTTGTATTTGGCTACATGCTGATTAAGTCAAAAATTCGTAAATGCTACTTCTGAGAATGTATTTTCTTATCAAGTGGCATCTGAAACGGACACGGCAAATGCCCTAGAAGTGACAGTGAACAATCTGTCCAAATATGAGAAAATTCATCATGTTGTGAAGACCAAGCCTGAGGGTTCCACGGAGACTTAAGAGTTTACTTTCAGATCACATCTTAGTAATGGATCGTACCTACAAAGAACAACACAAAAATAAAGAGCTATCTATCATCCTAAACAAGAAGGCGTGTGGTAGAACCATGTAGAGTCAACCCTACATCTAGTTACACCACTACACATAGCTACAAGCCAACTTTTGTTTTCGCTCGTTACTGCAGGGGCTGCAGACACTCAGGTTTGGTTCAGCCAGTCACAGGTGTTGTCTCATTACGAGCAAAAGCGAACGTTATTTTACCCTGTCCTTGGAGTCAACATTAATAATGCAGTAACAACAAGCTGCCATGTGGTGTCCGGATTAACTATATAGCACCACTCCATCTCCTCCCGTGGATGTCGTGAAAGGCGACTAAGGGAATCTAAACCAGAGGGATGGGCAGCAGCGTCCCTTCTGTGAACCGGTAGGTATAGATAGATTTTCACAACTGTGTTCAGCAGTGGACGTATGAATGGCCGACATGATGATGAACAACAAGGTAACCGGTACAAACAACAACAACTTGACAAGCCCGCGCTGCCGTCGGCTCAGCAGCCAGACACGTTCCTGGCATTATTATTCTAGTTTATAAAAGATAAGTACTTTTGCTTAAATGAACAAAATCGAGTCCTTAATAGCATTCAGGTTCTGCTTGACGTGCAGGCTGCGCTACACACAACGAGTCGACACCTTACAGATGGAGGAGGCCACTTATTCTTTTCACATAGATACCTAAGTTAAGTCCATAAAAGGTTCTAAGGCTAACAGCCCATTTTCATAATATTGATATAGGTATAGGCCTTGCCGTGACACCGGCACAGGAGTGTTGTGCTTGGCAAAGACGGTCTCTAAATAGGTACGGACCACAAAAGTGACATGTGTGAACATACTATTTTCAGAGCGATATAAATACCTACAGGGTCGATTTAAAAACATTTTTAATGACGTTGGCGTTGGTGAACGTTGCCCCACACTAGGATTTCTCCTGTGTTGTGGGTGCGTTTACAGACACGAATTTCAGACACAAATTTCACACACAATACATCCAGACCCGGAACAACTACCTGCAGATCATACAAATATTTGTTCCGTGCGGGAATCGAACCCACGACCCAGAGCGCAGCAGCCGACTGTATCAACCACTGCAACAACCGGGCCGTTGATGTTCTCCGAGTAACTAATTGCCGGACAAAGAGACGCACTAAAACTGTGTGTCAGTACTTAGGCACGTGAGCTTGATGGTACAGAAACAATGACGTCATCACCTATTAAACAGATTTTGAGTGAACATTACTTGCCTACACACACACACACAGGTAGTACTTACTGACGGCCGCCATCACTACATGACAAGTCTGCGTCTGCTGCGCTTGCTCTAAGTATACCTATGCCTAGATGAATATATCTCATTCCAAGAAATACGTTTGCTGGGAACTTTGAATGGTGTTGAATAATACTATAGTCAGTACTATGTTTACCACACCTTGTAGGTTGGTACGTACCTACCTACCTATCGTCCACATCTTATACAGACAATGAAATTATGAAAAATATCAATTAATTAAACTAATTGCAGATGTATAACCTGTCAGCTAACTAAAGTTGTTGACATGGATCTCACTCGGAAAATTTCGAATTGTCTTGTTGTTTCTTACTTTTGCCTATTTACAAAAAAATACTTGATAACTCAATGGGTGAACTAAAAATAAAATGTAAGAGAGTTGATGTTTGACGTAGCTACGTCAACTAATGTGTAGCGCCATTAGCTGCGGTCGCGCGTCACCTGCCTGCGCCCGCGCATGCTACTCTACATCTAACAAAAGTATTTAATAATGATTTCAATGTCGAGATTTATAGTTACACCTGAATAAAATATAAATGTCAATTGTCGTCGGACAAAGGCGGGCGAAGTTATACAGCGCCGACAAGCGGACAGTTCGGTACTCACCCGTCGACGTGGTGGTGGTGCTCGTGCGAGTAGGGCGGCGGCGCCGGCGCGGGCGCGTAGGGCTCGTAGTGCCCGCGGAAGTCCTCGCGCCGCTCGGGCGACGGGCTGAGCTCGGGGCTGCCGCGCCGCAGGTAGGCGCCGTCCGTGGAGCCGGGGCCCGGCTTGAACACCTCCTCGAGGTGCGCGTAGGCCTGCATGTCGCGCGCGTGTGCCGGCCGCAGCTCCTGGTAGCTGCGCGAGCGGGACGGCGACAGCGCGCCCGGCTGGGCGTAGCCGAACGGCGGCAGGGGGGGCGGGCTCTCCGCGTCGCCGCCGCCGCCCTCCGCGCCGCACTCCGCGCCGCCCTCCGCGCCGCACTCCGCGCCGCACTCCGCGCCGCACTCCGCCTCGCCGTCTGCGCACACGCACACCCGCTGTAGCGGCCCCGCACACATGCGCGGCGATCGGCGAGCCCATTGGCGCTCGCCGACGCCGCCGCTTTGTTTGTGATCATCCAAATAGATAGAGAGCGGCCCTCGTCCGCCCCGCTCCTCGCGCTACTGCTACATAATGACACAACGCAGCACAATAAACCGTGTGGAGCCCGCACTATCTGTGCGTTCGTTAATGTCATACGTATACCTATTAACTTCCTGCGAGTGGTTCGGTGTTACAACATTGCACGAGGGTATCCTATCGCTCATTTAGAATCTCGTCACCTCATCGACTGTCTGCCATATGGTCATTAGTCCGTCATCTGCTATAACAGTGTACCTCGTACCTACCCACAAGTAAATGTCTAATTCAGAGTAAACATCTAATAACATAGGTTATACGTTTTTTGTTAAACGTGCCCACGATGACGGACAGACAATACTTGATCTAACAAGTGATTAGTTAATAGCATCAACATCGTTAACATTGATTTATAACAACAAACTGCACCTATCTAATCATGCACTACACGGTGAACAGTTTGTAAGCGAGTATGTAGGTTTGTTGTACACATTTATCTGAACGTGATAAGTTTCATTCATTCGCAATCGCTGGACTAACCATAATTGATAAGGCGACTGAAACAATATGCGCGGGCACCTACATCTTCCTGTATTTATCAACAAATAGGTATTCATTCAAAATAGATTGGATATCTACATACTAAGCTGCTATTTAGCTATCAACAATACAGTTTCGGAACATATAAATATAATTTTGTTACTGAAACGCGAGTACCTAACAACAACTAGCTAAGCCTATATTGCTACAAATGCATGCTTTGTACTCACGTTTGTTTATAAAGTACAGCACAGGCCCAGTACGCTGTACGCACGACACGGCAAGCACGACGTGGGTACACACGGAGGGTAGCTTATAATAAATATTGATGTTTACTTGATTGGCAGCGAAATCTCACTGAACCAAACGCTCACCTTTCAAGCAATTGTTGTTGACCTCTGCGAAGAGTGCGTCCAACTCGAACGATTCTGTCTTATGCCACGCGTTAGGCCATGTTTCGTGCAGCATGCTGGGTTTGTTCACTCATTCACTATTTCCTAACGACCGGAGCGTGTCGTGACGTGCGATCGCGTCGCTAGCAGAGCGCTGACTGGCGCCGCGGCCGGCCCGCGGGGAGCGCTCGCGCATCATCCCCGCCACGCGCCCCCACGCGCCCCCACGCTCCCCCACGCTCCCCCACACTCCCCTACGCTGAGCCCGCCCCTTTATATTTTTTCACTATTTTTGGGATTGGGAGTGTCCGTTTGAATTAACGGGCTCTCTACCTTACCTACGACACTATCGAATCAAGTGCGTGTACCGCAATGAGGCGGAGGTATCTATGTAGGTATAGGTACGTACCTACCTAGGTACGTCTCCTGCAGATATTAATGAGTAAACAAACACATTTACTTTCATACCACTTCATTACAAGAAGGTAATTATTATTTATGTAGCACTATGGCCGGATCAACACACGCGTTAACTAATTAACTTTTGTTTAGCTAAGTATTCAAATTATTTTTCCTAATAGGTACTTACCTAGTTTATTATTAACAACAAAATTTTTGGAGGACTAGCCTTCAGCATCTTTAAACCTGATAATAAGATAAATAAGTTGAAATAAAAATTTAAACAGGCTGCGTTCGTTTCGCTTCATTTATAGTTAGATTTAATCTAGGTAGGTAATAGGTACAAAGATATCTACTTAACTATACATTTTAGGAAAGCTATCCTTTTCATTTAAAAGCATCACGAGAAGATATTGGTATCCTCCTAGCTATAGTGCGACATGGGTCCTGCGGCCCTGGCAGGTGGCTGGGTCGTGCACTGCGACCAGCTGATGGCGGGGCCGGCGCGGCGCTATCGCGGCGCGAGATAAGCCGCTATCAGCACGTGCGCAGCCGCGCCGCCTCCGCTATCTGCACATCTCCCGACCTACGCTACCTATCTGAGCCGGGCCGGTCGCGCCGTGCAAGGCCCTCCTAATCTACCTTTACGCTTGGTAACTTCTCCTAAACTCGTGAACAAGTCGTAAATAAGCAAACCTACCTATCGGTTTACTAGGTGTTGACGGCTATAGTTTTATGAGTAGCTCGAGTAGAATTGAGTGAACGCGTTTCATGTTGCATTCATAAAGATGTTCACGGTGAACATGTGCGCGCGCACAAATCACAGCAACATTATGGTCTCCCGGGAATCAATAAATTGTGTATCGTATTGGCGGTAAAAGTGCTGTAAATCGCGACGATGCCAGTTTTTCATCGTTCCGGGTATCCGCATGATGCGCGTGAAAAAAAGTGTTGTGACAGGGCTGGCCGGGCTCCCCGCGGCGCGAGCGCTCCACCCAGACATAAGTAAACAACTCATAACGAGCTATCATCGTTAACTGATTTACAGCCGCGTGTTGGGGCTTGTTGCACGGCCACCATTGTTGTCAAACATTATCTGCGCTGGACACACAGCCGGCCTCGCCGTACACGACTGTCACATGTGTTGCCTACCTCCGCAGACTTGCGCGGCTGCGTGGCCACTGACACGTTTGGCGGCACTACAAACAATTATGCTCATTTTATACGTTGTTAGCACTACGGTTGCAGATTGGAAAACCGGAATATATGGACAAAATTTAAAAACGCCTGCAAGAAATAGGTAAATATTATATAGATAGTTAAAATCTTTGGATCTTTTAGGAGTAGGTATTAGAAATTACTTGAAATTTAGACATTTTAAACGTCACGAAAACAAAGTCAGCACCGCTCAGAGTCGCAGCAGTTTATTCATATGAAGAAAGTTCACGACAGAGTTCACAAACAGTACAACTACAGTAGCAGAAGGAGCTTTTTTGTATTGAATAAGAAAGATAACGACAGCGGTAGCCGGGGGGGGGGGGGGGGGGGGCGTGTGGAAGCATACGATAGCGGAGTGAACGACATGCACTGCGCGTCGACGTAAATGTATAACTTTCTGTTGTCTCAAATTATTAAGGTCTACTATTAACCTAGACATAGAGTATAGTAACATATATACATCAATGAACCTAGATGTTACACGTCCTCGCGGCATCCAGTATAACAATAAGTCATATCATTTTTATATTCTGATTTATAATATTTTATGTAAAGATATTTAGCTATGATTATTTGGTGTTACTGTTTTTATTGTATTTGATTATGGTGGCAGCTCTGGATTCTTAAGGAGGATATAAAATGAAACCGAAGCGGGGGTGGACACAAATTCTGAGGGCCAATTCTCGTAATTAATTCACACTTTGACTGAAACTTGACCGAACTGAGATTAAATTATGAATTGATCGAAAATATGGTATTCTTCTCAGATATCTTAAAGTTCAGTTAGATTTCAGTATAACCTCGATCTAGTCTCATTTCGATCTCAATTTTGACGTTTATTTAATGAAAATTTTGTACATGTGACAGTTCGAAATTTTAACAGAATACCGTTTTGACTTCGATCTACTTTCGATCCATTTTCGATCTCATAATCTCAGCACTGTGTAAGTTCACGTTTGACGTTGTTTGTTAGTTTACGAGAATACCATTTGTGACATTTTTGATCCTGAGACTAGATCGGAACTATATTTTGAACATTATTAAAATACAAGAATTGGCCTTCAGTTCTCTGCAAAGCTACACTAAACATTGTTACTGCATCTGTGATTGCCTAATTTATTACTATCGCGTACATCTGTCACGATCTCCTTAAAAATTTAAAATAAGTTTTATAATTAATAATGTTAAGATAATTGCCATGATGTCAATTTTATTAACAAAAATCATACGATTTTTATTTAAAGGTAATATTATTTGTCCCGACAACGATCCCAAAATCCCGACATTTTGAAATTTCGCCCAGATATTGTACTTACTCTTCCCATCTGGCTAGGATAGGATCTAGCCTCTGTTACTGTAGCTGGGTAAGTAGGTGCTATCTACTTATCTATTGTTTATGTAAGTATGTAGATAGGGCCCCCCACCCCCTCGGGTGCCGAAGATGAGCGCCGCAGTGGTTTTAGCCGGTAGGAGTCCGGCATGCCCCTTCATCCTTCCCCGAGGCGGAGGAAGTTCATGAAGAATTTCCACTGGGCCCAATAAAAATCTGATAGGTACCTATATTTGGATTAAGATTGTAGGATTTACTCAGTACCTAGGAACATGGAGTTATAGCTAGTGTTGTCAGTAAGCCATTTATCTGGGCTTAACATAAAACAAATAGGGATTAAATATGTTTTATATTCGGAACAACGAAACATTCTAGGATTTCATTAGGTAGGCATCTAGGTAGGGATGTCATTTTCTATTATTTTTAAGGTGCAACTAGGTATGGCGTGCGGGCGAGCAACAACCACCAGCAGGTCGGGACTGTATTCTTTGACGTTTGATTTATTAAGTACCTATCTACGTCTCAATCAAATATAAAGTACCGTCTAGGTACCTAAGTATTCGACGTATACGTACCTGCCAGGTTATATTTTTCGACTGGTACTATCTAATATTCACACGTAACTTAAAGCACCATCTGGCACAGAATAAAATAATCAATGAAAGACAAATGGATGCGTGCGGCGTCCGAACTGCTGACCGCTCACCAGCAGTAAGTCGGGACATGTCCACAGACCGGTGCAAATAGTGACGTCACTCGCATTGGACATTTTTGTTTAAATTATGGTTTTTGTATATTTAGAGTCGGTAGGTCCTACCGAGCTGCCTAGGTACCTAGTGAATGGTTCATCAGGTATTAAATGTAACGTCTAATTGCGAAAGCCACGATGGAATTGGCACTAATAATAAATTGTTATTGTATAAATAATTTGTGCCGACTTCCGGGATGTCAAATGATCACAGTCATAGCCTGTGAAAGTGAATGGTTGTGTGCTAACAGCCTCGGCTGTATTGTTTGTGGTGAGCGCTCGGCGGCTCCCGGTAGCGCTAACGACTTGTTCGCGGAAGGGCCGCGCGGCGTGGGAGCGGGCCCTACCAGCCGACCTCATTATAATTATGTATTTACTCAACATAACTATTCTGGTTTTTTGTCAAATTACCGATAACAACGTTTAAATCTGAATCTACGTAAGCAATATGTAGGTATGAACCTTCTTACCTGTAGGTAGGTACTGTGGGTTCCTAAGTGGCTACATAATACGTAGCTCTACTGCTACGATATTAATATTATAGTTAGGAACCTATTTTCAAAGGGAAGGTGGGTAAATATTTCCACATTTAGGTAGATTATTTGTGATTACCTAAGTACTTATTTTTCAGTTATGGCACGTTGGTAATTGAAACACATCGAGCATGATATGGATACAAATGTAAATAAACTAGCTGCAGGTAGGTAGGTACCTACTGTAGGCACCTAGGTACCTGGTGTTCGCCAGAATTCTCGTAACTGCCATAACGTCATATTTGTCCACCTATCCTACTATAATAATACCTAGGTACCTATCTACCACTGGTAATATTGATGTTCGTTTATGATTCCATACCTATAGGTTTGTTTGTTCTATTTGCGTTTGATTACCTATTAGCATAACTAGCGCTGCTGGCGTACCTAAACGTACCTAAGTACCTACTTATAGGTACCTAATAAAAATACATATCTGCCTATAGGTACAGGTATATATATAGGTATATAGCAAATAGTTCAAGCGGGACTTAAGTACTATTAAGTAGCGTTTCAGTATTCGGCCGTTAGTCGGATAAAATGGACCAGCCCATGCCCACTGGCCCAATTTATGAAATGGACTGGACCAATTTATCATAATGTCAACTTATTTCAATGCGAAAACGAGATCACTGTTTGTTGTTTACAAATTCTATTGTCTTAACAGATGGCAGATAAAAAGGATTATACAAATAATGGAAGCGAAGACTTGGGTACACAGGCTGTCAAATATCATAAGAACGAAAAAATGTATAAAAAAGTGTGCAAGACCGCAAAAACTACCAACAGCCATTTGGATGGAGAAGATTTAGTAGACGCGGTACCTACAAGTAAATAAAGGACGTATTCAATCCATAATTAGAAAAAAAAAAAGGTTTTTTTTTTTTTTTTATAAAAACTTTGCCCCACATATAGGATTTCTCGTGTCGTGGGTGCGTTTACAAACACAAATTCCACACACAATACACCCAGACCCGGAACAACTACCTGCAGATCATACAAATATTTGTTCCGTACGGGGATCAAACCCGCGACCCGGTGCGCAGCAGCCGACTGTATCAGCCACTGCACCAACCGTGCCGTCATACATGTACTGATAATAGAACAAATTAGATCACAAGTCTAGTCCAAAACGCATAGAAAAGATTACTTTAATTAGCTGGCGGGAGTCAACGGGCACTATATCGGGGATAAACGACGTATAAAAGTAATTGTTTATTAGACGAGGTATAGAAATAATTGCTTTCTTTACGGATATTGTATGTAGAATATGGCCATAACTAGGAAAACATCAGACTACATCAAAAAGTCTACTAGACTGTGGCGGTCCAAACCGGATATATTTTTGTCTTTTTTTTTTATAGACCTTGCCCGCACACTATTATTTCTCCTGTGTCGTGGATGCGCTTACAGACATGAATTCCACATACAGTTTAAGTTATGGCCATAACACCCCATGGATTTGATAAAAATGTATGATAAAAATGAACAATAATTACTTAGATCAACACGGGATTGTCGATTTAAATCTTTGGATGCAAGATGATAACTGGATTCATCATTTCATCATTTCGGCCGAATGAAGTCCACTGTTGGACACAGGCCTCCCCCAAAGATCATCACAACCACCGATATGGATGTGTTTTGAGCTCATTGGGGGGTTTTGCCATAATCGCCACGCTTGGCAGGCGAGTTGGCGATCGCAGTTGAGTTGTTAATGTACTCGAAGGACGCTGCTGCCCATCCTCCGACTAATCCCTTAGTCGACTTTTACGACACCCATGGGAGGAGATGGGGTGGTGGCATTCTGAGCCGGCACCACACGGCAAGGCACCACACGGACTGGATTATAAAGGACAAAATCAAAGTCCTGATAAAGTTATATCAACCTATTGGAGACTATTCAACAGAACTTTAACGAGAGGAAACAACTTGATGGAATCAGCTACACGAAGTACAAGCAAATGGAAAAAAATCGTTTGGTACAGTTCATGAGCAAAATTGGACTTCTTGGGTGGAAGTCCTGGTGACCTGAGATGCAGGCTTTAGCCTAGTTTAGGCACCAGTCTCCCACAGTAAATTTGAATAATACTGTAACTTCTATTGTGGTGAGAAATAAACAAATAAAAATAAAATAAATAGAGGTCCCGCTGCTAAAAACTGGATAGTGCACGTAGGTACGTTCTAGGTAGGTACCTAGAGGTCAATCATGCTCCTTCAAACAAGCTTCTAGCCTACCTACGTACTAACCACCGCGCGTAGAGCTGCGCCCGCGCACGCCGCCATGCCCGCTCCCTACTGCGCAGTAGAGCGCGCACTCTTTATTGATCATTAGTTTGATAGTGTTTACGCGCTGCCGCGATTAGTTATTGCCGTTGTAAACAAGTTGGACTTAAGGTCCCGTTACATAGATATTTGTTTTTGACTAATGATGTCATCAGCGGCCAAATAACATTACGCCCATTAAGAAGTACTTAAGTAGTTGACAGTCGTTATGCGGCCGCCTGCTCTAGCTACGATTTACGAAAAGTGGTAGTTAGATAGGTACCTACCAAGTAATTAATTAAAAATAACACGTAAAAACATAGGTACCTACGTAAGTAAGTAGAGTACATAGGTATATGTTGTGGCCCGTTGTCCTCACAGCTATAACAGCCTCCTCCATACAGACAGCCACAAAGTTTTGTTACTCTACTTACTTACGTACCTATTTTTTTGTAAGTTAATATTAAAAGTACACACTAATCATATATATATAGGTATTATCCGTCAATGTGAATGTTTGTGAAGATATTAAGATGTTTATTACCTCCGCAATCACGCCAAAACGGCTTAACGGATTTGGATGAAATTTGGCTCACAGGTAGACCGTAACCCGGATCACCATCATCAAAATGTAAACTACTTTGATCCCGGGGAAATAAACAGTTCCTGAGGGATGCGCGATAAATCTTTTAGTGATGAGCCGATTTATACGCGGGCGAAGCTACAGGCAAAGTCTAGTCAGTCAATAAAAGTTGATTGATATTATAGGTAAGTACTGACGACTGACTGACTTTGGTTTTTCTTTAATCCCGTTCGATCAGCCTTGTCGTGGCACAACCTGCCAACAAGTGTGTCGTCAGGAACATTGGGCAAGTTGGTGTGCGACGTCACTCGCCTCGCAGTCGACGGCGCGGCGTGACTAACTGCAACGGAATGCACCCCTGTGATAGGGGCACAAAGGAACTTTCGCAATGATGCGCACGCGCACCCATCCGCCTCTATTGTTCACTTTTTACTCTCCGCTCATTAGTGCGTGCATACTCAAGTATTTACACTACGTCTCTATCGTAAAAGGTCTATAAAAATAGATAGCATATCATCCTGTCAGAAACCGAAATAAGTGTAGTCCGGTAGCCTGGTAGGCATGCTGAGCAACGGCAGTGCGCAGTCTGAAGTGGTCTAAACTCTAAAGCAGCGGCCGTTCAAAGTTCAAATCGACGCAGAGCAACTCATTAAGTGCTTGCTTATAGAAGAGGATATCCAAAAGGGACCTGCTGTCAGTTGGATGACTACCGAGAGCTATGGCTTAACTTGCTCGATCAATCAATCATTTATTCAGTATTTAGGCACTAAGAAACACTTTTAACGTTATACTGAAACAACGGAGGGCAGTAATCGCTACATGACGATCTTTGAGAACAAATGCCTAGGTGTATTCGCGCCATGCTCCAGAAGGAGACCGCAGAGCGGGATCGGGAGAGGGCCGATCCCGCTCGAAGAAGGAGGAGACGGCGCCGGGGTAACAACCGCCCTGGCGCCTAATTCCGATACGCCTGAAACCCCCTGCCGTTGCTATAAGGTGGGGGACCTCTGGGTTCGCGGGTGCGTAAATCGGGGAATCTGCGTGCCCACACTGAGCGACCCAAGGGAAGACGGTAGCACGCATGTGGTCACGCGCTGCCGTGGGACGCTTTGGGGGATCCTTTACAATCCCCCGGGGGGTGACCGCTTTACAGTCACCCTCTCCGAGATGTGCCTATAGGCGTGGCACCAGTGGGTGGCTCTAGTGTGATCATACGAGGACCTGGAGCCTCCCTTAGGTGCCGAAGATGACCGCTCCAGTGGTTTTAGCCGGTACCCCTTCGCCCTTCCCCGGGGTGAAGGAAGTTCATGAAGAATTTCCACTGGGCAACAATAAAATAAAAAAAAAGTCGTCGTGAGAGTCGATCCAGATTGCAGTTGAATGTGAATCAGCATCAACTCTTTTCGATTGATTGACTGATTTGAGCAATTCTTTTTTTGAATAGGTTCCGCCTGACTTCATAAATAAAGTACTTTTTTCTTTTTAGTGGTTTTAATATTTTTATATCGTACAGGGTTTTTGAAGTCGCTTTTTTTTAAAATAAAATGTTTTATGTAGATAAGTTTACTAAGGATGCAGAGGCCATCTGGAGTCACTCCGCGTAACCGAGTCAGTTATAGATAGGTAACCTCCTATCGCAAGCGTAGCAACGTAGGCAGACCCTAATTACGTTTTCCAAGAGCCAACCTGGGACCACGCCACACAAATATCTACATTGTTGTGAGACAACGCGGCCTTGTGAACTGCACCCACGACTGTATCAACGTAAATGCGACCGAAACCGAATCATTAGATACGGATGTACTTCGATTTGCCGCGTGCTTAGTAAGTACATATAATATTAATTTTATATAAAATGAAACCCTTGCAAAATAGAGCTACTATTTTGTTTAATACCCTTTGTTAACAAAGGGAACGCAGAGTTTGTCGGCCACCAATTCTACGAATCCTTAGGTACATACCTAAACACATTATAATACATTTCCAAAATGTAGAGCACGCGAACACTTTTTCGTATTGAGGAACCTACTCGTAACATTGCGGCACACACCAATCTTATCAAGTAGGTACCAAAGAGCCGAACATAAAAATGAATTCCCTTAGTCATTCCCATTGTTTACTTTGAACACAATAAGAATCTTACAATAAGAAGAGAATTAAGTAAGTAAAACCAAATTGTTAAAACAAATTCCATAGGTAGCACTAAATGTAACATTACTTGTCTGTTTAAATGTTTGTTGTATTTATCAATATAGTATCTACTTTCTTCTTATTGTGTGTTTTCCATATATTTATGTACGATATCCTATATTCTTATGGATTATATAAATTGTATTTTATAAACTATTATATATGTGCATATTATGTATGTAAGTAATTAATATAATAAGTAAACCACGGACTGCCCTCCCTTTGTCTTTTCCAATTTTTTCTTGTCCATCCAAAGCCCACTGAAGAAATAGGTTATTTATAGCCAACAACATTATTATTATACCTATCAGGGAGAAAATATTAAACTTTTGCGGTAGATACACTTTCCGAAAAAGCTACTAGATTATTTGTATGTAATATTTATTTACAGTATATTCACAGATACTATCGCCGATGAACCGTCAATAATTCCTAATTGCATGTGATTTTGCTAATGTTAACATTCTGACCTTCACTGTCAAAATACAGTTCAGAATATGCTTGAAAACATATAGTTACTAAATTCATTCATCAAACCTAATCAACTAATCATGTAAATCATCTTTTTTTTTCTTCATTTACGCTGAATTAAGTCCACTGCTGGACACAAGCCTCCCCCAAAGATCGCCACAATGACCGGTCTGGGTGTGTTGTATGCTTATTGGGAGGTTTTGCCATAATCGCCACGCTTGGCAGGCGGGTTGGCGATCGCAGTTGAGTTGTTAATGTACTCGAAGGACGCTGCTGCCCATGCTCCGGTTAATCCCATAGTCGCCTTTTCGACACCCACGGGATGAGATGGGTTGGTGCTATTCGTAGCCGGCACCACACGGTACATTCGTAGCCGGTACCACACGGCACCATGTAAATACATAACTGAATCTTCAGGGCACCACCTAAGTACAGTCATTTATTGCATGTGGTTTTCAGCAAAGAATAGGCTACCCCTCTCTTCATGGGTGTCCTAAAAGGCGACTAAGGGTTGATGTCAAGAGGATGGGCAGCATCATCCTTTACTGCGATAATGACAACATACCTACAGCGATCAGCAATCGGCCTGCCTAGCGGGGTGGTTATGGCCATATCCTCTCTGACCTCTATGAGCTCATAGTATCGGCCATAACGTTCACTACTGAACAAAGACCTCCCCATAGATTTCCACAACTGCATCATCATATTGGGGGGAAATTGCTAGTACTCACCACGCTTGGCAGGCGGGTTGGTGAGCGCAGAATGGCTACTGTTCCACAGAAAGGACGCTGCTGCCCATCCCTCTGGTTTAAAGTCCCTTAGTCGCCTTTTACGATCTCCACGGGAGGAGATGGAGTGGTGCTATATTCTTAATCCGGACACCACACGGATATATGACCGCTCACTCGCACTGCACACTGATTTGCCCGGTTAAGCAGCTATATCCCTCTTGGGATGAGTGCGAGAAATCCCATCATAAAAAATTAAAAAAAAACTGCACACTGCAGTCTTAATTGGGAAGCGTGTGTTTCATGTGTGTGCGTGCGTGTGTGTGTGAGATCATGTGTCGTCAATTAAGTAAATAACTATTTCTGTCGTCTCTTCTCGAGCCAGATTTTTGCACATCTTAACACCTGTTGACACTTCGTCGTCGACATATATAAGTACAGAAGTACACATCACCGCCATCCGTTGATTTTACGTACCAACTACCCTAAAATCTATATCTAAGAGCGGTTACACACTACGACTTATTGCGATGCTACTGTAGCAGTCGCGATGCAGTAGCAATGCAGTTAAAGTTGCTAACTTAGAAAATAAAGTATATTCATTTATCAATTGAGAGACGAAACTAGTACCTAGTTAGTAAGTCTAATTCTATAGGGAAAAAAAATGTTTTAATTGCAAGTTTTAATTGCCTGAATAAATACATGTTATTTTTACAGTTAGCAGGAGCCAACCAATTTTCGTTATTATTAATAGTTTGGTAGTTAGGCAACTATTCGTAATCTAGATTTAATGCATAGATGACTCATTTATTATTAAACTAGTTTATTATGAAATTTATGGCTCTGTTTAATTTTTTTTATAATTATCACACATTTTAATAAAGTGTAAAAAAAAATATAATAGAGATACTGATAATTGTATTGACCATTTTGGGTGATGGCTGTTTTAGATTAAAATCTCGTTTTTTATTAATAACCAAAGTAATTATCACAAATTTCTTCATCAATTTTTTTTTAGATAATTTATCATTCTTTAAACAAACACTCAAGTATTGCAACAACGTAGGTACATAATTACATACAGAGGGAACCCATACGGACCTATCCGACTATCCTGGCAAATAACAAATAGTCATTGTTAATAGTGTGTGCTCTGTTCGGTTTTAGGGTATCAATCGATCGGAAGTTAAGTATGAAAGTATTTCGTTTTGTGCATCACATTCAGATTCGATATTATTTCGCGTACTTTATTGTATGCTAAAGTATATTTACATAAATAAAAGAGGATACAATATTATAAAACAGGTATGATCGGAACCCCAGATACAGTCGCTAATCCTCTACCTAGCGTACGCAGCCAGGCAGGGTGTCGCGATCCAGTCGCGTCAGTCGAATTAATGTCAGAGAGTTCAACAAATAATTGCGCCTGTTGTCTTTGGAGAACGATGGCACTTCTGTGAAGTGTTTCAATTGCAAGAAATCCAGCACGACCGTTGTGTTACTGCAACATTGGATAAACCAGTAACTTTGAACGAGTTGTCAAAATGGGTATGTCCCTCTTGCAAGCCTAAAGCAAGGAACGCTAATGATACTCCATTGCATAATCGTCATGCGAACTTTAAGCAAATGGATGAAAGTTAATTCAAGTTAAAGCCCAGCGTTAAAAACGTTAGCCTGTTGTGTACCAGGACAGCAACAACCCTGTGACCGAGAGTAACGTGCGCGATATAGTAAAGAGCGAAATTAAAGAACCCCTGAATCACTTAAACGAAACGATTGTGAACTTAAGAGCTTAAATCGCTTCGAAAAGAAAATTAATCACTGAAGAACATGGTTAAGGATCTGAACGCCAGTCTGAACTGGATTAAACAACAAGCAAGGTCCTGCAAAGTGGCAAATATGTTTCTCTATTCACGAGCTTGTATCCCCTGTGAGTGGAACCCGGTCTCTTGACAGGCTTACGCAGGGACATGGGTCCAACACGCAGAGGCACTTTAGAGAATTTTAATCTAAAATTCATTTCAATTTTTTTTTCAATTCAAAAAAAAAGTCTGCGGTTAGTGTACCATTACACTAACCGCAGACTCTCCACGGGCTGCACTATAAAATGCAGGCTCGGATTGTCCCTGGAGGTGTAAAACTATTGTAAGAAATGGATACTAAAATTACAAGATCTATTGCAATGGGTGCTTAATGGATTTAATGCTATGAAAATCGGAAAAAAACGGCGTCTGCCGTTCAAATTTTAATGTGAAATTCTGTGGCACCACAAGATGGACCCCTAAATGGCCACTACTACAGGCGAGCAACACCACTGTGAGTGGCTAGGGGTGTCGAGAGGTGCGGCACCGGTTTCATCATCGCGCGTCTCGAAGACTCGGAGCGGGTTTCCCAGTTATTACGCCATTAGACACTTCCACCCCCGAGCATATAGCTCTGGCGGCCACCGTCTGATTGGCCAACTAAGGCAAGACGTGTTGAAAATCCTGCAGGCACTCATGGCGTTCCACTCCAACCGACCAATAAAGGCAAGCCGGAGACGAGCCCTGACCGACTCTCTGGAGCATTCGGTCATGTCGCCACTCACATTCAGCTCGCCACAAACTGCCCTGCGTTCTGTAAGCTTCTTAATATACATTATTTTTCTTATGATATATTTTTTTTCTATGAAAATGTAAGAAATAATCAAGCAGCTGATTTAATCTGCCTCCAGGATTACCTTATCCCATAGTGAGATAGCGACTGCCCACAGTGTGTATTATTATTAAAAAAACTAGACTATACAGAATATGAAACCCTTGCTAAATTGGTTTGACTCCAACCTGTCCCAGTATACAACGGATATATAACGATGGTATATAACGGTTTATGTCCCATTGATGACAGAGTCATTTCAGGTATTCCGCAAGGATCCCACCTGGGCCCTTATCTCTTTGTGCTATTCATTAATTATATTAGCGAGTGCGTTTTAAATTCGATTATCTACCTTTTTGCTGATAAAGGTCACCAGATATATTAGGAATATTGAAGACTCGTTATTGCTTCAGTCTGATGCAATGATTGGTGCAATGGTGTGATGTTAGTAAAATGTCACTAAATATTAAGAAATGAAAACATTAAATTCACGAGAAACAAGAAAGTTATAGATACTGATGACATTCTAAATTATGACGTACTCGAGGAAATAAATTTTATAAAGGATGTAGGGTTATACATATATATATTTAGATTTGAAAATGATGGGACTTGTAATAAAAAACTACTGTTTTTACCCGGTATCCGAAAAATAAGGTTAATTCTTTAGTAAGGAGCTCTCTCGAATGTTTCAGCGTGGTCTGGTCACCAATACAGATGGACCATGTCAACAGAATTGGGAAAACACAATAGCGTCTCTTACCCTACCGTTTTATTCTAACTTAACCTTTTTTTATTGTTGCCCAGTGGAAATTCTTCATGAATTTCCTTCGCCCCGGGGAAGGGCGAAGAGGTATGCCGGACCCCTACCGGCTAAAACCACTGAAGCGGTCATCTTCGGCACCTAAGGGAGGCTCCAGGTTCTCGTACGATCACACTAGAGCCGCAACCTAACCTAACCTATTGATGCAATAAGTCGAGAGCGCTCAAAGGCTACCATGACCAATAAATATATTTTAGAATATAGTAAGTACGGAGGATGAACTAAGATATTGTCTTTCTAAAGAAACATGTATCTGGAGTTTTAAACCGTTCTGATTTGATTAGTAAGGTTTACTTCAATGTACCTCCTAAAATACAAAAGGCTTATGGTGAGATTCAGAAACGAGTCTAAGCGTGAACTTACGCTTCCATCTGTCAAAATGCACTACTTACGCTCATAATTGTATTCACAGATGATCGGAACACGACTTAAGCTTAGCGTAAACTGAGCTAAGCCAAGTAGTGAAAATCGACTACTTTGGGCGAATCTAGCGCCACTAAGTCGGCAAAGGTGTAGTAATATTGACAATAATTACAAGTCTCTCAAAGTTGTTGCATGGTAGCCTGCAACAGAACTATGAATAAATGAAAGAAAGAAAGAATTCATTTATTTGGACAAATGTGAGAAGATTTACATAGCAATCAGAATGTATACTCGTATATAAGTAAATAAGAGAGTAAATACACTGCATACACCACTAGCATAAACATTACTTATAACTATCTCAAATTACGTCTCAAGACTGCACCAAAACGGCATCCAGTTGTTTGTTTTTAAAGTTGTTTACTTTGATTATCATAATTCTAATTAGCAGCTTTGTACTATGGAGGCTACATTAGTCCAATATGTTCAACTATATAACAAAATATTGTCCTTACTTACTCGGTGTAATATAGCATGTAAGAATAATTATGTACAGAATAATAAACTTATCTTATTATTATATAACCTTGTTATTTCAGTCCACATCCCCAAGTTTCTTTTTATTCAAGTCTGTGTCAGTATTTTTATTGTTAGTATGGTGGATGTGGAGTAATTAGTAATTGAGTAATTCTTTTTCAAACGCTGAAAGAGGCATTTCAAGTAGTGATTTTCACTCGTAAAATTTGCATATATTTCTGCGGTTTAGAAAGATGTTACAACATAATTATATAGGTTTACTTATGTGTCAGATATTTTGTTTCGCCCACTCCAATGGCATTTTGTATATATTGCTACCCTTTTTTTATTTTCATTTGTGCCTGACTATACAGTTTTGTAAAAATCGTAACTCACCGATAATCATCATCATCATCATAATTTCGGCCGAACGAAGTCCACTGCTGGACACAGGACTCCCCCAAAGTACACCACAACGACCGATATGGGTGTGTTGGGGCTCGTTGGGGGGTTTTGCCATAATCGCCACGCTTGGCAGACGGGTTGGCGATCGCAGTTGTGTTGTTAATGTACTCGACGGACGCTGCTGCCCATCCTCTGATTAATCCCTTAGTCGACTTTTACGACACCCACAGGAGGAGATGCCAGCTTAATTTGTTTTCTTTGTCACCCGGTGAAAAATCATCATGAACTTCCTCCGCCCCACCCCGGGAAAAATCGAAGGGGTATTCCAGACTCCCACCACAGCGGTCATCTTTAGCACCGAAGGGGAGTCCACGGTCCTGATATGATAAGTAGTTAGGTACCTACCTACTTATATAGAAACAACACCACAGTACCTACTTATTGAATACAAAATATACATAGATATCTGCCAGAAGTGTCAATTTGGACCGACCCTGATAGATTTATGTTTGTTTGCACTAAACTCTGACAACGATTTTGAAGCGCTAAGACTTTCCTGGACAGGTCAGCATCAACTCATCGTTTACATTACCTCATTACATTCGACAGTCGTTCGAAAAAAACAGCGTCGTCTTGCCCTTGGGCATGTCAGTAAGTGAGGCCGAAGTTCTGCGTGGATCTTATTTACATATTATTATTGTATCTTAATTATTTTACTAGTAATAACTAGAATGTCATCGGTGGTATGAGTGTACCCTGCGGAGGGGTCGAGGGGGGTGAGGGAGGGATCGACGTTAAAATAAATGGTGATATTAATACTTTTTAAGCGCAGAGGCCGGAGGTCGGCAGTTCAGCGTTATCAGCGCAGCCGCCTCGCCCCGCGCCCCGCGCCCCCGCCCCCGCCCCCGCCCCGCCAACATACAAGCGACTGTAAAAATAAATTTTATGATCCACACGCAGCCGTCACAAACTCCAGTGTCCACGATATTACATCATGATGGCCGCCATCGCAACGGAGACGGCCGCGCTGTGTGACCACGCACGGGTCCGCCCGCGTGTGGCCCTCGCCTCACTGACGTTTACGTTTCTGTGGCTCTGCATAACAAACAATGTCGCCTAATCCTAGTTTCTACCTACTGGTATTGCTGCGACTCGCTAGTCTGTTTGACAACAAACTGCCGACGATCTATCAATAGTTACAGATAGGGTAAGCTAACTAGATAACAGAAGTTGAGGAGGCTGGGTGTCCCTCACAGATCAGCGCGAGCTAATTTTGCGTTGATAGATAACTGTGGGGACTTGGACCCCCGGCTGCACAAAACCAAAATGGAAACCGCTTAAGGTGTTGGTCAAGGTTGCTAATTTGTTTATCTTTCTCGGCTATCACGAGATCTGCGTCATGGGGAGTGGTAATATTGACATTAATATTCAGTTTTATAACGACGAGTTGTTGCAACAGCCGTTCGCTGCTGTTAACTATCGATGTTACTGCCTTTTTTTTTATTGGTGCCAAGTGGAAGTTCTTCGTGAACTTCCTTCGCCCCGGGGAAGGACTCCTACCGGCTAAAACCACTGGGGCGGTCATCTTCGGCACCTACGGGAGGCTCCAGGTCCTCGTATGATCACACTGGAATCGGTGTTACTACCTATACTTAGTGGGATGAGAAGTATAAATGTGGGATGTAAATGGGAAGAAACTGAAAGAATGATAATGTTGAAAATGCGTATACAGTTCACTCTCGGCAGCGATAGTTCGTGTTTCAATCTGTTTGCTGTTTGTGGAGGTAGATATTAATAACTAGATTTATATACACATTTAAATTGACTAAGTATTAGGTTTTTACCTATGAAATTGCCGTTATGTACGAAATAAAGTAGTCATTATCTTTTTAAATTTCTTTTTATCAACGTAATCATCCATCCCCTCGAGAGCACAACGCCTCAAGCATGCAAGAGGTGCGAGGTGGTGCTCTTCTTCAAAAATGGTGACAACACCCTATTGAAGAATTACAGACCTATCTCTATAAGCTGTTTTCAAGGGTCATCACGAATCATCTCGAGCGCAGGTTTAATGACTTCCAGCCTCCCGAACAAGCCGGTTTCCGAATAGGTTTTTGTACCATAGATCACATACATACGCTGCCGCAGAAGACCGAGGAGTTATGATCTGCCACTATGCTTAGCGTTAGCGTAAAAAGCCTTTGATTCGACCGAAACCTGGGCAGTGCTGTAGTCTTTGCACTATTGGAAGAACTGCTTATACAGAAACGCCACTGTGTTGGTCCGAGTACATGAACAGAGCACGGGGGCAATTCCATTGCGGAGAGGTGTGAGACAGGGGGACGTCATTTCCCCAAAACTGTTCACCGCTGCAATGGAGGATGCCTTCAAGCTACTGGAGTGGAAAGGATTCGGCTTTAACATCAATGGCGAGTACCTCACTACCCTTCGATTTGCTGACGACATCGTAGTCATGGCAGAATCGCTGCAAGTGTTCAGCTCAATGCTCGATGATCTCAGCAGAGGTCCCAGCTTCCTTAAAATGAACATGGGCTAGACGAAAGTCTTCGAATTCCCACGTCGTGCCCATCCCAATATCCGTCGGGAGCTCTGTACTCGAAGCTGTTGATGAGTATATCTACCTGAGACAAACTGTCCAGTCAGGTCCAACTTCGAGAAAGAGGTCAATCGTCGAATCCGACTCGGTTGGGCAACATTCGGGAAACTCCGCACGTCTTTTCGTTAAGAATACCGCAATGCCTCAAGACAAAAGTCTTTAACGAGTGTGTGTTACCAGTGATGAGATATGGAACAGAGAGGTGATCACTCACTGTGGGCCTCATAAGAATGCTCAAGGTCACTCAGCGAGCTGTTGAGAGAGCTATGCGTGGTATTTTTCTATGAGATTGAATCAGAAATGAAGAGATCCGTAGGAGAACTGAAGTTGCCGACATTGCTGAAAGAACATAGACCCGATGACCTTTGGGGCAAAAAGGTTCTCGAGTGGAGATCGCGCACCGGAAAACGCAGCGTGGGACGACCTCCAACGAGGTGGACAGACAACCTGGTGAAGGTCGCTGGGAGTCGTTGGATGCGGGCGGCATGTGACCGCTCTTTGTGGAAATCTAAGAGGTGGAATCTTTGTTCAGCAGTAGACGTCCTGTGGCTGATATGACGATGATGATGAATCACCCATGCAATCGATGCATCTTTGCTAGCGCAATGGCAGTTTATCGATGCCTTCTGATTGATGATGATGATGATTTCTTGAAGAAATCAGATGGATGGGGGGCGAGAAACTCTTCAATGGAATTTTGTACTGCCTCTCGGGTATTAAATTCTTTCCCACCAAGAATTTATCCCAATTCTGGAAAAGTAGAAGTCTATTGCGCAAAGTCTGGTGAGTACGGCGGATGACGGAAAGCTTCCAACCCCAGCTCTTGTAGTTTGGAGACCGTCTGTTGTGCAGTATGCGGTCGCAGCAGGTACTGCGGGGATGAGCGATTGATCAAAGCTGGTTGCAGATGTGCGAGCTTCTCCATCAAAGTATTCAATTCTTCTCAATACACATCTGCAGTAATGCTCATTCCGCTTGCTAAATCAGGGTCTAACCAACTTGCTGAGGGCTTGCGATTGTCAAACAGAAGCCAGTTTTCGTCGCAGGTAACAATGCGGTTCAAAATTCCTTCGTTTCTGTGGCTGTTGAGAAGCTTGCCGCGCTTGGACTTGACGCGCACGTTGCGCTGATGATCGTCAAGTTACTTTGACAATTTGACGCAAATAGACCAATATTGTTTTGATGCTTGCGTCGAAAGCTGCTGCTAATTCAGCCGATATTCAGTTTCGATAAATGGAAGACTGGCGGTTACACATAAAATTTGGGAAACAATAAAACAGCAGTACCTACCTACCTAAATAAAGTAAAAGCCGAATGTCAATTAATTTTGAAAAGTCTTTCGGAAATATCAATAATATTATAGAAAGTAAAGAGTTCCTCTGGAGTTAGGGACCTTAGGAGGTGCAGAGATATTTTTTCGAGAATTTTGATATTAGGATTGGGAGGTACCTAATGCATTAAAATTTGATCAGGTCGATTGTCTGTCGGTGTTGTCAGGAAAATAAATTGAATTTTGAATATAGCTGCGGAATAATAGCGTGAATAACTCATTTGAATTGAATTGAGTATCATCTCGCTTTGCATACGAGGCACACTTTTTTTTCTTTTTTTTACGTATATAATGAATGGGTCTTTACAGAGCGCTACAATTAAAGGTCGTATACAAGTATTGCCAGTCACCATAATTACCACGGTTGGCAAACGGATTGGTGATCGCAGTATGGTGTTATTATTACACACCAGGCAGGCTAATGCAAGAGCGTTCTTGGAATCATAACACCTTCGGTACCTTCACTATTGTTAGTTTAATAATTGCAATCTCCGAGATGTGCCAATAGGCGTGGCACCAGTGGGCAGCTCTAGTGTGATCATACGAGGACCTTAGGTGCCGAAGATGACCGCCCCATTGTTTTTAGCCGGTAGGAGTCCGGCATACCCCTTCGTCCTTCCCTGGGGCGAAGGAAGTTCACGAAGAATTTCCACGGGGCTCCAATAAAAAGAAATAAAAAAAAAAGTTCTAAACGGTCAACTGCATCTCACAGTTCTGGGGCAGCCATGCCACATGGTACTGACAAATTCCCCCCAAAATGACGACACACGCCATGTTACCTGTCGTTGTAGAAACCTATAGGTTGGTTGGGTTTGTTCAGCAGTGGACGTCCTTTAGCTGATAAGTATGACGAAGATGAAATAAATGATTTGTTTCTGAAGTCGGCGCCGCTGAGCGAACGTTGTTAGCTCTATCACATACTAACTAAATATTGTTACGACTCAACAGATATCCGTCACCAAACTACGTGCTACAGTAAAGAGCCAACTATAGACAAATAAAAGCGGAAAACGGTTCTCTGTTGCAACCATTTCAACAGTTCCACCCAACAGCTCGAGCTCTTCAGTTATCTCATACAATATTCATGCAATTACCGAACACAACATGAAACATAAGTGCACGCTTATCATTTCGCGTGTATTCCCGACCATCGAAGAGTTCCATTAGATGTCGTCTAAGATTTATATGGGGCCACTGAGAGGCTCTCCGAATTATACAATATACGGACACATTTAGAAACTCTTAATTTTTTTAAGTCGGGTACAATACTTACCTACTAAAAATTTTGGTTTCGAGCAATATGATTTATGTGGAGCCACGAGGACGAACGTAAGGTGTACGCACGCAGGGCCTGCGACCTACTCGTACGTATATCGCCACCTACTTGTTTCCATATAAAGAGCTAGTTACTCGCTAGGCCTACATTAATGCAAAGTAATAGCCTCGGAATCGGTCCTCGCGCGAGGTACCGCACGGCTATTCATTACACACGTATTAAAGCGTGTCGAAAGACTCGTAGCCATTAGTAAGTTATAGGTACGCCTGTAACGACAGCGCCTGCGCTCGCGCACGTCGGAAAGTTTTCTTGTTTTGGGTGCAGCGAGCCGGCGACAGATAACGCGGACCGCTGACGCTAATAACTGTGTGCTCGTTAATTCGGTAAACATTTGCGGCGACCACCGCCGCGGCACGCAGCACCAACGTGTGTCGCTACCTATGCCCACTTCGGGTCAGTGAGCAGGTACGTGATGCGATAATGATGCTGCTACGTGCTCCTCCTTACCGCACTGCTACGAAACATTTTGGGGGGCGGGATACAGACACGCGTGTTGGGGAACTGATCTCGCTAGCTAACAGTACGTAGGTACCTAACTAAAGCAAGGCTAAGCCTTCCTCAAGGTGGAGGAAGTACATGCAAAATATAAACGTGACCACACCCAGTTCTACCGGTTCGTGTTCAGCTTTAATTGTATTCATTGGTAGATTAGTAGGTATATCTAGACATCCTACACGACAACGACCGCATCCAGACTGACAGGAGGCGGGGCGCCTTAAGATTTTTGAAATAAACGGTACTTATGCTGATCTCGAGCAGATATCTTCGTAATGTGTGAAAAATCGTTATAGCCGAATTCCTCTCCCGAGGGTATTCTCTGTGGACCTGTAGACGCAGTGTGTATACACTGAAGGGTCACTAAACTCTTAGATTAGAGCTTGCGAACGTAGTCGACGGCAGAAGTTAATGTAGGGCCCTAGGCCATAAATATTATGATGGCGGCATCGTACCAACGTAGACGAGATCGAGTACGCGGAGCGCGGCGCACGGCGTGTCGCAATTGTACATATCGGCCGATAATCGAGATGTATAGCACGTAGCGATACGTGTGCGATTTAGCAACGTGTGCGCAGGCCGGAATGGCACGTTCCGACGCAGAGGAACGCGGGCGAACGCGCCCTTATGAAGCCTTGCGCTGCGCAGTGTGGCCGAGCGCGCGCCCGGGCCCGGGGAGGCCCGGGGAGGCCCGGGGAGGCCGGGGTCGGCGAGGGCGCCGCTTATCGCGCCCCGCGGCCCGCGCGCCCCGCACACGCCCCTTCGCAACCATATTTACATTGACAGACACAACTCACAAATGATAATATCATCACACCGATAAATTATGTACTGATTATTATTACGAATAGTTAAAATTTAACTCGATAAACATCACAAATTCTATCGGCGCACTCCTATCGAGTATTTTATTCGCTTTCAATGTTAACTTACTTTACACTTTGTACGTACTGCAGTGTCGTCGTTTTTGATTCAAGAAAACAGAAAGGAATATCAGAGCCGAACAGTTTACCACGGTGATCATAAAATCTGTCGCCAGAAACAATGACAACCAGTGATGTGTTCTGGGGAGCTCTGAAGCACCGGGACTCGGGAGAGCACGCCAGTATCTTTCAGCAGATTTAACAATAACAATTACTGGCAATAATAATAATAATATCCAGTGATAAATGCTGCACATTTCCAGCACGCTTCGAATGATCCAAGGTGTGTGTTTGCCATAGAAAGTCACTAGGCCTATTTTAACTTGCCAATTGGAGGCGGTGAGCAAGTGCCTCGGAAGTCCCTACGAGCCTTTAACATGTGCCGACCTGCATATGGCATAACATGGGGATTCAAACCTAGTGTGACTCTTTAGATTTACACAATGACGGTGAGGCCTATTCTTACATATGGCGGTGCAGTGTGGTGGACAAGGACGAAATTAAAAATATGTAAGGACACTTTAAGGAAGGTCCAGAGGGTGGCATGCATGGTAATCACCAGAGCCTTCAAAACGACCCCTAAATTGGCACTTGAGTGGATAATGGGTCTAACCCCACTGCATATCCACATTCAGACAGAAGCAAGAAAGTCTCTGTTCAGACTTACTAAAACAGAAGCTTGGAAGGAAAATAAGCTCTACACAAAACACACATCTATGAATCCCATCAAAGAACTGGATGACCTGATGAATATGGTATGTGATAAAGTAAGTAAATCTAACAAACATGTTCAACAAAAGGTACAGTGTTCACATACTGACAAGGGGGGAGTGGACAAGGGGACTCAAACCAGCTGGTGAACTCCCGTCACATGGTACACGGACAGCTCCACAATTCAGTCAGGTACAGGCACAGGGATTTACTCTACTGACAGCAGCATCAGTCATAGTATGGGGCATTATGCATCATATGCATGCAATAATTACCAGTGTCAAAGAAATGCAAAGGAGGAATATCAAAGGTAAAACCATTTACGGAACTCCTTCAAGGTTAGCTCACAACTGGTCAAAGGAGGCGTCTCAAGCCAAAACAAACTGGGACGACACAACAATGGCAGCCTTATCTGGATACCTTGACACGAAGGTGTCCAGGAAACGAGAAGGCTTATGAATTAGCAATGGCTGGCCTACTAACGCAGTTAGTTGGCCCTGAACTCTTCATGGGAATTTCTCGCGGATTCTATCATCATGCATAATATGCACATTTTAGGATGGAGCAAGCAAAAGAATGGAGGGAGGCAGTGGGCCTAAACCACTCCAAGACCTTCCCCAGCATAAGAAAAGGCCGTGGAGTGAAATCATTAAACTTAAACTGATCACAACTGAGACACCTTTTAGGTGCACTCATCGGGCACTTCGGTACCGATTCACAGATAAAGCTGAGCACGATGGATATATGCATATTCTGCAGGGGTGAACAAGAGCCGATGTGACACATATTGTGTGACTGCAACGATCTTGTTGGGCGTAGGGCGAATCACCTGGGATAGCTTAACCTGTACCAGATGATTACGCGCAGTTCCATGCTGGCACGATCGCAGAGTACCTGCAAGAACTCTACGACGTGGCAGCACCGGAGTAGAGGGCTAGGGTCAGCACAAAAGATCCACAAGGTCGAGGTGCGTCCGGCGACGGCTGAGCCGACATACAGCCGACAGTAGATAAGATTACAAGTGCCTCGGAATCATGTTTTCCAGCACTTCAGCCTATGCGCTGCGGCCATATCGAATTGGGTGGCGGAAATCCTTCGGACCCGAGCCTTTCGTGTTCTAAATAGTACACGATGGACGATTACCTTTTTTTTGGTTTAGCGGGATCAGCCCTCTCCCGATCCCGCTCTGCAGTCTCCTTCTGGAGCATGACGCTCTTGCAGAAGGAGACCACTACAGTCCAATTTTCATGCTCTGCCAACATAGCCACTACACTATTGCCGACAGAGAGAGATCTTGCCCGATCTGATCGACCAGGATCCGCCGCTCGGCCACCCACGCAGGGCACTCCTCGAGCGTGTGCTGTGCGGTATCCTGGTCGCTTCCACAATGGTGGCACTGTGCCGTAACCTCGCGTCCTATTCTGTGCAGGTACGCACCGAAACAACCTTGACCGGAGAATACCTGCGTCAGGCGGTAGGTGACGCGCTCGCTCCTTCTGAGCCAGGCTCCGAAGCTGGACTGCTACCGGCTAAAACCACTGAAGTGGTCATGTTAGGTACCGAAGAGGGGTTCCAGGTCCTCGTAAGATCACACTAGAGCAAGTAGTCATGATCTGAAATACCAAGGAATTGATAAAATTATTTCCCGTGAGATATTACCGGAAAAAAAGCAAGAAAACAAAAAACGGTGACAGCTCTTCAAAAGAAGTGAAAGTATCTACGCACTAAATTGTCAGGAATGTTAAATTATGTGAACTTTGCAATCAATAACGTCCGCCTACAGGGTGGCAGACTCCGTGTATTTCTTAGGGGTTTCACACAAAGCAGACCATGAGAAAGAAAGCGATTTCACCACTGGCTTCAATGGAGTTGAAGTAGTGCAGCCAATAGTCAAAAATGCAATCTCACTACAGATAATGCAAATTACATACTTCCTCGGCAAAGACACAGCGGATGCATGCTGGCGAGCGTGTCTGAACAGTTTTACCTGGCGGGGCAATGGACACCAAGATACAGGGCATGCCATTCAGTTCAATGTCAAGGATTGCAGGACGCAGTGATTAGTGCAAAAAATGATCACACCTTGATCCGCAGGAACAGAGAAGACAATTTAATTCTGCAGCTTATATAAGAAACGAAGGAGGAAGCAGATCATTACCATACCTGGACCTGGGCACTGAACTACTTCGACTCTGTGAGCGACCTACTTTCCAGAGAAGCTAAATGCTATAGCAGACAGTCAGGAGCGCGATATCTTATCATTATTAAAGTTCTCAGAAAAAAAGATAATTAAAAGAGAATCTTTCTCAGGAGCCATAACATCAGGATGAATAAGGTCTTATTTTTTTATGACTAGGATATTGATGATTCTACAAGCAGTAATGTATCAGCTGTGCCTCCAGATGTTGGCTTGGAAAATAGACTCAATGAAGATGTCTTGAAACAAGCAACTGGAAAAGTGCACAAACGTTCGAAATGTTTACTGTCATCTAGTCAATTTAATAAATATGGAAGCTTTTCTTCTATAAAATTGAGTGAGGCACGAGCCAGTCACTCGCCCGGTGTGGCTAGCTTGTCTCCTGCCCATAACGATTGCAATGCTACCCAGGACCAGTGGCACCACACCGCGTTCGTCACCACGAGACAGTACTAAGTTACTGACGGCCGAAATTAATAATTAATCCGTTTTTGTGTTGTGGATTAAATTTAACACTAAAAACAAACAAGATTTTGAATTAGTTTGATTATTAGTTTCACCGTTAGTCTCTTCTTTATTTGTTATCCGTATAACTTTATTACAATCTAATTTTAACTTTGATCAAAAATTTTTCATATCCACTCAATTGAAATACGTACTCAAATTTTCCATTGGTAATATAATTTTATCATCATATCAGCCAAAAGGTGTCCACTTCTGAACAAAGGCCTGCCTTGGAGATTTCCACAACGAGCGGTTACATGTTAATTTTATCATTATATAGTAATTGCAATGAAAGTTAGGATTTAGGACACTAGGATTTCTCCTGTGTCGTGGCTGCGTTTATAAACACAAATTCCACATACAATACAACACCCGGACCCGGAAAAACTACCTGTACAAACATGTGTTCCGTGCGGAAATACGAACCCGCGATCCGGAGCGTAGCAGCCGAGTGTATCGGCCACTGCACAATCGTGCCGTTAGGTCAGTGACGCATGATAATCTTAATGTGAGTTTTCCTCAGCAGATCTCTACACTGATCTCAGAATAAGTTATTATTTAATTTGAATTATATTATTATTGTGAAATGGAAAATGAGAGGACTATTCCATTCTTGGACGTGAAGATACGAGTTCGTACTGATGGATCGCTAGGCCACTCAGTCAGGAAATTGACTCACACTGACCGTTATCTACACGCGAATTCGCATCACCATCCCAGACAACTGAACTCTGTAGTGACATCACTCACCAACCGAGCGTATGATTTATGCAACGAGGAGCATTTACCTACAGAACTAGCGCATGTGCAGAGGGTCCTACAGAGGAATGGATATACATCGAAGGCCACACACCGTAGACAAAAAACTATTTCTAAGCATCGGAAGTGCGAGGTTGAGCGGCAACCGGCATTTTTGCCGTACGTGAGGGGAGTGACAGATAAGGTTGCAAACATTCTTCGGAAATACTCCGTAAAGACTATCTTCACTCCGTTCAAGAAAGTGTCTCAAATGCTGCGTTCGCCGAAGGACAACTTTCCCCTCGAAAAGCCCGGAGTTTACAAGGTTGACTGTAGTTGTGGCAAGTCGTATATCGGTCAGACGAAACGCACTGTAGCTTGTAGAATCTCAGAAAACATTAGAGCGGTAAAAAACAACGACATCCAAAAATCGGCCATAGCTGAACACCTGTTGGATTCGGGATCGAACCACTGGATCGAGTTACATAACCCTCAGGTAATCTCGACAGAACGCCACTATATACCCAGACTGGTAAGAGAAGCCATTGAGATTACCAAATATAGTAACTTTAACCGGGAGGACGGGTTTCAACTGTCGAAGGCCTGGAATCCAGTGATTCGATTGTGTAAAGACCGAAAGAGTGCCGTAAAAAGTTCGCGAGTGGACACAGTGAGTTTCGTGTGTCGGGAACAAAGTCGAGTTGTGAGTGACTTAAGTGATAGTGGTAGCGGCACCCAGCGCACAAAACGTTTAAGGAAGAGGGTAGATCGTTTTGTCTGCTCATAAACATCCACCCGCAAAAACTTTAGTTTATCCGTGAACATGGCGCTTGCAACAGCGCCGAAATATCGGGAACTCAAAAGTAATAAAAAACATGGTAAATATCCCGTTTTTAGTTCCAATAATAGTGTTAGTGACCATGTCAGTTTAAAAACTTGAATTATGTTACTTACAGCTATCATAATTTTTTTGATAAAATATATCACATAGCGTTTGCATTCCACACATCTTCAGCTCAACGCAGTGAAAGGCACACAATACTGATGTGTCGCATTACAGTACACGTGTGAGTAACTGAGTACCTGTCGAGTGTTCAATATGACGCACTGGTTGCTGCTGCTGCAGGCGCACGACACTGGATGCGCCAACCAACCGTAGATCGCTGTGACTCTACACACTATTGTACTACAGTTAGCAAGGAGCACAATATGGTAACGTTTTCAGTTCTTTGTAGGTAAGAGTATATCTTCTCATTGTTTAGGATAATATGCAGACTGATTCTAGGTAAAGACCTCAACGCGGCGTGCAAGTACACACAACAGTAAGTAAATAGTTCAACACATAATACTTACATGTTGCGTTGTAATGCACACATCGTACCCGTACCAATAAAACAAAATGGCCACGTATGCTCACTGTCCCACAAAATCAAGAACAACAATTGGAATTGCTGGTGATGATGATGACTGATGTAACGACAGCTACATGTTACGGTTAAGCCTCTGACCCTCGGGAAAGTAAAAAAAGGTGATTGACTAACCGACGTACTAACTCCAGGTTACACAGCTGGACCCAGCTTATGCTCTAGAAGTACCTGTTTTCGGAAATTTGTATGAAGCCGGAGAGGTTTATGAGGCGCGACATTCCTAATGACTGAAATTTGGACGAAATATGTGTCATGATCAACGCCGCATCACCGTATTCTGGACTCTGCTACGAATCGCACGCCTACGACATGTGCCCATACGCCCATAACATTGATGCCTCTGCCACATCCATGTCCTGAAAATATCCTCGTATGCACTGATGAATAGTAGCTTCGCGGACATTACACGCGCTGTCCTTACATGGACGGGAACCGTCATGCTCGTAGCCTTGCCGTTTTCAGTAGCGGGGGCAGGTATTAGGTTTTTGGTATTTTCGGAAGGTTTGGTGCGCGGCTGTCACTCGTACTCGGTTTGTTGGCAATATCGCAAGTTTGCAAGTCCTGACGCGGGTCGCAGCTAATTGTGAATGTTGCATGACACGCTTGAAAAAACGTGTGCGTGTATGGAGCGTTATCAGTGAGCGCCGGAAGCACCCCACGCGGGCGCGCATGGCACCGCGCACCTCGCTCGCGCACGGGCGGCCCTGCCGGAAGTGGCCGGCTGATGTACGGGCACCTAACAACCTTAGCGTTTTAAACGGGATCGAATGAATAGAAATAGGGAAAACAAGTGATTTTAAATGAAGGTGAAACGCACCGCGGCGTGCGTGGCGGCGGGGGCGGGGGGCGGCGGGGCGGCGGAGCGGTGGCGTCGGTCAACACTCGCTAACAATAACAAGGAAGCGCCGCGCCGCCGCACGCCCGCGCGAGCCTGCTGCGCCGCCAGCCTTATCTAATCGCACAAGATGCGCGCCGACTCCCGCGTGTCTCGCGCCGCAGCCTCGCCGGGAGCCCGCGAGCCTGCGCCCCGCTCCGAGCCGGCTGCGTGAACTCGAACTGGTGCAAGCCATATAAAAATTGTACGCGAACGTTCAGCGATAACGAATGGCAGAAAACAAACGGTTGGAAGTCCGCAACGGACGCGCGGCGACAGCGACCCTGCGCCGGCGCCGCACGGCACACATCGGCGCGCGCGCTCCGCCGCATGCGCCGCTGCGCTACAGAGCTCGCGCGTTCAACCTAGTACCGACGTCATGAACCTACGCTAGATCTAAACAAAGAATTGCGATTTCGTGATAAGCTAGCGCAAAACATACCTATTGCAATACATAACTGTACATGAGTACTTTTATGGAAGGGCATCTATCATTGATTATGATTAATGAATGAAAAATAAATGTCAGTAGAATTAGTAAATGTAGAGCATCTGCCGGATCCGATCGCAGCATTTGGGAATTGGGATTGGGTAGAGGCACTCCCGCCGCGTCTCCGCACAGGTAGTGTCGTAACGAGCTGGTAGGTACTACATCCACCGGACCATGGCCACGAGACCACTCGCTGGGCAGCCAGCCCAATGTTGTCCCTCGATCTTAAGTAGATGCGTTCATATCATGTTCAGTGACAATGTTCTGTTTGCATTAAGATTATATTTGGTACGAACAGCTACCACGCTTGTTGAGATGAGATCTTCAAACGAGGCCGATATCAGGCCCTGAAGAATGACCACAGCTAACTTGAAGAGCGTTCCCTTCTGCAGCCGGCCTGTCACGTGAGTAGCGCTGACTGTCATCACGAGCAATCAGAAGATAAGGCGAGAGTTTTATCCCAGAACTCATTTTTTGAAAATGTTTGGATCGAGAGGTCGAATCCCAATTAAATATGATTTCAACCTCATGTGAAAGGCTGAAAGTCTGTCTGAGTATTTTGTTACCTTTTTTATTGATCCTTTCTTTAATATTTACTAGATCTTGCTATCGATATCACACACAGAAACTTTTCCATCCCTCTGTACTCTTACGGTAGTCTCGCAAGCGCTCCGCGCTGGCTTCAGTCAGGTTTACAGTGGAAACACTCTCAGTGATCAGACGCAATATCTTCACTCGGCCCCTGTGAGCACCACACGTTGACCAAACATAGTCAGAATACCTAGTCCTTAGCCAGAAGATGCTAATACGTGCGTAATTCCATTAGGTACCTACTTATTGTACGCGAGTGTCAGTCCATGCAGAACACGAGAATGTAGCGTCTTATACAATTGTACACCAGGTGCCATCAGGAGCTCTGTACAACTGCCACATACTGTATACAACTTCCACCGATCACCAGCCTACCGGTTCGACATGGTGATGGACATTAGGAGCGTTAAGGTCAGCACATACCCAGAACAGATTAGGTGATTTGAATCTTATCAGTTGAGTAGATCGATAAGTACAAATCGAGTGAGATTTGGATTAATCTGTTTGTGTTTTTCTGTCTCGAGCAGCTCTACTAGTCCACACCAAGAGTAGATGTTGACATAATGTGATCCTCTTCATTAAGACGCTCACATTTTGGTTTGAGCTGTGGACATTGTGCCCTAATGTCTGTCCACTAAAGGGCACGTACGTCTCATTTGCGTTAATGAGTAAACAATGCCTACAACATTAATAATCACGTACATGATTACAGTTAACTTGTTAGAGTTATGACTTGTTCACAATGTTTGTTTATATCTATATTGTTTATATCTAGTAGCTACGTGAGTTATATTTATTACCTTTTAATAGTGCTAAGCAATACTAGAAGAGAGGCGACAGCAGCAGGAAGCCTCACCCCTGAACATAACTGTTGAGTTCACTAGTATAACTGAGGAGCGGCCAATCACTCACCAAAATGGTACTCGTTCTTGGTGGCGGCCATGATGCAGGTGCAGGGGTCAGTCTGGTGAGCGGTCAGAGCGGTCAGAGCGGTGGATGGCGCGCGTGGCACAGCATCACCGAAGCCGCGGCGGTGCGCAGGCGCTAGCCGAGCTTGCAGCTCCAGTAGCGAGGTGGCCGTGCGCGTGCGCGCGGCGGTCGATAGCGCGCGAGTCCGCGCCGCAGCGCGGGCCCGGCCCCTCCCGCCGCGCCGCCCCGCCGCCCCGCCGCCCCGCGCCCCGCGCCCCGCCGCCCTCCTCCCTCCGCCCAAGCCGCTTACGCAACGAAGACGTCGTGACACGGCTGACCCCGGCCGCCGCCGCTGGACCTCCTCCGACAGACCGCTGTCCCTGTAACGCTTTCGCACTACACGCCGAGCGAGACCCGCAAGCGACCACAAATCGCTGCTCTTGCCATACTAGGAAAAATTATAAGGGCACACAATACTTAAGTCGAACTACAACCCCTACCCTAAAACTGAGTAGCCCCAAAAAAGTGTCGGCGAAAAAAGGCAAGGCTAAGGTACTACCAAACCAGTGGGATGGGCAGCAGCGTTCCTCCTTTGGAACAGTAGCCATGCTGCATCCACCAACCCGCCTGCCAAGCGTGGCGAGTAATGGAAAATTGTGGAAATCCATAGGGGAGGTCTTTGTTCAGCAGTGGATAACCTTTGGCTGCTGTGATGTGAGTTATGATGATGATTGTGTGGGTGTATGCTGTATGCCGCAATAAGCCGTAGTGCTTCGGCAGCGCATCAAACTCTTGCTTAACAATAACTTACTGCGACCACCAATCCGTATATCAACCATAGTTATCTATGTAAGGCAACATTCGCTTATGAATATTCAGAATAGGTCAAACGAGGCATATGGCCAACTGTGGCCGACTACAAGCTGGTCGAGGTGGAGTACGTGTCGTCGCAGCTACAACCCGGATGGATTTAAGAGACCTGTGACCACTGGGGCTGCTGGAGTCTTGAATGTGTGACCTGTCTTTAAATGGCGATCCCGGTTGTGGAAAATCTGACAATCCGTCTGATCTCTGGATATCGGCATTGCCTACTCATTTAGATGCTGACGTCTGACGACAGTCGTTCCAGTATAGTGATGTTCCGTTCGATGCTGATATTCAGCCTTATGTAGTTGTACGTGCAGCACGTCCTGGCATGGTTGGAACAGGCTGGGATAATGATAATCGACTAAAACGTTCTCTGTCACACGAACATCTGGTACAGAGCCCTCTACAACCTGCTCGAAATATCTGTGGACATCGACTTTATTACTTCAGAACCTCATTCCCCCGAAGTCACGGTTTTTTTGCGTTCTGCCAAGAAGGTCAGTTTTTAAGTGATTTTTAACAAGTTTTTCTGCTCTCTACTCTACGCTACTCTACTTTTTTGTGCAATTAAGCCCTATTAAACGCCATCTAAATAGATTTTAAATTGGGTAAGTTTGTAAATTCGTAGAGAAGAACCGTCACGATACTCGTCTGTTAGGGACTCTTAAAATGTATGCCCTAGCGCATAAACTACTAATACGAATAATTATTTTTTTCAGGAGAGCGGTTTATCAATAGTCTTTATTGTCTCAAATAATTACAACACATATAAAAATGAGGGACCCCTGTAAGTAATAAATAATACTTGTGTTGGGGCGGTCTCGCTTCTTCCCTCAGTATCTTCATAGTTATAAGTTTAAGGCTCTACCCATAAGCGACGTGAAAGGCGACTAACGGTTGATATCAAGAGGATGGGCAGCGGCGTCCTCCCGTGTGCTGACAACAACACACTGAGATCAGCAGTCTAATCAGAATCAGTGGTGATTATGTCAATATCCCCTATGACTCATTAAAGTGATCATTGGGAGTCAATACCACCCAACGTCTAGCTTAAGGTCTTTCTCTCTCTTTTGTTCCTCACACAATGCATTAACAAAAAATATGCTGGTGGATAGTGCCCAGAACGAAGTCGGCTGTTTTGTGAATATGATTTAAAGATTATGCCTGACTCCGTAATGGTCTAGTTTTAGCAGAAGCGTCTCGTGGTATTCCGTCCTTTGGTGAAGCCATATTGCTTATCGTGTAGGGTTTCTGGTTTCTCGACCTTTTTTCGATCGACCAGGATTTCTCGAGTTTCTCGAGTATCTCGAGAAATATTGAAATTTTATTAGAAATCAAGATGTTGTTTTCGAATTTTTGCTTTATTGCAAATTAAACTGGTAGATGATGGGATCAATTAAATCAAATGGTAATTTTTTTGTGACAAATTACACTTACTAATTAACAAATCTATACAAATAAATAAAATTAAAGTGTCTGTTTGTAATGTCAAAATAACAGCTTTTTACTTAATGCATATGAAAGTATATACGATACAATTTTTTTATTTTTTGTCTGTCTGTCTGTCTGTCTGTCTGTCTGTTTGTTCCGGGTAATCTCCGAAACGGCTGGACCGATTTTGACGGGACTTTCACTGGCAGATAGCTGGTATTCTAAGGAATAACTTAGGCTACTTTAATTTTAGAAAAATAATTAGGATTCCGCGCAAAAAAAAGAAACCCTTGAAATCCAATATATATATTCTATGTCAAGTGTCTATGTCGAAGTACTCTAAATTCTTTTTAAATTAAACGCGGGTGAAACTGCGGGTCCCAGCTAGTCAACAATAAATTAAACAAACTGTAGTGGGCTGGTCTACGAGTATATAAAAAGTAGGGTAGTATTTAACTTTTTTATGATTATTGGGTCCCTTCCAGTGACCAAATGTACAACAGCCATTAATTAAATAAAAAACTTACATCAACAAAATTACTAGACCATATTTCGACAACTATAAAAACTGTTGTTTAACAAAACATACATTTTGCTACCAACTTAAACAAAAAATTGCTTTTATACATCACAGTCTTTCAATTAAACGTGTTACGAGTATAGGTATGTTTTGTTTTAGTTACCTTTTTTACCGAAGAGGAGCTCCAGGTCCTCTTAAGATCACACTAGAGCCGCTCATTGGACACATCACGGAAGGGATGACTGTAAAGCGGTCAACCCCTCTAGCGGAGGGAAGGCGACTGTAAAAAGGTCGCCCCAAGGCACTTCTCGGGGTGGATTGTAAAGGATTCCCCCCAAGTTGTTTTAGTTACCTCGCGCACGGAATTGATTTCTCGAGTTCTCGAGGCATTGAGTTTTCTTTTCCCTTCTCAACCGAAGACAAATTTTTCGAGAATTCTCACCTCGACCATTCTTAAGCAGAAACCCTATTATCGTGAAAAAGATTGTTAACTTTAAAATGCAATACCAATGCAATTTTTTTTCAAATACTTTGCATAGTACTGGCAGAACTGATCTGAAATTTCCAGGATCTTGGGTATTACCGGATTTAAACAAAGGTATTACTTTAATACATTTCATTAAGTCTGGGAAGATTCAGTGGTCAACGCACCTGTTAAATATTAGTGCCAAGTGGGGTAGTATTACTAATACCTCGACAAACTTTTACCGATAATCCCCACAAGTCTTCTCTCTTTTATTTAAATTTCTTCAAAATCTTTGATGACTGACCGGGGGAAAACGTGTGTGAATTAAAAATCTATGGTACAGGCCGCTACATCTAGTTTTCGTAAGGCAGCATAAAGTGAAGGCGGTGACTTAAAAAATGCAGTAGTTATACGGGGGATATTAGTAAAGAATTTGTCGAATTCTTGTCCTCCTTTTTCTTTTCTGATTAATTTAATTGCTGGTTCCAAGACAGTTATTGATTTATCTGGGACACACCGAGCTTCATTTATCGGTGTCCTTTCCTGTGGTCGCCATTGTAGATCCTGGCCTAAAAGGAGTTGCAGTGGCTGGGAATGTTTGGCGCGCTTGCCCCAAATAAATGCTTAAGTTTTGGCTAACATTGTAACCATTTATTCGATTTAAAAGAACGAAATAACGTATAACGTAAATTATATTTTTTCCATTCTAAAATGTTGGTTAGAATACCTTAAGATTATAACTATTGTTAAAAAAAATGCATTGCGTGCCGTGCATTCCTCCAACAGCACCATATTTTCTAAGACGGTTGTGCTAGTGCATGTCCATCCAAGAAGCCAGCAGATACGCTGACGAAGACATTCACCTGGCAGGGTAGATTCGGTGCGTATCTGCACAGCATAAGGCGCAGGGTCATAGCGCGGTGCCTCCACTGTGATAGCGACCAGTATACACACGCTCGAGGAGTGACCTGCATGAGCTGCCGAGTTTCGGATCCCGGTCGATCGGATCAGGCTAGGTCTCTCTCTGCTCTCGTCTTGGCTGTTGGAGAAGCATGCAAATATGAGTGCCACGTTCTCCTTCTGTGATTAGTTCATGCTCCAGAAGGAGACCGCAGAACGGGACCGGGAGAGGGCCGATCCCACACGGATAAGGATGAGACGGCGCTGGAGTAACAACCGCCCATTGCCAACACACCTGAGCCCTCCGCCCTCGCTATATGGCGAAGTCCTCAGGCGTCCTGGGCGCGCGGTTGGAAAAATCGGCGTGCCCACACTGAGTAACCCACGGGAAGACGGCTATGCACATGTTGTCACGTGCCACCGTATGCGCACACAACGAGGCTTCGGGAGGATCCTGTACATTCCTCTCCAAGTTGTGCCTGGGGGCGGCCTTTTTACAGTCTCCTCTCCTCCGCTAGAGGGGTGAGCGCTTTACAGTCATCTCGTTCGAGATGTGCCTATGTGGCCACGGCTGCTGTTCTAGAAATGTTGGCTGGATAGTCTTCAGTTGCAATACAAATAGTCAACAGCGTGTTTTGTGTTAATGTTATAATATTTACAATCATGAATCATTTGGAGTAAGGTTAGGTAGTGAAGTAAAGTGTGTATCTTACTAATTTTGTCTTGAAATAGTGTTTATTAAATGTGTCAACCGTTTATTTTCGATTTGTATAGATAAATCTATCATTACCTAGTGACACAGTCGACAAAGGGACAACGGCGTACAAGTGTACGTGGTGTCAGCGGGTAGGTATCATGTCGGGTGTAGGATTTTGAATTTATTTTGTTCCTATCACTCTAGTCAATCATTATGTTTGAATTCTCGTATACATCCCATATCGGATAAACGATGTATCAACGTAGGTAATCGTTGCTTTCTGTACTGGCATACGCTGAAAATGCCCCAAAATTAGAATAAAACAAGTAGTCTACCAGACTGTAGTGGTCCGGATCGGATATGCTGTTGGCTATAAATTCTGTTTTATAGGGTAGGATGGGTAATTTAAGCTCTCGCAGCTAATATAATATATGTATAAAGATATATGACTATATCATCCCGCAAAGATCGAGTAAAAAATATCAATTTCTTTACGATTACTAATTCTTTTTGATCATGTATCTTTTTTTTTTTTTTTTTTTATTTTTTATTGGTGCCCAGTGGAAATTCGTCATGAACTTCCTTCGCCCCGGGGAAGGACGAAGGGGTATGCCGGACTCCTACCGGCTAAAACCACTGGAGCGGTCATCTTCGGCACCTAAGGGAGGCTCCAGGTCCTCGTATGATCACACTAGAGCCACCCACTGGTGCCACGCCTATTGGCACATCTCGGAGAGGGTGACTGTAAAGCGGTCACCCCCCCAGGGGGATTGTAAAGGATCCCCCAAAGCGTCCCACGGCAGCGCGTGACCACATGCGTGCTACCGTCTTCTCTTGGGTCGCTTGGTGTGGGCACGCAGATTCCCCAATCTACGCACCCGCGAACCCAGAGGTCCCCCACCTTATAGCAACGGCAGGGGTTTTCAGGCGTATCGGAATTAGGCGCCAGGGCGGTTGTTACCCCGGCGCCGTCTCCTTCTTCTTCGAGCGGGATCGGCCCTCTCCCGATCCCGCTCTGCGGTCTCCTTCTGGAGCATGACGCTCTCACAGAAGGAGACCACTGCATTCCAATTTTAACAGACTAAGCTGACGCCAGCAGGGAGAACGACACGCAGGACCGCGTCATAGGCGAGGTTCCATAAGAGAGGGCCGAGAACTGACCCCTGCGGAACCCCGCACGTAATCTCCCTCCGCTTTACGCTACCGTCCCTGCCCACGTAGCGAATGTGCCTATCACGCAGATAGGCCCCAATGATGCCCTGCAGGTAGGGCGGACACCGATGATAGACTAGTGCCGCCCTAATAGCGCCCCACGGGATGGAGTTGAAGGCGTTGACGATGTCTAGGCTGACCGCCAACGCCACCCCACCCCGCCGGGACACTGCCTGTTCCGACAGCGAGCGGACGCGAAGAATCGCGTCGATGGTGGACCGCTGCTGCCGGAAGCCATACTGACTTTCGGCCAGGTCGGGGCCAACTCGCGACAGGTGCTCAACGAGTCTTCGGGTAATTATTCTTTCGAATAGCTTCGAAGCCTCGTCGAGCAGGCAAATGGGACGGTATGCAGAGGGAGACTCTGCAGCCCTTCCTTCCTTCTTCAAGAGAACCAATCAGGCTTCCTTCCAGCCGGACGGGAACACGCCACTACGGAGGCAACTGGTGAACAGCCGCCTCAAGCGGTCCCCAAGAGACTGTAGCGCATACACCCACGCACGCACGCCCGTCTCCCGGAACCAGGACGCTTCCTCCTCCGGATTGGGCAAGATCCCTTGATCGACCTCCGGCCAGGCCGCGACGTTGGCAGCTGCGACGAGCAACTCTCGATCTAGCTGTGTGAGGGCCCAACGCCGCGACCGCGGGCTGGGACTAGAACGGCTCGGGCAGGGCGTGCGGAGGGCCACGTCGAACATAATGTGGCGGTGGTCCGAAAGTGTGACCACCTCCTCCGCCACTCGCCAACCCGACACCATGCGGGCCACAGAAGGAGCCGCCCATGTCAGGTCCACGACCGACTCCCCCTGCCACCGAACGCAGGTGCTAACGGACCCCCGATTCAGCAATCGGAGGTCAAGTGACGCCGCCCAGTCTTGTATTATCCTCCCCCTCGGCCCGTCCCGACGGTTGCCCCAAGCTCTAGAGTGAGCGTTGAAGTCCCCCAGGACGAGCACTGGACGGGGCGAGCACTTACAGCGAATGCTGCGCGCCACCCCGTCCAGGTATCCCTCGAAGTCGGCGAGAGATACGTTGGGGGAGACATAGCAGCCCACTACTGCCAGAGGGCCCCACTCTACTACGACAAAGCCCTGCCCCCTGTCTAACAGGGAGCAGGGCGGCTCACCTTCGGCTCCAGACCAATATATAGCGACGGAGTCCCCGGCGCCCCCGAACCAGCGAGGGTGTTCCTGGACGCCGTAGGGCTCCGCCAAAACCGCCAAGGCAACCGACCACTCCGCAACAGTCTGCAGCAACAGATTCTGAGCGTTGCGGCAGTGGTTTAGGTTGCCCTGGAGGACCCTTAGTTGGCCTCCATCGCCTCCGGTGAGCCGGAGCGTGTGACCGGTGCCGCCAGTGCAGACTTCTTCAGCCCCTCGGCCGAAGCAGGGGGTACTGGTTTTCCCCTTGATCCTGTATCTAATGTACATTCATAAATACCTAGAGGTATCTAAATATTCATCTAGAGTTGTGAAATTGGATTCGAATGATTGAGAAGAAAATTTATGTCATGGGCATAACACTCCATAGGTTTAATTTAGTTAGAATGAGGACAAAATGTGAAGATTGTGTGTACCGCAGAGAGAGAGAGAGAGAGAGAGACGCTGCTATTATAATAAATATGTCTAGGTAATGGCCGTGATGGAATAGTTAAAAAGCGCTGCGAACATTTGTTCATCAATATAGTTGCGGTGATTCACTTATAGCAATTTATTTGTACGACAGATACGTGTAGCGCCATCTAGTGAAGCAATCTAACATTCCTTAGCACGTATCTGATCACGTAAGTTCAGTACGAAATTATTAAATAGTTGCGCTGTTTTTTCTGTTGTCGTTATAGGTATTGTTTTATGTAGTATATCTTGAAATGATGTTGCAATCATTTTTTTATTAACTATACTATTTGTGACTGCTGTTTATTACTAGCACAGTGGCGCCATCTATGATTTTAGAACACATTTGTTCAATGGTGGCGTTTGCTTAGCTTGGCAATAGCTATTTATGGATATTGTGACATTGACGGCGGGGTCCCGAGTTCACACTTCGCGTGGCGCGGGCAGTGTGCGGCGCGCGAGCCCAGGGCCGCCATGTGCACGTCGCCGCGGAGTGTCGGCGCGCCGAGCGTGCGGCCAGCCACGCGCCACGACATGGAGCACGTCCGCGACATGATACACGTGAGCACATGCACCGTACTCCTGCTTCACTGTACACTTGACATCGTCGCACTATTCATCCGTTCCAATTATGACAACTGTCAAAACTAGCATCAGTATAATACACTTGGCCGTGTTTACTTAATTCATGTCAGTGCCTGCTGACAATACTACGATTGTCACCATGAGGTTGCTACCATTCAGTCATGTTGTTCATGCAAATCTTGTAATTATTTGTCTTTAGAAATACGAATGTGTACTTATTAACGTGGTCATAATTCATTGTCACAAAACTTTTCTTTGTACTATTAGAGTTTATATTCATACTATTTTCAATAGATGGCGTTGTAAAAAATTTAAGTGCTAGAGTATAACTTAGTAGAGTGGTAAATTAGTAGCTAGTTTTTTCCTAAAAAACTGTTTGAACGACATATTCAGATTCTAGAATTAGAATGCCTCAGTGGCCTCTTATATATGCCGCGTTAGGAGGCACACGGCGGCTGCCGGTGGGCACCTACCGCGCGTATTTGCTTAACTAGTTCTAGTACTATATGTGCACACAAAACCGAGGATGAAGCGTATCAGGAAACTAGATCCTCAAAAAAAAAACTTATCCCACGTGTTCTTTTCAATGTAATTCATTCTTCTAATACGTTATTTATTTGTCCACCACCTACAACTTCTGGGTCAGGTATTTTCCACTACTTTTTCTTTTTTTAAACTTTAAGCTACCCTAACTTTTCTCCTATGTCGTGGGTACAGTTTACAGACATACAATCTCACATGCACAGTCACCCAGACCGGAAGCAACTATCGGTAGATCATACAAATATTTGTTCCGTGCGGGGATTGAACCCGCAACACGTAGCGCAGGAAGCCAATTGTTTAGCCACTGCGCCAACCGAGTCATCCCGTGTATTTCCTTCAGATCCTGTCTACTATTTGCATTGTCTCGTTTTTGCATCCAGGATCACTATTTACATGAATGATTCTCGTATATTTAGTCAACTTTACTGAACTTATGGAGTAGTGCGAAGCGCTTAATTCGATCTTGGCAAAATTTTAACTAACGGCCGAGTACTAAAACGTCACTTAAATTAAGTCCCACCTTAACTTGATGTTTGAACCGCCCGAGTTCCTATGGGGAAGTGCGGTGTGGGAGAACCATTGAACCTATGGTTCCATGATCTTACGGCGCGCTCCTACCGCGTCAGGGTGAGTGCCGCGCTCGGTGACCAGAGGGAGGTGCGGCGCGGGTGCCGCAGGGCTCACGACGTGCACCCGTGCTACCTGAGGCACGTTACCAGCCTGCGCAGCCCTGCTCGGCGCCTATGTTGTTGATGCCCTGTGTGCACTGCGAGCTGGTACCGACATGTTTGACACTTGCCGGCTAGTACAACAAGATATAGACGCAACTGATTAGTGGTCTCATGATAACGATATTGTCCTAAACTCCGAAAAAACTAAGATAGATACTGATAATTTAGTCTCCCTACTTGCGACCATCTGCACAACCACTACAGCTGTATACACATGATTTTTCATGCTTTCATAATAAGTTGTTAAACTGTAAGTGTAAACCCATAGAAAGAATTAAATGTGTTACCTACCTTGGTGTGAAAATAGAAGAAAACTTTTCCTGGGTCCGTCATATAGATTATATATCTGTAGTAAACTTAGAACATTATTGGGAAAAGTATATCATATAAGTTATGAAATTCCTATAGGTACATTAAGGCTTATATACGTCACTAGTGGATTCTATCCTCAGTTATACCCTTGGTTGCTATGGCCTTACATTGAAAACGTATATAAATAAATTAGATACATTACAAATTAGATTTCCAAAACTTCTTGTTAGCTAGAACGGCACGGTTGGTGCAGTGGCTGATACAGTCGGCTGCTGCGCTCCGGGTCGTGGGTTCGATTCCCGCACGGAACAAATATTTGTATGACCTGCAGGTAGTTGTTCTGGGTCTGAGTGTATTGTAAAGATGTTTAAAAGATGTAAAGTCCTATCTATTAGGTTGAAACACAAATATCTACTGACCGTAAACAACCATGGCAATCAGGAGCAAGCCCCAATGTACGTAAATAGTAAATATAACACTAGCTCGATGGCCGCCGGCAGACTCATTGCAGCCACAATAGTTGATTACTATGGTCCTAGAACATTGAAAAAACGCTTGCATATTTATTGAATAGTTTGCCGGACGTCATAAGGCATAAAAATAACAAACGAATTTTTAAACGTAAGCTAAATGTTATCTAGATAAGTGCTAGATATACTCGTATGTTTTGTAGTAGGTATTAATAGTCGATTATCGAGTAGCGAATTATACGGAGATTCAATCCCACAATCAAACCGATAGCACGGTTTTGTGGGGCAATGTATTAACTTTGTAATAACTATTCATATATTTAATAAATAAAAATAAACAATAACATTTCGGTTATATATTAACTGAAAACGGGTTTCTCGAATAGTTAAAGCAGGACTCACATAATAATACGTGGCGTTTCGGTATTCGGCCATAAGACCCGTATTATAAAACGAGAATCAAGACTTAAGTAAAACCCAAGTTTAAATTGTAACTAGTACAATTTAAAATATGAACCCGACGTTATGACGTATCATTTCAGGTCATCATCATCGTTTCTGCCGAATAAAATCCACTGCTGGATGCAAGCCCCAAAGATCGCCACAACGAACGCTCTGAGTGTGTTGTGTGCTCATTGGGGGGTTTTTGCAATAAACGCCACGCTTGGCAGGCGGGTTGGGGATCGCAGTTGAGTTATTACTGTACTTGGAGGATGCTGCTGCCCATTCTCCGAATAATCCCATAGTCGCCTTTTACAACACCCACAGGATGAGATCGGTTGGTGCTATTCGTAGCCGGCACCACACGGACGTAATAGGTCCAGCGTTAATATTCAGTTGATGCTATCTCGACTCAAGTTCTACTTGGGTTTTGATTTTCGATCTGTACTACGCCCCTGAATGCAGGAGATAAGTGCTACAACTGTGCTATAGAGTATTGATATTTCTATTAATATTATTTTGCTCGATAAAAGACAAAACGCATTAAACCTTAATCAAATTGCACAATTATAATCACATAACACAATGTGTCTAGAGCAGTAGTTGTCATGTTGCAGGAGCTCGCGGACTACGAAGGCATGCCGCGCGGCCCGGAAATCTCGATCGACGGTAAGCCCCACGCTACTTCTTCACATTCATTCAGCCGCTGGTCTGTGACGCAACAGGTACTTGGAAATCGAATGCACTTGTGCTGGAGGTTGCTAATCCGTGACTAGAGATATCGTATTCGGCCAAAGACAAGATCAGGAATAGATCTCTCCTCACACAGTCATCGCTATTATTGTAGATGACGGTTTGACCACATAAACGGGAGAATAAAGGCGAAAATTGGTAAATATCGTTTGTATTGCCGGTAACATTCCAAATTGGCTGCAATAACTATCTGGCTTTTTTAATAAATTGTCGATGACATTGGCTGTCATCTCTTGGAAAAGTATTTGTTAATTTAGTAATTACTCTTAACATCTGTCTTAACAGGTTTAAACCTAATACGACAGTGTGGCTAACAACACAATACAATTACATTTCCTTAATTAAAATTCCCTAGACTTACATTACATACTTATAACAATTATGTAAAACAATTTTACATTGAATAGGATCTTTGTGAATACACTCAAACTACACGAAAATATATCTATTCGTTCGGGTGAGGGGTGTTTTATTTTGCCAGTAGATTGGTCCTTGATCCTGGCACAGCTAGCAGTTGCGGGCGCCGCTGCCTCCACACGAATCTGTCCGGCACGCAGCGTCAGGTGACGCAGCTATGTGCTACAACACGCAGCAGCTTTACTACATGCGGCTGGTGTACAGTCGCGGCGCACCTTGAGCTCGTTGTACCCGACCTGCCCCGTACAAACCGTGTAGTCTACATCAAAGGGTAGAACGGATATACCGCGTACAGTTTGAAACACAATTGTCTTGTAAATTTATTCTAAACACGTTCCAACATGACACTGTGGTCGCTTCATGTGGAGCCCGTATGACTGCGCTATCTTCAAGATGACTCCTGCCTAGTGCGTCCTTGAGTGCGGTAATATTTGTGAACCACTGTGTCTGTCTCAATACAAAACCTAAGTTTCTGTACGCTTTTTTGCATATGTTAATTACATGTTCACGTTTGGTTCTGGAGTGAGAGGTACCCGTAGATCCCGTGCCTGTGATACTCATTGCAGCGGTGCCGCTTATACCTTGTACTCGTAGTACATATGTGAAACTTAGCACCGAGCATTTTGCAACATTGAAGTAGAGTTTATTCTCATGGCTCCACGCTACCACTCTGTTTATATCGTCCTGCAGTCCTTGTGTTCACAATCCGATATATCCTTAACCTCGAGCAGCAATTTAAGGTGATCTGCAAACAATAAACATGAACCATGTCTGACGACCGCCGGTAAGTCGTTTATCGTTATGATAAACGCCCGAGGCCCCAAATTGCACATATTGCTGATCCATGCAGCTGACGAACAACTGTAACGAGTGTGGGGTACACCCAATTGCCGGCAGCTTCCTCAATAAGACATTATGGTCCACGGTGTCGAATGCCTTTTTAAAACCAAAGTACGCATCGTCTACCTGTACCCCAGCATGGACTGCTGGTACCACCTGCGCCATGAAGTTGAGTAGATTGGTGGCAGTGCTGCGCCTACAAATTTTTTGGAGCCTGGTCATTGGCATTACACGATTTTCTTTATTTCTAGTATTTACGCTATGTATGCCGCTTTTTGTCTATACAAATAAATAAAATTGAAGTGTCTGTTTGTAATGTCAAAATAACAGGTTTTTACTAAATGCATATGAAAGTATATATGGTACCTATAACAAAAACACAATTTTTAATTTTTTTGTCTGTCTGTCTGTCTGTCTGTCTGTCTGTCTGTTTGTTCCGGGTAAACTCCGAAACGGCTGGACCGATTTTGACGGGACTTTCACTGGCTGATAGCTGATGTTATAAGGAATAACTTAGGCTACTTTTATTTTAGAAAAACGATTGGGGTTCCGCGCAAAAAAATAAAAACCTTGAAATCCAATATATCTTCTATACATCTATACAAATAAATAAAATTGAAGTGTCTGTTTGTAATGTCAAAATAACAGGTTTTTACTAAATGCATATGAAAGTATATATGGTACCTATAACAAAAACATAATTTTTAATTTTTTTGTCTGTCTGTCTGTCTGTTTGTTCCGGGTAAACTCCGAAACGGCTGGACCGATTTTGACGGGACTTTCACTGGCTGATAGCTGATGTTATAAGGAATAACTTAGGCTACTTTTATTTTAGAAAAACGATTGGAGTTCCGCGCAAAAAAATAAAAACCTTGAAATCCAATATATCTTCTATACATCTATACAAATAAATAAAATTGAAGTGTCTGTTTGTAATGTCAAAATAACAGGTTTTTACTAAATGCATATGAAAGTATATATGGTACCTATAACAAAAACACAATTTTTAATTTTTTTGTCTGTCTGTCTGTATGTTCCGGGTAAACTCCGAAACGGCTGGACCGATTTTGACGGGACTTTCACTGGCTGATAGCTAATGTTATAAGGAATAACTTAGGCTACTTTTATTTTAGAAAAACGATTGGGGTTCCGCGCAAAAAAATAAAAACCTTAGATCCAATATATCTTCTATGTCAAGTGTCTATGTCGAAGTACTCTAAATTTCTTTTAAATTACACGCGGGTGAAACCGCGGGTCCCAGCTAGTCGAAAATAAATGTACGTTCCTTTTAACGTATATTAGATTCTCATATATATATTGAGATGCGACAGTCAAAATGTTGATTTCTCTAAATGTATCCCTCAGTGAATGTCGAAAGCTTATGTTATAAATTGCTCGAATAGCAATCGCTCTCTTTTGCAGCACAAAGATAGTTTGAATGTCGGTAGCATTTCCCAACAACAAAATACGACATTATACTATGAAGATAACTAAAATATACTAATTTCGCTGTTTCTACATCAGTTAACTGGCGTAATTTAAAGACTGCATAAGCTGCAGAAGTGAGTCTATTCGACAATTGGTGAATATGTGGGCCCCACTGTAACTTTGAATCTAAAGTAATACCCAAAAACATAGTGGTATCCACAAGGCTCAACTCCTTCCCATTTATCAGTACACTGGTTTTAAGAAGATAATACATTTGGTCTTTTTCTCGTTCAAAAGTAAATTGTTAACGTTAAACAAGTGCACTGCTCTAGAGAGAGCGCCATTTACATCGTCAGTAACAGGCTGCTGTCGCTTAAGCTTAAACAAAATGGATGTGTCTTCTGCAAATAACACTATCTCATGAGTATCTTTTATAACATAAGGTAGGTCATTAATATAAACGAGAAAAGGAACGGGCCTAGAATTGAGCTCTGCGGAACTCCCATTGCGGCCACAGACCCCGGAGACTGCTTTCCGTTAACGTCAACTCTCTGGATCCTATTCTCCAAATACGAAATTAGAAGATCCAGAGCAGTATTCTTAACTCCATAATGGTGCAATTTTCTGACCAATATCTCGTGTAAAACGCAATCGAAAGCCATATAAGAGCCAATTCAGGCGCTACTATGTTTATTATGGATCTAGTGACCGCAACAGAATTACCCCATAGATCGGTGGTCTTTTTTACATTAAGGGTATTGAAAGTTTTTACAATATCTGTGCTACTCACATTTCTGAAATAAAAATCACTATTAGAAAGAAAGAAAGAAAGAAAGAAAAAAGTTTTATTAAGGTCTCGCACAGGAAGTTACAAATAACATAAGTAAAAATAAAAATATTATAATTAAATTAAGGCAACCTGGACGAGGCCAAAAAAGGCCCCTATCTCAGCATAATGCTGTGACATTTAAATAAAAAAATGCCACAGCGCTGGTTTTCAGATAGGACCAAGACAGTTGTGATACCACGGGCGGTTACGACATAGGCCAATAAATAAGTTAATAAAAAGACATGCCGAGTAATTAGTCAAATATAAATTTAATAATAAAATATGTAATATTTATAAAATATCCTATATGTGTAGCATACTACTGAATAAACCAATAATTAAATATATAAGTGTTACTTACGTGCATGTACTAGATATGATCAATACTTATTAAATATGCTATGTATGTCATGTTTATACTCTGTCTACGGGAGAGAGTCAGACCAGGCTGTATGGTTCGGACCTTTGCCTACCTGTTGGCGGAACAAACAGCAATATTACATGCATGTACATTTTCTTTTAATAGAGACTCAGCAACAGCAACTGGAATGTCAGTAAAAAAACGTTCAAATGCTGCGGCAACCTCTAAATCTGATCTAATTAATTTGTCGTTTATTGTTAGGATATGGTCAATGTTACAATTCTTATTTCTTCCAGTCTCACCATTAATAATGTTCCAGGTCATTTTAATTTTCTGCTGGCTGCTTTTTATTTTTATACTCAAGTATTGAGCCTTGGCAGTATGACAAATCTGTTTTAATAATTTTGAATATTTTCGTACGTACAAGTAGAAATCTTCACTTTTATTATAGTTCCTTTCTTTATGCAAATCGTAAATTCTTTTTCTTCTGATATTTATACCAACGGTAGCCCATTCACTGAAGGCTGCAGTACCTTTAACCGAGATCGTTTTTTGGGAATAAATGTGGAGTTAAACTCTGTACAATATATATATTAAAAAAGGAGTTGTACAGCTCATTAGGATCGTTTCTGTAATGCAAAGTAGGCAATTTACTATTAAGTTTATTTTTGAACTAATCCAAGCAACCCGCAGTTTTAGGTACTACAGAAATATATTATTGCCTAGACTTATTTTTGTCATTATTGATGAAAGTAATTAACTGACCACAATGATCGGAATCTATTTGATTTATATTTTTTTTGCTGTTGGGTACAATGTCTGTAAATATATTATCTAAACATGTAGCTGTGGTAGCAGTTATCCTGGTAGGCTCCAAAAATAGATTTTTAAGATTGTATGATTGAAATACGTTTAGCAATGTTAATGAAATGGAGGTATTTTCGAGTAAATTTACATTGAAGTCACCGCATATAATTATATTTTTACCTAGTTTGCAAATCTTTTGCGACACTGCATCCATGACCTTTTCAAAGCAATCATATAATGCAGAAGGTGGTCTGTATACACTCAATATAATGAGCCGCTCCAATTCCACACAGGCTATTTCAATTGTTCGTTGAACAGAAAGGCTCACAATATCAGTACATTATTTATATTAAAATTGTTTATTTATTAAAATTATTGAGCCTCCATGTATAGTATTTACTCTGCTGAACGAACTACCAACTTGGTGATTCTTGTAATTTCGAGGACCTGGAACCCTCCTTCGGTGCCGAAGATGACCACTTCAGCGGTTTTAGCCGGTAGGAGACCGGCATATCCCTTCGCCCTTCCCCGGGGCGAAGGAAGTTCATGTAGAATTTCAAAGAGACACCATTAAAAAAAACTGGCCTTATCTAGACTTGGTGCGGGATGGTTTCGATTCGTCCCCGGCGTGGTTCTTCGTGCTGGTGGCGGAAATTGATGGCGCCGTGGTGGGACACGCGCTGTGCAACCGCGCCTATTCGTCGTGGACGCGCCGCGCCTTCTACGTGGAGGACCTGTACGTGCGCCCGCACGCGCGCCGCCGCGGCGTCGGCCTGCGCCTGCTGCAGGAGCTCTGCCGGGTACGTACTGGAGGGCTTGAGCAGCGAGTTATACGTGGAGGCTCTGCCACGACATGTTTATACAAGGTATATTATCTTGCTTGTCAATATGGGCCGCTTGATCTATCGTTAAGTAGAATTCGGTAGGAATCAAGAGAACAGTGAGTAGTAGTAGCTATTTAATAAGGCGGGAAAAATGAAAATCCAGTCTTGAGTTAAACCAATATGTTTATTGTACAGTAAACAGTAGTACATAAGTATAATATACACACCAAGTAAAATTCATATTGTCATTGCGTGGTTACAGATGGCGGTGCGCGAGGGAGTGCAGCGCGTGGACTGGCACGTGCTGCAGAGCAACGCGCCGGCGCTCGGCTTCTACGCGCGGCTGGGCGCGCGCGACCTGCGCGCCAGCGAGGGCCGCGCCGCCATGCGCCTCGACCGGCCGCGCATCGTGGATCTCGCTGACGAGCAGCTCTGACTAATTTCACCTAATTGATACGGAATACTAAATAAACCATCATCATCATATCAGCCACTGGACCTCCACTGATCAACAAAATCCTCCCCATAGATGTCCACACCGACCGATTACATGTCGTCCGCATCCAACGACTCCCAACGACCTTTACCAAGTTATCCGTCCAGCTCGTTGGAGGTCGTCCCACGCTGCGTGTTCCGGTACGGGGTCTCCACTCGAGAACCTTTATGCTGCAACGGCCATCAATTCTACTATTTATCTATCAGACCACAACACATGTCAAACTCTCAGTTTCTCAACAGCAACCGAAATGAATACTCTTAAATACTGGTATATTCTGAATAAATGTTATGATGAAGATAATATTCGTAAATTCATTAAATGTTTGTCAAACCTCAGTTGGTCTGATGTATACAATGAGAATAACAGCAACAATGCTTTCAATCTGTTTCATGAGACATTTTGTATGTTTTATCATCTTTGTTGCCCTACTATACAATACAATACAATACAATATCTTTATTTGATTGAATATGGTTGTTACAGATCTTAAAATTAGGGGTTACAGTTTCATCATATTCTGCCATTTCTGGCATGCAAATTAACACACCAAAAAATTATAATTAGAACACACATTGCAATAAAACATTATTAACATACCTACTATAAAAATAAGAATACTCCAAAGTGGATTACTAAGGGCATTGGGAATTCATGCACAACACAACGGAAGTTGGTAGGTAAGGTACAAATGTTACGTTACAAAATCAGAAAATAGTATAAAAAACTACAAAACCTATAACAGGATACCCAAAAAGTGTATAAGTGTATGTAAGAAAAGAATTAATAATTTATATGTTAAAAGGGCAAAAAATAAGTGCGAGGCATCATGGGTTGTGATTAAGAATAAAAAAGATTACGTAAAATGCTATCAGGGCATTAAATCCATAAAACATAAAAATTAAATCATTAGCGATCCTAACAGTATAGCAGATACTTTTAACGAGTACTATACTACAATTAATACCCCAAAAATTGTATTAAATGCAATTATGGCAGCGTTAGTAAAATAAACTCCTCCATGTTTTTAAAACCCTGTACACCAACAGAAGTAGTAAAAACAATTAAAAGTCTTAACGATACAAAATCGGTAGGATATGACTCTGTCTCTACAGAAATATTAAACTTATGTACAGATATAATATCTTTGCCTCTTGCTCACGTGATAAATCTATCTTTTACACAAGGAATATTTCCTGCCAAACAAAAGTTATCGATAGTAAAGCCACTATATAAAAAAGATGATATCCTTGAACTTGGTAACTATAGACCAATAACTTTGATACCTATATTTTCAAAAATACATGAAGAACTCATGCATAGCCGTGTCACCAATTTTCTCGATTAGTTTAAGGTCATCAAAGAGGCACAAAATGGTTTCCAAAAAAATAAGTCAACGACACTTGCAGGTTTTTGTCTAGTGAAGGCCATAACAGAAAATATTGACAGTAAAATTCCCGTGACAGTAAAGTAAAGTTTTTAGATATGTCGAAGGAATTTGATTTCGTTAACCATTCAACTCTCTTAAACAAATGCCAGCGATATGGAAGCAGGGGACCTGCTTTGAATTGGATAGAAAGTTACCTATCAGACCGAACTCAATGCGTCGAAATCAACTACCTCATCATTTCGGTCGAATGAAATCCACTGCTGGACACAGGTCTCCCCAAAGATCACCACAACGACCGATATGGGCGTGTTGTGGGCTCATTGGGTTGGCGATCGCAGTTGAGCTGTTAATGTACTCGAAGGACGCTGCTGCCCCTCCTCCGGCTAATCCCTTAGTCGACTTTTACGACACCCACGGGAGGAGATGGGGTGGTGGTATTCTGAGCCGGCACCACACGGCAAAGCCGGCACCACATGGCAACTACCTCAGTACTAATTTAATATCCAGAGCTGCCAGATCAACATTCCGACTTAATAAAACAGGTATTCCACAGGGCAGTGTGATGGGACCCCTTTTGTTCTTATTATATATTAACGATCTTCCTAATATAATAAACCACCAGTGTATATTGTTTGCTGATGACATTTGTATAATTATTCCTAATATAGACCGGGTAACTATAAACCATGAAATAGAGATTAATAAAACCTTTGAACGTATAATACAATGGCTTACATATAATTATTTCAATGCTAACTTAAACAAAACTAAATACATTCAATTCTCTAAGTATAAAACTATAATAAATAAAATGACTGTAAAGTATGACAATATTATAATTGATCCAATTTATGACATCAAAGTTTAGGTATTACTGTAGATAATTACTGCAGTTGGAAGTCACACATAAGCAACGTTAGCACAAAAATAAAAAATAAATCATTTACGCACTAAGACAGAAAATACAGCAATTACAGCTTACCACGGGTATGTTGGGTCAGTTCTGCGATATGGTTTATTGTTATGGGGCAACTCGACTTTAATCAACCAAGGTTTTTTGTCTCAAAAGAAATGTTTAAGAGCAATATGCAATACAAAGCCTTTAGATTCCTGTGAACCACTATTTAGGAGAACAAAAATATTAACTTTAAGCTCTCCTTACATGCTCGAAATTGGAATGTTTGTCAGGAATAACAACTGTTAACACAAAAATGTGTGAGAATAGTTTGTTCCGCCAAAGGGATCCTACAAAGATAGTAGTGCCAAAGTGTAGAACTACCCTTTACCATAGAAATAGTATGTTTATGTGTGTTAAAGTTTATGATAAAATACCGCAGAAACTAAGAGAATTACCCTTAAGATTATTTCGTGTACAATTGAATAAATGGTTAACAGAAAAATGTTTCTATACAGTAAATGAATTTTATGAATGCAAAATAATTATATTTGACGTTATATTGTAATTAAATAAATTCCTAGATTTAGTCACACCATTTTAAAATTATTGTATGTCCGAAATGGGCTGTACGATGTATCGACAATAACATATCTGTATAACAACTGTAACTGCTCAATCAAAAATAATAAAGACTACTTTACTTTTAACTTGGAAATAGATTTAATACATATTTTATACTAAATAACCTATTTGTTTTTGATCTCACATACCTGCACAAAACGGCATTCAAGGTGTTGCTGTACAATGACATTCATAATGATGCAAGATGACATTCGAAGATAGCCGATCAATATCATTTTGGAAACGAGTTCCACAGTGCACCGTCGCGGAAACGCTGCCCCACACCAGGATGTGTACTGTATCTTACATAAGGTACAGTTTAATGGCACAAATCTCACATACACGAAAACACTCAGTAACGGAACAACTATCTGTTGGCCTTTTTAGGGTTCCGGATGTACACAGGACGGCCGGAACCCTTATAGGATCACTCGTGTGTCTGTCTGTCTGTCAGTCTGTCATAACCAATTTGCTTCGAATGTACTGGACTGATTAAGTCGACATTTAATACACTTGTGGATTTCTGCAACTCAAACACGTGTATCGTAAATAAATGAATTTTGAATAAAGGGGTCACTTTTGGGAAGTATTATAGAAAATGTAATAATAAAGTTTTACAAATTGTACAGTGTAACATGAAATAAAAGAACTTATTGTGAGGATTTCAAATGTATTTATTTCATAATTTTAAAATATATCCCCTTATCTCCGAAACTAATGAGCCTAAAATTTTGAAAAAAGTATTGCCAATGGGGTTTTGCCATAATCGTCACGCTTGGCAGACGGGTTGGCGATCGCAGTTGAGTTGTTAATGTACTCGAAGGACGCTGCTGCCCATCCTCCGGCTAATCCCTTAGTCGACTTCTACGACACCCACGGGAGGAAATGGGGTGGTGGTATTCTGAGCCGGCACCACACGGCTTTACCTATATATTACAAAGAAAACCTAAAAGAAGTCTATGGTCTTCTAATAACATGGTAAATCTTTCAATATTGTGCGTACAAACTTACGTTTGCTGTTGGAATGTACGGAGAAATCATGTTTTTTCAACTACACTGTTAAGTTTGTTTTTGGGATAAGTTATTGGTACAAGACCGAATTCAACAATAGACAACGTATTCAGCTATTTCGGAACCCTCTCCAACTCGCACTTGGCCGGTTTTTAAAATATTTGTTCCGCGCCCATCTAACCCAGGGCACAGGTACACGAAAGCCAACAAAACCCACAGGTAGCCGAAGAAAACCCCAACTTGCCAAAACTGCATCAAGATTCGTACACTTCGTTGAATTCTTTAACATAATTGATCAGTGTTATGTATTAACGACTTAGTTATGAATGCAGGTCAACTGCGGCAACTCGAGTTACTCAAACTATGTCCTAAATAGATATTTTATTCAAAAATTACTGTCAAGCCTTATATTGAGAAGTGAATCAAGCGAATAGCCAAAAAAACTAAGAGAATGTACATTTAATTATCGCTACGTAACAATGGGCGCTAAGCGCAACATCGCTGTTTCAAAATACATTAAATGAGTTTTCATATTGCTTAAACGAATTAAGCGCATTAAAAACAAAAAATAGTTTCCTTACTATTTTTTAAACGCAATATCGGGTTAACCGCCAACATTGCCGTCTAGTACTCTACTGTGAGTGCGTGCGTGATTGTGTGCGCGTATCGCATTACTCATGGCCGAAATTTTGTCATCAATCTAATCCAGGATTAGATTCATTGACCTATTCTATGCAACATCACCTCCAACGCGGTCTTGCGTGTCGTTCTCCCCGCTGGTGTCAGCTTAGTATATTACTCGTATGACAGTCGTGTTCGAACCATTCGGATTACCGAGCAACCGGTGGCAATCGTCGTGGCCAAAATCCACACTCTGGGACTGGGGCCAGCGCCCCACAAAACTGAGGCGCTATGGTTCCATACACTGCTGCGGTGCAGAGAACCACACAGTTCGGGGACACGCATTGGTGTCGCCCAAATCAGGGTTGGCTAGTACATGAAGTACCTGGGGCTCACCCTGGACAGTCGTTAGGGCTTCGAAAAGTACCACAAGCGCCCCCCGGATCGAGAGGGTAGTGTGTGCCTTAAACCGGCTGCGGCCCTATCTCGGGGGACCAAGAGTAGAAGTTCGCCACCTTGTAGTGGGACGGCCCTCTAGGGGGCACCTGTATGGTCCTCTCGACTGTCAGGCGTCCAGCGCTGCAGAGCCAAACTTCACGGTCTGCAGCGTAGAGTGTCTATACAGACCGCACGAGAGTACCGAACGGTATCTTATGAGGCGGTAATACTCCTCGCGCGCTTTCCACCTTTGGACATCCTGGCGAAGATGGATGCGTCGTCTACGACCAGACACGCTCCCTCCGCCAGAGCGGTGACAGCGCGCCTCCTGGGTCGTTGGATAGTTTGAGACGGCTGGCCCGGCGGCGCGCACTCGAAAACTTGCGAGAGCGCCGTAGGTTACAGTTCGCGACCAAGCGCGCCGTTGAGGCCATCCTGCCGCTCTTCGTAGCCTGGCTCAAAAGAAGCGACTGATGCATGTATACACCGGTCACGGTCACTAAACCTGCACAGGATGGGACGCGAGGTCGCGGCACAGTGGCACCACTGTGTGCGTGTGTGGAGTGCCCTGAGTGGGCTGCCAACCGGCAGATCCTGGACGATTGGATTGGGCAAGATCTCTCTCTGCCGGCAATAGTGTTGCCTATGCTGGCAGAGCATGAAAATTGAAGTTTAGTGGTCTTCTGGTGGTGGTCTGGTGGTGTGGTGCGGCTAAGAATAACACTACCCCATCTCATCCCGTGGGTGTCGTAAAAGGCGACTATGGGATTAGCCAGAGGATGGGCAGCAGCGTCCTTCGAGTATATTTATAACTCAACTGCGATCGCCAACCCGTCTGCCAAGCGTGGCGATTATGGCAATAATAATGAGCACACAGCACAAACCCATACCGGTCATTGTGGCAATCATTTGGGGAGTTTTCTGTCCAGCAGTGGACGTTTTTACGGCTGAAATGAAGATGACATCGAATTCCTGAAGTGTTTATACAGAAACGCCACCATGTCGGTCCAAGTACATGAACAGAGCACGGGATAATTCCATTGCAGAGAGGTGAGAGACATTAACTCCCGCCGACATCGCACACCCGCTGACATTGACTGTGGTTGTGGGTTGTCATACATAGGGCAAACAGAGCGCAGTATAGCCACCAGAATTAAAGAACACATAGCTGACGTTAAGCACAGACGCTCCACAATCATTTTCTTCGATTTGATCAACCTCAAGTCCGCGTGAAAGAGAACCGTTATAATAATAATAATAATAAATAAAGTTACTAAAAGTAACTGAAACTTTCAGTAACTGTATTAGGATGGAATTTGGCAGGGATAAATGTGCGGTCATGCATGTAAAACGAGGCGAGATAATGGAATCTGAGGGAGTTCAACTCTCGGATTCTATTTACCTTAGATCACTCTCCGCAGCGGAATCATATAAATACTTGGGTATGTCGGAGGCTTTGGGCATCAAAGAAGCTGACATGAAGCAATTGTTGAAAGAGCGGTTCTTTGGCCGCCTGAGAAAAGTCCTTCAAAGTCTTTTGTCAGGTGGCAATAAGGTTCGCGCTTTCAACGGTTGGGTCATGCCAGTTTTGATGTACTCCTTTGGCATACTCAAGTGGACTCAGACGGAACTTGATGCCCTGGATAGGAAGGTCCGTACACTGTTGACTGCAAGTCGGATGCATCATCCTCGGTCTTCGGTAATGAGGCTGTACATCCCACGGAAGTGTGGAGGTCGAGGCTTTTTAAATGCTAAGACTCTACACAACCGTGAGGTGTGCCGCCTCAGGGATTATTTCCTCCGTGCCGAAGGGGGGATGCACCGAGATGTAGTCGCAGTAGACAAAGGACTAACCCCGCTCGGTTTGGCTAAGGAGAACTGGCGCAAACCTGCCGTACTTAGTACCAACGACCGCATGGAGGTATGGCAGAGCAAGGAGCTACACGGACGCTATTATCGGGTTCTTCATGGTCCTGATGTGGACTTGCAAGCGTCCGTGTCCTGGCTACGCTTCGGTGACTTATTCGGAGAAACCGAAGGTTTTGTTTGTGCAATTATGGACGAAGTTATCATGACGAACAACTACCGGAAATATATTGTTAAGGATGGCACCGTTGACATCTGTCGGGCATGTCACTGTCCTGGTGAATCACTTAGACATATAATTTCTGGTTGTTCTCGTCTTGCTAACGGCGAATACTTGCACAGGCATAACCAAGTGGCCAGGATCATCCATCAGCAACTTGCTCTAAAATACAACCATGTGGAATCTGAGGTACCGTATTACAGGTATGTGCCCGACCCAGTTCTTGAAAATGGTCATGTCACGTTGTACTGGGATCGATCTATCATCACTGATAGGACTATTGTGGCCAATAAGCCTGATATAGTGGTGATAGATCGATTAGAGCGCCGCACAATTATTGTTGATGTTACTATCCCGCATGACGAGAATCTCGTGAAAGCCGAGAAAGATAAACAGATTAAGTATCTTGACTTGGCACACGAGATTGTCGACATGTGGGATGTAGACTCTGCAATTATTGTGCCGATAGTTGTTACAGCCAATGGCCTCATAGCCAAGAGCCTCGACCAACATCTAAAGAGGCTCTCGTTAGGTGGTTGGATCAAGGGCTTGCTACAGAAAGCAGTTCTCCTTGACACGGCACGCATAGTGAGGAGGTTCCTTTCTCTGGAGCCCTAACCACCGGTAGCTTGGACCCTGTGCCCGTTGCCGGTTGGTCACTATTTTTTATATTTTTAAATGTATGTGTTTTTGTTTTTGCTTTATATATATATATTTAAAAATGTAATTAATATGTTAGTTATGTAAATAAAGGAATAATAATAAAAAAATTATTTCAATTACATGAGTTTTTACATTATATGATTTGGAGTCTCCTTTTAAGCAAGTAATTGCTTGTGTTAGGGGATTCCGCTCTTCCACTTAAAGTTATCTACAGTATGCAATTGACAGTAGGATTTTAAAGACTAAGGTTAGTTTGGACTTCGAAGAAGGGTATTAGTTGGAGAAAAAGTGTACAAAAACAGTAAAAAGTTAACAGACAAAATTATAGATGCAAGCGGCGAATATGCGCATATTTGTGTGTAAATGTGCAAGTGTGTGTGGTAATGTGTGAGGGTTTGAGAGTGTGAGTGAGGGTGGGTGGGAGTGCAGCGTTGCTTATGATTTATTTTAGAATGTTAGGTTACTAATAAAGTTATAAGGCTAACCAAGCCTAATAGTCTAATAGCAAAATTAGGGTCAGTATAGTTTTAGTTGATTGTTAACCCTACGACATTGACGCGATCGGAAAAAGTTTTAAACATCTTCTTCCACTAACAATAAATCACAACAACCGGATTATATTCAGTATCATTGAACGGTTGATACCAAAGATTCTATATCATGGTAGCTTTTAGTCTTAAGCCATTCAGTCACCATTTTTTTACAGTCACGAAGCTTTAGGGAATATATGCGTAACTCTTTGTTTAGCAAATTGTATATGTGGGAAGATTGTCTTGCGTACTGTCTTTTAGCAAAAGCAGATCTAAATGTGACAGTTGGAGCGACCAAAAAGTTTCTTCTGCTGTTTGCTTTTCAAAACAACAATCTAAAATATACATACACGATTTAAAGTGTTTTATTCTAATGTGTAATAATCACGAAAGGCTTTTTGGTTTTTATTGGTGCTCAGTGGAATTTCTACATGGAACTTCCTTCGCCCCGGGGAAGGGCGAAGGGGTATGCCGGACTCCTACCGGCTAAAATCACTGGAGCGGTCATCTTCGGCACCTAAGGGAGGCTCCAGGTCCTCGTATGATCACACTAGAGCCGCCCACTGGTGCCACGCTTATAGGCACATCCCTGAGAGGGTGACTGTAAAGCGGTCACCCCCTCGGGGGGATTGTAAAGGATCCCCCAAAGCGTCTCACGGCAGCGCGTGACCACATGCGTGCTACCGTCTTCTCTTGGGTCGCTCGGTGTGGGCACGCAGATTCCCCAATCTACGCACCCGCGAACCCAGAGGTCCCCTGCCACACAGCAACGGCAGGGGGTTTCAGACGTGTGGGAATTAGGCGCCAGGGCGGTTGTTACCCCGGCGCCGTCTCCTCCTTCTTCGAGCGGGGTCGGCCCTCTCCCGATCCCGTTCTGCGGCCTCCTTCTGGAGCATGATGCTCTCACAGAAGGAGACCACTGCATTCCAGTTTTCGTGCTCTGCCAACATAGCCGACAATACTGCTGGAAGAGAGAGATCTTGCCCGATCCGATCGACCAGGATCCGCCGCTCGGCGGCCCACGCGGGGCACGCTTCGAGCGTGTGCTGCGCGGTGTCTTGGTCGTTTTCACTATGGTGGCATTGTGCCGTGGCCTCGCGTCCTATCCTGTGCAGGTACGCACCGAAACAACCGTGCCCGGTGAGCACCTGCGTCAGGCGGTAGGTGACGCGCTCGCTCCTTCTGAGCCAGGCTCCAAAGAGCGGCAGGACGGCCTCCACGACGCGCTTGGTCGCCGAGCTAGCCGCCTCAGCCTCTCCAACGCCCCTGGAGGCGCGTCTTCGCCGCTCTGACGGAGGGAGCGTGTCTGATCGTAGACCCACGCATCCATCTCCGCCAGGATGTCGAAAGGCGGTAAACGCGCCAAGAGAGTTGCCGCCTCGTACGACACTGTTCGGTATCCTCGTGCGATCCTATGATCAGGTACCAATGTTAACAATATGATGTTGGTGTGAGTTTCGTATTATTTAGTGTCATCTAGGTAGGTACCTATTACCTTGTTTTTGTACGAACACATTAAGACAGGACAAACAAGTTTCAGAGTCGTTATGTTAACGAGCAGGCGGAGAGCTCAAGCAGTAAGCGGGGAAAACACAGGCGCGCGACTCGCAAGCTTCAATGTGAAGTGCGGCGGAACGTTCGTAGGAAGGGCGCCTCTAGCAGTAGCAAGCTTAAAGACAAATCATTCTCTTCTTAACAGATGGTTCGACATCGCCTGCGGTGTGCGGGCCCCGGGAGCGCGGCGCGCATGCGCGGCGGGCCCCGGCGGCGCCGCGCCGCACTCCGCGCCGGAGCGCCGCCGCTGGCCGACGCGAGGGGAGACCTCCCTCCCTCTCCCGTGACCCGGTCGGTGTCGCACGGCCTCCGCGCCGTTTTGTACGCTCTCCGCGAGCGTCGTCGGCTCTCACATTTTCTCGATACTGACAAGTTCGTGTATACTTTATACAACACTTCGATAGAAATACCTAGTAGGTACTAAAACGAATATTTCCCTAGAAATAGGCCGAATACGGCACGTGATACGATACCGCCAAAAACATAATATTTGAAGGTGCGTTTACAACAGAATGTGTACAAATAAATAAATGATACGTGTGTTAGTACAGGCACAGGTAGTGCTGTACTATTATGCTCATCGGATTGTTGGCTCCGTAAGTACCTAGTGTTTCCCTGTAATACTTAATTAAACAGTAGCGATTAAGAACACCTGACACACATTTATCATTTCAACATTTTGAATTGATAGTTTTTTTTATAGAAATATATATAAATAAAATAAAAAATAAAAAAGTAAAATTTAGCTTCAAGCTATAGGTACTATTTAACATTAGGAACAATATTGTTCCATAGAAACATACACAATAAATGGCACCCGCGTGTGCCTGCCGCACGGAACTATAGCGTTGTACTGCGAGCGTGCTGCGGAGCTTACGCGGAGCGCGACGCACTTTCATTTACCCTTTACACTTCAACTTCATTAAGAGATGCTTAAAAATCTGTGTCAAGGTAGAGATTTTTCGATATTTCGGAAAATTTTGTACTACTGTAAATCCGTAAGATTTTGCTGAACATATATTGTGTTTTTTTGATCATAACTAAAAATGCACGTTTCCAATCGGTTGATCATATGGAGAAGAGCCGGCCAGAAATTTCAAGGTATTATACAGGTTGTTTGGTGCATCGTGTGCCAAACTGAAATGGTCGCCTCGGGGGGGTCATCTGCTATCCTTTCAGACCCCTAAACATTTCTCATGGCCTGTGGATTTTTTTCATCGACTTTTTATTGTTTATTAAAAAAAACCCCAAATTTTACATTCAAATACAAATTTAAAAAAAGTATAAGTCGTAGACTGAATTTTAATCTTATTTAGATGTGTATTGTATTACAGTACTTTTAAATTCAAAATTAGTTACATTGGCAATCTAGTTATTTTTAATTTACTCGCAAAGTTTCGGACTTAAATTAAAGCTGTCAATGTTGAAGCTATTTACATGGCTATAAAATAAAACTAAAAGCGACCGGGATCTTCCACTAACTACTATATTGGGAAAATTGACTGGGCCCATAAACTATTAATTATAAATCTCTTTTTATCACGATAATCTTTAATTTATATAGAATTGTTACAACCTGCGTGTAGCCCAACCGACATGCGGGAGCAGAGAGAAAGAGTAATAGAAATTGGTATGATCAAGACATACATAACATAACACTGCTGCGTTCCGTGGATGTTTTAAGTTTGCTGTTACACGCTGCTGGAATGATATGCCACCTCCTTTTCGTGCTATAAAATCAATATATACTTTCAGTTACACATATAAAAAATATTTATTAAACCAACAAAAACTTAAGTTAAGTTATTATTTATTGGTATATTTGTTTCGTATTATTACTTTATTTTCTAACCGCTACAATTTAATTTCGAGGTCGTGATTGTCCGTGACTCCTTTTAAGGTCCTATCAGAAAATCAGCACTGTAACTTCGTTGCAGCATGTGCTGAGATATGGTACATTTTTGGTTTTGCAATGGGAAATGTAATGTTAATGTAATGAAAAATAATTTCTGTTAATAATGTATTTTCGTCTATAATCGTATTTTTTGTTAATTTATAATGTTAATTTGTAATTATTTACTATTTTTATGATCATTTTACTACTTTTTGTTTATGTTTTATTGTTGATTTATGGCAATTGGATGTAATGCAAAGCCAGAATAAATTATTTCTTTCTATCTATGGTTCAAATCAAAGATATATATTACAGTAATGTGAGTCGACTAACAGTATCGACTAGGACATATTAATAAAGTTTGATGTACATAAATCACAAAAAAATATGCCAATAGCATTTTATTGCATTTTAAAGTTAACAATCTTTTTCAGTATAAGCAATATGGCTTCACCAAAGAGCGTAATACTACTGAGTTACTGACGCAGGTATCATATTAATCAAGCATATCTATGCTTGGGAATGATCTCAGTAAGCGATTGGTATCTTCTATGACCTTTGAAAAGCCTTTGATTGTGTGGACCACAAGACGCTTCTGCTAAAACTAGACCAATACGGAATCAGGCATAAATCTTTAAAAATCTTAAAATCATATTTACAAAACAGGCAGCAAAAAGTTTACCTAAATGGGGATAAATCATCAGGCTCAGAAGCAACAATGGGCGTGCCCCAGGGTTCAGTACTATGTCCGTTTTGATTTTTAGTTATATAAATGAGGATCGAGCGAAAATTGTATTATTTGCTGATGGTATTTCTTTGATGTTTAATATAGACTGGCGTATTCCAAATATTGAAGATGTAAATAACACTCTTCCTAAGGTCCACGAATAGTTTTCAGTTAATAATTTACTATTAAATGGGCAGAACACTAAATGTATAAGGCTTTGGCAATTGTTTTAAGTGGGGATTGTTAAATTATAATAAATAATGAGAAACTCAAATTTGCTGGTCAATCAGTTTTCTCAGAAATCACGCTTGATTCAAAGCTTCAATGGGGTCCGCAGATTTCATCTTCAGCAGGACGGCTGAGTTTGGCTACTTAAGCTGTCAGAAAAATCAGACTCCTAACAGACGTAGCTAGCGCAAGACAAGTTTACTTTAGCTTCCTTCATAGTGTAATGTCCTATGGCATTATACTGTAGGGCCGGGCTGCCGATATTGAATACATTTTTATATTACAGAAGAGAGCTATTATGGCCATTTACAACCTTGGTAGTCGGGATTCCCTGAGAGAACTCTTAAAATACATCAACATAATGACAGTATATGTCAATATATTTACGATAATATTATGTACGTTCGTAATGACAACTTTTTACAAGAAAATATGAGCGATATAACTATAATACTAGACATAGAACTAAATGAGTGCAGCCGACATTTCGTTTAGCTAAAGTCCATACTTTATTCTTAGGATACAGTATTAAATTTTATAATAAAAAAATACGCATCGAATTGAGAACCTCCTTCTTTTTGAAGTCGGTAAAAAATACCGGGCATCGTTTTACAATTACTGACCAAAAAATTGCTCTCTGTAACAAAGTTTGACGGCCACGGTAGCTAACTGACAAGGATGGTGGGGAGATTCACCGTTAATGTACCTATTTGTATGGGTAGGCTTTCTATATACAGTGTGACTAACATAATGATTATAATAATATAATCGCGAAAACCTAAGACATTACTGAAAATCATATAAATAAATTAATAACTAAGTACATAAATTAATATATTACATTTATTGAATACTTAGCATAACATGACGTTACCATTACTAGCATTTCATTTGAGTAAACCACAAAATCAAAATAAAATGGAAGATTTCAAACTTGAATCCGCCGTATTGCTAGGATTACGATTAACATTGTTTATGCAGATCGAAGCAATCATGAAAAGATGCGGATATGTTATTGACACGCAAGAACTGTAATTTTCGAACAGAGGTCAAGCTGTAATCTATATTTATTCTCATAAATATTGATCTTTTGAAAATATTGAATTCTGAATTGTTGGATATGTTATTAGCACACTTCTAACACAAACTGATCAAATTTTCAACCTTAAATCAAAAGATTTTGGATTAGATCGATTATTAATTTCGGCCGTTAGTGATGCTGCTCCCATACGCTGCGCCGTACCGCCGGCCACCGCATACGAGGGCTTCAAAATTTCGGGAATCAAGGAAGTGACACAACATTACTATTTAAAAATGTATTTATTGCTTTTCGAAGTATTCTCCGCGAAATTTGACACATTTTTCCATACGATGGAACCAATCATTGAAGCAACCATTCCATTCGGAAGTTGGGGTCTCCAAAATGGCCGTTTTGTAGGCGTCCACAGCTTCTTTAGGTGATGAAAATGTCTGTCCACGCAATTTATTCTTTATTTTAGTAAAAGTATAGAAATCATTAGGGCTTAGGTCGGGGCTGTACGGCGGATGGTCTAATAATTCTATGTTTTCTTGCTCTAAAAACTCTTTTGTTCTGTGCGCGGTGTGCGAACTCGCATTGTCGTGATGGAGGATGATGCGGCGATTGCAGTTCTCTCTACGGAGTTCAGAAACGACCTGTGGCAAACAAATGCGAGCATACCATTCTGCATTAACCGTTCTTTGTCCCTCAAGAGGAATAGTCGTAACATGGCCGGTTTTGGAGACAAACGTGGCCACCATTTTTTTTGCAACACTCCGTGAACAAACAATTTTTGTTGGCTTTAACTCATTTTCGAACACCCAAACTCGTGACTGGTTTTTTGTTTCGGGTTCGTACGCATATATCCAGGATTCGTCACCTGATACGATGTTGTATACAGCATTTGAGGGTCCTGCGTGGAATCTTTCGAGAGTTCTGACGCACCAAGTAACGCGAGCCGCTTTTTGCTCTTCACATAGCAAATGCGGTATCCATCGGGAAAACAACTTTTTTACACCTAATTGTTCATGCAAGATTATTTGTATTTGACTCATGCCAATGTCTAAAGTTGCCTGAATTTCGCGGTATGTCACATGTCGATCTTCCTCAATCAGATTACGCACAGCATCAACGTTTTCTTGGGTGACTGCAGTTTTTGGACGACCTTGACGAGGATCATCACTGAGCTTGACACGTCCACGTTGAAATTCAGCAAACCAGCGATAAATTGTGGTTTTGGATGGGGCTTCATCACCAAATGCAGAAATCATCCGGTCAACACACTGTTTTTGTGTTAAACCACTTCGAAAGTCATAATAAATCATCGCTCTTGAATTTTCTCGAGTCAATTCCATTTTCTCAACGACTAAACAAGTTTGACAAAACCTTGTGACAAGACCGTGAATCTTTTTTAAAATAAATAAATGGTATTCGATTTGTAAAACCAAGGAGTTTTCAATTAAAAAGATTTTAATATGACAGGAACAGTGGAAATATTCCATTCCCGATACTTTTAGTGCAGCCTATGTATGGTGCATGACGAATCTCTCGCTCGCGACAAGTGTATGTTTAGACAGCAAATGTATATGTATTCCGTTTTCCCACACATGTCATGGGTGCATTTCCTTATCATGTATATCTCTCCGATAAATATAGTAAGCATAGATAGATTTGTTTGGACTTCCATATGAACATTCACCCAATCAAATCATTTCAATTCCAAATAGGTCGAAATTTAAAAAACGCTTGAACAAATGTTTTTTTATTTCTTGTCAAGTGCCCTATATGATATGGCATTCTCTACCTGTCAACCTTTGGGTAAAAAAGAAATGCATCGAATAGGGAAACAATTTTTTTTACAATAATTAAGTAATCATAAGATATACGTACATAAAAATCTACATACTATAGATACGGTCAAATACATCAGTTTAAAATATACTTCATACAATACGGACTATTTATCATTTTAAGCCCGTAACTGTCACTTAGGATTCCAGTAGTAATTCAAATAGTATTCCCGTACTTTGCATTTGAAGAAACTTGGCGTTTTGTATCGTATTTATAGCAATATTTTGACTAATAGACTATTTACTCAAGATTTGGTGCATATGACGCAAACAATGATCGATTAATCTTGATTATTATTAGTATAAAACATAAACATAACACAATGTTAGGTTTTTTTATGTTTTTTTTTTTTTTGGGCTTCCCGCATACATTTCAGAGAAATGTGGTTGCTTAACCGGTCATTACTGGCGAAGCCAAAAGAGGCCTCCAGCCAGGCGAACAATGTGAGGTGACATCGATCCACTTTATAAACGAACAGGTAGGACGCCGTGGTGTCGTTTGATCCGGTGCGACCGAGCGAGGGAGTCAGCGGAGCGAGCGAGCGTTCGGCGAGCGCATGGCGGACGTCACGTGAGGGGGCGCCATGCGCGCGCTCCTGCTGCTGGCCGCGCTCGCCGCCGCCGGGGCCGCGCCCCCCGCGCCCCCCGCGCCCCCCGCGCCCCCCGCGCCCCCCGCACTGCTGGTGCTGCGCGCCGCGTGTGACGCGCCACTCCGCACCGCCTTCGAAGAGGCGCGTTTTCTCAGCTATGCACCGGCGCGCCCGCTCTTTGACCGCTATCGTGTGCACCTTCTGAGCTTCGAAGGTGAGGAGGTGCGACGGCTTTTCGCTCCGACCACTCTAGCTACGCATTTCAACTCACCCCTGAACCTAAATTTAAATCGTCGTACCGCCCAGACACCTGCGGCGCCGAATGGAGAGCGTCAGTAACGCTGGGCGCGCTCGCGACGCTCAGCGAGGGCGGCGCGGTGCTGAGCGCCGGCTGCCCCGGCGCCGACGTGTGCGGCGCGCTGCTGGCGGCCGCGCGCGCGCTGCGGCGGCCGCGGCCCGCGGCGTGCGCGGCCTCGCCGGCGCGCGGGGCGGCCGCGGCGCGCCTGGCGGCCCGGCTGGGCTGGCGCCGCGCGCTGCTGCCGGCGGCCGAGCGCGGCTCCGAGTGCGGCGCCGCCCTGCGCGAGGTGGCGCGTGCGCTCGCGGCCGCCGGCCTGGCGGTACGTCGCGCTCCCCTCTCGCCCGACGAGATAGCGCGGCAGCCTGACGGTTAGTCTTCTCCGACCGCTTGTAGGTACTTCGCGCGCATTTTCGCATTTTGAGAGCGTCTTACGAAGCGGACTTTGCTTCAGTTGTGATCCTGTGTGCCTCGCGTCGTCCTGACGATGCAACGTCGGCGGGTGCGCCGCGCGGCGCGGCGGGTGCGGGTCCGCCGGCGTTGTTGGTGCACGTGGAGGAGTGCGACGGCGAGCCCCGGGCGGCCGCACTCCGCCCTCCGCCGGATGAGCCCGACGACGCTTTCCCATTAAGCAATATCAGTGTAGTTGTAGGTGAATCGTTATATGTACGTAGTAAAACAAATTCATCGTCTGACCAGCTCGCAATTGGAGATAGCAGTCGGAATTTGATTTATAATTTCCCTTGGAAAAGAAACTCATCCATGATTATGTCCACTGACGAAGATAAAATGCGTCGTAATAAGAATAGCACAATGATGGACTCCGTCCGACTCGTGTCAAGTATTGCTACTCATAAGGAATATATAAAAAATACATTACCGAATGAATATAATACTGGAACGGAGAAATTGGCTCATCCCGATAGCAAAACGAAGAGGCAGTCAAGTCACAGACACTATAGCGATTCGGCTCACGTGCTACGCTCTGAATTCCGTTCGGATCTCATTGATTCACTCCTACCTCGAATCGAAATCCAGTTCTTTCAACGCCTGCTGCTTCTTACCGACGAGCACCTTGAAAGACCTTACATAGATGATTTAAGTATATACGACAAAATACTCGAAGTACTCGACAGTGAATCCGAGGCGGAGCGCACTCGAGTGGAATTCACCAAAATAGATTTTCACTTGTACGAACGATCAAACGGGACGTCGGCTACATGGAGCCACGCAGCGGTTCTCACAACTACATCCACGAGATCACTCGACCTGTCCGATGAGTGGATAACCACCGTCGAATTATTAAACGTGACAGTACCACTGGACAGCTGGAGCGCGACAGGCGCAGGCGCCGGGCACGCCGCGGGCGGCGCCGCCGCGCTGGCCGGCGTGCTGGCGTGCGCGGCGCTGGCGCTGGCCACCAGCTCGGCGCTGCTGCTGCGCTGGCTGGCCACTCGCCGCCGCCGCCGCCGCCGGCGCCGCGACGCCGTTCTTGCTCCCGTTGACTTCACCTTCCCGGTCGACGAGCGCCGACGCGTCGGCGAGGGCATGGAGACCATGCTCTCGTGTTGGCTGCAGCAGCTGCACGAGTTCGGCGGGCCGGAGCTCGAGCGGCCCGACCTGCTCAAGCAGCCGCCGTGCGTGGTGCCCCGCGCCCCCTCGGCGCCCTCCTCGACTTGCAGCGTGAGCCGCGTCAACAACGTAGACCGGCGCATCCGATACAAGGTACCCGCTACCCTAATGTCACCCAAGCCCCGACTGCGACCGCCAGTCCTCCTTCGCTCACCGTGCCTCGTGCCCCCAGGGCGACGTGGTGCACGTCAAGTACCTGCCGGCGACCGCGGGGCTCGAGCTCAAGCGCAAGGCGACCGATGTGTTACTACTTATGCAGAACCTGCGCCATGAGAATCTAAATCCCTTTATTGGTAAATATACATATTGATCGATATCCGGTTCCGTGTACTGAGGCTACAAAGTCTCCGTCGCCTAAAATAATGCTATCGTAGAATCAGGTATCTGCGTCCAGATCCTGCTCATTGTGGTAACAATAGCATGCACACATTAGACACGTGGTCCAGCGTTATTATAATGAAATGACCATTTTTTTCAAATACCTAGACTAATAAATTGTTCTTTTGGACGTTAACATTAGATAGCATCCATATAAATAAGCCCACCCTTCACCGCTTCCTAGTGCTTAGGCTGGGGAGAGACGGGGCAACAAACTCCCTAGCAACAGGTTAGTCTGCCATATACAATGGTTTTAGTTACATGTACACAAAAATGATAACAATGATTAAATGTAAATGTCAAATATGCATGATAATTAGATGCCAAAAGTACAAAAGTGTATAAATACGAAATAAAAAAAATCATACTGTATGAAAACAGTATAATTCCAAAGACAACGAAAAGTGTATAAAATAAAAGACGTCAGTTTATGTATAAAACATAACTTTAAAAACATTTTTTCTCTTGAAACATTGCCCTACGCTAGGATTTCGCCTGTGTCGTGTGTGCGTTTACAGACATAAATCACACAATACACTCAGACTGAATATTTGTTCCGTGCGGGAATCGAACCCGCAACCCCGAGCGCAGCAGCCGACTGTATCAGCCACTGCATCAAACGTGCCGTCAATTGACTGAACCTAGTGAGAAGCTCAGATGTGACTGCGCTGCTTCCTCTCAGATCAGCAAAGCGATTTGAGTTATTCTTATTTTTAGTGTTAAATACTGATACCAACTTGTTCTTACATTTATTTACACTAAAAACAAATAAAACTTTTTAACAAAAAAAATACTGACTTCTGAAGACCTACACGATATAAAAATATTAAAAACACTGAAAAGGAAAAAATACTTTATTTATGAAGTCGAGCGAGGCCAGCGAATTTAGGTCATCATACGAAATAGAACCTGTGAGGTCAAGCCCGCAAACTGAACTGCCTAGAACCAATAAACTGGAACTAATATAGAAGACACGGTCAGTCGGGTCACAGAGTTCTAAAGGCATTTTGTTATAAACTTCATAAGCATGTTTGTGTGTCGGCAGGGTGTCTCTGCGAGCTTCGGCCGGCGCTGGTGTTCGACCACTGCTGGCGCGGTTCGCTGGAGGACGTGCTGATGGCGGATGATATTAAGCTAGACTGGACGTTCCGGCTGTCGCTGCTCACGGACCTCGTGAAGGGCATGCGCTACCTTCACTCGTCGCCGCTGCGCGTGCACGGCCGCCTGTCGTCCCGCAACTGCGTGGTGGACTCGCGCTGGGTGCTGCGCGTCGCTGACTACGGGCTGCCCGCACTGTTCCACGCCCAGGCGCTGCCCCATCCGCTGCGCACTGCGAGAGGTTGGTCCACTGCTGTTCACGGGCCCCGAACAGACCCTTACAATCTATGATCATCAATCTATATTCAATCTGTCTGATCTATCTATTAATAAAACGAATGCAAGAATCTTTGCCGTAATAATTACAATTTTGTTGTATGGCGACAATACATAAGTCTGTTTCTACTCACATTTTTGATTTAATTTCTCAGACTGCTTTTACGATACCTACAGGCGGCGTATAAAAATAAATAAAATACAAGAAAACTCAATAATGGTCAGACAAGAGTCCATAGTTAAAGTGGTTAGAAATGCTAATATCCTATTTTAGTGACATTTTTTACTTACATACGCTACATTAATGGAATCAGACTGCCTTATTCCACACAGCAGGTTGATTGGACTACACATGGAATAGCGTAAACCTGCATAGTAAGCTACTCGGGCTTTCTCGCACTCTCTTACGCCAGTTTTTTACGCATTAATGAGTAAAAGTCAGCTAGCGTCAGCAAACATGCACTGCAATGTTGAGAAAGCCTGAATAGCGCCCTGTAGAGACGCGCAAGGCATTGTAAGCTTTTTAAATTTATTAGTGCTAATACTCTTATTATCTGCATGCTGATGACTAACAACTACACGCTCATACAAACGTCAGAAAATTAAATAGGTAACTGTATTTCTAGCCTTAACGATTTTAAATTTTAAATACGATCGAAGACTAGTTTCGTAAATTCCGATTTTTATAACTGTCGACGACAAATATTAAGCTGTCCATACGGGCAGCTCGCTCCACCTAAAAGCCTAAATAATGACCGCTAGCTCCGATTTCGGTTCACATATACTATATGTTAAGCTTACATAAGGTCTATCAGGATCGATCGATTACAGCGATCTCTCTATAGATTTAATCATTTCCTTCCATCTAGCACTAAAACCCTCCTGGTTCAGTCCCTTGTTCTTCCTGTAATTCATTATGTGGATATTTGTTACACAGATTTATCTCAAAACCTTTTCAACAAATTGGATCACTCACTTCTGAGCATTCCCTCTATTTTTGGATTTCGTAACACACCACATCTCTGTTTACCGGCTCAAATGGCTGCCTATTTGTTAGAGTAAAATCCTCAGACCTCTTTGACTTCTCTTCTCTATTATTAACGATTCTTGAGCTTGACTATCTAAAAGGATATTTTCAAGTTTTTGGTAGTTCTCATAGCCGTAATATGCGTGCTGCTGAAAATGTTATACTGATTCCTTCTCACTGTACAGTTTTTATTTCTAATTCCTTCGCGGTCTCAGCAATCAAACTGGAACGTGCTTGCCTTTGATTAAAAAAAAGCTTCATGTAAATTGTCATGCAAACGGAAAGCTCGAGACTGTTACTTGAAAGCGCTGCACTCGACATCGACAACTATAGGCGACGTTAAAATGATTACTAGGATGGTACGGTATGCAGTATATCTTAATTGATGTATTTAGCATATGTATAAAAAAATATATACATTGAAAGAGGTAAATATTTCAATACTGACAATAATGAGTTAAATTACAGTTCAATTCTATAAGTACGACACAATATATATTGCGTCGTCAACCACGTGAAAAATTATTCCACGGATTAATGAATATGTTTATTATTTTATAACATTTGAAAACCATTTTCATCCCAGAAAAAGCATGCATGCAAGATTTTTTTATACCACTAAGGTGGCAAACAAGCTTACGGCCCGCCTTATCGTAAGCGACACAATATATATTGTGTCGTACTTAATGTATTTATTATTTAACCCAAATGTTGACTGGTAGAGAATGCCACATGGCATTAAGTCCGCATTGTGTACCACCACTGTTCAACCATGAACATCTGTGCCATGGCACAAATAAACAACCACGACCCAAAATCACAATTACAACTAACCTACTACAATACTTGCTGCAGCGGCATATAATATATTTATAAAATATTAGGTTTTCCGTGGTTCTGCGTCAGCATACCAACTGTGATTCTGCAACACCGCAGCGTCGGCACAATACATGGACGGCACACTAGTAAATAAGCGTAGATGTGTACATAGTTTAAGATTAATATATAAGATGTTATTAATGTTAAATAAATCAGTCATTATGTTGAATCCGACTTTGACTCATTACCCGTCCACCACCTCTCACTGCGGCCAAGACACCTTTAGCCGTCAGTACGATCGGTCTTGTGAGCCTGCTTGACCGGCAGTGAGAAAACCATGTCCACACACCCAGATCCCGCCCACCTTCCGCCTGTTACCTTAGGTCTCCTGGTAACAGGTTTCCCTGCCTTCAAACTACAAGATAGTAGGGCTAGGGACTTAGGGACTGTAGGGTAAAACTAGGGACTTTAGGGTGTGGTAGTAAGTTAGATAGGGAGTATTAGGTTTAATTACGTACGGGACGTTGGTTAATATACGTTGGCCCTCGCCCGTACATTCGAGCCTTCGAGCATTTGAATTCGCGGTCCTCTTGTCCCCGTAGGTATGACTGACTGACACTTTGACGTACATCAGGCTAGCGTACCCAACAAGCGCTAGTGTTGTTGTATGTTAAAAGACTGACCAACTTAGTTGCTTTTCGTGCGGTAGCGAACCGGGTACCGGTCTCCCACAAGCGGGTCGCCCCGGTATTTTAGAAGTCGCATATACCGTATCGAGGATTTAGAGCGCAACTAAGTTTCTTATATTTTATCTCATAGTTATTATAGTTAGTTAGGGTTATAGGAGTAGTAATATCATGATGGAGATACAGGAAATTAATGAAGTCATAAGAAGTCAAGAAGCCAGTTTCAAGGAGATTAACCAAATATTGACGAACATCAGAAAAGATTCTGCATCAAGAAAAACACTAAAGTACATCTCAGAAAGAAGATTTCGACTGACGGAAATTTTTACTGTTACCTCCAACAATCACGCACGTCTGGAAGAACAAGAAGTACTGTACAACCATAAGTACATTACTTCGGATTACTTCGGCTCCATTAAGGACCTCTACACGGAGGCTATGGAGTACTTAGAAAAGTGTGAAACAAAATTACAAATGATACACCAGCTTTATGAACCAGAAGGCATAGAACACCAAGAACAAGCTGTTAACTCAGCAAGAATTAATCTGCAATTATATCGCATCAACTACATAAAGAAAAATATACAAAAAGCAGCGCTATCTATGGATGAAGATAAACCACTTTCGCATTATTCCACATTATTAGAAACGATACAAAAACAGTGGCAAAAGGTTGAAGAAACTCATTTTAATATTTTGGACGACGAAGCAATTATCGAAGAATCTTATTTTAAAGATAAAATGTTTGACACTTTACGACTAGAATACGATTGCATAACTGACCAACTATGTGACAAACTACAGTCAACAACCGGGAACCATAGCTCATCCGTGAAACTACCAAAAATTATCATACCATCATTCACGGGAAGTTACGAGTCATGGAATTCCTTTTATGATTTATTCTTGAAAATAATACATGAGGACAAAAAGCTGACGGCCACAGAAAAAATGCAGTATTTAAAAACACACATACGAGGTGACGCCGCTAAATTGATTAGGCATTTGACAGTCTGTGATGCTAATTATACAACCGCATGGACACTATTAAAAAACAGATACAAAAACGAGAGAATAATTATTACTAAGCATATCGACAATATTTTAAATATACCGAAAATTCAAAAGGGATGTGCAGAAAATTTAAGAGATTTGCATGATACCGTAAACGAGAACCTTGAGGCATTGAAAAACCAAAAAATTGACATCTCTACATGGGATCCCATTTTGACAAGGATACTGAGTAGAATATGGGACTCGGAAACTGAGGAAAAATCATCATCATCATCATCATATCAGCCACAGGACGTCCACTGCTGAACAAAGGCCTCCCCCTTAGATTTCCACAACGAGCGGTCACATGCCGCTCTCATCCAACGACTCCCAGCGACCTTCACCAGGTCGTCTGTCCACCTCGTTGGAGGTCGTCCCACGCTGCGTTTTCCGGTGCGCGGTCTCCATTCGAGAACCTTTGTGCCCCAACGGCCATCAGTTCTACGAGCAATGTGCCCTGCCCATTGCCACTTCAGTTTACTAATCCTTTCAGCTATGTCGACAACTTTAGTTCTTCTACGGATCTCCTCATTTCTGATTCGATCTCGTAGAGAAATACCAAGCATAGCTCTCTCCATAGCTCGCTGAGTGACCTTGAGCTTTCTTATGAGGCCCATTGTGAGTGACCACGTCTCTGTTCCATATGTCATCACTGGTAACACACACTGGTTAAAGACTTGCGTCTTGAGGCATTGCGGTATTGTTGACGAAAAGACGTTGCGAAGTTTCCCGAACGCTGCCCAGCCGAGTCGGATTCGACGATTGACCTCTTTCTCGAAGTTGGACCTACCTAACTGGACAGTTTGTCCTAGGTAGACATACTCGTCAACAACTTCGAGAACAGAGCTCCCAACGGATATTGGGATGGGCACGACATGGGCATTTGACATGACTTTTGTCTTGCCCATGTTCATCTTAAGGCCCACCTGTTGGGAAACTCTGTTGAGATCATCGAGCATTGTGCTGAGCTCTTGCAGCGATTCTGCCATGACTACGATGTCATCGGCAAATCGAAGGTGAGTGATATACTCGCCATTGATGTTAATGCCGAATCCTTTCCACTCCAGTAGCTTGAAGGCATCCTCCATTGCAGCGGTGAACAGTTTCGGGGAAATGACGTCCCCCTGTCTCACACCTCTCTGCAATGGAATTGCCCCCGTGCTCTGTTCATGTACTCGGACCGACATGGTGGCGTTTCTGTATAAGCACTTCAACACTTCAATGTACCGATAGTCAATCTGGCACCGCTGCAGAGACTGCAGCACTGCCCAGGTTTCGATCGAATCGAAGGCTTTCTCATAGTCCACAAACGCCAAGCATAGTGGCAGATTATACTCCTCGGTCTTCTGTATAACCTGCCGCAGCGTATGGATGTGGTCTATGGTACTGAAACCTTTTCGGAAACCGGCTTGTTCGGGAGGCTGGAAGTCATCAAACCTGCGCTCGAGACGATTTGTGATGACCCTTGAGAACAGCTTATAAACATGGCTCAGAAGTGAGATGGGTCTATAATTCTTCAATAGGGTGTTATCACCCTTTTTGAAGAAGAGCACCACCTCACCTCTGTTCCACGCTTCCGGCGTTGTGCCCTCGAGTAAGACGGAATTGAATAGCTTCTGAAGGACTTTAAGTACCGGTGTGCCACCCGCTTTCAGAAGCTCTGTCGTAATTCCGTCTCCACCCGGCGCCTTGTTATTTTTAAGCTGTTTCAAGGCCATCCTAATCTCGTACAGGCTGATGTCCGGGATATCCTCGGTATAGTGTCGGGTTAGTTTGGCTCGCGGGTCTTTGTCAGAGCCAATGGTAGGTATACTTACCGAGGTGTATAACTGCCGGTAGAACTTCTCAATCTCTCTCAAAACCTCTGGCTTAGTCGACGCTACACTGCCGTCCTCGGTCTTCAGCTTCATAATACGACTTTGCCCAATAGACTTGTCTCTTGCGAACACTTTGGAGCCTTGATTCCGCTCAATCGCCTCTTTAACACCGTTGGTGTTAAAGGTGCGGATATCGTGACGCAAGGACTTCCATATCCGTCTATTGAGCAGTCGGTATGCTTCAGCATCACCGGAGGACTGCAGCGTCATGGCGCGTCTTTCTGCCATGAGGTCGAGAGTGTGATCGGAGAACTTTTTTGGTCTACCTTTACGGTGGGCCTTAAAGAACTTAGACCCAACCGTTTGGACAGTTTCTACAAACCTACCATTTAAATCGTCCACAGATACGCAATGTTCTAGGCACTCGAAGCGGTTTTGGAGTTCGAGTTGAAAGCTCTCGGGGTTTTGGATATGAGCACTAGAGGGCCGGAGCGTAGACCTCATCAGACGAGACCTCTCAACTTTGAGATTAATATTCAATGTGCCTCTTACCATTCGGTGATCACTACCGGTTTTCACCCTGTGGATCACAGAGACATCATTGAATATTTGCCTCCTATTGGTCATGATGAAGTCAATCTCATTCCTCGTGGAACCATCGGGACTCATCCAGGTCCATTTCCTGTGAGGCGGCTTTTGGAAAAAGGAGTTCATCACGAAGAGTCCCTCCTTTTCCAAAAAGTCGGCCAGCCTCTGTCCCCTGGGGTTCCGTTGCCCATATCCAAATTGCCCCACTCTCAACTCACCATCGCATCGAGTGCCCAGCTTCGCGTTGAAGTCCCCCATCACAACAGTGAAGTGTGTCTTCGAGGTATGTATGGCCCTACTTACGTCCTCATACATACTCTCTACTTCATCATCTGGGTGTGTCGAGGTCGGTGCGTAGACCTGTATGACCTTCAACGAATACCTCTTGGATATTCTGAGTATAAGGTACGCTACCCTGCTCGACACACTTTCGATAGCCACTATGCTGTTAATGAGGGACCTGCGGACGAGAAACCCGACACCACCTTGAGACAGATGTTCGCCTTCCCGGTAGTAGAATAAGTTGCCAGATTTCAGGGTTATCGTGTCCTCGCCCTCTCTTCGGACTTCTGATAGACCCATGATATCCCAGTGCAACTTATCTATTTCTTCTTCCAGCTCAACAATCTTTTCGTCTGCCCTCAGTGTGCGTGTGTTATACGTTACCAGGGCCAGTTTTCGTTTGGGGTGGTAGCCGGATCCCGTCCGGTGATTCTTAGCACCCCCTGCCCCGCCATTACCGTGGCCGCTACCATGACCAGGAATAGCGGGGCTGCCGGGAACTGGGGGCCGGTGCATTAGTCGTGTCGTCATTTTGGGGGGAATTTGCCGATACTCACCACGCTTGGCAGGCGTGTTGGCGAGCGCAGTAATGCTTCTGTTCAGCAAAATATGAACATCAATTAAAGAAACCAAACAAACCCCAAGCATTATCGGAAATGATGAGCTTCTTGGAAAAACGATTTAAGTGCTTAGAAAGTAACAACTATTTCAAAGAAGAAATCTCTTATAACAAGCCACGCCAGGAATTTTCACTAGTATCAAATAATCAATCGGCAAAATATGCTTGCTGGTTATGTCACAATAAAGAACATAATATATACCAGTGCACGCGATTTAAAACGTTGTCAGCAAAACAACGCATTAAGGAGGTAAATGAAAATCATACATGCAGAAATTGTTTAATGCATAATTCATCGAAAACATGTTATAGTATTAAAGTATGCAATTATTGCGGAAAACAAGGTCATCATTCGTTGTTACACATTGACAGTCAAAACATGACACAGTGTAACAATTTTAACTTGAAAAATTACAACACTATGCGTGGGAAAAATAACAATTCCGTACCCTCGTCTAGCAGTAAACCTGTGACGATAACTATGTCCAACACGTCTACTACTAACAGAACTGATACAAAGAAGATAACGCTGCTGGCGACAGCCCTAGTACAAGCAACCGCTATAGATGGAACATCGCATTTACTAAGAGTTTTATGTGATCAAGGTTCAGAAGCATCTTTTTGCACAGAAGAAGTGGCCCAGCTACTATCATACCCTCGCAGCAAAAAACAAACCGAAATAATCGGGATTGCTGACGAGAAACCTAAGACATCGAACTACTGTATCGATGTCAAACTACAACCACGATTTCCTAGTGAATATAAGCTACCAGTCTCGCTTATTATTCTACCAAAACTAACTGGTTCCTTACCAAAGAGAACCTTACAACAATTACAAACAAACTGCTTAGAAAATAGACTAATTGCAGATCCTACATACAACAAACGAGGCCCAATAGATATAATATTGGGTGCTCAAGAATACAGCAACTTATTACTAAACGGGTTACAAAAGATTCAAGACGGAGTTATCGCTCAAAATACTAAATTTGGGTGGATTTTATCCGGAACTTGCAGTAACTCTACTACTAATAACAGAAAAATTATTAGTATGATAACTCAAACTAACAAAATACTACAACTAAACAAATTTTAGGAACTAGATGAAGTTCCTAAGAAGTACAGTCACCAATGACGAACAAACTACTGTAAGAAATCCAAACGGAACTTACACGAAGGGAACCCCTTTCAAAAATTCCGACAGGGATTATGGGAATTCCCGCAAAATATACAACTACTACTAATATACTACAAGAAAAAAAACTACATTCCTCACCAGCCAGTGATCAATAAAGATTCACTGACTAACAAGTTACGAGTTGTATTTGATGCGTCAAACAAGTCGAACTCACATATAAGCGTAAACGACAGTATGTTTACAGACTCAATTTTTGAGAAAGATTTATCGTCAATATTTTTACGTTGACGGAATTAATATAAAATAGTTTTTATAGCGGTCATAGAGAAAATGACCCGGTTTTAATATTATTATTAAATATATATCGATTCTAATTACATAAGTATAGTTAAATTTTGATTTGAATCATGAAGTGTTGTTTTCAAAGTTGTTTACAAAATCATCACCATTTTATTTTGTTTACCTGGGGCGGTGAAGAACATGTAATTAAACAAAAATTGCATTGTTAACATACTTGCTGCCTAAAGATCAATACCTACAGATTACATCATCCTACTCAAAACAAAGAGATTTCTCCTTAAATACATACGTATCCACTAGTAATAAGATCTTAAATATATCGAAAGAAGAAGCAATAGTTAGCTCACGCGACCTTCTCCAACAATTAATTAATAACGAAACAACATTACGAGACAGATTTAAATTACACTGTTTGGAAACAAATTAGCTTACATACCTATTTAATTAGTTTTATATCATCAATAATTATGTTAATAATACTTTTTTACTTATTATGTGTTATGGTCCAAAGATGGTGAAATACATCGGAACAGCAGAACTAAGGCCGAACAACCGTCTTCAGAACGTGCCACAAATCAACATACCAGACCACGAACTATTGCAAAGAACAACATCGACACCCAACCAATCCAACATTCGACGCATCATCCAGGGAGAACTTCAACCAACAAATCGCCTGTCAGGATCAGCAAGACAAATGAATTATACCAACTGGAGCCCATTCCTGAGAGGCGCCAAAATGTTCAACCATGAACATCTGTGCCATGGCACAAATAAACAACCACGACCCAAAATCACAATTACAACTAACCTACTACAATACTTGCTGCAGCGGCATATAATATATTTATAAAATATTAGGTTTTCCGTGGTTCTGCGTCAGCATACCAACTGTGATTCTGCAACACCGCAGCGTCGGCACAATACATGGACGGCACACTAGTAAATAAGCGTAGATGTGTACATAGTTTAAGATTAATATATAAGATGTTATTAATGTTAAATAAATCAGTCATTATGTTGAATCCGACTTTGACTCATTACCCGTCCACCACCTCTCACTGCGGCCAAGACACCTTTAGCCGTCAGTACGATCGGTCTTGTGAGCCTGCTTGACCGGCAGTGAGAAAACCATGTCCACACACCCAGATCCCGCCCACCTTCCGCCTGTTACCTTAGGTCTCCTGGTAACAGGTTTCCCTGCCTTCAAACTACAAGATAGTAGGGCTAGGGACTTAGGGACTGTAGGGTAAAACTAGGGACTTTAGGGTGTGGTAGTAAGTTAGATAGGGAGTATTAGGTTTAATTACGTACGGGACGTTGGTTAATATACGTTGGCCCTCGCCCGTACAACCACTGATACGTGAAAGTATAAATAAATAAACTGCTTGAACGTGTTCCACAGCGGAGCACTCACAAACCCTTAGCAACTGTCTCGGGCCTCCGACTGAGGGGCTCAGCATTCCCATATCATCAGCGCAGCTCAACTTGTTCACACATCTCATCAACATAGCTGCCGATGCGCACACTGCTGAGGTCCTCGGTTATGTACTCCGCCAAGGTTCACACAGCTACTGGGACTGCACGGCCGCTATCGGTTAAAGCTATATTCTGTTCTTGATGGTTGCGTCAGACTATAAATAAAGATCGAATGACTTAGGTGGAGTTGCCCATTACAGATCTGCTATGGACGGCGCCGGAACTGCTCCGCGAGCCTTACGGCGGCGGGCGTGGCTCGCAGCCCGGTGACGTATTCTCGTTTGCGATCATCATGCAAGAAGTGATCGTGCGCGGCGAGCCCTACTGCATGCTCGCGCTCACGCCCGACGGTGAGCGGAGTGCGAGTGCCCCCCGTGAGTCCCTCGCCGGCTCGTCACGCTGCGCCTCGTTTCAGAGATCGTGGAGAAGCTGTCGCGGCCGCCGCCGCTGGTGCGGCCGTCCGTGTCCATGGGCGCGGCGCCGCCCGACGCCGTGGGCGTCATGCGCCAGTGCTGGAGCGAGGCGCCCGACCTGCGCCCCGACTTCCACCGCCTGCACGATATTTTTCGACACCTGCACCGTGGCAGGTGTGACCTCCACTATTTCCACTTGTCGATGGAACAAATTCTTGCCCGCCCATTTTTGTAGTATAACTTTTAAAATATTTGCAGAAAGATCAACATTGTCGACTCTATGTTTGAAATGCTGGAAAAATATAGCAATAATTTAGAAGAGCTAATAAAGGAGCGAACCGAGCAGCTCGATATGGAGAAAAAGAAAACCGAACAGCTTCTTAACAGGATGCTACCCAGGTACTTACGAACGTTTTGCCACACAGTGAACATGACGTCGAGTGATATAGTTGACACTTTACCAGTGATGATATATGGCACGGAGACGTGGGCACTCACAATGGGCCTCATAAGAAAGCTCAACGTCACTCAGTGAGCTTTGGAAAGAGCTATGCTTGGTATTTCTCTACGAGATCGAAACAGGAATGAGATATATCCGTAGAATCCGTAGCTCAAAGGATAAGTAAGTTGAAGTGGCAATAGGCAGGGCACATTGCTCATAGAACTGATAGCCGTTGGGGCAAAAAGGTTCTCGAGTGGAGACCGCGCACCGGAAAATGCAGCGTAGGACAACCTCCAACGAGATGGACGGATGATCTGGTGAAGGTCGCTGGGAGCCGTTGGATGCATGTGGCATGTAACTGGACTTTGTGGAAATCTGTTGCGGATGCCTTTGTTCAGCAGTGGACGTCCTGTGGCTGATATGATGATGATGATGATGATGATGCACATGGATTATTATTATGAGTGCAGATAATACGTACTGTGACGAGTAGCACTAGACACCGGCTGTCACGTTGTGTTCGGTCGTGTGGCAGGTCTGTGGCGGAGCGGTTGATGCTGGGCTCACGCGTCGAGCCCGAGGAGTTCGAAGAGGTGACCATCTACTTCAGCGACATCGTAGGGTTCACAGCGCTGGCGGCGCGCTCCACTCCCGTGCAGGTTGTGGACATGCTCAACGACCTCTACACCACCTTCGACGCCGCCATCGAACAGTACCATGTCTACAAGGTAGGTTCCCTTTTTTTACAGCAAAGGGTCATCATTTTGCAAAAAATACCGAACCTTTTTAAGGAGAATGTTTTTTTTGCTTGGTTGCATCATTCATTCAAATAAGAAAAAAATTCAATAGCTTGATAGCAAATGCTATTAAAAAAAATTATATTTTGATTATTTTATAAAAATTTGAATTTGAAAAATTGTGGCTTCTTTTTATGTAATTGCAATCCCACCGCCCCTTCTCTGCTCACGTAGCGAGTACCTTTCCTATCCATTTATACTAAACAACTGCACAAGATTACATTATATACTTATAGACACGGCTACTTCTGTTAGAATGATAACATCGATATCAATTATAGAAGAATCAATGAATTGTAGAATAAGTCCGAAATTTTTAATTATAGATAAATATATATCGTATATTTTTGTGGATAATGTTTAGTTTTTGTTTATTATTGGGAAGATAACTACTGAAATCGTTTATTGTGGGACAGTCTAATATTTCTGGTATTTCCCGTGTGGAAACTGTTGCCATCATTGGGTCTTACTCAATCGGCATTTGTTTTTCTGAGTCGACATCTTCTCAATATCTTTATTGTTCCTTATGACTATCGGTTTATCATTGTCAATTTTTCGTGCGTTTCCTTCAGTGATTGTTTGGCTTGCCATAATAGTGTTTTGTTAGCGATAGTAAGTGCACGTCGGAGCAATACATTTGACTTTGCTAATACATGAGTGATATCCCGAACTATATCTTCAACCACGATGGTATCTTTCCTTGCTGCATGTATCCACTAATCAACCTGTTGTTTTTGTTGTACCATCACTTGAATCACTCCTTCTTTGCCATTTTTGCCCTTAAGTGATTTATTTAATGTTAATTGCTGTGTGTGTGTGTTCAGTGTTCAGCTTTGTGGCTAGTTTAGTTGTGAGTATTTCCAAGTTATTATTCTTGCCTTCGGGAATCCCAGTGATTTCCAGTGGCCAGCTGTTGTTGTTCAATGTTCGTAATGTGTTGCTCCATAGCATCTATTTTTTATTCTAGGTGCTCATTTTGATTAGCCGGGTATGTACCTGACTAAAAAAGAGAAAAATAACATGTGTTCTTTTTCTCCAAATCACTGACATTTTCAGTAAGAATTTCCAAGGTAGCACTTATAGTATCCATTTTTATGCAACTGGAGCCCAGAGATTCATTCACGGAAGCCAGTTCCTCCTTCACTGCTTTCTTGACCTCATATGAAATATCACGCAGTAATTTACTCATCGCAGTAGAACCACTTTCGCTCAGCTGACATACAATGATTTCATCGTCCTCATTATCATCGTCCTCCGGAATATCAAAAGACTTACGATGAGGGGATTCCTTGCGACATTCTTTGCAAGTGCACTCCAGGTTCTGTGCATTGCGCAGGGCTGATAGCTGTTCAGAAGATAATCTTGTGCATAATTGAATTGCGTGAACTACTTTTCCGTATTTGTTGCAGGTAACTTTTTTGTAATGGTTTTATCACAATTGTCCCATATAGGCATTTTTTTTAAATTTCTCTATGTGTAGCAAGCCTAACAATAAGCAGGGAGATCGATTTTAAGTTCAACTACGCTGTGCGACAGCTCGCGATGCAAAGCAGTTTGGGAAGTAATAAATAGGAATATTGATGACATTAATTCGTAGTTGAAAAACATGTTTTCCTATATATTCCAAACGCAAACGTAAGTTTGTACGCACAATATTGAAAGATTTACCATTTCATTTTAAGACCATAGACTTCTTATAGGTTTTCCTGTAATTTATAGGTAGGAGCTATTATCTCTTTTTTTTACTATTTTAGGCTACGCAGTTTCGGAGATAAGGAGAGGAATGGTAAATCTTCGCCTGTTTTCTTAAATAACTTTAAAACTATAGATTTTTAAATGATAAAATCATCCTGCGACCACGAATGCTGCAAAGTATTCGAAACGTCAGGAAAAACAAAAATCTATAATATACGCGATCTAATCCGTTTAAAATTGGTTTATTATAATTATAAAATTAATATATTTGAGACTCACAACGAGGCTTTTCATTTCATATGTTACATGGTACAGTTTGCAAAACTGTTTTCTTTAATTTTCTATATTGCCCCCCAAAAGTGACCCCAATTCATTTATTTACATTACATGTACATAAGTGGGTTGCAGAAATCCATAAGTGTAGGAAAATTCAACTTAATCGGTCCAGTAGATTTGGAGAAAATTAGCTGTGACAGACGGACAGACAGACAGACACACGAGTGATTCTATAAGGGTTTCGCCGTTTTTTCCTTCGGATGTTCGGAACCCTAAAAAGGAGACTGATGTAAATAACTACCGTAGAGTAACATTGATTCCGGTCTCGCCAAAAATCTTTGAAAAGGTTATGCTGAGAAGGTTGTATAACTTTGTCACAAGTCAAGCAATACTTAAACACGAACAGTTTGGATTTTGCAAAAATAGTGCTCCATCACTCACTAGCCTTAATTTAATCAAAGTGAAATAATTTTATTTAAAAAAAAACAAATATTGGCTTATGAAACGTCAGAATCTAAGTTGCACGGTTCCAAATAGTTGATCTCGTGGAGAACAGCCGGCATGAATTTCCATGGATTCTCTTTTAAAATAATTGAGACAACAATGCTGATTGATACAAATTATGGTAAAACATATAACGAGCATTATATAGGTTAATGTATAAAAATAAAAACATACTACTGTAATATAATTATTATTTGCCATGGCAGTTAACGGCAGACCAGTCCTAACAGACGGCACCCGTTCACGATAAAGATAAAGATGAAGATAAAAAGATTTTTATTCATTTAAACCATTATTAGTACTTATGAATCGTCAAGACTTTGGTTGCCGCATTCCAAGATGTAGATATCCTATGGAGAAGAACGGGCAAGACACTCCATGGTTACTAACTTTATGAGTATAATGTTCTCGAGAATCCAGGTTATATAAAGACAATGTTCCTACATTAAACATAGTAAAGTCTAAACTTCTTAAAAGTGTCAATAACAAAACATAAACCAGTTGCATATAAAACATTTTAACGAGCATGACGCATGCATCAGCATCGCTTAGCTCAACCATATTATAGGGAAACGAACGACCCGACGCACAACGCCATCGCCAGCAAGACATTTTAGTGAGCATGACAGACCAATACTACCAGGCAAAAGGCAAAGTATAGGTGCTAAAGATATAATATTAATGGCTACATAATGCTCACACATTTACAATTTCATGAATAATTTATTTGATAATGTCAAAATATTGAGAAAATATTAGAATGTAAATTGCAGTAATTATACTAAACATAAGCAAATAATTATATCATAAATATATAATTAATACTCTGCCGTGCGAGATCAGGATCAAATAGCGCACGTAGATAAGAGTGATAAACAGCTGACAATGGCGGATATTGTTAAAAATGGGCAGTGGAAAACAAATAAGTAAGATAATGAATGGACTTTGGTCGAAAAGACAAAACCGAAGAAACGCTTTCCTGGTATGATGGGAAAAGCAGCCTCTAATTCAACAGGCAGATTCAGGGCGGCTGATATGAAAATACCTCTTTTTATATCATATGTGAATAAGGAGGCAACGGAATCTGACATTTGTGAATATATAAAAGCTAAAGTGAACGAAGTTGTAAACCTGCAGAAAATTAATATGAAGACCGAAAGGTCTTATAATGCATTTAAGTTATTTGTACCTAAGCATAAAATAGATCAGTTTTTGGACGACAACTTATGGCCCGAAGGCATTTCGTTCAGACGTTTTATTTATTTTAAGAAGGGAAGAGACACTACGATATTCGATGAAAATACAAAAACATGAAGTAATGGATGCACATATTTAGAATGTAACCCTAACAACTTTTAATTGTAAAAACGTCATGCGGTCAGCTGATTGCGTACGTAGATTATGAACTGTTGCTGACCTTATGCTTGTTTGCGATATTAATCGTATTATTGTAACTCAAACTTAAATTTTCTTATTGTATTTGTATTATTTCATATGGGTGTACTTGCCTGAAATAAATGTTTATTATTATTATTATTATAATCAATTTTAAATAAGTCAAAATAAATGTCAAGATGTCAATAAAAAGATAAAAAAGTCAAGTAAATATCAGGATGTCAATAAAAAATTGACTACAATTTCTTTGTAAACGGTAAAGCATTGATTGGGAGTAACAACACTTCAATCATGAGAAAATTATAAAATATATTATAAAGTGCCAGAGGGTCGCAGTGTGCAGGAGGGAAACGTTTGCCAGACATCGCTATCGTCGATGTAATCTACACATCTACACAAATAAATAAAATTGAAGTGTCTGTTTGTAATGTCAAAATACCAGCTTTTTACTAAATGCATATGAAAGTATGTACGTTACATATAACGAAAACACTATTTTTAATTTTTTGTCTGTCCGTCTGTCTGTCTGTCTGTCTGTCTGTATTTTTGTTCCGGGTAATCTCGGAAACGGCTGGACCAATTTTTAAGGGACCTTCACTGGCAGACAGCTGATGTTATAAGGAATAACTTAGGCTACTTTTATTTTAGAAAAATAATTAGGGCTCCGCGTAAAAAAATAAAACCCTTGAAATCCAATATATATATTCTATGTCATGTCTATGTCGAAGTACTCTAAATTTCTTTTAAATTAAACGCGGGTGAAACCGCGGGTCCCAGCTAGTGATTTATATTATAGTAGGCTTTCGAAATTAAATGCGCTTAATCAATTATTTGAATCTTGTTTCTGGTAAGTCGGTAATAGTACAAGGAATTATGTTATAGAATCTAATACTGTTTCCCATAAACGACTTGCTGGTTCTGCTAAGTCTAAAGCCAGGTACAACCAACTTGTTCTTGTTGCGAGTATTTAAGCTCTGCACGTCACTTTTTTTACTAAAATTAGCTATATTTTTGCGGATATACATAATGTTTTGGAAAATATATAAGGATAGTAGAGTAAGAATTTCTGTTTCCTTAAATAGTTCCCGGAGTGACTCACGAGAGTGCAGGTTATAGAAAGCTCGCACTGCTCTTTTCTGTAATATAAAAATAGATTCAACATCAGCAGCTAATCCCCACAGTAAAATTCCATAAGATATAATACTGTGAAAGTACGCAAAATTAATATACTAAACTAGCTGTAGCCATCCGTAACCTGTCTAATTTTCCTAACGGCAAATGCAGCAGAGCTTAGTTTGCCTGAAAATGCCTTGATATGGGGTCCCCGTTGTAATTTTGAGTCTAAAGTAACATCCAAAATCACAGTTGAGAAGAAGAGATCTAGTTCTTGCCCGTCAAGTTTTACTTGTGACCTTACGTGGGTCACATTTGTTGTACAGAATCTTAGAAATTTGATATTTTTGTGTTTAATAGAAGATTGTTCGCCGAAAACCAATCAGATATCTTATGAAGTATATCATTGGATTCGCTAAGATGGCTATCCTTTCTATTTACTTTAAATATAAGTGACATGTCTTCAGCAAACAATACTATATTCAACATTGTATCGTTTGTCATGTATGGCAGGTCATTTATATAGACCAGAAACAAAAATGACCCCAAAACTGATCCTTGCGGTACCCCATTTTAACGTGTGAGCCTGTTGATGTGACGTTTTCAATTTCTACTCTTTGATCTCGATTTGACAAATATGAGCTTACAAACTCAATAGATCTACCTTGAATTCCGTAGTACATAAGTTTCAGAATGAGTGTGCGGTGGTCCACGCAGTCGAATGCTTTAGACAGATCGCAGAACACGCCTATTTATGATTTGGAATTTTATTACGTAACTGCTGATTGCACACCATTGTGATGGTAGAATGTAAGATCAAATTATTAATTACTAAGACCACTATGTACTACATTCTTGCAATAGATATATCTTTATCTTTCAATTTATTTTCATGGACTGTATACTATGAAGGTATAATTTATTATGACGTTCAGAGTATAAAGTCGACTTTATCGGTATTAAGAGGTACATCACTTACACCACACAACACATTTTCGGTGACATTGTTACATAAGCCAATTACAGTCGTGGATTTTTCTTACTCTCCGCGGCCCGCTGTAGTGAGTCGTGTGCCTAGAAGAAATCAGCTCATCGGCTCTCAAGTGGTTTTATGCTCTTTGGTGCTAGCGGAAATGTATAACAACGTTACTACCAGTAACCATCCTCTTTGTTCTTTTGTATGTGAAGCACATTTATTAATTTATTATAATTAATTGTATATGACAGCCTAACTTGTTGCTGGGGAGTTTATTGCGGCGTTTCCTCTCACAAGGTTAAACACAGGTGAAGGGTGGGTTTTTGTCAAAATGGAATAAATTATCATTTCATTTTATTTCGCGGTAGTTTACCACGCTTCACGCAGATGAACTTGACGTAAGAGAAAGCTGAAGTTGAAGACTCCCCCATGCACTCCGTTGTTTTTCGTTTTATTCCTCAAAATGCGAATACGAATTCACGCATCTGTAGCTTGAGTTTTTGCACTGTAAGGTGGAGACGATCGGCGACGCGTACATGGTGGTGGGCGGGCTGCCGGTGCGCACGCACGACCACGCGGAGAGCGTGGCCACTATGGCGCTGCACTTGTTGCACCTGGCGGGCCGCTTCCGCCTGCGTCACCTGCCCGCCACGCCCCTGCACCTGCGCATCGGCCTGCACACCGGGCCCTGCTGCGCCGCCGTCGTCGGCCTTACCATGCCGCGCTACTGCCTCTTCGGCGACACAGTTAACACTGCCTCTCGCATGGAGTCCACCGGTGAACTGAAGCTTGTTTTTATTTGGTCAGAAGGCTGTCGAATCTAGCAATTGTTAAAGCATATGAGCATAACGCTTGTATGGTTACTGGAATTAAGAATGATTAATGAATGTTAGAACTGCGCTTACATGACCAGCGCTGACAAGCTCTGTGTGCAGGTGCAGCGTGGCGCATCCAGGTCTCAGCGGTGACGGCGGAGCGTCTCTCAGCTGCGGGCGGCTACCGGCTACGTTCCCGCGGACTGACGCAGATCAAGGGCAAGGGTGCCATGCACACCTACTGGCTGCTCGGAAAGGACGGCTTTGACAAGCCGCTGCCAACGCCCCCACCTCTAGAGTTAGCATATACCTCTTATCTCTTTATTCTAATATTATACTTATAGAAGGCGCCTACAAGCACATTTAAAATTGTATTCTATGAATGTACTAATTTTGGATGTTTTAGAATGAACTTGAATTTACTAACAGTAACAGTTACTGAGATATCATAAATATTTTGCGATTGATCCTAGTAATGGTGTTTTAAGCGCAGTTCATCCTTGGAAACAATCTCTTAGTCGCCTTTTGAGACACCATTGAGGAGAGAGGGGTGGCCTTTTCTTTGTGCTGAATACCAGACCCTGCGCACCCACGGAAGAAAAAAGGCCTTCCTTATAGCGATCACGACTGGTTATAGCAGCAGTGTATAAGGACGACGATATGGATGTTTACGAGGTGATACTAATAGTTATTAATTTCCGCCAGATCTGAGGAAGTGTTGTTTGAAGTTGATGGCGAGGACGAGAGCGAGTCTTCATCAGCTCCTAGCTCGACGCTGGCGAGGAGCTTGCACGCGGTCGAACGACAATGCTCCGATCCTACTGGCACCCCGGACAAGCACGGTGTGTAGTCTGACATCGCTGCAATTTATTGTGGATACTTTACATTGTGAACATTGCTTTACAATATGATGGTATGTTTGGCTAGCGTGGCAGCGATCCGGTGCGGTGTCGGCGGACAGTAGTCCGCCGCGGGCAGCTCGAGACGCCCGTGACCCCCGCGAGGCTCGCACGACACTGGCTCTGCCCGGTATCGACCACAGTGCGCAATATTCACGTTACAGGTTCGTCGCCTATCGATTTAGCTGAATATTACTAACCACTAACAAATATGGATTTTGGTCAATCATATTAAATGGACCGTAAAATGTTTAGTAGTTAATTTGTAGGCTACGTCGACAGCAAAACTTATTTATTGTTAGACTGTACATGACGGTTACCCTAAAATAATGTTATTGTTGCAAGGAGAAAAGATAAACCTAAATGCAAATGAGCAAAACATTGTGTGTCTCTAAACGAAACTGTCTGACGAGCTCACAAGCGAGTCTCTTTATTGTCATGTTAGGTGGTAGAAAAAGGTAAGGATCAGGAGTGCGAAGTTCCTAAAAGGTGACATAATCTCGCGTCAGCCCTCGGGACAGTGCAGAAATATATCATTCTAGGCCAGATTATTCAGCTTGGTAGAAATAACTTATGGAAAAAAGCCGATACAGCGATTCAGCTGACCTAGGCAGCATTTGGCAAACTTCGGTGAGACTCCCCTTCACTTATACTAATGCCAGAAAACAAATGTCTCTATACAGTGCATCCAGAAATCTAATCTAATAGATATAGCGCGACTTGGGATAAGTTTGTGTGCAGCAGTGGACTACGATCGGGTGAATTTATTGAAAAAATACGAATAAATTAAAAACAACTACACAAAAGAAATGTGAAGTATCAGCCTCCAGCCCAGCCAGGCATAAATAAATACCACCGAAGAAAATCCTTACCCAAAACTTTCAATACAACAGACACAAACTGATTTACTTGACCATGCAAGATCTTGTATCGCGCACATATTACACTATAATACGAGTTGTGTTTTGATTCAAATGTAACCTTATCAGGTGCCTAGGCAACGGTAAACGTCCATTACGACGTCAATGGTCGCTGGAGCGTGGCGAGGCGCTGGCGGCGGCGGCAGCGGGTGCGTCGCCGGCGGGCCCTGCGGCGTGCTGCCCCTCGGCGCCGCCGTCGCCGCCCGAGCCGCTGGCGCTGCTCGCCGGCGCCGCGCCGCTGAAGCCCGCCGCCGCGCGCTATCGCTTGCGCCCCGAGCGAGACGCTTTCCTTCCGGGCCCGCAGACTCACGACGCATCGCGTCAGCGACCACTCTAGCCGACAATTTGGCGGTTGACGCAAGTGTCGCTAGATCGACAATAATTTTCGTAGACGAATCTTAGTGCTCCGGCTGCCACCTTTCCCGTCGAATTCATTCGGATCGCTCGGCCGTGATGAACTCCGCGGGTGTCATGTCACCGCGGCGGTCGGAGGTCAGGAAACCTGTGAATATACATTTTTGTACGATAGCATTTAGGATCCAAATTTAGATTCATCACAGGTGATTGGTGTATTTTTGAAAATTTTCGATTACCTCAATAAAAAGTATGTCTTCATTGTTTGTTTTTATTTTCCTACTAGCTTTTGCCCGCGGCTTCATACTGTTATATCCGTACAGATGTATAGAATCCTACACGCGTAGACGCTCCGTCAGCATTTCCTTTTCCACTGACAGACCACGAATATCCGAGAAGAGTTAGTCTCTCGTAAACCTCGGTCCTGTACACTTGCCTTTTTCTCTTAAAGCTGTATCCGTGAAATATACTTTTTTTTCAGTTAAATCAAAGTTTCTTTTTTAATAAGTGTTTTTGAGACTCCCGGATAACATTGGTGGCAGCTTAAGGGATTTTAAAATCCTCGGTACGCCTCATTCAATTCAGTGCGAAAAGTACAATTTATGTAACTAAATCCGTGATACCTTCCCACCGTATCTCGTGCCCCAGAATATCGCCGTATTATATCGCTGTATCCCGTCGCCTATTGCCGCCGCATCCTGCCCACATACTTTGAAAAGAAGTATAACACCTGGTCACGAGATGACTCGTGTTGCAGCTGCAGTCGCCGTGGTCCTGTAAGTCCTTGAATTCAATTAATATCGCTACCAACATTGCAAGGAAGTGAATAAACCTTCGTCCATTATCGAAGATACCCAAGTAGCTTTGTGATTAGTGCCAGTGTTAAATAAAAAGTTTTTACAATTTCGAATCAACCCTTAATAAGTGTTCTGCTAAGTTTAAAGCCAGGTACAACCAACTTGTTATTGTTGCGAATATTTAAGCTGTGCACGTCTCTTTTTTTACTAAAATTAGCTATATTTTTGCCGATGGTTAGGTTAGGTTAGGTTTTTTTTTTTTTTTTTTAAATAAATTCGTTCTGTCCCTCTGACATGTAGATCAGAGCTCTTATATTATCAATTGTTTTAATGGCTTACACTTATAATTTTATCGTACATGTAGCTTATTGCTTTTTTTTTTATTGCGCATCTTAGCTAAATATTAGTTATGGTACATATGACTTATTGCTATTTATTTTCTACTACTATATTATATCTATGTTGATAAATTTGTTGAAAATATATATTCCACATATCTTAACTATTTATTTCTATGTATTACTTTACTAATAATCTTTGTACAGTAATTTATAAATTCTTTGCGCAAATCTTTATTAATCAACAATTCCTTCGCATGTTCACGGTCTAATTTCATATTAAGCATTTGCTCCGCACCGAATCTTTCGAGATTAAACACGGGACACACAAACAGAACGTGCTCGACGGTTTCATCTACTCCGGGCTCACAAATGCATGATGGGTCCTCCTTACACTTGAACCTGTTCAAGTATTGTGAGAATCCACCGTGCCCCGTCATTATCTGGGTCATAAGGCTGGTAGGTTCCATCTTCCTTACGGTCTTGTACGCTACCACGGCGTCTGGGAAAAACATTTTCGTAGTTGCAGCCGTCGTGCCTGACCTGTACCTCCGGTTCCATTCGTCGAGCGTTTCCTGACGGATCTGTCGCTTCACGAATGAAACCGGGCAAAGGTCATAGTTTGGTTTCTTTTTGGTGTTCAGGGCAGCTTCCTTGGCCAACTGGTCTGCTCGCTCGTTACCCTCTAGTCCTGCATGGGCTTTAATCCAGAACAAGGAGACTTCCTTATTTTGGACCCCTATTTCCCTTAGGTATTCGCGGGTTTGTATCGCTAGTGGATGGGGGGAGCTTTGATTTGTGACCGTTTCCAAGGCAGCCCGTGAGTCACTGTAGATTCCGAAGCTTTGCTCAGTGCGTGTTACGATTTCCTTTGTGGCTTCGCATATAGCCAGGAGTTCAGCCTGATACACCGTGCAGTAAGATGACAGCTTTAGTTTGAGGGCTTTAGACTCGGATTTATCATGCCATATGGATAATGCAGCTCCAACTTTGCCCTCAATCCTGCTGCCATCGGTGTATATTCGTACTGCCTGGTTGCTGTGGTTATCCACGTCCTGTTGGTCTCTCAAGCTCATAAACTCCAAGCGTATATGTTCTGCCGGGTGCGGAGTCTTCGCATACGCAACCATTTTCACCTCTCTGTCCCTTAGTTCCAGCCGGGGAACTCCCCTCTTTGCCTCGTACAGAGCGGCTGCTTCCTGTATTCTAAGGTCGAGGGGAAGTATGCCGGACAGTACCAATGCAGAGTTCAGGGAGACGGTGCGATATGCTCTGCACAGCTTCTGAGCAAAACCTTGCTGGACGGCGTTGATGTGTTTTTGCACGCCCAGTTTTTTAGTTGCCGGTGCCCAGGCACCTGCGGCATACATTATCACGGGTTCCACCGTAGCCGTGTAGATCAGCCTTATAACTTCCGGGTGAAGACTCCAACTGATCCTGGCTGCTCTGGACAGCTGCTTGTAAATGTTTAGCGCTTTTTTGCAGACGTTTCCTATGTGACTGTTGAACGTCAATTTACTGTCCAATGTGAGCCCCAGGATTTTTATTTCGTTGGACAGGCCAATATCGACCCCGCCCATCCTCAGATGTGGTGCGTCATATTTTAGTTTCCTCGTGATGACCATTGCGTTTGTCTTGTGTGGCGCGAACTTCAGTTTGTTTTTGACGCCCCACTCCCGAACATAGGCGAGGGCGGCATTCGCCCGTCCTTGCACGTCCACTGCTGCATCGCCGTCGAAAACCAAGACCACGTCGGCAAACGCCTGACAGTAATCACCTCTTTGTTCTAGGCCTTTAAGCAGTGGGTCCAGGAGGAGGTTCCAGAGGATGGGTCCCCCTATAGAGCCTTGGACACGCCCCTTATTTGTGGCCTTGGAGAATTCCTCCCCCGCGTATCTCACACTAACTTTACGGTCGACCAAGTAGCTACCGACTATCCTCCGTATATTTATGGGACAGTTTTCCTCAGCCAGTCGTACTTTAATAGCGGGCCACCACGCGCTATCGAAGGCTCCCTCTATGTCTAGTGATACCAAGGTCAGCAGTTTCTTCTGGCTTAATTTGCTTTTAATGTAATGTATCAGGTCATATAGGGAGTCTTCGGTACTTTTTTGGGGCATAAAGCCGTACTGGCGAGTACTCATCCTCGGGAGTAAGTGCCACTTTAGCCTTCCCACCATCAATTTTTCTAGGATCTTCCCCATGACTGGGGGTTAGGTTAGGTTAGGTTAGGTTAGGTTAGGTTAGGTTAGGTTAGGTTAGGTTAGGTTAGGTTAGGTTAGGTTAGGTTAGGTTAGGTTAGGTTAGGTTTTTTTTTTTTTTTTTTATAAATGAGTATAGACTTCCACAGACTTTTCGTCCGTGCTCTTTTTTGTTAGTTTTATTTGTGTGCTTTATTCAATTAATTAAATTATGTGCCTCCAATGGGCAGAAGATGAAGTACATTATTTTTACTTACAGTAAAACTTAAGACTAGGAGTCCATCACTATATATGTTTTATTATTATATTAATATATATATATGTTATTTTTTTTTTTTTTTTTTTTTTTTTTTTTTTCTAATTTTACACACTTTGGAATACGTGATTTAATACAATACTATTATTATTATATGCTATGTTATTCTAAGACACTATATTATATTTTACTTTACGCACATTTATTTATTTAGTTACACGAGTTGTAAATGGCAGTTTTAAGGCGACCTGTCCCGCCTGGCGGCACCCGTTCACGGGTATGACGCACGCATCAGCGTCACTCGGCTCAACCGTATTTTGGGGAACCGAGCGACCCGACACGCGACGACACCGCCAGCTGGACATTTAAGTGAGCTTGACGCCCACAGACTGCCCTTTACCTCTCCTGCAGACATGTTTACACACTATTACATACTATGACATTAAGTTACTGTTGTTAAAGTTTTACAGACAATGAATTTACTACAATTGGACTTTTTTTTAAAATTTTTACAGTTATACATTTTAGTTGCGGCTTCCATTACGCTTTTTGCTGTTTATTAAAGCCTCCACGATCGCTACGTCTCGATGCTGCATGGCCACCCTAAGGTTGTAATCGGTGACCATGTTGGTTGTCGCCAGCATCGCATCCCTCGCGAGGCGTCCCGTGGCGTCGTCCTCGTCGTCGGTGTAATAGACGCAACTTGCGGTGTGCCTGGACACTGCCACTACCGCATGGGGGACGCTATCGTGGATTTGGAGATGTCTACCTGGTGTTTTGATGACTATGACTGACTCGTAGGTCAATCCCTGAGCTTCGTGTATAGTTAAGGTGCGCGAAGACGTACCTGACCCATATCCCTGGCTGGTGAGGGATGCCTTCAGTTCCTGTGTGTGTACCAGGAACAGAGTGTTAGGCTGGGTTGCAGGTATTTGCGCGCCTGTATACTTTTCCACCCTCAGGGAGTGAACCTGCGACTTGGAGGAGTATATTCCGTTGTAAATTTCGCGCAGGGCGTAAGCGACATCCATAGGGTTTCGGTGCGTGCAGAGCAGCTCCTGAGTTATGGATGCTACCATATTTGGACGGAAGTACCTAAGTTCAAATAGGTTCTCTCTGTCCAAATATGGCAGTTGGTTTACGTCTCCGATGAGGACAACTTCACGCGCCCCCGACAGCCGTGCAGCCATTACTATGGCCCCAAAGTGATTCATGAGAGCCTCATCTACCGTTAAACGGTAACATCTTTCTGACTCTCTGAATCCATTGGCTAAGATTGAGGCCATAGTGCGCACTTTGGTCTTGGCTCGGTTTCCCAAGCGGTGCGCCAGCTTTTCTCTCAAGTCTTTGGCTGCCTCTGTTGTGGTGGTGGCGACTACTTCCTTCTCCTCATCGAAGTTCTTAACCACCCAAGTCGTCTTTCCGCATCCCGGAACCCCATTTACCCATCGTATCTTTGGTACCGCCCAGCACTCTTGTGTGGCTGTGGTGTCAAAAGTCCCCTGAATGGTTTGAGCCATTCCGAGGGTTTTGTCCTCCAGCATGATCTTCGTGCATTTGGCGGTAACTACGATGGGGTCGCTCTCTGGCGTTTGGAATGTTATACGCCCTGTGCGGTTTGTCTCCTCCTCGTCCAGGGCCACAAAGCCACTTGTTGCATTGTATGCCGCCATGTATGACCCTGACATTGTTCCCTTGATGATCTGGGAAGTGTCATTGTCATACACTGCGGCCTCTGCCTCCTCGAGTCTCACCCTTAACAGGCCTTCGTTTTCTCTGTGGAAGGCCTGCAGGATTTTTTCGCAGGTTGCGCGATGGACCTCCTTGGTCGCAATCACGGTTGCTTTGAACTCGAGGAAGGCATTTACAGCGTGGTCTAGGGGCCCCGTCGCGGGTCTAAGTCTTGGTGGTTTGACTTGACCCTTGTCAGCCCTAGTCAGGATGGGTTCCGGCGGTTTTGGCGTCCTCGGGGTTTCCCTCGTGAACGCCCTTACCGCCATTTCCTGTTTGGTGGCGTATTTCTCCGACCTGGATGTTTTTGGTCTTATTATGGAAGAGAGGAAATCGCTTAGTCTGTAAAAGCCTTGCTTTCTCTTTTCACTCTCTTCAGGACTGCCATGTTTTTGCAGCAGGGCTTTGGCTTTTTCTTGGGCTGCCTTTTGTTGGACTCGTTCTGAGCCGCTAATGGTGTTGGTGCTCGCTTGGGGGGTTCTTTGCGCTCTTTTTGCTGCTGCGGCTGCGACATCCTTGGGGACTTTGAGGAAGCTGAGATCTTCCCCTCTGTCCTCGTAGATGACGACCTCATGGTGTGCTGAGGCCTTTATGCAACCGTAGCGGTCCGCGACTTCCCCCCTCATGTACTCCAACACCATTGCGTCCACGCTTATTGTACAGGGTGAGCTGGCCTCCCTCCCCGCTGCCTCCCCAATCTCAGAAAGTACTGAGCATGCTTGCGCAAATGGCGTCTCCTCACCCCACTCGAATAATGCAATCGTTTTATTTTTGACGTGCATTAGACGGATCCGGTGCCTAGAGACTTCCATTGAGGGCAACACGGTGTATTTTGTGCCCTTCAAGCTAGTTCTCGAAGTACTTCCATTGATGAGGGCGGCTAGGCCTGGAGATATGGCGACCTTCTGCCCTGTTCCGACTCGGCAGAAGCTGATGCCCAGCCTTTCCTGTGCCCTGTTCATGAAGAGAGCTACCCCACGCACTCTCATCCCCGGCTCTCCTCTCTCACCATACGCCAGAAGCTGGTTGATCGGCGTTATGGTAAGAGTTGTCTGTTCCGGGAGATCAGAGTGATTGACGGTGTCAATGGGGTCTGTGGCTTGGCTTGTTTGGGGTGACTGTGTTGCTGTATGTGTTGCAATTGGTGGTGGCGTTGGTGTTAGTGTTGGTGCTGGTATTGGTGTTGTTGTTGCTGTTGGTGCAGGTACAGGTGTTGGTGTTTGATACTGCAGGGTGGTGTTTGACTTATTCCCTTTGGCTGCGACTCTGGCTGCTGTGCTTGCGAATGCCATGAATGCTGTTTTGCTGGCCTGGTTCTCCAAGATGGTTTGGAGATTGGACTGTGTTACGGGAGTTTGGATTTGGAGCTCCAAGTCCATCCTCTCCCGGGCCAGTCTTGGGCATTCGAACAGCACGTGCCATACTGTTTCATCGCAGCTAGGGTCACAAACACACGAAGGACTGCCTTTTAGATGGAAACGATGGAGATACGCTGCGAACCCCCCGTGGCCAGTCAGGACTTGGACGTGGACTGGTGTTAGGGTTATGTCTTTAAGGATTCTTCTTGCCGTCTGAACGGTTGGGAAGAATACCTTAGTGACAGATCCTGTGCTAGAGGATTCGTAGCGCATCTGCCATGTTTTGACAGTCTCCTCCCGTATCTTTTTTCTGACAAACGATACGGGGACCCTGCTGTAGTCGGGTGCAGTCTTTTTGGTGAGCGCTGCTTTCTTTGCTAGCTCGTCTGCTCTTTCATTTCCGGGAGTTCCCACATGGGCTCTCAACCAAAAGAGTCTCACCATTCTGCCCTCTTCTCTGGTTTCTTGTACATTCCTCTTGATTTCGAGGGCCAGGGGATGCGAGACGGAAGGACTCCTCAACAGGTCAAGCGACGATCTTGAGTCGCTTAATATGTTGATAGAGGCCTTCCTTGATTCTCTTGCCATCCCTACGGCTCTGAAGAGGGCGTACATCTCAGATTGGAAGACAGTATTGTGGGGCTCTAGGCGGAAGGTCTTGTACTTGGACTCCCTGCCGTCTTCCCACCATGTTAGGGCAGCTCCGACTTTCCCCTCAATCTTGCTGCCGTCGGTGTATATTTGGGGACCGACTATTTGGTGGGATTTCAGGGTTTCGGGGTCCAGGTCTTCTAGGCGCTCATACTCTGTTGTTGTGAGTAAGGATGGGTGAAGTTTGTTTAAGTAACCCACCGGGCGCTCTAGGTCTCTCCCTGGCGGTAGGAACTCCTCTGAGTGACCCTTTTTGATTTTAAATAGGATTGCAGCCTCCTTTACCCTGAGGTCTAGGGGTAATTGGCCTGACAGAATGAGTGACGATGTCAGAGACACCGTGCGGTATGCTTTGCAGATTTTCTGCGTGAATCCTCTCTGCAGCGAGTCTAACTGATTTCGCGTCATCAGTTTCTCGGCTGCAGGGGCCCACGCGCTCGCTGCATACAGCACGATAGGCTCTATCACAGACACATAGATGGTCCTTATTATTTCCCTGTTTAACCCCCACGTCACTTTTGCCGCGCACGCGAGCTGCTTATAGATGTTGGCAGCCTTTTTGCATGTTGCAGTTACGTGCGCGTTAAAAGTGAGCTTACAGTCTATAGTAAGACCCAACAGCTTAACCTCTTCGACTAGGTTGAGTCGGACGCCTGACATGTGGATCACCGGGGCGTCATACTTAAGCTTTTTCGTTATTACCATCGCATTTGTCTTATGCGCGGCAAAACGTAGCTTGTTCTGAACGCCCCACTCCGACACTATGTCAAGGGTGTTTTCGGCTGTTTGCTGTAGGGTGCTGACTGAATGGGCAGAGAATAACAGGACGACATCGTCCGCGAAGGCTTGACAATATACCCCTTTACTAGCCATTTTGTGTAGGAGCGAATCTAGGATAAGGTTCCAAAATGTCGGTCCGGCGATAGAGCCCTGGACACAACCCTTTGTGGTTTCCTTTTCGCTAGATGCTCTGGCGTAGTTGACCTTGATCTTCCGGTCTTCGAGGTAAGAGGCTACAAGAGCATATAGATTTTTTGGGCAGCGCTTTTCTGCCATTTGGTGCTTGAGGGCTGGCCACCATGCGTTGTCAAAGGCCCCCTCTATGTCCAGTGAAATCAATAGCACGATCTTCTTGGCTTTGATTTCGGAACGTACGTGTTCCATTAGGGCATAGAGGGCGTCTTCGGTTCCGCGCTGCGGTGTAAACCCGTACTGTTGTTTGTTGAGTGTTTTTGAGAAATGCCATTGGAGTCTGCCGACCAGGAGTTTCTCGACGATCTTTCCCAAGACAGATAACAGACCTATTGGTCTGTAAGACTTCGGTTGGGTGTAGTCTTCTTTGCCCGGTTTGCGGAGGATGCACACGTGGGCTGCTTTCCACTGCTTGGGGAAGTGTGACAGCGATAGGCACTTGTTCGCCATCGCTAAGAACACCTCCCTGTTGCAGTTGATTGCAGCAGTGCATATGTCAGATGTCAATCCATCCGGACCAGGAGCTTTTTTCGGATTCTGCCCTTGAAGGACATCTTCCAGCTCCGCGGTTGTAAAGGGTGGATCGTCATCCGACAGGTTTGATGGCTCCGCTGGGCATTTCCGCCCCGTGAGTCTTCGAAGCGATGTGTGATGTTCCAGATCGGCGTCTGTAGAGTCATCTGGATAAAACGTCTTTGCCAGAAGATCCGCGGATTGTTCCGGGCTGAGTGTTTGGCCCTGCAGATCCCTGAGGAGCGTGTCCTCCTGTCTTCTGGCTGTTTTCCTTATGACTCTGTAGATGCCGTCCCACATGCTCTCTCTGTCTTGGGTCGAGCAAAACTCCTTCCAGCTCTCTGTGGCTGCCTCTGCAGCTTTGGTGGTGTAGGTTTCCTTTGCCTGTAAGTACTCTTGGATGACATGTACTCTTCGGCTCAGGGCTGCGTTCCGGATTCTCCTCTTTCTTCTTAGAACCTCTTTCTTTAGGAGGTTGAGGGAAGGAGACCACCACGGGGGTCTCGCGTCATCCTTTCTTGCAGACAGCTTTGGGATAGCATTTTCGCACGAGCGGTGGATGCTATCCGTGTATCTGGTAAGCAGGGCTTCCAGCTCCTCTGGATTCGAAGCCTCCAACACTTTGCCGGGTGTTATGGCGTTTTCTGCTAGGGTTTCGGTGAAGTGTGTGATGAAGTCTGACCACTTTGCCTTCTTCGTGTTATAAATGCGTGTAGTGATGGGCCTCAATGGTTTGAGTGCCCTCTCCAGACGCATTTCGAAGGTGATTGCGTTGTGGTCTGAGGTTGTTAAACTTCGGTTTACACGCCACTCCTCCATTTTTCCTAGCAGTGACTGACTACAGGCGGTGACGTCGACTATGCTGGTGCACAGTTTGTCCCCCCTGTGTGTCTCAAATGTCGGAGTCTGACCCGTGTTTAGGATCTGGAAGTCCTGTTCATTCAAGAACGAATTATACGCCTCCCCGCGGTGGTCCTCGGAATTGCTTCCCCACCACTGGCTCCAGGCATTTACGTCGCCCCCCACCAAGATGTTTTGGGTGCGGAGCTGACTCATGAAATTTTTCGCTGTAAATAAATACGGATCCATTTCTTGATCCCCCTCAAAATAGACGGATAGAATCCCAAGCTTTAGCTGGCCTACCTTCAATAATACAGCGGCGACGTTTTCGGTCACAAGTTGGGGGTCATGTATGACCTCCACATTGCCACCGAAAACGACGATTGCTGCCTTAACTGGCTTTGCACGATTGAGAGTGCACTGGATGATTTGAGTGCCGGGGTTTTGCTTCATCACACCAGTCTTCCCTACGTAGGGTTCTTGGACTAGTGCTACTGAGACTCCCCTCTCTTGTGCTGCCTGATGAAGTTCTGCCGTTGCTAGCTTGGAACGTTGCAGGTTGGCTTGGATGAATTTCAACCTGCCTATCTGTTCTGTGGTGTTTTGAGGTGGGATAGAGCTGTTACTTCCTGGGGTGCCCTTAGCAGTAAGAGATCCTTGATCTCGCTATGTTGTCCCACTTTTGTTTTTCCTGGCACTCGTCACTGAAGGCTACGTGTGCCAGGTCACTGGGCTCTCTGCGTGCATTGAGGCAATTTACGCACTTGGGGGGCGCGCCTTTTGCTTTCTGGGGGCAGTCTCCGCCATTATGCGCACCACTGCAGTAACTGCAGATGTGGTTTTCGGCCTTGCATAGGGTCTTTGTGTGACCGTATGCAAGGCACTTGGTGCATTGTACCAGCGGAGACTGGTCCGCTATTGGGCTTCGGCGTATCCCCAGATGCACTCTCTCTGCTTGAGTGAAGTTTTTCCAGAGCTGCGGGGAGAGCTCCAGTACTGGGTGGCACTCATGCGGATTTCTGGCTCTCTTGCGGTATCTTACTTTTATGGTTTGTCCAGCTAAATCTACGTCCTGCAGAAGATGTTTGTTCTGAGACTTAAGTAGATCCACGATTTCTTCGTTGGTGTAGCTGGACAAGACTCCTTTCACGCATGCTAAGGGGTTTCCAGGCTTAGGCTCCTGCACTTTAAGGCCCTTGTTGGACTGGACCTGACTTTTGACGAGGTTAAGGTCTTTTTGGCTCGCACAACTCATTACTATTTTCTGGTTGCGAGCCTTCCTCACCTTGTCAACTTTTGCCCCAGAGTTTTTGAGGTCTAGAGCGACTCGGACCCTCTCTATGATATTATCGCCTGTATGGCTTGGGTCTGTGGAGGATATTATTAGGGTGTGATTCGGAAGCTTTGGGGTTTTTGCCTTTGGCGTTTGGGCTACCTGCGCAAACGTTCTCGGGCCTTGCGCAGGTCTATCCGCCTTAAGCTCCGACACACCCCTCTCTATTGTCGCCAGACTTTTCTTCACTTCTGCCACCGCAAGTTCCGCATTTAGATCTGGCGCAGCTTGCGTAGGCACTGGTGGCTTCTTGTCGCGTATTACGCGAACGTCTGACGACACAATATCGAGCCGCTCTGACAGGGGTTTCAGGTGTTTAGTGAGGTCCAGTGGTGGTTGTGGTGGGGGGGGAGAGCTGGTTGGCCTGTCTACTAATGTTTGTGTTAGTGTTTTGATACTTTTTATGTCCTCTTCCAGTTTGGACAAACTCGAGGCGGCAAGGAACTCTGATGGTTGTTTATGTGCTGCAGGGATCTCCGGCTTCGTCTCTACAGTCAGCTTGACCTTTTCGACCGTTTGTCGCAGAAGGTCAAGCTGGTTGGAGATGCTGGTTGAGCTTTTATCCAGCCTGGACAAAGACGACTCGACTACTCCCCATTTCGGGTCGCTGTCCGTCGTAATGTCCCTGCTGGATGACTTGCTTTCCTTGATTCCCTTCTCGAGATTCCGCAGCTGTTTTTGGAGCTCGGTTATTCCCTGGAAAGGCCCGATAGTTTCATATCCGAGCCAGTCCCGAATGCCCTTCGCTTCCTTGAGGGTCCCCTCGATGTCGGCGCGAGCGAGGCTCAATTCTGAGGCTAGGTGTTTTCTCATCTCGAGTAACTCCTTGTTGTGAGCTCTCTCTACACGCACAAGTTCTTGGGCGTGTCTAGATCGCTCCTTCTCGAGATTAAATTTGTGCCTCGCTCTGGAGTCTGCCAACGAGAGGACCGTCTCGTAAAGCCCCTGTAGGCACTCATGGGTGGTGTTTCTGAGCTCCTTCTTCATGTTTCCTGACGCCTCGAGCGCGTCCTTTCCTTTCTGGAGAAGGTCATTCGCCACTCTTGTTGCCAGGTCCATTTCCACTCCCGTCCCCCTGCGTGGTGTCCCATATAGTATACTTGTCCGACGGGGAGCAGTGAAGTCCACCGACGAGGCTGTGGAGCTTTCCTCGTCGGACATTATTGGACGCGGTGGAGATATTCCGCACTGCTCCCAGTGGATGACTTTTCCTTCGGCCAGATCCGCCGCTTGCTTCACCTCTGGAAGCGACGACCCGGCCGATGAAGCTATGGGAACTGGAGACGGTAGTGGTTGTGTTTTAGGAATTTTGATGGCAGTTGCGTCTACTGGCACCGCCGACTCCGAGGCTGATCTTAACGCCGCAGGATGGCCCTCCTGTTTAGGGGCTACGTGCTGCGACAACCTCTCCGAAGCTGCGGTCTTTGTGGCTTTTGCAAGCACCTTTTCACGCAGCGTTCGTGTAGACTTTGGCGCGACCTCCGCAACTGTTTTGCCGGATTTTGAAGACATGTTTGTTTGTGATGTTGTGGTGCAGATACTAATTAATGCTAGGTAAAAGTAACGGTGTAAAATTGTAAATGTTTTTTTTTTTTTTTTTTTTTTTTTTTTTTTTTTTTTTTTTTTTTTTTTTTTTTACGGTGATGGACTCACCTTCTGCTCCAAGATGGATGGAGTGATCTGCGACGTATCCGATCTCACGGTGTCCACGCGGTGCAGTTTTCCGGGTTTCTGCTGGGCTCAAATTTTTGCTCTCCTTCTCCTCTTTCAAATGAGCCCAAGCACGGCTTCCTAGCGTCACGGGGCTGGAAGTTAACCCGCGGGGGGGTGAAGTAACCCTGAGGGGTGGGGGGTTTGGGGGGGGGAGGTTTCGTGGGAAGGCTTGGGGGGAGGTTTAAAAAATTTGGGGGGGGGTGGGGGGGGTTGATTTTGTGGGAAGGCTTGGGGGGCGGTTAAAAAATTTTGGGGTGGGGGGAAGTCTAAGGGGGGGTAAGGGAGCCTTGGGGGGTATGGGGGGGGAAGTAGAACTCACGTGTGGTGATTTATGGGTTTCCACTGGTGGCTGTGGTAAGGTCTCTTGGCCCCAGTCCTTTGGAGCCCAAACACGGGGGTTCTAAGGATAATGGAAAAGGGATGCCCTCGATATGAGAATATCTGGTGATTGAGGGGGGGGCTGCTGACCTTTGGGTGGTGTTTGGGGTGGCTCTAGTAGAGTCCCGGTATCCCTGTCAGTTTAAGCCCAAACTCGAGGGTGTGGGGAAAGGGGGTGAGGGTTTCCCTCGGTTTTGTAAGGTGGTGATAAGGAGGGGGGGGGGAGGTTGGTGACTGAGGGTTGGTTGGTGGCTTTGGGAGAATCCCGGAGCCCCAATCTAAATGAACCCAAAGTCGGGATGGATAGGGGTATGGGTTGAGGAGTCCTCTCAGGGCTTACTTGGTGTTTGAGGTCAGCCTTCTCAGCACTGCAGGGGCGAAGTCTCCAATAACTCCTCAGGCTATCTTCGGAGCCGTCAGGTGGGGCTAGACGTCGCGCCTCGTGGTGTTGTAGGTTATTTTTTGAGGTTGTAGTAAGCACGTGTTTGTAAAAACCACGTGCTTTTTATACCTATTTGGCGACGAATAGCTCCGCTGTTTATGGACGGATTTTCTTGGATGTAGTGTCTCCGGATAGCCCTCAGTGGTGCCCTGCGCTGTGTTAAATTGGTGCTTTAAAAGGACTGACCTCTTTTAAGTTATTAAGTTGTAAAGTCCCGGGGTTACTGCTGCTGCTGCTGGTGACGTAGGATGCTGCCCACGCGAATCCTGGTGAGTCGGACAATCACTTCTCACTCAATACACTTTTCACTCGCGTAGCTCCCGAAATTCCGATGTAATGAATTTTTTTGTGGGAGCTAGATGTTATGTGCGGCGTTTTCAGACGTGTACTCTTATTTCTGTATATATATTTATATATATAGTGATCGTGTTGGTTGTCGCCAGCATCGCGTCTCTCGCGAGGCGTCCCGTGGCGTCATCGTCGTCGTCGGTGTAATAGACGCAACTTGCGGTGTGCCTAGACACCGCCACCACCGCATGGGGGACGCTGTCGTGGATTTGGAGGATTTTGCCTGGTTTCCTTATCACTATGACTGACTCACAGGTCAATCCCTGAGCCTCGTGTATAGTTAAGGTGCGCGATGACGAACCTGACCCATATCCCTGGCTGGTAAGGGATGCCTTTAGTTCCTGTGTGTGTACCAGGAACAAGGTGTTAGGCTGGGTGGCAGGTATTTGCGCACCTGTAAACTTTTCCACCTTCAGGGAATGTACCTGCGACTTGGAGGAGTAAATTCCTTTGTAGATTTCGCGCAGGGCGTACGCGACATCCATAGGGTTCCAGTGTGTGCAGAGTAACTCTTGACTTATGGGTGCTACCATACTTGGACGGCAGTACCTGAGTTCAAACAGGTTCTCTCTGTCCATGTATGGCAGTTGGTTTATATCCCCAATGAGAACAACTTCGCTTGCACCCGACAACCGGGCCGCCATGACTATGGCCCCAAAGTGGTTCATGAGAGCCTCGTCTACCGTTAGACGGCGACATCTTTCTGACTCTCTGAACCCTTTCACTAATATTGAGGCCATAGTGCGCACTTTGGTTCTCACTTGGTCTCCCAAGCGGTGCGCTAGCTTCTCTCTTAAGTCTTTAGTGGCCTCGGTTGTCGTAGCGGCAATCACGTCGTTCCTCTCATCGAAGTTCCCCACCACCCATGTCGTCTTGCCACATCCAGGAACCCCGTTTACCCACCTTATCCTTGGTACCGCCCAGCACTCATGTGGTGCTGTGGTGTCAAAAGTCCCTTGGATGGTTTGAGCCATTTCCAGGATTTTGTCCTCCAGCATTATCTTGGTGCATCGGGCGGCAACTACGATAGGATCGGTCTCAGGTGTCTGGAAGGTTATACGCCCCGTACGGTTTGTCTCCTCCTTGTCCAGGGCCACGAAGCCACTTGTTGCGTTGTATGCTGCCATGTATGACCCCGACATCGTTCCCTTGATGATTTGGGAAGTGCCATTGTCATACACAGCTGCATCTGCTTCCTCGAGTCTCACCCTTAGCAGACCTTCATTCTCTCTGCGGAAGGTCTGTAGGATTTTATCGCACGTGGCGCGGTGGACCTCTTTGGTCGCCGCCACTATTGCTTGATACTCGAGGAAGGCGTTTTCCGCGTGGTCTAAGGGCCCCTTCGCGGGTCTAAGTCTTGGTGGTATGACTTGACCCTTGTCAGCCCTAGTGAGGCGGGATTTCGGTGGTTCTGGCACTCTCGGGGTTTCCCTCATGAATGCTGCCACCGCCGTTTCCCGCCTGTTGGCTAGTCTCTCCACCCTGCTCGAGGTTGGCTTGACCAGGGAACTGAGGAAATCGTTAAGTTTTTTGAGTCCTTTTTTTATTCTCACCCTCTCTTCCGGACTGGCACGCTTGTGCTCCAGGGATTTGGCTTTTTCCTCCGCCGCTTTCTCTTGGTGGCGTTCCGAACCGCTTTTGGTGTCAGTATTTGCAGAGGGGTTTCCAGCCGCATTTGATGCCGCTGCAGCTGCGTCGCGCCTGGAGGATTTGAGGAAGCTCAAGTCTTCCCCTCTATCCTCGTAGACGACGACCTCATGGTGTTCTGAGGCCTTTATGCAGCCGTAGCGGTCCGCAACTTCCCCTCTTACGTACTCTAACACCATAGCATCCACGCTGATGGTTTTCGGTGAGCTGGCCTCTCTCCCTGCCGCCTCCCCAATCTCGGTGAGCACCTCGCATGCTTGTACGAATGGCGTCTCTTCGCCCCACTCGAACAATGCAACGGTTTTGTCCTTAACGTGCATTATTCGGATCTGGTACCCGGAGACTTCCATCGAGGGCAACAAGGTGTATTTTGTACCCTTTAAGCTTGTTTTTGAGGTACTCCCATGGATCAGGGAGGCCAAGCCCGGAGATATGACGATTGTCTGGCCAGCTCCTTCGCGGCAGAAGCTAATGCCAAGCCTTTCCTGTGTCCTGCTCATGAAGAGAGCCACCCCCCGAACCCTGATCCCCGGCTCACCCCTCTCCCCATGTGCCAGAAGTCTGTTGATCGGCGTTATGGTTGGAGTTGGTTGTTCCGGACGATCACCGCTAGTGGGGGTGTCGACAACTTGTGGTGTGTCGTGTGGTATAGGTGATATGTTGGTGATTGAGTCTGTAAGTCTGGGTGTGATTTGTTGGTTTGTTTGTGGCTGTTGATGTGACTGTGTTGTAGCGTGTTGTGAACTGCGGGTTGTGTTCGTTTTGTTACCCTCTGCCGCGAGTTTGGCTGCTCTACTCGCGAATGCCAAGAACAATGTTCTGCTGGGTTTGTTCTCCATTATGGCGTGGAGGCTGGACTGTTTCACAGGACTATCGATTTGTATTGCTAAGTCCATCCTCTCACTACCCAGCCTAGGGCATTCAAAGAGTAGATGCCAAACTGTTTCTTCGCAGCTGGGGTCGCAAACACACGAAGGACTGTCTTTTAGGTGGAAGCGATGCAGGTAAGAGGCGAAACCTCCATGTCCGGTGAGTATTTGGACATGTGCCGGTGTTAGGATCGTGTCTCTGAGCGTCTCCCTCGCCGCCTGGACGGTTGGGAAAAACGTCTTTGTGACCGATCCCGTCGTGGAGGTCTCGTATCTCACCTGCCATTGCTTGACAGTTTCCGCCCGTATCTGTTTTCTTACAAACGACACGGGTACCCTGTTGTAGTTCGGTGCAGTCTTCTTGGTGAGCGCTGCCTTTTTTGCCAGCTCATCGGCTCTTTCATTCCCTGGAGTTCCTACATGCGCCCTTAGCCAGAAGAGCCTCACTGTTCTGCCTTCCTCTCTTATATCACGTATATACTTCTTTATATCGAGAGCCAATGGGTGCGAGGCAGAAGGACACCTCAATAAGTCGAGCGACGATCTTGAGTCGCTCAAAATATTGATGTTGTCCTTCCGTGATTCTCTTGCTAGCCCGACGGCTCTGAAGAGTGCATATAACTCTGATTGGAAGACAGTGTTTTGCGGCTCTAACCGGAAGGTTTTGTGCTTGGTCTCCCTACCATTTTCCCACCATGTAAGGGCAGCTCCGACTTTCCCCTCGATCTTGCTGCCGTCGGTGTAAATTTGGGGGCCGGTTACCTGGCGGGTACTAAGGGTTTCGGGGTCCAAGTCTTCCAGGCACTCGTACTCAGTTGTTATGAGTAGCGATGGATGCGGGTTTTGCAAGTGGTTTATCTTGCATTCCACCTCTCTACCTGGTGGTAGGAACTCGTTTGAGTGGCCTTTTTTTATTTTGAATAATATTGCGGCCTCCTTGACGCGGAGATCTAGGGGCAATTGTCCCGCTAATATAAGTGCTGATGTAAGAGACACCGTGCGGTATGCCTTGCAGATTTTTTGCGCAAATCCTCTCTGCAGTGAGTCTAGCTGATTCCTTGTCATCAGTTTCTCTGCCGCAGGAGCCCACGCACTCGCTGCATACAGCACGATTGGCTCTATCACCGACACATATATGGTACGAATGATGTCCCTGTTTAGTCCCCAGTTCACCTTTGCGGCGCATGCAAGCTGTTTGTAAATAGCAGCAGCTTTCCTGCATGTAGCCGCTACATGCGCGTTAAAGGTGAGTTTAGAGTCTATGGTAAGACCCAGCAACTTCACCTCTTGGACGAGGTTTAGCCTCACCCCTGACATATGAAGTATCGGGGGGTCGTACTTAAGTTTTTTCGTTATCACCATCGCGTTGGTCTTGTGCGCGGCGAAACGAAGCTTGTTCCGAGCTCCCCACTCTGATACTGTGTCTAGGGTGTTTTCAGCTGTTTGCTGTAGGGTACTGACTCTGTGATCGGAGAAGACCAGGACCACGTCATCCGCAAAGGCTTGGGTGTATACCCCTAAACTAGCCAATTGATGTAAGAGCGAGTCTAGGATCAGGTTCCAGAATGTTGGTCCGGCAATTGAGCCCTGGACACAACCCTTTGTGGTACTCTTTTCGCTAGCTGCTCTGGCATAGTTTACTATGATGCTCCGCTCTTCTAAGTATGAGGCCACAAGAGCGTATAAGTTCTTTGGGCAGCGCTTTTCAGCCAATTGTTTTTTCAGGGCTGGCCACCATGCGTTATCGAAAGCGCCCTCTATGTCCAGAGAGATCAAAAGCACGATCTTTTTAGCTTTGACTTCGGAGCGTACATGCTCCATTAAGGCATAGAGGGCGTCTTCGGTTCCGCGCTGCGGTGTAAATCCGAACTGTTGTGTATTAAGTGTTGGTGCTATATGCCACTGGATTCTGCCGACCAGAAGTTTCTCGACTATTTTTCCCAGGACAGGTAACAGGCCTATTGGTCTGTAAGACTTAGGCTGAGTGTAGTCGTCCTTACCCGGTTTGCGGAGTATGCATACGTGAGCTGCTTTCCACTGTTTGGGGAAGTGTGACAGCGACAGGCATTTGTTGGCTATCGCTAAGAACACCTCCCTGTTGCAGTTGATAGCAGCTGTGCAGATGTCAGATGTTAATCCATCCATACCGGGAGCTTTCTTTGGGTTTTGGGCCTGTAAGACCCATTCCAATTCCGCGGTTGTAAATGGTGGATCATTATCTGACAGATCTTCCAGCTCCGCTAGGGTACTACACTCCATCTGTCTTCGGAGCGATGCATGATATTCCGAGTCGGCATCTACAGAGTCGTCCGGGTAAAACGTGTTTGCCAGAAGCTCCGCGGATTCTTCAGGGCCGATCGTTAGGCCCGCGGAATTTCTCAGGAGTGTGTCCTCCTGTCTTCTGGCTGTTTTCCTAAGGACCCTGTATATGCCGTCCCACATGCTCTCTCTGTCCTGTGTCGAGCAAAACTTTTTCCAGCTCTCAGTGGCCGCGTCGGACGCCGCTGTGGTGTATTGAGCCTTGGCCTGTACGTAGTCGTCGACCGTGTACTGCCTCCGGCTCGGGGCTGCATTTCGGATCCTCCTCTTTTTTCTCAATACCTCCTTTTTGAGGCGGTTGAGCGAGGGGGACCACCATGGGGGTGTCGCGTCAGCTTTCCTTGTACCTATCTTTGGTATTGCTTTGCTGCACGACTGGTGAATTAGCTCCATGTACCTATTTAGGAGGGCCTCCAGCTCCTCCGGGTTTGACACTTCCAGCACTCTGCTGGGCACGATGGCTTCCTCCGCTAGGGCTGCTTTGAAGTGGGCGTCGAAGTCTGACCACTTTGCCTTCTTAGTATTGTAGATGCGTGTAGAGATTGGCCTCAACGGTGTTAATGGCCGATCTAGACGCATCGTGAAGGTGATCGCATTGTGGTCTGATGTTGTGAGACTCCGGTTTACGCACCACTCCTCCATCCTGCCCAGCAGCGACTCGCTACAGGCGGTGACGTCGACTATACTGGTGCATAGTCTGTCTCCCCTGTGGGTCTCAAATGTTGGTGTCTCTCCGGTGTTGAGGATCTGGAGGTCCTGTCCATTTAGGAAGGAGTTGTATTCCTCCCCTCGGTGGTCATTAGAAATGCTGCCCCACCACTGGCTCCAGGCGTTTACGTCGCCCCCCACCAGGATGTTTGTGGTGCGGAGCCTTTGCATTATGTTTGCCATTGTAATCAAATATGGGTCCATTTCTTGATCCCCCTCAAGATAGACAGATAGAATCCCCAACTGTAGCTGGCCCACCTTCAATAAGACCGCAACGACATTTTCGGTTACAAGTTGGGGGTCGTGTACGACCTCCACACTGCCACCGAAAACGACGATTGCTGCCTTGACTGGCTTCGCACGATTGAGAGTGCACTGGATGACTTGAGTGCCGGGGTTTGGTTTCATCACACCAGTCTTCCCTACGTAGGGTTCTTGGACTAGTGCTACTGAGACTCCCCTCTCTTGTGCTGCCTGGTGAAGTTCGGCCGTTGCTAACTTGGAGCGTTGCAGGTTGGCTTGGATGAATTTCAACCTGCCTATCTGTCCTGTGGTGTTTTGAGGTGGAAAAGACCCGTTACTTTCTGGGGTGCCCTTAGCAGTATGAGATCCGCGACCTCGCTATGTTGTCCCATTTTTGTTTTTCCTGGCACTCGTCACTGAAGGCTACGTGTGCCAGGTCGCTGGGCTCTCTTCGTGCGTTAATGCAGTTTACGCACTTTGGGGGCGCGCCTTTAGCCTTCTGGGGGCAGTCTCCGCCGTTGTGCGCACCACTGCAGTAACTGCAGATATGTTTTTCTGCCTTGCATAGGGTCTTTGTATGACCGTATGCGAGGCACTTGGTGCACTGTACTAGTGGAGACTGATCCACTATAGGACTTCGGCGTATCCCCAGATGTACCCTTTCCGCCTGGACGAAGTTTTTCCATATTGGCGGGGAGAGCTCTAGCACTGGGTGACACTCATGCGGGTTTCTTGCTCTTTTGCGGTATCTCACTCTAATTGTTTGTCCAGCTGGATCTACGTCCTGCAGAAGATGTTTATTCTGTGACTTCAGCAGATCCACGATTTCCTCGTTGGTGTAGCTGGACAGAACTCCTTTGATACATGCCAAGGGGTTTCCAGGTTTTGGCTCCTGCACCTTTAGACCTTTATTGGACTGAACCTGACTTTTTACAAGGTTCAAGTCCATCTTGCTTGCGCAACTCAGCACTATCTTCTGGTTGCGGGCTTTCCGGACTTTGTCCACTTTTGCTCCTGAGTTCTTGAGGTCCAGAGCGACTCGGACCCTCTCGATGACGTTGTCACCGGTGTGTGTGGGGTCCGTTGAGGAAATGATTAGGGTGTGGTTGGGAAGCTTTGGTGTTGAGGCGACCTGAGCAAAGGTTTTCGGTCCTTGCTGCGGTTTATCCGCCTTGAGCTCCGTTACACCCCTCTCTATTGTGGCGAGTGACTTCTTCACCTCCGCGACTGCGAGTTCCGCATTTAGGTCCGGCGTGGCTTGCACCGGCGCCTGCGGTTTCTTGTCTCGCAGCACTCGGAGGTCAGAAGACACTATCTCTAGTCGCTCTGACAGAGGCTTAAGATGTTTTTTTAGGTCTATAGGTGACTGTGGTGGGGGAGGAGAGCTGGTGGGCCTGTCTACCAGGGCTTGTGTGAGTGTTTTTATGATTGCTATTTCCTCTTCTAATTTGGTCACGCTCGAGGCGGCGAGGAGCTCTGATGTTTGGTTTAGTACTGCTGGAATCTCAGGCTCTTTTTCTACAGTCAGCTTGACCTTCTCGACCATTTGTCGCAGAAGGTCGAGCTGATTGGAGACAGTGGTTGAGCTTCTGTCCAGCTTGGACAGGGACGACTCTACTACTTCCCATTTCGGGTTTCTGTCCTCTGTGCTGTCCCTGCTGGACAATTTGCTTTCCCTGAGTTCCTTTTCCAGAGACTGCAGCTGTTTCTTGAGCTCCGCTACTCCCCGGAAAGGCTCGATGGTCTCGTAGCCGAGCCAGTCCCGAATGCCCTTCGCTTCTTTTAGGGTCCCCTCGATGTCTGCACGTGCGAGGCACAATTCAGAGGCTAGCTGTTTCCTCGTTTCGCTCATCTCTTTATTGTGAGCTCTCTCCACACGCACAAGTTCTTGGGCGTGTCTTGAGCGCTCCTTTTCAAGATTAAATTTGTGCCTCGCTCTAGAGTCCGCCAACGAGAGGACCGTCTCGTAAAGACCCTGTAGGCACTCGTGGGTAGTGTTTCTGAGCTCTTTCTTCATGTTACCTGACGCCTCGAGCGCGTCCTTCCCTTTTTGAAGGAGATCATTTGCCACTCTCGTCGCCAGGTCCATTTCTACACCCGTCCCCCTGCGTGGTGTCCCATATAGTATGCTTGTCCGACGGGGAGCAGTAAAGTCCACCGACGAAGCCGTTGAACTTTCCTCGTCGGACATCACTGGGCGTGGTGGCGATATTCCACATTGCTCCCATTCGATGATTTTTCCTACGGCCAGATCCGCCGCCTGCTTCACCTCAGGAAGCGACGATCCGGCCGATGAAGCTGTGGGGACCGGTGGTGGTTGTATTTTTGGCATACTTTTGGCGGTTGCGTCTATTGGCACCGCCGACTCTGAGGCCGATCTTGTCGCCGCCGGATGAGCCTCCTGTTTAGAGGCTTGTTGCTGCGACAACCTCTCCGAAGCTGCTGTCTTTGTGGCCTTCGCAAGCACCTTTTCACGCAGCGTTCGTGTAGGCTTTGGCGCGACCTCCGCAACCGTTTTGGCGGATTTTGAAGACATGTTAGTTTGTGATGTAAATACTAATTAATGCTAGGTAAAGTATAGGTGTAAATTGTAAAATGATTTTTTTTTTTTTTTTTTTTTTTTTTTTTTTTTTTTTTTTTTTTTTTTTTTTTTTTACGGTGATGGACTCACCTTCTGCTCTCCGGAGTACACGACGCTTGAGCGGTTAAGATGGATGGAGTGATTTGCGACGTATCCGATCTCACGGTGTCCACGCGGTGCAGTTTTCCGGGTTTCTGCTGGGCTCAGATTTTTCCTCTCCTTCTCCTCTTTCAAATGAGCCCAAGCACGGCTTCCTAGCGTCACGGGGCTGGCAGTTAACCCGCGGGGGGGTGAAGTAACCCTGAGGGGTGGGGGGGTTTGGGGGGGGGGGGGGGGGGGGGGGTTCGTGGGAAGGCTTGGGGGGAGGTTGAAAATTTTGGGGGGTGGGGGGTGGGGGGTGGGGGGGTTGATTTTGTGGGAAGGCTTGGGGGGAGGTTAAAAAATTTTGGGGTGGGGGGGAGTCTAAGAGGGGGTAAGGGAACCTTGGGGGGGGTATGGGGGGGAAGTAAAACTCACGTGTGGTGATTTATGGGGTTCCACTGGTGGCTGTGGTAAGGTCTCTTAGCCCCAGTCCTTTGGAGCCCAAACACGGGGGTTCTAAGGGTAATGGAAAAGGGATGCCCTCGATATGAGAATATCTGGTGATTGAGGGGGGGGCTGCTGACCTTTGGGTGGTGTTTGGGGTGGCTCTGGTAGAGTCCCAGTATCCCTGTCAGTTTAAGCCCAAACTCGAGGGTGTGGGGAAAGGGGGTGAGGGTTTCCCTCGGTTTTGTTAGGTGGTGATAAGGAGGGGGGGGAGGTTGGTGACTGAGGGTTGGTTGGTGGCTTTGGGAGAATCCCGGAGCCCCAATCTAAATGAACCCAAAGTCGGGATGGATAGGGGTATGGGTTGAGGAGTCCTCTCAGGGCTTACTTGGTGTTTGAGGTCAGCCTTCTCAGCACTGCAGGGGCGAAGTCTCCAATAACTCCTCAGGCTATCTTCGGAGCCGTCAGGTGGGGCTAGACGTCGCGCCTCGTGGTGTTGTAGGTTATTTTTTGAGGTTGTAGTAAGCACGTGTTTGTAAAAACCACGTGCTTTTTATACCTATTTGGCGACGAATAGCTCCGCTGTTTATGGACGGATTTTCTTGGATGTGGTGTCTCCGGATAGCCCTCAGTGGTGCCCTGCGCTGTGTTAAATTGGTGCTTTAAAAGGACTGACCTCTTTTAAGTTATTAAGTTGTAAAGTCCCGGGGTTACTGCTGCTGCTGCTGGTGACGTAGGATGCTGCCCACGCGAATCCTGGTGAGTCGGACAATCACTTCTCACTCAATACACTCTTCACTCGCGTAGCTCCCGAAATTCCGATGTAATGAATTTTTTTGTGGGAGCTAGATGTTATGTGCGGCGTTTTTAGACGTGTACTGGTTAGGTTAGGTTAGGTTAGGTTAGGTTAGGTTAGGTTAGGTTAGGTTAGGTTAGGTTAGGTTAGGTTAGGTTAGGTTAGGTTAGGTTAGGTTAGGTTAGGTTAGGTTAGGTTAGGTTAGGTTAGGTTAGGTTAGGTTAGGTTAGGTTAGGTTAGGTTAGGTTAGGTTAGGTTAGGTTAGGTTAGGTTAGGTTAGGTTAGGTTAGGTTTTTTTTTTTTTTTTTTTTTTTTTTTTTTTTTTTTTTTTTTTATTCCTACCCCTCCAACATGATTGGAGCCTGTGCTAGCTACTATCCTTTCATACCAGTTCTCGCATTTATGCCTCTCGTACTTTTATTCTTCATACAATTCTTTCTATCATTCGTCATCTTCTATATCGCTGTGGGTGGGTTTCCCACCTAACTAATATCTAAAATACAGGTAGAGGTGGTTTTCTTTATTTAAATGAGGGTTGCGAACAGGGCAGCATTTTCTTTTTAATGGTGTATATACATTTTTGTTAATAAATTTTGACATGTTTTAAAATATAGTTACAATCTTATTCTATTTCCTTAATTATTCTTATCTACTAATACATATTGTGTGTATGATTCCACACATATACTATACTATATGTTGCTATCATACTTTGCTTAATCTACCTTATTTCTATTGTTTACTACTATAACTATTTTCCTACAGAATTCTAAAAATATATTCCTATTTCTACTTTTTATTACCGCCGGTAATTTTCCTACATCTAATTTAATGTCCAACATTTGTTCCAATTCGAATCTATCTTTGGCGAATACAGGGCAATCCAGGATTAGGTGTTCTACTGTTTCGTTAACCTCAGGGTCGCAGAGGCAAGATGGGCTCTCCTTGCACCTGAAGCGACTCAGGTAAGAGGAGAACCCCCCGTGCCCCGTGAGTATTTGAGTTATTTGGCCGTCCAATTTTATTTTTCTGACGATACTGTGTGCCATAACAGCATCAGGGAAGAACATCTTCGTTCCAGAAGCCGTTTCCTCCGTCCTGTACCTTTTGTCCCATTCATCAATCGTCCCCCTCCGAATACTACGCTTGATGAATGAGACAGGGCACTGATCGTAATCCGGCTTCTTTTTGGAATTTAGGGCCGCCTCCTTCGCAAGCTCATCAGCTCTCTCATTCCCTGCCAGTCCCGCGTGTGCCTTAATCCAAAACAGGGATACAACCTTGTTTTGGAGTGTGCAACATTTTAGGTTAGGTTAGGTTAGGTTAGGTTAGGTTAGGTTAGGTTAGGTTAGGTTAGGTTAGGTTAGGTTAGGTTAGGTTAGGTTAGGTTAGGTTAGGTTAGGTTAGGTTAGGTTAGGTTAGGTTAGGTTAGGTTAGGTTAGGTTAGGTTAGGTTAGGTTAGGTTAGGTTAGGTTAGGTTAGGTTAGGTTAGGTTAGGTTAGGTTAGGTTAGGTTAGGTTAGGTTAGGTTAGGTTAGGTTAGGTTAGGTTAGGTTTTTTTTTTTTTTTTTTTTTTTTTTTTTTTTTGCCCGGACCTAAGTCCGGACCGCGTTTTCTCCCCCAACATGTGTAATCGGGGACCTTTGGTGGATGAATAGTTTCGCAACACTTTTTATTTCAGATAATAATCTTTACATTTGCGGCTACTCTTACTTACAGTACGTGCTTGACATATATTGTTTATTGGTGTCTTTAAATTGGCACACCTTACTTACTCCATCAACTTATATTATTACAATTTTATATCCTGATTAACTTAAACAATTTCTTAACGAAATATTTCTTTCTTATATAAAGGGATCACATATACACATTAAAATATATTATAACAATTTATTTTCTTACTATTCTATTTCCTAGGAGACTATCTTAAAAAATATAGATTATATTATATTTATGTAATTTTTATTTTTCTTTATATTTTTTGTATACTTTTTTTTTTTTTTTTTTTTTTTTTTTTTTTTTTTTTTTTTTTTTTTTTTTTTTTTTTTTTTTTTATAATAATTTTATTTTATTTTTAGTTCCATTTTCCTTTTTTGTATACTATTTTTTCTTTTCATTTTATATTCTTTTGCTTCTTTTTTTTTTTTTTGTTATTTAGTATCTTATAGCTACTTAGTTTCTACATTACATAGTGTATGTGCATGTATCATAAATACATGGTATATACTATTTTACTTATACACTTACATATATTGCTTAACAGTTTCTAATTCAGTTTCTCAATACAGTACTTAACATTGACAATATTTTATGGCTTTTTTATTCAGCGTTACATACAACTAGTACTATACTAGGTTTTTATTATGCTTTTATATATTTATATCAAAATATAATCAAGCATAGTTTCTAATACCAATCATATATTAGTTTATACCTAAAACTTATCAAACCGCTGACATTGACCAACTTGCATTTTGATTGGCTTTCTTTCACACGAAAGTACGTCCAATTCATTGTATCTGCGATTTTAGTTGTATGTGTAAGTATTATTGTTTTTTGAAAGACCTTTTTATTTAATATTTTAATATCGAAATTTTTGTTGCCCAGTTTCCTAAAATTTTGATGTTTCTGTTTTAATATGTGCCCTATTATAAAATGTGGATGGACGTCAGATGTGCTCGGTTCGATGACGTTGTTATCTTGTGGGACGACAGCGTCGACATCAGCAATAGGCTACAGCCGTCCTCGCTAGCGCGTCCCACTTTTTTCGAACAGGACACTGATCGCTGTAGACGCTGTGGGTGGTATCATTTAACTTTGCCTTTACACAATTTTTGCACGTCGGTGCTTGGGCCGCCAGGAATTGCTCGCACTCTGCCTTTAGATGGGGGCCTCCGCAATAATAGCAGAGGTCCACAGCCTCTGTGCATACTTTGCGCCCGTGCCCATATGCGAGGCATTTAGTGCACTGCACTAAAGGTGATTGATCTTCCACACGGACGCGTTGAAGGTCTATGTATACTCTGCCGACTGACAGTAGCCTCTGGTATAGCGCGGGCGTCACTCTGAACACCAAATGGCACTCATGTTGATTTCGAGCCTTGCGTCTATACATGACCTCAGCTTGGCTTATGTCAGTCGCCAGGTCCCCCAATAAGTTGTCATTTTGCTTATGTAAGGCGGCCTTGATCTCTTCATTGGTGTTGTAGGACAATACATTCTTAAGTATTACCAACGGGCTTTTATTTTTCGCCTCCTCGAAGACGATGTTCGCGTTCTTTTTCAATTGGGCCTCTACCTTATCCAGCTCCGTTCTGGTGGAGCAGCTGAGGATGACCTTCCCATCTCGTATTTTCCTCAGCTTCTCCACCTGAATTCCGCTTTTCTTGGCGTCCAGCGCTCCTTTGATATGTTCAACTACTTCACCTGAAGTGTCCTTGCCCTCAGTGGAAGAGATGATGAGAGAGTGTGTAGGCTTATGCTCCCATGGTGTTTTTGGTTGCCTCTGCATCTGCGTACGAGGGAGAACCTCCAGACCCGAGATCCCGTATCTGGAGACCCTCCACTACAGTTTTTATTTCTCGTATTTCTCCCACAATCTCCCTGTCCTCATGCGCAGATGTGATGCTAGATTTTAGGACCTCCACTTTTTCTTTCACCTCATGAACTATCAATTCTGTCTGCGCATCTATTGTTTCAATAAAAGCCTCGAACGAGCCAGCAACAAATCTTTCCATATGTGAAGTACTTTTATCCACCTCCTCTATTACTCGCTTACAGGTTTCCTCCGTTTGGTATTCCTTTACCATAGTAGTGGTTGTGTTAATCGTTTCAACACCATCTTCTATTCTTTCCATCAATTTACTCTCCAATTCCTTAAACCTCTGTTCGAGGTTTTCTCCAATACTTTGCAAAATTACCTTATTTATAGCAACAGTCTCAGATATGGAGTCAACTGTTTTTCCTAAATTACTCGTCTTTTCCCCACCACCTATCGGTTCAAAATGTTTCTCCATATCACCAACCAACGAAGTCAACCTGTCAAGCATGTCAAAATTTAGCACTTTTAGGTCTCCTTTTAAATTTCTGGCTTCGTTTAGGGCCGTTTTGGCCTTCTTACTGTAATGCATAGCTTCCTGGAGCCAAGACGAGCACTTTTGACCCCCACTTAAGCTTCCCCTGCTTGCAGGGTACTTTGGCGATGGTTTCAAAGTGGGATTACTCATGGTGATATAATGAAGGGGAGATACGCAAGTCACAAAATCTCAAGATATATAATTAGATAATCTAGTCGTTTAAATAAACTAATATTAACATTAAAATTGTAAAATAAATGTAAAGTGTATACCTAGCCTAAATTAATCAAAATTTTATTGCAATAATGCAAGTCAGCGCCAATCAGTCGATGTAAACGGTTTAAAGGGAGAAAATTCCCTTTTTGTACAAACAGAACGAAATCCGTTTAGCACGTGGTTGCCAAAATCTATGTATTCAGTGCTCGCTGAGGTCCCATAGACAGACCCCAAAAAGAAAATCAAAAAAGAAGAGAAAGAAGAAAAAGAAGACAGAAGAAGATAAAAGGAGAAGAGACAGAAGAATGCCTGTGGTCCCCGGAGGGAGCCTGCAGCACGCCAGGAATGCCCGAAAAAATCCCGAGTCGCTACCCCCAGTCGTTCCCGAGATACCGCAAGTGCACGCCTTCGGGTTTTAATCCGGGTTATGCGCGGACTATCTTAAATTGCCGATATCTCGGTCCCCACTGGTCGGAGAGAATCGGTTTTCGTTTCCCCTGGCTGTCCCTGACGCCCTGCGTACGATAGCACCACCGGGGGCCACAGAAATTTATAGGGTCCCAATCCGGGTTTTGACAGCGTGGGCATGTGCTCTAAACCCCAACGAACACAACACAAAAAATTCCAAATAAATATCTTAATACTATGGTAAGTTATAGGCGTTTGAATATTTTCAAAATGGCGCCACAAACGTCAAATTAAGTCTTAAACTTAATATAACTCTGGCCCCAGGGGTCGCAGAAACGCGGTTTTTGGGTTTAGGGTGAGTGGAATTTCACGTTCGACACGAATCTGGTGAGATCCGTGCACCAATATGTGTCAACCCAAATCTGGTCAAGAACCCAGTATTGATATTCTACAACGATATCTTAGTATAATAAAGAAAACCGCAATTCTCTACGAGCGCTGGTTCCAGAGATACTTGTATTTGTATATTTCAAAGATGGCGTCCGCGCCACTCTAAATATGTCAAATGAAGTCTAAATTCTACAAAATTAGACCTAATGCCGTCGTGTTTGGTATCTGGAGATAGGGAAAAATGTCCCCAATCCAAATCCGGTCTCCAAATAATTTTATGATTAATATTTTTTAATTAATTCAAGAAAAACACAAAATTATATTGAAACCCTTGCTACTTCTAAAATATAAGCGCTAAAATTACACTAAAAATACCTAAATTTTCTACAAATTTCTCTCTTTAATACAAAATTATAATAAACAATTTACTATAACCAAATAAGTAAAATTTTGAGGAAAAACAGTTAGAGCTTAAATTTTTTGATATTTTTAACTTTATTTTGTAAAATATTAATCCTAAAATTCTAAATCTTGTCTTGGGCTGTTCCCCTGGCCAGCGCGCAGCAAACGGTTCGGCTGGAAAGTCTTGTTGTAGATCTTGTTTTAAAGATATCGGTGCTCAAAGTTTTTTGCACTTAATAATTTATTAAAAACAAACTATAAAAGTTAAAATTGTTTTGATCAGTTGAAGTTATTAGTGGTATTAGCCTTTACCTCCAGAAAATTTTTCAGCTCAATCGGTGTCAAAAAGTTGCCATGCGGTCTTGAAAAATTTTTTGATTTTCTGTTTTCCTACTTCGGCGTTTTGTGATGGCGATTTTCTGCTTGTGCAGGGAGGTGGGCACCACCCGTCCCCACACGTCGGCAATTTTTTCGTCCAAAAATATGCACAACACACACTTTTATTCAGGAAAAACTGAAACTTTTGTGCAACTTAACCTAAAAACTTTAGGTTTTTCACTTTTCCTACTCCGCTGTCACTTTGAAAGTTCACAAATAATATGTCGCCTTAAGCGCCTCACTAACGCGCAACTTTTGACGTATGTCATGTGACCGTAACACGTAAAAAACCCACAAAAATGAATTTTTAAAATTGGAGCAATGCAAAAAAGCTGCTTACACGGCAAGGGCTGAGCTCAGACTGGTTAGGTTAGGTTAGGTTAGGTTAGGTTAGGTTAGGTTAGGTTAGGTTAGGTTAGGTTAGGTTAGGTTAGGTTAGGTTAGGTTAGGTTAGGTTAGGTTAGGTTAGGTTAGGTTAGGTTAGGTTAGGTTAGGTTAGGTTAGGTTAGGTTAGGTTAGGTTAGGTTAGGTTAGGTTAGGTTAGGTTAGGTTAGGTTAGGTTAGGTTAGGTTAGGTTAGGTTAGGTTAGGTTAGGTTAGGTTAGGTTAGGTTAGGTTAGGTTAGGTTAGGTTAGGTTAGGTTAGGTTAGGTTAGGTTAGGTTAGGTTAGGTTAGGTTAGGTTAGGTTAGGTTAGGTTAGGTTAGGTTAGGTTAGGTTAGGTTAGGTTAGGTTAGGTTAGGTTAGGTTAGGTTAGGTTAGGTTAGGTTAGGTTAGGTTAGGTTAGGTTAGGTTAGGTTAGGTTAGGTTAGGTTAGGTTAGGTTAGGTTAGGTTAGGTTAGGTTAGGTTAGGTTAGGTTAGGTTAGGTTAGGTTAGGTTAGGTTAGGTTAGGTTAGGTTAGGTTAGGTTAGGTTAGGTTAGGTTAGGTTAGGTTAGGTTAGGTTAGGTTAGGTTAGGTTAGGTTAGGTTAGGTTAGGTTAGGTTAGGTTAGGTTAGGTTAGGTTAGGTTAGGTTAGGTTAGGTTAGGTTAGGTTAGGTTAGGTTAGGTTAGGTTAGGTTAGGTTAGGTTAGGTTAGGTTAGGTTAGGTTAGGTTAGGTTAGGTTAGGTTAGGTTAGGTTAGGTTAGGTTAGGTTAGGTTAGGTTAGGTTAGGTTAGGTTAGGTTAGGTTAGGTTAGGTTAGGTTAGGTTAGGTTAGGTTAGGTTAGGTTAGGTTAGGTTAGGTTAGGTTAGGTTAGGTTAGGTTAGGTTAGGTTAGGTTAGGTTAGGTTAGGTTAGGTTAGGTTAGGTTAGGTTAGGTTAGGTTAGGTTAGGTTAGGTTAGGTTAGGTTAGGTTAGGTTAGGTTAGGTTAGGTTAGGTTAGGTTAGGTTAGGTTAGGTTAGGTTAGGTTAGGTTAGGTTAGGTTAGGTTAGGTTAGGTTAGGTTAGGTTAGGTTAGGTTAGGTTAGGTTAGGTTAGGTTAGGTTAGGTTAGGTTAGGTTAGGTTAGGTTAGGTTAGGTTAGGTTAGGTTAGGTTAGGTTAGGTTAGGTTAGGTTAGGTTAGGTTAGGTTAGGTTAGGTTAGGTTAGGTTAGGTTAGGTTAGGTTAGGTTAGGTTAGGTTAGGTTAGGTTAGGTTAGGTTAGGTTAGGTTAGGTTAGGTTAGGTTAGGTTAGGTTAGGTTAGGTTAGGTTAGGTTAGGTTAGGTTAGGTTAGGTTAGGTTAGGTTAGGTTAGGTTAGGTTAGGTTAGGTTAGGTTAGGTTAGGTTAGGTTAGGTTAGGTTAGGTTAGGTTAGGTTAGGTTAGGTTAGGTTAGGTTAGGTTAGGTTAGGTTAGGTTAGGTTAGGTTAGGTTAGGTTAGGTTAGGTTAGGTTAGGTTAGGTTAGGTTAGGTTAGGTTAGGTTAGGTTAGGTTAGGTTAGGTTAGGTTAGGTTAGGTTAGGTTAGGTTAGGTTAGGTTAGGTTAGGTTAGGTTAGGTTAGGTTAGGTTAGGTTAGGTTAGGTTAGGTTAGGTTAGGTTAGGTTAGGTTAGGTTAGGTTAGGTTAGGTTAGGTTAGGTTAGGTTAGGTTAGGTTAGGTTAGGTTAGGTTAGGTTAGGTTAGGTTAGGTTAGGTTAGGTTAGGTTAGGTTAGGTTAGGTTAGGTTAGGTTAGGTTAGGTTAGGTTAGGTTAGGTTAGGTTAGGTTAGGTTAGGTTAGGTTAGGTTAGGTTAGGTTAGGTTAGGTTAGGTTAGGTTAGGTTAGGTTAGGTTAGGTTAGGTTAGGTTAGGTTAGGTTAGGTTAGGTTAGGTTAGGTTAGGTTAGGTTAGGTTAGGTTAGGTTAGGTTAGGTTAGGTTAGGTTAGGTTAGGTTAGGTTAGGTTAGGTTAGGTTAGGTTAGGTTAGGTTAGGTTAGGTTAGGTTAGGTTAGGTTAGGTTAGGTTAGGTTAGGTTAGGTTAGGTTAGGTTAGGTTAGGTTAGGTTAGGTTAGGTTAGGTTAGGTTAGGTTAGGTTAGGTTAGGTTAGGTTAGGTTAGGTTAGGTTAGGTTAGGTTAGGTTAGGTTAGGTTAGGTTAGGTTAGGTTAGGTTAGGTTAGGTTAGGTTAGGTTAGGTTAGGTTAGGTTAGGTTAGGTTAGGTTAGGTTAGGTTAGGTTAGGTTAGGTTAGGTTAGGTTAGGTTAGGTTAGGTTAGGTTAGGTTAGGTTAGGTTAGGTTAGGTTAGGTTAGGTTAGGTTAGGTTAGGTTAGGTTAGGTTAGGTTAGGTTAGGTTAGGTTAGGTTAGGTTAGGTTAGGTTAGGTTAGGTTAGGTTAGGTTAGGTTAGGTTAGGTTAGGTTAGGTTAGGTTAGGTTAGGTTAGGTTAGGTTAGGTTAGGTTAGGTTAGGTTAGGTTAGGTTAGGTTAGGTTAGGTTAGGTTAGGTTAGGTTAGGTTAGGTTAGGTTAGGTTAGGTTAGGTTAGGTTAGGTTAGGTTAGGTTAGGTTAGGTTAGGTTAGGTTAGGTTAGGTTAGGTTAGGTTAGGTTAGGTTAGGTTAGGTTAGGTTAGGTTAGGTTAGGTTAGGTTAGGTTAGGTTAGGTTAGGTTAGGTTAGGTTAGGTTAGGTTAGGTTAGGTTAGGTTAGGTTAGGTTAGGTTAGGTTAGGTTAGGTTAGGTTAGGTTAGGTTAGGTTAGGTTAGGTTAGGTTAGGTTAGGTTAGGTTAGGTTAGGTTAGGTTAGGTTAGGTTAGGTTAGGTTAGGTTAGGTTAGGTTAGGTTAGGTTAGGTTAGGTTAGGTTAGGTTAGGTTAGGTTAGGTTAGGTTAGGTTAGGTTAGGTTAGGTTAGGTTAGGTTAGGTTAGGTTAGGTTAGGTTAGGTTAGGTTAGGTTAGGTTAGGTTAGGTTAGGTTAGGTTAGGTTAGGTTAGGTTAGGTTAGGTTAGGTTAGGTTAGGTTAGGTTAGGTTAGGTTAGGTTAGGTTAGGTTAGGTTAGGTTAGGTTAGGTTAGGTTAGGTTAGGTTAGGTTAGGTTAGGTTAGGTTAGGTTAGGTTAGGTTAGGTTAGGTTAGGTTAGGTTAGGTTAGGTTAGGTTAGGTTAGGTTAGGTTAGGTTAGGTTAGGTTAGGTTAGGTTAGGTTAGGTTAGGTTAGGTTAGGTTAGGTTAGGTTAGGTTAGGTTAGGTTAGGTTAGGTTAGGTTAGGTTAGGTTAGGTTAGGTTAGGTTAGGTTAGGTTAGGTTAGGTTAGGTTAGGTTAGGTTAGGTTAGGTTAGGTTAGGTTAGGTTAGGTTAGGTTAGGTTAGGTTAGGTTAGGTTAGGTTAGGTTAGGTTAGGTTAGGTTAGGTTAGGTTAGGTTAGGTTAGGTTAGGTTAGGTTAGGTTAGGTTAGGTTAGGTTAGGTTAGGTTAGGTTAGGTTAGGTTAGGTTAGGTTAGGTTAGGTTAGGTTAGGTTAGGTTAGGTTAGGTTAGGTTAGGTTAGGTTAGGTTAGGTTAGGTTAGGTTAGGTTAGGTTAGGTTAGGTTAGGTTAGGTTAGGTTAGGTTAGGTTAGGTTAGGTTAGGTTAGGTTAGGTTAGGTTAGGTTAGGTTAGGTTAGGTTAGGTTAGGTTAGGTTAGGTTAGGTTAGGTTAGGTTAGGTTAGGTTAGGTTAGGTTAGGTTAGGTTAGGTTAGGTTAGGTTAGGTTAGGTTAGGTTAGGTTAGGTTAGGTTAGGTTAGGTTAGGTTAGGTTAGGTTAGGTTAGGTTAGGTTAGGTTAGGTTAGGTTAGGTTAGGTTAGGTTAGGTTAGGTTAGGTTAGGTTAGGTTAGGTTAGGTTAGGTTAGGTTAGGTTAGGTTAGGTTAGGTTAGGTTAGGTTAGGTTAGGTTAGGTTAGGTTAGGTTAGGTTAGGTTAGGTTAGGTTAGGTTAGGTTAGGTTAGGTTAGGTTAGGTTAGGTTAGGTTAGGTTAGGTTAGGTTAGGTTAGGTTAGGTTAGGTTAGGTTAGGTTAGGTTAGGTTAGGTTAGGTTAGGTTAGGTTAGGTTAGGTTAGGTTAGGTTAGGTTAGGTTAGGTTAGGTTAGGTTAGGTTAGGTTAGGTTAGGTTAGGTTAGGTTAGGTTAGGTTAGGTTAGGTTAGGTTAGGTTAGGTTAGGTTAGGTTAGGTTAGGTTAGGTTAGGTTAGGTTAGGTTAGGTTAGGTTAGGTTAGGTTAGGTTAGGTTAGGTTAGGTTAGGTTAGGTTAGGTTAGGTTAGGTTAGGTTAGGTTAGGTTAGGTTAGGTTAGGTTAGGTTAGGTTAGGTTAGGTTAGGTTAGGTTAGGTTAGGTTAGGTTAGGTTAGGTTAGGTTAGGTTAGGTTAGGTTAGGTTAGGTTAGGTTAGGTTAGGTTAGGTTAGGTTAGGTTAGGTTAGGTTAGGTTAGGTTAGGTTAGGTTAGGTTAGGTTAGGTTAGGTTAGGTTAGGTTAGGTTAGGTTAGGTTAGGTTAGGTTAGGTTAGGTTAGGTTAGGTTAGGTTAGGTTAGGTTAGGTTAGGTTAGGTTAGGTTAGGTTAGGTTAGGTTAGGTTAGGTTAGGTTAGGTTAGGTTAGGTTAGGTTAGGTTAGGTTAGGTTAGGTTAGGTT